>OX336420.1:70964020-73364020 GCA_946903255.1 Schistosoma spindalis | reverse complement strand
TATCAGATCTTAATTAATTTCTTACAATGATATATATATATATATATATATATATATATATATATATATATATATATATATATATGAAAGTGGAAAATTCACATGAATTCTATTTGATTATTTACAACATATAATTTTCAGTGTTTTTGTGATACTGTCCACCCTGGGTTAGATAGTTTCATTTATAATACTTTTATTATTCAACTGGACAACACTTCATCAACGCCTATTTCAGTATATATGAAAAATCAGTTATATCTAATTCTTCTTACATAATCAATCAAAAATATTGTCAACTATCAATAATTTACATCAGTCATTATTCCCATTTTTCCTTCATATACTAAAATCCCCCATTTATAGGGTTCATCAGAATCCGATTTATAATAAAAATGAAAGTGATTTCTTTATAAATAAAAACAAAACATAAAAACCCATGATATAGTGTGATTATAATAATAATAATTATTATTACAATTATTATTATTGTCCATTATCCCACCGATAGTATTGATAGTAATAATGATAATGACAATAATAATAATATTCGAAAGAACCATAGCAATAAATAATATGTTGTTCTATATGAAAATGATTAATAGAATAGATTTTAACTAGTACAATTTAATTTCCTTGTTAAATATAATAAAATGATTATAATCAAATCAACAAGTCATTTATTTATGTAACTAGTTGTTATCTTGTTGTTTATTAATAATTAACATAACTATGTGTTTATATATAAAGGAAACAATAGGAAAAAGAGTGGGGGAAGCCGGGAAGAGAGAATGGACGAAACAAAAGAATCATTTATTTTTCTTTTCTTTTTTTAGAAAAAAGCATTTTTGCACATTTTTTTATTTCAATAGTCGATAATAAAAAAACTGCAGATAACTGTGTATGATGCATTTTGTATCGATTTTCAGAGAAAAGAAACTATGTAATGTATATTTATGTATAGATTTGAAGAATAAACAAAAAAAAAAATGTCATAATGTTTACTGTCAACAAGAGAAGTGACTGAAAAGTATTTGATAAACAATCATATATTAAGACTAATAATAAAGATTCATATTTGTAAGATTCATAAGAAAACTTTATATTCAGCAAAGTTGTCAAGTCAGTTATTATTCATTGATTTTAAATGATTCTGTCGTAATAATAATTACAATATCATTTGATTTGAAATATGTGAATCACTGAACTTTAGTTTATCAATAATTTACTTAATGCTTGGTTAACATGTCAATAATTTCAGATCTTATGTAAGAGCATTTCAAATTTTCATTAACTTTGTAAACAATATGGTGTGTATGATGCACTACTGGACTTATACATTTGCCAGTCAAGTATATATAAATATAAATATATATATAAGCTCTTTCTGTCAGTGATTAGAGTGTAGGACTAACATAAATGTAGGAAAAATAAATTCAATCGTATTATTTTATATTGATTATTGCCCATATCTGTCTGAGTCAGGGTAATTGAATCAAATAAACTGGGTTACTCATAAGATAAGTCTTCATTCTGACTAATTTAAGTTCATATTATTTGCCGTATGAAATTTGCTTTATGCCATATGTTAGAATTAATAATTTCAAAGGGAGTTATACTGTTTAATGCAGTTGATTATGCAAACACTTGAAATGAGGATTTATGTTCGACTAAATTTCTGTTCTAAAATAAAATGAAGCGTATCTATAATTTTTGGTTATACAGAAGACAGAATGAAATTTCAATTTGTGCGTACAGTAATTGTATGATAATGGCTAAAATAACTGTCAATTTGCGTGTACAATTCAATCTCTTGTTTTAAGAGCAGGTTAAAGTGCAGAACCAAATTTCTTAAAAGCAATAAAACATTTCTCAACATACTAAGTATAATTCTCAGAATGCTTTATTGAAGTATTTGAAATAAATAAAAAATGTTCTTTGTTACTAGTTTAAGGGGGATTATTATCAACATTACTATCAACATAATTACTACTTTGAAGTTACCTAAATATCGAGTCAATTAACTTATAGGTAAATGATTGAATTAAGTATCTTTTCAAGACTTTGTCTAGGATCGATTTAGTTCTATACTGAGTATTCAACTAAATCAATAGAATTTCAATTTCACTTTATCATTTCATTAGAGTGATAAATAAATATACTTGGTAAATTTCAAATAAAAATCATATGTATGATTCGAATAGTAGATAACTATATTTAGTAAATATTCATTCAGATATTTGTAATAACTAAGTTATTAAGAATAAAAACAGCCAATGTATTGTAGATTCGAGGTAGAAATAAAGAAAAAAACTGACAATCAATCAATACATTTATACATATATATTGTGATGATTAATTGAACTCAAGTCGATTACTTAATCATCATTCAAACTGTCTATAAATTGATGGATGTCTAACAAAATTAAATTTATTAAAAAAAAATTAATACTGAACTAATAAGGAAAAGTATCCATAGTTTCAACAGAAATAATTTAAATGGGGGGGTTGAAATATGTTTCTTAGTTATAACTAATATTTGCTAGTTCAGTCAGCTTCGTTTAGTCAACTTGAATAGTTTAGTTCGAAATATATTGATTAGTTCTCAGTGATTTTAGCTGATTTCTAGTGAAACTGTAGATCATTTCTATTCATATTAGTACGGGGGATCGAACAATGTTAATATCTAACTTCAGACGATCCACGATGTTGCACAACCCTCATCCACTGCCTGCAGTAAATAAATGTTACACACATGACACAGACTAAACTCCACTGGTCACGGTATCTCATCCGATCTCTAGGATTTAAGTCTTCAGGCTAGTTACTAGTGAGCACATAATTATCATTAGTTTGGGGGAGTTTGAGAGACTGTAGAATATCTACGGTTTAAATCAAGAACTGCTCTTAGCAAGAAAATCCATATGATCGTCTAGTGTCTCCAGATTTCCAATGGTGGTCTAAATGGAATCAGTTCGTGATTTAATAACTGTGGACATTATATTTTTGATGAAAAATTTGACAATTTCATTAGATTAGCATAAGTTGACTTTAATGAATGATTTTGAAGATGATTTTTCGCTGAACCAATAAATTTCCAAGACTATACAACTACAATCTTTTCATGGATAATAATTATGAGTATCAAGTTTAGATGAATGTGTTTTTAAACAACTAATTAATCAATGATAACAAATATATTGCATGATTAACGTTCACTTTATATGTATTTGTATATATATTTGGAAGCGGTATATTAATACTACTTAGATTCGAACGGTAATGAATTGAATTATCAAGAATGGTATAGTTGATTAATTATCTGATAACAGCTCATTAATAGATTCTTAATTTTATTTACCTAGAACGAGGAACTATAACTTGCCATTACTGGTACCATACAAAGAAAAACACGACGCTGCATTGCTGCTATTTTTCTGTCAACTTTTAAAGTACTTCCTAAGAGACCTTATTACAGATTATTTGCCAAATTTAAATCATCCGCTTATTTGATTTGTCACATTGAATACTAACCAGAAAATGTACCAAAACAGTCATTATAGTCTATTCTGTAGATAAAATGCGATCAAAATTATGCATATATATATATATATATATATATATATATTCCCTTTCCTGTTTTCTGGTGTATGTGCTGACTTATTTAAAGGCATGAAGCTAATAGGAAATCTTAGTACAATGAAATCTACCATCCAGCAAAAAATGTCATCAGTGGGCTTTTTGTTAGATATAATTGAACATGAGTAAATGTGAAATTTATTCTGTGAGGAATTATTGTCTTTAATTTTATTATGTACTTATCCAATATTTGGTCTATGATATTTTTATATTACGTGATTGTAAGTTTATATTTGATTCATCAGCTGTTGACATAAACTTAAAGGTCTTGTATTACAAATGACCTAATTATGTACAGATTGAGATTTCCTGTTTATGGTGCGTTATGGTCTTACAATTGATCTGTTATCAAGTGAGTTTTTTGAGTCACAATAATAGAAGGTAAGCCGACTTTCTGTTATCGTGTCCTGATTGAGCGTTGAAGAATGAAAACATTGATAAGGAACAATATGCGTTGGGATATCCGGTTGTTGGTTATGGTCCTTGATTTTATTGATCAGGCGGAAGTTAATTATATTTTTGGCATAAGATAAACTTATCATTAGGGGACTCTACAATCCACTGACCCCACTAAATGGGTATAGATAAGTTGAATTTATAACAATATTTACCTGAAAAACGTATATTCGATACTGTATTTTGTTGTAAATGTATATCTTAAATATATTCCAAACTTCAATACTTCCCCGGCTGATATCATTTTCATGACAGGGACTTTTGTTGTTTTTAAGTTGATTCATTTTAAGATGAATCATAAATAAACGGTCTAGAATAATGCATAACAACTTGGTTTTCATATTATTATTATTATTATTACTATGTTTTCTCATCGTATCATTTAATGATTAAACTTGAGTCTATTCAACTGAAATATATTTTGCTGGATGACTTGAAGATATTTCAAAAGCTTACACAATGAGTCTTCTAAATAAACAACATATACTCATGATACGGCTGAAATCCGCAGGTTTAAACTGCAAGATGAGTTTTGCTTTGAAAAAAAGATCATTAGAATAATTAAAATAAAGAAATATATTTGAATGATTTCTGAATTATTGAAAAAGCAATTGAAAACTAACTTATTGCTTTTTAGTGTTTCTCTAAGACCTGAGGTGAATTCAGTAGATTTATGACTGACTTTACATGAACCTTTTAAGGTTAATTACATTCAAAAAATATTGTTTACTGTTCAGTATTTATTATGCTCAGCTGATTTTGTAATAAAACTTGATTTCATTAACACTGATACGTCATTTACACACAAACACACACAGAAGAAAATGACAATAATCAAACTTACGTAGATAAAATATTTGGTTTTCTATGTCTTTCTAATAATCCAGTGTCTATAATTAATATACGATAACCGGGATATTGAATAATAACTGATTTGCCTTCATATTTATCGTTCTCATCATCAAGTACAGTTACATCATTTGTTTTTACTACAGTGAGCGTAGAAAAAGCCATTATGTTTTAGTATTGAATTTTCGTAATAATGACTTTCATGATAAGTGAAAAAGACACTAAATAATTGATCATGTACATAAGAAATGTTTAGTTTTAGGGGAAAAATTATGTTAAAAATATCATGTGATGCCAAGAACAATAAATGTAAACAACTGCACCATAATCCAATGCCAAATAAATGAATATCAGTTAGATTTACTAACTGAAAACTATAAATTTACCTAATCAGCTTTGAAATAAACGTGATTGGTTAAATATCAACCAATCAGATTGTTAATTTCAATGAAAATATCTAGACACAGACCGAATATAATCTAGACTATGTATTACAGATATTTTATATATTTGGTTGATTGATGTAAAAAATAATTCTAAAGGTTGAAGCAGAAAATTTTACAAAATGATTATCATAAAAATTGGATCCAAATGAACTATGCTGATAAATGTGTGATTTTATTGAAGAAAGGCAAATGTATCTAGTAAAAAAATAATATGAAGAATTTTTAAAATCATATAATCAAAGAACGTGTTTGTTTTCAAATAGTATGCATTGTAATATAACCAAAAATATTGTTAAAATAAACAAAGATGGATAGTGGCTAGTAGTGGAATTCAGGACGCGCGTTTCGTCCTATTTGGGACTCGTCAGCTGGATGTACTTGCATCTCAGAGTTGATGTTTATTCTGGGACTCGAATCCAGTACCGTTTGCCTCACACATATGCCAATAAGAGACTGATCGATTTCAACCCTAAACATCAATGGGAAGATTCACGTAAAATAATATCAAGTGAATTATTGTTAAAATAAAGTTGATTCATTTTTCATATTTAAATAAATCACTTTTATTCATTTGTTAGATCAAATTCGATTGATTTTTCTTGGTAAATACTTTCTTTTTATCGATTTTTTTATGATACCATAGATTATAGCAAATAAACGAATCTATGATCAATAGTTTCAGGATGTTTAGTTTCGAAGTTCATCATTGATTATACTGTCAGTCATTATCTAGAAATATTGATATTCGAATAGATAACTTTAATATTTGATACTTTACATCCTTTCTTCATTAGATATTTTATTGTATAATTTACTTGTTCATTATTTATTCTATCTTAAATGATAAAATCTCATTGATACAGTCAGTTTTTGACTAGTAATTATAATTCGGTGGAATTCTCGTGATGATAATCTTCTTAAAGGTTCCATTTATCTCAATCCAATAAAAATCTCAACTCAAAACTAGATTAATTAAAGTTGTAAATACACAAATATGGAGTTTCATTTGATTGAACGACCTTTTTTTCACAAACTCAGCCAATTGAGTGAACGTATTAACGTAACGCAAACCTGACTTTACGTAAATCATTTAAAACATGCGACATGTAAATGTTTCAAATATTAAGGTGAACTGGTTTGATTTTACATTTCCTTCATCAGTTGTGCACACTGAAATAAAAATTTCAGGGATAGAAAATTTACATGGAATTGGAGATTACAGTTATATGAAACTTCTAAGAAGGAAATGTCACTTCATTCAGTTTATTATTCAAATTTCATAGTTGTTTTGTAGTGTCGGTTATTTTGTTAAGCCCACATAACTTATTCTGACTTTCGAAAAGGCCAATCCATTAATTCTACTTGAGTCATATTTTGACCTTGTTAATTATTCGCTTATTAATCTTCACTGTTTTTATATGTGCGCGTAGGTGTGTGTACACTTCTTATCGCATTAATCACATGTCTGTAACTTATTTTTGTGTAACTATAAATATTGATTAACTCTTGACTAAAGGGGATTTGGCTTACCCGCCATCTCCCGTCGTTTATCTTCACTCTGTTCCTTTCGATTCATCTACAAAATATATGTATTCAAAAGTCCATTCTCGTTATTTGACTTATTTAATTCCGTTAGTGACAAACGTTATTTAAGTCGATGATTATATACGACGATAGGCGATATATATATATATATATATATATATATATATATATATATATATATATATATATATATATATATTTCAATAACAATCAATCATGCGACCTACTTGGAGTCAGAACTCGGCCACTAAAGTGGAGAGCCCGTCAACAAGCATCGTCCGATCTAAATGACGACAAAATAAAGGGTCCCACAGTTTCACAACACCTACAGGTTAGGAAATATGAATATATATATATATATATATATATCCATAGAATAGTTCTCATAACTGATTCGACAATACCTATTTGGATTTGTTGCATTCACGCACACTTTTCTTTACTTCCAAGCATTTAACACTAAATATAAATTACTGTCGAATTTTTTTCAGTAGCTGCATACAAAAATATATTTTTGTTTCAATGAACAACGCGAGTTACTAAAGTTTTTATTAAACTATAAGAATATCATGACAAATTATCTGATCTATGATTGTGGAATATTTCCCTGAAAAAAATATTCTATGAAAATAAAACTCTTGATGTACAATGATTCACACTGATTGAAATAGACTATTCAATAACATTATTCCAACCGTATTGAATTCAACTGTTAAAGTACAAAATCTTACACTTTATCCATTCTTAGCTTTAAGCTATCATATTTAAATTTAGCCAATTCTTACTGATACTCAAATAGGTATCAATGCCAAGGTTGAACTTGATAATTTCAAATAAATTGAACATTAGATCGAAAGTTAATAATACATATATATATATATATATATATATATATATATATACATTTTTTGTCACATACCAATAAGTTGAAAAAAATTGTATTTCCGATGTTTCGTGATTTAATGTAAGCCACTTCTTCAGAGTAAATAAATAACTGAATTAAATTAACACAAGTTTAAATAGTAGTATTTAAAACTGGCTTATATTAAGTCACGAAACATCAGAAATACAGTTTTCTATTAATTGAGATGTAACAAAAAAATCTATATTAATTATTAATATTCAATTAGAGATAATATAAATGAAATATAATATGATCAACGATATACTACAGTTGACAAATAAATATACTAGAATATTGTTTATGATTTGATAAATTTTGAAATTCGATACTTTCTTCCTCTTCTTCTTGATCTTCATCAAATTAAATTATTATTAAGATTCTGTTGATTACTTAGTTTTGGGCAAAATTCTTAAATTTTTTTTCTAAAAATTATTTGATTGGTTGTAATCAACTAATAATCCCCAAATTTAGAACATTAACCAATAAGAAGGAAATTATGGTATTCCTTCTATTCTATTTGATACTCAAAATAGAATTAATTAACTGATATATTCAAAAGATATTTATATATTTCTGGTGTATAATTATGCTTGTTTGAAGTATGCTTTTGATTATTTAAAAGAATTCATGAAATTTATAAAATAATTGATGAACCATAAAATGTTTACATATGATGTAATGTTTAAAAACCATTTTTGCAATATATGTTAAGTACTTATGTGGTCTTATTTTTTATCAGTATAAGGGTTGTGAAGATTATCAAGTTTTTGATTGAGATCATGAACCAATTGATGTTAGACCACCGTTGAAAATCTGAAAGAACTGAACGGCCGTTTCATTCTATTGTGAGACTCTTCAGCAGCGCACAATCAGGATCCTACTCGCGGGGCTCGAACCCAGGGCATTCGGTCTTGCGCGCGAACGCTCAACCTACTGGACCACTGAGACGACATCCAATGGCGTTAATGTCTAGCCTAAACTGATCCATTGTATTGAGGTAGATGCCTGTCTCTACCCGATACGGATTGGCTCGAACGGTCACGGCTTCTCACGAGGACTCCGAGAATTCACTCACGAAACTAGTCACTAGTGAGCACATAATCATTATCAGTATAGGGGTTGTGGAGTAAATATAATAAGTAAGCTAGATACTGTATGTGTGTGTATGTGTTTACATGATGGAAACAGAAAAAATCCAGGAATATGTTCAGTCATTAAAAAAGTGAAATATTCATTAGTTAATGATGGATAATGGCTAGCAGTGGAATCCAGGACACGTGTGTCGTCCTATTTAGGACACATCAGCTGGATGTACTTATATGTCAGAGTTGGTGTTCACTGTGGGACTGGAATCCATTACCGTTCGCTTCAAACGCCATCGCGTTATCCACTCAGCTACTGAGTCCTGATAGCCACTTGTTTGTGCAATAGGGTGAAGTTTAAATTCGCCTGATATTGTTTTACTTGAATCTTCCCGTTGATGTTTAGGACTGCGATTGATCAGTCTCTTATTAGCATATATGCGTACTGTGCGTATTGCCTCGATATTGCCTTAATTTACAAGCATTATAATGCTTGTACATTTTGATTCTTACCCAACAAACACTTCAGCTTTCTCCTGTCTTCGGATTTGCGACTGTTGGGTTCTATATGTTCGAGTGTTGTAGTTGTATACCGTATTCTATGTTAATCAAGTAGCAAGCATAACATTAGGACTTGTGAAAAATTTAATTTTACGAATTTAATATTATCAAAAGTATCAATATATTTCAGTCATAAAGTAATTTTTAACACACACAGATCACAGTTAAAAATTATGTAATAAACTTCAACTTTTTTTCTACAAAAGAAAACTACATGATAAATTAAAGCACTTTGAGAAATAACCATTGACGAGATGAATATCAGTGATTTGAGAGATAACTTAATCAACAGTCTTAAACATTTGAAATACAATCTTCGTAATCAAAATTTTGAGAATGAGATTGAATAAAACTACATATTTATGAAATATATTATCTTAAAAATCTAATAAACAAACTCGACTTTATCATTAAGTATATCATTAAGTATAGAGAAAACACACACTGATATAACACAAAGCTTCTTTCCTAAAACTACATTTTAAAATAGTATCTCAAACAAACTTATATCGATTCTAGTCTTGATAATCCATGTGAATCCATTTTATTTGTTACACTTTGTTGGATTGTTATGAATTCATTAAAAAATATTTATTTCAATAGTTGAGTCAGTTGAAGATAGACCAACATGGAAAACCTCGAAGTACTGGGCTGTCATTTTGTTCTATTGTGGGACTCCTCAGCAGTGCGCATCCACGATACCGCCCCACGAGATTCAAACCCGCTTCTCCTCTAGACCGCCTGAGCCGGCATCTAATTGTGTTAATATCTAACTTCAACTAACCCGCGAAATTGAGCGACACATCCACCATTGTCTTCAGTGAGTTACTATCTTACAACAAACCCGATCCAACTCCACTGATCACTGCTTCTCACTAGAACTCGGGGTTATACCTCTTGAAGCCAGTCACTAATGAGCATATAATGATTAGTATCAGAAGGGTTTTTTTAATTAGTTAGGATGCCAGAATTACAGTGATTTTCCATAACGAATCACAATAAACTACACATAAATTTCATGCTATCAAACTGCATATGATTTAAAAGGCACACATAAAACGAATGCATAACTTTATGCACGTTACATATATCTTCAGTCTGAGCATTACCATTTCAACTGCCCTATCCTCGGTCGAGGATATGTGAGTATTTATTTACAAAAACATTTTTCATTTAGAAAATAACTAATTATTAGTGGATGCGCACTGCTGAGTCCCATACTAGAACGAAACATCCGTCCAATCCTTCATATGATTACTGGTAGGATTTAACAAGTTGCTAATTAAGAATGTCGTTAGTGAATAATCTAGAATTTATTGGATATGACGATAACTTTTGAATAGATTATTCGAAAATTTAGAAAACTAATTTTTTTCTTCACTTGATATATGTATCCCTGTATTCATTCAACGATCTATTCTGGATTACTAGAATGATAATAAATAACAAGTTAAGATATCGTCTTTCCAGTCAATGAAAATCAATGTGTTCTTTTTCAAGATGTATTGTGTTCAAAACTCTATAGTACTCCGCCACTATTTCAGTTAAATTTTGATGTTAATTCACCGTCTTGTTTACCTTCATGTTATAACTTCTTAAGTTTGTATAAATGAAAAAACAGTAAACGTCTTTCATTGAATGAAATAAAATTAGAAATATGCGTCGCTTTTTAAAAAATAGATTTTAAATATGAAATAAATTTATTAAAAGAGAAGAAATGGTGACCGTCAGTTGTTTTACACAGGTATCTATGTATTTGTTACCTTTAAACAATCTACAATCATATTTCAGTAATATACTGAATTTTATGTATAATGTCTAGACTACAATATGTGCCACGCCCAGTTTTATCGTTATCGTGCGTAGGTCAATCTATTTTTAAATTTTGTCTTGTTTAACATAATGAGATATTAACATGGAGTACATCTGGAAGAACTGTATTTGTAAATTAATGCTGGACAAATTACAGCCTATCAGTAAATGTGATCAGTCAGTAATATCCTTTAGAAATGTGCATATAAACACCAAAAAGAGAGATTATTTGAAGCTCATTTTAAGAAACTAAACACTTTATATTAAAGCATTAGAGAATTCTGAATAAAAGTGGAATGCATTCGATGTTTAAGGAACTTAAGAGACTTAACTTAAACGATCAATAATGAGTTTTCATAACGTTGTAGAGATTTCATAGAATTTAAGCAAATTTAGAACTGTTGGTTGTTAGATTTTCTTTGATATTGAGGCACTTAATCATGATTCCTAACTGAAACTAATCAACCTGGAAGCTGACAGGGATCTTTAGGAACATCTTAGACATGTAACACTGTTCGAATTCTATTTGTCAGTGATACAGTATCGATACAATATAAAAACAGTTGCACGGAAGATGTTTGACTTTTGGGGTTACACTTTACGACCAGTGAAATGATTCCCAATTACAATGCACTTTTGAAAAACGGTTCACAAGTGCACTTATATGATTGAGATTGCGAACACTGATGATTAGGTAATCAAGTACTAGTTTCAATGAATAATGATGAGCTTTAGCTTTTTAATTGAGAACATTTTGCGATTTTGTACATGCGACTCACCTGACGTAGTTGATATGACGGAAAGAAAAGTCAAAATTAGATTGATTTATTCACTGTGATTTTTGTTCAACATTACTTCCGTTTTGATTTAATGTGATGATTACGCATTGTAGTATTTGTTTTGTTCTCACGCATGATATTTTATTCTGTATAACATACGATATTCTTGTAATAAATTAATTTGAACTATAATTAGCATGTGATTTGTTATAACCCTAAGTATTTTTTCATATATGTGATTTCATCCTAATTACTAATCGAAATAGGTGTATGAATCAATATTTAAATGAGTGTATTTTCGAGTAGGGTCGTCGTCGTGTTCTGGGCTTAATGAAACTTATACCAGTCCTTGTGTTCGTGGGAATTTCGGTGGTTCCTCGCTTTACAAGTATAAGTAATAAGCGATTCCGACATAACAATCAGTGACGACCAGATATAACAAGTAGCGTTCAATCCAGAAGACATATCAGTAATACCTAGGTTCAAGTGAATTTTTATTAAAAATATTTTTCGACATTTTTAGTATGATGTACTTTAAAATAATTGACAGTACAATAAATATTCAGTTCGTGATGGTGACTTCGTCAGTTTTGGCGAAACAAACTAATTAGGCATACACAGTCAAGTATTGACTATGAATTCGTAACTTTCCTCTTAGGCGGAGTTCTCGTATTAGGTTAACTCTACCTAGCAGTTACCTACTTTTGTTGGTGAACAAATCTGTTTTTTCCCGGGTGATCGTTAGTTTCTATTTCATTCGCGAACTATTAAGTGTAGAAAAGTAAGGGATGGAAGTAACAGTTACAGTTAACTAATTTACAGGTTAATGCAGTAATGGGATTTTATGCTATTGCCAATTTGGATAACTAAAAACTATTGATTTTAACGTATTTATAAACCCATTAGTTAGAGTTGCCATGCATTGACGATGGATGAAGAATCAGTCATTTCATTATACTTCGGGACTCCACTTAAACAAATTTCACGTCTATCAGTGAGCATAATACCTATTTACCTGCGTTTAACACTTTCAAATTCAGAAAATTAGTGATATATATATGGAAAAGTATTACGTGATCTGTGCTTCTCTGTTGTAAATAAATCTGTAAGTGGAGTTTCAGGATTAGTTTGATCCAAAATAGACATCCAGCTCTTGTTTTTTTTTTTCAACTAACTTTACCAAATTTATATTTATAACTGTAATAAATAATTAATTAAACTTTCAGTAATCTGTTATTACTTTTATTACTTTTAAACTTACCCCTCTTATTCATCTCTTCTCTCAGACTTGATTTTCTAAATTACCATCACCAGAATCATCAATCCAAACTGAAATGTTGAATTAACTACAAATCTGTAAACATTCACACATTTTTTTATGGTGATGATGATATTATTTCGGGATTTTACGTTTTTTCGTGGACAAAAATAATCAAGTTATTGACTGGTAAATCAGTAATATTATGTTATGTGGTTAGAGATAGTAGGCAGGAAAACTTTAATTTGAATTTCATGCTAGTTGGCATTCATCAGTAAGGCGTATCTAAAAACTAGCACTAAATTTAGGTCTCAAGTTTCTTGCCTACTGCCTTTAACGATTTAATATCTCGATACTGCATGTGATATAAATTTACTCATGCTGTGGTGTGTGCTACTTATATCTACATAAGTAGTATATGACTTTAGTCGTAAACAGAATGTCTGGCAGCAGAGAGACAAGAAGATCGAACAGTAAGGAATGAAAACAAAATGTAATTTGTATGAAAATGCAAGAACAATGAAGTCTGAGTCATTTTGAGACAACTGAAGGACATTTGGCAAATTGAGCATTTACTATATGGTTGTTAGATTTTATTAACATGTCCTGTAATTTGTTACTATGTACATTCGATTGTCCACACCCGTGTTCTTGTTCACTACAATATTAGTGAGTATATTGCAACTTGATCAGTCTTAAACATCTAAACCAAATGGGAATTGGTTTCTATTTAGCGACCAATCAACTGTAGTTTCATCATATTTTCACAAATACCATTATGATTTTTCGTTGACAATAGTAGAAAATGAAGTCATAGAATAACAGTGGATAACTCATTCAAGATATCTGTAGTGAAAGTGGACGAAATTAAGTACCATGACTTAAAACTATGGTTATTTTCCAAATATAGACTATTAATCTTTTATACTTTGCGTTCTCTTAATTTTAACTGCAATGTTTCTTTTAACTGGTTGGTGTTGAATGCAGAAGATTAATTTGAAATTTCACAATTATTATTAAGGTAGTTAAGATCCATATTATGCATCGTTTAACATTGTAGATTAGCATAACTGTTAGTTGTTCAGGTTACCTGTTAATATATGTTTAATATCTCTCAGATTTTACTTAAGAATATCGCCAGAAGTTCTAAGTAGATAAAATACTATGATTGTCATATTTCTGTGACTTTAAAAGATCATAGAAAAATTTCCCAATCGGAAGATCCATGTCTTCTTCCGTTCATGAAAGTATAAGGGTATTGTCATTACATAACAGTCATTTCAATTCAACGAGAGGTCGTTAACCGCTTATTATTTGTAAACAACTTAGAAGTCGGCACATATTTGGATCTATACAAGCCCCCACATCACATCACCATAGTAAGATGAGATTGCCAAGACAAATGCCAGAGTAGGAAAAGTAGAAAATATTAAGCACAAACATTCTGATTCGATAAAGAATTAATTCACAGAATAAAAAGTATGAGATAATTTTGAAACTCAAGACCAAGAGGAATACAAAGACTAAATACATTTTCGCCGTTATGACTAATACTGACCCATGTCACTCCACATCTCCAACCAGTGGTTAGTATCATTGTGTGTATCCTAACCAGGTTGTTTGCGCCGACGAACACGGGTCAGTCCAAAAGTTGATGACTTCATGAACTGATTATATTACCAAAGAACTTGTAGATTTCTTTTTGAGTTAGATCAACATTTTTGAACGTATTAGTATAAATGTTATTCGACACAAGATTTACTAGTTGAAGTTATCAATTTAATCCATTGGTATTCACTGTCTATAGATTAGTGCACTCTCTAGTTAGTTGATATCGGAAATTATAATTATTAACTTGGAAAAAATTATCTTTTCAACATAGTAAATGTTCTTGTAACATATTTTATTTAAAGAAACTTCTAAATGTTAAAGATTAATCGGGAACAATCTAGTAAAATGAATGTAAAAAGAATTATAACCTGTAAATAAGTTATTTATGTGACATGAATTAGATTAAACAATTTCAAACGATTATTTCTTTTTCGTAGTTCTCGCTACAAACTGATTTTAACTAGATAACCATTTAAAATGAGGAAGTACTACACACTTGTTCCTACTAGTTAGGGACTCCTCAAAAATACGCATCCACGAATCCATCACGATTCAACCCAAGAACTTTATATCTCATAGTGAGCCCCTAACGTATAAACCAATGAGTCAAAATCCGATGCCTCATCCTTATTCAGTTAGTGATATTGCGCAACCATCTTCCAATACCACTAGTGGGTAATTGCTTTACTCATAGCTTAGCCGAACTTCATTAATCATAATCTCCCACTATAATTCCAGAAGTTATTTGTTTTCTATTTGTTTTAAAGCCTTATTAAACATCATTTAATTTTAAATTGACTAGTCAGTTTTACTTTTGTTACATATGTATGATAATATCAGTAAAATTCCTAACTTAATCTCACTCATATAGACAAATGCTTTCTCTTTCGTAGTCCCTATACCTATGATTTTTGTCTCAACTTAATTTGAATATAAGATAAAATCTGGTGGAAAATAGAATAAATAAGTAAAAAAAATCAAATGTTGAACAATTTACGAGTAATTCTTTCAAATTATCTATTGTAGTCGAGTTCCTGTGTGAGGAAGTAAGTGAATATGTTCATATGGCTAACTATGTATTACTTTTTTAAACTGTATTCAATAATAGATATTTGAAAGGAACTTTAATTTTATGGATAATATAATTAGGGATACGTTATGTCATTCACGAAATTAACTTTTAGAAAAACTTGACGTCTATGTTAAATAAAAATCTTCAAACTGATAACAGAGAATAAAGTTTTGAACCTCTTTATCTATAGAAATATATGTATAGATATCTAAACACTTCGAAATCAAAACACTGAATTATATTTTCAAAAAGTTTTGTTTTTAATTAACATATAGAAGCTATTTACTGTGTAAAATTCCTGTTATTAGAGAACTGATAACTTAAAATTGTCTGATCATCATAGGTACTTTTCTAATATGATATTATTATTCAAATGAACATATTTTGACTAGCTGAATTATAAGAACACAAGCGTTAATGGTAGCTAAATCAAAACTTGGGTAGTTTGAAGGGATCAGGCACTTTGTCTAAACACTGAAATCGTCGGTTGAAAACTTGCGATTGTCAAGATCTTTGTTGACTATCAATATAACTCTTGTATACAAAATAATACTAAGTTATTATTGATTTTCTAACTTTCAAAGGTTGAGTACTTCAATAAATAATATTTTTTGTCTATTCGACGACCAATAAATTCACCGACTAAACTACAACAATAAAGGATAAAATTCATTGTTGGTTTGCAATCATGAACTTGTAGTGTCGGTTATTATGTTAAGCCCATATAACTTATTTTATCTTTCGGACAGGCCAATCTTTTCGTTCTACTTGAGTCATATTTTGACCTTGTTAATTATTCGCTTATTAATTTTCACTGTTTTTATATGAGCGCATACGTGTGTGCCTTTCTTATTCCATTCATCACATTTCTGTAGCTTCATTTTGTGTAACTATAAATATTGATTAACGCCTGGTTAAATGGGAGTTGACTCACACTCCGCCACTGCACGTCATTTCGCTTCGCTCTCTTCTCTTTGCTTCATTCCCCGATTACATGTTCAAATCAATGAGTGCGTGAAATATGCTTATTCAAAATCCATTCTCGTATTTGGCTTATTTAATTCCGTTATTCACTAACGCAAGTTCAGTCGATGGTAATATATGAGGATTGGCGATATGTATATCTCAACAGCAATCAGAAACGATCTCGCTGGAGTCAAATCCCAAGCCACTAAAAACTGACATCGGGTAAAGAAGAGTTGAAATTCGAAAAGCAGTAAATGGTTATTTCGTCTTAGTCTGTTACCAGTTTGATTTCATGTGTGACATAGCGTTCACATTGATGAATAGTTTCAAATTGTGAACAAACAAACTGTCCAGTGCTCCCTCGATTTTTGCAGTGGTCATCTTCATCTTATGTTAGTTTATGGTGACTACTATCCTCAGATTTGTTTGCTTATTCAATGAGCTATCTCCCTCATTCACAGTCACATTTGGCTAGTTTTTGTACAAATGTTTCATATTTCATGGTACGATGTGGTCTGTCTGGTTGGTAAATAAACCCAGTATGCTTAAAATAAATGATTCATTTTTCAGAGGCTAAGATTGGTGTTCTAGACTTAACTGGTTGGGCTAGACAAGAAGCAGGGCCGATAAGTATTCTAGACTGCTCATACGGGTTTTACGCGTCATTGGTCCGATCGATAATTCCCTGTTCTCTAATTGGCGGTATCGTTATGTTATACATTAACAGGGCACACAGGCCACAAGTTATAACAACTTGGTTGCGTGCTTATTACGAATCCCAAATTTTAATACATACAATTGTGCTCATCTAGCTTTACCCGCTTTAAATCGCATTATTTAGGGGATTTTTAATTAACTAATCAATTTGAATACTTCTAATCGTCTTAGCTACTCAGTGAATAATCAGTCGTATGTATATCTATAAATAGAACTACTTAATAACAGAGAAGTAAATGCTGAATTGTCGAAACAAAAACGTCAAATTAACTAACTACTAAAATTTAATTTCCTAAAGTGTACAATTTTTCACTAAATTGTAGTACAACGGAAATGATTTAAAGATGAAAAAATGCTTATGTTTAAAATAATTTATTCTTCTACGGATGTTGAGGAAGTCAAATGTGAAACATTGAGGAGATGAAAAATTAAACAAATTATATTTGTTAAAGTGTCATTGGGATAGATTTTCAATTAAACTGGACTATATCTTAGAAAGTGACTAACAACGGAATTTAGAGTGTTCATTCCAGTTCGTTAAGAAACTATCCTTACGAATAAAATTAACTTTAAATAAAGTAATTTAAGCTAAAAAGTGTAGATATGTGGAATGGATAAAAAATGATACTGGTATAGACAAAGTTTATATGAAAATGTAATTTCAGTAAAGTATTTAAAAACATTGGAAATTTGTGCAATTAAAATGTAAACGTATTAACGATGAAAGGAAATTACAACTTGAAATATAATTTTACTAACGGCAGAAATACAGTTGGACTAGCGGACTTAAAAACAAAACTAAATGAAAGTATAACAATGTAAATTATCGTATGTTATTTAATTGAATAAGCATGAGACAACTTTATGAGTCCTCGATGACATTGTAAGGGCATCAAAAACACAAACAAACACATTAGTTTAGTGTGCTCAATTAAAGCTGGTTAGATTATTTCAATTTCAATGAATAATTCATTTCAGAAAGATTGATTTCGAACTTTCTCGAGGCGGTGATGCATTAACATATGCTACAATTTGTAATCGTTTTCTGTTAGGTGTGGCTAAATAAAACTTTTAAGTTAATTTCATTTTCACTATTATTAATATATAGAAGGGCTCTTTAGACCATTGTAAAAGAATTCCCATAAATAATTCAAATTGCTTCCTTTATATGAACAAACAAAATCAAGAGTTGATAAAGAGAACTGGTAGAGTTTATTGAGCCTTGGAAAGATAACCAGTATCTTCATAGATATTCCATCTCAATAGTCCAAAGAAGAGATTATCGCCAGCCTTTATAATTATGATGAGATTATTGGAAAGCTGAATTTCGAAAAATAAAAATGTTATAACAATCAGTGAAACTGTTCCACACAACTATAAGTGGGATAATAAACACTTGGACCTCACATATTTCGAAGTCCTAATCATGGAAAGCTGTCTGAGACTTAGTATAACTGGGCTACGGTTCCGAACTCTTGTGTTACAGTCTATACTGTTGCACTCAATGTTTATCTCAATAATTTTGATTTTAGTGGAGTGGCAGTTGTTAAAGATGTAAAATAAAATATAACTCGTAGAAGTTAGTATTTTTACAATCCTATATGATTTGTTCTACCCCGACAGTTTTATAATGACTGACTAGAATAAAGAATTCGATTGGGATGTTACGTCACTGCTCATATGATGCGACCTGAGATACTTCGACAAAACTACTTCCTGGATAAATGGGTGTTACTTTGGAGTCAGACAAACTGAAGGAGAGGACAATCGAGATGAACAGTATCTTGAAAGGTAGACAATGGTAAGGGAGAACATTAAAACTCTAGACGGTTTAGGGAGAGAATAGCGTCTCATCCATGTCTGTGTCATGGAATTTTCGTTTTATTTGTGCTTTAGCTTTACGTTATTAGACTTGTTAAAACAAACAAGATCAGCATCATTGTCGAATATTGCCAAGGCTGTTTATACTGGGAAGATCATAAAATTAAAAACTCTGATACCTGTAGGGTAATCAACCTAGAAACTAAACCTTTGTTTATCTGTACACCACAATAACCACAACAACTTCTCAAGACTAAACTGTACTTCCTCTTTTCTGAATAGCTTTCTAATTTATCCACATTAAAATCAAGGGGGTTTAGTAAAACAAAAAGTGGTATTGAACTTGATATTTAATGTAGTGGCATCAGCGTTTATCCGAAACGTATTTTAGCAGCTACTAATCACACAGAAGCAATGAATGTGTGTTCTTTTAATTTTGTGGCATGAGTGAAATTGATTTACGTTTCCTCATTAAATTGGAATGGATTGAAGTAGTGAAAACATCTTCATACAATGAACATGAAATAACATACCTCTAAGATAGTTTATCAGAATTGTACTTTTCAGTGAATAAGGAAGTTTGTTCACTATTACTCCCAAGAATATGTACTAAATTCTCATTGGCTGGAAACTCATATGCCATTTGTGAGTAATTTTAATCTCTAATTAGTGAATTACATTTCAGCGTTTTCACTACTGTTTTCAGTCTGTGTCCGCCCATTAAATCAAGTGGCCCAGACAAAACGTACATGTGTCAGACCCACAAGTTTCTTGCCCTTGAAGGATGGAATGCGTTGTTGTAAATTCACCGGTTAGTAATAATAATAATAATTTATTCTCAAATAACATTTTGTTACATGAGGCATGCCAGTTTACAGGCAAGATCAAATTGTTACAAATGATACAAATTCCAACTGTAGTAAATTACTCAGCTGGGTCTATAATTTATAAGATATGGATGTAGAATGGTTTTAGTCAGTATCACAGTTAGCGCGCTTCATGAGAGTTGCGTTGCGACGTGCACTGAATTCACTGTTTTTGCACAAGGGACGTGTTCCAGACAACAGTATTGTTAGCTTTCCAAGCAACGCAGTTTCATGAAGTGTTTGCTGATTCTTAAGGCGACTAAAGTTTTAAGTTCAGATAGAAAACCTCACACAGATGAACAGCACGCCGCAGGCAAAACAGAATACCTGACAGATCTTGATGATTTGATGAATATCATCATCGGTCCAGCCTTGTGACAGAACAAAAGCATTATGCTGGACTCTAAGTCATAGTAGATGATGAGCACGTTAATGCACTAGATGCTGAAGAAGAAAATTTATCAATCGGACTAACCAGATGGAATGAAGTATCAGGAACTCTAAATAATGTGGGTCTACAGATATAAGTTCAGAACATAAAATCGATGTGACAAAGATTATGTTGGAGCTTAATCTACACTACGTGGAAGGCTAGGCCAAGAAGCACAGCATTAACAACGACTATTTAAACTTGCCTACTTTTAAACTAAGTACGAACGTCAAATTTAAAAACTACATAGTGGTTGTTCAAACTGTCAGCAGAGTAGAGCTTAAAGAAAAGAATCCGAGAGCTTACCAGGAGAGATCTTTAAGAGAGGTCAGTAATCTTTCGGAAGCTGACAGAGAATTCCGATAACGAGCCAAAGGCTATTTAAAGCAAAGATGAGTAGTGGCTAGGAGTGGAGTCCAGGACGTGCGTTTCGTCCTTTTTGAGACTTATCAGTTGGATGTACCTGCACCCCTGTGAAGGTACTAGGTTCGAGTGCCGGAGCGAACATCAACTGTGAGACGCAGGTACATCAAGCTGACGAGTTCCAAATAGGACTAAACGTACTTCCTGGACTCCATTGCTAGACACTATCGTCTTTGCTTAAAAAGCTTTTGACTTAAGGCTATAACGAGGCAGTCCGTACAATTTGCACATTTTGCACTAACAAAAGTCTGGTCAATTACAGTCCTAAATAACAAGTAAAACAATACTAAGTGAATTTGATCCAAAAGCTAGTTTGTAACATAATGAAAGTCAAATTAAGTCGCCAATATGCGAAATACATACGGGAACGGTAGCATGAATTACAGTACACAAATTAAACAGAATTAAATAAAAGTGTGCTCACAACATCTTTAGGCAAGTGGTCTACTTTAAACCCCTCTAAGAAATGATCATCTATCAAAAATTAACTCAAGCTGTTCAGGGTACGTAGTCCTGAATGAGTAGTAGGTGAGTTTTTCTTAACTAAACAGCAGTCATAGTCAAGTAGGCTCAGCAACCCAATAGTGGATATCTTCAATGCACCGTCTGAAAACTGAACTAACTCGGAGACATCTTTTGTTTTCATATTTTTGTAAACCACAACGTCGTCACTACCTTCGACTCAGAATATCATAGACCCCGTCAAATATATCTAAATGTGTGTTCTGGTATTATTTTTGATTCACGGCCATGATTTTGGCTATAAAAGCTACTTTTCACTTTTAGAGTGTGTTACGGGAGAACTGAAGACATTTGTCTCATTCAAACCTTTATATTAAATATTCTTATTTTCACTGTGTTCTTGGATGTATTCGTTTTACTCAACTTCTGAACTTGTTTGTTTAGATCATTACTTTCGGACATTTCGGTTTGTCGTTGGTTTGGTATTTGGGAGTTTTTACTCCAGGAACCTACAAAATTGAAGAACAACATTTGGGTCGACTATTTGTAAATTGAGAATTAACCTTGGTACCTTAATCGGAGTTTGGTTCTGTTGTTTATTTGGGTCCGTAAATTGCAAATAGATTGATATACCGCACTTCAATAACAAGAACGAGCAAAAACCAGAAGATAACAGAGTGAATTGGTCATTTTATTTAGAGTCACTGTTTATGTGATCTTTCAATCAACCACTGGTTCGTTATAGAGTGTGGAGGGCGGAAGTGAGAATAAAATACGTTCAAACCTTGTCGAACCATGGTCTTCTTCGTTATTAGTACTGCTCTAATAATAGATCTGGTCGTAAAATTGCAGATTTGTCATAATGTAACTGCCGGATCCATAAGATCTTACGTGGAAGTCACATTGTTGTCTACACTGAATCATCGTATCGTAACAATTACCAATTTATGATTGTGAATATATTTATGCTGGAGATAAAACAGTATATTTAATATGAGCAAAAGTAAGTTGTAAAGAGTGACCATGCCTGTGAGGCTGAGCCATAACCACCCAATTAATTAATTTACTCTTTTCATTCTTCCCGCCTTCCCTATCGTTGGGTTTTCCTCCGCGTTAAATATTGAACATCTATTTTTCCAGTCGTCTCGTGTTTGGCTTTAAGGATTGTGAGATTAGGGCCTAATGACGCTGCGGCCTTATCAATAGATTATAAAGGCAACCTCAGATTCATTTGTGAAAGAGGCATGTAGTAACCTCCAGCAGTTGGCCAAGTAAATAACCTAGCCATTTATACCATGAACAGTATTGGGGAGGAAAAAACACGACTGTTTCTGGAAAAAGCAAGAGATCCTAAGTTTAAGTTGGCAAATGAGAAACCTAGAGAATTTTGCCATTATCCCAGGAACAGCGAATAAAATGGAATGTTAGAAGTTCATCTGGAGTAAGTGCACACACACAACTTATGTATGTCGGTGGAAATATGAAAAGCAACTGCCACAAATTCTAAGCAGGCAAATGAAGCCACTGTCCTCATACATTAACTACAGGACAAGAGCATGCTCAAGGATTCCCGGTTTGAATGAGTCATTTAAGAGAGAACTAGACGCCTACAGAAGCATACTAGAAGAGGACTAACATGAACCAGATTTATTGCATTATTCATTCAACAGGGTATAAAATTCTTGTTTCGTTATCAAATATGAACCATTATGATAATTATCCTAACCAGACAAACCACACATACCAATATCATGTATATACAAAGCTCGGTAACGCTGTTGTCCGAAGCACCTAGTTATACGAGGATCCCAAAACCAGTCAAACAAAATGTTAAAAATGAGGGGATGCTTTGTGCCTGGAAATGCTCGATGTGTCGAACTACATATATTATACGATGACTACTTCTTTCAAAAGATGCTGAGCTAGGCGTCTCCAAATGTGATTCTGTAAGGATGTTTGACCGAGCGACTTCAGAAAAATTAACGAAGACATGACCAATTTTGAAGACGTACGAAACTATTTTTTCTAAGTATTTATTTACTTTTAAGTGAGGATAACTCGAATACGGTAAAAAAGAGAATACTGGTTTCAGAGTATATTCTGACTAAATAATTCAGAGAAAAAGTAGAAATTTGAATATATGGTTGTAAAGAGGAGTGTAATTGGTTCATATAAAATAGCAATATTATGTGTGACTGTTCTGCCAGGCCTTTATAGCACTAGAAGCATTTTTCCACAAATTGTAAAGTAATATAAAGCAAATACTTTATCGAACGCACTCAAATAGTTGATTTTTAGTGACATAACAATGTCCGCGTCAGCGTCGAATAATGGAAAATATATAGTTGTGGAGTATTTTCCCTCCGTGATAGCTTCATTTTACAAGCATTTCCAAGCTAAGCGAAAAATGGACACCATCGTATCTTTTATCGTTAATATACCCACGTTTCTACCTGGAGGTATTGGTAACACATTGCCACTAGACACGGAAGCCCGTTAAGCGAAGGCTTCTTATACTCCGTCCACAACCATTTGAACTTTTTTTAAACTCCGGATATAGATTGTTATTATTATTTGAAAACCTAACTACGTTTTTAATACTTGAATGCATGAGTCGATGTAATCTAGAACACCATTGAAAACCTGGAATCAGTGGACGGCTGTTTCACACTAATATGGTGGTATAGTTTGAATAGGCTCATAAATGTAGCTATTAAATTCACTGAAATTTCCAAAAAACCAATTTTCAACATAATTAAGTTTTTAACAACAATTGGGGGTTGAATGCTAACCTTCAGTCAAAGCGCAACACCTAATGGATAGCGGTTCAATGCTACCAGAATGTTTCCGATGTGAACAATGAGGGTCTCTGTCGATGGACAAAGAAAGTAGAGGTAGCTTTGACACCTGGAGTTCCAGAATGGTTTCTGGGGTTGAGTTTCGGTGCAAAGTAAAGGTTCCCACCATCCCTAACCTGCCGACATTAAATGAAATTTCGTCATCGACTTTTGAGGTATTGCTTTTGTTTTTGTTCGCTTGAAATGACTGTTGTTTCACTTGCTTACTTTTTACACAGTCTTAAAGGGTTTTTTAAAACTACTCCTCAGTGAGTCCTGTTTTGATACGTAATGGTAAATACTTTAGCTATATAACTACAGCTTTATTTACGACTGTCCATTCAGCTGTTATTAATTTCGTATGTAGTTTTTATACATATCGTTACTTGGAAAACGTTAAGGAGTTGTACTGATTGGTTCTAGCTTTAAATTTTGTTCAATCAGCTTGAAAATTTTAAAAGCAATATTAGGCATAGACGCAACAAGACTTGTTTATCCTTATCCCACAAAGCTCAGTCGAAAAACGCGTCTTTCAGTTTACCGATAACTTTCACATTCTAAATCTCTGTCCCAACCTCAGTAGCATCCTTGTCTAATAAGTTCGCTCTGTAGTATACGAGTTTATCTCGTCACTTCACTACAAATTGAGATATCTATCTATTGTCGAATACTTCTGTGAGAACTTGCTTCTTGGAAAGTTTCAGTTTGACTAAAAAAGGGAAAAAACCTATCTTAGACATTGCTTTATTGCTGATTAGTCGTTAACAATGATTTTGTTACATTGTCTCATATTTCCTGGGCATTACCTGCAACATTCGTGCAAATGGGATTACAAATATTTTGCAAAACATCTGTAACTTGTTGGAAATTCCTCTAAATATATTAGGTGATAGAAATAAATGCTTTTACACCATTGGCCAATTTATAACGTTCTGGACTGGATTTTCAGGAATTGATCTTCCAGGAGGTCCACTTATCGACTTAGAATGTAGAGATGACATAGTCCTGCATGGTGAAAACGCAATAAAATGCAGGGTCTTTTTATAGCACTCAGCAATAGCGAGAGGGTGTTTAGAATGCGCTTTTCTCCTTCTAGATGCAAATTATTGCTTCAGGACTGACCTACATCAACACCTGAACTAAAGATAGGGAGTGAAGTAGTTGAACGCGTCGACAACTTCACTTAACTTGCAAGTCCAACCAGCTCTAATGGGTTGGTGTTTGGCTCAATCTCTTCACGGATTCAAAATGCTCGTTTGGCTTCTGCCATTTTACGTCACATATGGCGATCCCGACCGTTGCTGCTACCTTGATGTGGTGGTCGGCCTTGCCTATCGTAATGAACCCTCAAATGCCCTGGTACGGTCGAGAGTGGGGCGAGTCCTCTCTCCCTCTCGAAATGCTCTCACATGGCCACGCATATATAGCCTCTGCCAGGGAAGTCCTACTCACTGCCTTCTCGTGGCGGGGGTGTTGTTAACAAAAATGAGAGGACGAAAAGCGAGTGTCCGGCGCTTTAACCGGATCTCAAACCAATGGTGCACATGGGTTCCAGTATCCTGAAGGAACAAATGGCGTATGAACCAATCGTTGGTCACCGGCTACCATGGGAATGCATCTCCTTACGATGCTCCACTGCCTTGTGGGTCAGACGTTCAGGTCGAAGGCTCGGGGTGTGGCCCCCTAAGAAAACCACCTGCTTCGGTTTGGGCACCCGAGCAGTATCACAACTCTCACACATATCTAATGAGATCTGTGTGGCGCATATGTATTTGGTGCCTCCTTGTACTGATATCTATGTGTTAAAATAAATAATAAAGTAATAAATCGTAATGAACCAATCGAGCTATGCTGGCTGGAACAATCGTTCCTCAAAGTCCTACCATGCCAGACAGGTCGATTGAAGAGCAGTAAGATTAAAAGCAGAAAACCCAATGTCCGAGAGCAGAGTCGTACTGCTGACTGTACAGAGCTATGACGGCAGTAAGCTGTTTCCTTCAGACAACCAGCATAACATCAGTGTTGCCTTCCCGCAAGGGAGGGTTGGATTAGAAGAGATTGATCCTGAGAATGCACACCCCACCTTATCCCACGAATGTCCGTCTCCGGCCGTAAGGTCCCAACAAGTACGAAGCTAATACTTAAGTTACTCATTAAAAGGTCGTGTGCGACCAACCTCTAGCACTTGTCTCTTGGGCACTGCGGTCACGCTCTCAGGTCACTAAGACCACCCCTAACCTAATTTCATTTTTAGGTACCTCCAGAAGAACTCTTCAACGGTGTGGGCAACCGGGAAGTGTCAAGTGCCCTCATACCTCTAACTGTCACCTCTGGCAATGGCGAGAAATACGTCTATCAACTAAAGGATGGGTATATTATGTGGCAGTTCGTTCTGTCCTAGTTTACGGCTTCGACACGTGGCCATTAAGAGTAGGGGATACTTGTAAGTTATTTGTATTTGATCACAGCTTTCTTATAAATATTACCAGCATCTCATGGTAAGTAATCGCGAGTTTAGACGCAGGGTATTATGGAATGATTTTAAATCAGTTGATGAGGTTGTGAACCTTCATTGACTGCGATAGTTGCGCCACGTGTTACGTATGCCTGGACACCGATTACCAAGGGCTCGGGGTGTGGCCCCCTAAGGAAACCACCTGCTTCTGTCTGGGTACCCGGGCATTATCACAACCCACACACAAATATGATGAAATGTTGATATTTATGGAAGATACTTTCCTTGATTCGATTAACAATCAAACGATTCACACTATTATTATTATTATTATTATTATTATTATTATTATTATTATTTACCACGTCATTTATTCACTCTCTTTTATTCCCACTCTGTGTATCTTTATTTTTCGATTCTATCTAAATGTTCTCGAGTCACTGTCTGGTTGGAAATAGTATGCTACCACCGAATACGAATACTGAAACAGTTTTTCTGAAACCACGTGCACCATTCAAACTGGCTGCCTTCAACGTTCGCACACTTATGCAGGTCGGAAAACAGACAGGTCTGGCTATGTCTTTGGAAAGTCTTGATATCGACGTTTGTTGTCTACTCGAGACCCATATTCAAGACTTTGGTGAAGTACTACAAATTCGCTCTCCATCTGTCGCTTCAAAAAGCTTGTTTAACGTGCGTTTATCCGGGAACCCTGTGTCATCTTCGTCCGGTCTTGCTGGCGTTGGTGTCGCACTAAGCGCTAGAGCTGAGGCAGCACTAATCGATTGGATCCCCATTAACAGTCGGTTATGTGCTGTTAGACTAGAAAGTTCCATCAAAGCCTGAACTCAAATTGATCACATCGCGATCAGCTACCGCTGGCGTGGTTGTGTACAAGACTGTCGCTCCTTTTGGAGTACCTATCTGGAATCTGATCATGCCCTGATCTGCGCCAATCCTACCTTACTTTTCAGTGGCCAACGAAGTGACCGCCACCAAAGGATTGATGTCAGCAAGTTGGTTGCAACTTCTGTTACTAGTGCCCCCAAATGCCCTGGTACGGCCGAGAGTGGGGAGAGTCCGCTCTCCCTCTCGAAATGCTCTCACATGGCCACGCATATATAGCCTCTGCCAGGGAAGTCCTACTCACTGCCTTCTCGTGGCGGGGGTGTTGTTAACAAAAATGAGAGGACGAAAAGCGAGTGTCCGGCGCTTTAACCGGATCTCAAACCAATGGTGCACATGGGCTCCAGTATCCTGAAGGAACAAATGGCGTATGAACCAATCGTTGGTCACCGGCTACCATGGGTCTGCATCTCCTCACGATGCTCCACTGCCTTGTGGGTCAGACGTCCAGGTCGAAGGCTCGGGGTGTGGCCCCCTAAGGAAACCACCTGCTTCGGTTTGGGCACCCGAGCAGTATCACAGCCTTCACACAAATCAAATGAGATTCGTGTGGCGCATATGTATTTGGTGCCTCCCTGTACCTATACTTATGTGTTAAAATAAATAAAAATAAATAATCTGTTACTAGTATGTATCGAACTGAGCTAGCTTCTAGGCTAGCTACCATTACACCGAAAAGTATAGATGAGCATTGGTTGCAACTTCACGGCGCCGCTTGCGGCTGCGCGAAACGTCCCGCTTGTAAGCGCTAGGTTTCTTCTGGTTCCTTACAACTGATTGAAGCCCGTCGGTCTACGGGTGACGGGAGTTTGACCACAAACGAAGGACGTTACGTAACGAAATTGAACAAAGCTTACGTAAGGACCGATAAGCCTGGTGGTCGGATCGTTCTACTGGCCTGCTGCTCCGGCAATATCCGTCTGGCTGTCCTGCGCTCTATGGCTGGTGACGACTGATCCACCAAATGAAGCGGAAGTCTGCAAGGAGCTCTTGGAACACTAAATCACCGGGCCCAGATGACTTACCTCTGGCTCTTTCTAAAGAGGGTGGTGACTTTATGGCTAAGGAACTGACTGTCTTGTTTACAAGGGTCTGGGAACTAGAGAGTGTACCAACGTCATGGAATGAGTCGATAGTTGTCCCTATCTTTAAAAAGGGTTCACGTCGTTCCTGTAACAACTATCGGGGGATAAGTCTACTTCCGATTGCGTCCAAGCTATTGACTTCTTCATACTTCGTAAGTTGTTCAAAACCCGAGAACGATTGACTCGCGGGGAGAAGGCTGGGTTTCGTTCTGGTCGAGGATGTATTGATCATATCTTCACCCTCCGCCAAATGTTAGGACACCGCCATACTTATCAAAGGCCAACAATCGTAATGTTTCTTGACATCAGTGCTGCCTTCGATTCGTTGAATAGGACTGTTCTCTGGGATGGTCTGTTGAAAAAGGGTGTGCCTGAGAAGTTGATTAACATCCTAAAGACGCTATATACAAACACCTCAGGCAGAGTGAAGGCATACAACCACCTTTCTCCATTGTTCCATTCGAGCAGTGGGGTTAGGCAGGGTTGCCCAATCTCACTATTCCTCTTCAACTTTGCAATCGATGACATTCTGGAAACAGCTCTGATATATGTAAGTAGTGGCGGTGTGGATCTGTTGCCTAGAGAAAACTTCGATTTTGAGTAATCGAATGATATTTTCCTACTGTGCGAGAATGCCCAAGTCATGCAATCCATACTTAACCATTTGGCAATCAGTGTCCGTAGGTACGGTATGTGCTTTTCATCTTTGAAGTGCAAAGTACTTCTACAAGATTGGCAGGATTCTAATCCTGTACTCACTCTGGATGGTGAGCAGATAAAAGTAGTCGAGAAGTTCGTGTATCTAGGTAGCTGCATGAGTGCTGGTGGTGGTGTGAGTGATGAGATCAATGCTCGTATAGTGAAAGCCAGAGCGGCTTATGCCAATCTGGGTCATCGTTGGCGCCTTCGTGATGTTAGTCTGGCTGTAAAAGGTCGAATCTACAACGCGTCGGTGGGAGCAGTTTTGCTCTATGCTTGTGAAACCTGGCCTCTCCGAGTTGAGGATGTTAGACGACTCTTTGTGTTCGATCATCGCTGTCTCCGAAGGATTGCTGACATTCAGTGGCAACACCATGTCAGTAATGCAGAGGTTCGGCATCGAGTGTTCGGTCACAGAGACGATAATTCCATTGGTGTCACCATCTTGAAACACCGACTTCGGTGGCTTGGACATGTTCTACGAATGTCGTCCCAGAGAATTCCTCGTCGTGCATTGTTTGCCGACTCTGGGACTGGTTGGGGAAAGCAGAGAGGTGGTCAGTATATGACATGGTGTCGTGGTATGAAAGAAAGCTGCAAAGGGCTAGCTTCTGTTGGTCCTTCATGACTCCCTGGCTGGGGTCCGAGAGACGGTGTAACGCAGTGGCTAGAGACGTTATCAGATATGGCTCAGAATAGAAGCCAATGGCGATCCTGCTGTCACCTTTTTTTACTTTCTTCATAAAAAGTGGTTGTATCTTCCTTAACTGGAAGATTTCTTCTGGTTGTACCTTTCCGTTTCCTCTATTATTATTACTATTATTATTATTATCATTATTACACTACTTTACACTAATCTGTTCGTTATTGTTCCTTTTTTTACTCTCCTTATCTTCTTTTTTTTCTTTTCAAATTCTCATTGTTTTATGTGGTTCATATACATTTGATGCCCTCTTGTACCAATATTTGTGTTCAAATAAATAATAATAAATAAAATGACAGCACTAAAACTACACATGCTAGCAAACTACGTCTTTCTGACTCGATTTTTAGATTTATGTTGACGGAATATTTGGTTAAAATTGAGTAACTGACTTTTAATCAAATCAGAAAGAGTTCAGCAACTTCACGTTAACCCCGGCTTACAAGCATCTAGCTGTACGATAAGAATAATCCGAAAGCAAAATCATCATACTAGTGTGAACGTGACGAGAAACAAGCACGGTGTAATGGGGTGTTATGAGGCGAATAGCATGAGTTTATCCATCAAGATGGTCAATTTTGGACCTTTTACGAGAGGTTTTCAATTATTATTCTATGTTATTCGCTTCAATCGGTCAAGTTCTATCTTTTTTACTGTTCGAGTCAACCAGCTTCAATGTTAGAGTTACTCAGTATCGTCCGGGAATATTTGTTTAGGCAATTGAGAAACAACCATTTCTAACCAGAAGATTGCAAACTGTAAATGCTTTTATATTTTTACTCGCGCCCCAGTAACCGCCTGTAGCGATTTTTTTGTCTTTTCACCAAAATGCCTTTATATATTTGACTTTTCTAATTCTTCATCACTTATGTGTATCATGACTATTCAGGTAATTATGAACTAACATCCTCAGTTCATTTTTACGTTGACAGGGACCATAAAACCCTAACCTAATCAAAAAACAAATTGGTAGGGTCTGCAAGCAACCAATACTCATTCTAAAAGGAACAGTTGTTGTAACACTATTGGAAGTTTTCGTTGTCTACCGAAATCCGGTATAATTCGAATTGATGGAGTTTGGGTTGTGTCTCGCCAGCTAATTTATTCAACCTTCGAATAGTCAGTGTGGAACTCTTTCCTTTTACTGCGGCTCGACCAATCAAATGGTTTTTATTGATAATCATTGTTTTTAAAATCATGTCATGTAAGGAAGCCACTCATATTTGTTATTTTAGATCAGTTAAGTATCCAAAGACTAGTAAAACCAAGTAGGTCGTAATATCATTCTTCTAATTCTATCTCTTGTCTAAAATTTGTGTAATTGTACTATTTTGTGATTAACACTTATTGTTATTTTTGACCTAATTTTTTAATCGCATCCTAACGTTTTTGTTGCATTTTACTTGTAGTATGACTTTTTACACGAAAAGCAAGTTATTGCTGATTATGATGAGTATTTCAACGCGAAGAAAAATTTAAACGAAACACTTTCCACATCATTGTGTGCAATTCCACAAGGTCAATCAAATCCATTACAGGAAAGCAATAAACAGGGCATCGAATTGCCACGCAGTTTTCATTTCTCTGATCCCCAGTCACGTTCTTCATATAATTCGTGTCCAGCTTCGGTTATTGGAACACCTCCACCTGCTGCTAGTCATCTTGTTTCCGGGAAAATTTTGGAACCTAGCATAATAGATAGTGGAGCTTCTAGCCAACTGTGTAAATCAGAGCAGATGAAGATTTCGAATAATAACCCTGAATGTTCTAGTTCAGAGTTAATTCATATGAAACCGGACTCTTCTACAATTTCCACAATTTGCACATACTTAAAAGATTTTGATATCCAACCTGACGACCCATTCACTATGACTGAACTTAAAACAATAAATGAACTTGAGGAACTTAAGGAAATTTTAATGCATGACTCCATTTCTAGTTCCTGTCAACCACAACCTTATCATTCGACAACTAATGATATAATAAGTAATGATAGTGAAGGTTCATCTGTCACCAACTGTTCGAATACTCACTCCGTAAATTCAGAAAAATTGAGTTATTCTCCTTTTTCTAGTTCAGAAAACAAACACCAAACTTGCAAATTTCCAGAAACAACTAATTCATTTCAAAACAATTCTTGTTTCATAAGTAATCATATAAGTGATCATCAAGTTCAAAGACGTGCACAAGATGTAGCTATCTCAAATGGCCTTCATAATTCATCTGGATTTGGTAATGCACCTACAAGATTTATAAAATTGTCTAAGCCATTTGTAAATTCCTGTGTTCCATATAGCATAAAGGTAAGCATCCCACTTTGTCTATGGTTTTTCTAGTGATCTAACTTCACTTGTAAAGTCAAACCAACCACATGTAAATGTATTTAGGTGTGAACCGTACATATTGTGTGACTTGTAACGATAATACCTGACTGCAAAAATTTCGGTATACGTAATCTGAAACGAAGAGTTTTAAGAACACAAAATATCTTTTCCATGGTTGCTGTAAATTTATAAGCACTCATTACCAAAGCACTAGTAAATTCTCCTTTACTAATCTCGGCATGTTTTAGTTAGTTCATATATTAGTGGCGCAGTATGCGGGATTAAAGTGAAAGTAAACAGACATCTCATACCAACTCCGAATGTTTTGGTAAGGCTTTACATAGTGTTAATTGTTTAGGTGAGAGACCGGGAGAATCTTTTCGTTGATATTCGTGCGTTTACCTACAATCGCACGGGTAGCCATGCTTTAGGATTTTGCTCCTAATCAGGAAGTTACCACTGTGGTATTTAGATCTTAACATATATCCTGTAGTTGTATACAGAAATAATTTACCAAATAGTAACCATGATATTGCTAAAAGCTTTCGTTCTTATTCAGTACTGTCAATAAAAAGAATTAAAACTTAAATTTGAAATCAATGGTATTTGAGATCTGAGTACACAAACCCGTGCTTGGTAAATGTTAGGTCCCGAAAAGCATAATGAATGGTAACTTTTGGGATCCATTTATGGGCCAATACTAAACGTTTATTGTTATCGTATAATTGTTAAATAACTAGCCTATTCATATTCCTCTTATTATAAGCTTTGTTTTGACCTATGAACCATTATTATACGATTTACCTTTCTTGAATTATGTCCTGTCAATTTGTCACTGCCTCCCACATTCACAGTTACATTTGGCCAAATTTTGTACAAATGTTATTTTCTATTTTATGGTACGTTGTGGTTTGTTTGATTGGTTTATAAACCCTGTATGCTTGAAATAAATGATTCATATTGCAGAGGCTGAGATTTGTGTTGTGGACTTAATTGGCTGGGCTAAGCGGAAAACAGGGCCCATCAGGACTCGGGGTGCTCGTACGGGTTTACGCATCATTGATCCAATCGATAAGTCATTGCTCCCTAATTGGCGGTCATAAGTTATAACAGCAAATAAGCTGCATTCATTGATTGTATATAACAAACTATGTAAAACAAATTTTATGTATACATAAAGCGAGATTAAGGAGATATTGGGCGAAGATAAAGTGGTAAAAATAGTTGAATGATTGTGTCATTAGTTGTCGACGTGATAAATAACTACCTCTTTCCTGTATCTTAATTGATATTCATCGTATATTCTACCAGCATTCGTCTGAGAAAATCTATCACATCACCTTACTAGAACCCTAAGTATAACCATATGATCATATCTATTCCTTAATAGCCTTTCAGTGTTAATATAACTTCATTATGTCATTGACTGGTTTCAGATACTTCGATTGACATTTTCGGAATACGTGACCCAAGACATTTCCCGTTCTTCCAGGCAACCTAAAATTTCTGTTTTAGGCGTTTTGCTACAAGCCATATAGCTGGTATCAGACATGCAAACTTGATAGCGACCGAATGTTTGGAATGTTTAGCAACAGAAGGTAGTGTAGTTTTGGGTCTTGATTTTTTTGCTGCCTGAAGACATTCGCATGTGCCTCGATAAATTGGAAATCAGGTAGCTTTTGCTGTGGATATAGAAGTTTTATTCAACTCCCGTTAACGTACAGTGCCAATGTAATTTACGCAATGATTCCCTTTCTGCGAGTCCAGCATTTGTATGTCATAAGGTTTGACGAATATCGAACAAGTCATTTATGTTTGTTGAAGAAAATTTGTTGACTGCTCTTCACGACTGTACTAACTCCTTCAAACTAGTAAATTAATTCATACTTTCAACCACCTTACTCTTAGTTCATTAATCTGTTAACCATTTATGCCACATTATACTTAAGAGAAGTACAAGACTTGTACTAAACATTTTCAGATTTTTGTTCAGTAGTTGTGCTTTAGTTCGATTTCTTAGCGAAATACACTTATTTTGTCTAAAAACCTTCCTCACACATTCCAACCATTGCCCGACTAAGAATTTCAATGAACATTTTTGCTTATTTAACTACTTAATCACTTCTAATTAAATATCGGTACCCTCTCATTTCTCTCTACATTCAGTTTCGTTCATATATATGTACTTCATGCTTTTCCTCATAGATAGTCGGTGAGCAAATATGTTGCCAACATGTTTTGTGAATAAGCATAATTTTAGGCTAGACTAAATAGTATTGGTCTACTAAGTAAACGTATTCCTTTCTGTTTTTATTTATTCTTTCGAATGAATATCGAGCATATTTTTAGAATGATGTCTTATGATAAGTAATCAGTCACCTCCAACTGTGCATACTAGCTTAATAAAACAGATATAATTGACATACAGTTTATCTTTAGGTCACGATTTACACAAAGCATCATAATGAATTACTAATGTATTAATTTTTAAGATCTGACGTTGTAATTTCAAGAAAATTTAATATACCATCTATTCTTGTAAACAACTTCTAAGTACTATATACAATTCCTTTGATATATTGTAGCTCTAGATGTTGTTTATGTGCTATGTAATGGAAGTGGAGATCATATCGTGGAATAAGTTACACTGTTACTAATTGCTTTGAGTATGACGATGCCATTCATCGACATCAAACCACTAGGTTTACGTATCAGCTTGTTGCTCATAACACCAAGATATATATATATATATATATATATATATATATATATATATATAAAAGCCCCCAAATGCCCTGGTACGGTCGAGAGTGGGGCGAGTCCTCTCTCCCTCTCGAAATGCTCTCACATGGCCACGCATATATAGCCTCTGCCAGGGAAGTCCTACTCACTGCCTTCTCGTGGCAGGGGTGTTGTTTACAAAAATGAGAGGACGAAAAGCGAGTGTCCGGCGCTTTAACCGGATCTCAAACCAATGGTGCACATGGGCTCCAGTATCCTGCGGGAACAAATGGCGTATGAACCAATCGTTGGTCACCGGCTACCATGGGTCTGCATCTCCTTACGATGCTCCACTGCCTTGTGGATCAGATCTTCAGGTCAAAGGCTCGGGGTGTGGCCCCCTAAGGAAACCACCTGCTTCGGTTTGGGCACCCGGGCAGTATCACAGCCCTCACACAAATCAATTGAGATTTGTGTCGCGCATATGTATTTGGTGCCTCCCTGTACCTATACTTATGTGTTAAAAATAAATAAAAATTATATATATATATATATATATATATATATATATATATATATATATAAACAAGTGTTTTTCCATGATTAATTTTAGTCGATTGCCTTCACCAATCAACCTCAAGCCTTCGGTGGTGTCGCTGAACAAAACAGTCTTATAAACACTGAAAAATCTCAGGACGTATTTCAAATCTCTACTATTGGTATGAGAACACCTGATCCACATCATTCCCAGATAAAGCTTTTAGAAAGTTTGTTGTCATGGGCAACAAATTGTGGTTTTTCTCATTCTCATGCTCGTCGTCTTTTAGAATTAGGAGTACAGAAAAGAGGTAATTCATGATGTCAGTTTTTTTAAAAAAAAAGAATATATAACTGGTTTGATTTATCTTATTTCATCTCTAGTTAGATTTAATGTTTATGTGACCTAAGTATTATAATTCACTGAATAATTATCATATACATATTTTCCACACATATAGTAGCTTATATGTTTATTTATTGTGTTATGATTTGATTTTTTTTATCTAGCATCTGCTCACTTAAAGTAAAATTAATGAGGTTCATTTCATATCCTGTAAACATTATTGTTTTTGGTGTTTAAGTGAGTGTAATAAGTGTATAGAAATTTTGCTATAATATCAATTGAATAGTTTATTATTTCAAATTTTACTTGACTTATGTCTTTTCAACTTATATTTCGTCTCAACTACTATGATTAATATTGATATAGAATAGATAGAATGTGGCTAGCAGTGGAATCCAAGAAGTGCGTTTCATCGCATTTAGATATCGTTGACGTAGTTTATGTGCATCTCGATGGGATGATCCAAAGAGCATACTCGTTGCACGATTGAATGGCTCTTTGGACTCAGTAGCCAAGTAAATAATGCAACAGCGTTTGAAACAAACGGTACTGGGTTCGAGTCCCGGAATGGTCATCAACTCTGTCATCTAGGTACATCTAGCTGACAAGTCCCAAACAGAGCGAAACGCGCGTCCTGGATTCCACTGCCAGCTACATCCCATTTATTCTATATCAAATTATATCATGATGGTTACTTCGAGGCAACCCGCATAGGACACTCATACGCCAATCAGGACTGATCAAATATCAGTCGAAAATATAAACATCCGGATAGTCCAGACCAAATTGAATTAATGGCTAATATTTGTAATTTTAATGTGAATGTCTACTTTGTTCCGTTCTAAGGGCTGTAATTTGGTTGGTAGGGGTTTCACTATCAATCTGCCTCTCCCTTAACTAGTTAATCTTTATGAGTAGTGTATTGACTTACTTTGACAGTGCACATATGACACGTTTCAGTAAATTCTCATGATATGTGCTGTTTAGCTCATCAGCAATTTGTTATTACTTGACAGACCGTCTGTATCATTCCATACGTTAAGTGCGAAATCTACCTTAATGTGTAACACTAATAGTAACTGGGTTGTCAGACGTCATTCCTAAGATTTCAAAGCGATGCTTCATAAAAGTAACCAGCCTGTTGTTTGTGTTGAACTCTTTAGATTTGTCTTAGCATAGTTTGTTTTCCAAGCAGACATGGTAGTTAGGTAAACCTGCACAAGTCTGTAGCCACGCACATCATCACATGCTAAAGTGGTTAGTCCTAACTTTCGGACGAAGAACTTATTCTAATTATTCCGATTATCATGTCACGTATATTTGGGCTCTTCACTTACAAGTAATGTTGATTATTTTTTCAAATTTACGTGCTCATCATAGTATTTGTGATTTTATTTGCTTCTCAAATTTCTTTTGTGCTTATTAAAATGGAACTACCTTATTATTCGTATGACCGATCTATTACTAAGCTCCAAATCTCTACGTTCGCTGGATCTTTCAGTGAATGTCTACCATTCAATATTAGCATGTCCAAAATATACGTTAACATGAATACAATTAATGTTCTACTTTTGTTATCCACGTTATATCAAAGTGATTTATCAACAGAATCTAGATGTAGTAAATAGGATATACATTTCGTTAGCGTCGATATCGTTTAATCGTACTGGATTCAGACGAGCACTGAACGCTTCAAAGTCGATACTCGAAAGGCTGAATTCATTAAGCATTTAGCAACTTTCGAATATCAATACATTACAATTAGTTATAGTGTCTTTAGGTCCTGATAATGCTTATTTTGTCAAATGTTTTTAATGTATCGTTATTTTATGGAGCTTGAATGAATCTTATTTGATCACTGAATTTTCATATCAGTTCATTTATGGGTCTTTTAGGTTCAGTTCATTTGTTTTGTTCAATAACAATTCTTATAAGAATATTGTTGTATCCATGGATTTTTGTCAATTGGATAAAACGTCGTGTTTAAATTAGGCCAATATCGAATTTTCACAGTATATGGGAATGGTATGTAATTGCAGCTTCACTGAAGCACTCTAAGTAAAAATATCGATAAACTTGTATTAAACAAGTCTGAATTATACTGATCCGTTGAAATATAACTGGACAAATTCAAATTAATTTTATACTACTGACGATAATCTTCAACAGGCTTCAAAATTTCCCAGAGCATCTTATTTTTAATATCTTTAACCAAAAAACCTAACAGTTTTCGTACCCACCTGACGCACAAATTAATACAGTGACAAGTCATACAAGTTCATCTTGATCAAGAATAAATTGACATTGATATTTCCAAACCTATTATAATTTTGAATATACTAAAAATATTCTGTATTGTTTCCTTTGTATTATTTAAACTTATTAATTTGGGTCAGTTATTTATTAACTCTGAAGAAGTTACTTACATTAAGTCATGATACGTTAGAAATACAATTTTTCTACTCATTGGGATATGACAAATAATATATTTATTGCTAACTTTTTAAAAGAAATCGGAAAAATTTCATACGTGAACAAAGCAGAAATCTACTTAAAAGTTGTTCCATTGATTTTATCTTTGTTACTTTAAACACTACATTGTACTATATATGGTGCTAATTGGTTTAAATTTGTGAATCAATCTTGAGTACTGTAGAACCCATCTTATGTATGTATCAGTCCATGTTGCCACATCATATTGGTACCTACGGTTAAAGATTGTATTTTGGGAAGTTTTTTTGTCAACCTAATGTGGATAAATACACATCGGTTTTTTTTTCATTTTAGCCTTTACATGTCAAAATCTTGAACAGAACAAATTAATCTTATTAAATCTTCTTCATACCTTCAACTCACTATTGACAACTTTCTCAACTAATCAAAATTCTCATAAGCTTAGTGAACAATCAGCTCTTTTGATTACAGTCACTCATCCTAATAATCTATTCAAGGTGAGAATTATTTAAAATTTTAACATAAAAATTATTGGGTCCATGAATCGCGGGAAATTAAAATGTATCATAGACCAGTGATTTGTGTGAAACGCAAAATTAAAATATAGTCTAAACGTTTCCGTAACATTTGATTTGTTCTTAAATTAAGAAAAGTATTGTTTCACACTGTCCGGTCAATAAATATGCAAACTTAGCTACCTATGAACGATTGTCGACCCTTCATGCTACTGAAAGCATTGAAGGTGTTTGATTTCTTGAACATCTTGCTCACCAGATGATTGTTAAAGATGACTGAATATCACCTGTGCGCACAATTCTAACGAAACACTGGGAGTTGAGAAAGTTGTATTCCAGAGCCATCTCAAGGTTACTGAACTTAACTACAAGTTGAGTTGAACCGAACGTCGCCTCAAAAAGATATGTTCTGTTCAAACTATAGTTGTTCTTATAACGATTTATGATTCTGTAAATTTAACCTTAAGCTTTGACATCTAAGGGCTTCCAAATATGTTTTGAATAGTGGAAACAAAGACGGTGCAAACATAGTACCACAGATGTATAGTATCTTAAAGTGAATAAGATTAATGTACTGTAGATTTTTCGTAAAATATTCTTAGGAAAGCTCGCCTATTTATTTGTCAAGAAAGTTGCTTCATTACAAAGAAATTATTAAAGTTATGGAGTTTAGGAAAATAAAAATCTAGGTAAACTATCTGAATCGTAATTGTGGTATTGAGAGGAAAGCAAAGTTGCAAGTCATATCGCCCATGTAAAGGTCAATTGCTGATTATCTGAAAGTGCAATAAGTGATATTTTTCAAGTTTATGTCGTTTTTTTTCTCAGCTAAAATCACGGGTTGATCTGAGCTGGACCACCACTGAGAATCTAGAAGCACTATACTGCTGTTTCGTCCTAGTGTTGGACTCCTCAACTATGAAAATACTACAATCTTCACAAGTCCTTCATACTTATATCGTTTTTGTTTTGTTTGAATGTGCAAATTAAAAGCAAATCTGCTTGTTTACTGTTTAGCTTTAGCTGTCTAAGTTTTCGTTTTCATCAATTTAACCACACTGATAGTCAATTAAAAGTTTATAAGACCAGAAATATAACATATTATTAGAACTTATATTATTGACTAATATCATGGAAGGAATCATTTCGCTAAATTTACGGACGTACCAAGAGAATAGGGAGTTTAATTTGGGATATTAGAATTTTTGTCAATTTAATCTTACTAGTGCACATTATATTAAATGAATTGAGTAACAGTTTCAGAATGTTCAAAGCACTTTTCACATAGTACATAATTGGTTCGAATTTTTACTCAATATTGTCGTAGGAGGTGATGTAATTGGTGAAATAAAAAATGTTACTAGATAGTGTTAAACATCAGCTGTAATGATAGATATAACTCAAGATAGTAGTTGCTTTTGAATGTTATAGGCTTTTATAGATAGGTTTCATTAGGAATGCTGTTTTCTTGTGGGACTTATTTTTTCTTTGACGGAACTCATGTCTGGATTCCTAGTTTGTAGCTTTCTCGATTTGTTGAACTTTGTTTAAGTATGTAACTGGGATCTAATCCCAATTGCGTTTTTGAGTACTATTATCACAAAAGAAAAAAAGTTATATCCCACCTTTCTATCGCTTTGATTCAAATTAACCGAGAAGTGTGAATAAAAATGTCTTTTTTATCTTCAATAAAATCAAGTTACCCTGTGATTCAAAGTAACAGTTTCATATCGTAAGGCTAGACATTTTAATTTTTACTAGACAATCGTTTTAGCCTGGTACATGTCCTTTCGGGGATATTTTAATTTGTCGTAATTGGTCCAAAAGACCTTAGCTTTTATGGCGAACGTAATTAACATAAACCATCAATTCTTGCTCCTATAATTGATTCGTCTCATGATGACAGCGTGATTGATTTTTGTCGTAAAATTTACCGTTTCGATAGCACGTGATGGTGACATTTTTTAATTATACCCATTAAATCCACTAACATATAAAGTCAGTAGATAAAATCTTAGTTTTAAAAGATATATTGATGGAACAACTTTTTCATTACATAACATTTTTCAAGGACTCAGTGTGTAAAATGAAATTCAACAGCAGTTAAGTGATATAATATAGAATTCCGTCATTACACGATTCAGGTTTTCTTGGCTGCCCCAAAGGTAACGGTCGACTATTTATTATCCTTATGGGCTCCGATCTTGATATTACACAGATGTAACCATCATTTCTCACCAGTGATTTTTTTATAATTGCTCAATAGTTAGCATTAATTGTCCCTCATTATACTCATATTTCTACCTAGAATCTCTGGAGGAAGCAACCGCAATGGCTCAGTTGTAACCTCTTTCATTGCAATACAGCACTAAGGTTTGGATTTCTGAGACATTATCACTTCCCTCACGATCACAGATGTGCTTTACTGATGAGTGCGAAATACATATCCAGGGTTTTCTATGTATTGATTTCACGACAGAAAGTGATTATTATCAGCTTGAAACTACAAGGAATAAAACATTGGTGGAGCTTCGTTCTCTAAGCTGAATGGTTCATTCGTGAAGCGTTCACTGTTTTTCTACACAATATTATCAGTACAAACTTCAGACAGAAGTAAAGTATTCAAATTTCTCCATCTATGGCTGATAGCTTGTTCTTCAACCTTGATCCTGAGTAGTTATTTTTAACCATTAATATGTCTTCATATTTATTTTGACTGTATAGACTTGGAAAATAAGTCATTTCTATCTAGAGGATAATTTCATGTTGTTTCTTATTTGTACTATATGTTTAAAAACATTTGTCGGAAGTGCAGGTTTAAAATCTGACAGCTTTCTGATTAAAACTTAGATTCGGTGATGTATATATTTCATATATTCCTACCTATTTCGCATGGTTTGATCCATAGCTGTTCTAGTAATGATCGCATCGTTTAACTATGGACCAGGCTCATAGCCTAGTATATTCATCTCCATTTAATTTCAAAAGCATTTTTAAATTGCTACATCGTACCTGCATAAAATAATTATGTCTTTATACTTCTTATTTACTCTAGGCACAACAACTGGCCCGTTTAGTTATTTATCTAGAACAGAGAGGATTCTCACAAGATATAGTCTCTCGCTATATACAAAATCCTCATTCCATGGAAAACGAAGAAGTGACCAAACTTATCAACGATTTAACGACACTTACCAGTACTGTTCATCAAGTCAATCCTATAAATTTTCCATCATCAAAATCACTTAGCATGAAATCCCCAGAAAAATGATTGAGAAGACTATGGAAAGCATTCTTTCATTTTCTGATGTTCATTGTTTTCAATGGAATTTTTCTAATATCAATCGTATACTTTACTACTAAAGCTGTGATCATTAAAGCTTTTCAGATTATTTAACAGCTAAACATTTCGTTTTCTTCCATATAATATTTGTACTACTTTCGTATTATATTCCCATTATGTTTGTAGATTATAAATAGTAATGATGATATAAGAACGACTCGTGTCAATCAATTCTTTTTATCAGTTTGTCTTTGCCTTTTCTCAGGTTTGTATCGAGTTCACAGTAATCAAAACTATGAGGCTCTATGTGTTCACTCATTTTCTCGATTACATATATGAAATCTTTTGTAATTAACTCACAACTAACTACCAGCTGGGAGTTGTTTGATATTTTCTTTTAAGAATTATTATATGTATACATATATAAGGTATATGTAATTTCTATTTTTAAATAATTCACAGATGTTTATTTTCAAGAATAAACTTATTCAAATATTTCCTAAACTATCCTTCCTCAACGAATTTCATAGACGCATTTTTCGTTTGTTTCTGTGAAGCATTTACTGTACTGACATGTAGACAGCATTAGATTTCATACTCGTCTTGAATTGACAATTATTTAGTCTTAGTATATTGGATTTGCGGCGATTGTAAAAGTTTTACAGTTTAATGTACTACTAGGGAGTCGTATACTATGATGAAACGGCCTTCCAGGTTTACAATAGTTGTCTAAGATCAGTTCATGATTTAAAACGTGAAAATTATTTATTTCTCAGAGCTTTTGATCATGTTTCCAGAACTGAGTGGAAGGTATAAATGTAATTTTCGTTGTCTACCGGAATTCGACACTGACATAATGTTAAATCCTGATAAAAACTATTACGTCTATTGAAGTTCCCAGTTGGCTTCCTATACTTGTGAATGAAGGATTGACTAAACGATTATAGTATTAACAGTTCTGTTCCTGGCACACAGTTCGAAAATTAACCGCTAAATCAAATGTACGAAAAACTTGATATCCATCCAAATTTACTTGGAATATTACAAGTCATTGCACATAGTAACGAAGGCATGACCTTCAGGCATACAAAAAATAAATTAACTGACTGTAGTAGCAGCCAATCAAGAGACGACAAAAGTCATGCGAAAAATCGGATTGCAAAAGGAACACGTGTTTATTGTTATTAGTGAAGATTCACCATTATTTGCAAAGGCTGAGTAGTTTTGTAATCGCCTAAGCACATGTTTGTCCTCGATTCCTGTCTTAATTCTTTTTAGGATGGGTGTCTAGCTAAGATTTCCTGCGTCACTAATTGAAAAGAGCTGCGAAAATCCTTCGGCAATTCTGAAATGTCCTCCTCCTATTAAAGTTATCGTGATAATTAAAAGCGAATAAAACCGTAGGTATTTTTACTCGTGTTGTGCCTTCTACAATACAAAGAACTAGTTCTTGACTGGATCAACTAAAATACCGGATGACTTCTTTCTCTGCTTAAGTTAATATGATGTTATGGATTCCGAAATACATGAAATCAGTGATTTGCCGATGAGATATCGATTTCGGACGTAGATCTGAATGTCACAAAAGAGAATAGTTGTGCGACTAACGATAATTTGAGGACTTGCATTCACTATTCTTTCCTTCTTAGGGCCATTTTAACGCATACTAGTCACCACTAGCTCCAATCATTACTCCTCTTGACAATGTCACAGTGTTCATCTGTTCACCTTTGTAGACATTTTTTCAATAAGTATCAGTAATCAAGTCTTCTCATGGAATCTCCTATAAACATTTGGTAATGAATATTTTGCAAGGAAAACATTAATTAGCATCAATTATGTTTATTTAAATTACCGAACTGTTTAACCAAATCAGTATAACAATCAATGAAGGCAACCATGAACAGTATTTCGTCTTCTGAACTTTACAATTTCTTATTCTTCATTATTAATATTTTCAAATGAGATACTTTTACCTGCTGATTTTAATAAATTTAAAATTAGAAATGATTCACTTTCATCCGTATTGTTCATAATGGTGTCAGGAGATATATCTCTTGTAATTTTTCTAGGTATCTGAAAACTGTAATAAGCATCTGTTAGTTGTTTAGTTTTCAATTTAGATTTGTTCTCATCGATTTTTTTATTGTCATCGGCCCTTTCACCAGAGGGTGTCGATGTAGCTAGTGGTTTGTAAATGTCGTTTTTCGTAGATGATCGTATCGGCAGTTGTTCAGTGATGAAGTTACTCGTAATAATCGATTCATCATGAGTGTTTATTTCCTCTGTTGGTGGAGTCTTACGTTTAAACTGATAAAACCAAAACGAAACAAAAAGTAGAATAACGGTCAGCAAATAATTATTTGATGGACGAATAAGGATATATCTTAAGAATTGTCTTCAAATAATGATCAACATATACTTTTAATTGTTTGAAAAAATCTAGATGAACGGTGCTCTTGAGGCACATGAGAGATACACTTCGTTAAACATTCGTATCAGTCTAGTAGAGGTACATCTAGCTATCGAATCATATATGGGAAGAATTACATATACCGATGTGTATTGCTAGTCACTAACAGACACAACAGAATATAGTCAACTGCAATGTGAACACATTTGAACTAAAAATAAATGTTTCACAAACGATTATTTGTGTTCCAGCTTGAAACGAAACTGGAATATATTATTATTAGAATATTCTTTAATAAAACATTTCGATCGAGGAATAAGAAGATGGAATTGATCTGAAAAATGTGATGTATTCATGTTATACATTTCGAACAATCTGTTCACGCATACTTATCAGGACACTTTATATAAAGGTCAATTAAATGAAAGTTTAAGTAAGCAAGGTAATAAAGGAGAAATTCAATGTTCATATAAAATGCCCTGACTAGTATGTGTATGCCCAGATTGTTCGAACTGTATAGCGTAAATACATCACATTTTTCAGATCAACTCTATCTTCTCATCGCTCTATCGAAATTTAAAAAAGTGACTAATTGCTTTAATAAAATATTGTCTGCTATTTAACAAGTACCAAATTATTATTTTTTAGTCGTCCACTCCATAAAGGTGGTCATTTGTATCTAATGTATCGTTAATACTAGTATGTATTTAAAGACCTTAGTAGTACGTTCAACTTTATCTTTGAAGCAGTTTAATTTACTGATTGGCAGTTAAGCATGATTTTCAAGTCTTCATTTAAATATTCTGTGGATGATCCATTAATATTCGTATTCACTAATAGCTTATGTTTTGAGTTACTCTTCATTACATTTATTATTATATTAACTTTTACTTTTATACTCAAGTTACTTATTGAATAGAATTAAACCTATTTTACGTCTTACTTGTATTTTAATTAATGCCCATTCATTTTAGAAAGAACGTTTGTGTCATTTTTTCAGTTTGCTTGTAGAATAATCACTTAATCATATTATACCATTTCAGACAATCGTCCATATAAACATAAATTCTCAAAGTCCAATCTATTCGTTTTTGTATAGTGAAAGCGAGTAACTAGTCATTAAATATAAAAACAATTCTGAATTAAAGTTTGTTGATAGAATTTATAATAATAATAATAATAAAACATAAAACCTTTTGAAGTAATATTATTGGTCAACACATTTTATAAACAATCATATTCACTCATTTTTATCTAATGCTTGAAAATGGCAAAAGTATATAAAGTAGAACATAACGAATATCAATCTGTATTCACCGCTGTTCACAGTGACATATTTGGTAATTTCTAGATAATCTAAATTAGGTGATTGAATTAATTTACAAGATATAGTATAATATATATGCCGTTAATAATTAAACGTACCAGATAGTAAACAAGCTTAACGCTTACCTTTGAACCATCTAGACATTTTGTGCAATATGTCTTTTCCATGTTAAAATTTCGTTTCCTATATGGGATACAAAATGTACCTTCACATCTTTCATCCGGAGAATATGTTTGAGTTGATACTGTTGATGTCTTAGCACATTTTAGATTGTTTATTTTATCAGGTAAATAGGATAAACCTAATGAATGAATCTTTTCTTCTTGTTTTAAATTTAGATCACTTTTTGAATAATCTGTGTGCTTAAGAGCGTTAACGTTTTTATCGTAAATAAAGTCATTCTTTTGTTCATTTTGAAGATGCTTGACAATATCCTCATTTAGTCTATCTGGATTACATATATAGGTTTCATTTAACTTATTACATTCAGTATTGATTACTTTGAAAGGTAACACTAATTTAAACTCTGATGAAGACTCATAATGTTTGAGTGTATGAGGATGAGCTTTTGTAAATTTACTTGTGAATTTATGAAAATTATGTTTAAAGACTTGATCATTCTCTAAATTTTCGAAATAATTATTCATACAGCAAGTATTGTGTTCATTGAATTGTTCAAAGCTTGTTGTCATACCATGTCTGGGTAAGTAGAAACAACGAGATTTTAATTCAATAACTTGGTGTTAAACGAGTTGAATCAGTCATAATTCTAATTGTAAAATAAGAATTACTGATTTTTATACTACGTAATTGAGTAAAACTTATAATCGTGTAATTCAACTACACGTTTTCATGGGTTACTTCCAACAAAGCTATTGCCTGAAACAAGTAAATAATCAATAATGTGTTTGTGGGCATTAGTCTTACAACTTCAATAGTCAACATTAGATAACAAGAAACAATAATAAGAATTTACACCACAAAAATGAAAAGGACTCAATTAAGTACATTCACCAAATTTAAGTTATTGTTTGATTAAACTTACGAAATAAGACTTATTATTTATAGATTTTAAGAACAAATACATATTGATATAACAGATGGTTTAAAATATCTTCCTCTCAGGTATAATTTAATAATACTTCATGTAAGATCCAGGATTCCCTGCCCAGAAGAGTGAACCAGATTAACACTAAATAATACCTTATTCAGCACAATTACAAGCTGTCAAACTCAGTGACTCTAGAGTAGAAATCAATGAGAGGAAAAAATGTCACATATTTAATAGTCAGTAGGCTAAGTTCCTGTTTGTCTACACTCAGTGACCAATCACATTTTACTTTTAACTACCACATATAAATGGAAATAAGATATTTCATTTATATTCATATAGTTGGTAACAGAAGCATATCTAAAATGATACCAGATAATAAATCAGTTTCATAGTGTGAATACTATTACTTCAATGATGTTTATATATTGTTAAAAATAATATGTGAAGGGTATCTAAGGGATAAATATAAAAACAGAACAAACTCTTAATGTTTAATTTTCCCGTAAGTGTTCAAATTCAGAAACAATTTTTAAAATAAGTAAATTTAATTGCTGATAAAAATTTCAAATATCCATAATTTCATGTGAATATAATAACGTTCATTGACGTTGTCTTATTTTTAGATATTTTATTCTTTACATAAAAGTATTTCATCATTAAGTTGAACGTACCTGGATTTACAGTCATCTAAAAAATCCTGAAATTCATCTCTATTTGTTTCTACTGGATAAAAATTGAAATTATTTACATTATATCGTTGATTAGCGAAGTTAAATTTCCAATTATCTTGTGAAGACTTGTTGGTAGAATTAGATTTCTGAATGTTTTGAAAAACATTTGGATTAGAATTTAAAATATTATCAATTTGAAAGTTTGTATTTGTCTGTTTGGTGTACAGCATTTGACAGTTTTTACACAATCCAACCTCATAAGATCTAGGTGATTGATCTTCATATTGATTAAATTGATTTTGGGATAAAATACGCGGTCTATTATGATATACATTTGTAGGTATAATTTTACTTTCCATCTGAAAGACAATACAAGCGAAGTATCTCATATATTACTATTTAAGAATAATTGAGGTTAGGACAGTAAAAAAAGGAATTTCTGTTGAACAGTCAAAGAATTAATAGTAATAAAACATAAGCAAACATTCATGTATGACACCGAAAGGTCCAAAAGCTGAGTTTATAGTGAGTTGTCCGATAATGAGGCACGAGAAAAGAATTACATTTAATTGCGTCAAATTCTGAGCTTAAACATGTTGGGAGTTATCAATGAGAAGATATGTATTCTCAACAACTAAAACAGTTTTAGAATAAACATGTGTGTAGAAAGAGAGTGAATAACAACTACCTGACCCCAAAGATGTCATTTTGAAATTTTGTATACGAAAGCTTTAAATTATAATCTCTGAAGTCGAACTCCAATCATTTAAAAAAGCCTGCTCCAGTGTCTATCTTCTAAAAGACTTTTAGCGTGAGTACCGAAGTACTTTTTAAAAAGTGGTGAGAACTCTTTTTGACATGGTTTCCTTGATGATAAGACTATAACAAAGATTTCCGAATCTTTTTTTACAGAGTTTCATGACATAAGGTTACTGATAAATCTTCCAAGCTCTTGTAAAAGCATGTCATAAGTCTCAAAAAATTGAGTCTTGATGTCGTTTGTATAGATTATTGTGCATTTTCTTCTAACCCCACTGGAGTTTGTAATTTCGCATAAACTAGAACAATAATACTTATCAAGATACCCAGAAGATAATGTAAATATTTGAAAAATAGAGGTGCTTGTTGATTTATCCTACAGAAAGAAAGAAAGAAATCCCTCTGTAAAAAGGTCTTGATGGTTAAAGATTGCGATAAAAATCATACTACCTCCTCCACACTTTTTATTCTATCATGAAAATACACTGCATTTGACGATAAGCTATTAAAGGTAATTTGTTTGCATTGGTCAGTCAGTCATGAGCAACGTAGAACTTGGCATATATATATATATATATATATATATATATATATATATATATATATATACCCTATCAGCACATTGAGGTGAAACTTTTCAAGAGAGTCCCATGGTAGTATAGGTAGTAATAAAATTAGTGGTAATAGAAAATCTTGGGCATCAAAGATAAGATTCGAGAAAAAATATAAATTGGTGAATTAAAAAAGGGTTTCAGGCAATTAAGGAACTTAGGATTTAGGAAAAAAGGGTGAATGCAACTGCATAGTTGTGAACGATTTTAAGCAGTGTCACTCAAGGTCTCTAAAAACTTCTTACGATTTTAGTGGCTCGAGATCTGACTCCAGGTTGATCGTTTCTGGTTGTTATCGAAATATATGTATGACGCCAACCCTAGTATATAATCCTCGACTCAACGCGAGTTGGTGAATAACGGAATCAAATGAGTCAAATACGAGAATGGATTTTGAACAAAATGACGCGTGATGGACAAGGCGAGTGAGCCAATTCAATTTAACCAAACGTGAATCGATATTTATAGTCAGACAATGAGTTACAGACATGTGATGGGTAAGATAGGAAATGCACACACATGCTCTTACATAAAAGCAGTCAAGATTGATAAGCGAGTAATTAACAAGGTCAAAAATGCGACTCAAGAAGAATGAATAGACTGGCCTGTCCGGAAGATAGAATAAGCTATGTGGGCTTGCATAGCACTGCACGACAATCACGTGAACCCCGATCAAATGGTTTGATCCTACCTACATGGTTTAGTCCAAGGCTGAAGTAATTAGTAAAACAGCACTCATATACCCTGCAGATTAGAACCTCTGTACTCATTAGCTAGGACAACCATGATCGTTAGCGGTGCTTTTTAGTACGAATGCCCCCATGTTCATAATATTGAAACTTATTAACAAGATGGTAAAATTCGTGAGCTTCTTCATTGTCGTTTGAAATTTCAAAAGCGATCGTTTACTGTGATTACAGTAAAACTTATAAAATGAAAAACAAAATATGAAGTAATATTCGCTGAAGTTCTTCTAAGTATTTTGCCCCCAAATGCCCTGGTACGGCCGAGAGTGGGGAGAGTCCGCTCTCCCTCTCGAAATGCTCTCACATGGCCACGCATATATAGCCTCTGCCAGGGAAGTCCTACTCACTGCCTTCTCGTGGCGGGGGTGTTGTTTACAAAAATGAGAGGACGAAAAGCGAATGTCTGGCGCTTTAACCGGATCTCAAACCAATGGTGCACATGGGCTCCAGTATCCTGCGGGAACAAATGGCGTATGAACCAATCGTTGGTCACCGGCTACCATGGGTCTGCATCTCCTTACGATGCTCCACTGCCTTGTGGATCAGACGTTCAGGTCAAAGGCTCGGGGTGTGGCCCCCTAAGGAAACCACCTGCTTCGGTTTGGGCACCCGGGCAGTATCACAGCCCTCACACAAATCAATTGAGATTTGTGTCGCGCATATGTATTTGGTGCCTCCCTGTACCTATACTTATGTGTTAAAATAAATAAATAAATATAAATTCTAAGTATTTTGTAAGATGAAGCTGGAAAAGAAAGTATAGTTGTCTGCTAAATGACCATTAGCGTATGACAGGTTATAATTAAAAATAAATGGACGTTCCTTGCATTCTAAAATTAGTACATATGGCATCTTTTTAAAATTCATGAAATTCCATACATCTACCAAAACGAAGTAGGTTTTCAAACACATAGGGACATATGTTTGAAAATGTTTCTTAAACAATCATCACATTTAGGAACATATAGCTATTCATCCACTTTACTGCTTTATAATTTCTTCAGACACTTGTCATCGTTCTACTAATCTTCCTTATTATAATATAAAATATGTATATTGGTTATAATTAATCACTGCTATTGTTTCTAGGTTGTCAGCAGCTGAAGATGAACCGCAAAGTAAATGAATTAATCTTATTTTGCTACACTTTTGATACTTGCTTTAATCAAATCTATTAAATTATGTATATTTGACTTATGTTGAATTAAAACTTCACTTGGTAATATTAAAATTATTAAATATATTTAAAATCTTTATACAGCATAAAGTGCATGCAGCACATCTATCTTACAATTATAGAAGGACTACACGGTGTTTTTGTATTTAGTTCAAGTTAAGAAACAAAATGAACATTCGTTTAATCTGCTCATGTTGTGTGAGGGAAAATGGTTTCTAAACCAGAGCTTACGGCATGGGCACTTCTGTTGTTGATAACTGGGAAATTATTGATTGAGTTATTATCTGGAAATAATGGGACTTCTACCATTTTAGGAGACTGTTGCATTTTTCGGGAGTACTGGGAAAAATATAAGTCAGAAGGTTGAATTATTTCGTCGTAATCAGACTTGGAAAAATGGATTTCATGAAGATGATTAAACAATCCAAAGCTTGTTTCTTTATCAATTATATTCACTGGTTGTTTTTGATCATTTTCTGAACTAACTTTATTTCTTTGTGGATCAAATAAATCTGGTGAGTCCGATCGAATACTAAAACTTGGTGACTAAAAAGAGAGGAAATTTAAATATATGATGCAAAGAATAATTCAATAAATATTTTTAAATGATCTGTCTTAAAATACTACTTTCTCTATTGATTATGAGTTACTAAGTCAAGAATGATCAATACTTTTGACACTAATCTACAAATGAGTGTACAAGGAAAATAAGCATATACATTTATTTGGACATATGAAATCTCATTCATATTGCTTACAAGTTAGTTTAAATTTCCAAAGTCAGTCAATTCACAATATCGAATGACCATAATACGTTGTAATTAACGATGTTTATTCTCACAGAACTTCAATAAGTTGTACTAGGCTTTTATTACCGTTCAATTAACATGAAAAATTCACTTGAAAAGTTATGCATAGATTATCAATATACTCAGTTGTAATTTGTTCCATCTTTCTAAATTACCATAAAATTAGAATGTTTTATCTTACAGTTTTATCAATATCACTTATTTCATGCCGTCGCCGTATTCAAGTCGTTAAAAGATGTTTATTTTATAAATTTAGAAGTATTGCTAATTATCTTTCTATAAGATTTTGTCTAGATGCTGCAGAAGATGCCCAGTGTAAATACGATTCATAATGTCAAACGAAAAAGAGAACTGAATTTATATCAAAGTAAATAATAAAGCTGAAAGAAAGTGTAAATCACACATGCATTTGACGTAATAGTCATTATGTTATTGGTTTTGTACTTTAACTACTGAGCGTAAGGTGTGAAACGACGTAAATTTCGCTTTAATTTTATTAACTCTAATAATTGGGAAGAAAATAGCACAGCATTTAGTAAACAGTTTATGATAAGTGCTTTTTATCATTAGTGAACATTATATTCGAAATCAGCGGAATATATGTACTGATCAAAGTCCTAATTTTTACTCTTGACGAACTTGCACCAACTTTTAACTACTTTGATGATAAAACTCATATGTTTTAGAACATATCAAACTGTACAAAACAGGATTTTAAAATTACTCAAAGTGAATAATTCATAATTACTTTTAGGACCGGTTAACTAAATTATCTTGAAAGTGGGTTGATTTAAAAGGTCAAACTTCTATCAGGCATGAGTTTTTAGTCAGTTCGTTTTTTTTGTTGTGTTCTGTGATTATTTATTTTAATGAACTTGTTTTGATGTCCTTTTACAAATTGGATTTCTGTTCATTTGCGTCCTAATAAAATATAGGAACTATAAATAAATGGTTATAAGGGTTATGAAATTACAGAAAAGTTGTTTGAAATATATATTGTTTGGAAGTAAATTACTTCATTATTCTTAAAGATTTGTGTTGTATATAGAATAATATTGGGGGGAAAGTATTTTTGATTTACATTAGACTATTACCAGTTTGAAACTGGTAGAAACGCTGAACTCATTAAACTCACATAAATCCCTGAAGAACATGTATGATGAAATTCAGTATCAAAATTGCTCCGATTTGCATCAAGTAGAAGATTTTTATGCTCTGCTGGAGGCAAATCTTCCTTAACACCGAAACTGATTTCTTTTCCCTCCCTAGGCTTATATGGTTGGCGACTGACTGGATGACAATGAATTTCCTCTGGAGGGTTATTTCTTTCTTTAGACGTCCGACCACCTAGTCCTCTAAAACAAGTAAAAAGTACAGTAGAAGTTTCATTTAACCGTGCAAACAAGTAGAATTTACTGGTATGAGAATAAATTCGTTATGTTAACTGTTTACGAATACAAACTTAATGACTATTAGTACTTTTATCAAGTAATGAAACGTTTTATCATATTTTATCGACTGGTTTCATCTACTAATTGATCATTCGGTTATCGTATTAATTTAAATCCATTACGAAAAATGGCCTTTGTGTTGAATATAATAAACTTAGAATTGCTTTTGGGCGTTAGTCATAAATGACTTGTGTTCCTAAAAGAAAACATTGAAGACAAAGTTTTCATTTTTTTAAAAAGTTATCTACCGCTATTATAAATTACATTTAACAGCCCAGTGTCAAAATGAATTGGAAAATTCCTTACAGCTTGCTCAGTAAAAAAAAAAATAATTGTTCTTAGTTGACTAAAAAACTGTAAACTTAGGTGAAGGTTATACAACCATAATCAACTATTTGTATGAATTTTAATAGGACTTATAAAACACTTGAATGAATTAATGAGTTGTTTAGTACCATGCATCTATAAAGCAAATCCCTGTCTGACCCCATACAGGATAATGACGAATCGAGCAACCAGAATAATACTTTCAGAACTAAGTTTACATAGTCTGTCAAGTTATGTGCAAACGACATTAAATAAAAAGTATAACCATATATCGACTAGTGTTGATAAAATGAAACGGTTGGTAAATACTGTTGCTCAAAAAGAAATATTCCGTGCAGCTGGTCCAATCGGTTGACGAGTAGTTTAATTATTTTCAAGCCTCCGAATGATTGGCTTCTCTAATAGGACCATGAAGCTTTTCATTTTTTCTGGAGTTAAGACTAACTAGTCTGCTTTAAACAGGATGATTACCTATTGTTATGAAGATAAACACTGGAAGTAAATTAAAAAACATGTAAATAGTATCGAATTTATTCTGTATTATTTGTTTAGTACGATATGGAGTTGTCAAAATACAATATCTCATCAAGTTTCCTTGACACTTCTTGTATCGCATAAAAAGAATCGATAAGCGCATACATGATGTATGCATGAGATTGGAAAAAGATTATTTAGAATTAAATGAATCGTTCTTCAGAAAAGTAGAATACACTCAATTATGAATTATCAACGTGTTCATAAATATATGTTTTGAATAAATCTGCCCTTATAACCTGTTCGTCTCACTGTATATGTTAGATACTCTACTGTATAGCTTTTGTGTTTCTGATTACAGGTATGTCTATAATTGCAGATTAGTGGCTAGTGTATAATTTCAACAGAACTCTTTAAGAGATTTTCTGCTATAATCTACATATTTTTGGTTTAATTTTAATCGTTGATCGCATAACAATGTACTTCCTAGGGTTGAAGTGAATATTCACATGATCCATAGTGAATTTGTAAGCCATAAAATTGTTGATCACAACTTTGATTATTAGAATCTACAACATCAAACAGCTGATAATGGCAAATTACATCTCCCACATTATTTTGCACATTCATCTACTTAATCACATCATTTAAGATGACTAGAATTAGGGTTTTTAAACAATCCCATGAAACCAGTTATATCACTCAAGTGAACTAATTCATAATGAGGTTTAAGATGTCTTATTTGTTTCGGTATAATTTATAGGCAAAAAACAATGGAAAGCCTAATTTTAAGGAGAAAAAGCTTCATACCATGCCATAATTCTGAAGTTTTTCAATCAATACAAGATTCAGGGAAACCGCTTCCATATTTACGGAGAATCTCATTGATATTCGTGACTCACGTGGAATCACTAGCTAGAGATGTCATATCCATTGTATATTTTCCAGTCAGTTGTTTTACCACATCGGATTTGAGTGCTACAGTTTACTAGAAACTTAGCGGGGTTAGTCATAAACAGCCTCCGGAAAAAAACGATTTACACTAAAACTCTAATTAATCGTGAAATCAAGTGTTTCCAACTTGAAATACCCAAATTAGTCTACAGACTAATTACAGAACAATCTCTTGTGAAGATTTTCACAACCTTTTTCTTTTTTTCCCTACTTTATTGCTTCATAGTGTGATAAATTCATTAATCCACCAAACGTTATTTTTATTCAGAATTTCATATAAGTGTGTTTTTATCTTTTGATGTAGAAGATAAAATAATGAAAAAATCGGCAGCCTAAAAATAACATAATTAACAACTTATTTGTGTTATAAATACCTATTTCATTGGGTGATAGATTTCTAGGTCCACTGATAGTCATTAAGAAACTATAAGAAACACGAAAGACTGTTAAAACTACTTCTGTCTAGATTATACAATACTACACCATTTTAACTTGTCTCCGAAAATATGGTATCAACTATCGATAGTAACCCATCTTAAAATGACGTGAAGTCATTGTGATGCTATCCTTGAATTTTTACCATGGTATTGAAATGATATTTTTGTAAAATTTAATACGAATGTTATTGATTTAAACATGAGGGCTGGTTACCTACCGTTTTCTGGCTTTGTGAAGAAAATCGTCGATTATTTGTTGAACACGTGACCGTTGAACAAATTCACTGGATATGGAAAAATGAAAATACTTTTTCATAATAACAGATAAACTTAAACGATGTTAATGAAAGCTGGTAGAAATCACTGGTTAGTATAACATAAATCTAGTATAGGTAGATCGAAAAACACTTTGACTTAAGTGGATCCTATCCTATTAAGCTAACTATTTGTAAGCCATGACTAGTAAGTTTTTAATAAACCTTTTTAAATGTTGCAAGAATAAGGCATAAAATAGTAAACAAATTTTCAAGTTAATAAATAAATCAAGTCATCAGTTTAACCTTTACTCAATAACAAAAAATATTCTTTATCGGACACTAACCTTGGTAATCTATGATGACAGGATTGAGGATTCAAAAACGTTGGTTGGGGGTGGCTGTATGTGGTCGGTTTGACCTGATTACTTCCATTCCTCTTTATTTAAAAAGATTTATAAAAAGTATTGCTACACATTAAAACTCATAGTATGGTGTTAGATGTTTCAGTAAAATTTGATATAAATAGGAGAAAGATTGTTGCCCACTGACACACGCTCACAGTCATGCATACTAGATTTTAATTAGTAATTGAGACATAAAAATACAGGAATAAACATCCGGATCTTCATCAGAAATGTATCCTATAGCTTTGCGTTTGTAAAATAATTCAATTTACACCCACATTTTGTTAGAATGAAATGAGGCTAATTAAAAGATGTCAAAGCATTTTCGGACTTAAACAATTGCCTAATTAAATGATTTACTCAAGAACTCTAGTTTCAAGAGGCAGCAGCTTCCAAACGAATGAATCACAGTGACTCTACTAGATTATTTGAAGCTACAGGAGTGACTGGTTTGATGTCGGTAAATGCTATTTAGTCATTTTACTTAGAAAATTGCATTAAGTAAATACGAAACACATATCAATATCTTTATATCTCAAAGTTTGTCACCATACAAATGTAATATAAAATCCATAAAATGGGAGTACTAAATGAAGATTCTTTAATCCAATAGGAATTTATAATTTACGTAATATTTTTAATAATAATTTTCACAATGGAAATCTTTAAAGTTCTTATAATGACTTCATTTGAAATAAACCTCAAATATAATTACACTGTAAAGTATACTAATGTGTAGGGCCAGTGGAATTCCAATGAGCCCTAGCCAAATCATCCGGCAGTTTCGTCATTGAATATCTAACAAATCATTCATCCTTGTCAAGGTCAGGGACCATCAACTCGCATCAGTTAATCGTACGCCATGGACTGGCCTATGCGGCAGTGGTCTTACCTTCGCTTGTATCTACCTTAACTAATATATTTCTGTAATAACGTCCATTATGTTGCACAGTCTTCAAAGCATCTATAGTACCTTGATACGTCAATGAGTTAATCCACGTAAGGTGCAAACCGCGAAGTGTGACTTTGACGTTAGCTAGTTTGTCACACCACTCACGTCTAACTCGAGTAAGCCTCCAATCATTTCGACATAGATCATCTACGCTGGTGATCTACAAACGTATCGTGATGAATAATCAATACATTTAATGCACAGTTGAATATTCTATGTCGTGTTTAAACATATCATAATAATTAAATACAATCTTGTACTGCGTATTTAAAATCGGAGTCGTTGATAGTGTTTCTTTGAAGTTCTAGACTTATTGGAATTAATCCTACATTGTTATATTATTTTAAATTTACATGCGCGCATTAATTGAATGAAAGAGGCCCGAGTTTCAGCAGATATATGTCGTGACTAAAAGCGTACGATTCATTCCAGAAGTACATAAAACCGTTACCTGGGTTAGTTTTTGCCTTTGTTGAATACTTTCAATTATTCGATCAACTGCCTGAGTACATCGTTTTGAATTATTGTACTCACTGAAAATTTCAGAAACAGCATTTACTTTGCTAGGCTTGGACAAAGCATTATTATCATTCGTTCTTCCAGGTATATTTGCTCTCTTTGCCCAACCTTCAGGAAAAAACCTGCATTAAACAGTAAATATTTCATGTCGAATTTCAATTTCATGTAAAACATAAAGAAAATAATTGAGTTAGCAGATCCTATTCCTTGATAAGTGATATTTACATGCGAATCGTTGAGTCAATAAAACCATTCTGTACCTTGAGTAACAAGGCAAAGTAAGAAAAAAGAATGAGAACTTTTCCACCTTATTCTGTGTTTTGTTTCTACATTACTAAATAAAATTAAAATAACTTCTAAAAAAACATTCTACAAACAGTTTTGATGACAGCACTTTCAAGCCCAAGGGAAATCCTCATTTTTTACAGTAAACATTAGGAGAGATTTTGATCTCATCTTATCTTGTACAAACTATTCCATTTTAGTAACGAGAAGAGGATGCTCTTGATAAAATGATCTGACGATGTTATCACAAAGATAGACATCAAATCTGTCAATGGTAGACCTCAATAATATGAATTAACTTGCTTCCGATCCATACTTAACAGTGCTATTGGTTTGTTAGTATCAAATCTGATTTCTTAAAGCCATGAGAGTTGCTACAAATAATAAAGTGTGAAGTACTTCGCCTTATCAAGAAAATTTAAAATATGTAAGAGTTTGGGGAATTTGAAAAAAATGTTTTGGGGTTTCAGTGCCATTTTTTTAAGATATCCTCAAAATCGGGATATTGGGATGAAAAGCACATATAATATTGACTGATAATATTATCATCCTTCTCAATATAATGAGTTGCCAATACGGTGGACCTCGTTGTACAACTACCTATTATACAGCCCAAAAATAATTACTGAGCAAAAGTGATGTGTGTACATAAATCCAATACCTTTGCTGTCCGGATATATGCATAATCCTCAGAAACACAGAACGGTTTTGAAGAGCCACAAGTTCATGAATATGAACAAACAATGTCCCATATCCAATTGCTTATATTTTAACAGCTCATACTACTTAATCAAAGAAGTAAAATATAATGACCGCTTTTTGTAGCGGAAAGTGAAAAAGTTAACGAGATGCATGTAATTTAGTAAACTGTCTTAGTATTATAGTTATGTCTTTTATTTTGTAATCATTAAGTCATTTAATGGAAATATTCATTCGTCTGATCTTAAAACATCTTAATTATGAAGCCTATATATGATGGCTGACCTCCCTCTGATTGGCTGGATATCTTAATGTCGCTCGCGTGTTTCATTGACTTTCCAATGTAACGAACAATTTATAGAAGCATCTCTAATCTCTTATTTCTTTGCACCAGTAAACGGCTTCTCCTCCGGAATATGACTAATTTCAGGCACTTATCTATGTTTTTGTTACCAAAATCTCGCACATTATATGTTCTTCAATCGACATTCTGATATTGTATCATCCGATAATCGTCATCTGATATTAAAATACCCACCTTGGCCTTCATGACGTCTTTTGTATACTGGATGTCTCGGCAATGTGATGAACATAATCATAAGACCCTTTCGCGTTTATTGAATAAGTTTGCTGTTTTTTAGACTCACGATGCATTATAAAAACTAGCAATAGTTGTTTACTAGTGGTTTACACCACCGCCCAGATAATACATTTAACTTAGGAGGAAATCAAACAATATTGCTATGGCTATTTTCATTGTGAGCTTTAGTATTCGGCAGACCAACTGGTTAAGTCTAAGACTGTTCGGTGCTTACCCTATTAGTCATGAATGAGCCAGTACTCAATTCAGAAAGAAAGCAGTGAGAGCTTTCGGAAGTATTGTATCTTGAAAGTCGACTCATTTACACAATAAAGAACTAAATAATTACCGTAACATGAAAACAACTCAATACTCGAAGACCAAAACCTTTATACACAATACTGCATTAAAGGGCTCCATGAAAATCATTTTTTGGGAATCCATTAAAACCTGCTTTTGTATTAAATATACATGTACATGATTAAATTCTGTGTGATCAGAGATTTATTTCTCTCTAGCCTCTCATAGCCCCCAAACGTTCTTTGTAGTTATCTAAGGACTTTGGAGCTTGACAATTTTAAAGTAATAGAAGTCCTAGGGCTTCAGGGTTTTACTTACAGACCTTTGGGTAGCATGTCATTAGAACTACTCAAAACCGTTGAAGTAATTAATTATGACGTCGATCGTTGGAAACTTTCGAATTACGTTTCGTTGTATTTGTAAGGGTACCGATTAACTGAAATTTTAAAAAAAATGGTCAAATAAAATATCAACTGATATAAGAAACAAACTTTTCTCGATTTATCTAGTCTATGCAGTACTGAGCGTTTACGGGTGTGTGATTCTAATGTCTAATCTCCCATGTATTTTGGCTCACATTGGTAAGGAACTATTAAGAGCTGCAATTAAACGCAACTCAATTTCATAAATGTGCCCTCCAGCTTAGCAACCAATCAGAATGAGGCGGGAATCATTATATCCGCCGTCTTTGTAAGCAACGGCGGTCGGCTTTCTTCGTTCTGTGCTTCTTTCAGCCATTTCTTTTGTTTAGATAAAATGCCGCAGTTAGTGTAATGTTTTACATATTGGTGTGAAATTTTTTCGAATCAGCGATTTTTCCGGGTTTTTGCTGCTTCTACTCAAGTCAATGTATTTCTTCAGGCAATCTGGCTAGTCTTGTGTTATAAAATGTTGATGCTTTATGTTCTGAGTTTGTTTTCAAATATCGGGAGTCAAGGCTAATTTTTTAGCTTAAATAAGTTTTACGGCTGTATGGAACTCGAAATGTCGGCATAATCGTTCTTAATTGACAGGCGAGCTCGTTTTTTTATGTCATAAAATCTTAATCCGTTATATTTCGAGTGCCGTTTTTTAGATATGGAGGACGGAAGTTAGATTTCTTTAGCTAAAATAATTGTTGCTGCCGCATGTGACCGTAACTGGCCGCATATTCGTTCCTAACTGTTATCTATTGTTATCAGGCAGAATGAAAAATTTGTTATCTTCTGCAGTATTATGGATCACGCTACTCCATTAACCAGTCAAACTAATACTGAGTGTCCAGTGGCTGTGGATATCAAGTTGATGAATTAATACGCATGAGGCGTCTGGCTACAGTTTCCGAACATGGTAAGTTTACTGGTGCTTTCGAAACCAAAATCTAAGTATTTATAAATGCATTCATTAAGCTAATACTCGTACTCTCGATTTTAGATAATCAGTGAACACAAATCTCGTCATTTGCATCTGCTACGTTTCCAGTTTTCGTTAATACCTTATTCAATAAAAGTCTTGTATTCACTAATTACACAGTTTCTTGTTATATTTGGTATAAGGGGATGAAAACATTGAACGGGCCTGTAGTTGCGTTTTGACGAGCGCGCACCCTCACGATACTGGTGACCCGTCAGTGTAACTAAGGTATTGATTGGAAATCCGACGGCATCCCAATAAACAACTATGGCTTAAACGCGTACTCATCAACGTACTACGCAACACATCATGGCGGCTGAAATAGGTTATAAGAAGGCCCGGACTTGGGGGTTTCCCGTTGCTTGTTTATCATATGGTATTTCAATCAGAAACTAAGATTACAGGCAGGGACTATTGGGATGTACAACTGTGTCAACTGTCTTAACTTGAAATTACTACATATCAACTAGGTGCTGAGAGGCTTGCGTTTCACCAGTTTCTTACAACGATTAACTAGATAAAACGAAATAGCATCAAGTCTATAGATTTATTCACGAACTTTAATTACCAGTGGAATATGAAACAAATATTTACACTAGGTTCCAAATTACATTGTAGCATTGGTAAAATGAAGCTGCAGTAGTTGTTTCTTTTTGAACGATAGGGTATAAGAAGTAACTCCAAAACACTGGAAGTGGTTGTGAGATTAAAGTGGACGTCCGATATGTTTTTAATAATCTGCTGTTACTTGGGTCTCCCATAAAGTTTCATAGCGTCATAGTCATAAAGCTGAATGACTTTGTAAGTTCTGTGACGGCTCATTTCTGTTACATTCTAAATAAAAGATAGTAATGGAGTTAGTCAAGGATGTTGAGAAGGTAAATAAACAAATTAAATGTTTCTAAGGAAAGAATTTATGCAGCTGTGATTTACCTCGACTTCATAAATATCAGATCATGCCACCTAATAAAACTTGTGCAACGTACAGCATCGCACAGTTTTTATTATTTTGCTCCCACTTAAGTATTCCCATGCATATGCGTCCGGTTTTACAGGACGATATACAAGTTGATTTGGTATCCGGTAAACTAAAATTTCCAGTTGTCAAAAAGACTGTTAACACTTATCCACAGCCAGCAGCACTTAATTAAGACAGAACACTCCTCACCTTAGACTGTATACTGCTGTTTTGCAGGCAAATAAAAGCTCAGACACTTAGCTATCCTGCTACCGATGTCAATGCTGGAGAAATCGTTTAATGACAGTCGTCTTGAAACATGGACAGTGTTAGACGTACTGTTTAGAAATAAACACCAAACATACTTAAAGCTATCAAATAATGTATGACAACAACAGTACCAAAGGCTTTTTTCCTATTTTTAATCAGACTGATTTGAATCAGTATACACATTAGAAACAGGCAGCTCTACTTACTAAACTGACCTGTTTCGTTACAGGCTTCAAGCAATATACTTAAGTGTACCATAATTCTTTCGACTAAATTGAATTATAATACAACCAAGAATACTAAACTAAGCAAGCGTCATAATTATTGTTTCATTTGCACAGACATGTTGCTCAAAGTATTTGAATGGACATAATTCAGCCGATAAAACCAAAACACGAAATTTTGGCCAGTTGAGCTTACCTAACAGAAGACAAAGGATATATATATATATATTGTTTTCAGACTGAAGACAATAGTCATCTGTTCATACAAACATAGTTTACAGTAACCTTATGCATGAACCTCTATCTGGAAACAATCAATTATGAGATTAAACCCACTATAACTTGGGATATCACCACAGCGTGCAATGAGTGTACAGCGTAACGCAGTCGGACGTGGTAAATAAAAGTTATAACCATAGCTAAATTAACAGCATAATATACTTATTTAATTAAACATACATTATGAAATGACAAAATCTGTGGTTACTTGAACGCACAGATGACTCTGGGTGATACATTAAGTTTACATAGTTGCGTTGCGGATAAATTCACCCCTATTAAGCTACAATATATGAATGAATAAGAACTGAGTAGATGAATATGTTATGAACGATTTTTCAAAGATATAGTGGTCCGATAATATTTGGAGAAAAATGGTATCAATAGCTTCTCTTCTAGCTTGTGAAAACTATTTTGGCATCAGAAAGGGTTTTGTGGAGATTGTAATAAATTCAGTAGTTAGATCACGAATCAATTAAGGCTAAACCACCGTGGAAAACCTGGAAGCACTGGACTGCCGTTTCGTTCTATTGTGGGACTCCTCAGCAGTGAGCATCCACTCTGATTGGTCCTGGATTGTAATCTTGCGAGGCGGGGTCGAGAATACGCACTGCTGAAGAGTCCCACAATAGGACAAATTGGTTGTCTAGGGCCTCCAGGTTCTCCATGGTGATCTAGCCTCAATTTACTCATGATCTCAACCGCTGAAAATTATTCTGGACCGATGTAACTTCGTGAGCACCGTATGAGACTACCATCAAGCATTTGCCTCAGTACTCCTCACATATAAGTGTTGTTTATTATCTGACACAGTCCTATTAATTTCGAAATAAAATGATATACTAGCTCAGTACTATTTCTATCGTATTTTATGATTTGTTGTTACGGAACAGCTGGATATCCTAAAGTTGGAGTGCCGCTGTTTGTCCCTTTAGAAAGCCACGTTTTTCATGAAACTATTACAGTCCAAAGTCTATTGTATATTAGGTATCTAAAATTGAGGATTCTTGATTATTACTGCAATGGCATTGTAAACAAAGCTCGGGCCAGCACCACGTCTCACTATATCAGGTCGAGTGTAGATCATCATGATAGATCAATTCGTAGAAACTCAGACTCAGATTCTCAGATTCGACCTTTGCTTATATGTTACATACCAGATTGATCTGGCACTATTTATCATGAATAAAGAAATATTCTTCAGAGTTAAATAAATGCATAATAAATAAACGATGAATATAGCGACTGAATGCTTGAATCGGTTTCCTAGGCTCTTCTAATAACCCCAGGCTAATTATAGACGGCGACTTGAACACAAGATAAAAGGATCGAAATGTGGAAAAGACGCTTTACTATAAGATTAATTTACGTACAAAATTTCTGGGTACTTATAGCATTTTAGATGTTTTTTTTAATTTTCAGGGACGCTTTGGGCTTTTTTATAGAGAATTCAGGGTATTTCTACTATTAAAACGCAGCAGTATGTCATCAATTATATTAGTTCCATTTTTCATATGCTGTCAAATAAATACATCCTGCATGCTTTTTCTCGTATTTAGCTTAAACGCAATCGGTTTTATGTAAGAGAATGAGGGATTTCTAGAGGCAGAAAATAGAGTGAATAATAGTATTAATTATTGTAAAACATTATTGTGAGTGCTTAGCGATGAACTATGATTATGGATAATTAAGTTTAACGACTTCAGAGAACTATGTTCTGTACGCATAACTGAGACAAATCTAAGAGTATTTTTCCTCACCGGACAAACGCAAACGAAGAATATATCAACAATTCTGTAGAAAATATGAATCATAACCTTTAGTCAAAGTAGAATGGCAAATGACCTCGTGTATCATTCTTAGTTAATCTGCAGTGGTGTTCGTCCTAACCACACAATCCTCAAGACTGAACATGAGATAACTGGGATAATGCATATTCAGCAATTATTACGAAGTTTAGTTCTACGATGGGGAAGGTGGGAAGATTCAACTTAATGGAGTTCAATCAGATGGCATGGCTCAGCCTTGCAGACGTGGTTATTCTGTATAACTTGTCTTTATTCATGTCAAATTTATTATTCTATCGCGGTTTGTTACCATACAACGAGTCAGAGTATACAGTGATGTGACTTCCATATAAGATCATATAGATAAGGTCTGCACATAGTAATATATCTACAGATTTATGATTTGGCCTATCATTATGATAGTACTAATAATAAATCTAGACGATAATATTACGAATCATTCTACAAGCAATTTACATCACACTATTATTATTCAGAGGGACCGGCCTACTGATGACCAAGGATCCGCAAATTATTTGATATTGCCGAAGATACATCACCGTATAATTATATAGCCTTTTAACTCTTTATTTTTGTTGTAGGCATATGAGTTACTATTTTCCTAAGTTGAAAAAAAGAAGTTTTCGCGTCCCCGGCTCTTCTGTCAGACGAGCTGAGATATTGTTACTATTGTTCGTCTTCAATTGTGCAAAAATTCTATCTTTGGGAGACAATCTATAAATTGTGTCCTTTATTGACCTTGGTAGCATGTGTGAGTGTACAGCTCATATTTAGAGCTCAGAGTCAGTGAGAATATCCAACAACAATACGAAACAATTACTATTGTTACCTAGACGGTTGTAATTGACATTATAGCCGCTAGTTGTGTTAATGAATGAGCATGCTGTATTTTTTGAATAAACAGATCTCTGTCATTGTTCGCACGCTTGTTCTGGTTTGGCAAGAGACGGCTAAAGACTTTGGACATCATTCTTCATTTTAAACGAAAATATCTTAACCACGACACTGTCTGCGCTACGCAATAAACGTTGCGGATAGACAATTAATCTACCTTTTAATGTGAAAGCAATTAAGCTTGATGAATGGTTTGACCAGGCCTGAGTGACACTTCGTTTTCTTAATAAGCTTAAAAAATGAGCGGAAATACTCACACGTTTTTATGTTGTCTGAAAAAACCTCGAATAGTCTGCATTTTTTTATTACGAACATCAGGTTTGATGTCTAAGCACATCTGTAGATTTCGAATAATCCATAAATTTTTTCCCTCACTATAGCGTGAAGCATTTAGAAAGCGTTAATTGTCCTGAGGATTGTGTGGTTTGGATGAATACCACTACAGATTAACCAGGGATGATACACGAAGTCATTTACAATTCTTTTTAAGCTAAAGGTTATGAGTCATATTTTCTACAGAATTGTTGATAAGTTCTGCGTTTGCATGATTGGGTGTCTATACTGGTACTAAGTGCATGTACCTTTACCACTACGATAGTTGTAGATTTGCCGTCATGTGATCATCTTGTCTAGATGACTCTACGTCACATCATTGCCTACGCTTAATCGTCCCACCACAGCAGTCATTTATATCATGTTTAGCGCATCTGAGGAATACATCTGGGCTAAGAATAGAATGTTTGAAGGAATAAGTCATATATTGTGACAAAATCTGCATGGACGAGCCATGTCATACCAATCAGAGGTTCATGCGCTCGCCACTTTTAGCAAGGAAAAAAATCAAAAACTAGAAGAATAAAAAGAATATAACCACAAGCTTATTCGTTTCACGTCTTATTTTTTATGATGTCTTCGTGAAGCATGGCCGATTGATATATACGTAAATGACCGCCCAGCTCATAAGAAAATGGGATTTAGTTATAGCGCCAAACCTTCATTCATAAACTGTGAGTAATCAGCACATATATATTATCCTGAGGATAAAATAGACCCGACAACAGAAAATTTTCGAGTAATTAACTGGGGTTGATGAATCGAATTTCTATCAGACATTGCAGAATGTCACCACTAAAACTAGCAGTAAGACGGTCATATGTAACTAATGTCGTTTAGAAAGTTCTTTCTGTGATTTTAACTTTCATTTATGATCTAGCGTACTTTGATGTATAACAATTCAGAGAAGTAAAGAGTTTGGATAATATGACATAACGGGATACATATAGTGAAATCAGTTAATCCTCGTAATTTGTCCTTGATCGCGACAACGTCACTAAACTACCCAACATGTACTTTATCTTTAAGTGACTCAAAAATGTCAATCGAATAAACTCAGAATCAGACTCTATTTTCTCTTTAGGTTGTTAGGGTCTAAAAGTCTATCCGAACAGGTAGTATCAGCGCTGTGAGTGAATGAATGCAAAAAAAAATTGATTCATACTTAAAAACACATTGTGGTGAAATATACAGCATTATAGACGTACCCTTCCTATCACTGAATAATGGATTTCAAAAATGTTTAAACAGAATAATACGGGCTAAATGTACTCGCCTAGTAGAAAGGATGCGCACATTTTGATTCCAAGTAGTTGTTTTTGCTTTTGCGTGAGTAAACTGCTTTTCACATTAACGGAAGATGTAAAGTCGGTTTTTTTACATTTCAGTTGTCATTGCAGTATTAAGTTTTAGCCCTTTCACTACAGTTTGCTCTAACTCTTGTTACACTGTTTTCAGTATGCAACCATCTACTTTTATATGAAATGAGATTTGGATACTTTGCTCACTATTTCTAAATTTTAGCAAAATGTAACTACCAAATCTCAAACTACTTAGAATTTCACGTTTTACGAATATCAATTTTTAAGTTTCAAAATACCTTATCATTATCAATAAGACTATTTTCCCTCACTTTATGTAGTTTCTATTTTGGCAACCATTAATTTCTCTATTTCCTTGATTGTGATAAGGTGTTTTGCTTTCGCTAATAACAATCTTAGGATGGTAATATGTTTTAAACAATGCTACTAGAGTAGACTGGATTTATATCCATTGAGATATCTCAGTTCTTCCTTACATAATGTAGGTATGTTAATATCAGTGTCATACTAAACTGTATTAGGTGTTCCAAATTCTCTTGGGAATATCGAGTTACCTGTCAAGTACCCTCTGGGACGAAGCTGAGAGCGGTCTAACCATGGGATGTCCATTGTTCTACGAACTCAGTGGCTGTTTGACTGAGCCATCTTGGTAAGTACAGACTACCTAAAGAGGAAAAATGTATTTGTAAAATCTCAGCGAAAGAATTTGAAGCAAATACGTTTTTCCTCTTTAATGTCTCACATTAACTCGGCGCCCAAATATTGTGAAACTATTCGTTCAAATTTAGACGAAAGTTCTTATTTACAGACTACCTAGTTAGTGACGGCGCAGTTATCGTGATCGTTGGTTATAGATGTTGGGTGGCATAACTGAGAATCAGTTATGATGTCTCAGATGCATTCGTTCTTCGTTTTTTCCAGGATTATGAGACTAAAGACTATTTTATGCTTTTTGTACCGTAGAAATTCTCCTTTTTTCTTGAATTATATCCTCTGTTTTTTTCTTGCTGTTGTTGGTTTCTGCACTACTTTACTCTTTTCTGATTTTGTCACTCTACTAATGTGTTTTTGGAATTGGGGTCAGTGGATATTCATACTAGGTTTTGTATTGCTTGAAACCCAGGTTTCTACAAACTATTGTTCTGAAGATTCATAAAATAAACACTACTTTGATAGTAAATTGTAAATTTATTTTTAAAACATTGAGGTTCTTGGCTTAGTTTTTCTGGAGCCATTGTTTTGCATCATTGATCAGTCCTAAACTAAAACTAAATGGCTTTTTATAGTTATACAGCTTATATCTGCTTGACAGGCGTTTTCCAGAATCTGTTAGTGATCCACGGTGTGCTACAGCTCCTGAAAATTCCTGTCTGACTTGCAGTTAAGAGTTTCAGTGCGACTTAAATATTAATGGTTTTAATTACTTATGTAAACAGATAACAATGTTATATTAAATTATTTATTTTAGTGTATGACTAGCATGAAATCTCGTGAAGATTATTTTTGAAGACTATGCTGTGCGTTCACCGAGAAAGTTCAGCTCCAACTTTGCCTATTCAACAGTTTTATATTGGAAGCGATGATAGTTATGGTATTGCTGATGAGATACATAATTCCACCGTTCTGCCTGTTCATCAAACAAAACATAGCATATCGTCTAATGAACCTGTGAAATCTATTTTAATAGATTACTGTAAACAAAAACCCATTTTGTACTCACAACCTGTTGTAGCTGATTTACATTTACGACCATCATGTGTTCAAGAGATAACTAGTTTTCCTGGTGAGACACCAACCCAATTATCTACAAATTCTGATCACCAATTTAACCAACCATCAAGAACCACTGATGGCCCTGTTGAAAATCCTAAACCACCTAGTGAGCCAACTAGAAATATTCGACCTGATATCCCAGATAAAGAAGGATATGAAATAAATGAAGGTTTGTTCCACGATTTCAATTTCTATGTTTTCACTGTTTCTTGTGGGATTTTATGGTACTATGGAATCATGTATCTTACTGATTATCAGGGTCAGTAAAGCCAAAAATTAGGATATTAATCGTCTACGTATCAATTATTGCTGTAAAGTTTAGTTTGCTGTAATAAAATCGTGATGCATTGTAGTTTGATTATGCACTTTCAATGATGTCTACAAATTTCTGTTTGGTTATAACGTACTGATATTGAGACCTTGGTTCTGACACCAAACTGTGTCCTAGGTCAAAATTTACAGAATGTTCTCATCTACCTTTTTTACAGCATTTGAACTTCCATTGCTATATCCCTCTACTTCATCAATAAACTTTGCGAAATTAGGCTTAAATAATATCCCACTAAGTACTGGTTCATGTACTTGACTTTGAGGCACAGTTCATAAATGTTAGGGTCAATTATGCCTAAACCGAAGTGGGTGGGATGGGCTTCGAAGCAGCGAAGTATTTTTGTTAAAAGTCCAGTACCTTAACCACTAAGCCGCCACTTCGTGCATTTAGGTACTTAGGCTAGTTCACCAGTTAAAATTTATAAATTACTAGATAAATAAGTTATTGTGTTACTAGCTATATTATAATGTACAGTGGCCGATTTTATTTCGGTCATTTTTTAAACGTGATACTCGGAATTATGAGAAAATAGTTAATTTTTTAAACGATTGACGTTAAATGACATTTTAACTATCTCTCTTACAATCTTCACAAACTGCATCGGCTAATACAAAGAATAATAAGTCAATATCCCAACTCTATTTTATGCAGTTTGTAAACTCATTTCAAAAATTAATACAAAGACAGAGTTTTTCAAAGTAGCAGTGCATTCTTGTTTTTTTTCGTATATTTCTTTAACATTCATGCTTGTTTATAGCGAAAAAGTTACTTACTTTATTATATTGCTTCAAATAATAGAATACTGATATTATTGCGACTCCTTAACTGAGGATTTACCCAGAGGACCGGTCTTCAAGCCTGTCTGATTGGATTCCAGAAGACAATTGCTGACCAACTGACTGGATATATGAATAAATATTAATCAGTAGACATGCAAAGTGACATCACTTTGTTTTCTAAAGGCTATTACTGGTGTATAGAATTCTTTACGGGTTCATACGGTCAAATATCTTAGCATTACCTGAATATAAGGTACTGTGAAGTAGTCGCTTCTTCTAGTTATCTGAATTGGTTCAAGATGTGCTACTTTCACCGTTCCAAGTGTCATTAAATATGGTTTTTTATCATGCCATATAACTCCCAGACCATTGCTAATGCTGGGATTCTTATCTCAGTAGGTTAGATGCCGTATCAGTATTTATAATGGCAGTCTGGAGTGTACTAATTACATACATTACTATTCAATTACATTTTCCTGTGCTAGTATCACTTCATGTCAACCATTATTTTTCCATTCTTAGATTTTTTACGCGAACCAGCTCCAAATGGTGGTTGGGGTTGGCTTGTTGCACTAGGGAGTTTTCTATGCATCTTTGCTGTTGATGGTGTGTGCTTCACTTTTGGTCTACACATTAATGAAATGATTCACGAAGGACAGTTCAGAATAAATCCATCTGACTCAAACGAATCACAAAGAAAGCCATCTTTAGCTTTGTTAAGCTTGCCTGGAGCATTACTGTGTGGGATGTATTTTTTATTTGGTAGGTAAACATCTATGATTTTTTAGGGGAAACACTGCACTGGATTATTCCAAACAATTTTACACTACAAAAGGCTTATTATAAAATGTTCATACTAATGTATGGAATCCATGTGTTCAGTGATTTGTCTTGTGGCACATATTTGGTATCTACACCATTAACTATCTTCCATTTTAGTGATTAGTTGTCAAATTGGAGCTCGTATACATCAATTTGAGTTATGTGGCCTCACATTTTGTAATTTCTCACCTTACTGCTTATAACATATTAATCACTTTATTGGACGTGAAGTATTATTATTATCAGCGGTAGTGTGTAAGGAAATCGAAAAGATAAAGGACAACTTGTGAAGAGATTAATAGAAACATTAATAGGAAACAGGTAACTAAGAACTGATGAAAGTATCCAATAGACGGCAAGTTAAAGGTCTGTTAGATGAAGAGCGTTTATAGTAACTGAATTTTACATAGAAATATTCCAAGTAGTTTTTGACCACATAATACATTACGCGGCGAACCATGGTCAAGAGCAAAGCACATCTAAAGTGGTTAGAAAACTCGAGATATTTTTGCGATCTGTGAGTACACATTGTATGAAAATATTTCTTCATTTGAGATGTCTGGTTTCAATAACGGCTGCTTAAGGAACATATCAACTTTGCAGCTTTTAAAAAATGGGTAAAATTCTGCAATGCTCCATTTGTTAATATGATTCTGTTGTTCAACAGTCGTTTCTGAGTTTTAGTTTTATTTAATATTTATGATACTGCGATAATTAGAAGTATTTAAATTATTGTGTGAACTAGGGATTTCCAAAATAGCGCGATCTAAGTAGAGAGAATTAGGTAAGCACTAACGAACGTATTGTATTTGGGATTCGAAATCAGGTAGACACCTAGTACAAAGGAATCATTAGTTCATACAAACACCACAGATACTCATATAAGATCGATTTATTTTGTATAAAATCCTAACTCTAGCTATCATATATAAAGATTGTAATGTTGTACTTAGAAATATCTTTTATATCATCATTGGGACTAGGTGAACAAAAGTTTTGTTTAGGTTGTTGGTAGTATATCAATATTTGCGACAAGCTTTTTTATGTGGTTATTTCTTTTTTTGTATTAGGTCCGTTTACGGGTGCTCTGGTAAATCGTTTTGGCTATCGTATAGTTGCATCAGTTGGTGCAGTCATTACTTCATTATGCTTTCTGATAAGTGCTTTGTTCATTTATGATTCAGTTACATTCATCGTTGTATTCGGTATAATTGGTGGTAAGTGAATTACTTGAGATTCCAGTGTTTACCTTTTTCTCCAGTGTTTGTTTAGGATGTAAAAATATACAGGAATAATTCGAAACATGTGTGGTGGCTGAATTTAAACTACCGGTCTGACAGTATGATAGATGAGCTACAGAGACTGTTGTTTAAAACCCTTCATTTCTGATAGACTTGTATCATCGATATATAACCAGCAGAGTTCACTTTGTCTGCTTCTTGAGTAAAGATGGTCTAAATGGTTCCATAATCTACTATTTTGTATTTCGGAGTAGAAATAAAGTATATCACTATTTATACTTCTGCTGGTTTTAGGTGAGTTTCTTCCAAGACATCTTCAGCACCTATTCTAAGTCCTTGACAGTTCTTATGTATGGTTTGATTTTATGTAATGTTTTATAGTGTTTATACAGTCAAAGATTATATTTAAGGGACCGCAATGAAGTTTTCTCTCCTAACTATGATATATGTTGGATATTTTGCCTAAACTTGAATCTTTAACCAGTTCCATTTCTTAATTTCAACGTGCTAGTAGACAAAGAATAAATTCGTAGCCTGGCTCATATGGTATACCTCTAGACAGGTGACAATTAGAATTGTTCTAAATGTTTTGATAATAGTTGCTCTATGTTATTTGATCTGTCTGTTTATTGGAACGAAGCTTTTTTCTTGGTTAATAAGTGTGGAAAAAAAGTGATTAAAATGTATAATCAAACGATATTAGGAGGTTAATAACTACATAACAGATTTATGGTCTCATGAAGCAGATTGAATGCATATTTATGTATATTTTGATTTGTTTAAAGTGAGAAGGCAGAAAATACCAAGTTTCTAAAAGTATACATAAGCTTGCTGGGTTTGCATTATCAATTATTTAAACATTTTTATCTTTATTTCCTAGGAATCGGTTGTAGTCTAGTTTATTTACCGGCAGTTACAGTTATCGGACACTGGTTTGAAGAACATCGAGCTTTCATTGTTGGCATTGTGATGTGTGGTGGATGTTTAGGTGCCGGTTTAGTGGCTATTATTACACCGTATTTAGCAGTTAATTTCTCATGGCGTGGTAGTCTCATTCTTATTAGTGGATTGTTTAGTCAAACCTTAGTAAGTTTTAGATTTTTTGTAATGCTCATGAATAATGAAACGTAGTCTTTCTTAGGGTAACGCATACATTTATGAGTATTTAAGGTTTCCTAAACTGACGTATGTTATCACTTTAGAAACATGCAACTTACATACCTATATCCTATATATATATATATATATATATATATATATATATATATATATCGTTCTCCAGCTATTCATTTTACCTAAATGTTTGTTTGTAGAAGATATTTACTTCGGATGAGAACTCCAGACATTTATATCAGGTCTATAGAATAGTGTGGTCTTCATTTAAAAATTTAATGTTTAAAGGGATTTCAATAACTATCGAAATTTAGCTGTCTGCTCCAAAACCTATGCAGTCATTATTTAACTTATGACCCGGAATTAATGGGTATTGACTCAATTCTTCATACTTCATACCAGTGCAGTAAGAGAGAAATATAATATAAAGAAATATCAAAAGCGTTAAAATAATTCTTGGGTTACTGGTTGTGGGGAAGGAAATTCAGGAAGCATACTCTGAAAATATGCGTATGCACTATATAATATAAAATATATGTATCTACTAGTGAAATAAGATTATGAAATAATATTAGATCCTGATATTCGATGAAAGATAAGGAATGAATATATTTTTGACACATTGACCGGTTTCGTACCATACGATTTTAGTTATTTAATCATTAAGCGCAATTGTCACTTTTTGGTCAGACAGAAAGTATGCACCCACCGGTACTTCTAGAACTAACACTTATTAGTCTATGAACTTCTCTTTGACGGATTTACTATGTTTAATTGGTAATCTAAGCAATACCTCAACATTATTCCGTGGTTCCAGTTTGTGCGATAAATGCTTCCAAGACACCTAGCATAGAATTCCAACAACCTAATCATGTCCTCAGTTAATCAGTGGTAAGGAATAATGTTAACCTAAGCTCAATCTATTTACCTTGAAAGACCGGGTAGAAAGTCTTTTGATCAAACTTCAAGTCATATAATCAGTGAACAAAGTTTGGGGGCGCCCTTTAACAATGGATTTCTTCAGAACTATCAGCAACACTTTTGGGATATTTGGTCCCCATATATAACGTATGAGAGGGAACGTCAATCTTAACTTCTCATATCGATTTAGGCTGATTTTCTTCAAGTCAACTTCACTTCAGTTTCATCAATTCTGTTCATTATTTTTCAGAATATTTCAGTTATATTTGCTTACTTATTTCTCAGTCTTCTTTGATCTCGTTCAATAAATCTCAACACGATCCATCTTTCAGAGTAGCTAGACGGTTCTATGAGAGTGGAGCTGTTGGATATGTTGCTTTAACTGTTATTAGAGTTATCGGGGCATATCCTGTTCCTTAATAAGCCCGTAATGTTATCAAGACGCATTGGTTTATCTGATGTAACCACGTTATGAGAACTGTATAAGTCATACTACACATCACATTTTATTTTTATATTCAATTTTTTTGATTTCGTAGTGCATAAAATCGATGCAGAAGATCTACTGGTAGAGTAAATTTAAATTAACGACAAATCAAACCACTAGTAGATGTACATTGTATTTCTAATGACCAACACATTGTGGTTACAAAATATTATTAATGATAGGAACATCTGAAGTGTTTTGTAATGGCTTAACATCTCAATACTACCATTACGTTTGACAACTTGAGGCATATATATGCTTTGTTTTAATACATTAAGGGTTTTTATTTCTTTAAAGAAATGTTTTAAATCTGGTAGGTCTGTATTAGAACTTTACATTTCCATCTCACCATAAATCTTAGGAAATATATATTTCAAGAGTATAAAGTATAGATTATCACGTGGTTCTCTTTATTCAAATTTCCGTCTCATTCATTATTACACCCCACTTTTTTGATTGATCTCAGAAATTAGAATAGATTTTGAGAAAATAAAATAATTTAGAATCATTATGTAACTGATTTGAATCACGGATTGACACCAGCTAACATACCATTGAAAACCAGTGATCACAGGTTAGCCGTCCCATCGTGGTATGAAAATGTCTAACTAAACGCGTACACGACTAATTGAGGATCAAACCTAAGGTTCTCATGTTACACAACGAACCCTTTGAACTTCAGACTACTGTTTTGAAATCCGATGATCGGTAGATAGTGCTACAACCATCCAATGTCATTAGTAAATAACAGTGAAGTTACACTGGTAACGACGTTTTATATTAAGACTTGTAAGGGATCCTTATCTCAAACATATACTAGTAACTGGTTGATTGTATCTTGGTTTAGTTGTTTGTGTAGAATTCGATCTTTGCGACTGGGGTATTGAGTGCGTATCATTGGGTATTTTCACACTGACACAAAGCAACTATTCGGTGATCTCAAGTTGCTGTGACATCTCAAATGATTCCAGTTCTTAACGAATACCACCTACAAATTAAACTAATCTTAGAAATCCCTTCAAACAAATTTAAAGTTGATTTTATCACCCCTAAATAACATTAAAATTGTTAAGTGTTTATTGATTTGATAAATAGTGATTTATCACTGTGCTTTACTTATCTCTTCCAACCTCTTTTTTGATTAAAAAAATATGTTATATTTAACGACAGGTTGGTATAGCGTTATTTCGTCCTGTCAGTGTACATGAAAGAATAAGAGCTATTAGATCATTAAAAGAAGTGGAGAAGAAACAAACCAAACAAAAAAAGTACAAATTGAATTGTTTGCTATCTAGTCATAAGCCAAAACATCATTCTGTAAGGAAAATTGCAATTCAACGGTAGGTGTGCTTCTTTAATTACATTCATATGCTTTGACTCATGTAAAATTAGAATTCATATCTGATATTCAACTTGAAAGAATATCGCTTCTACTTAATTGTTGCCCAACTAAATGTTCATTAATTCATATTGAAGACTTTTTGGAGGTGTTTTATTTGATCATGAACTTCATCGTCTTTCAGACAGACAAGTATAAAGACCATAGAATCTTGTGAGAATGTGTATTGCTTCAAGTTATCACGTTCCATATGAGGAAAGAGTAAAAAGATTCAATGAAAGGGTAAAAATATTGCTGTTAACAGTAAATAAGTAAACATAAGAAAACAGTACAAAAAAGAGCCGAAGAAAGTAATAAATGAAAAGCATGGAATTAAACTATGTTATTGATAGAAACTAATATAGTGCAAATATAGACAGGATGTTTTGCCGGTTTAGAAAGTATATAGAAGAAAGTTAGAAGCAACCGAACCAAGAAGTGATTATCATCCATGATGTCATTGGCTGGTAGACTGAGTTATTTTGGGTGCAGAATACCTTGTTGAAGTCTGGATGATCGTCGTAATCGATGGTCGGCGACTGGGATGACCAGGTTCAGAATTGATTACAGTGGACCAGATGGATTTACTTTTTACATTTCCATTAATCTTAAATTACAAACCTAAGTTTTTTAATCCGTAAATTTATTATATCTTATAGAATATTGTGGGTTATATCTAATTTTTTCCTCCTAATTTCATCTCACTGTCCTGATATGGAGTGGCAACTTGAACCAACCATGCTAAACTCTAATATGTTGATGAATACACTGATAAACTTCATTAAATGTTTATAGAAAACTATCAAGGTCTCGTTTCCCGATCATGAATTTACCTTCTCCATCTATCTTATTACTTCGTCTATTTCTTTATCCTTATTAATACATCACTTAGGTTTTTCGAACACCAACGCATATGCTTTGACGTTACTCCTAAATTTAGCCACATGACTTACAATAAGCTTTTATTTTTATGTTTTAATAAACACTATGTATATATTTGTGTGTTTACGTACGCAGTATCTGTCTTTTGTTGTTAATTGAAGTTTATTTATTGTCTAGAACGGATTTTATGTACTATCTACTGACTGTTGCCTTCGGAAACCTTTTTCCATTGTCTGTCGAAAGCAAACTAAAACTAGATTAAGATTTTAGCCCATTTCACACCTTGTACATATATTGTGCATTATACATTTATTCTAAATGGGATCTTATTCTAGGTGTTGTATAGTACATATAACTTAATTGGATTTGTACATTATTAAAACTAAAGAAAAAATGTAATCAACTCACATATTATTTTCATTCAAGTTTTTTTGTAAGGTGTTAGCGTTTGAATAACAGTCGGTTAGATGATGTAATGATTCAACTTTAACAGTTTCTTTTAATCATAATAGTTAGATAGTACTATTAATTACTGTACAATCTATCTTATTTACAGATTATAATTGGATATTATTTGGTAGAAATTTTCTAAGTAATTTTATTTTCACAACACCAATGTATTTAGATTAATAAATTAGCGTTATCATGAATATTTGACTTGAATCCTTTCTAACATATAAACTATAAACTTTCGATTTTAATTTCAGTGGTTCTATTATGGCTCGTATTATTGAAGAAAAATCACGTCAACGAACTACATCTACTGGCAGTTTAGATGGAATGGTAATAACACGTGAAAATGAACTTGTAGCTCTATCAACTGATGCGTATGAAGTGGTCAAAGCTGCTGCTGTCATTTACAGTGCTAATACTAATAATACTGTATTAATGAATGCTAAACAAAAGGAAGAAGTAGGAATACAAAATAAATTTGAAGAAAATCAATTATCATCATCATTTGAATCAACGTCTTTTGAACAATTAAAGCCTAGTAATAGTATGAATGCGAAGAATAATAGTTTAAGATATTCTCTAGATAATAATCGTAAAAATTTACAAACATTAACTGAAGGATTTCCTATGTCATCATTTGATCAAACAACAGAGAAATTTCAAACAAACTCACAACCTGTAGGTTATTATTTTTTTAATAAAAGTAATCGTATTTTATTTTCTGTCGATTCATTTCTAAAGTCATGTATAAAATAATTGGTTATTACATTTATGCATACAATAATCCGTCTGGTTGACTTAAACATACTGTCTGTATTGCTGTACACGTGAATATACATGCTGTTATTCCATTGAAAAAGTTCAAAATAAAGTTTTTACTTAGAGTTTGGAAATTTTAAAATCAATCTCTGCAAATTTCACTTGTCAACATACAATCAAACTTCAATATTTTTATATTCAAGTGTGTTTAATCATCAGTTTCATCAAATGTTGCATTGTTTTACAATACATACTAACTAATTAAGTCGGAATACTATCAGTAAAATGCATTCATATAGAATCCCTTTCTAGGTTGTACAAATTCACAAGTTTTCCTTCATTTCCTTCATTCAAAGTAATCTTACGTTTTTTATATTTCAGTCAAAATAAGTGATCCATCTTCTTTAGATATTTAGAGGTATTTTTCAGTTTTAGCAATTCTTTCTGTAAATGTCTATCATTGATGAATAATAAGTTCAGAATAACCCTACGATCGTCATGTAGCCAAGTAAATATTACTGAATGAACATAGACCGCCCACCAGCATTCTCCATCCAACTCTGTCCTGGCCAATCCCTTCCAGATGTTTCCAGTTGCTATTCATCCTTTTCATGTCTGCTTCCAATTCCAGATACAATGTGTTCCTTGGCCTTCCTCTTTTCTGTTTCTCTTCAGAATTCCACGTTAGGGCTTGTCTCGTGATGCAGTCTGATGATTTCCTCAATGTGTATCCTTTCCACTTCCAGCATCTTTTCCTAATTTACTCTTAATCTGGAAGCTGATTTTTTCTCCTACAGTAGGCTGTTGCTGATGGTATCTAGTCAACGGAAATTGAGTATCTCGAGTAGACAAGTGTTTATAAATACTTTTACTTTTTGACGACGGTTGTGTTAGTTCTCCATGTTTCTACTGCGTACAATAGAACTGTCTTGACTTTCGTATATAAGATTCTGACTTGGATGTTGCCTGACAGTTGTTTTGAGTTTTTTATGGGCCCTATATCTGACTCCAGTTAGATCGTATTAATATTTGTTATTGAAATATATGTCACCTATCCTCGTATATAATGATTGATTTAAATCACGTTAGTGAATAACGGGATTAAATAAGTCAAATATGAGAATGTACTTCGAATACGTATATTTCATACAATGGTTGATGGGAAAGCGAAGCAAAACAAAACAGCGCGAAATGAAGAAGGCAAGTGAGCCACCTCAATTTAATCAAGCGTGAGTCGATATTTATAGTCAGATGATAATATTACAGAATGTGATGAATAGAATAAGAAGTCCACACATACGACCGTACAAAGAAGTCAGGATTTAGAAGCGAACAATTGACAACCTTAAAATGTAGCTTGAGAAGAATGAATATATTGATCTGTTGAAAGGCTAGAATAAGCTATATGGGCTTGACATAGTACCATATGTTGTTCAAATGTAGGAATGCTGTCCTTGCTTTGCCAACCCTTGTCTTTACATCTGCATCTGATCTTTTACGTTCATCGATGATGCTGCCCAGGTAGGCGAAGTTTTCCACCTCCTCCAAAGTTTCCCAATCAAGTATGATTGGGTTGGTGTTCTCCATTATGTATTTGAGGATCTTGGTTTGACTCTGGTTTTTACTTGCATTGCTTCTGCCAGTTGTCCTCCATGCACTGCTTCGCAGTGTAGTCCATTGCATGAATTCCGTATGATTTTGATTATCTCAGGCACAACATAGGGTCGAAGAAGATTCCATTCTCGTTCCTTACTCCCAGTCCATGTCGTCCGATGAATTCTTCGTACCCGATGTCGTCCATCCCGACTTTGGTCTCCTATCAGAATGATCAGGTTCTTCCCTGAGCACTTCGCTATGATTGATTGCAGCCTCTCGTCGTCGTTGCTATCATTGGTGTGTGCATAACATTCATTGTGATTCCATCCTTTTTTGTTTTGAATGATGCTTCGATGATTCTGAATCCATGAGATTCCAATCCTATAAGTGCATTACGTGCTTCTTTGGATAGCATCAAAGAAACTCCCTTAGTATGTGGAGCATTTTCCTCTTCGTGATCAGAGTACATCAGCATCTCTATCGAATCTGACCCTTTCTACCCAGCTTGTGTCCAATGGGTTTCGCTGATTCCGAGCACCGTCAAGTTGTATCTTCTCATTTACACAGCTGTTTAGTTGGTCCTCCCAATCTCCCACATTTTCCAAACATTCCATGTAACTAAAAATTATTGTTCTTGTTGTTAGAAAGGTATCGGCCTTGTGACTTCCGAAGAATTTAGGCTTCACTCATTTTATAAAACTTCACGATTAGTTCCCTTTAATAGTTTGTTGATAAAACATGAAGAATAATTGACGCAGAATAATGAGAATCCATTTTTATTTCTTGGATTCTTACCTTCCGGTTACAATCATGTTCGTGTTGAATTATAACAATATTAAGTGATAAACATTAATGACCTAAACATTGTTGAGCCGACAGTCTCTGCGTAAGGTCATCAGAGGTTAGATGTAGAAAACATTCAGGGGCGTAGGTAATAATTATGTATAATTTGACAATTGAAACTATTGGTTGCGCGAATAAGTGTCAGATATAGAGAGTTGAATAGCTAAGTGAGTGAGAATTACAGATGAGTGCTAGGTAATGTATAAACCATGATTATGATTAATTTTTCATAGTAGTTATAAATTGGCAATTGTCTCCTTTTGGATATATAAGTTTGGTTTGAGTTTTCTAATAGCTACTGCTTCAGCAAAACGTAAACAATTTGTGTCTTTTTTGTCTGTGAACTATTTTGAAAGATCGGCGAAAATCGATTTTGTAACCGGTATTGACTAAAAATGTTGAACTATTGCACTGTTTGAGGCTGTGCTACCTTTTAGTCTCAAGTTCTTTAGAATGTGCTCAAGATTACAAATATGTATTCTCCTTTCTGTGCTTGCAGTGTATGCATTTTGACGCGTACTTAAAAATTGTAAATTCGGTTGAATATATTGAAAAAAGTCGGTTTTTGTTTGTTCTAGGGAGCCTTGCATTTATTCTGTGGTTAATTAATCCATTAGTTACATCCTATTTGAAGCCAAGTTGTAAGAAACAACAAAATTTCTTCCCAACTTTATCATACTTGACGTATCCAATCATTTTGGCTTACTTATCGACCCACTTTTGTGAAGAAAAGAAACCACAAAATAAAAATAAATTCATATTATTTTGTGTTAATCCCTTATTCAAATAATTAATCATTGAAACTTCATACTATTTATTTTCAAATAACTGTACATATGTTAGTCGACTGAACTCCTGTTTTTTGTTCTGTAACCAGTTAATAAAACTATCTATTTATTGATTCAGTGACGTTAATCCCCATATTTATAACTATAATTCAACAGTCATAATGAAGCATTCTGCAGTCGTTAAAAATTCATATGATCGTTGTGTAGAAATATTTAATAGTTGAAAATAATTAGGATAAAATGAAATGTACAATTACGCTAATTATATATTGGAAATGAATAAATAAATGATTATTTACTTCGTTTTCATTGTACACTCATAATTGTATGCTGCGGTTTCTGTTATGGCTTAAGACCAAACTGTAGCATAAGATTTACAAACAAGGAGAAACAGTTATTCTGATCTGTAGTGCCAGCGCATATTGAAAACATAAACTGAGAATGAATTATTTGTCTACACTAAGTATTCATACCATAACTGCAAAAGCCTTTAAGGAAGATGACAGAGTCCTAGTGGTTGAAGACTCGGACAAGGTGTGGAGTCTTTTGATCGCATTTAGCAACAACGTTGGCACGTCTGGGATACTTTTATCTCCCTTTAAATTCGGAATTTATCTGCGACTCGCGGACTAGTTGTTGGTAGTGAAGTAGATGAATATGTTGGCCACTTAACTTATCTTAGAAGTCTCATCAGCCACAGTGAGTTGGTGTCAAACCAAATCATGGCCTGGATTCAGAAAACCCGATTGGTTTTCGTTATAATTCTCTCTTATTACAACCCAGCTATTCCTGTTGCTTAGTATTCTCGGACATTAATTCACTCGACAAGTCCTCAAATCAGAACACGGCTGACAGGAAAGAGAATATATTTCAGATAACAAGGTTAGATGAAAGTAAGAAGCTTAATAGGAAAAACGTTAGTGTATTCATAGTTTTTACATGAGATTTCTAGTGTTCTCCAAGTATCGGCTAGCGCTGATTGGATGGGAAGTAGCCAGTCAGCGTGCACCAAAGCAATCGTGCATTGAGCATGCTTTAATTCAATCTATGTCCCGCTAACAGTTTTTGACAGCTTGAATTATTTAAAACATAGGTGAAATGTCCATTTCACAAACAAACGGCGTTTATACTACGTAGTAGTCCTTTCTGTTCTAAGTCATTCGTGTGGGACATGGTCTGTGAAAGTAGTTATGGGTAGCTTTAAGGTTTTCAATCAAAGGTGTCTGTGAAACATTGGTTGGGTTTTCGGAATAATTGGGTGAGCTATGTTGAGGCTAAGCATAGTGTATTCAAGAAATTGGTTCAGACGTTGGATGATACGGCTCAGAATCTCTTGCAATCGCTCAGTTTCATTCACTCTATCCTCCTCTCGATCTTGACCTTCAGTATGCCTTCATGCATACTTTTGCTCTCTGTCTTTTCAATTTATATTTCCAAATTTTAGTCTTTACTCGTATCGTCGGTACTGTAATATTCCGGTCTTTTTTTGGTTTTCATTTCGTGTTAATCAGTTATGCAAAATTGAGCCTACGCACATCTGTACTAGGCTCTTTATTGACAATGTCTCAGTTTATTTGTTTAACCTCCCTGGTTCGATTCATGATTAAAAATATAAATGAATAATTTTATTTCTTAAAATAGTATATTTCTTTAATGCGACAATCATCGCATTGAAGCAATTTTATAGTTTTGATGTGTATATATTTTTCAGTTTGCTATGAAAGAATGATTTAAGTATTTAGCCAATCACCTTCCATAAACAAAGTTTTCTTTATTATCATAAGGAGAGCGAAAACAAAGATTGGCGCAGAATAATATGAATTTATTTTATTTCGTTATGTTCTCATCAGCCACCTACAACTTAAAATCAAAGTTATTACATATATTGACATATTTATGAATATGAAGGTGATTAGAGATGCATATGTGTATCATGATTTAGCAAAAATCCAATAAAGTTAAAGAGATGATAAAAACTATATCAGATATTTGAACCTGATTTCTTCTGTTAAAGAAGCGTTAACTAGTTGGATAGAAATGTACTTCTTTGTTTAATTTTTTCTTTATCATTTGAAATATTTCTTGCAGTTTCATTTTGATATCGAATTCACTTGTAATTAAACAAATGGTAATTCTTTTATTTCCTTCTGTGTGTTATTTTAGCCTTGTATTGCAGTACTTCCTCCGCCTGTGCAATTCAGTCGTGCTGCTGTACGACGTATAGCACGTGCAATCTTACGAAAATTACACGGACAAAGTAGACTGCCGTTTTCACCATCAATTACTTCCATATCAACTGGTTCGAGACAAGTTATAGCATCATCTTTTCGATTTAGTGGTGATAATCGTATTGATTCATGTGCAAATTTTAGTACACCATATACAAGTAGTTCACGAAATGTTCATTATGACCGAGTCAGTCAAGTGTATCTATATGATCTATTCCATGGATCAGTAGCTACAAATATATGGAGACGAAAAAGAAGTTTATTCGCCTCCTCTTTGTATAGTGAATTGGCTTCAAACGTTAGAGATTCGGTAGCTTCAACTGCTCCTGTACGCCATTTATCAACGGCAGTGAACCGTTCTATCTCTGCGCAAGAATCTGTATGTATAGTCTTATTGTTTGAGATAATTATTCCCTAAATTTGTAGAATTTCATTCTCGATTTGTTTTATAGAACAATACTTAAATGGAATGTTCACTTACTAGACATTATTTAACCATTGTCATAATGTATGATAAAGATTGCGAATTAGTTGGTAATGTAATTTATTAAAATAATATCTGTTTTGTAAAGCGGTTTGTTGTTTGTTCACTTGGAAGATAGCCTTCATTAGCTTTTTTTTAGCATTCAGATGTGTTCCCGAAGTTCCAACTAGATGTTTTGATTGTTGAGTTTCATCTTGTCGGAGGCAGGATAAGTATAATCAGTGAAATGTTGACCATCCACTTATATCTTTTGTTGACTGTAGTTGGGAATGTGAGCTTCTTGATTTCAGTTTAATGAGTTTAATTGTCTAAATTTTGATATGGTGATGGGTTTTAGTGCAGAATAGGGAAACGTTTCCAGATTAGTTGAAATAACTGTCCAGTGTGCCATGAGTTCAGACAGCTCTTTAGATTATTGTTTGTCCTCGACAAATCCATGAAGTCACTGACAAGTGGACTGAGCCATATAGGTAGGTGTAGACTACCTGGTTGGGATCCGCGAGACGATAGCAACCGATGGTTAGGGACCTTGAATGACATGGCTGAAAATCGTTTGCAATGGCGCAGGTGCATCCACTCTCTGTGTTCTCTCAAACTCTAATCTTCTGAACTCTTCATGTCCTTTATTTTCTTTTCAAATTTATTTCAGTGGATTATACTCCTTGAATAACATCATCAAACTCTAATGTTCCCGATTACTACTTATACTTTCACTACCTCTACTACTACGGGAATTTAATCGATAACTGCATCACTGTGCTAATGTGGTATGGCAACTCGAACTGATGTACGTACGTACGAAGTTCTACGTTGTTACTGACTGACTGACTGAGTCGATTACATAACAGCAAATGTTTACTGCAATAATACTGATTAGTATTATATCATTGTAGTCATTCTTTGATGAAAGAAATGACATGTAACAATGAAAAACGTGGATAAATTAATTTCTCATCTCAGCAAACACTAAGAGTGAAGCAAAATATATCTTAACACAAAATATATAGCATTTAAATTTGTAATAAAAGACTAAAACAATTCCTAATTAGTTTTGCAATCTTTAAGTATATAGAAATATTTTAAGTGAATACTGCTTGTGTTTTCATTATGCTTATAAATATATATATGCATATATATTTTTTATTCCTTTTAAGCATATTCGATTGAAATTATCAACACCTGATTCACCTTCAGCGTTAACATCTTTAATCAGTTTAGATTCTTATACAGGGCATATTATATCACGTGAATTGAATAGTCTTCTGTTAGATCAATCTACTAAACTAGCTATACTGAATGATATACGTCGTGAGTTAAGTCGTCCAAAATATCGTCCAGATTTTTTCTACGCTGGTAATAAACATAAACTTCCCTTGTATCATGTGCCTGAATATACAACATCTAAACAATTACCATGTGATGTAAGTTTACATACATACTTTTTTCGAAACACAGATAATAAATGTTAATACTATTTTATGAATGCACTCTCACTTTTCTCCTTTAATAAGATCCTATGTAATTTTATTGATCTTTTCGTTTTTATCAGATTTTTATGTATAGTTTCTTTTTTAGAAAAAGTAGAGTGAACCAAAGTTCTGTTATAATTCACACGTATGCTGATCGAAATGTTAGAGGGAGAGGAGTTACACAAACTTTTTCTGAACTATTGATTTAGGTTATACAGAAGTAGTTTGTAATAAAACTTTGATTAGCCCGAACTTCCTAAAATATTGCAAAATTTATTTCATATTACATTCGTTTATAGTTTTAATATTTGTCTTTATTATTATGTAACCATAAAAACCATAAAAATCAACCACTTGAATAGTATGACGTTTTTCTTTTTAAACTCGTATGAGAAGTTTCTAATAAGTAGTATCAGACGGTTATAAATTACTTAAGATAGAAATCTCATCTGTATTTTTATACACCAACCGGTTAGTTACACCTTCTTAATACGGTTATATATCCAGTTAATAATTGCAAAGGGTGAGTGTGAGAATTCATTCTGGTTGCCTTTGTCTAAAAGTCCGAAATACAATACATTTTAGTAAGATAGAGTCATTTATATTAGTGATCATCTTACATCTTATAGCGAAGAGTTGAGAATGAGCACCGTAACCATTACTAACTATCATCGGGTGATCATCTTGTGCCCGGAGTATGAATGTTCGTATAGGCTCAGTCGTAATAATGGTAACATAATACTATCGTATCTCGAGATTTTTAATAACAGTCGAAATGACTTCGAGTTTTAAATGACCTTTAAACGCCCTATTACAACAGTTGATTTTTTTGGAAAAAAATATATATATAATATCCAATTAAAAATTTATGCATTTAGTCTTTGTTTCATATGACCTATATTGATGACAGTTTTAAACCAATGAAAAATAGGCTTTATCCAGAACAATTCATATGACTTGTTTTTTGTTTTTTACGACACTCACATACACACAAACTTATTTCATCGAAATTAACAATATTTTGTCGAAATTTTGTTATCTTCGCGTTTATTTTTCTAACGACAGACGACAATCATTCAATTATGTTCGCTTTACTAAGAGATGACACGGAAGTCTGTGAATTCCAGACAATGTTTATTATTGTACTTGGCGAACAACATTTTTCTACTTAGAAAACTAACTTGTATCGTTCCCGACCGTAGCTGCTACCTTGACGTCGTGGTCGGGCTTGCCTATCGTGATTACGCAACCGAGCTATATTGGCTGGAACAAATGTTCCTGCAGGTTCTACCATGCCAGGCAGCAACTCATGGTCTGAGGGCGAAGTCGTACTGCTGACTGTACAGAGGTGTGACAGCAGTAAGGTGTTTCCCTCGGACAACCAGCGTCTGCAGCAATGCTGCCTTCTCACAAGGAAGGAAGGGGTTAGAAAAGGTTGACCCTAAAAATGTCACACCTCACCTTACCCCACGGATTTCCGTCTCCGGCGGTAAGGCCCTTTGAAGGACGGAGCTAACACATTGAAAACTTTCCACAAAAAGGCCGTGCGCGACCGGCCTCAAGTAGTTGTCCCTTGGGCTCTACGGTCACACACCCAGGTCGTTAAGACCAACACTAATCTGATTTCCTTTTCAGATCCCTCAAGAAATACCCTTCCACGGTGTGGGCAGCCGGGAAGTGACATCAGCCCTCATACCCGTAACAACACACGAGACCAAGTTGGTCACATTCAAATCCTTCCTACACCTCCTAATAGCTCTTTTATCTCCACGACTAACCCTTCTCACGTCCCTTTATCACCTCGCCCCACTAGTGCGAACGATTCGAGTACGCGGAACGTTATTCCTGGTCTCCTGAAACCACGCTCTAAGCTACACGTAGGAGCTTTTAACGTCCGAACACTGTGTCAAATAGGACAACAGGCTTTCCTAGCTAGAACTTTAGAATCTCGCTCCATCGATGTGTGCTGCGTCTCTGAAACGCGCACACAGGATCCGAGTAGTGTCATTCATTTGACTGCACCATGTCAAAGTAACGAACCAACTCGATTTACACTTCGTGTATCTGGAAGCCCTGATGCTGCTTCCCGTGGCCTCGCTGGCGTAGGTATAGCATTGAGTCCTAGGGCGGAACTAGCTCTCTAAGACTGGATCCCAGTAGACAGTCGTTTGTGCGCTGTCCGACTAAACGGAACAGTAAGGACTCGGAAAGATAGGGACACTCGTCGTTGCCTCTTCGTCGTCTCTGCCTACTCTCCCACTGACTGCAGCTCAGATAATGTAAAAGATGAGTTTTACAGAAAGCTTTCCGACCTTCTCCGAAAAGCTAGGCGTTCAGATGTAGTAATAGTGGCTGGTGACTTTAATGCTCAAGTAGGTAAACTATGCGAAAGGGAGAGACACCTGGGTGGATCTTATGGTGTCGTGGCTGAAAGAACAGATAACGGCGACCGTCTGTTGCAGCTATGCTCAGAAAACCGCCTTTTTTGTAAATACTAACTTTAAGCATAAGGAAAAACATCTTTTGACATGGCTACCCCCGAATTCGTCCCAACGCTAGACCCAAATAGATCACATCGCTATCAGCCACCGATGGAGGGGCTCGATAGAAGACTGTCGCTCATTCTGGAGCACGTGCTTAGACTCAGATCATGCTCTAGTGCGAGCGCGTATTTGTCTACGCCTTACTGGACGTAGGAAAGATGGTGCAAGGAAACCCCTTAGGGTCCTACTTAATGATAGTCAAGCTAAGAATATATTTCTGGAACAACTAGTAAAACGGTTAGGCAGCCATGTAAGTGATGCCCACCACGAGGCAGCATGGAATGACATCCGAAAAGCTGTAGAAACAGCAGTGATGTCTGCAAGTACGGTAAACCATAAGTTTAGGGAGAAACACTGGATTTCAACAACGTCTACGGCACTGATAGATGCTCGGAAACTCATTCCATCTGGCTCAGAACATAACGAATAGGGGAGTCAGCTTAGGCGTAAACTTACCGGAAGCCTACGCAATGATCGTAAACAATGGTGGGTAGCAAGAGCAAGAGAGATGGAAAAGGCAGTGGCAATAGGTAACAGCAGGCAACTGTTCAGACTTGTTAAAGAAACCGGCATTAGGAACCCAACTGTTAGCGCAACAATCTCAGCGAAAGACGGAAATATTATTCATTCTCAATCCAGGAGATTGGATCGATGGGCAGAACACTTTAGGGATCAGTTCAACTGGACGTAATCCCATCTGACTGGTCTCAATCACTGATTGTGCCAGTCTGTAAGAAAGGACAAAAGTCTTCTTGTGACAATCACAGAATAATTAGTTTGACTAATATAATGTCTAAATTTATGCTTCAATAGTACTTCGACGTCTAACCAAAGTTCGTGAAGAGCAGACTAGAGAAAACCAGGCTGGTTTCCGACCTGGGCGTGGTTGTATAGATCAGATATTCACACTACGTCAGGTCCTAGAACATAGACACACATTCAGACGCCCCACAATTGTAGTATTTCTAGACCTTAAGGTGGCATTTGACTCTGTTGATCGTGAGATTCTATGGCAGTGTTTGTCACTGAAGGGAGTACCAAAGAAGTACATTAACCTTATAAAGGCTCTCTACTCGAACACAACTGGTCGAGTGAGAGCATATGGCGAACTGTCATCAGAATTGATTACCTCAAGTGGTGTTCGTCAGAGCTGTCCACTCTCTCCATTCTTGTTTAACTTTGTCGTTGACGTGCTTTTAGAAATAACACTTTCCTCATCTAAATTTCCAGGAGTTGAACTTTTACCCAAAGACTCACTTGTTGACTTAGAGTATGCCGATGACATAGTTCTATTTGGCGAAGAAGCTGACAAAATGCAGAGTCTACTGACCACTCTAAGCAACAACGCAGGCATGTTCGGCATGCGATTTTCTCCCTCGAAATGCAAAATGTTGCTTCAGGATTGGGTTGCATCGGCACCCGAACTAGTGATAGGGAGTGAAGTGGTTGAGCGTGTCGACCGCTTCACTTATCTTGGAAGTCTCATTAGCCCTTGTGGTCTGGTATGTGACGAAATCTCAGCAAGGATACAGAAGGCTCGACTAGCTTTTGCCAACTTGCGTCATTTGTGGCGTAGGCGAGATATCCGTCTATCAACCAAAGGACGAGTTTACTGCGCAGCCGTTCGTTCCGTCTTACTTTATGGCAGTGAAACATGGCCGGTAAGAGTAGGGGATATTCGTAGGTTACTAGTATTTGACCATAGATGTCTTCGAAACATTGCTCTTATATCCTGGGACTACTGAGTAAGCAGCTCAGTTGTTAGGAAACGGGTACTAGGCAAGGATGACAAATAAATTAATGAAGTAGTGAAACTTAATCAGTTGAGATGGCTGGGACACGTGTTACACATGCCCGAACACCGAATGCCCCGACGTGCGATGTTTCATGGTGTAGTATTAGGTTGGAAGAAAGCTAGGGGTGGCCAGACCGAAACATGGCACAAATCCATGAAGTCACTGACAAGTGGACTGAGCCATATAGGTAGGTGTAGACTACCTGGTTGGGATCCGCGAGACGATAGCAACCGATGGTTAGGGACCTTGAATGACATGGCTGAAAATCGTTTGCAATGGCGCAGGTGCATCCACTCTCTGTGTTCTCTCAAACTCTAATCTTCTGAACTCTTCATGTCCTTTATTTTCTTTTCAAATTTATTTCAGTGGATTATACTCCTTGAATAACATCATCAAACTCTAATGTTCCCGATTACTACTTATACTTTCACTACCTCTACTACTACGGGAATTTAATCGATAACTGCATCACTGTGCTAATGTGGTATGGCAACTCGAACTGATGTACGTACGTACGAAGTTCTACGTTGTTACTGACTGACTGACTGAACTTGTATCGTTCTCCCTCATGCTTCTTCCGGTACAGAAAAATACTGTAATTCTCAGATCTCTCAAATCAGATGTTACATAAAGTATGGTCGATAAAATGATGTTCATCTTATAGCAAGAAGTACATGAAGGTTGTTGTATCAATCTTTCATACCATTGTAACACTAATTAAAAAAACAACAATAAATTGGGACATTGAAATAAGTTCTTATTCATATGTTCAACGAATCAATTGATTGCACTATCAAAAAATCGATCATATGAAACAAATAACATAAAATCTAGTTCATCGTTCACTTCAAAGTCTTTATGTTACTCCTCGAAAGAATCGTCATTATTAATCAATCACTAGCACTAGACAAAACAATAATCTACAGAAAACGTTTTGCTGTTTGATTAATAAACACTAAACATTAACATATATAGCACTAAATATAATCTAAAAATTATAATGTTGAATTACTTACTTAATTACTTTCGCCTGTTTCTCCTCGTGAAGGAGCATAGGCCGCTTACCAGCATTCTCCATCCAACCCTGTCCTGGGCAATCCTTTCCAGTTCTTATTCATCCCTTTCATATGCGCTTCTATTTCCCGACGTAATGTGTTCTTTGGCCTTCCTCTTTTCCGCTTCCCTTCAGGATTCCAAGTTAACGCTTGCCTCGTAATGCAGTTTGATGATTTCCTCAATGTATATCCTATCGATTTCCATCGTCTTTTCCTAATTTCCTCTTCCGCTGGAAGCTGGTTTGATCTCTCCCACAAAAATCTGTTGCTGATGGTATTCGGCCAATGGATGTTGAGTATCTTGCGTAGACAGCTATTGATAAATACTTGTACCCTCTTGATGGTGGTTGTTGTAGTTCTCCACGTTTCAGCTCCTAACAGTAGAACTGTCTTGACGTTCGTATTAAAGATTCTGACTTTGATATTGGTTGAAAGTTGTTTTGAGTTTCATATGTTCTTTAATTGAAGGAATGCTGTCCTTGCTTTGCCAATCCTCGCCTTGACGTCTGCATCTGAACCTCCTTTTTTGTCGACAATGCTTCCCAGGTATGTGAAGGATTCCACATCTTCCAGAGTTTCGCCATCAAGAGTGATTGGATTGCTGTTCTCCGTGTTGTGTTTGAGGACCTTGGTTTTCCCTTTGTGTATGTTGAGGCCTACTGATGCAGAGACTGCTGCTATGTTGACTGTCTTTGTCTGCATTTGTTCGTGTGGGCTAGGTCATCTGCGAAGTCCGAATCGTCCAATTGATTCTGAGCTGTCCATTGTATGCCGTGTTTTCCCTCAGATGTCGAAGTCTTCATAATCCAGTCGACCAGCAGAAGAAACAGGAAGGGAGAGAGTAAACAGCCTTGTCTTACTCCGGTCCTTACTTGGAATGCGTCTGTCAGCTGTCTTCCATGCACTACTTTGCAATGTAGTCCATCGTATGAGTTCCGGATAATGTTGACAATCTTCTCAGGAACTCCGTAGTGTCAAATGCCTTCTCATAATCAATGAAGTTGATGTAGAGTGACGAGTTCCACTCAATTGATTGTTCGACGATGATCCGTAGTGTCGCAATCTGGTCTGTGCACGACCGGTCCTTACGGAATCCAGCTTGTTGATCTCGAAGTTGAGCGTCAACTGCGTCTTTCATCCTGTTCAGTAACACTCTGTTGAAGACTTTACCCGGTATTGACAGTAGTGTAATGCCTCTGTAATTTTCATACTTGCTCAGGTCTCCTTTTTTGGAATCTCGATGAGGTGTCCTTCCTTTCAGTCCATCGGCACTTGTTCCTCTTCCCAAATCTTCTTGAATAGAAGATGAAGCATGTTTGTAGTTACTTCGATGTCTGACTTCAGTGCTTCAGCTGGTATATTGTCGGGTCCTGCTGCTTTCCCGCTCTTGATTTGTCTGATGGCCATTCTGATTTCTTCCGTCGTTGGTGGATCGACATCTATAGGAGGATCTGTGTGTGCTGCTTCTATGTTCGGTGGATTCATTGGAGCCGGCCTGTTCAGGAGTTCCTCGAAGTATTCTGCCCATCTGTTCCGCTGTTGCTGAATCTCAGTGATTGGTCTTCCTTCTTTGTCTTTGACTGGTCTCTCTGGTTTACTATATTTCCCTGCTAGCTTCTTCGTTGTATCATAAAGCTGTTTCATATTTCCTTCTCTTGCAGCTTTTTCCGCCGTCGTTGCAAGTTCTTCCACGTATTTCTGCTTGTCGGCTCTAATGCTCTTCTTCACTTGCTTGTTTGCTTCTGTATATTCAGCTTGTGCTTGGACTTTCTCTGCTCGTGTTCGACTATTGTTAATTGCTGTCTTCTTGTTCTTCCTTTCTTTGATCCTGTCCAGTGTTTCTATTGAGATCCATTCCTTTTGATGATGCTTCTTGGGGCCAAGAATTTCTTGACACGTTGAAGTTAATGCTTCTTTAATACCTTTCCAGTTATCCTCCATAGTAGTTTCTTCTTCCTTCAGTAGATCCTGTAAGGCTTGGAACCTGTTGTTGAGAGCTACCTTGAATTCATTGAGTTTGTCGGTATCTCGAAGGAAGGCTGTATTGAACCTTTGTGGTGCTGCTTGTCTAGTTGTCCAGTTCTTCTTTAGCTTCAGTTTTAAATTGGCCACAACCAGGTGGTGATCTGAAGCTATGTCCGCTCCTCTCCTGGTTATCACATCTTCCATTGTCCTTCGGAGCTTTTTATTGATGCAAATATGATCTATCTGATCCTCTGTGGTGTGGTCCGGTGAGATCCATGTAGCTTTGTGTATATGTTTGTGTGGAAATATTATGCCGCCTATGACCAATTTGTTGAATGCACACAGATTTACAAATCTTTCCCCGTTTTCGTTCCTCTCTCCCAGTCTATGGAGTCCCATGATATCTTCATATCCGGTGTGTTCTATTCCGACTTTGGCGTTGAGATCTCCCATCAGAATGGTGAGATCTTTTCTTGAGCACTTCTCTATGATTTATTGCAGCCTCTCATAGAATTGATCTTTAACGTCGTCGTTGCTATCATTGGTGGGTGCATAACATTGGATAATGTTCATTGTGATCCCCTCCTTCTTTGTTTTGAATGATGCTTTGATGATTGTGGATCCGTGAGATTCCCATCCTACAAGTGCATTTCGTGCTACTTTGGACAGCATTAGAGCAACTCCCTGAGTGTGTAGAGCGTTTTCCTCTTCGTGACCGGAGTATAGCAGCATCTCTCCCGTATTTAGCCTTTGTTGTCCAGCTTGGGTCCAATGGGTTTCGCTGATTCCCAGTACTGCCAAGTTGTATCTCCTCATTTCCGTTGCTATTTGACTGGTCTTCCCGTTCTCCCACATTGTCCGGACGTTCCATGTACCTATAAAAATTGTTGCTCTGGTTGTTAGAAGGGACATCGGCCTCGTGGCTTCCGAAAGAACTCGGCTTTCACCCTGAGGCGTCATATTCCTTCTAACTCCCAGGGTAGAGTTAAAATGGTTTGAGTTATTTTTTCTGGTTAGCGTTTTTTTTAGCGAGTTAGTTTTCTACGGGATGGGCACGCTAACCCCATGCTCAACCCTCCTCCTTTACCCGGGCTTGGGACCGGCAGTAACTCTAGGAGAGCTACAGGCGGAGTTAATGTCGAATTGTATTTGATTAATATGCTAATACATAAGATTGTTTACTACTTGTCAAGTTTGACGCAGTTTCTTATACTATAACTCCTGTTTTTTGTACTTTCTGCTATCAAGCTTAATAGGCATGAAAATTTGTCTCACAATAAAATTAGTAGTCTTGTTTTTTGTATCCACTATTTCGTTTTTTTACCAACCTGCTAACTGTATTTGATTTGTTCTTTTGTCCAATTTATTAATCTTTTTTTTCGATACAGGCAAATTATGCTTTAAAAGAGTTAACAATTCAATCACATAATTCCACTGTAAATCAATGTCCAAATCTATTTAAAGGTGTTATTCCTGTAGAGAATATCATCTTAACTCGAAATAAATCACTTACACATGATAATCAAAAATTTGATATACTTACCCATTCATCAAAACAAAATAAGAGTATTTCTAATCTTCAAAAATTTATTACTTCACCAAAAATCAATGAATTATTCTCCTATCTTGCAGATATGTTAGATAATCAAATACTTAAAAGTTTTACATTCATTGTTCTTTCAATTGCCTGTTTTGTAAATATGTTAGGTAAGAGTGAATTTTGGATTTTTCAGTTTTTTTTTTTAAAATAATGATAAAGCTAATATTTTATTTAATTAGTTATTGATATGTATATAGCAGATAATTTCAAGTGTACTTAGTTTTTCTAATTGATTGTAATAAATAACAAGTACATTCTGGGTCCTGTGATTAAGTTTCTGTTTTTTTTTTGAGACAGTAATGTATAAAATACTGAAGTTATTTAATTGTATTTTATCCTCTTGTCAACTTGAGTCAGTATGGTCATTTAAAGAAAATCGTAAAGAAGATTTGGTTCTAGTTGATTATCAAAGTTTGTTGAATATATCATTTATGTTTCAAAAAAAAGTTTGATTTCTAAAAGAAATATCATCCAATATCATGATTATGAGTTAGACTTCATTTATTAATTAACTATCCATTAATTGAATATTAGAATTTATTGTGAATTTATATGGTAGAAATAATTTTATTACCTTCGTCTCTGTGTTAGAATAAGTTAATATTTGCGATGGTTACTATAGGAATAACTTGCCCCCAAATGCCCTGGTATGGCCGAGAGTGGGGAGAGTCCGCTCCCCCTCTCGAAATGCTCTCATATGGCCACGCGTATACAGCCCCTGCCAGGGAAGTCCTACTCACTGCCTTCTCGTGGCGGGGGTGTTGTTTACGAAAATGAGAGGACGAAAAGCGAATTTCCGGCGCTTTAACCGGATCCCAAACCAATGGTGCACATGGGCTCCAGTATCCTGCCTGTGGGAACAAATGGCGCATGAACCAATCGTTGGTCACCGGCTACCATGGGACTGCATCTCCTCACGATGCTCCACTGCCTTGTGGATCAGATCTTCAGGTCAAAGGCTCGGGGTGTGGCCCCCTAAGGAAACCACCTGCTTCGGTTTGGGCACCCGGGCAGTATCACAGCCCTCACACATATCAAATGAGATATGTGTGGCGCATATGTATTTGGTGCCTTCTTGTACCGATATCTATGTGTTAAAATAAATAAATAAATAGGAATAACTTAATTGTATGTGATGAATACCTCTTTTTAATGTAAATAAATTACATATATTTTTATTCTCGTGCATGCTAATTATATTTATCAAGTGTTCATTTATTCTAGCTAGAGAATGCGAACTAATAATCATATTTTCCATCCAGGCAATTTATCTGTGTACTGTTAAAGATAATACTTCATCGTAAAAAGAATTTCTTAATAACCGAAAAATATGCGACTGATCTTGCAATCTCTTTTTTGACAAAAGAATACCCATGAATCATTAAAAAGTGGATGATTGAAATAAATTCAGTGGTTGTAAAAAATGTTTACTAACTATATACCATTAGGTTTGGTGCTCTTTAGCACAATCTTTCTGTACCATCCAATATGCGAGCTTTGCTTTTGATATTGTTAATAAATTTACTGCATTTGAATCATAAATAATAAAGTACAAAGCATGATGCTTCTTGATAAAATCTATTATTCTCTTTAAGTTGGATGGATTTCTCTAAGACAAGTATAAATCTGAGATAAACCCAGTTTCTGAACTCGCTTTTAATCTGTGGTGAACATCTAATAATGCAACTCAGTAAATGAGTACAGATTTAAGTATAGGTCTTTAGTTTACAATTCCTACTTGAGTAGTGGAGATGCTACTAGGCTATTGAAAATACGATCAGTATAAGGTAGTATTAATGTTTCAATTAGTGACAAGATATTGAATACTTTAACCAATAGATCACTAATCTAATCATATCCTAAAATATCCTGTGTAGTTGCATATCTTGTTTTATTCATTTATTAATAAATTGAAATGCCATATTTACTATTTGATGATCGATTTCCTTGCTAGTTTAAAGAATCAGTGACTTTGACGTCCACAGTTACAATTTACATGTTTGAAAGGAGTTACATTTTTTAAAATTCCAACTTCTTTTTTCTCATTCTATTTTCTTTTCTATTTCTTCCTCCTTGTTACAGTTTTTTTAGTTCCATTTCACTACCTTCCACTTTTATTGGATTACGGTGGTCTTGAATGTTATTTTAATTCATTTTGGTGTCCGAATGGATTGACCGATGAGATTAAATATAACAGAACATCTAATCAATTTGACCAATCAACTGTTAGATATATCAACGCTTTAAAGAGAAACTATGCATTTCCTAGTTCAGAATCCCTTTTTTTAACGATCGGTTGTGCTAGTATTCTTGGTCGTTTATTTGCAGGTGAATCATATATTTTTCTGATTGCAAATGTATTTGATTGTTTTAAACACGCTGACAAATTCATTTAATGATATTAATAATATTAGTATTAAAATGTGAAACGTTGCATAATAGCGGGGGTTGTTTAATTCCATATACCTTAGGAGTTCCATTTACCATGGTAGATTAGACGCTAATAATGTCCTAACATATTTACAAAGCTTATTTGTTTTATACCATCAGTGACGCAGGCAAGATATTAATCAAATTATTCAATTTTTCTCAGTGGTTCATTCGGAATTTTCGAGTGAGTAGAAAAAAATTAATTTGCCAAGAGTAAGCTAGAATTATTTTGTGTAACAAATTTCCTTTACCTTTCATTTGGATAACATTAAAAACAATATAGAAAGATGTTTCAAGTTTTCTATTTCTCTATGTTATGGAGCACATTCCTGATCCTCTTTAATCTAAATTTATTAAATTTTTGTGTATAATTATTACATCTGTCTATTTCTGTCCATTATTGATTAATTGAGTTTTTTTGTTTGGGAAAAAGGACGGTTTATGTTTAATAGTAACAATTCTCTAGATGATTTTAAGAAGTTAGATTAATTCAAATGCTTTCTTTTGATTTTGCATAAACTTCAAAGGATAGGATAACGCTAAAATCTGTGTAGTTTGAACATCACTGAAAAATTTTTTAGAGATAATTGTTCATTATCCTGTATTTCTATTCTATATTCATTTTGAAAAGATTAGGTTCCAAGTGTGTAATGAGTGATATAGAAGTAAATGGTATTGTATAATTAAGTGACACATTTATTAACCGAACTCATAAGAAACAATGAAAAACAATGACTTAAGTTAATACCATGGTATTCTGGCGACTGGGATTAGCTGAGTAATCATCGGTAGTTCGATTTTAATCATTGGGTTTCATGTTCAAGTATTTATTTGTTACCTAATAGTCCTGATTCGTTATCACTTAATTATTCATTAGAAAAATATTTTCATAAATATAATTTTCCCTCATCTTCCTCAAAATATTGGATACATATTATTTTACCCATAACTATTTGCTCCTCATTAATCTTTTTTATTTTTATTATTCATTCACATAAACCTGCTATTCGTGTCTCTGTACTATTTTATGATAACTGATGATTCTTCCTTATTTGTTATCTATATATCTTTTATCAGATGAATTTATTTTAATCATACCCAACTGCTCCATGTTTTTTTCATACTTATAAGTATCTTTTTTTTCATAAGTATATTTTGTTTACATTGGTTTGAGATGAAGTATGCATAAATTATCGTACACAAGCTTTCAAAATATGCATTTTCACTAATCAATACTCAGGGGACGATTTTCTGTACAACATCATTAGTGTTTATTACAATTTAGTTTTCGTTTTTTTGTTTTCTCATACTGAGCTACATTTCAAGCGTAAAATTGAATTTAGTTTCAAGTTATGGATCAGTTTATTATAATTTTTCCTATACATGAAGCATAAATTATGTTTAAGATTTGGTGTAGTGTATTGAAAGAAAAATAACTTGTCATTATACTGCAAACAGGTGTGCTGGTTAATTCTTGTAAACTACACTTATACACAGAGATGTCTTTTTATTACTGACATAAGACAATGATCTGTAAATGAAATATTCAAATTAGTTTCTTTGCCTTAGATTAATTGGTTCTCTCAATACACCAAACAATTATTAATTGTAATTAAATACTAGGCTGGCAAACTTTTACATTATGCATTCTTTCAAAATATTTTGTAGCTGTCATTAAATAGACGTCTATTCTTTAACATACTGGTCATAATAACATATCATTTTCGTAAAATATTTTGAAAGGATTTTTGGTGGTTGTGCAATAACTAGACTGAGCTGATTGATATCAAACGATAGAAATTACTGTGTTACTAATTTAGATGGTTATATTGATAAAGGATATTCCGTATGATATGGTCTTAAGTTACTTTTAAAATAATGATGTTGTAATTCTGACTGTTACTTAATAACGTTGGAAATTGATCATCCAATGTCAAGAGTCAACTGAAATCGGAAAATGCAGGGCATTCGATTCTTACCTAGTGTTTATTTAACTCCACGATCTCAGATTAACGATTCTGCATTAGATCTGATGTTATGTAGTCGGTCGATACTGTTGAGGAGTTCCAAATAACAATCGAATACTTTTTGGTTTTCAACAATTTTGCAGTTGATCTTAGCCTGCATCAAAAACCCTTAAATTATGCAAGTCTCTATAATCGAAGGCTACTGGTCTGATGAAACTGAAGACAAAAAAATAATTAATAAGACCTTACTACTTAATATGACGTTATAATACATACTTTCATATTGCTATCTGATGAATAAAGTTTTAGGGAATGCGAGAGGTAATTTCTTTTCTAATTGGTTGATTTCTGTTGAATTTGTTTCAACCTTAATTACTGTCCACTCGAACATCTGTTAGTATATGATTTGTAATGTGAATGTTTTAGTAGATTAATAATTATTATATATCTTTCCGTATACAGGATTGTATATTGAAAAGGGTTTGAATACAAATCGAAAATTTTTGTGTCGATTTCCTCTAATGATAGATCCTATGCTCCTGAACAATTTCGCTTTAATTGTTTGTGGACTTTCAGTTATCTCATTTCCATTAGCAATTCATGGTATTCTGTTGACAAAACATTCGGACCAGTCTTCGTCTCAACGCCTTCTACAAGCATGGTCTTTAAAGTTTCGGCGTCATTTGTTATATCTCGGTAGTATAGTGTATGGTTTAACTAATAGTAAGTTATATTATTGTATCGTTGTTTGATTACAATTGACTCACTAAAAAATTCTTATTTGTGTAATTGTCATTTCTATAAGTTCATTTCATCATAGTGGAAAAATAAGTTCAATTGAATACTTAAGTTTTTGGGCTATTCCTACCATTAATTACACAATTATTCCCACCTAAAACATCCGAAAATCATTTAAAATCTAACTTCTTTTAGCTGATTATGTTTACTGGATAATAGTTTCATATGTTACAATTTGTCGTTGTTCCACTTACCATTTTTATACTAAACTATTACTTACTTATGCCTGTTACCCCTCATGGAGGAACATAAGCCACCGACCAGTATTCCCCATCCAACTCTGTCCTGGCCAATCCCTTCCAGATGTTTCCAGTTGCTATTCATCCTTTTCATGTCTGCTTCCAATTCCAGATACAATGTGTTCCTTGGCCTTCCTCTTTTCTGTTTCTCTTCAGAATTCCACGTTAGGGCTTGTCTCGTGATGCAGTTTGATGATTTCCTCAATGTGTATCCTTTCCACTTCCAGCATCTTTTCCTAATTTACTCTTAATCTGGAAGCTGATTTTTTCTCCTACAGTAGGCTGTTGCTGATGGTATCTAGTCAACGGAAATTGAGTATCTCGAGTAGACAAGTGTTTATAAATACTTTTACTTTTTGACGACGGTTGTGTTAGTTCTCCATGTTTCTACTGCGTACAATAGAACTGTCTTGACTTTCGTATTTAAGATTCTGACTTGGATGTTGCCTGACAGTTGTTTTGAGTCCCATATGTTCTTCAATTGTAGAAATGCTGCCCTTGTTACCCTTGTCAATCCGTGCCCTCACATCTGCATCAAATCCTCCTTGTTCATCAAGGTTGCTGACCAGATACGTGAAAGTTTCCATCGGTTCCAGAGCTTCTCCAGGGCAACAATTGATATAGGTACTAAACGTTATATATGTGTTATGAGATTTTGGATAACGTAACGTCATTTTGTCTATAATTCTGGGTAGATTTTAATGCGTAAATTTTCCTTATGCTAAGTATCAAATTAACTCGTTGATGTACTTTACTTTCATTTTGGTGTCAGGACTTAATTTACTACTAATCAACAGTATAGTTTCATTTTTCAAAGCTGTGATCAATTCTGTGAGTTTTAGAAAGATAGTCTACCTTATTGATGTCAACGTTAGATTTCTCATTTTATGTAAAAATGACTGTTTGCTTATTTGTTTGTTGCTTAGGAGCCTCCGAGGACTATCTCGCCAGAACAGGTCAGAAAAACATTTCTTGCAAACAATATCTAATAGAAAAATGTTTGAGACTTCTAGGAAACCAAAGGATTACATGTCCCACTCTAATTAAATAATTACCTATTGTGCTATTAAATTTAGTTCACGTGCTGATATGATAACCTCAGACAGTTGTGATTTACTTGTTCAATAATTTTGTTGTTTTAGTGATCGTCTGATATGCATTATTTTTATAACTAAACTTTGTTATAATTTGATCTCCACTGAGAAATATTTCTGACGTTACATCACTTATCCGGCTCTGTATGTTTGTTTTGTATTATTTGCCATTTTTGATCTTTTTTTCATTTTCAGCTATATCAATTTCTTTACGAAGTGTTATTCTTGTTGAGTTATTTGGTCTTCATCGTCTGACAAACGCATTTGGATATTTACTTATTTTCCAAGGTCTTGGAGTAATTTGTGGACCTCCATTATTCGGTAAATAATGTTCTTATTTTCCTATTGTCTTTCATGTTCATGAAGAGCAGATGTACGGTTTATGCTCATTTATATCAGCACAAAGTAAATGATTAAAATATAGTTTGGTTCATTCTTATGGAATAGTTTTTAACATATACAAAAAATAATTGTGAAAATCAGTTGTGTTTGTCGTTGAATGCTTAGCAAAAATTAGGTAACAGTCTCACACTTATTCCTTTCTCTTACTTATATATGGAACTAAATTCCAATATACTTACGTTGAGCGCTCTTCCAACTAAACTTTTTTTACTTTAATGGTTGTCGACGGCAATGCTGAACGACCTATAAAACGTTTCTGTAAAAAAACATTATTTAATTTACATAAATAAATGTTGTAGCTTATAGTCATTTTCTTTGTCTTAGTGTGAATTTTAAAGAATTGAATGTACTGGTATCTTTCTTTATTGATCTAATTATCACTAGCTTTCTCATGGTCTAGTGCACTAAAGGAAACATATTTTTATTACATGTGAACAATATTCACTTTTTCCTTATAGAACCTTAAAGATCGAACGCTACGATTGTTATTAAATATCGTCTTGTGAAATGTTCAGTACTTTTTCCTTCTCAATGGTTATATAAATAGTGTTTCGTTACCCCTACTATATTTACATACACTCAGTATTCTTCAAGCTTTATGATACTAATTCATTTCTTGTTATATCCCAGATTCTAAAATCTCTTCCTAGTGTCTTCTCATATTTTTGAACTAATTATTCAAAAACAACATATTTTCTACTATGTATATATTACTTTACACTATTACCTTGATTGAAATGACGTTTGTTTAAAAGATCATTTCTATGCGTATCAGTTCATCAGTAATTTCCTGAGATGGGAAAATAACCTCGATTACTACCACTATTATTTTCACAATATTTTAACTGTCATCTAAACAAATGATCACTTAATATACCAGATTAATGGCTTTATCTACTTCGACTGTGGGACAATGAATGGTTAAAGAAAACTTACCTTCCAGTCAGCTTGTTGATGGAACCTTTCTCCTATCATAAATGTAGCGCTGATGAGCATCACTAGTCACCATCTCACAATGAACAGTATGATGCAAAACTGATTGCATAAAATCATCTGTTCTTGATGAATGAGTTACATTATATATTTTAACTTATCTACTTCGATTCGACCATTCAGATAATATTATTATTACTGTTTACTGTCACACATGAAATTGTAGCTGATTAACATACTCTAACTGTCGATACATATTTGAATAGCTAGACATTATGACCTTTTATGTGAATATGTTTACTAATTGGTAAAATTAATCATAAAAACAAAGGGGTTACAATATAAGTATATTCGTACACATACATGTTGTTTATAAGTGAACTATCTAAAAATAAACATTTATTTGGTAATTTTGACTAGGTTCATTAAAAAAAAATTGTATCTACAAGTTTATGGTTTGTTAATCTTCGCCGAGATTTTATTTACTAATGATTTTAAAAAAATAAATTCGGAATTTTTCGTTATTATTCTGATAGGTTGTTATAACAGAACGAATATTTTGGAAAGTTGGAACTTTCGGAACTATTTTTCGAATTACAATCATCTGCATTTTTGTTGTATAGTTAGTAGATAATTGTATTGTAAAATCTCTATATATTTCAGCAAACCTATCAATTATCTTTAGATGATCTACTGTACTCTAGTTATTGCTAATTAATAGTGTACTGCTTGCTACATTCTCTACCATTTATGGTACGATTGTTTAAAGTATGACTTCTTATTTGATGTACTGTGTAGCCAGTCATCTTATGTATAATATCGTATTCCTTTTAAGTCATGATTGAATTGAGTACAATCAAAAATTAATTTGCCACTTATCTGCGTTTTCTGACTGGCTACTGGGTTGAAAGGAGCTCGATGACCCATAGACGTTAAGATCCTGTGTGTTATTCATTGACCAATGAGTCAAATTATACTGTAAGTGTCACAGGTTCTTCTGGCTATATAGGTGAATTAACTGATGGTCGGAATCTTGATTTAGCAATAAAACACGTGGTATCGATCAACGATTCGAAGCCATGACAGCTGTTTCGTTTTTTTTTCGACTTTAATTATCCAACTAGGTGTTATTTTTTCACAATGCTAAACTTGTTGTTTATTAACTTTATCTCACTTGACCCACGTTATATCACCCTATGACTGTGTAGACATATTATTATGCATTTTGTTTTATTTAATATAGCGTAAACAAAACATGTTTATTCTGTTGTATTGTGTATTTCCAAATGTCATGAAGAAATTAACATAATATTTTTTCAGACAGTGTAATCGAGTATTTCCAATAAAAAAGTGCATTCCTACAATTTTTTGAATCGATATTTTGTCTATAGGAGGTATTTCTGTCAATCGGATGTATGAAAACTATATTCATGATAGTAAGGTTTTAATCGGTTATCATCTAATAATTAGTCATTTATCAAGTACTGATATTGCAAGTTACCGGCGTGTGAATAAAATTGACACAGTTATTTTCATTATAGACTGCATTTTATAGAATGAACATGTTTTTTTAATGGAACAATTTCCTATTCATAATCATCAACAAACGTGGACAACAAGACTCAAATTAGAGAAAATACGGACAGATAATTGTAAAATTTCGTTTAGGACATGCATTACATGCTTAACATGATATTTTTCTAAACCATTCTCCTTCCTAATTAATTTTATACTGTGTCACACCTATCATTCCTTATCAATTATTCTAGATAATAAATCTCAGCCATCTTACCCGTGCTAATTATTCTTTTTTGTCCTTTTCTTCTCCATTTTTATACTTAGGTCTTTTTTTGGATCAAGCTTGTCATGGATGTTTAGATAGTCCTCCATTCTGTGAATCTATTCCAATACAGTTTACATCAACCAGTCATAAAGAATGTACAATACGTTTAATATTATCTTTTTATATTTGTGCAGGGTTACTCATTTTGTCAAGTATATTATTTATGCCACTTCGTTGGTTGGCCCAACATGATCCATATCGTAATGCACATATGTTACAGTCATCAATAAACATTTTAAGTAATACACCTCAATTGGATGAAGATATTTCATTTTCACTTGGATTAGGTCAAGGTGAAGTATATGATCCTCAAGAAACACAGACTACGCATGTACTGGTAAGATTTATATTGTTGGTACTTTGAAGTGTTGTCTATCTCCATGAATAAATACAGTATTTCATTGTCTTCTTATGAGTTATTATTGTTGTTTAAAACTATTAGGTGAATCCTCTCTAAACGGAATTCACTCAGAATTGTTGTCTTTGGCAAATATTATATATTAGCTTTTAGTTATTCGAATAGTCACATAAAATTAGGTATAAAGTAAAACTTTAATTCTACATTTTTTTATTCGTCACATTTCTACTACTTATCAGCTGATTAAAAGTCACTTAACGTAGTTTTCGTGTCAGGTACTAAACAGTGAATACGATTTTAAAATGCTGTTAATAAAAATTGTGTATATAAAGCTTATAACCTTTTGTTAAATGACTAGTATCAAATGTAACTTAATCGAATGATGCAAATCGTAAAGTTATTTTATTTTTTCAGTCTGTCTTCAGCACGTTTTCATGATTTCATTGTATTCTTGTTCTTTTTTACATCCGTCTCTTGTATCATTCCATAGAAAAATGGATTAGAAATGAATGTTCTTTTTTTTTAAAGCAAAAGGTATTTATAACCAACCTTTATTTCATATTTCATAATGGCCAACGACGCATATATTTATATATCATGCGTTAAAATAAAAAGTGATTTGTAACATATGACAAACTATTGGTTTGTATTACTGGCAAATATTTGCCAGCTGATTGTACAGTGACATTTGCACATATTACTATTATTATTATTGTGCTTATAAGCATAAATGTGATTTGACCTATGACAGAAAATCACATTTTTCTATTTCCTCAATGTACAGTCAAATGACTTCAAGGTATCTGTCCCCTTAATCGATTTCACTTTCAGTGTTTTATTATTTTTTGGACCGATATAAATTTATGATTAGAACAAATTTTTAAAAATTAATGATTTAATTAAGAAAAAAATAGGTCAGTTGTTTTTGGTAAATTTTTATATACAAATAAAAACTTTTTAAATGTTAGAACTGAGCATTTTATCATGATTTAATCATGTTTTATTGTTATTATTTATCTTCAGTAAGATTTGTAGACAAATAAACTTGATACATTAAAAATAAACAAGCAAACTATGTACATGAATATGCTTACTTAAATTATAATTATTTGTGTCATAGTGCTGGTCAATTTTTATGTATCTCTAATAAATACTGTAATCAAATAGGGTGAAATCCTGTTTATATTATGTGTGTGTGTATTTAATTTTTTTTTATGGGAAGTTAGACAAACTAATAATTTAGTATGATGTAATAAAAAATTTGAAATATGAAAAAAATTATAGAACAAATGGAATGCAAGTGGATAGTAAATCGAGCTGCTTCAGGAAGATATAAATATTTTGTTACATCAGGGTAACGAAGACATAAGTAACAGAAAAATAGGAATATCACATCAATTTACTGTCTTTAATTTCAAATCATATATGATAGAGTTTTAATCTAGTACCAAGATACACCAATATTTACTAACTGAATGTAATTTTGGTATATTCACCGAAAAGAGAACTCTTTGTTATACCAATATTCCTTACTTTAAGCTCAGTGATAATACGTATGATTGAAACGGATTATAATTAAAATAAAACCAGAACATACATGGATGCAGAATAATATGAATTCATTATATTCTGTGGTTTCTCATCAACTCCTTACAACCATATATGTATTGAAAGTCAACATTGAAGTAAGATATCGTGTGAAACAATTGACATAGATGAATGAAAATAATTGGAATGACAAAGGTTATTATTAACTCTATACATATGCACAGCAACAAGTCGTAGGTTATTTAGTGTTGGAATTGAGGTTCAGAGACAGATAAGATAAATTGTGTGATAATTTTAGAGGTTGTAAAAGGTTTACATAAGATTCCTGTAATTAAAAACTGATAAGATGGGTTACGTAATAATTGAACAGGATTTGAAGAGTGAACAGAATTGAATGAATGGAAATGTTTATGTGGTTTTAATGTACAGAAAATAAGACTTCGGTAAGAGAAGACCATATAACAAGATTAAGATAATGACAAGAATGATATACTAGGGTAGTAATAGGTTGGTTACTATATCCTTTTGGCTACATAAATCAGGCTGGAGTTTTTTTTAGTATCGCTGTTACTTCAGCAAACTTTAACAACCAGATCTTTAAACCATATATACTTCCTGAATCTCCTAAACTTACAAATGGATTAGTTAATATGCTTAATTTTTTTATCTTATTCTACTTAGAAAAGATGTTTTTTATGTAAACAATTTTTTTGAGGATTGTTCATCAACTATTATTCATTGTTGAGAGAAACATATCAGTCAATTATCATATGATGAATAATCTTATCAGCATTTCATTAATTATTATTTACAGAACCAAAAATAAACTCATAACAGATTCTAAGTAGTAGATGCTTGCTTTAGAAAAATATTTTTTTCAAATTTATTCACATTGTTTTATCATTTACTAGTAAAAAATGTGAAAATGTTTTTCTTTTTTTTCGTTTTTATACATTTAGTATGATGAAAATGAACTGAGTGTAAAAACCCATTAAAGAACCAGTGGACATTATACACACCTGTATATATATATATATATATATATATATATATATATATATATATATATATATATATTGGTTAGATATACTTCCATTGTTTTTATCAATGTATTCTTTCTCCTCCATCCTACTCCTTGTCATATATTTTTCACTATGTCATATGTATTTATCTGTATAACTGTGTCTTTATTCGAAATGATAAACGAGCAGTTTAAAGATAATGTTTCACGAATTCACATTTCTACTATTATTTTGTACTTTTATTGATCTTACAGTCCGTTATTTAGCATTTTTTCAAAATATTTATATCTTTTCATTTCCTAAAGGAAGATGGTGTTCATTCATTGTCGTTTTCATCCATACCAGCGTCATTTACGAATATTATTATTATTGTAAGATGTCGGTAAAACTTCAATGTTTTCTACTAGTTTCCTTTCACATGAGTCTCAGCAATCTTTTAAATTATCATACGTATTTACAAGCTACATCTTATAGATTTTCAGTAAACCAACGTTGATAATGATAATGTTAACACGTATCGTTATCACTATTATTATTATAATAATCAACAAACTGTATGTACACATGTCAATCATACTTTTTTCCTATAGATAAATATTATTTTCTTTCCTCTCATATAAATGAATTGTTCTTTGTTTTATTAAAATCATATCTATATATCAATAGGTCGGCATTTCATTGTTGTAATTATTCACTTATATATATATATATTCCTATGCTTTTAATTTTTAACATTTGTAAATTACTTAAGCTGTTCTTTTTGCCCTCTCTCTTTGATTTGTTTTCTTTCTTCCTTTTTTTCATGATCCTTCCTGGAACTTTAAAATTATTTCATATTAGTCTTTGGTTCATTTTACCAATTGTTATTATTGTTATTATCATTGATATCAAAGTTTATTCATCACATATATACGAATATATATCATTGCACTTGTGTTTTTTATCTGTCGTAATTAAAAATGACATCGTAAATATCGTTACGGAAAAAACAATCATACTAATGACAGCCATTTCACAAACATACAATAGAAATATCACAAGTCTGGTCACTACGCCGTCAATTTGTCTATAGAACTCACTGTTAAATTTAAATTGGACATTCAGAGTGCATCAAGGATATTCTTTCAAACAGTATATTGGAATACGGATATCAAGTTTGTTGTTTTCAATTTGATTACATAGTAGGGGGATTGTTTTTGTCAGAGGTATATTTGTAGGAAGAGAGGCAACATCTAGTGCGGTCATCCTTCCAGTTATGTTGGTACTTTATATTGAACCAAAGAAATTTTACGAATAAGTAGTTGTGTATCTATTGAGTTGTTTCCTGACGTCATAGAATTTCAGCTAGCCATTTGGCGATGGTATGATATGGCGGGTAATTCATGTGTAGAATAGTACGAAGAGGCGGGATCCTTCTTATGTACTGTAGATCATCAACGTAGATGATCTATGTCGATTGAGTTAGGCGAGAATGATGTAACCCACCAGCTAACGTCAAAGTCATACATCACAGTTAACACCTATTGTGAATTACCCTTTCGTCGTGTCTAGGTATTAGGGCTACTTTGATGATCGTGCAACACAAACGACGTTATTACAGAAATAATATCAGCAAGAGTAGGTACAAGAAACAGTGCTATGGTGTGCTACTGATATCGACAGATATGAGTTATATGTATCACCAATCGAATGCGGAATGCCTGATGGCAGAAGGTTGAGAAGATCGGAGGAAAGGAAATGAGAACAGGGAGTGGTTATTATGGGAACGAAAGAACAATAAAGTCTTCGAGAATTGATGGACATTTTGCAAATATAGTATTTACTGTATGGTTCTCAGATTTTACTGAGAGATTATGTAATTTTATGGTTAGATATATCTGTTTGTCTCCATCTGTGTCCTCGTTCACTACAGTGCTACCGGTTTGCACGGGCCAGTGCATGGCCTACGATTAGCTGGTGCGCCTTAGTTGTATTCGACCTTGGCGTGTATTTGTATTGGAATTCGCCGAAAAGAAAACTCTTTGCTGAACTAATCTTTCTTATCTGTGAACTGTTCGACACTCAATGACCTGGCTGCCGGGTGATTTGGTTGGAGCTCAATGACACTTCTTTGGCCTAACAGTACTTTAGAGAGTTCATATAATCGTGGGACAATGGATCTAGTTGGTCGAAGTCTTTGATTTCCTTAGGAATTTCAGTTAGTTTCAGAAGTCCAAATCGCCCAGCTACATTCAAGCAGTGCATTGTATTCCGTGCTTACCCTGAGGTGTAGAGGTCTTCATAATCCAGTCAACCATCAGAAAAAGAAAGACGGCAAGAGTAAACAGTCTGACACTGGTCTTCATTAGGAATATGCCTGTCAGCTGTCCTCCATACATGAATGTGCACTGTAGTCCGTTATAGGAGTACTGTATGATAGCGACGATCTTTTCAACTACTGATTCTACAGTGTCGAAGCGAGTTCCATAATGTTCTATCCACACTGTCCAACACTGTCTCATAGTCAAGCAAGTTGATGTATAATGACGAATTTCATTCAATTGATTGTTCACAAATGATCTATAATTTAGACTACAATGATTTGTATCCAGAATAATACTTTTGACGATAAAACTTAACAATCATAATTGAATTAGCTTAGGTTTATATTATAAAAATAATCTGAACTTCTCAAATTACCCATTAATTTAACAAGTATAATAAAAAGTTATAAATAATTAAATGAATAGATATTTTACTATTAGATTTCTTCTTTTTAAAGCTAACTGTAAAACATAAAACACTTTTTTATGAAGTTACCAACTAATTCTTTCATCCTGTATGATATACTTATATACAATCTTTCTTTTATATATCACTATCATTGAATTAACTATTTCTATGAATTCGGTGTTCATCTTGTGGTGTTAATGAGGTATAGCAACTTGGACCAATACATATATTTGTTTGGTCCTATGTTGTAACTGACTGATTTGTAGAAAAATTTCATCTATGAGATAATAAATTCGTTGAAATCTCAATAAATTTATGGATAGTTACAATGTGTATTTTACTCAATAAGTTTTCAATTTCAAGTAAACACATAAAGTGATTTGAATAGAATTCAGTAAAAAATTACCAACAATATTTATTTACTTTTTTTCAGTTTAAAAGTGTTTCTGAGTATATGTTAATCTGTTAGTATACAAATTTAATGGTGAACAAAAGAAAACTGACAAACTTATATATTCTATGACCTATCAGGATATCAAGACATCACCTAATGCTGACTGTCGAGCACGGAATACAATGCACTGCTTGAATGCAGCTGGACGATTTGGACTTCTCAAATGACCATGCTTTTCCATCCCATACACACCAACAGATTTATGTCAACCGAAACAGTGTAGCAGCAGCCTCAACATACATATGGGTGAAACCAAGATCTGCAAATACAGCACGGAGAACATCAAGCCAATCACACTCGGTGGAGAAACTCTGGAAGATGTGGAAACCTTCACGTACCTGGTCAGCATCATCGATGAATGAGTAGGATCGGATGCAGACATAAGGGGCTCAAAAAACTGTCAGACAACATCTCAGTCAGAATCTTCAATATGAATGTCAAGACAATCCTGCTATCTGGAGCTGAAACGTGGAGAACTACCACAACCATAATCAAAATATACAAGTATTTATAAACAGTTGTTTATGCGAGATACTCAATGTGAGTTGACCGGCTAACATCAGCAACAGCCTACTGTGAGAAAGAATAAATCAGCTTTCATCTGAAGAGGAAGTTAGGGGAAGACGTCGGAGTTGGATAGGACATACATTGCGGAAATCATCAGACGGCATCATGATCCAATCTCTAATTTTGTATTTTGAGGGAAACGGATGACCAAAGGACACATTTCATCGGTAAGTGGAAGCAGAAACTTGAAACAGCTTGAAGGGATTGCCGAAGATATAGTTTGACAGATAATTCTTGTGGACGGCCTACACTCCATGTGAGCTAACAGGCGTAATTAATGCTTAGTTAATTGATTGAGAATTTGGCATTTTAACACTGAACTCTTTTTTTTATTTTAGTTAATGAATGCTTTTGTTTTGATAAATTATAAAAGTATTTTGATTTGTGAATTACTAAAGGATTTTCTGTACATAAGTTTTAATTTGTACCCGTTCTATGACAATCCGTTTCGTAGTATAGATAACTTTTAAAAAGATTCTTATGGGACATGATGCTTACCAACTTAGTAATTTGTTTAGTTGACAACCAGACATTTTAAGGAAAAATTTTTTTGTAAGATCGATAAAACTTATAGCGCAAGTAAATGTATAGATACACACTGATCTGTCTTAAATAGTGAGTTTGTCTTTAATATATCCTTGAACTAAAGATTCATTTGAGATTATAGTTTGCAGCTCAAAAGTATAAAATTCTTTTCAATGATTTAAAAATCTTGTTTCTCAGTATCTCTTCACCATAATCGCTTTCAAACTCAATTTTCGTAGATAGGATTTTCTGCAATGTTGTATGTTCTCTTTTACTCTGCACATACATATATGTCAGTTATTATTTATGAGTATCTGCCTGGGTTTGTTCACCAGTGTGAATTCGTCTCTCCCTGGAGAATAGGGAGTTAATCAACTTTCTCTTCTGATTTTGTATTCAGTCCGTACCACGTTGACTTTCCTTACATCCATCTTTGCAAGGAATTTTCTCGTGTTATTTTAGTAGAACATTAGAAAAAGAAATCCCGATTTTCTTTCTGATCATAATGTTGGTTAATAGCACCCGTTAAATTCTTGTTGAATGTTGTTTATTGAGATAGATACGTCATGAAAAATTCCTCGTGTGGATGAAATCTTCCTGTTTTATGGTCCATAGTGGCTATGAGATTATCAGCTAGAACTTAGCTCATTAGTGACACCTACTCTATTGGTTTGTCTATTCTAATCCACTCATCAAATGTACATCGAAGAAGTAATTCTTTTAGGTAATGTTTTCTCACACCGTAAATGAAGTTGTATTTTTAAAGTAGTCATACAAGTAACAGATTTTCTCAGTAAAATGAATGGTTGTAACGAGTCAAGCAACATACAATTATATCATTCTCTGGTTACAGTGACATTGATTCTTGAGTCAACGAATCTAATTAAATCGACGGTGTTGTATCTCTTAAACGTACTTTTGGATGATTGTAGAATTCCACTTAGGCATTTAGGATTAGAATGGTAAAGTGAGTTAATCATTGTGAGGTTTAAAGAAAAGTAGTATTAGTGTACCTCAGTGAATTCATATAATAATGGGTTAACGGGAGCTAATATTTCGAGTTTTCTTATTTGACGCATTTAAAAAACAGCAGAATATACCTGAATATATATAGCTAACCAGTTGAGAGGCTATAGTAAAGGAACAGAATAAACTAATGAATGTCCCAAAAGTAATCGATATTCAAAGTAGAATCTCTGGAATTCATGGATCATATCAATGGTTTCTCCGTTAAATTTCGATGATAAAAAGGATTACAAACCATCTTCAAGCTAAATTAAAGTCAGAATAACAACTGAGACAATAATGTCAATTCATGTTAGTTAAGGGTTCCTCTCCAGCTCCTTATAGTCACAGAGAACAGTAGAGTAACCAATTTAGAGACCCCGTAGTGAACATTTCACGATATTTGAGTGGTATGATAATTTCGATAGTGTTTAGATTGGTTCTATTCATTTAACGCATAATGGTAATTAGTGTCAGTTTATACTAACTATTTTCTAGAAACGTAGATTATCCATGGTTTTTGAACGGTTAGATTATGTGTGTTAGGTCTGATACTATTATGACTGCTGAATGTGTAAGTGACTTGTGCTCTATTTTGAAATCTCAAATATGACGACTCCTAATGAAAACCAACGAATGATAATAAGGATTTATTTGGCTCACCAAATAGTAAATAGGCTTCTATTATTGGACTGAATAATATATAACATCAGTTATTCAGGAATTTATTACATGAATACATAGTTACAATATAATACTGATCGATTTTTACACTGACTAAATTTTTCGGTTTTTATGCTGTCACATCAGTATGACCGAAAAATTGAATGTTTGAAGTCCAATGAACATAAAATAAGCAGTTGTTATACAGCTCATTACCACTGAAGACAGGTTAAAATAGTTTTTTTCTGTTAAGATAATTCTCTTAGTTTTCTTTCACTATGTGAATATAGTTCACCTGCTACTGTGCAGCGAGTTACATAGACCGAATAAGAGAACACATTCTAGTGTGGTTCTACGAGGATGAGAATAAAACCAGTTAAGGAACTCGAAACAACTTTCAATCAATATCAAATCAGAATCTTCAATACCAACGTCAAGGCAGTTCTACTGTACGGAGCTGAAACTTGGAGAACTACAACAACCACCATCAAGAAGGTACAGGTATTTATCAATAGCTGTCTACGCTAGATACCCGACATCCACTGGCCGGATACCATCAGCAACAGCCTTTTGTGGGAGAGAACCAACCACCTTCCAGCTGAAGAGGAAATTAGGAAAAGACGATGGAAATGGATAGGACATACATTGAGGAAATCATCAAACTGCATTACGAGACAAGCGCTAACCTGGAATCCTGAAGGGAAGCGGAAAAGAGGAAGGCCAAAGAACACATTACGTCGGGAAATAGAAGCGGATATGAAACGGATGGATAAGAACTGGAAAGAGCTTGAAAGGATTGCCCAGGACAGGGTTGGATGGAGAATGCTGGTGAGTGGCGTATGGTCCTTCACGAAGAGTAACAGGTATCAGTAAGTAAATGTTAATTCATTTTTCAGATGTTCATATAAATAACTGTTCAGTAACTGTATTCTATGCATATTCGTTTTTTTTGTTATAAGCTTCCATTTGACATATTAACTACTGCTGTACCATTTACTAGTATAAAGTTATTACCAATCTATTAGTTACACCCTCTTACACTCGCAGCCACTTTTGGCTTGATTTTGTTTAACTGTTAAATTTTTTTGTGGTATGGTGCGATCAAATTCACTTGTATATAAAATATGTACATCGGAAATACAATGTAAGCTGAGATTGTTTTCTTCACTCAAACGGACAGGGCTGGGCGAGAAGAACCAATAAAGACTCCAAAGTGATTCTAGGCTTCTCTCACTGGCTAACGCATTATCGGTTTGGCATAGTACTAAAGTCATATGAGTCGATGTTCTACTGGTGGTTTAGGTACGTGATATGTTAAAAGATTCATAGGGCATTATACTTTCCTAGTATATTCGAAAAATATGGTGTTAAGTTCACAGAAGAAAATAGCGGTCAGTGTTTATATTTTAACATTTTGTGATTGAATTAAGAATCTGTTTTTAGAGGTACTGCCTACTAGTTAGTAGTATAAGTAATAAAGCTAAATACTTCAAAATTTATCGATTCTCTCAAAAGAAAATATTCTGTCAGAAAAAAATGAATGCCAGTTTGTAAGAGGTTCAAGTAATTGGATTTTCTATTAATTAACGCTTCATGGTATGCTATGTATAATATCTAAATTGATGAAATAAGCACGGTTGGTTTTAGTCTCCAACCAGCAATCATACATGATGCAAAGTAATCAGTTAAACTAATGAATCTGGATTTAAAAACGATAATAAACGGTATTAAAAGACTAGTTTTTGAACGAAGAATATTCCTTTCGATAAATTCTCTTCAGGTTCTACAATTATACATCCAAAATAATAATCCGAAAAATGGCCAGGTTAAGGGTAAAGTACATCGTTTAAAGCAAGTGAATTTATTATTGTGATAAACAAAATACAATAAAATTGTTTATGTTGATATGCTCATGAACACCTTCCAGCGTGGCTTAACAAAGGTTTGATGAAGAATGTGAACAGCTCAATATTGGCCCATTTAGTACAAACTGGTCATAGTGCCAGTGTAAACCAATCTTTTTCAATTATTTATAAGGTAAGTTATTTTTTGCCCAAACTGGTCAGACTGAAAGTCCTTACAAAAGTCTGAAGCAGTAGCAATCCGGATGAAGAAACCGGAGCTATGCGTACAGAAGAAATATATTCAGCCACTCCTCCCCTGGCCAACATCAAGGCCAATTAATCAATCGTAATCTTAACTACTGAATGACGTAATTTGACTATAACCTTTCGTAGTCAGTTGTAATTTTCTCTGTTATCTTTATTCGTAAATCTTTGTATTATTATTATTATTATTACTATTATTGGTTAAACATCATTATTATTCTCCCCTATACATGATTCATTCACTTTGCATTCTTCCCTCCTTATTACGTTTTACTTATTTGATCGAATGGTAATTGCACTATTATTTTTCTCTCTCACCCTACTTGACCCATATTTATTCTGATCATGGATCTTAAAATCTCACTTAACATATGCGCAGATTCAAGTTAACATCCTATATGAGTCATATCAACATTAACAATTTTATTGTATTTTGTTTATCACAATAATAAATTCACTTGCTTTAAACGATGTACTTTACCCTTAACCTGGCCATTTTTCGGATTATTATTTTGGATATATAATTGTAGAACCTGAAGAGAATTTATCGAAAGGAATATTCTTCGTTCAAATACTAGTCTTTTAATATGACGGGGATCTTTAAACGAATAAACGGTATCCTCGGCTATGAGCAATAAAGAAATATGGAGCTTGGTAGATTTTATCTCCAAATATCTGGTAATAGTAAAGTAAGATTGACCTTATTGTTTATATATTCTGTCTATTTTCTAATGATACTGTTCATCATATAAAGGGAAACATAAATTTATTAATCCCTTATTTCTACTGATTATTTCTTACTGTCCGGATTGTTTTTTAGTTTCTTATGCCCCAATGGATGTTTCTAATTTAAATACTTGTCAACAATTATCTTCCGTGTTACTCATTTAATGATTTTTACCAAGTTCTTCTGTTTTGGAAGTGTGGTACTTTAGGGCTTTGGTCAGCTCAGTTATAGTCTATGTGGTTCCCAGTTTGTTTTAAAGTTTGACTGACTGATAATTATTTGTTTGATTGTCTTGGAAGCTTAGACTTAAAAACTACCAGCCCAAAGTAGTCTAGTATTTAAATTTAGTTTAGGAGGAGTTTTGTTCTTTGAGTTCGATGGTTTGGCCGTGGAGCTCTCAAAGTTCTTCTGAATCACATCATCAGGAGAAACTTCAGGTAGGAGTAAAGTGTTCTAATTTCTTCACATATGACTCAGAGCTTTTCTTGTAGGCTTTGATCTTGATCGGTCATTGTTGACCTTTATTTCTAAGACACAAATATTGTCTTCAACTAAATATTGATGCTACAAGTAAACTGTTTAAACAAAACTATAAGAACTGTGTACAAATGCGACGGCGTGATGAAATGCATAACGGATTCTAGAAAATTTCCAAACGCCGGATGATGAAATGCTCATAAATCAACTAAATCGTTGACCCCTATCAGAAAGAGAAACGTATCTGGCATATTAAAATCGCAAAATTACATCTGCGACTGAAAATCATAATATATCAAGCTAAAATATTCGAGATTGATAAATATTAATTCAGGGTATCATTTGTAATACGAGCAAGATTAACAAGATATTAGTAAGTAGAGAAACCGAATGAAGAAGTGAGGAACGAGTTGTATTACACGCAAAATATCAGCTTGGTTAATGCAATTGATCGTGTAAGTTATCAGTCCAAGCTAATTTAAAAGGCCTGTTTTGATGAACAAAGCTTTGAAATATGTGAGTAAATGTTGAACTACTTACTATTAGTAAGTAGTACGATTTATACACAAAAAGAAGCGTCGAATTATCATTTAGGTTGCCAAATGACTTAATAAGTGTATTTTTTTCAGTGAAATTAAATGCTTTGTTTTCCAATAATTCAAAGCAGTATACACGGAGAAAAAATCTCCACCTAAATTATAAACGATCAAGTGATATTTATTTCCATTTCATGTTTGATATTTCATCATTTGATTATCATCCGTATAATCAAACATGTGTTTGCGTAGACGGATATGTAGTTTTATCTTGAAGCTTTGTAACGTATTTACATTGAAATATGTGTGGTAGCATCTTAATTCTTGGAAAACCTATGCAAAGAATGTTGAAGAATTTAAACAACACATCGGTTGGTTATCTATTATTTAATTTATGATTTGTAGTGATTATTCAGGATAATGGTGTGAATTAAATTGTAAAGAAGGAGTAGGAAAAGTGTCGTTTAAAACGTTGGTAATTAAAAATCTGACTACTTTTTAATGTTTCATCACTTTTAGTAGCTATATTATTAAAAGAATTTTCTAGAAATCTTTTTACACCAACTCTGAAAATACCTTACTATCTTTAAGTTTAAAAATTAAATATGACATATACAATCAGTGCGAAATGAAGCCATACAATACAGCTGATGTTTATTGGTTTTATCGAAATGAGAAACATTGTATCGAAGCTGTCTACACCACTAGATGGATATGCATAAGTTGAGCTGCCTGAAACCACTTTTTCATTTGACATCAATAGATGAATGCTTCTACCACTCAATAAACATTCATTTGCAATTATTCACAGTATAACATGTCTTATGCCGTCTGTTACTGTTAACGTAACACAATTATGTACTTAATGTTGTAATCTAAGTGTAACCAGTTCAAAATCACCTTATGCTTATCTGATAACACTGGTATATTTTTTGAATTGCAGGTATAGATGTATCACATTGATCATCCATTAAACAAAACCTATTTTACTATCATTCACTTGATATTGTTTTATTTGAATCTTCCCATTGATGTTTAGGACTGAAATTGTTCAGTCTCTTATTGGCATATGTGCATACTGTGCGTATGCCTCGATATTGCCTTAATTTACAAGCATTATAAGCAAAGATGGATAGTGGCTAGCAGTGGAATCCAGGACGTGAATTAATCTTCACCCCATTGCACAAGCATGTGTCTATCAGCACTCAGTAGCTAAGTGGATAACGCGATGGCGTTTGAAGCGAACGTCAATGGGTTCGAGTCTCGGAGTGAACATCAACTCTGAGATGCAGGTACATCTATCTGACGATTCCCAAATAGAACGAGAAGCGCGTCCTGGATTCCACTGTTAGCCACTATCCGTCTTTGCTTCTTTTACCATCAATTTCAACTGAAACTGTTATATTACACCCAATTATTATGAGCATATCGTTACTTTTTGTTAGATATCAAATAGGTCTTACCTTTCAATCTTTAAAAAAATAGTTATGTTTCATTATTTTTCCTACTAAATTCTAAGATGAAATGTAAAATAAAACAATAAACATAACTCTGTATTCATTTTAAAGAATCTATTGAAGTATATCATGAGACACTTTTCGTTAGTAACAGTAAAATAAAAATATTTTTTTGTGTTTTATGTAGTTTTCTAAGAAGTTATTATAGTCACAGATAAAGTATATTATATTAATCTTCAAAACAAAACAAAACAAAAAACCTATTCAATATATATATATATATATATATATATATATATATATATATATATATAAATTCTATTTTTATTCAGTTTATATTAAGATTTTTCAAAACAAAACGGAAATATATTTTGTTCAATGTTATATAATAAGTGAAATAGTAACAAAATGAAAATTTAAATCAATGTTTACCTTCTTCCTCTCCCCTCTCTCTCTCCCTCCCCCTCCATATCAATTTACATAGTAAATAAGACAATGGATAGTATTTTGAATATTATCTTTTAATTGATCAATAAAATTTTCTTTAATGTAACATCATTTTAAGAAGGTAATCAATTCACTATTTTTAACTTAGATATATGCATAGAAAAAAAAACTAAAGTAAATTATATCACATTAGAATATTGTAAAATACTAATTATTCTGATTATCATACACTAATTATAACGTAATTCATTTAATCATTTCTATAAGGTTAAATATCATTATTTTAAATTGGTATCATAGAATTCAATAAACTCTTAAGGTTGAAAATCTTGACAATGTGATTACATTCTATATAGTAGACTAATAATCTTGTAAAACTGTGAATTGGATAATTTGCACATTGGTTAATTTTACTACTCATATAGTGTTTAGTAATCATATGTGGTCATCGTAATAAGGTTCTTTGATATATGAATGTAGGTTCTGCAGTGATTTTGATATGAGTTAGCAACTGAGTTCAAACATTCTTATTAAGATAAGTACTTATCTTAACCGGTGAATGTATTACTAATTTAGTAATGATAGCCAATTGAGCAAGCTTTTATGTTTTGCTCTCGGATTTGGATTTATAACTGTAAATGCCTAGACGGTCTGCTTGAATATCTGGGCTACCTGTTACTGCCATCTAGATATTTCAACAAGTTATTTGTTTCCTTGCTTGTTTTAACAGATCATTATATCAATTAATTACATAACCTCTTTAGGTACGTTTGTGAAAAGTTCATGATATTTCGCTGCACAACTTACGAAAATTTGCAATCGGAGACACCGTGATGGCAGGGAATATGTAATGAAAAGAATGAATATTATTCATATTTCGACTCCTGAAATACTAATATCTAACTGGCGATCACTAAATATTTATTGTCAATGTCGATCAAGAAATAAGAAACGGAAACTCGCTTAAATACTTTATACTGAGAATTCTATATAGTATCAAAAGTCGAATATTGAATAAAACTAATAATAGTATTACTACTACTACCAATAATATTAATAATAATAATAGAAACTGATGAAAATGTTTATCAAAAATAATATTCCTTATTCATATAATAAAATGAAGATTTTTCAATTACACTTTAATAGTAAGAACTGTATGTCTACAATAACATTTTGTTGAACTAATGTTTAACAATTTGAAAAGCTTATCAAAAACTATCATTTCTAAAACATGAAAAAACCCTTCTTCTTAGATCACTAGCCACGTTTTAAGCAATTAACTAAGTTAAGAGACTGACCAATTTCAGACCAAAACATCAATGGGGAGATACAAGTAAACAGTACCGAGTGAATTTCAACTTCACCCGATTGCACAAGCCAGTGGTTATCAGCACTCAGTAGCTAAGTGAATAACGCGATGGCGTTTGAAGCGACTGTTACTGGGTTCGAGTCCCAGAGTGAATATCAACTCTGAGGTGTAGGTACATCTAGCTGACGAGTCCCAAATAGAACGGAATAAGCGTTATGAATTTCATTACTAGCCACCATTCATCTCTGATTATTAGTTAAGATGTTGACAGTCTTCATGACTATTCACTTTTCAAATTAATTTGACCTTATAACTTGAATATATATTTTTGTTAAGTTCGCTACTTGATTAACGCAGAATACGGTTTAAGACTACGACGCTCGAACGTCGGAACTTCACCGTTGCAAATCAGAAGACAGAAAAGTCGAAATGTACAGAAAATCATGGATATTTATAGATATTAGCATTTGTTAAATCCACATTATAATCCGGCAAATCCGCAAAGAAACATATTATGCTATTGTCCAATTGTAGTATGCCACGTTGTTCTAGAAAGCTCCATCATGTTACGATTGGATGAAAACTCCGGCTCTTTTAGGGTCTCTGGATGTTCCGTTGTAGTTCTCTGAAGCCAACTCAACAATTCTCTATTTTTTATTTCATTCAATAATCTTTATAATAAATAACATGAAAATATAGGCAAATTTTCTTAAATCTCATGTTTTTGGTCTATTTTAAACTTTGAAGAGGAAAATGAAAACACAGTGTTTCTTAAATATAAAATGACATTGATTTGTATTTCATTGCTTTTTCTTTAGATAAACACAACTAAACAAGTATGATTGATTTGATTCCAGTTCAATAAATTCATCATAATCTTGCCCAAACATTATAGTTCTTGTTTGGTTTTTTTATTGTTGTTGTTGAGAAACAATGGATTAAAGATTTGTTTTTCTTTCATAAGAGCCTTAGCAACACAATAAAACAAATATTCATCAACAAACAATTTTTGAAGTTATTAGATTAGTAATATGAAGATGTTAACAGCAATCCACTTCAACAATCGTTTTATGTGTCAATTATAAGAAACAAGTCAATACCAAGGTATTATTACTTTCTAATTGTCTATATGAAATAGTCTAGTGTAATAGTGGATTATATAAAACAAATTACGTATTTTTTATGCCGTTACTAAAGAATAAAATTGCTATCATGTGAAACGATGGTGTAAGTTATCATCATTTCATGGTATGGTAGGTGTGCATAAAAGGGACTCAGCGTAATGTGTTCTTTGGTCTTCCTCTTCTCCTTTACCCTCTAGGATTCCATGTCAAGGTTTGCCTTGTGAAGCAGTTGGGTGCTTTCCTGAAAGTGTGTCCTGCCCACTTCCAGCGCTTCCTGATTTCTTCTTCCGCTGGGGTCTGGTTTGTTCTCTCTCGCAGTAGGTTGTTGATCATAGTGTCTGGTCAATGGATCCGAAATATTTTGCGCAGACAACTGTTAATAAACATTTTAATCTTCTAAGTTTCCAACCCATACAGTAGAACCGTTTTGACATTTGTATTGAAAATCCTGACCTTGGTGTTGGTTGACAATTGTTTTGAGTTCCAGATGTCCTTCAGTTGTAAATAGGTTGCTCTTGCTTTTCCGATTCGCGCCTTCACATCTGCGTCAGATCCACTGTGTTCATCAATAGTGCTACCCAGATATGTAAAGGTATTTACATCTTCCAAATCTTCTCTGTCAAGTGTGATTGGATTCGTGTATGTTGTGTTGTATCGGATAATCTTGTTTTTCCTTTTGTGTATGTTGTGACCTACTGTTGCTAAGGCTGCTGCTACACTGGTCATCTTTCCCTGCATTTGTTGTTGCGTCTGCGATAGAAGTGCCAGATCATCTATGAAGTCTAGATCGTCCAGCTGCATTCTAGCTGTCCACTGTATCCCATGCTTTCCTTCAGATGTTGAAGTCTTCATAATCCAGTCGACCACCATGAGAAAGTGAAAGAGTGTACTATTTATCTGACAAAAATGACTGAGTAGGTACGTTTGGGATTCTCCAACCCAAATTTCATTGAATGTAATGACAAAGGTATAAAATGTATGTTTCATAAAACTCTCGTATTCGAGTTATTTTGTTCAGTACTATATTAACGTAATTATGTTGATAAGTTTATATAAAGTTGATGAATAAACTATGTTTCATTGTTCCTTGTTGATTTTACAAGATACAGATTTCGCTTTTATCCTAATTTATTAGTTTGCCAAATTTATGTAAGTAATGTACGTAATAATCTCGCCTCGCGAGATTCAAACCCAGGACCTGTCAGTCTCGCGTTCGAGCGCTTGACCACTGAACCGCTCAGCCGGTGTTAATGTCTAACTTCAACTAATTCATGAAATTGAGCGATACATCCAACATTGTCTTCAAAGAGTTACTATCTTACAACAAACCCGGTTGACCTTCACTGGTCACCGCTTCTCACTAGAACTCCAGGAAATACCTCTTGGAGACCGTCGTTAGTGAGCATATATTAATTAATATCAGAAGGAGTTTTGTGGATATCACAGTAACTTTAATAGTTGAGGTCATGAGTCAATTGAAGCTAGACCACGCGCAAGAGTGAGAGTTCCTGGGTTCGAATCTAGGGAGGCGGGATCATGGGTGCGCACTGCTGAGGAGTCCCACAGTAGAATGAATCGGTCGTCCACTGCTTTCATGTGTTCCATGGTGATCTGGCTTCAATTGACTAATGATCTTAACTATTAAAATTACTATAATATCCACAAAAACCCTTCTGATATTGATGTTATATTATCTAAGGATTTTTATATAGTCACTAACATTGAATATCCATGAATATTCACGGTAAGAGTAAATTTCATTTTGTCTTTTAAGCTTAAAAGAACAAAAAAGAACATGTTATTTGTGTAAACAAGTGATCTTAACAATAAACAAGTGAAGGTCAAACTTAAGATAAAATTCTAGATCACTATATTACAATAATAACCTTCATTCACTTATATTGACTACTTCTAAATGATGCTGATGACAGTTTTCTTGAAGCCATTGCGGATAAAACAGGCAAATAATTGTGAGAATCAGTACTTTATTTTATTTGAAACAATCAGTCCCTCTGGTAAATTTGGATTGTACGATACGATGACGAAGGTTCTCAGAATTGTATAATATGATGGATAATATATTTCGAACAATCTGATCACACATATACTTGTTCAAACATTACATATTACATATAAAAAACAAAGATGATAATAATAAATTACACAAAAACTATGTGGAAACTATAACCATAGTAGGTTAAAGATAAGAATAAATTGTTTTCGAAAACAAAAGTATTAAGCTGTATCTAAAACCAATTTTTATTTGAAAGACATTTGAATTAATTCATTCATTCACGAATGTTAATATGAAAACTAAAACTATGTGCTTCCTTGATGTAAAAACTTTATTTACGAATATACCTCTTAAAAAGACTATTGATATTTCGTGTAACTATATCACATTAAATAACCTTTTGTTGCTATTTCTTTCATAAATTTTTTTAACGATTTATTATGGTTATGTACTGACAGTGTGAAATTTACTTTCAAGGGGAAGCATTTTCAACAGATTGATGGCATAACTATGCGTAGTCTCCAATGACCCTTGATAACTGATGGGCTCAACTCGAAAGATAAGTCTGTATAAGCGGTACGTGTGTGATATTATGGTCATAGGTGATAAACGTGAAGATGTGACCCGCGTATTAAAGGAATTCAATACAGGTCAAAAGGATATTTCTCTTACGTGAGAAGAAGAGATGATTAACCGGTTCTATTTTAGACTGATTGGCAGGAGAGACGATGGTTTCATCAAAATTATTAAACCGAAATGGATAGGGAAATATCTTGGTTTTCAGTCACTATCCAATACGATGCAAACGTGGATTAATGAAAAGCGTATTCCATAGGAATAATCGTATTTCTATTATTGATATTATTGATAAATATAGCTTTCGACTAAAATGGTAATGAACAACAGCTAATAACTGAAAGTTATAAATTATTGGAAGGCTAGCATCCAAAAAGCGAGTCTCTAATACCCTAGCATTCAGAGGTAATTTGAATAGTCTCATGTTGAAACAAAGGCATAAAATGTTTATCAATAAGTCATTTTATGCAAACAAACGCAGAATCATCAAATATTCAAGGTCTATGTTTCACCGAAAACTAAAACAATGTCTAAGTGATTGTGAAACACCTCACAGAGTCTATCAATTTACACGTATGTGCGAAAACACGTGGATGAGGAGTAACAAACATGAGATACAAGTAATGATAGGTGAACACACACACACAAATATCTTCGAAAACAAATGGATTTCAATGGTCGAATAGGATCATAAGAAAGAGAAATATCCTCTTCCATTGAGAAACATTTGGTTGAGACTGGACATACTGTTGATATCGAATCAGTGTTTGTAGTTTAGAACAAACGTTTTGAAGAGTGCATGCGAGGATTTAATGAATGATTGTGTACGCGATGATTGAAAGTCGCCTGATTTATTATTCGGTGTAGTTTTCACATTGTTTTTGTGTACTTTATTATTATTATTATTTTTATTATTATCGTTGTTTTTCCCCTTACCTTTTAATTGATCTAATTGACATTAGATTTTTCATATGTAATATCTGATCAAGTATACGTGTGATCAGGCTGTTCGAAATGTATTTTCCATCGAATCATATAATTCTAAGAACCATCGTTATGTTATCGCATTATGCAGATTTACTTCATACTGAAAAGTAATATTTTAAACAAATTTATACACGAATGTTATTGTTTTTTCAAACTAATTCGATTTTCAGTTTTATAGTACTTACAAGTAGTTTCAGAATTATGTCTAAAATATCACAAGTCAGTTCATAGTGTAGTAAATAATTGTCGAAAACGTTTTAAATGAGAATGAATCACACTATATCTTGTAATTCTGCATTTCATTTTTGACTGACGTTGCCTTGATTTACTAACTTCATAATTTTTTTGTTGAATTCATCAAATTTTATTACAGTCACTTATTTTGTTAAGATTCAAGTATGGGATATCAGTTTTTAAGCGAACAAAGAATAAACTATATTCGAAATAAAGTTATTGCACCGAAGTAAGGATAAAGTGAAATTAAAGTTTTAAAAGAATCCAATAAACAAAAACGATATTAACTTATACCTAATGAACAATAAAACGGTTTTGTAAGAACTGACGTATACAACTTACTCTTCTTAATTTAATATTCATCATTTTAACTTCATAAATGTTATACATCTAGATAACTTGAGTCATTTCATTAGTCTATTGATAACAACTTAAGATCTACTTATTGATCATCTGATAAAAATTTTAATTCGGATGATCTTCGAAATTATGTTCTACATTATTTTCAATTTATTTCATCGCTTTAAGTTGCAAATTATGATATAATGAGTGCAAATGCCAAAAAAAAACATAATCTGTTTTGTTATATATATGAGTTTGTAATACTACATCAAAGATTCGAAAATGTTTTAGTGTTTTGTTATGTTGATGATTAACTCAATCTAAGTATAACATATCATTATAGAATTTAATAATAATAATAATATTTGTCAAGATAATCACTTTATTCATTACTATATGCATAGTTCAATACGAATTGGCCAACAGCTGTAAAATTTAATTTATCTTATGTATTTCGTTACTCAAAAACAAACAAAAAGAAGGAATAATCAGTACTGAAATCACTAAGCATACTGATCCCCCTTCAACACTTTCAACATATACAAGTCAGTCTATAGTTATTGAATTATATAAAATGCGTTAAAAAAATAAATAAAAAGAAAACAAACAAAAATAACTCATAGATTATTATTTATATACATGAGTGATGATTTTATTAGTTTCTTTTTTATTCTTACATTTAAGCAAAATAAACAAATTTTCTGTTTGATAAACAAAATGATAAAAGAAACTTAAAGATAAACAATGACTTTTGATAAACGAAAATGATCATTGATATTGTACTTTTTTGATAATAATGTTCACATGATGTTATTTGTTTTCATTATTGTCTGTACGATTTAATGAGTTGAGATTGTTTAGTCACTTAGATAACACATTCAAACATACACGCACACATTCAGCATAATTTTCGTATATATATATATATATATATATATATATATATATATATATATATATATATATATATATAAAGTATATAACACCAATCAGAAATGGTATGTCTGGTAGCAGTAGGCTAAAAAGATCGAATTGAAAACAACAAGGGAGTGAAATATTAGAAGAATCAGGAAGGATGTAAAAGAAAATTGATGAATGATTTACAAATGATTTTAACATTTAACATTTTCCATTGATGAAAAGTAAGATCAAGTATTAGATGAATTAACGATGAAAGGAGGAATAAATCTCTGAACCGCATAGATTTATTCATTAAGTCCTTTAGAGTTATAGGGAGAAGCAGTGAACAGTGGAGCTAATCCGTGTTGGGTAGAGACAGGTATCTACCTCAGTAAAATGGAAGATGGTCGCGCAATTGCGTGGATTGGTTGATGTTAGACACTAACACCATTGGCTGCCGCCTCAGTGGTCCAGTAATTTAAGCGTTCGTACGCGAAACAGAAGGCCCTGGGTTCGAGACCCGCGAGCGGGATCGTGGATGCACACTGTTGTGAAGTCCCATAATAGGATGAAACGGCCGTCCAGTGCTTCTAGGTTTCCAACAGTGGTCTAATATCAATCGGTTAATGATCTCAATCAAAAATTCTTTAGAGTTTGCACAGTTTCATGTAATGTTAAATAAAATAACAAAGGTGATAAACTAATCTATATCACTATAAGCGTTTGAATTACATGTATATATCTATCATAGTTTACAGTAAAGAATTTAAATTATTATATTCAAACTTCTCGCTAATAAATTAGCTGAATAACACAAACGGTCGTATGGTAACAGTGGTTTCAATGATATTAAAATACAATGATACATTTTTCGAAGCTGAAGTGAGTTTTTGGTGATGAATTAAAATTAACTGGAGAGCTATTGATATTGGTTCGGAAAACCAAACAACTAATACTTCGAAAATTGGCATTGATAGTATCTGATGCTATATGTGACGTTTAAACCAACCATTTCTAATCATATGGTTTATACATACAATGTTCATCATTCTAATGCATGGTAATCATTGTCTCATCTATTAGTGATAATTTATGGCTGAAAAATAAGTAATCCATTTGAATATTAGTTATTGATAAACGTATGACTATCATTTAATCTAGTAAATAGGACAAATAATCTCAATGTGAAGATAACTTTTGTTAATCTGACATCAAAAGAATATACACATTAATCGATTCTAATTTGTTTAACATGAATATCCATTAGCCAAAATTTTTGTTTCACTGCTTAGTGATTCAATATAAATAACATTAGTGTCATGTACATTACGGAAGTAATATAATAACGCTTGAAATTGTACCATTATTATATACAATAGAGAAGAGGAAGGCTAAAGAACACATTATGTCGGGAAATTAAAACAGATATGAAAAGGATGAACAACAACTGGAAAGAGCTGAAAAGGATTGCCTAGGACAAGGTTGGATAGAGAGTGCTGGTGAGCGGCCTATGCTCCTCTACAAGGAGTACCAGGCGTAAGTATATACAATAGAAAAAAAATCATTTACCTAGGGAAGAATACATGGATTTATTGACTATATTGTTAGAATGAGTAATCTATTATGTAATCAAAGGATTATTCCGCTTATCATAAAGTTATCAAAAGCTTTACCGATATAGAAATCTTAGTTTCAAATTAATTTTACCTATTTAAAAACAAAATATTGATTATGAAATTGAAATAAAATACAAACGGCACATAAACATCATCATTATTAAAGTTGTAATTGACTTTAATTTTATTCGAAAAGTGAAAAAAACTTTTCAGTTTTTATTTTATTAAAAAATGACAATAAATTTCCTTTCGAGTATCGAAGCTACTTTTATGTATTTTGTAAATTTAGTATTATTAACGATGGGAATGTTTCTGTTGGGAATTGTCTGTAATTTAAATGACCTGATTTAAAGAACAGAAAGTTATCTATTTACTGGAGTAAATATTTAAGTTAATTATCAATAGGATATTTTATGTAGGCAAACACAGAATCATCAAATATTCAAGGTCTGTGTTTAACCGAAAACTAAAACAATGTCTAAGTGATTGTGAAACACCTCACAGAGTCTATCAATTTACACGTATGTGCGAAAACACGTGGATGAGGAGTAACAAACATGAGATACAAGTAATGATAGGTGAACACACACACACAAATATCTTCGAAAACAAATGGATTTCAATGGTCGAATAGGATCATAAGAAAGAGAAATATCCTCTTCCATTGAGAAACATTTGGTTGAGACTGGACATACTGTTGATATCGAATCAGTGTTTGTAGTTTAGAACAAACGTTTTGAAGAGTGCATGCGAGGATTTAATGAATGATTGTGTACGCGATGATTGAAAGTCGCCTGATTTATTATTCGGTGTAGTTTTCACATTGTTTTTGTGTACTTTATTATTATTATTATTTTTATTATTATCGTTGTTTTTCCTCTTACCTTTCAATTGATCTAATTGACATTAGATATTTCATATGTAATATCTGATCAAGTATATGTGTGATCAGATTGTTTCAATTCTGAAAACCTTCATCTCATTATCTAAAAATTTATCAAAAAATAAAGATCAATTTATTTTGAATATCTGTTAATAGTGAAATATTAATAAACCATTATGAAAACATTAAACAAATTTTGTTTAATCGATTTCAATAGTAATAATTTAGTTTTATGCTCTACATATCATCAGTTAATCAGTTGAAAAGCGTAAAAATACATCAAGTTCATTAAAACAGTCACGCAATCATTAGAGTTAGCCATTTTTACCAACAGCACCAAAAAAATGATCTTTTGAAATTCTAAAAATGTTTTTCTTATTACTAATCAGTAGTTTATTGCTTTTTTAGATTTAATAAAATTTGAATTACACGCTATGGTGATTAATCGATTGTTTAATAAAAACTACATGTGATATGATTGCATTGAGGCTTAACAACAAAAGTCCCCTAAATTAGAAATCTTTTCCTTGTTTTGTTTTCATGTTCTAAAAAAACACTGTTATGTTCATATTTTGTTAATTACTTTAATAAATATTGTATATACGGAAACACGTACATAGGGAGGAGCAATAGGGATTTGCAATTAAGGATGGGTGAACATATACCGAAATGGCTGCAGAAAAAAATGGATTCCAATGATCAAATAAGATCACAGGATAGACAGACATTATCCTCCATTGCGGAACATTTGATTGTGACTAGTCATAAGGTTGACATCAAGTCAGCATTTGTAGTGTTATACAAAAATCTTTAAGGACGTATACTAAGGTTTATTGAAGCCTTGACTATACGGAAACTGAAACCCCCTTTATGAGTTCAAAAACAATTTGTCCTTATATTTGACCTACCCTGGTAATACTGATTTAATATCCGGAGTGGTAATCAAATTGTTCTTGTTTACTTCAATATTATTTTTTTCTTTGTTATAACTTACCTTTAACCTGTCTAGTTGATCTTTAATTTTCATATAAAAAATGTATTAACAAGTATATGCGTGATCAGATTGTTTGAAATGTACTTCGCAAATATATCACATAATTCTGATAAACTTCGTCTTCTCATTGCATTGTCGAAAGTTATAACAATATTCTTGAATCCTAAATTTGTTCCTCTATTGTCTATATAGTGAAAGTGAACACAAATAAGGATAACCGAATGAATATGAATACAAATTACATAGTTATTTGGTAAAATATGAACCCCATGGGTTCAATATTTCATTTGCGAAATGTTGATTGATTATCCTAAACTTTGTTGTTTCTTCATTTCCATATCAATCACTCTCTGTTCTCTGTTCTCTTCCGTTCAATCTTCTCAGCCATCTATTGCTAGGCATTCCACTTTCAATTTGTATTACTCACTACTTGTATCTGTCAACATGAGTAGCATATACCACGTACTGTTTTCAACTAATTCATAGTTTAATAATTATCAAATAGTATAAACTATTTTGTTAACTGGTAATTTTTTTGCAATTAATTTTTTTTCTATTGTCTATCTTAATTGTATGTATACTGAGCCTATTTTAAAACTTGAAATAATAAAAGAAGACATTGACTATCTCGAGAATAAATCTTCTACTTACTTCGTAGAATTGATTTATTTTTATTTCGTGTTCTAAGTAATAAAATAAATGCAAAAGTTTGATTATTAGTTAGAAAAGATTAAATTTTATTTTCATTTTGATAAGTCTTAAAATCTGAACGCTATACACGGTTCCTAAGCTATTCTTGTAACCCCCAAGCTAGAACTATACAGCGACCTGAACACGAGAGAGAAGGTTCAAAGTATGCGAAAAGTACTTTACTCCAAGGTTCATTTTGATAAAGAAAATATTGTGTTTTTATAATATTTTGAATGTCTTTGGGTTGCTCGAAGATTCTGGAATGCTACTAAGCATAGAAGTAGTATAACAATCAGCCAATCAGAACCTCTACATGTGATGTTTCACTTCCTTGATGTTTCTCGCTAAAACTTCAAGTGAACGCTGATTGGATGAAATGCTTCTTAGTGTTTCCTGATCCTTGCTTGTCTTTTTCGAGAAATTTTCTGGATCATCACAACACATTTCTTTCTAACACCATTGTAAATTAATAGTTGGATTCATGAGTCAATTAAGGCTAGACCATCATGAAAAACCTGGGAGCACTGGAAGGCCGTTTTGTCCTGTTGAAGGACTCCTCAGCAGTGCTCATCCACGATCACGAACGTGTGATTCGAACCAAAGATCTATCGGTCACGCGCGCGAACTCTTAACCACTGAGTTGACGGGCATCCAACAGTGTTAATCAACCAATCCCTTATTGTAATTAATCATACTTAATTGAACTTACATGAGTAAGTATTTATTTCAGTTTGGCACGTCTAAGTTCCTTTTTTTAAATCTTTAAAATATAATAAATCACTTTTCCGAATTATTGACATTTAGTTTATAAAGAGTAGATTTAAATTTGATGTTCATTTCTAGATTGAATAATGGTAATGGAATTAGTTCTATTTTATAAGTTTTCCATAATCAATGTTATAAGTTTTAATTGTGCATATTGATCAAAATCGACTGGATAAACTAATCATGTGCACACCGTAGTAAATGAAATAAAACTTATTAGTTCTGCGTGTTACCAAGAATTCCTGGGAAGAGGTTCTAGTAGTCGGAGAAGGCTGAAAACATCTTGTCCAGTCTCTGTCAAAATGAAACTTCACAGAAACATCTAGAGAAACTAAGGACTATGTCGCAGTTTGGATGAATACCTACGTATGTTGCTACTAAATTTAGTCTATGTTCAGAAGCCTCTGTATGGTCAAGACTGTTCGTAAATCTGTAGTTATATTCATTTTGTGAATAACAATTAACCTTGAAGTAAAGCTTCTATTTTTACTTCATATCTTTTCTCTACTATTCGGAGCCTAAGTTGTAATGTATTTGGGGAACCTAGGAAGCTCTTAGGAGTAACTATTATGCATTCAAGTAGCAGATATATCAGTTGGATTGCTAAAAATAACAAGCAATTGATTTGATTTGAAATGAATTTCTCACTTACTGTGCGTTATAAAAAAGCTATCTGTATTAGCAGGAAATAATATATTCTTTAACTTATTGAATCCATGTTATTCAGCTTTAAAGTCATGAATGTCATCATTGTTGAACGATTCCCAATAAAAATTACTTTTCATATGACTGAATGTCGTTCTGAAATATAGTAACAGATAGTAACCGATGTCAAGTTGTCTGGCACTTGCGCCCCATGCGATTTTTTATTTAAAATAAGTAGTACATTTTATAACTGTCATCATTTTAATGAGGAGACAATGTTTATCTAAAAAATGTGTTGCATTTGCTCCATACACTCAAACTTGACAACATCTATACTTGTCAAATCATTTGTATGAGAAAAGTTTGATAAATTTAAAGTAATAGCTGGCAATAAAGAAAAGATAAATTACTATAATGTGGAAAAAATAAGTTATCACACCACCCTACACTTTAAAAGAGATTGGAGACTGCCAGGGAAGATTCAACGTATTAGGGTGAAATGTTTTTGTAAGTATGAAAAAGGATTAAGTTTGCTTACAGTCAAAGTTTCTTTAAACTTAAGCATTCATCATTAACAATTTTCATTCTCAGTATTTAAATCTGATTTATGTTCGCTCCTATAACCTGTTTCACTCGTGCGTTTCGCAATCAAGAAATTCAGTTTTATAATTCTTGTGTTTATCGGAGAATTTGTGACTGACTGATCATTAAGCCACATAGGCACATGTTCTATCGCCCTTGAGAGGAATATCCGATTACTCCACCGCATATACATGTGTCCACAGGAGTGTAGATTGGTAAATACAACAGAATACGAAGTAAACATTTTTGCAATATTTTGGTTCAAATGAAATAATCAGATTAGTCTTTTCTATTACGAATAATTTAACAGCGTCGTATATCTCTTCAATAGCTGCTTTCAATCTCTACCTCAGAAATATACTGTTTGATGATCATTTAGACAGCGAAAACGCATAAACTCTTTTCTTTGAAACATAAGAATAAGTTTTAAATTAAAATAGCTATCAAAGAAACCTCTCGACTTTAGTAGATAACCGTTAAATGTTGATGTTCTGGTCATCGTTTTCGTATCCTCTTTCATTGTATATACACTACGTATCCGGTGAATCCAGTTGAAAAGATATCTCGTCAAGCCTCCCTTGTATTTTAGTAAATAAAAACTGTGGCATTGAATGCGTTTCTCAGCTTAGGTGAGTGTTCTTTAAATCGATGGCCACATAGTTCTCTCTTTATTTATATAATGGGTAATCGGTTGTTAAATCCCTGCTTGATATCAATTAGTACGCTATTAACCCTAATAAAAAAAATCAATTCAATATCTTTACGACATTTAACTGAGATAACATCCACTTGGCTCACTTGTCATATTTTTAACAAGTGACATAAATATCAGCTAAGACATTCTTCAAAAGACTAACCACAGAAGTAACATCCACTTGTCTAAGATATTTGCTTTTAAAAGTGAAACGAACTTTTTCATTACACAATAAAAATAATTTTATCTGTGTTCACTGAATAGGCAAAAAGAAAGATGATCAGATATGTGACACTGGGTACATTGGTAAATAAAACATTTACATCAGAAGAATGCTTAGTCTTTTGTTTAATATTTATATCACTAAGAATATCGATTAATTTAAGCATACATTTCAAAGAGCATTTACAGAATTCTTTGTAGTATTGAAATTCAAAGTTTGTTAACCATATGTAAGTGAACAGAACATTGATAATACTGGTCTTAATGGATTACTGGGTTTGAGAAATTTAGGTTATAGAAGCGAATTCTAGAGGTCCATACCCTATAGGCTTTTATATACTACGTTCCTTTTAGTGATAAAATTTATGTAAGGCCGTTTCGCTAAACTAAAATTTACTCTGGTTATTAGTTTCTAACTTCATAAGATGGTTTATGCATGATGAACATACTTTCGTCACAAACAATAGTTACTATTGTCCCTAATAACTAAACCTGAATCGATATCGGCTCTGAGGATGTTTATGTCAGATCTGTTCTGAATATTGTTCCAAGAATTAAAAGGCTTATCAATCAGTATACTCTTATCGTATTAATGAACCATAAAATTGGCGAAGATCTATTCTGCTAACTTTATGGAATAGTAAGCTTGTTATGCAGTTCCTCTATGTAAAATTTTCAAATAGAATAAATCAATAAAAATAAGTCTATAGAATTCACTTTAGACATCATTCTGTTTAGGATTAAGAAAACGAATTCTGCTTAAATAACAGAAACTACTTCCTTATTAGGTTATATACATTGATAACCTTTTTCATTCCAATCCTTTACATTCACTTATGTCAATTGTTTCACACTAAATCGTGCCTCAGTGTAAAATTTGAATACATATTTGGTTGTAAGCAGCTGATGATAAACCACAAAATATAATGAATTCATATTATTCTGCATCATTATTTATTCTGTATTTATTTAAACAAATAGTGATAATTAATCGAAGATTCTGTCTCCAAAATTAATACTCACCATCAATAGACTAAAATCAATCGGTGATTACTTAACCATAAGGTTTCACTATGTTTTATGATTTTAAGTATTTATATTTTTCACTTAATCTTATTTATCATAGTGAAAAGTGGAATAGGAAAATGTTTTGTATAAACCACCTACACATCTTTTATTCAATTATTAAATAATCTACTTCTTTTTTCTGAAATATAAATACAAACAAATTCAGAGTTACCATAATTTAATTGTGTCATAACAAACAAAATCTGGATGAGAATAATATCATTTTACTAATGAAATACAAAATATGATTATTTCAATGTAATATGTACAAAAACAAAATAACATTAGAAATCAAATATGGGGCGTTTTCTTTATGTTCTGCCTCAATCACTATCACATTTGTTTCCACTTGCTATTTCGGTATATATATATATATATATATATATATATATATATATATAATTGATGAAATATATTGGCTAATATTACATTGCATACTAACTATATCATTGAATAACTGTTTACACGTTCATCATCTATCATCAAGTTGTTTTCTATTAGATAAAATCAAAATGAATATGTAAATAAAATGAGTAGATAGAAAATAAAACAATAAAGAATATTAAATCAAAAGGGAATTTAGTAAATAATTAGCTGTAAAAACAAAAATAGAACAAAACGTTTATTTATTGTTCATTTTCATTTATGAATTCATTTTGTTATATATATATATATATATATATATATATATATATATATATATATATATATATATAAATTTATTTCAGTGTTGATTTGATTTCGAATTTATTCGGTTTAATGCTTTGTAGTGGCTTTTGTTTCATTAATCGATCACTTCGGTAAACGTTAATAATATAAATTTCAACAGTGTTTAAAATTAGTATTGGCAACTACAGTTTATTAGAGGATAGCGTAGGTCACAAAGTTATAAGCACATCGAGCGTATTTTGAAGTGGAGTAGCGAATAAGTATATGCTAGGAATTATATAAGCAAATTTATAGTCAAATTGCATAAGAGCGCAGTAAGGCAATATAGACTAATAATAGAATTCGCATATATACATACATGAGGAGGAAGATGAATGATCGAGTGATATTTAGGCAATCAACAATCTAGCTAGAGTCTATCATAGGAAATATGCGAATCGTTACCTTCAAATAACATTATCTGTTAAGTAAGTTAATAAAAGCGCTTAACCAAAATTAGCCATAATCGAAATTGATTGTAGGATAGTTGCTACAGCTTTCTGTATGTTTGTAGAATGTACATTCTTTTGTTGAACTGGAATTGAATACAACGGGAAATTGTAAAATATTCTTTCTAACTACATAAGAGATATTATAAGCAAAAATAAATGGTGGCTAGCAGTGAAATCCAGGATTCGCATTCCGTCCTATTTGGGACTCGTCAGCTGGATGTACCTGCATCCTATAGTCAATGTTCGCTCCGGGACTCTCTACTTATAATGCTTGTGACTTAAGGTAATATTAGGGTAATCCGCACAGGATGTAAATATGCCAATTAGAGACTGATCGATCTCAAACCTAACCATCAATAGGAAGGTTCAAACAAACAATACGAAATGAATTTTATATAACAGATAGTTTTAAATAAATACTGTATTTAGATTTGGAAAACACAGTAAAATCTTTGAAGGAAACAGTTAATGTATCTTTCATATTTAGGTCTAACATTGAGATAACCTAAAAACGAGCTAAATAATTTAAGCGTTCTGTAACTTATTTATCAGTCTAACAGCCAAGTGAAAATATTTTTTATTAATGTTATCTGGTGATTTAACATGCTAAATATATACGTATTTACAGTGATGTCATTTAAATATGGAAGTCAAGAGAATAAATACAGTTTGCAAAGTAGAAACAGGCAAAAACAGTAAAGGACATTAGTTGCACCAAATTAATTGTTAGAAACTAATCTGTTAATTTATGATAGAACAACCTAAACTTATGCTTTACTCAATTTGAATACTTTTGTTTCATCTACCATACTCTGACTGCAGCTCTTCTAAGGTTACCACCAGTGGTAAAACAGGATAAAACAGCAGGGTTAATTATAGGGTTAGCAACCGCATCCCGAACAAAGCAACCTTGTAAAAAAGCACCGACCAGGATAAACAATTTAAAACATTTAAAATTTTCCCTCCCAGTTCATTCAGAAGAATTACGACGTTTCATGGTGAAAGATCAGTCACGAGGCCGATGCCCCTTCTAACAACCAGAGTAACAATTTTTATAGGTACATGGAATGTTTGGACAGTGTGGAAGATTGGAAAGACCAACAAAATAGCTATGGAAATGAGAAAATACAACTTGACGGTGCTCAGAATCAGCGAAACCCATTAAACCCAAACTGGACAGAAAAGAATAGATTCGGGAGTGGTGCAGCTGTACTCTGATCATGAAGAAGAAAATGCTCCACTCGCTCAGTAAGCTTCTCTGGTGCTGTCCAAAGAAGCACGTAATGCAATTACAAGATGGGAATCAAATCATAATTCAAAACAAAGAAGGAGGGAATCATGATGAATGTTATCCAATGTTATGCACCCACCAATGATAGCAATGACGACGATAAAGATCAGCTCTACGATAGGCTGCAATGAATCATAGAGAAGTGATCAGGACCTGGACATCCTCATGGGAGTCCTAAACGCCAAAGTCGGAATGGACAATAACGGTTATGGAGATATCATGGGACGACATGGATTGGGAGAAAAAAAATTGAAGAGAGATTTTTAAATCTATGTGCATTCAACAAAATGTTTTTAGGCTGCAAAATATTCACACACAACCATATACATAAAACTGAATTGGTTTTATCGGATCACACCACGGAGAACGAGATCCATAATATTTGCATCAGTAAAAAGTTCAGAAGGTTAATCGAAGAAGTGAGAATAAGGAGAGGAGCTGACATTGCTTCAGATCACAAGGTGGTTGTGGCCAACATGAAACTGAATCTAAAGAAACACTGGACATTTGGGAAACAGCCTTATAAAGGTTCAATACAAGCTTCCTACGAGATACTAACAAACTCGAAAAATTCAGAATAGCTTTCAACAACAGGTTCCAAGCCTCACAGGATCTACTGAAAGACAAGGAAACTACTATAGGGGACAACTGGAAAGGGTTCAAAGATGCACTAACTTAAATGTCTCAGGAGATTCTGTGTCGCAAGAAGCATCGTCATATGATTCAGTAGACACTCAGCTTCGCGATCAACAGGCCAAATTCCGTAAGCATTGATTGTGCCCAAAACAAATTGCGACACTATGAACGATTGATGAGTAATCAGATGAATGGAATTCGTCACCACATAATAACTTGCTTGACCATGAGAAATTTTTTGACAGTATGGATAAAAGAACATTATGGAATGTTCTTCTACACTATGGAGTGAGTAGTTGAGAAGATCGTCACCATCATACGGAATTCCTACGACGGACTAGATTGCTCAGTCGAGCATGGAGGACCTCTGACAGACTCATTCCGAGTGAAGACGGTTGACCAGATACTATCAGTAACAGCCTAATGTAGAGAACAAACCAGCTTCCAGCTGAATAGAAAATTAGGAAAAGACTTTTAAGTTGGATAGGACATACATTATGGAAATCACCAAACTGGATCACGAGGCAAGCACTAACTTAGAATCCTGAAAGTAAAAGGAAAGAAGAAAGACTTATGAATATATAGTGTTGGGACTTGTAGTTTGATATAACAAAATAAATAGCAACTTCAAATGATTGAAAAGGATTGCCCTGGACAAAGTCCGAGGAAGAATCCTGGTAGGTAATATTTTGATCCTCCATGAGCAGTGAAAAGATTAAGTAAGTAAGTAATTAATCCTACACCATGCCTAAAGTATGTAGAAAGGACTATCTAGTGTACTATAATAAATTAAATAACTAGGTAACACATCAGATGATCTTTGTAAATGACGCTGTAATAATCTTTATTAGTCATGTGAAGAAACAAATGATATTAAGGTCTAAATGAACGTAGAAAGTTTTGAGGTGCTTTTTTCAATTGATCAAACTATCTGTTTTCTTAAGTCTATGAACTACCAGACTTGATACTTGACAATCATTCTTTGTTACCTTTGTCACATAAATAGATGTATTTTCGGTAGAAATATGAATTTTTATTCCTTATTTTCATACACTGAAATGATATTCATGTGTCATTACTCATATATTTATTCTTCCTATACACTTATTTAGTTACTAATGTAACTCACCATTTATTATCTCTCAATTTGATGGAGAAAATAATACTATTCAGTCTTAGAATCAAATCATTGTTTGAATTATTTAGACAACATTTTAGTACAGAAAACTTAAAAAGACTCCACCGAAATAAATGGAGAAACTATAATTTATTGACGAACTAATCAGATTTAGGATAACAGGTCTTGAAGTTTGACGCAAAATTCATTCATCCATTTGGTTAAATAGACTTTTGGCATTATAACTGATGTCAGTTCGTGATGACTACGTTATATCCGATTCCAAATACTAACCATCAATTGTAAATATTAATCCTAATTCCTCACGCTGGTTTATAACCCTCATTTAGCCGTAGTATGTAAGTGAACATTCTCAAAGTCTCTTAAGCATCGCTCAAAGGTCGTCCATAAATTATAGTCTCACTAAATAAATATTAGTACCCTAAACGATAGTACTCTGAATGTACCTGCATCCCAGAGTTGATGTTCACTCCGAGACTCGGACCCAGTATCGTCTGCTTCAAACGCCATCACATTCTCCACACAGCTACTGAGTACTGATGCAAGTACATCAAGCTGACGAGTCCCACATAGGACGAAACGCGCGTCCTTGATTATAATGCTAGTCACTATCCATCTTTGCTTCAAAAGCTTGTAACTTAAGGCTAAATCGAGGCAATCCGCACAGGATTCTTATATGTTAACATGAAACTGATCAACTGCAGTCTTAAATAACAATGGGAAGATATAAGTACAACAACACCAAGTGCATAGTATATATATATATATATATAACGTGGACTGGTATCAAATGGATAATCAATACAAAGTTGAAACTTAATGAATCTATCTATCTGTCTATTTACCCTGAACTTTCTAATTTAAAAAAAAATTTAACAATATACAACCAATATGTCAATGAATCTAAATATATTCTATTATTTTTTGTTAATCATATATGAACTGGAATGACCTTTCTTATTGTCATAACTGTTATCTCATTCAATATCATCTTATAGAGTTACATCATTCACTATGATAATAAATTTTTTTTTAATTGAGTGGAAATTGACATTATACAAAATAAATAAATAAAAGGACTAATTATCAAGATAATAAAAATTGGTAAAGTAATAAAAATAAACAGACAAACAAACAAGCAAATAAATAAACAAACATTATTTCAATATATTTTCAATAAAAATTATTCACCAAAAAATGTTTATTAAAATATACAAAAAAATAAATAAACAAACAGATAATTGTAACGAAAGGACATTTTGTTAAATACTGTGTTATTATTTATTTTGTAAGAAAATAATGCGATAACCATCTATGTAATATATATGAAGTTAAATACGTTCTGTAAAGATATCAATCATATATATATATATATATATATATATATATATATATATATATATATACTTCATTTTCACTGTTCCATTGACTAGTATTGTCAGTTAAGTTTATAACTGGTGAAGGATTTTGTAGATATTATAATAATTGTAATAGTTGAATTCATGAGTCAATTAAAACTAGACCACTATGGAATACTTGGAAGTATTGGATAGTCATTTTGTCCTAGGTTTAAATCTTGCGAGGTGAGATCGTGAATAAGCATTGCTAAGGAGTCTGATATTAGGACGAAACGGACGTCCAGTTAAGTTTATGTTTGCAAATTATCACTATGGTATATATGGTATACTTTAATTTTCAAATGTTCTCCAATTGACGTTAATTTATAACTGTAAAATACATTCAAATTTCACGAAATATTCACTATATCCAGCCAACAATTACCCAATTCGAGTCCTGAATCCCACTGTTAATCTGTTAACATATTTTCCCACTCATAACGTGAACTGACTTCCATTTATACACTATGCTGATGTGATGATTCTATATGATCATGGTAATTTTTTCTAACGAAGTACTGAATAAAACTATCCCAAGATGAATTTAACACTCATAAATAAACTTTTCATTGAAAATAACTTAATAGAAATACTACGGTTGTTGGTAGAACATCCTGATGAAGACACTCGTGGAGAAAAAAATAGTTGTTCTCGAGTGGAAGCCTGCCTTTTGGCGAAATTCTCATATTTTCGAACAACAAGAAGCGTTCTACTACCACTACTGCTACTACGTAATATGCTTTTGTTTTACTGTTAAAACAATAAATCTTAAGTAATTAAGTGAGTTGGATAAACGTTCAATTGAATTTTATGAAATATTCTATAAATAAATGTATGACCGGTGAATTTTTAGAAAAGTTAATGGAAATCACGAAATATCCCGCAATGTATTATAATTGAATAAATTATTTGAAACGGTATCCCATGGATCCATTTTAAAAGATAATAAATGGGATAATTTTTTCTTAGTAATATTAAACATTATTTATTGGAAACTATATAACATTTCGCTAAATCAGGATATTCATGAACCAACATTTAAATTCGGTAGTTTAGGATGAATTAATAAAATATTGTTTACTTTTTCACAGTCACTAGTATTTAAAATAAAAATGCTTCACTATTGGTTTCAACAAAGGTAAAGTTCGAGTCCACAATGTGTAAAAAAGAATATGTGGAAACATATATACATATATTCAGACAGGAGTTTCACGAATATTATAGTAACTAATTAGTTGAATTCATGAGTTAATTAGAGCTAGACCACCATGAAATACCTGGAAGCATTGGACGGTCATTTCGTCCTGGGTCCGAATCTTGAGAGTTAGGGTCGTGGATGAGCACTGCTGAGGAGTCCTACAGTAGGACGAAACGACCGTCCAGTGTTTCCAGGTCTTCCATGGTGGTCTAACTTCAGTTTACTCATTAACTCAACTAATAAAATACTACAATATCCACAAAAAAGATTTTCTGTTATATTTACTAGTAGACGAATAGATACGTACATACGTATTTCATCTGCTCATTCATTTCAATATTTTAAAGTAGACTTTGCATTTAGTTGAATAATTGCCAAATTATTAACTGATAATGAAAAAGTCAAATGACTGACCATGATACGTAAAACATACATCTGAAATAATCTCAGGGATTGAAATTAAATTCATTAAAACGTTTAATTCAGCAAACTGGTTTGAGTTCTTTCAGCATTCAGGACTAAACGTTGGAATTAGATGAATTTCAATCACAGATAAAGCACTTTTATTTTGAACTCATTTCCTTGTATTTTACCAAATTATTTATATTATGAAAATCTCGTACGATATGTTCTCATTGTTAAGTATACTTCTTTGAAACTTAAAAACGTCCGTTAGATCTTCTGTAAAACCCTGTATTCTAAGTTTTGTTTGTAGGTATGTGGTGATGGATTAGTTATTACAAGTTTATTGTTGAAAACATAGGGGTTACTAACCTCTTGCATTCATTTTGTTTAAACGAAGATTATTTGTCCTGGATTCCACTGCTAGCCACCATCTAACTTTGCTTAGAATCCATATATTGTTTTTTTTTTATAAATAAGTTCTTTTTCTACCTTTCATTTAATAATTCCTATATACATAACCATAATAATTTATTATACAACAGTTAATCTGATTTCTACCTACATGTACGAACACGTGTATAATAAGATAACTCAATAGAAAAATAGTAACAAGCAAAATTAATGTAATTTATGTATAATATACATTCTGGTCGAATTATTCAACAACTGATATATGTTTTAATAATGAATTAACTCTTTATTTTTCATTTAGGTTGTTGTATTGTAGTTTAGTAAATGTCAGCGAAATTCAAAAATAATTAACTACTCAGATACCATGTTAGGTTTGATATTATTTTATCATACCAGTAGAAAAAATAGAAAATTATTTCTCAGCCGACGAATGAAATATTAAAGATGTCAGTATGAATAATATTTCTGACAATTCATAGATATTAGTATAGGGTTACGTGGATTGTTGAGTTTTAATTGAGATCATGAACCGTTCATTGTGAGAACGACATTGAAAACCTGCAAGCGCTGGAAGGCAATTTCTTCCTAGTGTGGTAATCCTCAGCAGTGAGCACCTGCTATCGCACACATGGGACCCGAATTCAGAATCTTCGATCTCGCGTGAACGCCTAACCTCTTGACTACTGACTTAGTATCCGGCGGTGTTACTGTCTAACGTCAACTAATCCACGATATTGCACAAATATCTTTCATTTTCTTCTGTGAGTAACTGACTCATATTCGACTTAGATGAACTTTATTGATCACGGTTTCTCACTAGAACTCTGAGGATTATCTCACAATGTCATTTACTAATGAGCACATGGAAATTAAGTTCATGATCTCAATAAAAATATTTAGATAAATTTGTATAACGTTAAAACACTATGACTTAAATGGCGCAAAATTTTAATAATATACGTTAGGGCTGTTTAAGAAAACCATCTGAAATTAAATGCACATTTCACCATTTCACAATTAGAATTATTATCAAACCTATTCATTTAGCCTCAATGTATTAAATTTAGCAGTAAATGTATCAGAAGAGAGTACTGGTCAATAGCTTTATAAAGAAATGTTTGTTTTTAAAAATGTAACTACATTCGTCTAATAATTAGATTGAATCATTAATCTTAATGAAGAATAAATCATTTATAACTAAGTTAGTTTTCTTAATCATCACTTATTGTTTTATTAATCATAATATGATTTGATAGTCTTTGAATTCCATTATTTCTTGATTGGTACATGATGATATTACTTCTTAAATCAACTATAAAAACAACATTGTTTTTAATTCTATACATATAACCATTAAGGTTATATAAACTGTTTGGATAATTCTATTATTTTCTTATTATTCCTATCATGAATTAAGACAAGTTTATACATATAATAGAAAAACAAACAGGGTATTTCCATGAAATACCTGGAAGCATTGGACGGTCATTTCGTCCTGGGTCCGAATCTTGAGAGTTAGGATCGTGGATGAACACTGCTGAGGAGTCCTACAGTAGGACGAAACAGCCGTCCAGTGTTTCCAGGTCTTCCATGGTGGTCTATGTATATATATATATATCATTTACCTTTCAATCTATTCTCGATTCTTTTTCTACATTCATTTAAAGTTGAAACTTGATCCTTTGAATGAATATATATATTACTTTGATGGATTAAATTATTTGAATAATCAATTTTTAGTAACTATGTATTGTATACATTTTTTTCCTTATTATTCTAAAATTTGATTGAAGCAAATACAGTTGTAACAATAGTATTATTGATTTTAAAAATACACTGTATACACTTTATATCAGTGAAATGTTAATCAAACTTAAGTTTAATATATTGATTATTAAAAGACATTCATTGTGAGGTAAAAATCAAGCAAACATTTACAAGTGATTATAGGTTAATAAACAAAATATTCCAGTTTCTGTTTTGATATTCTTCTCAACATTTCTTGTATAAGCATTTACATATTTATCTTATAAATAAATAATTTCATAGTTGAATTTATGAGTCAATTGAAGCTGGACCACCATGAAAAACCTGGAAGTATTGGACGGTCGTTTCGTCGTAGTGTGGGATCATGCGCAGTGAGATCGTGGATGCACAATACTGAGGAGTCCGCCAATAAGACAAAATAGTTGTCCAATGCGCCCAGGTTTTCTATTATGGTCTAGCTTTAATTGACTCATGAATTCAACGAGTAAATTACTATAATGTTTACAAAAATTCCTTTTTGAAAGTAAATAATTGTTTGGAAGCCGGAATTTGTGACCACCTACGAGAAATGCTTTAATGAAAACCTGAATGATCAAGATATTGTAAGCTTCATTTAGTCTGTATTTCTGGTTTCAAATCTAGAATATGAAAAGAGTGTTTTGCAATACATCACTCAGTTGTATGTAGTGTATCTTTAAATAGTATTGTTTTGTAAGATAAAATGTAAATCATTAGGGAAAAAATTACACTGAAAAAGTATACATGTTATGAAAATGCATGTTTTTCACAATGTTACTACGTCTGTTTACATGACATCCTAAAACACTTTAAACTACAGAAAATGAGTTTTACATTTTGTTATATCTAGAGCTTAGATTATTAACATACCGCGTATAACTTAAGCACTCGAACGCTAGAACCTTCTAAGTCGCAAATAAGAGAAGACAGAAGAAGACTGGAGAAAGTGCTTGTTGGGCAAGAATCAAAACGTACAGAAAATCATGGGTATTTACAAATAATAATGTTCGTCATACAATTATTATAATTCAGCCAATCAGCAAAAAGTCATGTTATGTTACTGGATAATAGTAGCATGTCACGTTGATATTTTAGAAAGCTCCATTACGTTCTGATGAATGAAACTCTTCGGCTCCTTTAGGTATATTAATGAATCTGGTTATAAATTTGTAAATAAATTAAATTAATCAAGTTATAACTTAATTATCTGTCAATATCAGTAACAGTAATAATAGACAAAGAGGAGTCCCACAATAGGACGAAACAGCCGTCCAGTGCTTCCAGGTTTTCCATGGTGGTCTAGCTTCAATTGACTCATGATCACAATTATCTAAAGTTATTGTTAAATTTAATCTTAACTCTTATAATTTTTATTCTATTATTAAAACAAACAAATATTCTTACTACTAATTTTATGCAATATTATTATAAACTAGTAACACATTTTGAAATAATCAATTAACTTAATATCTAACTAACCTTAAAATGAATATGACAATTGTTTATCTATTTATCTTTAAATTGAATATTATTTAATTAAATATGAAATTTGAATTATTATTTCTTTGGTCAGCAACAGCCTGCTATGGGAGAGAATAAACCAGCTTCCAATTGAAAAAGAAATTAGGAAGAAAAGAATGGAAATGGATAAGACATATATTACACAAATCATCAAACTGCTTCACAAGGCAAGCCCTAACTTGAAATCCTGAATGTAAGTGGAAAAGAGGAAGGCCAAAGAACACATTAGGTCGGGAAATTGAAGCAGATATGAAAAGGATGAATAACAACTGGAAAGAGCTGGAAAGGACTGCCCAAAACAGGGCTGGATAGAGAGTGCTGGTGAGCGGCCTATGCTCCTTCACGAGGAGTAACAAGCGAAATTAAGTAATGAAATATTATTTATCTTAAATGTAACTATTTTTTTTCTTCACAATGTCTATTTTTCGAGCTATATGCGGAATTTTTTTGCATTTACTCCTATTCATATACAACTGAATTACTTAATGATTAATAGACATTGATAATATAGCTGTACCGATTTCATTTACCAGTTTAAATGTAGAATAAACATTAGAATTATCGGCTAAATCTTGGTTTAGCATTAGTATTGAGTAATATAAACATCAAAAGGGATTTTTTGGAGATTGTATTAATTTCAATAATCGAGGTCATGAGTCAATTAAAGCTAGGCCACCATGGAAAACCTGGAAGCACTGGATGGCCGTTTCGTCCAATTATGAGACTCCTCAGCAGTGCGCATTCACGATCCCACTTGCAGGATTCGAACCCAGGGCCTTCATTACCATGGTTTGACTTGATAATTTGGAATAAATTGAGCATTGGGTATTTATTTATGGTTTACTTACATATCATATGCATCTATTCTATTGATTTCACCCCACAGATATGATGTTTGTAATTTTTTGACGATCTTATTCAATTTGCTTGTCAATGTTATTAAAAATTCTAACACCACCAACTATATATAGTTCCATTTGTTAAATTATTGGCAATTAAAATGTCTGATAGTGATTAATCTACTTAGTAAACTTTCTTTCATGCTGACATTTTACCTTTATTTGTTTTTAATGTCAAGCCTTGTCATCATCTTATCATTCACTTTGTTTTTATAAGAATGTATACACAACAGGTGATTAGCTTAAAATAAATCCTACTTAGATTAGTAGGTCACAAAACAGCGTAGCACATATGCGATGAAATACTCATTGTTGTTCGATGCACTCTGTTTGACTCTTTTCTCTAGTTGTAAATGACTTTAAGAACTGAAATCCCCTTTCGTTTGAGTCTTCTCAATTAGAAAGTACTGGTTTCCAACTTCTTTATATCATTTAGATCTCTGTGGCATGTTCCGTCAAAACAAATTATGAATCACATCTTTTCTAATAATTAACCTTTATATTTTTTTCCTGTTATATGTTAAATACTTTTATGTATCACTCTAATATTGCTTGTGAGCTGGCATGAAAATGGTCATTATTTTCCGAATACATAAATACTTATTTAATTTTAGATTATCATTAATTTACAAAATTTAGAGAATATAATTGATTTATTGCATATAAGTAGTCTGTAACATGGCTGTATTAAAACATTCATAGAAAAATAAAGAATCCATAGTCTTTGTAGAATTTCCACGATCAAATACAGTGTCGTAATGTGTGTATTTCTACATTAACTTGATAAAAATAATTGAAATATATATATATATATATATATATATATATATATATATATAGTGAAATTTGTGGCACATTTTGACTGTAAGGTCAAGTCACTTACGGTTCAGTTCTCTTAGTCTTATCAATCAAACTGTAACAAACTAATTTCCATTAGAAATATTATAGTACGTTAGTGACAATAATATTATCACTGTCTACAGAATAAAAGTTATGATGAAGGATACACTAATAGAATTTTCTAATGTTCTACTACGTGAATTATGTATTTTATGAACATAATAGGGTTTGCGGATATTGTTGTAATTTTAATGGTTGAATCCATGACTCAATGTAAGTTAGACCACAATTGAAAACCTGAAAGCACTGGACGGCCGTTTTGTCCTAGTATGAGACCACTCAGCATTGAGCGAGATTCAAACCCTGGACCTACGGTCTTGTGCATGAACATTTAACCACTAGACCACTGAGCTGGCGATCATCCAACGGTGCTAATATCTTATTTCCATCGATCCACAGGTTGTAAACAGTTGACGAGAATCAACGAAATAAAATGAATTCATGTAATTTTGCTAGAATCTTTGTTCTTACTCTTTACAAAATAATGAATTTAGTTTCACATTCCTTTTATCACTGAATTGTTTACTTTTCCACCTATTAGTAAATAAACAGTTGTCAAAGGAAAATGATTAAGAAATGAGAAAAATAATCAGCTGCCTAATAGGTAATGATCACAATCGAAAAATCATGACTAATTAAGAAGAATATTTTAAATTGAGGAGTCGAAAAACCTTCATTCAAAATAAAAACAGAAGAGTTTAGTTTTTACGTGATATTATTACCATAGACGTATTATATAAAATCATTTTATTTATTTAATATTATTAGCTTTATTCGGTATTCAGTATTTGGCACAATATAAAATTCTCAGCACAAAGTATTTCAGCGAGTTTTTGATTGACATTGACGACAAATTTTGAATGATCGCCTGTTAAATATTAGAAATTCAGGAATCAAAATCTGAATAATACTCATTCTTTTCAACGCATATTTCCAGCCATCACAATGTCTCCAATTGTAAATTTTTGTAAGTTGTACAGCAAAAGGTCATAAACTCTCCACAAACGAACCTGAATAGGTTATGCAATTAATTGATATGATGATCTGTTAAAATAAATAAAGAAACAGATAACTTGTTGGAATATCTAGATGGCAAGATCAAGTGGTTCAGATATTCAAGCAGACCGCCTTGTGTGTTTAAATATATATACTTTGTTTAAATAGAAATCTGATCTGCAAGCTAAAGAAAATGATAATACTTATCTTGTTTTTAAATTCACTTGGTATTGCTTACTTGAAACTTCTCACTGATGTTTAGGACTGCAATCGATCAGTCTCTTATTGGCATATGTGCCTCGATATTATCTTAATTCACAAGCATTATCAGCAACGATGAACAGTGGCTAGCAGTGGAATTCGAGATACACGTTTCGTCTTATTTTGGACACGTCCGATGGATATACCTGCATCCCAGAATTGATGTACACTCTAAGACTTGAACCCAGTACCATTCGCTTCAAATGCGATTGCGTTATCCGCTTAGCTATTGAGTTCTGATAGCACTTGCTTGTGCGATAGGGTGAAGTTTAAATTCACTTAGTACTGTTTACATGCATCTTTCCATTGATGTTTAGGACTACAATTGGTCAGTTTCTTATTGGCATATGTGCATACTGTGCGTATTGCCTTGACATTGCCCTAATTCACGAGTCCCAAATAGGACGAAAAGCGCGTCCTGGATTCCACTGCTAGCTACTATCCATCCTTTCTTATAACTAAATTCTTTCTATTTTTAAACTTGTGAAAAATATTCGGTTTTTCAGTTAAGTATAAATTCATACTGATTACTTTGAAAGTATAGTTTGAATAATTCATTTAGTGATAAGTCTAAATGCTGTTTACTTCTCATGTTCAAATTAATGAAGTCATAGGAGATTACAGTTAGCTAATATTTCTGTCTACTGACCATTACCTTACTGATTTGTTTTAAAAGAAATATCTTCAAAAACTAATTTTAAAAAAAGATCAGAAATTAAGGCTAATACTTAGTTTAAAATTACTGTCCAGTGGACTTTAATTCATGACAAACCATGTATTTTTATGAAGATTTGCCGATCCATTTCAATCAAATTGAGAGAAACATTGTTCATTGTTTTCTTAATACTGAATTCAATAGTTTGTTATCATAGTTAGTTAATGACAAAAATAATAATTATTGATAATACATTTTATCATAACTGCGTTAAGTAGACATATTTCCACCCATATTAACCATCCAATACAGATTTAAGAATACTTAAGTTCTTCCACTGTACTACTATCACTTATGGGTCATCTAATTGTCAACTCAGAATATACCGTTTTTACTGTATCAATCATATTATTAAAATAAGGCAGTTAATTTATTGATTATTCATATGCTTCACCAAAGATTGAATATGAAACCTTTTTTGATAAAAAAATTTCATAGTTTCAAATATCAAACTTCATCAGTTAATGTGCCATTATTGTTGGTATTGATTATCTAAGAAATCATCATTTTCACTTTTTTTTCAAAAATATAGAATTTGATTGTTGAGTACGCTACCATAGTAACCACGGTAAAAAAATACTAGTTATAATTTGATTTACAAATTCAGAGATTTTCTATTATATGATCATATCTTATGGTTGTAAATTAAAACTTACCACAGAACCTTTAAGATGATACTTATTTCTTTTTCATGGATCTTTAATTCAATGTTATTCTATGCCGTCGACAATAAATCATTAATTGTCCATTTGAATGATTAATAATGCATGATTAGCAATAAGAATTTACAATATAAGATCAAATTTGAATTTTATTTCTAAGTTACCATAAAATTTAGATGATAGATAAATAAAAAGGGAAATGATATTATACTTTTACTGAGTTGTATTTTTGTGTAAAGTGATATCAGTCATTGAATACATTTGTAAGATACCGAGTTTAATGTAAAAATTATAAAGATATTTCAAAGAACTCAGATGAGAGTGTCTGAATAATAGTTCAAACTTATTGTATTATGCTTTAGTTACTAAGCAACATACCGGAAATTCATAACCATAAAATAATTGACACTATGAAGAAAATGAAGTAAAAATTGCAAATAATAATCATAATCAATGATTGTGTAATTAAAAAAGTTTTTTTTAAATGAAACAAATACAGTTAATAAGAGTTAAGTCATTTCATACAATAAATTGGTATCCATCAAGGTTAATCTACTTGAACTAACTTCATGATGTGTATAGGCCGATCAATTTTGAAGAATTTTAATGAAAATGCAAATTGAAAATGATAAAAAATTTAAATCTGTTGTATAATAAAATGTCAAGCAAGTATTGATTAATTGAACTTCAAAATGTTTCACCTCTTCTTAAGGGGATTTTCTTACTATATATGTATGCTTCTGCAAGTGTAAATAAAACGTAGAGATTAGGGGTTGATGATTATTCTACCATAAATTGTTTTTTGAGTGTAAGTTGTAGTCAGTAAAGTAATGACTATATAAAAAAATGTTGACAGATATAAGTAGTATATAGCATCAATCGAAAGTGAAATATCTGGAGGAAGAACGTCAGGAAGACCGAATAAAAGTGAACGACAACAAAGAATGATAGGTTATAGAAACGAAAGAACAATGAAGTCTGAGACGATTGACTTATATTTGCAGAAGGTACAGTCAAGCTTAAGACAATTGATTGACATTTTGCAAATAAAGTATTTAAAGTATGGTTCTCAGATTTTACTAAGATGTTCTGTAATTTGGTTCTGAAATACATTCAGTTTTCCACAACCGTGTTCTCGTTCACTACAACGGTAGCTAAGATAAGACTTACGCATTATGTCAAACATTTGTGATGAACTTAAATAAACCTGATTTATATGTTAGTTTGTTTACTCATCCATAATGAAGTTGTGGTCTAAATAATCAGGTTAACTACAAAGTATCTTCCCGGTGATAGGACATTTCTATCCTTTCGTATCATTGTGTATAATACACTGTCTTAGAGTATTTTATCTTACCCTTCTAATATACCTTGTGATTTAGGTTAAGAATATATTTTTGTAAGTATTTAGGGCAATATATAGCCAACCATTTTGTTGCTTACTATGTAGAACACTAAGTGGTTCGATCGAAACATTTTTGGCATAAACCTTATCCTTTCTACTTCAATACAATATTTATTGATTTATAACGATATACCCAAAATATCTTGTTGGAAACAATAATCCACTTAAATATTTCCCTATTTGTTGTTTTTCCGTTTACTTTCAGTATTCAGTTAACATTTTAGGTGGCCAGAGCGATGTATTTAAATTTTTGTCACTGGCTTGATTTTTTTGTATTCAATCATTAACATGTAATAAATAAAAATGTCAGTTTTTAAAATATACAGAGTATCCATACATTAATTCTTCTGAAGTTAGATATTAACACCGTTGGATGCTAGCCAGTCCAGTAGTCTAAAGTTTAAGCATTTGTGTGCGAGACCGATAGGTCCTGGGTTCGAATCTCGCGGAATCGTGGATGTATACTGTTGAGGAGTCACACACTAGGACGAAACGGCCGTCCAGTGCTTCCAGGTTTTCCATGGTGATTTAGCTTCAATTGACTGACGAGTTCAACAATTAAGTTACAAATATATATATATATATATTGTCATTGAAAATTTCTAAACAAACCTTGGTTATGCTATACTCCCAATCCTTTACCCATATTATTGTCTTGTAAGTAAAAAACATTGATTATATCTAAATATTTAATTTTTCGATTATAATGATTGTCGTAAAAGTACAGATAATAATTCCGTCATTTATTTTTTTCGTCTTATGTTAAACAATCTTTTATTCTATCGGATAACTTAATCAAATATATCGGTCTGTTTGTTTCATTCATCCACACAAACAAACGGTAACAACTGAGACTACATTAAAATGTTATTACTTAATATGTAAATCTAATTGTAAATAATCACAAATGAAAAGATAACAGAACAATTCATTGATTTAATATTTCTAATCAAATAATCAAAATGATTCATTAAGGAAAGCATCTATTATATTGTATTTCCCACATAATCAGTGAACAAGCATTCACTGAAGTAAAAAGAAGAAATAAACAGGAAAACTGGTCAATCACAGAAAGGATATGTATTGTTTATGAATAATATCCTCTATGTTGTCATGAAAGTTATTTGTTATTTGTATTCTATGCTGTAAACAGAGAGAACCTTTCGTAAACTTAATGAAATCAATGTCACAACTTTTTGTATAGTTGGAAAAAAGCACAAACGAATAAACAAATATTAAACTAATAAAGCTATTCTGAAATAGATTTATCATACATCACAAACCACATGCAATCACGATTAAACTTCATAATCCAGGTTAGCTTATTTGACATAATCACGAAGTGGTTGATAGATCTATGATAACCACTTCACAGAGAACTTTTATTGTATTGAGTACAAGACAGCTTTCAGTTTATCAACAGGATGAAGAGTGAATAGATAAATAGGTTATGATGTCGTTCATGAACGTAATTTTAATGAGAGTAGTATATTATATATGTAATAAACTGTAAAATTGAAGAATAGAATTTGAAACCCTCACTCCTTTTCTGAAATTTTTTATCCTAGTACAATTTAAAACTTGTAGTTCTACAAAGCTTTGTAAACACTGTAATAGTATCACTGTGGGATCACCACTAGGTTTTGATCCATATTTTGACATGTTTTCAGCAATATAATACTGTAGTGAACAAAGACACAGGAACGGTAAGCCAACTTTTATGCAAACTCAAACAGTGCCTTTATAAAATATAAAAATCATACATTAAATATATTATTAAAATATTTTCCCTGAGTTGTCCTTCACATACTCCATAATTCACCCCGCCCTGTTGTTAATCTGATTGGTCTCTGTTTTCTTTCCTCTTCTTGTAGTTTCACTCTTCTACTGGTAAGCATACCAGTTACATACTACTTATCTCCGTCCGCACCACAATACTACTAATTATCTCATAGATCAAGTCTATAAGTTCTTAATTTCTTTTACTATCCAAAGGATAGGTTTATCTTAGTTTTTAACATTTTAAGGATGATCACTGAAACTCTAATTGATATATAAGAGTTAAAACTTGAATAGATTTGTGTATTCAGAATAAAAAACGTCAAAATGTCTCTACCGATCTCTACGTGCTAGCATTCTACTGGTACATTCGATATCATATCTATATCTTATCCTTATTCAGAACACAGAGTTATGAATAAACGACCTCTATCTTACCAATGCTTTAATAATAATTCCATTCTGATAACTTAAAACCACTAAAGAATTTTTGTTTTCTCCAAAAGCTTTATCATTTTAACCAGAATATCTATGTCATCGAGGATGTTATTAAGTGAATTTAGTATTAAATTATAGATTCAAAAATTTGCTTGAAACTCATGGGCTTAACTAGGTGAATAATTGTGTGACTTCTACCTGAAGTTTGTGCTGATGATGTCGTTCAGAAGAACGATGCAAGCTCCACTACCAAACCATATAGCTCGGAAAACAAAACTCCATCAAAATCATCCACCTGAACTACAAATCTTCTACACCTTCTCACAACGTTTTTCTGCATCTAATTAACTAGCGAGTTTATTGGCCATGAAAATCGAAAAAATTCTTTCAGAAGAAAATTTAGATAATTGCTTTACGGAGTTTATCAACTTTCCAAGCTTTATTATCAGTATTTCATCCCTAGAAGAAACACATTTTTCGTTAAAAAAATTAATCTCTTGGAGAGGATCTTTCATCAGGTTTTAAATACGTTCATAAGTATTTTTCAAGATGTGTGAAGATGTCTGTAGAAATGTTGACAAAATAATTTGAAGAGACAACAGTCCCAGGACAATTTATAAGTCATATTCCAGATGTTTTTGAATTCAGAAGGCCAATAATAATATGACTCTCTTGAGATTTAATTTTAAAAAAAAGTAAATAGAACGAAATATTGTCGGTTTATATTTTGGATAAAATCCAACTGAGTTGCCAAGAATTTTGTGTAATTGTGTTTTGGTACCTCGTTAGTTTTACTACCTGATGATATTGAACTTGTTCTTCAATAATTGATTATTAGTAGTTGTTTTGACAGTGATAATTTTGAAATAAAACTGTTAATTCGCATGTGTCCACAAACGTAGACTGTGATCATGGCTACTCTAGAAATATAGTCTTCATATCACCGAAGTTAACCACAGTACCCGAAGTTAAACGTGATCCATTTGAATTTATTTTAGGTTCATATCATCATTAAAAAATGATATTCATAATTAAGCTATTCAAATATTCTGACAAATACTTTTTAGACCTATTCCAACTTCCTAGACTGTAACTAGATATTTATCAAAGTTATAGTGTGACAACATTTTCTTAAACTAAAAGTTCTAAAGTTTTTCACAATTTATTTATAACCATGATAACAATTTCACTACTTAGATGATTTAATGATCATAAATATGTAGCTCATTAACCAATCATACTTAATTGTGGGCAAAAGTATGTAGCATCGATTTGTAATGACTGATGTAAATGTGTTAGTAAATCCGACAGCAAGCATTTTTTTTAGTTCTTAGAAGTAGTGTCATTAAGTCCAAAAATATCATTATTTACGTGTAACAAATTAAACTAATTTCATTTTATCGGTTAATAATGTTTAAATTTACTTTATTCAGACGAGATTAAATCATAAGGAGAAACATTATTTTACTCCTGTCGTATTTTTCAATTGACACAAACGCTGACATAGTGACTACTATCTATATTTATATTAAATGTCAAACCAAATATCTCCCACTTAAAACGGTGCTCAGTCAAGTTTTAACAAAAAAAACACATCCATGATTTTATTATCATCCGTAATACATATATACAATCAGTCTTACAACTATCAACTGCTATAAAATACAAATAACCACATAATCTGATCAATTTAATAATGAATATCAATTACATGACAACAAAAATATACCAAAAATGATTATTTTAATTTCTATCCAATAATTTCCTTATATTTTAAAATAATAACTATCTCACTGTTATATATTTCTATTATTTAATATGGATTAATGCAAACAAGAAAATATTACTTCTTTCCGCATGAATATTTAGGTCATAATTTTGTTGATTTCTTACTTATTAATTTTCTTACACTTCAAGTGTGACCTTCATTTAAAAAAAGAACAAAAACAAATGAACAAAAACATTTTCATAGTCGACCATTGAAAATAGAATATTAAAAGAATATTAATTTACTATTATGAAAGTGTTTAATTTTTATTTGAATTTGTACTGTAAACTCTTTTTTATTATTAGTTTCTAGTTAAGTATTTATTCATTTAGTTGTATTTTCCTTCCGGCATGTTAAATTAAATATTACAACCTTTTTTTTTTCTTTTTTTAATTAAATAGTTGAGAAGTTGAATCGAGTTTAAATAATATGACCAGATTGTGAGCACACATGTGCGCAGATATACACACGCACTCCAACGCAGAAACACACACACACTCAAACACACAGACCTAAACACGCACATCTACACACACACACACATAGACGTTTAAATATATGAGAAGAAATAACTAACAAAATATTTCGGAGAAATAAATGTTCCTTTAACTTTGAGAACAAAATATAGCTTAACAGTATATATATATATATATATATATATATATATATATATATATATATATATTAGATTGACAGTAATAAAAAGAAAACATTGTTTATGTATTATTCAGAATGAAAATACAAAGTGAACCATGTTAAACAGAATAATATTTATTTTTCTACTTTTTTTTGTTGGAAAAAATAAACATTTTCAACTGAATAATCTTGTCATTATGTAATGCTTTCATTAATTTTTAATACTTCTTTTAATAAATTAATATATCAGAAGGGGTTTTGTGAAGATTGTAGTAATTTTAATAGTTGATATCATGAGTTAATTGAAGTTAGAGTACTATATGATTCCGATCAAATGAAAAGGCTAGTATTTGAATGAAGAATATTTTTCAGGTTCTCTAATTATATATTTAAATTAATAATTCGAAAAATGGTCAGGTTTAGGGTAAAGTGAATCGTTTAAAGTTTAAAGCATATAAATTTAGGATTATCAAATAAAATAGAATAAAATTGTTAATGTTGATATGACTCATATAGAATGTTAATTTGAATCAGTGAAAATTTTAAGTATAGGGGTTGTGAAGATCATTAAATTTTTGATTGAGATTATCAACCGATTGCTGTTTTAGTGGAGGGATTGATGTTAGACACTAACACCATTGGATGTCGGCTCAGTGGTCCAGTAGGTTAAGCGTTCGTGCACAAGATTGAATGCCCTGGGTTCGAGTCCTGCGAGCGGGATCGTGGATGCGCACTGCTAATGAGTTCCACAATGGGACGAAACGGTCGTCCAGTGCTTCCAGGTTTCCAACAGTGGTTCAAAATCAATCGGTTCATGATCTTAATCGAAAATTTTAAAATCCATGATCACAAAAAAATTGTGGATCAGATAGGGTGAGAGAAATAACTGTGCAATTACAAATTCGATCAAATGTTTAATGGAAGACTGTATTGTGTAGAAAATTAGTAAGACATAATAAGGTTGAATGGATACGTAATAAACGAACCATGTACTGGGGAGACTAATAATGTTTAACTGATAGTAATAATAATAATAGTGATAACAATAATACAAAGATTTGTGAATAAAGATAACATAGACAAGTACATTTCACTATGTAACGTCGTAAGTACAATAGTCAAATTAGGCCATTCATTAGCTAAGATTATTATGGATTGGTTGGCCTTGATGTTGGCCAGGTGAGGAGAAACCGTTGAAGATATTTCTTTTGTAGGCATAGCTCAAGTTTCTTAATCCGGATGACTACTGCTTCAGCCGTTTGAAGGATTTTAAGTATAGGTATATAAGAAAAACCTTTTAAATTGTCTGCTAATATTTGATGAATTCAAGAAAGTCTTCTAAAATGTTGAAAATTCATGAAATATGTATGGTTAAATTTTCTTTAACTTGCTAAATTCATGGTGGTTTGTAGTTTAAACACTAAGCTTCGTATTTCAAATAACATTGTATTAGATGTAACATTTAAGAATCACAAGCAACTTAATGTTTATACTATAGTCTGTAAAGTCGAACATTGCCACTTAATACAAAATTTAAATGCCAAGTTTCCTGTCGACAACTCCAGTCATTTAACATTTAAACTCGGTGATGGGTGTTGAGTCACTTAGATCAGTAACCATATTGTATCATACGATCATTCCTAACGATTAAACAGACATCACACTGATCACTTCTCACTGGTCAATTGATGTATTTTATGTGAAGGTTGAAACTGGATTTTATTCATTTAATTTCGTTATAACATTTATCATGTATTTTTTCAGTTTTATAAGTTTGAAACAATGTCATTTAGTATTGATAAACACGCATATGAAAATGTATTTGAAATAAAGTGATTTATTACAGCCAAAAAACATTAGATCATACGGTCAAATGTTTACTATGTTCATCTCTGGATTAACTAGAATTTATCTCGCAAATCATATAGCATGATGTAAACATTTCTATTGTTAATCTTTACTCTGCAAATATCTTCTTATAGATCCAACCGATATGATTTAATGTTTTATTTTGTTTTGCTTTCCATTTAAAAAATTCCATAAGTTTCAAACGGATTATACTGTCTCAAATGTATCTTTCTTATCTACTTCGATCATATTGTTCAGATAAAATATATCATTTTATCGGGCATTTGACGTCTTAACCTTTTTTGTTTTCGTCTAAGAGACCAGATACATAGCGAAATCTTAGTACTGATTATTTTTTCTATCTTTAGTAAGGTTTTTGGTGATGCTTTTCTAAAACAAAATCATAACTGAAAATATAGGACTTATGAGAAAATCAACTCAACTAACATAACTCATATTTCGTTAGACATATAGATAGTTTCAGTTGGTCATATACTATCGTAGAAAAAGATTTAGACAGTGTAAGATATATTTCTGACAGAAGTTTAGTCAAATAGACTTTCAATGACATTTAATGAATTTAATAATAAACAAAACTTCTCTTTTTTCACATTAGTTGAAAAGTAAAAAAAACACTGCAAATCGGAAACATATTAACTCATGCATGCAATCTTAAATTAATGGTCACCTAAAGTAGCAATCAATTCAACAGTATACTTATCATCCTAATATGTGAGTTACCATAACTCTTGTTTGTAGCTAAGCTGAAAGCGTCCATCTATCTTTTCAAAGAACAATAAAATCAAGGATAATTACAACTGTAATATTCATTACAGAGGTTGTAATATACATGGTCTTATTACATTATTAAAGTAATTCATAAGATACTATAATGCTTTTGCAATTTTTTCTAATAAGTAACCCTAATGCACCAGTAAAATTCGTCAATTAAGTTTTCTTGGAACCGAAAAGATGTAATGGTTAATTAAATATAAAAAAATGTATAACGTCATTTAAAAGATGAATTGTAAAAATTATTTTATTACAAGTATTATGTGTCTCTTATAGCTTAGTGTTGAGAGTATAATGAAATTTTTGTTATACTCTTTATTTATTTCATACACATAGTTCTCTTTATTATCTTAAAGAGAGCAAGAACATAGATTGGTGCAGAATATTATCAATTCATTTTATTTCGTTAGGTTCTCATCGGCTGCTTACAACCGAAAATATTTTAAATTCAATAATATTACAGATATTGACATATTTATACATACGAGGGTGATCAAAGATGAATATATGTATCACGATGTAGCGAAGATTTCAATAGAGTTAATAAGGTTATAAAAATTTTTGTTTCGGATAAATAAAGTTTGGGAGGGAAAGTTCCAGAACATTGAAATAGTGATTAGAACTCATGGAGTTAACAAACATTAGATGATTGTGTAATTAAACAACTGGAAATAGATTAATGGCAATAAAGAAAGATATGAATTGAGATTAGTTATGAAATAAAGAGAAATGACGATAATTTAATTTAAACTTCAGAAAGATTCGAAACAATGAATGGCGTAATACATAAAAAGGAAACACAAAAAGGGGGGTTAGTGTTATCAGGGCCAAGAAAGATTTATTACTTTCTCTTTTCGTATACAGAAATTTGATTTTAGACGTTTAATTGCTATTGCATCGGCAAATTTCAAAAGATTGGAGTTTGATTGTTTGTTAATCACCTTTATTTATTGTATATGTGTCTACCTTTTTCTAAAAGATACTTCTACAAAATTTTTATGCATTCAATAAAATTTACATTCAATCATTCTTCTACTAGGGAGGGAACAAAGATCTAAGCGAACTCTTCTTTAAATAAAATTTAAAACCTATTAGTCACATATGAAGTTGTAAATTTATTGGTTAGAACTTTTCAAGAAGATTTGAAAAATAACATCTTGTATATAGTGCTTAAGTTAAACAGATATTTAAAAATCAAAGCTTATTACGGTAGAATGACATCCTAAAAGAAACATACTTGAAGAATTTAACTACAAATGTTGAAAAAACATTAGGTCACAACAATAATATTTAAATTATAAGATATCCTTACTTCCTACTATGTATATGCCTGTATCCTATATATTAAGTCGAGTGATCAACAACTGTATTTCTGGTTAAACGGTTTAGATTGATTATGTTATAGGAAAGGTCATGATTTATATATATATATATATATATATATATATATATATATATATATATATATATATATATATATATAAGGGTTGTTACTACCTTGATTGGTTGGTAGAGTTCAGTTTTTGTTATAATTGTCTTACGTTTAGACACACATATTTGATGTATTATTCTATTCCCATTTTGAGTATAAAGGCGAGAAAGACATATATATATATATATATATATATATATATATATATATATATGCAAAGACATTGAATGGAACAGACAGGTCATGTTCATGAGCAATAGAATTTGGTGTTTCGTAAGAAATATAGTGTTCATTTTGATCATTCAGTTGTTGAGTTTCTGTTGTACATTCATTTCACCAGTATTTTTCTTATACTCGTATGTATGCACAGACAAGTACACATTTGTACGTAAACGTATCCATTGACATACGAACAGTTACACAAAAGAAATTATATATAGGTATCCGATTCTTTTGTTTTACAAAAATAGAATATCAAAAAAAGAGAAGATAGGATAATATGGAGAATGAATACGGAAGGAAATAAATGAAAAATTTTTATTCTCATTGAATATTGTTAATTGTAATTCTGTTTGAGATAAATGAAAATATTAATGAATGTATGTTAAAATTGTTAACCAATGCGATTTATATAAATATACATATCTATATGAATACATAAAAACGTATCGATGTGCACAAACTGGAGACTATGTTGGTGAAATTCAAATAACTGTATCCATAAATTACACTATAATCTAACCTTTATTACGTAATCTCTATCATATGCATAATGTGAATGGATTTAATTTCACAAATAACGCTACTGATATTTAATTGTCTTCACGTAAATGAAAATTTAATTAATTAACTGTTATTTAATTACAAGTATGCAATTACAAGTTATTCATTTGTTAATAAACAATAAGAAACCCGAGAAAAACAATTGGATAATAAATAGGTATTAAATCAGGCTAATTGAAATACAAACTATTTATATGTGTATAAATCCGTATATACCTCCAAGTAATACATATGCACAATTATCAAACGTATTCAAAAGAAATACCTCATAGCACAACATGTACTCCACAAGTGAAAACTATTATTAATACTACTGCTACTACTACAGTGGCTACAACCACTGCTTCCATAAATACTACCATCGATAGTCCCATAACTACCTCAAGTTATATGATCACGAGTAATGCTGTAACTGGTTACAAAAATAAATTCGAACTGAAAGCCACCGGAGAAAATATTCCATCATATTCATCATCTACTTTAAATGTTATTTCTGTTCTCCCTAATTGTATTATTACCACCAGTAGTACAACACACACAACCACTGCAATAACAGATTCAAATAAAAATGAATTATCAACATTTTGTTTGTTACCTACTCAGACTAATATTTACACTACTGTTAATGATGATGTTGTTACATCTAGTCAACTGACATATTTAACGTCATCACATCAGTTCAATCAATCAACTTCTAAGATAATATCTAAACATTCAGATTTGAGTTTATTGAAACCCAATCGACCATCACTAATTCGTAGAAAAGCAAATATATCTGAATCGGATGCATTTGATATTGCTACTTCTGTAAAAATTATTACAACTAATACAACAAATAGTAGTAGTAATAAAAGTAGTATAGCTTGTACGCGTAATCCAAGTATGGATACAAATTATTTCATTAATAAAATCAATTCATTTGAAGAAGAGAATCAACAACAAATTTTATCGCCTATAAATAAAATCGAATCTACAAAATTAGATGGAAATAAAGTTAAAGCTAGTAATATGTGTTCATCATCGACGTATACATCACAATCATCAACAACATCTCCATTGGATCATCATTTATTCCTTGATTCTTTTGATAATAAAATTAAAGATAACAGTAATAAAAGAAAACCTAAAGATATTGAAATATCGAACTCGGGTATAGAATATAAAACAATAGTTAAATCAGCATCAATATCACCAACAAAAAAGAATTGTTTAAAACATCAAATATCTCAACCAATGAATTTACGTAATCGTTCATCACGTAAAATGAGTTCATCATTTTATTGTAATTCTGATACAAGTTTTTTATCAATGTTAGCTGCTAGTAGACCATCAGCTGCTAAAGGTTTACTAGGTGTAGCAAGTGCTGCATTAGCCGCTGCTAGAGCTGGCACATTTATTAATAATCCATATAATACTACAAATGAAACAATTCATAAAGTGGATATTTCTAGAAATTCAAGATCTGTAGAAAGAAACCAACAACAAATGAATTCAGGTTTATGTTGTTGTCAGTATCGTTGTTGTCCTTATAAATGTCATCATGATGATTGTCATCATAGTCATCATTTTCATCTTCATGATCAACATTCTAAAGTGATAAATTCACCATCATCTAGATTGAACTGGTTAAATGAACAGTTGTCATTGTTAGGTTATAGATCAAGACGATATTCTGATCCCGCTTTAAGTGTGACTGATGAGAAAATGGATATGGCTTATATAAAATTACTAATATATTTATCACAAAAATCATTTGTTGGTGATGAATATAACATGATTAATAATAATCATCAGTGTTATTATCCTCTTGAAACTACACAGACCACAGATGACATTCATCAAATTAATCGTAAAGCATCTTTATATGATCCAATGACAATACCAATAAAAAGGGATGATTATTTTCTTAATGAGTTAACCGACCGTAATTCTACTATATATAGCAGTCTCATGGATTTAAATATGCCAGATATTTTGTCACCTAGCGATAGTAACGTAGGTGAAATAGGTAAGTGTAATTCAACAATACTGCTTAGTAGAGATCTTCCATATAATGATTTATTGGAAAAGAAGAATAATCCTAGCATATGTAGATATTATGCACCTAATATAATACAACAACATACTGATAGCGTACAACAACATCGCCAATCATATCATGATGAAAAAGCAAATCAGTACACATCACAGTTACAGAAAAATGATGCCAAAGAATTGAACAGTGGTTCATCTAAAGGAATTAGTTATGGAGGTATTCCTGCTGTGACCACAGTAATCCCTGCTAATATACCATCTGCTCATGCAATCAAATCAAAACGTACAGGATTGGATGCGATCGGATTGGATTTTATGCGCGCAAATGGTGCCAGACCGGGTTAGTTTTCAATATATATTTATATATGTATATACTTTGTATACCTAGTCATAAGATTGGTTGATCATGAAGTGTAGTACATCACTGTTATATATCACCATAAAATAAGCTTCTCAGTTTTTTCTGATTAACAGAGGGTTGATTTAATTAAAATATGGTATGTTTGAGTTATTTACTTTATCCTGATCGTACATTGCCTTATACATGACAAAATATTTTCTGGGAAATCGGATTAGAGATAACTTAAGTTATGTAATTTGATATTAAGTTTTAATTTAAGTTATGACGTTATGTAATAAATTGCTGTTGGCTTACGTGTATACCTTTATTTAACCATATATTACTTCAGAATTAATATTGTATAAGTTCAAATTACACATGATTATCTTTAAAAAAAAATATAATCTACTTGTTATTACGATTAAGACATGGATTGACTGAAATTAGACATTAATACCGTTGAATATCGACTCAATGATCTAGAGTTTAAGCGTTCACGTGCGAGACCGATAGGTTCTAGGTTCAAATCCCATGTGCAGGAGTGTGGATACGCATTGCCTAGGAGTCTCACTCAAGGACGAAACGGCCATCCATTGCTTGCATGTATAAATTTGTAAATTATTTTGTAGTTCATTTATTCTTGATCCATATGATACAAATAAATAAATTGAACTATTCAATTTAATGAAAGAGAAACAAACAAACAAATCATACCAAGTACAACCTACCTTAGTTAACTCTATTTTAAAATGAGTTATCTATAATGTAAATAATTGAAAAAAATAAAGTTTAACTTCTATGTATGTTCGATTTTTCAAAGAAACATTATTTATATTAGTATATTCTGACATTGAATGATACCATAGTTATTAACCTTCTAAATACATTTCAATGTAAACATTTTGTAATTACTAAATTACATTAGAATACAATTACATTCAAATATATTAAATTTGACAATAATAAAGCCATATTATAAAATTGACAAAGAGAAAAAACAACAACTCATTATAATAGAAATTTATATTAATAGAAAATGTTCCTCTATTTATTCATTTCTCTATTTAATCATTAAATTAATTAGTTCTATTTCAATAATAAAATAATCAAAATAGAAACAAAATACTTTTATAGTTACAGTACTTTATTGTATTAATTACGAATCACCTTTTCATTGACAATAATATTAATATAAATAAATATAACGATAATAATAATAATAAACATATTATGTTACTCATATAGTTAATCTAGAATAAAATCAATTCCTTGATGACATGAAAGAGTTTTACTGATGTTCATTATGACATTTACCTACTATTTTGATTGTTTGTATCCATATTCGTTAAAAGTATATATATATATATATATATATATATATATATATATATGACATTGATAAACACCTATGACTTAATAAATTACTATATACTAACCAGTTTCGGTCTGAACATTACTGACGTATACATTTGTATATAACTATGATAGATTTTTGTTATTGTAAATAAGTAGAAAAAAATAATAATCGTAATGATGAGTTTTTTTTCTGTTTTTATTTTCATTTTTCTAGTTGTTTAGCAAAGCAAAACATAATCCACTTTTTTTTCTTTATAAAAAATAATGAATATCAATTTAAGTAGTATACATAGATTTTATTAAATTTTTTTCTTTGAAATATTTTATGTTTGGCTTTATTGTCGGTTTGTTAATTTGACATTAATCATAATGATGATGTTAGTAACAATAATCATCTAAAAAACGAAAATATCAATATAAAAAATAAACAAATATTAATTGCATAAATGGAAAGATATCCCTTCATATACCTTACATATATTGATGTACATATATAAGTGAAGTGAATTCGCTTGTGTTTTAGCTTTCATCTAAATCTGCATTACTTATTAAAGTAATGATAGAGGTTATTGTTTACTTTATTAAGATTTAAGCGTGTATAATCTAATTCATAATAGTAATTTATAAGAGATCAGGGTGTTTTTTATTACTTGACCTAGACTTTTTGATAATAATTAGTTTCATGATTTATGTTGGATTTACTCAAATGTTAATATGTATTGTCTACCTGGATTTTACTTAATAGGGGAACTCAAACATTTAGGTGCTTAAAAAATGTAACTGATAGTAAAGGCTAGACATTTGTAGACAGTTGGCTCAGATACGGTTCTTTTTAACAGTTTAGTTGATGGATATTGCTCTAGATTTATGAATAAGTTGGGAGACTAGTAAATATCAAATGACTTTCAAAGGTTAGATCTTTTTGATCCAAATGAGTTTTTTTATTAATAGTAACTGCAATCTTTTCTACAAATTTAAATAATTTAAACCTGTAGAAACAAAACTAGACTTTGAACTAGGTACTTCAGTTCATAACTAATTAAAAGACTAATATTTGGACGAAGAATATTCTTTTCGATAAATTCTCTTCAGGTTCTACAATTATATATCCAAATTATTGAGCCGAAAACTTGTTAGATTTAGAGCAAAGTGCATTGTTAATATTGCAATTACAATTCAATCAAACGTTTAGTGGAACTTTGTATTGCGTAAAAAATTGTGAGTAGGACATAATAAGGTAGGATGATTGCGAAGTAAATAAATCATGTATTGGGAATATTATTAATGATGTTTAACCAATAGTAATAATAATAATACAAAGATAATTAAGTAATTTGATGTATAGCAAAACTTATCATCTGATAAGAAAATATGGATAGCATTGGAATACAAGACCCGCGATTTGTCCCATTTGGAACTCGTCAACTGAATGTACCAGCATCTAAGAGTTAATTTTCACCCCGGGGCTTGGATCCAGTATCGTTAGCTTCAAACACCATCACATTATTCATTTAGCTACTGAATCCTGATAGCCACCTGCTTGTGCAATGGGATAAAGTTTAAATTCACTTGATATTGTTAATTTGGATCTCCTCATTGATATTTAGGTTTACAATTGACCAGCCTCTTATTGATATATGTGCATACTGCTAGTCACCATCCATCTTTGCTTGTAATGCTTGTGAATCAAGGAAATATAGAGACGATCCGCACAGTATGCACATATATCAATCAGAGACTGATCAATTACAGTCCTAAACATTAATGAGAAGATTCAAGTCAACAATTCCTTGTGAATTTATCATCTCATGTTAAAATAATTCCAAATATTTAGAAATGCTTTTAATATTAAATCATTGAATTTTTCTTTCTATTAAGTTAATAATTAATTGACATCAATTAAAACACCAGACAAAAATCAGAAGCGACTACGTCATCAGGGAGCACAATAAATAAATAAAAAAACTTAAAATCATTAGACAATGAAATACTATGGAAATACATTCATAAAACCATCCCTCATTAAAAGATTTATTTTGTTTTGTTTTATATATAAATGAACTTGTTTCCTGAAACAATTCAATCATTAATAAAATGATTACAGTCAGTAAACATGCATTACTTTCAGACTAATAATCAACCAAATAAATATTGATATCATCTTTAACTGAAACAATTTATCTCACTGTCTAATTTATCCCACATTTATTAATTTATAATAGTAATAATGATAATAATAGTAATAATAATAGTAATACTAAACGACGCCATTTTTATTATTGTCTTTTTAATTAATTAACTACTTTATTATTTTTGTTAATTTTATCTAAATATTATCAACAAAATTTTGGTCATCATTATTGTTTGTAAAATAAGTAAATCAAAACAATAAAAATTTATTAGTAGTATAGAATTCTATTGAAAAATTTAATCCAATTTCATATATAATTAGCATAAATACTAGTGTGTAATCAACCCCACCCTCTCCAAAAAAATTATACACTCAATATATGTGAAAATTGTACTTAAAATAATTGCAGCGATTTAAATTTATAATAGTTTCAATGTTTTGTCCAGCTATCTTGTTCAAACTTCTTCAGAATAATCATTAAAATCAAAATCATCAAAGAAATATATAATCTATATATTTATATATGTTTATTTAAATCCTGAAAAAGTTCAGACAAGTTAAATGGACGAAACATTAAAATTATCTTAAATTTCAATTGCTGAGATTATTTCAAATAGTTTTCAGTTTTTTATCAATCTGATTATATCAGTCCTGAATAGAGTGAGACAATTGACTATGAATGTCTAGTTTTTAGCTGATTTTTAAATTTCAACAAATCAACCGCTGCTTTCAAAATGATACTCACTTAAGCACTATGTAAATGTTAAATATAAACAATAGCCTTTATACATGTATTTTAGAAACATTTACAAAAAAGATTACAATCAACAATAATAGTACAATTAGAATAGGAGTTTATTGACATTGTAGTATTGTTGACAGTTGAATTCAACTGAAGTTAGAAATTATCACCATTGGATACTGGCTTCGTGGTCCAGAGGTTAACCGTTCGCATACAAGACTGAAGCTTCTGGATCTGAATCCCATGTGAAGGATCGTGATTATACAACTCTGACGATTCCCATACTAGAAAGAAACAACCGTTCAGTGATTTCAGATTTTTAATATTGATCTAACTTAAATAAACTCATGGATTCAACTATTAAAATAGTAGCATAGTTAATAACCACGATAACAAAATAAAATGTAATAGCAATTAAATAAAATCATTTTTGATTGAGATCATTAACCGATTGACGTTAGATCACCGTTGGAAACCTGGAAGCACTGAACGGCCGTTTCATCTTATTGCAGAACTCCTCAGTAGTGCGCATCCATGATCCCACTCGCAGGATTCGAACCCAGGACCTTAAGTCTCACGAGCGAACACTTAACCTACTGGCATCCAATGGTGTTAGTGCCTAACATCAACCAATCGACGAAATTGCGCGACCATCTTTCGTTGTACTGAGGTAAATACCTGTCTCTACCTGACATAGATTAGCTCTACTTGCCACGGATTCTCACTAGAACTCCGAGAATTCTCTCACGAAGCTAGTCACTAGTTAGCACATATTATTTATCAGTATAGGGATTGTGGAGATTGATAAATTTTTGATTGAGATCATGAACCATTTGATGTTAGACCGTATCCCCGATCCCGCACTATTGAGGAGTCTTAAAATAGGGCGGAACACCCGTCCAGTGCTTCCAGGTTTCCAACGGTGATCTAACATCAATCGGTTCATGATCTCAATCAAAAATTTAATAATTTTCACAACCTCTTTACTGGAAATTCGATTTTATCAGTTACAAAGTAAATATGACCGAAATAGTTATCTACTATATGAAAACTAATTATCACATAATATGCAAAACAAACAATAATAAATAATTTTCAATAAAAAAGAACTTGTTTAACAAGAAAAAGTGGCGGTGAAATGAAAATAAAAGAAATTATCAATAAAATAATTTGATAATGGGATAAACCCAAGTAAAGCATATACATGGTATATGAAAGAATTAAAAACACATCTATGATAAGAAATATATTTTTAGAAAAATATTCATTCGCATGATAAAAAGCGGTTATTTTAAATATGTTGGGAATTATTCAAGATGAAATTATATAACAGCTGATAGATTTTATGTGAATAATTGCTGAATATAAAATTACAGAATATTTCAGTAAATTCTAAGAACGATACAGTAAATAATTCGTTTGCAAAATGTTAATCAATGGTCTCAGACTTGATTGCTCCTTCATTTTCAAACCAATCACATTCTGTTCAAGTTCTCTTTTCTTTGGTTTTTTTTAACCTTTTTGGGGGTCAAGTATTTCACTTTTTATATCTGTGGACAACAGTAGCAGATACCACAACGTTTTCTTATAAGTATTAAATAAGCATCAGTGTTTGATACACTGAACTTAAAGTTTAATCAGTTTAATTGTAACTGAGATATTTGGAGATCAATTGAAAATTGTTTATAGTTTGAATGATTAATAACTATTCAACAACACAGAATATAAAACTGTTAATTATTAATGGGTTAGTAGTTATTGGTAGTCATAATATAATAAAAATTATAAACTCATGCTTAATATGAACTTCGTGGATTGGTTAAAATTAAAAAAATTAACATCGTTGGATGCCAGCTATCTCAGTGGTGTAGAGGTTAAGCGTTCGCGTGCGAAATCGATAAGTCTTGGGTTTTAATCTCTTGGGGCGGGATCGTATATGCGCGTTGCTATGGAGTCCCATGCTAAGAATTATCATCTGTACAGTGCTTCCACGTGTCCCATGGTGATCCGTTTCTAATTGACTCATGAGTTCAACTATCAGAATTACTAAAATCTCCACAAAACCCCTTTCTGATTATATGAATTAGTTGGAAAGTTAAAAACGCATCATTTCAGAAAATTTGATTATTGAAAAAGTGTTTGATTTCAATTAGAATTACGTTCAAATGAAAAAAAAAAACAACTAAATTTTCGCGAAAAAATCAATACATATAATAGTTTATTGAATAGAAAAACTCATTTTTCCCATAGATATAATAACATTTCATTATAATTTAAGGTTGAGAAAGTAATTAATCATTTTTTAATAATATACAGTTGATGTATATTATTCTTTCGGGTTATAGAAATGATTGATTTAAAAATGAAATCAAAAGGTTTAATCTTTTCTATTCCATCTAAAATTGAATATGATTATTAATTTGTTATGGTTTTTTCGACATACATATAAACACTTTTATTTCCCTGAAGATCACAGATCGGCCAGAGGTTATTGTAAAATGACAAATTTTTATATTTATTTATCACTATCGATGTTGATTAAATATTATATCATATGCTCATTAGTGACGATCTCCAAGAGGTATTTCCTGGAGTTCTAGTGAGAAGCGGTGACCAGTGAAATTCAACCGGGTCAGTTGTGAGATAGTAACTCAGTGATGAAAATGGTGGACGGTGTTTCCAGGTTTTCACTGTTGGTTTATCTTTAATTAGTTGTATAATTTAACGAAACACAACAATCCCATCACCCCCATGGAGCATTGTGTTTTGACTCATAATCATAATCCTGACTATAATTGGTTTATTCTTATGTGAAGTGGCATGCCTTCACTGCTATTGCTACATTAATCTAGAATGAAATAAGAATTCATAGAAGTGTTTCAAACATTGAATGTTTAACTGCTTCCATTTTAGTATGGAAATACTATTCTAATTTATGTTCTTTTTATTATTTGAAATGATTACAAAGTTTCTAATTTCAAAGTTTTGCATTGAGAGACTATAAATATTTTTATTCCAAGGTAGATTATCTATATTCCTTAATTTAATTTGTATGATATTCATTTTAATCTAGATGATAATTTCAATTAACCTATATTTGGCAGAAAAGTAGTACTGTTTATCAGTTATTACATCATTTCTAGTATTATTTGACAGTTAGACTTATTTCAATCACCAAACATTTCATTTAAGATGTATTCAGTGTTTTTCATCGGCTTATTATTATTCCTACTGAAATATTCTTCTTGTAACACTTTGTACATTAAAGTTTGAAAATAATATAAGTCACATACCAAGATAATTAAACAGTAAGCAAAAATCTATTAAAAAGTTTATCTTTGTCTAAATCATATCTATATGTTGTTTATAATCAATTTGAAAGTCTTAAATCCAATCGTTTCAATCTCTTGTAAACTGTACTTTATGCATTTGTCGTTATTGAAGCTATTTAAATATCTTTAAGATATTTTTCGTTTATATCATCATTGTTACCCATTGAAGATATTAGGGACTGAATTCGGTCAGTGTTTTTGTTAGCATATGCACATCCTGTAAAGATTATCATAACACAGGTATAAGTGATTATCTGAAGCTGGTAGTTCAGTGGCATTTGGAGTGAGTCCTAGTGGGTTCATTAATATTCAGATACATGAATGTCCAGTTAATGAGTACCAAATCAAAAATAAGTATCCTGGATGCCATAACTTATCATTTACCAGTCAGTCAGCTACAATGTAAAACCAGGCACATATATGCATCAGTCCAAGTTGACATACCTCATTAGCACAACATGAACACCGAATTCATAAAAGTAGTTACTTCTATGGTAGTAACATATAAAAGAAAGTTTATGTATAAAGATATAGTACAGGGAGAGACAACTAGTCGGTAGAAAGAAAGATATGAAGCAATTTTAATCTCACGGTTTAAGGGAAGACAAAGAGTGTATACACCGATGCGATTGTAATCGATGCTGAGCCATGTCATTCAGAGTCTCCAACCATTGATTACAATAGTTACGCGGACCCCAACCAAGTAGTCTTCATCTACCGACATGGTTCAAACTACAAGTTAATGGTTTCAAGCCACGTTTTGGTTTGGCCGCTCCTAAATTTCTTCCATCCGTTTCCAACACTAATCTGCATTGCGCATCGTGGTAGACGGTGTTCAGGCTTACGTAACACATGGTCCATATAGCTTAGGCGATGAAGATTTGCGACATCGTCAACTGATTTACCTCACTATTACTTATCCGGTGATCCCAGCAGGTGCGAGCAATAGTTCTAAGGCATCTGTGGTCAAATACTAGCAGCTTACGAGTACCTTCTATATTCAAATGCACGTTTCACAGCCGCAAAGTAGAACGGGACGAACTCGTCCCTTAATTGAAAGACGGATATCTAGCCTTCGCCATCGGAGGCGTAAATTGACAAAAGCCAAACGAGCTATCTGAATCAGTGCTGAGATTTCGTCAGACATCAACCCATTAGAGCAGATCAGACTTCCAAGACAAGTGAACTTGTCAACGCGTTCGATTACTTCACTCCCTATCCTTAGTTCAGGTGTTGACGCAGCAGCATTCATGATCACTGTATCCATCAATTATAATCTTATTTTATTTATTCATGATTATTTTTTCTATGGATGACTGTATTCATTAGAAAAACGCATTTGAATAGGTGATGTTTAAATCTTATCAGTGACGTTTTCATCTGAATAGGTTCAAACATGTATATAGAATCAAATGGTCCTGTTATATTCAATAATAAAAGATTTATTAACAAATACATTTTTTTATTTAAAAAATATTATTTTCCAGTTAAGAGATACTCGTTAATGCAAATAATTATTAATTTAATAGTTGAATTCTTTAGTCAATTGAAGCCGTTTTGTTTTAGTATGGGACACCTCAGTAATGCGGACCGACAATCACGCATACAACACTCGAATCCAGGACCTACCGATCTCTCACGCGAACACTTAACCTCTAGACCATTAAGCTGGTCAACATCCAACGGTGTTAATGTCTAAATTCAACCAATTCACGAAATAACGCCATCATCTACCATTTTCTTCAATAAGTCACTGCCTCACACCAAACCCCGTTGACTTACATTAAAATTCATACCTCAATAAAAAAAACAAATATTTCCTTTTTCTTTCAAAACTAAAATTAGTAATAATTGAATGTTATAACTAGTTATTAAGTTTTTAAAACACTAAATTCTTTGTTATGCTTGAATACTAATGACTAAATTTGAACATATTACACAATGATGTAATATAAAGATGATTAGTTAATCAACAACAACAAAAAAGGTTTCACAGTAAATAGCTAATTTTTTACTAATAACCATTTGTTTGTTTTTTTTTTAATTAAAAAAGAATATGGTAATTTTATAATAACCCTTTTGTAATAGATTATGATTCTTGAATAAAAAAAAATGTTTCTTCTTTTTAATGCTTCATTGAGCATGTAACAGTCAGTTGAGATATTCTAACTTGATCAGTTTAATTTCACTTCATATTAGGATATCAATCATCTTATGATAATTATATAACATTATAGATTATTATTATCCATCTGGATAATGTTTACAAAATTTTGACATTTGTGAATGTAACACTTTATAAAATGATCTTTATGCAAATAAGTTGATTATTAAATTATGAAAATGGATTATTCTTTTTATGTGACACATATGATTCGGTAATTATTTTAAAGATTTTTAATTTTTTTTCTTTCTAATTGTAAATTGAGCAAGTCATATAGCTTTCGTAATTAGGATTATGCATGGTTTATATTATACAAATGGATCATAAGATCTTTCTGAAAATTTCTTCACTTTCCTTAGATTTAAATTAAAACTCATAATCTTCATTGTTCTTATTGGGTTATACACAAAGTTTTGTTATATCTGGTCAGTTAAATGAAAATAATCTAAAAAGACATGTGAGATGAATGTTTGTATCAGTAAAAAAAAGGTTTATGGAGATTTTTTGGTGTTGTTGAGATAAAAAACCAACCTATGTTCGACAAGCATTTCAATGATATCATAAACCTAATAGTGACTAGCTTTAAGGTCCAGTATCTGGAGATCGGTTGAGAAGTTTTGATTAGTAGAGTTCAAGTATGTCGAGTGTGAGGTAGTTGATCAATAAATGTATTATAAGACAATTGTGCAGTATCTCTGATAAAAATTGGCGATATAATCTTTAGTGGCCCGGGATCTGACTCGAGGTAGATCGCATGAATGATTGTTACTGAAATATATATGTCGCCTATCCTTGTATATAATCATCGACTTGACTAGCTTTAGTCAATAACGGAATTAAATAAGTAGAATAACGAGAATGGACTTTTGGATACATATATATTTTGTACATGAAGCGAATGGTATACAGCGAAACAAAACGACGCGCAGTGGAGATGGCGGGTAAGCCAACTCCCTTTGGTCAAGCGTTAATCAGTATTTATGGTCACATATAAATAAGTTACAGACATGTGATGAATGGGATAAGAAATATACACACATATGTGCTCATATAAAACAGTGAAGAGTGATAAGCGAATAATTAACAAGGTCAAAATATGACTCAAGTAGAATGAGTAGATTGGCCTGTCCGAAAGCCAGAATAAGTCATATGTGCTTAACATACTAACCGACACTACTAATCCTTTGGATTTTGGCTTAATGGTTTAAATTTTAAGTGCACATTGTAAGACCCAAATTTTCTAGACTCAATCCCTGATGGTGTATTCGTGTATCTGTACTGCTAAGGAGTCCTAGGTTAAAACAGCTGTACATTTTTGCCTTCTCTTCAATAATTGTCTAATATAAGTTAATTGGGTATATCAATAACCGTTTCTTCATCAAATGATGTCCCTTGAACATTCGGAACCAGTAAAAACCCGAAGGTTTTATTCAGTAATCTTTAATCTTCCCTATAGTGGTTTAAAATTACTTACACATTTTACAGAAATCGGTTAACCAAAAATAACAAACACAATTGGTTGAACTTCTTCATTATGTTTATCCTTTGTATAAGATTATTCAGCTGATAATTTCATATTAAACTATACAATGTTTAATAGGAACAAAACACTAGTCCTATAGCTAACCAATTTAAGCAATTACATATCAATGATTTATTATTATTCATAGAAATAAAACTAAAGTTTTCTAAGTAAATATGAGAGAACTTAAATAAAAACCAATTCTGTTAGTATCAATAACAACTTAATAGTAATATACAAACGGTAACAAAACAAAACTTGAGTTGGTTTATACTCTTAAAATAGAAACTTTTTTTATCTTGACAACTAGAAGTATATAAATTCAGTCTGGGTTTTGATACTTTTTATTTATTTAAAAAAAGTGAGTGAGACTATTATAATTGCAGAGTATAAGAAAATAAAAAGAAAAGAAACGTAACAAATATTCGGTTGACAGAAAAAGAAACTGGAATCACCCACTGCACTGATTACATTTTATAATTGTAAAGAAATAAAGAAGAATGATTATAGTAGTAAATGAAAGTGTGTATAAAACTATAGAAATGAACTTATTATATTCAGTGTATATGAATTGAGAAATTAATAAGGTGAAAATTTGAAGTCAATAATTAAATAAAAAGAGTAGATATTTATTATTCTATATTTTAATAGTTGAATTTATGAATTGACCAATATTGAAAATATGGTAACGTTGAACATTGATATTGTTTTAGTATGGGTCTCCTCAGCAGTGCGCTTTCACAATTCCTGACGTTGGACTCAAATTGGATCGAAAAAAAAATTGAATGAACTAACACTTAACAAATGGATAGTGACTTATAAAATCTTAGATATGAATATAACCTCACATCGATGTTCAGTTGAGAAGATTGATATGTTAATAAAGTGTTATAAGTGATTTATAAACACAAGATATTCTTATAAATAGTTCAGATTTATCATTTGTTAAATTCACTCCGGTAATGGGATGTAAGTTAGGGGATAACGTTTTAAATCATACATATATTTGATACCACATAAATGATCGATGTGAATTAGGTAGAGTTCAGTTGCAATTACAGACGCTTTTACTATATCAACATTATTAGCTGAACATTTGTAGCGCCCTGTTATGCCCCAATAAGCATAATGAATGGTAACTTTTGGGAGCCATTTATGGACCAATACTATGCGTATATTTTTATCGCATAATTGTTATGTAACTAAACTACTCATATTCATGTCCCTCTTATCATAAGTTTTATTTTGACCCATGGACTATTATTATACGATTTACCATTCTTGAATTACGCCCTGTCTATTAATTGCTATCTCCCTCATTTGGCTAATTCTTGTACAAATGTTATTTCATATATTATGGTACTATGTGGTCTAACTGGGTGGTATATTAACCGAGTATGTTTGAAATACATGATTCATATTGCAGAGACTGAGATTGGTGTTCTGAACTTAACTGACTGGGCTAGATGGAAACAGTACTAATCAGGACTCTAGACTGCTCGCATGTGTTTTATGCGTCATTGATCCGATTGATAATTCACTGCTCTCTAATTGGCGGTATCGTTATGTTATACATTAACAGGGCACACAGGCCACAAGTTATAACACACCCACCTTTCTGATGGAGTATTAGGTGTAGCTGGAAATCTACTGGAAACCTAAGATAATTCTTTGGAATTCAGACATAGTAACTAGTTTTAATGAGCTCAGGCCACGCTATACTCATAAATGCTATTGGGATATATATATATATATCGCTGTAACCTATGAGGAGGATATTGCAACTTCTAATCAAAATTAATAGTCAATAGTGTTAAATCCCAATCTCCAATTTAACCTTGTTGCAACACAACTATTTTCCAATGTCATTTTTGACCTTATATGACCAGTACAAATATTATTATCTTCCTAAATGACTGCTATCTTAAATCAAATTACTTACCGGCATCAAATCATGCTACTCATAAATGTATAATTCAGATGAATAACCAATGTTGATATCTATTTTAGCTTTTTAAATTTATTCGCTAGTAGTTAGCTAGATAAAACTTGTCACTGGTCTCGTTTCATTTGTTTTAACCATATACGTCTAAACAGAATAAATGAATTCTCAAACCAACATTATCTTGAGCTTTCCTTTCTACTTGTCTTCAAGTTTATTCTTTTTATGTTTGGCTCGAATTCTCATGGTAATTTCTTCCTTGGTATTCCTCTTTTCCTTTTCCTTTTAACATTACAAGTTAGCTCTCGCTTTGTGATGCAGTTTAGTGATTTTCTCAATTTATGTCATTTACACCTCCATCGTCTACTTATTTCCTCTTCAGATAGAAGCTGGTTTGTTCTCTCCCACTACAGGTTGTTGCTGAAGGTATCTGGTCAACGGACATTATTTTGAGTGGAAAATGTTTTGTGAATACTGTACAGTAGGACTGTTTTGACGTTTGAATTGAATGTTCTGACTTTGATGTTGACTGAAAGGCTGTTTTGAGTGCCATATGAACTTCAACTGTAAGAACGCTACCCCCGCTACTATTGTCAGTCTGTTCCATCATATCTGCATCGGATCCTCCACGTTCAGCTATGATGAAAGATTCTACCAGTTCCAGAGCTTCCCCATGACGTATGATTGAGCTAGTGTTCTCCGTGATGTATTTTAGGATCATACTTTTTACCTTGTATATGTTGAGGTCTACTGATTCAGAGGCTGCTTCTACATTAGTCTTCCTCATCTGCATTTGTTGATGTATATGGGATAGAAGAACTAGGTGGTTTGCGGAGTTCAAATAATCTAGCTGTATGCAATCTGTTTATTGTATACCATTCTTCCCCTGAGATGTGAAGGTCTCCATAATTCAATCGACCACCAGAAGAAAAAGAAAAGGTGGGAGTAAGCAACTGTTTTTCACTGGTTTTGACTTGAGATGGGTTTGTGATTTGCCCTCCATGCATGATTTCGCAATGTAGTTCGCCGTGAAAATTCCGTATTATTGTGAAAATTTTCTGTGATACACCATAGTGCTAAAGAACCTTTCATAAGGTTCTCCTATGCACTCAAAGTCAAAGAATTTGACGTATGGAGATAAGAGTTCAATAATTTTCGACCGTTTCAATTTGGTTGGTACATGATTCGTCTGAAGCCATTTCATGATTACTGCCGATAATTAGCCTGGATAAAAAAAGGAGGGTTATGCATAGGTTAGCAACCTCGTTCCCTAGAAAAATCTTCGCTACAAAAACGCTAACCTAAGAAAAATTATTTCAACCATTTAAGCGTTACAAAAAACTGACTCATTAAAATATTATATAGACAAAATAACGATATGTTTAACTAAATGGCTATAAGATGCTCTATGTATTTAAGTCAATAAATGCATTAATTAAGTAAACAAATCAAAGAAATCATAAGAATCCCTTTGTTTGTCGAATATTTATTTTAATCAATAAATAATACAAACCGATTATTTATGTAGCTATTTATCTCTCTAATTAACTCCATTATTCTCATCATCATACTCATTAAGATCATTTAAATAAAAAGAAAAAACCTGAAATGAAAAAAAAACATTATAGATAACCAAATAAAAGAAGTTTATTGATAAAATTGAATCTTAGAATAACAATAATAATTATAATGATAACAATTAACTTGGGTATTATTAAAATGGAAAAATGAATGCAAATAGATGAGATGCAAAGAAGGAAACCACGCGGAAACTAAAGTAACAACAACAACATGAAAAAACAAATTGTTTTCTTTTGTATCATTCTATCATAGTTTGATTTGTTTATTTGCTTAAGGGAAACAAAAACCAAAAAAATTTTTTTATTATTATTCATTTTGTCTTTTAAAGATGTTTTAAGCATATAAACAGAATTATTTTATTACACCTACCCACTTATATAGTTAGCTAGTTATATACAAGCATAAATATCTATAAAGATGTGTTATTATTTTCACATGAAAAGAATGATAGACTTCAGTGAATAAAGGATAACATAACATTCAGGGGACAATAGTTTAATATTCGGAAAATGATTGTTCTTTAATTTATTTCTTTTCTAAAAAAGGAGATTTCATTGTAATATTCAACATTTTCTTTGACTATAAGTAGAATAGAATAAATTATTTATTTAGGCATAATTAAATAACATTGGTGATCTATACATATATTCAGCTGTAATTTGTGTGATGGTGGAGAATATTTGTAGTTCAGGTGAATGATTTTAATGGAGTTTTGTTCTCTGAGTTGGACGATTGGATCGGGGAGCTTTCAACGTTCTTCTGAACTACATCATCAGCACAAACTTTAGGTAGAATTTATGTTTTCATGTTGAATTATTTGTGGATTGGGTGATAACGGATGTTTCATTAATATTAGGAGTCAAAGTTGAAGTTGCTATTGATTATTTATATTGTACACCTTTCCGTTATTATGATATCAAAATGAACAATGAAAACTGAAGAAAAAATAATGTGTTTATATTACTTTGATTTACACAAAACAAAAGTGTTCACTAGAAAATAGTATCGAGTTTAATTATTTTTTAAAACTATAATAGTTTATGATAGACCATTTGTACTAAAGAGTTAATAAAAGAAGCCACACCTTAAGATTTAGCAGTCTTAATTGTAAACTGTGACTTCAAATAAAATTTAGATGTGATAGTCTTACCATAACGGTGTTTGCCTCCAAAGTATTTTATATAGAACAAAAAAAGCTGTAGTTACAGAAGAGTCTCTAATGAATGAATAAATATTATTACGTGAAGTTGTTGTTTATATAAGGATCCTATGTCTGAAAAATGAGAAATTATGATTTGGAAAACTGTTATCACTTATAAAGTACTTGTACATATAACTACAAGCGTTATTATACAATGCAAATTCGATTTATGCTCAAGTTTCAGTGCTTTCATATATTGTTTTTCACGGAAGTAATACATCAAGATTTAATTTGATTGATATAAAAAACAAAAAATTTCAATTATTAGGATGTAAATTCTAGTTGAGATTACGTATTCTTACCTGTTAAAATTTATTGTCTTACTATAATTCCCTTATCTAAAATCTAACTTTTCCCATATAAATAAATTTACTTAAATTATGAATAAGTTTATAATAAGTGAAATGTAAAAGAACATTTCTTTTACTGCTTATTATCAGCTGAAAAATTCCAAAGTGTGTTGTACTGTAAGATTGTTCTAGATAAGAAATTCAACGCCAATTCATGCAAAAATGGATCATGAACTTTAATTCTCAGATAATACTAGATAATATTCACCCACTGGATATGAGCTCTTTGTTTAATTATTGTATATCTAGTTGTTTTGTAGGTTATTTTAACTCACAATATATTGCATATTCACTCAGTTAACTAAAAAATTGTCTTGTTAAGTCTTACGTAGATCAAAACAACTTGGCAGAGATTACTGGGCTGCTACTGAACTGAAAGAGAATACAAACAGGGACAACCAAATGTACTTGAATACAAAATTACAGAATATTTTAGTAAATTCTGAGAAACATACAGTAAATACTTCATTTGCAAAATGTTAATCAATTGTCTCACATTTGACTGTTCCTTCGTTTTCACAGCAACCACTTTTTGTTCTCGTTTTCCTTTCTTTGATCTTCTTAACCTTCTGCTACCAGGCATTTCGCTTTTGAATGACGACACATACCATTTATATCTGTCGACATCAGTAGCACACACCACACTACTACTGAATAAATGGTTTGAGGTGTTTTACTTTATTTGAAAACTGTCCCCAACTTCAAGCATAATCAAAAGACATGAATCTTGGTCATTACAGACCGTCTTTAAGAACTGAATCTCATAATGTCAAATGAAATCGGATAGTGACAGAGAAAATTTTACTAGCAATAATAAATGAACATCAGGATGTCATTTACTAACCGGTTTTGAAAGAACAAAGTTTTATTTTAATACTAATTCTGATAAAACGATAAAACGTCGAAAATCAAACATCAAGTTTGACAAAAGGAACACTTTTAAAAACTCACTAGTTCACTTATTATAGTTTTACTCGAGTTATTTGTCAATATATTCAAACTACTGAGTGATATACATAGTATAATAGTTAGTTTTACGAATGGTAGGAATGTTTATTCATGTATGTTTTCTTACTAAACCACTCCTACAAGTTGTATACAAGGTAGGCGTGTCAAAAATTCACTGTTTGTTTCTTTCTTACTCTGTTTACTTACAAAGGCAATTTATTTCTTAGAAGAAAATATTTAGTAACTGCACATATATTTGGAACAATTTTAATTAACTTAGTAACATATCTTTAGATCTACAACAAACAAATATTCTCCATGACAATACAGTATACCATTTTCAATTTATACTTGATTAGATGTTATATATACATAAAATGTTTAAAAAGTTTTCTTAACTCTTGTACTTAATATATAGAATAACATGCTAAGTTAAACCAAGAAAAATAAAAACCCAATTATATACATTTGATTTTCATCATAATCAAAATACTATACACTCACTGTAGTTACATGGTGAATGAATATCAATAGGTGGCCTACCGGAAACCCAGTGGTACATTTTATGATTGTCACTCAGGTTTAAATCTAACACTAAGCATTAGTTCTTTTTTAAATAATATATGAATTTTAAGAGTAAATATCATATATACCTGACACTAAAGTTTAGAGATTTTTACAGATTACATCAAATTACCAATAATCAAGAATTATTACAAGTAATATTCTGTTACATAGATTTGTGAGGACAATGCAACTTGATAGACGTTTACCGAGTAATAGTCTTATTTCAATAGTTGAAATCATGAATCGATTGAAGCTAGACCACCATGGAAAACCTGGAAGTAATGAACAGCCGTTTCATCCTAGTATATGACTCCTCAGCACTGCGCATCCACGATCCCACCATACTATTGAAATTACTGAAATCTCCACAAAACCCCTTCTGATAATAGTCTTATTGTTTAATTGTAAACAACCCTTCAATATGTTCTTCAAAATTCATTCAAGGAAAAGTAAAAACAAGTCTTATTGAGAAAAATATAAGTTATTGAACATTTTTCGTTAACAACGATAATAATGTTTATTATATGGTCAAACATTCATGATTAAAGACTAGTTATCCCACATTTTCTCCTCTATATTTATTAAGCAAGAATCAGAAGATAAATAAATTAGTTACGTAATGTTAGATGTTTCTCATGAGTTTCTCTTACGATTGGATTAAGTAAACTGATCTATCAAGATACAAGAAAAACTCTAGACAATTACAATGTTAAAGTAACTCACGAAATACTCATTTTCAATTGAGATCTTATGATATTCTAGATATTCTAAATATTATCTAATTGATCAAAATAATAAAATTAATTTTTGAACAATCATTCGATTAAGTTTTGTTTTGATATTTTCGATTTTAATTGAATAAATCATTAATTATTTTGTAAAAAAAACAAAGTACTTCAACAAAAATAGACTACTTCTTATAATGAGATGAAATCTTCAAATTCATTGATTACATAATAGTTAAAGTAATCTAGTAATATTGGAGATATTTTTCAAACTTTTTATTAACGGTTAAGAAGATTTATCAAAAAAAAATCAAAAACAATTCATTTACTCTGATGTGAAATATTCACAAAAAGTAATTTGAAATGTTACAGTAGAAACATTATAGGCAAAGATAGATGTGGCTAGCAGTGGAATCCAGGATGCAGGTTTTGTCAAATTTGGAACTTGTCAGATGAATACATCTGCATCTCAGAGTTAATGTTTACTTCAGGATCTGACCCCAGTACCGTTCGCTTTAAACGCCAACACGTTATCCACTAGATGGGGTAAAGTTTAAATTCATTTTATATTGTTTGTTTGAATCTTCCCATTGATGTTTAGGACTGCAGCTGATCAATCACTTATCGGCTTGTGACTTAAGGTAATATTGAGGCCATTCGCACAGGATGTATATATGCCAATAAGAGGCTGATCAATTGCAGTCCCAAACATCAATGTAAAATATCAAACAAACAATACAAAATGAGTTTAAATACAATGTTTATATTTGATGGATGATTCGACTGATTATACTCTATAATTTAACAGTGGAACACTTCAAATAAATCGTTTCCAGTGTAATGCATGGTATTTAAGTGATGAAAAATTATTAGCATATAATTTATGAAAACCTTAAGAAAATATAAAGGTTTACAAGTGGTCTAATACACCTTTTGCATTTACAGTTTATTCATTCAAATCGTTCATTCATATTCAGGTTCAAATTAAGCGTTTATTGAACCGGTATTCAAAAATTACGTAATCACACGTAATAGTTTCCACTAGTTACAATTTTTTTCAACTTGATTATATGTAGTAATAGGTAACCTTTTTAAATAACAGTATGAAAAACATTTTGACTTTTATTAAGTCTATTTTAGGACGAAAGAAAATTTTTCCAATGAATTGAAAATATTCTATAAACCTCGTCTTGACTAGAATGAAATCTTAGTTCTTGATTTTATTAAGAACAAAGTGATCTTTATCTTTATAGTCAAAATAAATGATTTCGAAAATAACATAAAAGGTTTTTTGGATATTATAGTAATTTCAACAGTTGAGATTATCATTCAACTGAAGCTAGACCACCATAAAAAACCTGGAAGAACTGGATGACCGTTTCGACCTATTGCAGGACTGTTATGAGATATTAATTCACTGAAGACAATCTTAGACGTGTTGATCGATTTCGCGGATTGGTTAATACCATTAGATGCCCGTCACCTCAGTGGTCTAGTGGTTAGCATTCGCGTGTGGGACTGATAGATCTCGCGAGACAGGATCGTGGGTGCGCACTGCTAAGGAATCCTAAAGTCGGATGAAACGGCCGTCTAATGCTTCCAGGTTTTCAGTATGTTCGGGACGTTAGGTCCCCAGAAATCACTTGAAGAAAAACCTAATTTTGTAATTTTATTTAGAAAGTTTGAACTTCTTTGTTTTCGCGCCAAAAGCGTTCTTTTCACCTTCATGTCGTAGTTCCCACTTGGCAGATCCCTGAACGTTATTGGTCTGTAGCGCTTCTCAGGGACGGTTTTGTGCTATTTATATACGTTTTGATTTGTGTCTATTGTTATTGCTCGTGCTTCTGGCGTTTTGCGGAATATATTTTCTCATTCGGACTTCGTCTTCTCTCTAGTTAGCGGGGCTGGGACGCAATAGAATAGCTAATTTATTGGTCTTTGGTCACAAGTCTTTGTTCCATTCGCAGTTTAAGTGAATTCGTAACCACTTCAAACCTAGCACCACAGTTGTCTAGCTTCAATTGACTCACGATCTCAACTATTAAAATTTGGAAAGTCTCCACCCTATTAATGATAGTTCAGCCTACCTATGTAAATTATTTTAAAATAGAGTTTATTTTGACTTATATATATATATATATATATATATATATATATATATATATATATATATATATAATTTCTGGTTTGTTGACTGTCGAAATGAATGAATATTTGATCATGATTATACACATACAATAAGCAGAATATTTTATATTGATAAAGTCAAATAACAGATTTACATCAATTCAATTCATGAATCTATTATTCAATTAATAATTTCTTATTTAATATAAACAATGTAGAAATAAGCTTTTGTTTTTATTAGAATATAAACAACAATACTAGATCTATATTGCGTGCTATTTGAACTTTTTTTGCTTCTTCTTCTTCTTCTTCTTCTTCTGCTTATAAATCATAATTTGTATTACTTTAATAAAGTAAACAATAAAAAGAAGAAAAAAAGTAAACAATTCAAATCACAATCTGTTTATCATATGTGAGAAAAAGTTGAAGAAAAACAATACTCAAATAAGAATTTTGAATAAATTTCCTATAAAAATAAATAAACAAATTTCAAAATATTTTTATAATTCAGTTGGTTGAACATAATAGTTGATTTTAATCTTTTAATCGATATATAATAATAATAATAATAATAATGAAATAAGATCGGATCAAAAATCTTAAATTTCATGATTTCAATCTGTAAAATTTCTTAAACTATCTTCATTTTGATTGATAAGAATTGCATAATATATATAGTTTGGTTGAACTATTCTCTGAAGAAGTGGCTCACACCGAGTCACGAAACTTCACAAAATCTAATTTTTCTCCTATTGAGAGTTTCACCATAGGATGAAACGGCCGTTCAGTGCTTCCAGATTTTCTATGGTGATCTCGCTTCAATTGACTCATGAATTTAACTATTGAAATTACTACATTGTCAACAAAACCCCTTTTGATACTATTACAAATAGATTATTTTATTTAGAGAAATAATAGGTTTCATACAATTCTTATCAATCAAAGTGAAGAAAGGTTAAGAAAATCATGAAATTAGAGATTTTTGATCCGATCATTATTATTGTTATATATGTATCAATTAAAAGATTAAAATCAACTAAATCGATTATTATTTTTATATATAACAATCTACACAATGTTCAATTTATTCGAAATTACCAAGTCAATACTTATTGTTTCTCTATTGATTTTAAGAAAAATCAACCACTTAACATTAGATTAACACTGTCACAAATTAAGAACTCTATTTTAAACGTGATTCCTTCAATTAGTCATTGATAGCACAGCTAAAAAATATGTTTAAACAATGAAGTAGAATTTAAAAGTAAAAATAAGAAGCATGGATAAAATTACACCACTAATAACTTCACCTTTTAAATATGAGCAAATGGAAATAGAGAATTTCAAGTTATCTATGGTAAGTCACAGCTCGCAGCTCGTATAGCAGTTCTAATAAGCAAAGGAAACTACCACTTTACACTTAATAAATGACTTGTATTAAAAAAGTCATACGATATAATCGTTTATACGAACTTCGTAGACGAAGATGAATACCGCAATATTGTTGTGTCGAATTTGTATCAGTATTGCATAAATGAGAGCAATAGCTAGAATTATTAAATATTTTGATAGATTTTTGTTGTATGAGCTGGATGGTTTGATCGTGGAGCTTTCATCGTCATTCTAAACGTTAGTGATGCTTTCATCAAGGATGTCGTTCAGAATAACGATGAAAGCTCCACGACCAAACCATTCAGCTCACAGAACAAAACTCTATCAAAATCACCCAATTGAGCTACAAATCTTCCCCACTATCTCATTATAAAATATATATAATATGTAAATGAAAAGCTAAATATTAGCTAAATGAATAATAAGCGATCATTTAATAAACGAATGTAAACAATTTATAAGTAGTTTTGTAATGAATAAGTTGGTTTTTTCGCTACCCTATTAACATTGTACTTAACTACAGACCAAAAGAATTATCCTCATGATTATTGCCTATAGTTATATAAACCTATGTTGTGTAAAATGTCTATTTGGTATAAAGTAAACCAAACATCTCTCATTAAAAGCAATTAAAACTCAAAGAGAGAAAACTTAAATCATACTATTTCCCAAACCTTCGTTTATTTTCCAATACTTCCAATCAATCATAGTATATTACAAACTCTAGCTACAATTTGCATACAGTCATTAATGATTGAGTTATAAAAATATCAATGAAATATATGTAGAACTGAAGTTAATAAGTAAATAAAATGATTGATAACATTTAGTTGATAATGAATCATAGAAAACAAGTTACTCCAGGTAAGGTAAAATGGTTAATTTAGAAAATGAATAGTTTTTATTCTAAAGACATTATTTGAATGAACTAGAAAATATTGCGTAATCTTTTCGTTATACTTTATGATACATAACATGTATATTTCAAACAACTCATTTGCAAGGTTCAATTCAGATTTCTTAGTTCTACAGTTCATGATGGAATTTACATTAAAGAATAATAAAATGTCTAGTTTCATTAACTGAATCAGTGATTTAGTTTAAATAATAAACGCTTTGTTTAGAACAGAATGAATAGCCTTTACTTATAAATATCAAATCTATGATTTTTATATTCATTCAGTTTGGCACACCCATTTCTTCGAATTATTCGGCAAGTACTTTTTTAAATAACTTCTGTTATTAACCTTTTAATGCCACTCAAAATTTATTGACGTTATTGTTGAACTTATTAATCGTATTACAGAATTATTTACTACAATTCAGTATTTTGAATATTTTTGTTCCGATCGTTAGATCTGAAGGTCATCATTGTCATAGGTACTCAGTGATAATGAGTTCTATGCTACGTATAAATGGTTATTAGCGAGATGGTGGAGAAGATTTGTAGCTCAGGTGGATGATTTTGATGGAGTTTTGTTCTCTGGGCTGTTCTGTACAAAACAAGCTGTGAAACGCATATGGAGAAATTCGAACACTTCACTTCCATCTGAAGATTGTGCTGATGATGTCGTTCAGAAGAACGATGAAAGCTGAATGACCAAACCATCCAGTTAAGAAAACAAAACTCCATCAAAATAGTTATTAATTCCTCTTTGATTTACAGTGTTTTTTTAGATCAATTCGATTATTAATTTGAACTAAAAACAAATGTTCCCTGTTAAAATAAAATTTCTTTAAATAAATATCATCTAATTCAAAGTAATGAAGGTGTTAATCTCTTGGCATCACAATGCATTTTACAAATTAATTTTATTGGAAACATAATAGAATAATTGTTTACTGTCGTAGGTACCATTCAAGGTTATTCTTAGGATCATCCTTTTTTTTGTCAACATTTTTGTCTCAATATTCATTTTAAATAAATAAAACGAAAAACAAAACATATGAAGTTCAGTTGTTATAGTTACAACTTTTGAATTATTTTCCACTCTTACAAGGAACTTTTAGCCTTTAATTTTTAACTTTCCTCTGAATGTTGGTCTATTGTTTTTTTATCATTAAATGTCATATACTGTTGAAAGAAGGATTCGGCCTGTTGATAAGTAGTCTGGATAAGTAAGTTATTATATTTTATAAATGGTATGTCGATAATATAGAACTCAATTCATTCTATTTCTAAAAATCAAGAAAATTAATCATTTAGTTAAAAGTTGTACAAATGATTTCTTAATGTGGGCTTGATAAATTAATTCCTATCCTTTTAGATAGCCATAAATAAATCAATATAGAAGAAAATGGTGGACATGTGGCCCAATTTCGTGGATTGGTTGAAGTTAGACATTAACACTGTTAGATGCTGGTCAGCTCAGCGATCTAGAGGTTAAGCGTTCGCGTGCGAGACCGATAAGTTCTCGGTCCGAATCCCACGGGGCGGGATCGTGTATGAGCACTATTGAGGAGTCCCACAACAGGACGAAACGACTGTCTGATGCTTCTAAGTTTTCCATACTTGTCTAGCTTCAATATAAAAAATTTAAAAAACTAACATTTATATATAGAAAAAATAGTCTATTTTGAGTCTGGTATGAAAAATTGTGTAAAACAACTAAGTTATCGATAGATTCAACTTAAGAAAACAGATTCACCGTAAAGCAATAGTTTTTAAGATATTAACTATCGTATTAAACAACAATGAATGTCAGTTGAATTTCAACTGTTCTTCAGAGTTACTTTATAAACACTTTACAAATTGAAATAAATCCAAATCTTTAACAAATCATACACTTCAGTTAGAAAAAATCTAATAAAGTAAATGAAACCTAAGTAAATTGTACTCTTCAAACTCCATTGTCAACTTCTATTACAAAAAATAACAACATTTATATTACCTATGAAATAATACAATAGAATTAAATGTAGTAGCATAGATAGGAAAAATTTATTCTACAATTAAACTATTCGAAAAGAAAATTGAGTAATTGAATTTTCAATGTAATTTTTTTAAACTAGTTTTTTTTTTTAAAGGAAAAACTACTACTTGACTGTAAGTTTTTTTTTTAATGCAATCAAATTTATTTGTGATCATTTCAAATTTCTTAATTATTGTTTGAAATAGCATCAATCCATGCATTAATCAGGATCAATGAATTAAAGCTTAAACACATATTATTTATAATTTTTTTTTCACTACAAGAAAATAATTTGCTTATCGTAGTCATATTGAGTATGAATACTATTAACATTTTTAGAATATCTGTTTCATTCCCTAATTTTCAGACTCATAATATTAATAGATGAATTCATGTGTTGATTAAAGCTAGACTACCATTGAAAACCATGAAGCATTAGACGACCGTTTAGCCCTAGCCCGGGACTCCTCAACAGTACGCATCTACAATCCCACCGGCTGGATTCCGACCCAGGGTTTTTGATAGGTACTGAAGTTCTGGTGCAAAGCCGTGATCAGTAGAGTTTAACTGGGTCTCTTGTGAGGTAGTAACTCACTGAAACAATGGTGGACGGTGATGTGATTTCGTTGATTGGTTGAGGTTAGATATTAACACCGTTGGATGCCGGCCAACTCAGTGGTGCGAGACAGACAGACCCTGGTTTCGAATACTGGGAGCCGGGTTCGTGGATGCTTACTGCTGAGGAGTCCAATACTAGGACGAAACAGATGTCCATTGCTTCCAGGTTTTTCATAATGGTTACTGATTCCAGTCACGAGATGATTATGACGACTTTGCCAAAAAACGCTTCGGAACATGTTCCATTTCTTCATTAGTTTATATGTTAAAATATATGCAACACATGAATATTCTGATTCTTTGTACATGTATAAATGTTGACTCCAGCTGTCTTGATTATTATTCGTAAGTTATCCTAGTCGTGAATTAATGACATAACTAACGAATCACATGATCAATACCACATAAAATAATAAACTGGGACTCCAATTAAGCAAACTAACTAAATTACTGTTACGTGGAAAACTAGTTTTTTTACAAACAGAAGTGATAGTTTCAAAAGTTGAGAAACAGGTTGGTTTGATTAAAATTTTAACAAATAATCAATAATCTTGAAAGAAATAATGTGATAAAGAGTGAACAGTTGATTGTTCACATGAGAAAAGAGCAATATATCCTTCAAAATTAAGTAAAACTGATACATTGTTTTTAATTTATCCTTTTTACTCAGTTGTTACTAGAAATCAATCAGTTGTATTTAGATTAGACTGGTTAATAATGTGTACTAATCACCAACAAAACTCATATTACATAAGTAAATATTTCAAGAACCCAAATTTTCAGCTTTTAAGTACAAAGAGCTTGTCATTGTTGAGTATTGGTTTTTGGAATTATTTATTAAGTGCTTATTTTTCATGTAACTATGATAGTACTTTCAGTAATTATCGTCATTTCATTTCTCGATCTTGAGTATGCGGATGATATTGTCTTACCGTGCGATAATGCCCAAGCCATGCAATCCGCACTTAATCAGTTGGCAACCAGTGTCCGTAAGTGTGGTATGTGCTTTGCACCCTCGAAGTGCAAAGTACTTCTACAAGACTGGCAGGATTCTAATCCTGTACTCACTCTGGATGGTGAGCAGATTGAAGTAGTCGAGAAGTTCGTGTATCTAGGTAGCTGCATAAGTGCTGGTGGTGGCGTGAGTGATGAGATCAATGCACGCATAGTGAAATTCAGAGCGGCTTATGCCAATCTGGGCCATCTTTGGCGCCTTCGTGATGTCAGTCTGGCTGTAAAAGGTCGGATCTACAACACGTCGGTGAGAGCAGTTCTGTTCTATGCTTGTGAAACCTGACCAATCCGAGTTGAGGATGTTAGACGACTCTCTGTGTTTGATCATCGTTGTCTCCGAAAGATTGCTGGCATCCAGTGGCAACACCATGTCAGTAATGCAGAGGTCAGGCATCGTGTGTTCGGGCACAGGCACAGAGACGATAATTCCATTGGTGTCACCATCTTGAAACACCGACTTCGGTGGCTTGGACATGTTCTACGAATGTCGTCCCAGAGAATTCCTCGTCGTGCATTATTTGCCGATTCTGACTGGTTGGAAAAAGCGGAGAGGTGGTCAGTATATGACATAGTGCCGTGGTATGAAAGAAAGCTTGTGTTGGTTCTTCTCGACTCCCTGGCTGGGGTCCGAGAGATAGTGCGACACAGCGGCTAGAGACGTTATCAGATATGGCTCAGAATAGAAGCCAGAGGCGATCCTGCTGTAACCTTCTTTTACTTGCTTTATAAAAAGTGGTTGTAACTTACTTAACTGAAAGATTTCTTTTGGTTGTAGCTTTCCATTTCCCCATTATTATTATTATTTATTATTATTATTACACTACCATACACTAAGCTGTGGTCGTTATTGTTTTTTCTTATACGCACGTTACCTTCTTTTCCTCTTCTCATTCTCATTGTTTTGTGTGGCACATATATATCTGGTGCCCCCTTGTACCAATATTTATGTGTTCAAATATATAAATAAAAATATAATAAATAATGATAGTATCTAAGACTAGAATATTTGTGAGCAAAATGAATATTACTTGTTGAAATATTTATTACATTTTCCATTCATCAATCATATTAGTATTAAATCAACTAATACTCATACTAATAACTTGTATTGAATGATTGCATAGTAGAATCTAGTTTCATAGAATCTCATTTAATACAAATATAGTTTAATCAATTTAACCATATGTTACAACTATCTTTCTGAATGACATATCATCAATAATAGTCAGATAACATAGTTCTTTAATAGTTTTATCATAACTTTACCAATGTCCACAAGATTTCAATTATTCATATGGGATTTAAGTTTATTAATTAAATTTAATATATAGATCGTTTAAATTGTATCTCTAATGGATTATTTCAATAATTGACTATATTCATATGTATTTAGACTAAAAATAGCGTTATATATATATATATAGACAAATACAAAATACTATTTTACTCACAATGGAAAAGAAAAAAATAATTCCATTCATTTATTCATTTTTATTATGCTTAGAAACATTAAATGATTATATATGATGACTATTAATATTAGTAATATATTGGGAATATATATTATGGTGAATATTGTTTCTTTTCTAACTTTTGATACAACTATTCCACAATCTGATTAGTTAAAAAAAGAAAAAACCAAAAACATCTAGGAAACTAACAAAAATACATTATTCAATAAAAGAGAAAAAAAAAGACAAGAGAAAGAAAAGGAATATTTGAACATTCATAACAGGACGTCTCATTTTATTTACCTACTTAATTCATTTATATAATAAAAGTGTTAAGTTAATGGCATCGATTTGCATTAAAATTTAATGTTAATTATGTTTTTTTTTAAATAAAAGAAAGAAAGAAAAAGAGAAAAAAAATGGTTGGTAAAAATTTGCTAAATGCATTTTAATACATAAATGATGCAATAAGTCTGGGGTAAATGTGTGTGATTTGATTTAGTCTAAATTTGGTTATTTCATTTACACATACTATTATCATAATATTAGATTAGATCAAAGTAATGTATAGTGATTTAAATAAGGGAGAATAATGAATATTTTCTGATTATTTGTTTCGTGATTTTAAAAGAACAAAAGAATTTGTGTTTCTTTTCAATAAATTAATATTGTTCTATATGTTTAGTTACGGATTAAAAATAATAAAATTTAGTCGACAATTGTTAGAATGTAGTACTTGAATTCCTGATTCAAATGAAGTTAAACCACCATGTAAAACTTGGAGCACTGGAAGGCCGGTTCGTCTCAGAATGAGACTTCTCAACACTGTGTATCCACGATCCCGCTCGCGGGATTCAAACCCAGGTCCTAGCGGGCTTGCGCGCAAACGCTTAACTTCAACCAATTCATGATAATGAGCCACACATCCACCATTGCCTTCAGTGAGTAACCAGCTCACAACAGACCCAGTTGAACTCCACTGATCATCACTTCTCACGAGAACTTCAGGACATACCAAAAGCCCTGGGTTCGAATCTTGCAGGTGGAATTGTGTATGTGCACTTCTGAGGAGTCCCACACTAGGAAAAATCGGTCATCCGATTCTTCAAGGTTTTGAACGGTAGTCTAGCTTTAATCGACTCATGAATTCAACTAATAAATTACTACAATCGTAGAGAACGAGAACACGATTGGGGACAATCGGATGTCTTTAAGCACAAAATTACAGAACATCGTAATAAAATCTGAGAACCATACAGTAAATACTTCATTTGCAAAATGTTATTCCATTGTTTCAGACTTCGCTGTTCCGTCATTTCCACAGCAATCATTCTATGTTCTTGTTCTATTTTTTTCGATCTTCTTAGTCTTGTGCTGACTGGTATTTCACTTTTAACTGATGTATATACTACTTGTACTTATCGAAATCAGTAACACATACCATACAATCTCCACAAAATCCCTTTCTGATAATAATCATTAGAATTGTAAGAATTAATAGTTCTTCAGTAAGTAAATATTTGACTATTCATTGAAATGCTAAGTTCTACATAATCACGATATTCAACGATTCATCTAGGAGCGTTACAACTATAAAGAATGTGACTTTGTTTGTCTTCTACTTAGTGTTTACAAATTCTTGTATAAAACGCATAATTTTGAATGAGATTTATATATTATGCTACGTATATCTAAAAGTTCAAATATTATATCTTCTCTCATTTAACTGATCAAAAATATCAGTGCAGAATAACACGTTACACATTTTATATAGTTTGAAAATTATTTAGACGAAGGATATCTTAGAACATTTACTAACATCTGATTGGTTAGTAGATTGTTTCAAGTTGGGCTAAGAAAACATTTGCACCTTCTTAGCTGAAGGTTTATTTATGCAACATGACTTCGAAAAATATACGAAACACATTTTGGATTCTACTAAAGAAGATATCATTTCAGTAATCTATACACAGCATATAACAAATCAAGTTTATAAAAAACTACAGAAGAACAAATATCTGCCCTTTGAAAGTAAATTATTCTGAGTATTTCCTGGGTACGAATTTAACAACATTCACCACCAAATAATCTATACATTCTATGCAACCCTTCCAAACCAATCTGAGTGTTGTTTTTTTAACAGTGAAAGGCTAAATTTTTAATTCTACTTGTTAATTAGGTAGTTTTTATGATTTATTTATATTTGATTTACCATCACGTATTAACAAACCTTTCAGTCACTAATCACCTAACCAAATGTAAATATAATCATCTTGCGTGTTTATTTAATAATAAACCAGCTTACATTAAATTAGTTCGTGTAATAAACGTATAGAATCACTCGATCTAATTAGATTACCATTGAATAGACAGTAAATTAATAACCAACCTACTGAGGTAAATTATTCTGTCTGATTAGATTTATTCATTCGGTGAAAATATTTTCAAACTTAATAGGTAACTACTTTGATTAGAATGCATGAATAGGAATCAACCATGTAAAAGTGTACTGTGTTATATTGATATTGATAGATATAAGTAGTATATATCGTCAATAAAAAGTAAAATGCCTGATAGCAGAAGGTTAAGAAGATCGAAGAAAAGAGAACGAGAACAGTTAGTGATTGGTGTGAAAATGAAGGAAAAGCCAAGTCTAAGACAAATGATTGACATTTTGTAAATGAACTATTTAATGTATGGTTCACAGATTTTACTAAAATATTCTGTAATTTTGTATTGAAGCACATTCGATTGTCTCTACTCGTGTTCTCGTTCGCTACAAATGTATAACTTTTCAAGATTATAGAAAAAATGATTGATACTCGAAGTCAACTAAAAACGGGTCAAACTAAGTAATCTAAATAGACACAATGAAGTTTATTGAACTACAGTTTAGAATTGTTGATTAATAAAGAAATAAATTTAGTAGTCATCAATATAATTTACATTTAACTGAATAACCAATTATTATGACTAAACGTGTCTCCAACTCAATTAAATGATTATAACAGAACAAAAAGTTAAATTTTTCAAGATCATACTCTGACACAAATATGCACATTTCCAAACACAGTAATTTAGACATATTTTACATTAATGGACCATACAATAGAAATGAGATTTAAAATCTTAATGTGGTAAGACAATTGTTTAATGCAACTTCGTTTCCGAAATTGTTTGTTGTCAACAGTTTCAGATTTGATTATTTTCTGTAGATTCTCAGACCATTTTGGTTAGATTCTAAGGGAAAAATCGTAACTCGTTTTGAGCTAATACAGTTTTCGGATAAATATAGATAAACAGAAATACTTGACTTTAATCAATCGGTCCACTGTAACTATTCTATAATTTCTTAATAAACTAAAGAACTTTTTCATGAAATACCCACATTATTTAGTAAATCAGATACCACTAGAGAGTTGTAACTTTCTAACCTGAAACTCTTCAACAATATCTATTCATGATTTACCATTCTTGAATTATACCCTGTCTATTAATTACTACCTCCTGCATTCACAGCCACATTTGGCCAAATTTTGTACAAATGTTATTTTCTATTTATGGCACGTTGTGGTCTGTTTGATTGGTATATAAACCTTGTATGTCTGAAATATATGATTCATATTGCAGAGACTGGGATTTGTGTTGTGGACTTAATTGGTTGGGATAGGTGGAAATCAGGACTAATCAGGACACTAGGCTGCTCGCACGTGTTTTACGCGTCCTTGGTCCGATCGATAATTCACTGCTCTCTGATTTGTGGTATTGTTACGTTATACATCACTAGGGCACTCAGGCCACAAGTTATAACAGTTTCCAAGTTTTCCATGGTGATCTAGCTTCAACTGACTCATAAACCCAACTATTAAATTACTATAATATACAAGAACCCCTTTCTGATAATAGTCACCATTAGCTCACTGGTGACTGGCTTCAAGAGGTATTTTCTGGAGTTCTAGTCAGAAGCCGTGACCAGTGGTGTTCAAGTAGGTCTCTTGTGAGGTAGTAACTCACTGAAAATAATGGTGGACAGTGGTGTGATTTCGTTGATTGGTTGAGGTTAGATATTAACACCATTGGATGCTGGTCAACTCAGTGGTCTAGTGGTTAGGCGTTCACGTGAGAGACCGATAGGTCCTGGTTTTGCACTCCACGAGGAAGGATTGTCGATGCTTACTGCTGAGGAGTCCCACCTTAGGACGAAACGGCTGCCCAGTGCTTGCAGGTTTTCCATAGTGATCTAACTTTAATTGACCCATGGTCTCAACTAATAAAATTACCATAATACCCACAAAACCCCTTTCTGATATAATTATTAGTTTCTTAGCTTTCAACATTATTAATCTTTTTCTCTTTCTTTTATAATTGTGAAAAACACAAAAAATAGATAGTCAACTGTCACTGTAGTGAATCAATTTATAAAAACTAAATAAAACAGTATTGTTATGTAGATTTTCATTATTTTGTCTAATTCGATTAACAGAAATAAGTAATAATCTCACAAACCTTTTATTTAATAATGGCGAATTTGTAAACAAGTGGCATATTAGCTTATAATATATAAATTACACTAATGAGTGTAATATTTAGAAGTTGAATGAACAGGAATATATATATATATATATATATATATATATATATATTAGTGTACCTTTGTATTCTTAAATAAATGTTTCATCGCATTAAATATTACCCTTAGTCATGACAATTACAATAAAATAATGAATTAACTATTGTTCATTTGCATGTATTGTTGTCATTAGCTTTTGCTATTCCCTTTAATTACAATCATTAAAGTCATTAGTATTATAATTAGGGTTAATGTCAAAGTTAAATAAGTTTATTTAATATAGAATTATAAATGAACAGTTTTTTGTGTTAAACAAGTGTACATATGCATATATGCATAGATTTTTAATACTGTATAAGTTAATTCAGAATTTCGCTAAAGTGATGATTGTCGTGATGGATCATACTGTTACTATCACTACTAATAATATAAGTAATATTAATCAATATTCCTTGAAATATGATACTTGATTTTGTAAAGCTCAGCTAAATCTCAAATGTAATATGAACTGTTTTTGTTTCTTTTTGAGTTTTTCAATTCTGAAATATTCGAGACTATATAATGGTTAGTTATTATAGTTTGTTTGTTGGGGTTTTCTTAAATTCAAAGGATGTTCCTCATTATGGACTAATATCTGCCAGAAAACCACTGTAAGAAGATCGACAAGTGTCAAAAACTGAAAAAATTAACCAAAGTAGAAAAACTAGAAGTATAAAGAATATGATGCTTAAAATACGACACTGAATGATTATTCTTGAAGCTCGTATACAGAACATAACTTTTAACATTTTAATAACTATAAAAAGGGATTTTTTTGTGGAGATTTTAGTAATTTCAATAGTTGAAATCATGAGTCATTTGAAGCTAGACCACCATAGAAAACCTGGAAGCACTGGACGGCCGTTTCGTCCTAGCATGGGACTCCTCATCAGTGAGCACCCCGCGGGATTCGAACCTAGGACCTATCAGTCTCGCGCGCGAGCGCTTAACCATTAGATCACTGAGCCGGCATCCAACGGTGTTAATGCCTAATTTTAGTACTTGCTTTTTTATTATAGTAAGATTGGAAATCATTATCGGAAAGTTACAACTATATTGATTGGTCACAATTGGTTCCCTTTATAAATCTGAATAAAGCCAAATCTAACATCGATGCAGAATAATATGAATTCATTATATTTTGTAGTTTCTCATCAGGTGCTTACAACCAAATATGTACTGAATGTTAACATTGAGGTATGATATAGTGTGAAACAAGTGATATAGATGAACAAAAGGAATTAGAATGGAGTTGGAATCCAAAAAGCAATAAAGGGTGGGTAATGCATTTATGAAATGAGGTTTGGAGACAGATAAGATAAATTGCGTGATAATTTTGGAAGTTATGAAGGGTATAATAAGATTACTGAGATTAAAAATTGTTAAGATAGGTTACGTAATAAGTGAATAGGATTACAATAGTTTACACAAGTTAAGAGAACGTATAGGTGAAGGAGTGATCTTGATGTACATAAAATAAGGCCATATAACAAAATAAACACTAGTTAAATAATGATAATGACATAAATAATTTACCAAGGTGGTGGGAAGTTTATTACCATCTCTTTCTGAATACATAAGTCAGGTTTGAGTTTTTTATTGCTATTGCTTCAGCAAACTGAAAAGACGCTGTTTTTTTTCTACTAATAATCTTAAAGGCTTTTGGAAAGTCAATGTTATGCTCCGTTTCAAGTAAATATCAATATATTGTCCTCTTTAAAGCCATTGCACCTCTCAGTCTCAACTTCTTTGGATCACTGCGTACTGACTAATGTAATATATGTATGACCCTTTCATGTGGATTAAATTTTATTGTTTAAGTTCAAATGTGGAACAGATCAGCGTCTCAAATGGAAAATGGTTTGCCTAAATTATGCAGATACGCTTTGTTGACGAGTCCCAACAGACCTCGGACTACCAACGTTTGAAGTCTAATGCATGCGTTTTTGAATCATTTAGATTAATAAACATGTTATGACTAGATCACACTATGGACCACACGAAAAGGGCATTATTCATCATTTAGTTAATGTAAATATCTCAGCACTATGGGAGTTCTGTCATTGCCTAGTTAGATTAGTGACAGCATCTCGAACTATAGATCCGAATCCAATGAGAAACATCATTCTTCTCAATATTACCAATATGCTTTACGGACGGATGTCAACTAGAACGACAACTAGATTTTGAATTCCTTAATGATCCTATTTGATCACCTAAAATCAAACATAAATCTATGCGAATTGTTGATATTTGTCTTTATGGTTTAAATTATCATCATAAATAAAAAAAGCTAAATTATAGGAAGTAATTTTTTCCAGTGTTTGGTTTTAATTAGGAAAAACGTCCTCTACAAAATAGTGAAATATGAACTACTCAAGATTTTTCAGTCGTCTGAGACCATTATTCAGTGAATATTGCCAAGGAAGAGTATAGAATTCAGATTGCATAGTAGTAAATAATCCAAGAGTATGAAACTTTTCGACTAGTTCCTAGGGTAATGATAGTTCTAGTGGAAACTAATTACGAAGTAATTACAATTTTCATAGTGAAGTTTTACGTGTTCAATTGAATTTCATATATTTTTTCTCCCAATAATCATTTGTCTATTTTGTTTAGTTTGCTTAAAATGTTACATTAGGTTTAATTAACTATTTTTCAGTCTTTTATCATTATTACTGTAAATAGATCGTAAGAAAATGCACTGAGAATCTACTATTAACCGTTATTACACTGAATAGTACAACTACTAATAAACAAATGCTACTTATTCAGTCAACTAAAACTATTCGTTCATAACAGTCTAAATAACTATTTTATTGAACCATTTTTTTTATTTTCATTTGTTTTTTAGTTCTCATATTAACTGTTTATGGAAATTATTTGTATCTATTTTCCTTTCTCATTTTAGGTTTAATACAATTGAGACATGTAAAAGAGTTTAAAGCTGCTAAAGAATTGGAAAATCAGTATCAACAACAAACTTCACGTAAACAAGAAAATCAAGAAACAAAAACAAAAATAAAGCATTCAAATATTAGTAAATATCCATGTACTCTTGGTATATTTCCAGCTAGAAGTAGTAGTGGTAGTAGTGGAGGTTTGATTGGAACTAGTCAACAAAGTCCATTTCATCATTTAATTAGTGGTGGTGTTCTAGGTGCTACTGTATTAACATTAGCAGCTAAAGATAATCGTTCAACGAAAGAATTAAGAGATATTCAGAAACATCAACAACCAACAGCTTCCCAGTTAGAAAAAAACACTATATCACTAATGAAAGAACAATCGAACTTAGAAGAAAATAGTAGTGATAAACCATGGACTCAACAACACATTAATCAAAATAATGAAGCTTTACTTGATGAATATCATGAATGTAATTGTTCTAATCTAGCCATTGATCCTTTAGTCGCCGAACAAGTTATTTATAATCATGATACATCAGTAGACTCTATAACAAGGAATGAACCTAATCTTTCAAGCAATACAAGTAATACAAGCAAGACAAGTCAACCAGTTTCGGAAATTCATTTGCATAAACACAATCACTATTATGATAAAATAAGGTATCAACTAGCCCGTTCTGCTACTGTCACATCATCATCACCAATGAAGAAACATACTCAACTTGAAACTACTCACAATAGTAATCCACGTGAAACAGATATGATTAGATTACAAGAAACTTTAAGTGTACCGGGTTTAGTAAGACAGTGGACAGATGATAGTGATTACACAGATGATTACAGCATTTATAAGAGACAAAATTCATTCGAAACAAATGATAGACTACCAAGCTATGATAGTAGTAATATGTCTTTGCAAACACATTATGCTAACACATATAATGAGACGTTATTCAAGCAATATGACACTAACAATGAAAATCAATTTGGCAGAATAAATCAAGAAAACAACTTAAGACTGGGTAATACAACTGTAAAGTTCGTATCAAAACAACCAAGTTTAGATAGAAACGATGTAAAGAATGTACAGTTTAATAAAGAATTAAATGATGAAAAACGTGCAAATAGTGTTACAAACTATTTGAACACTTGCCCAGTATCCTACTTAAATTCAGGCTGTCACTCTCGTATTAGACGATTAAGAGAAAATTTTGAGAAAACTAGGAGTTCAACATATACATGGAAGCCAACAAGGAATATGGGAGGATTATTAGAAAGTAGAACAGACGAAGAACAACCTTTAGCCACTACACGGATTTCTGGTAGTGATTCTCGAGTCTTTCATACTCCAGAGGCATTAGCTACAATTGTAGATAAGAATTCTACAATTACAGTGGAAAATGTGCCACAAATTTCAATTGAAGAAGACGAAGATACTGGTAAATCCGTGAAAATATCAGGGATTAAAGAACAAGAAAGATTTTCACCCCCTACATTAGATTTACAGATTACTGATAAACATGATAATGCTGATGATATACATAAAACTCCATTAATATCACCTTTAATCAATATAGAATCTGAAGTGGAAGAAACAGCAGATGACAGCGAACGATCCATAATGCAACGCCGGTAAGAACATACCCCTATTACTCATGTTTTTACTTATATTTTAATAAATCTACAACAGTAAATCTATTTTTTATATCTAATTCTGAATACCTTTTGAAAGACAACAAATTCGTTGAGAATGAATTTTTATTTAACAAGATTAAAATCATCAATATTGGGTGGTTGAGATTATTAAGCTTTTGATTGAGGTCATGAACATCGAACCACCATTGAGAACCTGGAGGCACTGGACGGACGTTTCATCCAATTGTATGACTTCTCAGCAGTACGCATCCACGGTCCCGATCGCGAGATTCAAACCCAGGTCTTTAGATCTCACGCGCGAATGCCTAGACTCTAGACAACTGAGTTGGCCAGTATCCAACAGTGTTAATGTCTAGCTTTAACCAATTCAAGAAATCGCGCGAACATCTCCCATTGTACAGAGGTAGATACCTGTCTCTACCTGATATGGATTAGCTCTACTTGTTACGTCTTTTCACTAGAACTTCGAGAATTCCGTCATGAAGGTAGTCACTAGAGAGTACATGGTAATTATCTGTATTGGGTTGTGATTATTAAGTTAAGCGTTCGCGCACGAGATCAAATGCCCTGAGTTCGAATCATGCGATCGGTATCGTGGATACGTACCGCTGAGAAGTCCCGCATTAAGACGAAAAGGCCATCCAATGCTTCCAGGTTCTCAATGGTGGTTTGATGTCAATTGGTTCATGATCTCAATCAAAAATTAAAATCAATTCTTATTGTGTAGTACAAAATCAAAAAATTAAGAATAAGTTAGTAATATATATCATAATAAATAAATAAAAATATAAAATATGTATAAAATTATATATCGAAGGCTTGGCGGCACAATTATTTAATGAAGTTTAAAATAAGTTAAAATAGTATATACTAAAACACTTCACAGAATTCATTTGGCACTAAGGACAAGATACTATGATTTTGATCACTATCTTTGAAATAATTCATGTCAATCTTAAGATAAGTTTTACCATAATTCAATTAAACTGTTAACAATAACTAAGTTTTAACGTTTGTGAGATATCTTTCTTCTTACTCTTTTCAATATGATAAAAGAAACTATGTGTATGAAATATGCTTCTGTCTATACAATCATCATGAAGGTTTGATTATTTATTATCGAATACAACCTCTTTTATATTTTAATTATTATTTTAACATGTTTGATTATGTGATTAGTTGAAAGTAATAGATAGCATCTTTCCTTAACAAAATCAAATGATCGAACATTACCTATGAAGGTGATTTATTAATATTTAGTATTTAGTTATGATACATAACTGCTAGATACATTCACTTTCAGTAATAAAACTTTCTTTATTCACTCCAATTTCCTAAATGTTTTATTATTGATTAATTTCCCTTCAATTATAGTAAACAATCAAATATTTTATGAACATCATTAAAGAAAGTTTTCAGGTATTTTTACTGTCTACTATTTTTAACCTATATTTATATTTTACTTACTTACTTACTTACTTACTTACACCTGTTACTCCTAATGGAGCATAGGCCGGATATTTCTAAGTGATAGAATATTCAGTTTAGATAATATATTTAGACAAATAGTTGGTAAATTATATTTTCATTAAGTGACAAGAAAAACAAATATTTATAGTTTAAGTTAAGATAATCATCAATATCTTATACGATGTAAAAATTGACATAAAAGTTATATATATATATATATATATATATATATATATATATATATATATATATACATTAGGTATAATTATTCATTAAGTAGAGTTTTGTAGAACTCAGCGATTTGTTTAACTTCCTGACGATATCTGTTCAATGATAACTGTTTAAACTAATATAGAATAGATATAATATGGCTGAGTGCAATTCGGGAGCATGTTTCTTATTGTTTGAAGCTTGTCGGCTAGATTTATGTGCATACTAGAGCTGATGTTAAATTAGATTCCTGATTTCTTTAAGAAATTATTCATATATAGTTTTTAAAGTTTACTTAATTTTTCGAAAGTTATGAGCCATTCTTCGCGTCTATCTGAATACAATCCAAAAGACGTGAGGTTAATGAATAAAGATTCTTTTACATATTGACATGAAAGTGTGGAAATGCATAATCTGAAGGATTTTAATTTATATACTTTATTGAAATCAATGGTTATTTTAAAGTTGCCTATAGATGTTCCTTGTTTATATCACAAATTGATATCAGCCTAGTAACTACTGAAATTGGTGTACACTGAACAGATATTTCTTTCGATTATAAGACAACTTAGGAATTCATATCTACTAAACGGTCTTGGATCAAACTAAGTACCTTCAAGTTTATATTCAAACTACTGACTAGTAATTTATTAGTTCCCATTCCAAACGTAGTTCTCAATACCAAGAAACTATTATATACTGTCATCATTCACATCTATCTTACGTGGTTTAACTGCACCAGTCTGTATAAAAAAAGATTTTTATTTAATAAGTGACAAACTTCTGTATACATAAATAACTTTTGAAACTGAGAAAACCTCAAATTGAGTTATAGTTATGAATATTCTTTCTAATCGTAATCTTTATTCAATCTAAAATGTTCTTTGTACTTAACCGTTATTATTTTCCATCCATTCAATTTCGGTCTCCTGTGAATATAAATATAATTCCTTAAAGTAGCCTGTTATAAATATAATCTAAGATAGAGATTTAAACACCTAAATAAATCGACTATATTGGCTTTAATATTAATGTTACTATTAATATTAATATCCCACGAGCAGTATCGTGAATGTTATTGTCTAATCTCAATCAATCCACGAAATTGCGCAACCATCTTCTATTGTACTGAGGTAGATACCTGTATCTACCCGACACGGGTTAGGTCCACTAGTCACGGCTTCTCACTAGCCCTGGGTTCGAAGCCCGTGAGCGGGATCGTGGATACGCACTGCTGAGGAATCCCACAATAGGACGAAACGGCTGTCCAGTGCTTCCATGTTTTTAGTGGTGGTCTAACATCAATCGGTTTATGATCTCAATCAAAAACTTAATAATCTATACAACCTTTATACTAATATTTTGAAAATATATGTTTATTCTTCATATTTTTATTTATTTGAGCTCTATACTATAAAGTAGATTAATTGAATTAATTTAGATAAACAAATGTATCTAAATCCTTTCTATAGAGTTTTTCCCACAACTAACATACAATTTTGTACATACGGGTTAGGTTAGTAATTTAATTTTGATTAGTTCAATGGATATTTAATTTGATTTTAATTAAAATGATCAGTAATTAGGATCTCCTCTAGCATACTTGATACGATTTAGTATCTTCACAAAGAAATATGAATAAATGTCAATATAATTTTTAATATTTTTTATATAAACTCTTCTTCCCTCTCTTATTATCATTGATCCTGTTCTGAAGTTCTTTTTCTTTTTTTGATTACTATTAACCAAAGTATTTTTAATACGATAATTTTTCATCACTTTAGATTATTTACATACTGAAGAACCTTCGAAATAGAATTTGTCTTTCTATTCTGTAAATGTTATTATTCCAGCAATTGTTTCAATATATATCAAACATTATCCTTAAACATGTACATTTCATTAATTCCCTAATATTTGAGAGTTATTATTATTTTCAAAGCAAATAAATGCAATGTATATTATCGCAAACTTTAAGTAACAACTGTAGTGAACAAGCGTGGGTAATCGGATGTATTTGAACACAAAATTACATAACATCGTAGTAAAATATAAGAACCATGGAGTAAATACATCGTTTGCAAAATGTCAATCAATCGTCTCAAACTTTACTGTCCCATCATTTCCACAGCAATCATTCTCTGTTCTCATTCACATTTCTTCGATCTTCTTAACCATCTGCTGACTGATATTTTAATTTCGACTTATGATACATACTACTTATATCTGTCGTCATTAGTAGCACACATCATACAACATACCCCTAGAATTTAAGTCAGTTTTGCATACTTTACAAAGCAATCTGCTAGTGCATGATTATTAAGATAACTGACTAACTTGCTTGTATATACTGCTTTAGTGTGACGCTTTATTTTATTTAAATTATACTTTGTAAGCAATTGACAAGCAAATCTAACAAATTTAAATGGATTCATACTATTCTTGCTTAAATTGTTACCGATGATTACAAATTGTGTATATGTAGTTAACTACTCATGTGGAACTAAATGATATTTTATGGCGCTCTGACGTCATCTGATAGCATTGAACACAGAAATTATCTGGTTCATTTCATAATTAAGAAAATTTTCATTAGGAATATTATTCTATAGCTACTGTGATACAACATCTGAACTGTCTACAATCAAACAGGATTACTTATTATTCATCATCATAACATTACATTATTAGTCCATTAAAGTTTAGATAATAACATCTAATATTCATCCGTTCAGAGTAGGCTATAACATCGGTTTTTAGCTCTGTTTGTTACGGAACTCTCCAATCGTTGATACGGATGCTCCAGTCTCATGATCATAGTAATTAAGTTACCGAATTCATTTCTAAAAAGGGAATATTACTTTGTTTTGTATACAAATACATGAAATTAAAGTAGGTTACACATGAAAAATCATTTTTTTAAAGTCCAATTCAAGTTAGTAGTATTGTTGGAGTTTTACATAGCTTTCAACTTTTTACAATAATTCATTTTAACTTAAACTGATTTTACTACTAATGAAACTGTGATGGTCGGTATTCTATATAATCCTTAAACTTCGTATACGGTTCGTCTTGATAACCGTCACTAGATAACGCCCTAACTGTATATTAATCAGAAGGCGAATGCAAAGTGTTGATTACGTTTATTATAGGACCACACACAGATATCCAAAATTACAGGAGCGTTAAGCAAGCATGAAAGAGTTGTGCCGAAAAGCAAGCAGGCAAGCGAGCGAGCGAGTGAGTGAGTGAGTGAGTCATCGAATACGAGTACGAGTAAGCGAGTACAGATAAGCGAGAGAGCAATGTACATGAATAAAATGGACATATATATACATAGTGAAATGAATGAATCATCGAATCAATTAAGCTGTTAATAGTAAGGCTAGCAGAGTGAATATATATGTAGGCAGTAAGCAATGCTCAAGCATACATGTTCATACATTCTCAACAATAATCAAGATACAATGATCTAGATAAGTTGTTGTTGTACGGATAACTCAGTTCGTTCATAAGTTAACAAAATGACTTAACCGAATTAAATGTGAGTTGCTATAAAACTCACTGTTTACTTACCATAAGGATTTAAAATAAAAAATATAAATAAATAAGATAATGTATTTGTAATATCCCAATGAGTAGAAAAATTAATGTTCTGACGTTTCGTGACTCAGTATAAGCTACTTCATCAGAGAATAAATAGCCAAATCAAAATTAATCCAATTTTAAATAGTAGGAAAGGAACAACCATAATTATAAATTAAATAATAAATTTTTGTACTGCACATAATTATCCTACAAGCAGTATATCAGTCTGTTCAGATGGTATATTTAAAGAACTTTATTTACACACAGAATACGCTCTGAGGACGTTGTCTATAATACCAATGAAAACTTCATAAATGGACCATCTTACTCAAAGAACACAAATTAACAACATTAGTCATCAAAAATATAAATCAAAATGTAGACCAGATAGAATGTGGTCAACAGTGGAGACAACTTGTGTCATAATAACTATATAGAGGTGATTCACACAAGATGTCAGCCAAAACTCATCAAATTTTAATCAAAAATATCAACAATATGATAATCCAAACCATTTCAAAATTGAAATAAATCTAAGTTATTTTGAATAACTCCACCCCAATTAGAAACTTAAAAAATTTAGTCTTATTAAGATAAACAATTTATTTCAATTGTCTATTTCACAGTTTCACTTAATTAATTTGCATATCCTTTACAAAATAAGTTTTAACTAATCCAAGTAATTTCAATAGTTAAGATCATGAGTCAAGTAAAGTTAGACCATCTTGGAAAACCTGAGAGCACTGGACGGCCGTTTTGTTCTATTGTAGAACTCCTCAGCAGTGCGCATACACGATCCCGCTCGCGGGGTTCGGACCCAGGACATATCAGTCTTTCGCTTGAGCGCTTAGTCACTAGTCCATTGAGTTGGCCGGCATCCAACGGTATTAATGTCTAACTTCAACTAATCCTCAAAATTGAGCGACATATCCACCACTGTCATCCGTGATTTCCTATCTCACAACAGATCCAGTTGAACTTCACTGGTCACTGTTTATCACTTGAACTCCAGGATATAAAAAAAAAAACATGTGACAAATAGTCAAACAATATTAGATTAAACCCGATTAATTAGCATAAATAATAATTAAAAAAAGAAACTAGATCGATTCACGTTAATAATTAATCACTTTTATCCAAATAAAGTATCAACCATTTAAGATTAAATAGGTTGAAATTTTCTTTTCGATTATTTATCAGGTAAAAATAACTGATTTAAAACAAAACAAAACAAAAAGTAAAGAAGTCTTTTCAATAAAGTTATGAGCAACCAGTGAAATATATATCAATATGTAGTCATAGAAAACGTTTTCGTTAACGGATTGAACTACATAAATCACATATTTTGTTTCACTAGTTTTTATTATTATTCCTATTCGTGAGTGTATCTATATATCTATCTATCTACTATATATGCGCCTATTTCAATCACAAACTAAATACGTTGTATGAATGATTTTATGTTACGTAATCCAATATCTATACAATTGAATTATTGTTAGTTAGACAAATGGTTATTTCTATAATAATTAAAGAATAATAGTTTTTTAAACATTCTATTATATTATTTACTGGTAATTAGATGTTATAGGTAATAATAGTAAAGTTCTACATCAATTACGTTATCAAGAAGTTCATAAATAAGTAAATGATTGATCATTAAAATATAATTAACAGAAAAACGTTTTTATTTTATAGTAGAAATGTAACTATTATAGATGAATGAAAAACATGATAACTTATAGAAACAGTTACCATTTTTGATAACACTCATATTTCAGGTTATTCAGACATTTGAAATATTTGGGTCATTAACAAGTAATATAACTTTCAGTATGAGATTGTGAAGATTATTGAATTTGATTGAAATCGTGAGGCGATCAATGTTTGACCAACATTGGGAACCTAGAAGTACTGGATAGCCGTTTCGTCCTAGTAAAGGACGCCTCAACAGTGCTCATCCACGATCCCGCGCGCGGGACTCGAAACCAAGGACTTTCAAATTCCCACGCGAATGCTTAACCTCTGAACCACTGAGCCGAAATCCAACGGTGTTAAAGTCTAACTTCAACCGACCCATGATATTGAGCGTCCATCTCCCACTGTCTTCGGTGGATAACTGCCTCATACTCGACACGGTTGAAATCCATTGGTCAAGGCATCTCACTAGAACTCCAGAAATTACCTCTTGAAGCCAGTCACTAGTTAACTTATGATAATTTTCAGTATCAAGTTGTGGAAATTCTTGAATTTCACTGAAACCATTAACCGATCAATGTTAAATAATTGACGTGTAAATACTTGAAATAATTTCAGTTTTTTCAAATTTATAAGACGTATCGGTATTTATATATCAATATTGATAAAATGCAGGTTGAATAGTTACTATACGATTTTATTAATCAGCTAAAACTAAAATCGATACGCCAATTAATTGAGTCAGTTATTTTGATAAACAGTTTGTAAGTAGGATTTGGTTAGCACTTGATAATAAATAACATTATATCAGTTAAAAACTTGTAATTGATGAGTTCCAATATTCGCAAAATATTAGGTTGCCAAAGATATAAACCAGGTACTTGTTTATGAAACGATTCGGTGTTTAACAATATCTCCAAATATATACTGATTAAAATATTCTACTGAAAACTTTATGTTTAACTATAAACACATGATTTATAAATTACTGAACAGATCACTGTTTAGGGAATTATAATAAACAAAAAGAAATAAAAACACTGACATTTTGTACTCAGGTAATGGTTTAATCGTTGCGCATAAGTAAGAATTCAACGCTAAAATGAAGCTTACATTTTAACTGACTATCAAAGTATCATAAATTAACCCATGTAATGTAACCACTAGGCTTAATAGTGAAACACTATTAAGATTCAGTATTGAACAACAACATTTCTACATGTTCGTAGATATAAAAAAGTGAATTTCATACAATTAGTTTCATTAGTAACTAAAAATTTATTTTGACTTTAAGGAGAAATGAATTTCTCGTCTTTACATTCTTAGTAGCATTACGGTTTTTAATATTTGCTACTTCTAATCTATACACATTTTCAATGAAAGTAGAGAAATCATCACAATGTCTAAATTACTTAATTAAAAGCACAGTGTAATGCCGTTAACTGTTGAAGTTTGTGAACCTTAATGTAAATCAAACATATATATATATATATATATATATATATATATATATATATATATATATATATATATATATCAAAACAGTACATAGCATTCAACAAATTTGGATTAGAGAAATAAAGCAATTAGGTTAGTAACAAAGAGAAGTATACATCAAAACAAGTTCATTTGTACGTATATAAATATACAATCAAAATAAACGTAATTTATATCAAAGATTTTTCTTATTATCCAATAATCTAAACTTGATGATGAATGAATTGATGAATTTCTATGATAAGAAATCAACAACGTTTGTAGGTTGTTTTTTGTCACTATTGATTTTTAAAAAAATAATATGATAATCTTATATGGATCGATTTTCTTGGAATTTCTCATCGACAGAAAAGATTCTACTCACTTCAATAAGCCAGGAATACGTTTATCAGTTCGGTTAATCTTTAGTTAGTTAGTTATTCTTAAATAACGTTTTATCATATATGGTGCGTTGGGTTACAACGTAAAACATCTGACTTTCAGATATTAGCTTATAGGTTTGAACTCAACCTCATCTTTCCCAGTTTGGTCAACCAGATATTATCACTAACGATTATGTCCAAATTCATTTGGTCCATTATGAAGTACACAAATCTCTACTTGGTGAACGCGATCATACAGAATTTATTCAGTCTCCACAATCGTAAATCTATAATCATTGTGTTAGAGTAGCCAATACACGTCAAATATGTATTAGTTATGATTGAATTGGCCAATATTATACATTAATATTAAACACAAGTAGATTGCATTCTAAACACTTATAAATTTGATATCTCTCGAGTTGAAAAGTCATGTAAGTAGGCTGAAGTTGAAAGGATTGTGGTGTTTCTTACTTTACTCCTAACAATAAATTGGGAGGGTGTGACATTCACTTTTACAGTACTATTGAAATACTTTTCCCATTTCATCTGGATGAACACTGTTTTCGCACAACATATGTAATAATATGGTGTGTTAAGAAATAAATTATCTTTTGATGTAACTACGTTTAAACTGGAATCTCAACCAGTGATAGAATGATTGCTAGAACTTATTGTTGTTAAAATCGATTGCATCATCTTTAAAATAATTTATAATATTCGGCTATAGTTGTCACAGGTGAAAGAGGAATAGTTGTGGGAAACTGCTCATTGATGTGGAGGTGAAGTGTGAATAAAAAATATAAATCAAAGCTGTTTTTAACTATATTCATGTAATAACATGTAAGAAAAGCTTTACTCTAAGATGCTAGGTAGTAATCAATCTAGAAAGAAAAGACAAAGACAATATAGTAAGTTCCAACCTAAGCCCTACTTGCAAGGTAACATGAGTGGTCGGTAAAGATCAGACTAACCCCTACTCTGTTGTAAACTTCATTATTCGGCTCACAAAATCTTTCAGGTTGCTCGATTTGTATGCGCATGTATATGAATTGCACTAGTATCAGCTTGTGTAGTTGTGTATTTAGGTATATGAAAAGGTTACGCTCCGAGTTCGCAAAAGGAACGTAAGCTGAAATGTCTAATAAAGTTAGAGGCCTAAAACAACATATCAAAGACATAACAAAAAGATATGACAGTAAATACCAGAGTGAAGTGACCATCAACCCTCCCTGAGAGCGCTTGTTCTGATATCTGTGCCATGAAGTGCTTTTAGCATGTGATACGTAAGAGAGAGTCAGTTTTAGCAAACATGTCCACAGGTTGAGGTAACCATCTATCTTTCAAGGTGGGTGAGTACATCAATGTGTATACTATGAGATACATGAGTGAAAACGTATGTGTTACCGGTATTCATGTAACGTGTACATCTCTCTAATGCAACACCTGCACATCAAGACCACGGTGTATCGATTTATGCACGAGACGAAATGCATACAGTGGGTTTATGATCCTTGAAAACAAGGTAACAAACTCCAGAAGAGTCACAACCGCTTCATTGGATGAAGCACTACCAACCTTTAATATCTGGAAGACTGTGTTTCCAGATGTTGGGTTATCATTAAAGAGATTTATTATGTTACGTAATATATATCCATTATAGACATATTCTGATTAGTTTTTAGATCCTTCTATTGATAGAAAGATAATAATTTTTCAGGCATTATTTATTTATTTAATAAATCTTAATGATTTGAATTAGATTAAGACATTTCTAGTTATTCAAACAACTCAAACTTTAAAATTTGACATGAAAATAAAGCGATTAAATGTAATAAAATTGTGACGTAACCCTAGACCATAGATACAATAACTGATTAAATAAATTATTTAAATAAAAAAACCTATATAATAATTAGACTTTAGAAATGTTCAATATTCCTGTTGTACTATTATATTATATTATATTATATTTCAGTAAAGTCAGTATGAAATCATTACAATTGATTAATCACTAGGTGGTGATCAATCTCATGTGTGTCAAGTCCTTCTTAGTGCAGATCGAATGCTATCGACCAAGTTACAATGTGGCCACCAGTCTAGGCGACTCGATATTATGTGTACTATCTCAACATATGTATATGACAATACGGTTAAAATTTATTTTTATATTTAAGTATTTTGTAGGATATAATTTTGGTCATTATCAAGATTTTGGTGGTCACTTGTCTTACTTTATACAGTGTTGAGTCACCTAGACTAGTGGCCACATTACGATTTGGTCGATAGCATTCGATTTGCGCTAAGAAAGACTTGACACACATGACATTGATCACCACCCGGTGATCAATCGATTGAGACTACATTTCAGTCATACAGGAGGTCGGTCACGGACCGGGTAGCTCAGTGGTAAAGTCTCTGACTGTAAAGCTGGGTGACACGTGATCGAATCCTTCAGAACTAGTTCCCTCAAGATTACAGGTACACCTTGCTGATGGTTGCCATGTAGCACGAAACTCGGGCCTAGGGTTTCCTGTTAACTACCTCCAACCCCCATCTTATCTCAGAATATGGAAATCGTTTTTATTCAGTTGTTATATATATAAACTAACTCAAATAATAATGAATGAATGTGATTACATCTATAGGGTAAATTTGATGCATTTTTGTTTCTTGAAAATTACCATTCTAGAATTAATACAAAATAATCTAAACTGGATATGTACCTTTTTAGAAAATGTTACATTTATAGTATGTTATGCAGAAAGAAAACAGAATACTAAAGTATACTATAGACCTGTTAAGTTTCTTTAGATGTAACAAGTAAATTATTTGAGTTGTTAATGTTGAAATCATGGGATATAAATCATCAACTTATTAGTAGTAGTCGATATGTTAAATAGTTGGACCCTTTTTAGTTAATTCCTTTATATCATTAAATAATAATCCCATGACACCATTAATAGACATATTTGTATATTTTACTAAAAGATGAAAGTTCCTCTGTAATGTCATATGATAAAGTTTGATCTATAATGTAACCAGAAAAAAATGTCTCCGTGTTAGGTGGGGGAATTTTTGCCTTCATTTATATCAGTGATAATTATATTCACTAAAAAAAATTATTATTCGCACATTAACTTGGAATGTTTCTAATTGAGGTAAAGTAATCATATTGAGTGATACAATGAACATGGATAAACAAGACATGTTTTTCTCTTGTCAACATTTTTTCCTTAATGTTCATTTAAGTGACAAATAAGTAAATCATGATCACTTATTTAATAGTAAACTGAATCAATGTTGGTTAATAGGGAAAACTGTCTTTAAGTTAAACTATCTTCCGTAAACTTTTCAACTAAACATGACATTAATGATTTGTCTTAAATATTACATTAAGCATCAGCAATATATTTTACTCATTTATACGATTAAAAACAATTTATCTACAATTTATCAAATTTCTTCAGTTAAACGTCAGAGATTTTGTTATCGGGTATTAAATTTTACACTTTATTGCTTAAATATTTTACTTAATTTCCTCAAAATAAACAGTTTATCTTCTTTATGATATGCTCTGTAAACAATGGTAATTCTACTGCTCACTTTCTGTGAACTGTAACGTTTTTTTTTTAAATAATACAATCATAAAGTACAATCTTTTGAGAAACTTTACACTTCTAATTCACTATGTATTGTATTTATAAACAATAGTTTGTGTTTAGAATTCAAAATCAAATAACATTGTACAATATAGTTACATAACATTTGGATGTATTGTTCAGTTTGTTTGTTTTTATCAAATCACAATCTCTCCTCAAAAAATGTTTATTTTTAAATAATGACAAACTGGTTCACATTTTATTGATTATTAGTTGTTAGGATAAACTTTATTTCTTGTCAAATCTTTTAAAACTGTTAGTTGTGAAAAGAATTGTTGACATTATCTGTAGTAATATTCATAGTTCATTTATTGGTGTATTAATCAATATGAGGGAATTTTTCGCCCCGTAGCTTAGCTATCCATCAAATAGACACATTCATTTTATGTTATTATGTCGTTGTTTGGTTAAAGATTAGAGATTACATTACACTACTTTCATAAACCTGTAATAAGACGACTTATAGCATTTCGATACATGATCTTAAAGTATATTTTACTGTTTTTCTACCATACATATTATTATCTTTTTAATTATGTTCATTTTCCTGCTTCTGTGGTAAATATTTTTGAAATCATGCCGATCAGGTACTGTCTAGAAATAATCATATATTGGATGGAGATTTCATCTCATTTTGAACCTTTAAACTGTTAATCATTAAATCACAAGGTATATCACAAGTCCGATTATTATCTTCAACGAATATCTAGTTGGTCAGGTTGCACTCTTTATCTATTTTGAAACCTAGAAGTTGAAGATATTTTTTCCTGGAATACTTAAATAGTTAAACTGTTAATTTTCGAGCATGTTACCCATCCTGTAAACACTTTCAAAAAGTATCTTGCAACAGAAATAGCTGAATAAGTCTTTAATTTTAATTCAATCAGTTTGCAGTATTTGGAATGACTTCGATCGTTATAACTAGCTTTCAGTGTCATTTAAATCTTAAAGGATACGTTTTTTTTTATTTACCTTCATGGTATATGTACCATATGTCTACATTTCTATGTTATAGAACAAATTGTTCCAGGGTGAAGAAAGTTTTTAAGTGAACCATTTCATCGTAATTCACTTCATAGGATAATTTAAAACAATAACAAACGACTAAAGCGTCGACAAAAATTTCATTTGTAACTTCAAGTCACATGAGTATTATTCTTTATTATGACCATGATAGAAAATCTCAATTAATAAATCTTAAAAAGGATTAGTTATTAAATAAAGTTCTATTTGTACAACTCCATGATTAAATAAATAAATATGTTTTCGATTAAATTTTTATTCTCTGAACTGGATGGTTTAGTGGTGGAGCTTTTATCATTCTTCTGAATGACATCATTAGTATAAACGTCTACTTCCACCTGAGCTACTAATCTTCTCTAACATCTCAGATAAATTTTTCTAATCCATCATCTACCAAGAATGTAGAAGAAAAAAATTTTTTTTAAAAAAGACAAATTTTGTGTATGTGTACAGATTAGATTATGGATAAACATGACTGTTAATGAAAAATTCTCGTGGACATCTGTTAGACTGTTTCGATGAAGTGAGAAAAACTAAATACTTTACATTAAATATTTATTTTAAAATGGAAAAAAAGGAAAAGAAATGTCGTTGATAAAAAGAATTCAAAGAAGAATATGAGTAAATCTAATCTAAAGTTGTCTTTGATTTGAAGTTATTGTGTGTAGGTTAATCTATTGTTTGATTATTTGTTTATCTATGCTTCTCTACATATAAGTAATTCCAATCTATTAAAATGTATTAACTTATTTAAGTTAACTGAATGAATTAATTTGTTCAATTATTACATGAACTGAATTACTAAAGCTTTTGATGAAATATACATGGAATTCATGAAGATTTATTATGGAGATAACTTGATAAGGATTGCAACTCTTGTCAGTTAAATCAGACATTGTATTACATGCAATAAAAATTCTATAGTTGATCTAACTAGAGATTCACTGTTGACTTACTGTGCTGATGGAAACTTACAATATTAACAGTTCATTATACATTTCAATCCCTGGCTTACAGTCTGAATGACTAATGATCAAGTGGATTTGTTAATATTACTTTGGAATTCAATTCTAGCAAAGTATAAAATCACATGGAAGAAGGACAATCTGATCTATGAGAACTTTTCCAGATATCTTGAAAAGTCGGAAACAAAGATGAGGCAAGCATATTACCGAAAATTAGGAGTAAATAGATCTTATATTTCAAAACTTAAGTTTTCATATTTTATTTATTCATATTGAACTGCATAATATATTTACCACAGTAATGGATATCTTGCTTTTGAATCAACAGTGTACAAACATGATTTGTATTTTACCAAAAACCTAGTAGCCTTGTAGTGAACGAGAACATAAGCGGAGACAATGGAATGTATTAATACATGACAAAATATCTGAGAATCATACAGTAAATACTTCATTTGCAAAATGTCAGTCAATCGTCTCAGATTTCAATACTCTTTTGTTTCCACACCAATCATTTTCTGTTCTCGTCCTAATTTTTTCATTCTTCTTAACCTCCTCCTGTCAGGTATTTCACTTTCGATTGATAATACATACTGCTTATATCTGTCGACATCAGTAGCACACTACAGCCTATCTTCAGTCGATACACTTCAATCATTTTCTGTTTAGTATTGTTTTCACGATAAACTAGTCGGACTACCGATTATCAGCAATCAGATAGGATCAACGTATGATGTATAACAAGAAGTTAAATGTGAAGAGGAACACAAAATATTGTTTTACCTATGAGAACATCTAATTAAACAGTGAAATATTTCATTTTTCCAATATTTTTCAATTTTCTTCATTACGCCTGATAAAAAACTCTTGATAGTTTTATCTGCTTTACTGAAAAAATGGTTTGCTGACCAGTCATTTCCTCTAAAATTTTGGCAGCCCTATTTAGTCTGTCACTACTTTCCCAAACACAAATATGAAGACATAACTTCTGTATTTTTATTTCCCTCATCGGGTTATTTGTTTTTTCCTTAACTTCTTTTTTCTTACAACCATTGTGTGCAGATCAAGCGTGCATATCAACATGCCAAAAGTGAAATTACTGAGCTTTGACTTAATGACAAAAGTATTATTGAATAAAGTGGTAAATATCACAAAATAGTTACTAGGGGATAATAAAAAAAAGAAACCTATGAAAACCATCATAAATCTTTTTTTTTGACAAACACTTTGGGGAAAATATTTTACACAATTTATCTATAAATTTACAAAGTATCAACTATAGTTTATTCTAATATAATTCAAATAATTTCCTAAGATTTTTATTTTCATATTTTATTACAGACGCGATGCAATGAATAATCAACATCAACAAAGAACAATTAAGAATGTTGGCTATCGTTTAGGTAAACGAAAACGTCTATTTGAGAAACGATGTCGGATATCAGATTTCTCATTAAGTTTCGCTGTATTTGGTATATTAGTCATGTTAGTTGAGACGGAACTTATATTTGCTGGTGTTTATGAAAAGGTTAGATAATTCAATGAATGCTTTCTTTTAATTCACAGTTATTTCTTTAATTTATTGCAGTTTTCATCTTGAAAGGTAATATTGTAACGAATGAGAAGTCATGTGAGGACAACCAATTTATTGTTTGATACAAAATTACAGAACATCATCTTAAAATATAAGAATTATACATTCATTTGCAAATCTTCAATCAATTGTCCTTTACATTTTTCATGACTCATCCAATCCGGAATTTCTTTGTTTTGTTCAACTTGATCTTTTTAGCCTTCTGCTGCCAGGTTTTCCATTTCCAAATGGTGTTCGTATTACTTGTGTTTCTCGACATCAGTAGCATACGCCACGGTATCAGGGAGCCAAACATTTATTATATTCGAATTGATCGAAAATTTGTTTTTCCTTATCGTCACCAAAAGATTCTGGTACAAATGAAAAGTGAACACATAACGTGTAATCGGTCAATAACTTATTGACCTATTCGTTGTGTCACTCACTAACGTTTTTGTTTTACTCTTGGTAAACACATTTGTGTAATAATTGGATTTACAAATCATTTCATGAAATAATTAATTAGAAGTATGAAGTAAAAACCACTCAAAACTTAGTTTAAAATTTATTATCAAAGTTTTTATGAGTTCACTACATATCGGTCAGTTTGTACAGAATTATTGATTTCTTTAACAGCTAATATACATTTCAAAATAATAGATGACCGACCTACTCTTGAAACCTGTTTTAATGGTAAGAAAATCATTTAGTAGTCCCCATTGTCCAATATATACCTATCGGTATGGGGATTTGTGGAGATTGTGGTATTTTTACAGTTAAATTCACGAGTCGATCTAAGGCAAGCCATCTGAGGTGTCCCATACTAGGATCAAACAGTCGTCCAGAGCTTCCTCGTTTTCAATGGTGTTCTAGTTTAGATCGACTTGTGAAGTTAACTGCTATGATATATATGTGAATTAACAAACAAAACATTATACAGTTGTTGAATTTTTCAAAATAGGTATTTTAATTTCGACATACACATCTATATCAGATAGTTACCAAAAAGAGCCTCAAAATCACCATTAAATACTCTATTATATATACGTGACAAATCTTTGGCAGGTCAACCTTTTACTTTCTGAAACTTAATAACGTAACGTATTAATCTGTTATACACCGAATATAAACATTTACAATATAAACTTTACATTTTAATTTCGTTGAGAGCACCTATTCAATATTTTATAAAATTAGCTCCGTTCACACATCCACCATTATCTTCAGTGAGCTACTATCTCACAACTGACGCGGTTGAAATCCATTGGTCACTGCTTCTCGCTAGAACTCCATGATATATCTCTTGAAGCCAGTCACTAGTGAGCAACTGTTAATTAGTATCAGAAATGGTTTTGTGAAGATTGTAGTAATTTCAGTAGTTGAGATCATGAATCAGTTGAAACTAGACCACTATGGAAAACCTGGAAGGTATTTATTCAGTGTAAATTATAGACATGCTTATTTCTTTAGTGTTTTATTATAACAGAAAAAAAAACGACAATAACTTACTTGAATTACATTCACGATCCATAATTTTGAAACTCCTTAATTCCATAATAACAATTAAAAATGCTGCAAAATTATATTTAGTTCTATTGATTAAACACTTCAGTGTAAAACTTTTTTTCCACTTTTGTTTTTCCATAAAAATTGAATTCTTTCATAAATCAGTAATTTCTTATTTAATTAAATAATGATTTATTTTTTTTAAATAACCAACAAGTATGTTAATAGTAACGCTAAGGTTTATATTCAATAATTTTTCTTCAAATCTTTAAATATGATAAAACAATACAATGAAATAGCAACAATAAATGAAAGATCAATATACTTTTTGGTAACAATGTATTGTAGTTAGATATTAAGACCGGTGGATGCTAGCTATGGTGTGGGTTACTTATATCCACACAAGTAGTATATAATGGTGGTCAGGTATAGAATGTATTTCAGTAGAACGTCGATGAGGAAACAACGGGAACGGAATGCAATTGGTATGAAAACGCATGAACAATAAAATCTGAGACAATGGATTGATGTTTGCAACAGGAACAGTCAGGTTTGATATGATGGAATGATATTTTTAAAATTAATGATTTACTATATGGTTTTCAGATTTTATTGAAATGTTCTGTAATTTCGTGTTAAATTTATTAGATTGTCCCCACTCATGTTCTTGTTCACTATATTAGCTAGTTCACTGGTCTAGAGGTTAAGCGTACGTGTGCGAGACCGATGGGTCCTATGTTCGAGTCTCCTGGAGCGAAATCGTGGATGCGCACTTTGAGGAGTTCAATGCTCGGACGAAACGGCCGACCAGCGCTTTCAGGTTTTCTGTGGTGATCTAGCTTCAAGTGACTCATTAACTCAACTATTAAATTACTATAATTTCTATAAAACCCTTTTGTGATAATAATGTATTAAGCAATTCACATAAAACCAACAATAAATTAAATCAAGGACTGATTAGTTACAGTCCTACATTACAATAGTAAGATTCAAACCAATAATATGCATATATGAATAATAAATTGAGTTTATATTAAGTACTACTGACAGAATTTCTAAGAAGCAATGTCAATCGTTCTTCTTGATTGGTTTTTTAATACAAAAGTGAATACTTCTTTTTAACATCTTGAAAAAAACAAGGTGTAAACTTCACTTGATATTATTTACTTAAATCTTCCGATTGATGCTTATGACTGCAATTGATCCGTCTTTTATCGGCATATGTGCATACTGTGCGTGTTGCTTCAATAATGCTTTACTTCACAAACAAGTGGCTATCAGGACTCAGTAGCTAAGTGGGTAACGCTATGGCGTATGAAGCGAACACTAGTGGGTTCGAGTCTCAGAGTGAACATCAACTCTGATATGCAGGTACGTCCATTTGGTGAGTCCCGAATATGACGAAACGCGCGGCCAATTTATCCATTCTCCTTAAGCCACGATTTAACCTCGTTAATTATTCACTTATCAACTCTGTTTTTATATAAGCGTATTTGTGTGTGTACATCTTATCCCACTCATTACATATATGTAGCTTATTTTTGTGTGACTATAATTATTGATTAACTCTTGGCTAAATCGAGTTGGCTCACACGCCTTCTCCACTACGCGTCATTTTGCTTCGCTCTCTTCCCTTCGCTTTGCTCCTCTGATTGTTTGTCTAAATAAGTGTACAAAATGTACGTATACAAACATTCATTCTCGTATTTTACTTATTTAATTCTGCTATTCACTAACGCGATTCAAGTCAATAATAATATAAGAGACTAGTCAGGATGTATATTTCGACAGCAATCATTCAATGACGGTCATTTGTCCGCTTTAACTGAAGTCAGATCGCGGGCCACTAAATAGTTTAAAACTGAGTAACTGGTCTTTAATCTATTGTCAATGAGAAGTTTATTCAGATGATCATAGACGACGTATAATCACCGAACGTTGTATCGATTTCAGACACTAAATTACATAAAGAGTATATTTTGTTTATAAGAAGCTTATAAAAATGATCAAATGATCAAATAATGAATAAGAATTCTCTTTCTCTCTATAAATCTGGTAACTACTAAGGTAACTTCAGAATCATTGATAAAGTATTAGAATTAGGAATATATACATATATATATATATATATATATATATATATATATATATATATATATATATCCTAGTTTAAGATGTTTATAACGTTATCCGTAATAGATAATACTAATCATTTTACTCATTATTACACGTTTTGTTACACCAAAGATACAAAGAAAAAGATATGCAACAACCAAATAAATTATCGCTGTATTTCTACATGGTTTGTAAACATTCAGCATGCTTGTTGGGGAAGATTTAGATACAATTTATCTCCTAATAAATTAGAATAGTTTTACGCTTTATGTGTCGTTTATCATCGCATGATGTATTTGATGCTTGTTTTTCACTGTAATTACTTCCCGTCTCATCAATGGACAGATATAGGTGAAAATACTACCAAAAGTGATGGTAGCTTAGCCCGGATCTTGCAATCGTTAGCTCAAAGACAAACTGTATTTTTTTTAAAATAATAGTGCATGAGTAACTGTGGTTAACCTAGATAATCACTTAGAAAAAACTGAAACTATCAGGATTTATTTCAGTAATTCCGTACGTAGAAAGAAATTATATGACTAACGGGTCTGAGCAGGTATCAAAATAAATTTTGCATAGTCATCATATCTCTGATGATAAATGTATGTCTCTGGTTCTAAATGTAATGTGGAAGAGGTGTTATAGAATTGAACATAAATATTGCCACGTTTTTCATCCACTGATCCAACACATACAATGAACAATTTATTTAGTTTAAATAAGAGTATAATAGAATTATTGACAGAAACAGTTTGTTTCAACTTAGATTGATTCAACAAATGATGTAACTTATTTTCCAAGTATGACTTTATATGGCGGGTTTTGAGATACACAGGTTGTGTGAGTGCAAGGATTAATATCCTGTATCCTGAAGTCAGTATGTAAAACATATTATTTATTAGTTAGTCTTCAAACTCGACATACTGAGTGATTGGTCTTAATCAAAACTATTCAAAGGATGATTGATTCCATCAAGTAAAACATGTTTCAAAATGTTATCTTACTCAAAATGAAATTTAGACAAGCTTGTTAATCAAATTTAGTCACAGTTGACTAATTTCAATGTAAGTTTGAATGAATACAAAATTATTTTTTTTCGTTTCATTTCATTCGCTTAAAAATGTAGTTGGCTAATATTCTCCTTAAAAAAGTAAATTGAGTCTGCTTTATTCCTTCTTTAAACTTACACAGAAAATGGAGGCTTTCAGTAGTGAACATATCATTTAATTGTTATTTCTTATAAGTAAATAAACTTTCATTCTTATTTTGTCTTAAATTTAATTGTTCAGTCAAGCAAGTTTATATTCAATTAAATAATTTCGTTCTTGAGCAATGAACTGTTGAACTTTTAATCAAAAGGGAATTTTTAAAAAAATCAATCATTTCAGTTAGATACCAATATATTGCTATGCTTATATATATATATATATATATATATATATATATATATATATATATATATATATATATATGGATGTATTTTAGTCATGCTATTTCTTGAGAGTTTTATCAAGTATGATCACTGTTCATGAAATAGTCTTCAAAGGGTGATTGTTTTCATATTTAATTTATTTTACTTTTTGTTACCTCACAAAAAGTGATATAACCCTATGTGTACTTGACGTTTTATGAAATAGATAGATAACTTTGCTAAAAAGTCTCATTTTGTGCAATTACTTAAAAAAATGAAGATTGACAATTTTCAAAAAAGAAATAATAATCGAAGCCAGCTATTCAACAGAATGTATAAAAGACCATTACTTTAGATACAAATATTTCAACCATTAGGAATCAGCTTAATTTATTAACACTATTCGTTATATAATCCATGTCCCTCATAATCCATCTGAATTACATTGTTTATCTATCTCTATTTTCTGACAAAATTTGCCTTGGTGACATGCTCAAACTAAAAATATTAGGTTGGTATGATCTGTGATGCTGTTAAAATTCAGCATAAAGAAACGATAAATCTTTTAATCTTACCAATAATCAAAGTTTATAATCATTGTGTCAAAAACTGTACGTTTTTCCAATCAAATGAAATCTAGGAAATATGAAATCTTAAGTGGTTAGATTTCGCACTAAGATACAGTGACCCTCTTATGTAGATTACTCGTTTGTTAAAGATATAATTTTAAATAAACTAAACTATTGATAACGGGAATGAATCTTGGCACTAGAGTCAAAGACATTTGTAAACACTTAAATGATTTTAAGTCACGGTAGATTTTTAGTTCAGAAAGCTTGATGAATGATCCATCTAGTTTATAGAACGAAGCTCTATCGAAAACGACGACAATTAAATAACGATAGGTTGAAGATTGTTTTTGTCACTAAATAAGAATAACTGGTTTATCGCTGTTCTGACTTCGTAATGGCCGAACGATATGGACCGTAATGTAATGTTTATTATTTTCACTTCGTATACAATTTATCAACAGATCACTCTGATGGAACGTAGATACTGAAATCAGAATGTGAACTGAATTTAGGAAACGCATATTTCGTATATGATAGTATTGAACGGCATACAAGCAAATAAAGATATTAGAGTTTGGTAGTACAACGACCTAACTAATAAAAATATGATTTAATTTCTTAAAGTCATCTAAGAAATACAGGAAGTGAATTGACACATGCTATCATTCAGACAAGATAGGGTAACACTCGAGAAATGTATGTGTGATTGAGTAACTGTTTAGCTTAGAATAATTTTTTGTCCATTAGCTAGAAGAGATCAGGTCGGCTTGTAACAATCTGTACTGGTACAAAAAGAACAAAGAACACTTGGCAGTTTGCATTCATTTCAACATTCTCATATGAACTTCTGAACTCATGCCAACAATCCTCACTTATGATAAGAAATGAATTCCAATCAAATGTATACCTGCTTTCATAACAGTTTCATTTTTATCTCTTGATAAAATATTCAAATAAAGATAATATACATCGTTCAAAAAATAGTGTATCTTATTGACAGAATTTCTATCTATTAAGTATTTTAATTACATTGTCACAAGACTTATTTGCTGAAGAATGTTTTGTGGAGATTGTAGTAATTTAGTAGTTGAATTCATGAGCTAGACCACCATGGGAGCTTTTCAACAGTGTACCTAAGATTCCGCCTAGCGAGATTTGACCACTGAGCAGGACGGCATTCAACGGTGTTAATGTCTAAATTCAATCAATCCATGAAATGGTGCCACCGTCCACCAATGTGATCAGTTAGTTACTGTCTCACAACAGACCCGGTTGAACTTCATTGGTCACTGCTTCTCATTAAAACTTTAGGAAATACCTATTGAAGTCAGTCATTGGTGAGTACATGATGACTATTATCAGAAGGGGGTTTTGTGGAGATTTTAATAATTTAATAGTTGACGGTAGCGGAATTTCGTGGAATTGTTAAAGTTGGACATTAACACAGTTAGATGCCGATCAGCTCTGTGGTCTAGAGGTTAAGCATTTAAGCGCGCGTGTTGTATGCTTGGTCGTAGATGTTCACCGCTGAGATGTCCCATACTAGGACGAAATGGACGTCTAGTACTTCCAGGTTTTCCATTGGTGATCTAGCTTTAGTTGACTCATGAATTCAACTATTCAAAGATCATTCGTCTGACATAATTGTCTGGGTTAGTATCAATCTAATTATAAATAATAATATTATTTACTAATTGGATCAATTGTAAAGAAAACATTAAACAATAAATCCACAATATTGTTTTTTATCAAACTAAACAATTGACCTATTTCGATCTGAATTTTTTTGTTGTTGTTGTAAGAATAAACGAAACACATTGGATCTTTATGCTCTTTTTTATTTTAGCATAATCATAAGAGAAATAATTTAATAGAAACAGAGAGAAGAAAAGAAAAGAAAAAAAAGCAACGAAATAATAACTATGAATTGATTTTTAGACAATCTATAAATGAATATTCTTAATGAATAAATTTAACTAATCTATATAGATTTCTTGTCAATTAACTTTGAACTTATTTATTTTTCATGTATTCTTCTATTTATTTATTTATTTTCTTTTTTCTTGAAAAATGTTTCGACGGATCATATTCATAACTTAGTCATTGATAAGATTTACTCGGTCAAATGAGTTATTCAATGAAAATGAGATCAAAATTAAATATAATTAGATTATTCCAAATATTCTGATCCGTTTTGTTTTTTATAAATATAATTTGAATAAAGTTAGAAGAACAAGATTTTTTGAATAAAATGAATTCATCAATAGTTTAAATGTTATTATTAGATTAAATACCCAAAGAGATCTGTTATTTGATTGAAAAATAAATAATAACAAAAAGAAAACAATCAATGATGATTTTCTTTTACATGATGTCAATAATAGGTACCATTACCAAGGTTTGACTTGACAATTTAGTTATTTATTCTCTGACAAAGTGGCTTACATTGAGTCACAAAACGTCAGATAAGCGAAATCTTCTACTCATTTGGATATTATAATGGGAGATGGTCATTGTTGCTACCTTGACATGGTGGTCGGGCTTGCCTATCGTGATGAAGTAACTGAGCTATATTGGCTGGAACAACCGTTCTTCAAGGTCCTACCATGTCAGACAGGTCGTTTGAAGAGCGGTAAGACTAAAAGCAACAAACCCAAGGTCCGAAGGCGAAGTCGTACTGCCGACTGTGACAGCAGTAAGGTGTTTCCTTCAGCATGATAGCAATGCTGCCTTCCCATAAAGAAGGATGGGGTTAGAAAAGGTCAACCGTAAACATGCACACCTCGTCTTATACCGCGGATATCCATCTCCGGCGGTAAGGTCTCAACAAAATAAAATAACTCATAAAAAGGTCGTGTGTGACCGACCTCAAGCAGCTGTCCCTTGGGCACTGCGGTCACGCTCTCAGGTCATTAAGACCACCTCTAATCCAGTTTCCTTTTCAGGAAACTCCAGAAGAACCATTTCACAGTGTGGGCAACCAGGAAGTGATAACCGCCCTCACATCTCTAGTAGAAGGTCCCGCAATTTCGTGGGTTGGTTGAGGTTAGACATTAACATCATTGGATGCCGGCTCAGTGATCCAGTAGGTTAGGTGTTCGCGCGCGAGCCTTAAGGCCCTGGGTTCGAGCCCCGTGAGCGCGATCGTGAGTGCGCATTGCTGAGGAGTTCCACAAAAGGACGAAACGGCCATCTAGTGCTTTCAGGTTTTCAATGGTAGTCTAACATCAATTGGTTCATGATCTCAATCAAAAACTTGATAATCTCCACATCCCTTATGCTGATTATTACAAATATATTAATTCATTTATGATGTCATTTATTTAATTTGTACAATTGTTTTTATAGTAAATTTTCTGTTAGTGGTAAAGTATTCTGTCATTAAAAATTTATCTAACATAATAAGACATTTCATTATTGGGAAAAACCTTATTTCGACATTTAATAAATGGAAGGAAGAAATCACTTTTCAGCTAGTTTTAAATCATGATTATACATTGAGATATACATCAAGAATTGGTAAATGCATATGAATGTGGTAAAATCAGGTAGTCTGCTTTTATTGATGGTTTTTACTATGAAGCGGCTGTAGAAAACGGCATTTATTTTCGCTACATTAAATGTTTTGTGCACCGCCTTTCTTAAACTTTGAGTTACTAGCATCACTTAAGAATTGTAATTTTAAGATCAGTACTTTCTTCAGGACAGTAGATACCTTCGGTCTTCATTACATTCATGTGTTTATTGATGAATCTCATTGTATTGTTATCCCTACTAAGTAGGTTACGAATATCGCTCAGTTCACCTGCAATGATGTCACCAGAGCAAATCTTTCTGTCACAATAATTTAGAATTTTTACTGAATTTATTTTACATTTAATTGATACAAAACTATAGAAATAAGTATGTTCTTCAATTTATTATTTTCTGTTCTCCTCTTATTAATATTTCATATACTCCTCTAGGAACGATTTATTATTACTCTGCTCTTCCTCTAATGTAAAACTAATATACAGATGAATTTCATTTAATATATTAAGTAAACTGTCATTATTATATTTAGCTTTATATAAACCGATTCTCACACTAAGTATCATCACACATCGAGGCATTCGCTAGCCATGTCCTAAAAATTTCAGCGACAAAACTAAATACATTAAAGCTTGAGCTCACTATTGCATTTACTTTAGTAAGTAGATTATTACACTTTACCAATAAAAACATTTATTATTATCCAGAATCATAATAACATTTCTACTCATAAGAAACTATCATAATATAACACCCATAATTTCATTGAAGTATGTCTACCATTACATGATCTGCTACTAAATACCTGTTGCTTGAACAGATTTTATTTTCTATACACAATTTATACATTCAAACAATGGATAATAAAGATTTTAAACAAATAATTTTTTAATATCAGAGGGGTTTTTGGATATTATAGTAATTTCAACGGTTGAGATCATAAGTCAATTAAAGCTAGATCACCATGGAAGACCTGGAAGCATTGGATGGCCGTTTTGTCCCTTTGTAGCACTCCTCAGCAGTGCTCATCCACGACCCCGCCAGGCGAGATTCGAACCCAGGACCTATCGGTCTATCTCGCGAACGCTTAACCTTTAGACTATTGAGTTGGCTGGCATGCAACCGTGTTAATGTCTAACTTCAACCCATCCATGAAATTGAGCGACACATTCACCAATGTCTTCAGTGAGTTACTATCTCACAACTGACCCGGTTGAACTCCAGTGGTCATTGCTTCTCACTAGAACTCCAGGATATACATCTTGAAGCCAATCACTAGCGAGCATATGCTGGTTCATATCAGAGGAGTTTCGTGGATATCATAATAATCTCAATAATTGAGATAATGAGCCATCATCCAGTGCTTTCAGGTTTTTCATGGTGATCTAGCTTTAATTGACTCATGAATTCAACTAGTAAATTACTATAATATCCACAAAATCCCTCACTGAAAATGATTTTTTTTTTAATTCTCAATAACTTAATTTTCTTAATGGTAGAAATTACAAACTAACTTAGCTCTTCATATCCGTTCAAGAGTATGTAGCATAAATCGCTTTCAGTTTGAGGAAATTAAATCAACGGTATAAATGAAATTTACATTTCCCTCTATCTAATGTCCTAATAAACATTTTCTGAAAGTTTTATTGTATTATCATCTTTACTTTGTTAAACAAAACCAAACTGTGTGGTTTTCTTTTCTTTTCTTTTAGTTACTTAGATTAACCTTAAACAAATATATATTGTTTTATGGTATTGTATTCAAAAAGAAAGTTTAGTGGCCTTAATTATTTACATGTTAAGGTGTGTCATTTTATTATAAGTGGACGCCCCTTAACCACCGAATGAAATGAATGTAGAAAAAAACCGTTACAAAATACAACGATTACTGCACATTCAGTAAGAATGTAATAAGTTTGATAAGATATAATGTGTTATGAATTCAACCACTGACCGTAATATTAGCCTAGATATTCAGGTTCTTACAGGTTCACAGGTTAAATTTTGAGTGTTAATAAATGATGTTGGCTAAGAAAACAGGTGAACATGGTTGCGAATTGTCCAACAAAAGAAAAAATACTTTGCCTTAATTCATAATTCCCTGTAGTTCCATTGGTGTTATTATAATAAACAATTTAGAACTTGGCATAAAGTTGTAGTGAAGTAAGTTCCCACATTTTACATCTAAAATAAGGAAATTTGTTCAGTTAAGAAATACTTTGCTATCTATTTGGTTCTTAAAACTTTACAATCGTAAATATATACTACTTCTTTACGGTGATTTACAATATGTCCGTCAGTAATATACGAAATTTATGGAATCCATCAACAAAATAAAGGTACCGAAAAAGTGTTTATTTATTAAGGGACTGACAATGTCACTGTAGAATATATTAGAATAGAGAGAGGAGATTGACAAAATGGAAATCGAAGAAGTTGGAACATTAGCATCAATGAAAATAAGAGAATTGAACAGAGAACAATGTGCAAAATACAGTTTGAGAAAAGAAATGATGAAATTGTGCTAAACAAGAAACTTTACTGTACAAATATATAGTGAGTACATATGTGCCATTATAATCTATTTCAAGCCATAAGCTAACCCTTATAACTTGTGGCCTTGTGACTTATAATTATAAAACGTAATGATACCACAAATTAGAGAACAGTGAATTATTGGTCGTTCTAGTGACGCATAAAACCCATACGAGGAGTTGAAAGTCCTTATCGGTCCTGCTTCCTGCCTAGCCCTGCTTGTTAAGTCCATAACACCAATCTCAGCTTCTGCTATATGAATCATGTATTTCAAACACACTGGGTTTATATACATACCAAACAGACCACGTTGTGCTATAAAATAGAAAATAACATTTATACAAGTTCTAGCCAAATGTGGCTGTAAATGTGGGAAACTGTAATTAATAGACTGGGCATAACTCAAGAACGGTAAATCATATAATAATAGTCTATAGATCAGAATAAAGCTTATAATAAGAGGAACATTCATATGCATAGTTTAGCTACTTAATAAGTATGCAATAAAAATATATGTATAGTATTAGTTCAGAAATAGATTCCAAAAGATACCATTTATTATTCTCATCGGGATATAACACTAACCAGCTAATTTGCACTTTTTGTTACAAATAAGACTAATCAATAAGAAATTTCATGAACTTATGCTACGTCAGTCAACTTGAAACGACTACAATTATTACGTATATTGAAAGATTGACTATGTGAACAGTTTGGTCAGTTGGAAGTAGTCTGCATCATGAATAGATATCAATCAGAGAACTATATAATTTCAAAGAGTACTGAACATATTTTTCACTATGGTTTATTTATAATCATCACAACAAACTAAGAGTATGCAGGTCACGCGAAACTGTTTGATCAGTGAATCCCAATTCGATGTTCTACCTTTTTTAATTTTATCAACTCATTATCTAGCATATTTTTTTATATAATTTCATTTATGAGTAACTAGATCATATTCATTCACACTGTCCCAACAGTTAACACTTTTTCACTGACATTTTAACGATCCTGTCACTCTATTAATTTGTGTATCACAGTGTGGGTATGAAAAAGTGTACACATTTGTAATATGAAATAGTGAGTTGAGGTTGTGTGTCGGTGTGTGTTTGTGTGTAGAAATAATAATTAAGATCATATGTAGTTCTTTGGATAAATAGCTGAATTTCGATAAATATCCAAGCCTTCTTTCCAATTAAGAGCAGAGGGATTTAGCATAATATGGAATGCTTCAGCTACTCGCCTATCTTTATAATTGATAAAGCCTTTCTGAGTTATTTTGATATTTTTAATATTAATTTGGTGATTATTGTTATTGCTGATTTAATCTGCAGAATTATTGAGAGGTCTTTTTGTGTAACTTAAGTGTTCTTTGCCACAAGTCAAGATTTCATGGGAAGACTCTCTATATAGAACATATCACAATCGACACAACCTAAACTGTAGACACAATTTTGTGTTGAAGTAAATGGGATTATATCTTTTATTCTAACTAAAGCGTTTCTTAAAGTTTCTTCGTTGTCTTTATGCACATTTTCAATATCTATTTGTAATTCCTGTGTCATACCTTAATGGTAAGATGAAATCACAAGTACCAATCCAAGAACTTTCATTAAGATTTGTTGTGCACGAATGGATAATTTGATATATATATATATATATATATATATATATATATATATATATATATATATATATATACTTGGATTTCTTATATGATAACCCTATTATCATTTGACAATTATCAAATACATTGTGTTTTTATATGTATTTGTTTTTTTCATTTTTTTTGTTTTTTTCTGTTTTTTTTTTTGTTTTTTTAATGAGAATTCTCCAGGTCAAAGTAATTAACATTGATAAAACATCTATAAATTCTTTTATTTATTTGTAATTTAAATGTTTATTTTACTTTTTTTTCAATACTTTTGATCAATTAAATATGGATGAACTCAAACATAAATGTGTTTTGTTTTATAATGAAAATATACAAAAAAAGGGAAATAATAGTAATAATAATAATTGTAAACAAGGTCATTAGTATAGAGAATAACGGTAAACTATTAATAAATAAATAAGAAATATATTATTTAAGACATTTTATTTGTTCTTCTTTTGATAATTAACTTTCATTGACTTAATTACATATTACCTGTATTATGTTTTCATTGAAAATGAGTAATGATTAGTTTATTGTTTTAATATAATATTTTTGTGTATTTTATTGTTTATTATAATCGAATACATTTGAAAGAATAAAGAAGAAAATTGATCTCATGAATTGTGTCCAATAATAATAATAATAATAATGATTATTATTATTATTATTATCATATAAATCTGTTGATTAATACAAAAAATAAAGTTCCGATGGCTAATGAATCTTTTTTATTTTAATCAGAGAATAAGACTCAATACATACATACATCCTTCTAAGGAATATATCTATTTTATTGTGTTAGTTAGCTTAAATATATAACAATAATCATAAGTGTTTAAATGTAAGTTTCAAATTATATTATGATTTATAAACAGGGTGTGTTTTATGTACTTAAGATAACACAGAAAGTTTATACTTCAGATGATTGCTTTTACTGGAGTTACACTATCTGTGTGCTTTTTTTCAAGTCTCTTTAAAATTAACTTTAGAGTTTAAAATTTACCTAATAGTAACATTTTATTTATTTATTTAAACACATATACATTGTTACAAGGAGGCATCAAATAGATATGCGCCAAATAACTAATTGGATTTGCGTAAGGGCTGAGATACTGCCCGGTTACCCGAATCGAAGCAGGTGGTTTTGCTGAAGGGGCCACTCCCCGAGCCTTTGACCTGAAAGTTTAGTTCACAAGGCAGTGGAGCAGCGTTAGGAGATGACGTCCTATGGTAGGCTGTGACCAACAGTAGGTTCATACGCCATTCGTCCCATCAGGATCCTGTAACCCATGTGCACTATTGGTTTAGAATCAAGGTTTTCCAGCTGTCCTAGATGGTTTCTCCATATTCATCGACCCCGTTAAGCCACTGGACAATCGTTTTTTATCCTCTCAATTTTGTAAACAACACCCTTACCGAAGGAGATAGTGGGTAGGACTTCCCTGGCAGTGGTTGTATGTACGTGGCTATGTGAGAGCATTTGGAGAGGGAGAGCTTACTCTCCCCACTCTCAGTCGTAACAAGGCATTAGGGGGCAAGAGTAACAAAATAGGGCTAGTAAATATGCATGCTTTTTAATATAGTATTCTTTGTCATAATAAATGTCAAAAATTTCTGTAACTTAATGTAGAAAACAAAAATCTTTGATCGTTCTACTTCTAAAACCTTGACTAACTTTTAAGCAGAAAAATTAACATTATCACTATCTGTGACAAGGTTTCATCATATTGAAGAAACTAATGTGGTATTCAAGTGAATCTTTTAAATTTGATATTTTTACTTTGAAAATTTACATCCGAAAAAATGATAATATTTAACATCAACCTGAATTTACACTTCCTCGTGGCTGAGTATCACCTAGAAGCTGGTTAAAAATCTAATAACGGATGACAATGAAATCGTGACTCTGCAATACGGTATTATTTTTGATAAGTGATATTAAGATTTTATAGATAAAAAGTCAAATTTAGAACTCCAAAGTTATAATATTTAAGCCTATATTGAAATATCTCAATACTAGTCACTTAATAATATTCCACTTGACATAGTATAAGTTGTATCACTGAAGATAGGATGTTCGCTATGCTTTATAATATGTTTACTACAATGTATAACCCAATAATTAAACACGAAACGTATCACTTAGATTTTTTATTCGTAAATTATCACTGATCAGGTTTTTTTCAAATCTTATTAAATTTCCTATTTATTTGAAGTTATCTTCACTCTATTCAAAAGTGCACTGACATATTCTACAGATTAAATACTAAAAAAAACCTACATACACTCTGTAACATTTGATATTATGGTTCGATTTCAAGTTTATTTATTTTTGTTTATTGTTAACTTATAGATTTATTTGTATCAAAAAGGAACTTTTATGCATTTTAAAATGCTCCATCATTTCTCTATGCTATTAAGATATGAAATATCTTCATTTAAACTAATTCACTATTATTTCATTTACTTTTATGACCCATATATACTAGATTTGATTGATTACATCTGCTTTCATAGTAATTTTTCCTTATTTTTTTCTTCCTGTTTTTTTTTTACATTTTAACAATTACAGGATTCCATTTATTCATTTATAACAAAAACATGTATATCAATATCAACTTGTATTTTATTGGGTTTGATTTTAGCTTATCATGTTTATGTTATCAAGGTGAGTGATTGTTGTTTCTTTCTATATTAAACTAATTCCGATTATACAATTGAATATTGAAACAATATTTATTTTAAATAAAGAATAATATTTCATTGTCAAATAAGTTAACTATTGTAGTATCTCCAAATAAGAACTCTAGATCAAAAAAATAAAGTTTTAACTAAACAATCACTTTTCTAAAAATGCATGAACTAACAAGCTTTGTAGGATAAATAGGAAATTGGAAAAGATAGTAGTATGTGTAGTAAGACTAAAAATAAATTATTTAAGGGAACTTGAGTGGGATATTCACCAGATTCCCGTATAATTGACGGTCTAAGGAATTCAACACTAAAACAAGTCGTGTTCAATATAAATTTGATGACAGAAATTAGTAGGAAGACTTTGACCTAAGTTTCATACTGTTTGGTACTTATGAGGAAAGTGTATTCATGGTCTTATGGCAGTTGATTAGTTTCATGAGAATCAAATCAGCATCACTAGAATTTAAAGGTTCAAGTGACTTCCAGAAAATTTGAAGTTTCAACAAATAATTGTGCAATAATGACGAGATATCGCTGTTTTTTTATGTAGTGTTGTATATCGTTTACTATATTTACCGTGTCTACAATGGCTGGCGTTTTTTAAGATCTACATGAGAAATATCGAGTCGTGAATAGCAAACTGCGTATAAAGATATTTCCTAACGGTAGAAACTTTGAGCACAATGATGTCTTTCTAAAAACAGTCCTTCAGTATGAAGAAGGAAACTACGAATAATGAAGGATGAAAGGTTTCAATTCACTTAATGCAGAGTTGAGACTTTAAATGGTGGATCAATATCTCCATAGCCAAGCATAAATTTCTATTCGACCTCTCTGATCCGATTCTTTTGACTGTAATGATTACTTTAAATAACGACTTCCTTGAAGCAACGTGCTAAGAGTTGATCAGCTGTTCCTATATTGAGGTATTGTCAGTGTAGTGCAAATAATTAACAGAGTCTAATAATACACAAAAATTTTAAGGAATAGTATTTTTGGTAAGAAGTGTTTAGTTTTGCAATGGATAAAATACTGATTTTTGAATACTCATGAGCAGCAAAATTAAATTTATCTGCCATCAACCACTCAAAAAGCAAGTGGAGTTTCAGATCTTACCAATTTGTTTTTACATCATATTGTATATTCAATCTTTGTTTAAGAAAGTTTGAAGGCTACATAATCAGCGTTTACAATCTTCGTTAATGACCTAATTGTAAAAAAACATATTTTACCATGGAATTTTAAACTACTAAATTTACAATGAATATTCACAATTAAACCTGTCTATTCTATTGTATAACTACTTATTCATATCAATTATAGTTAAAAGAGAAGGACCAGGTTATACTGCAAGTTTTAAGATTTTTCATATAACCATGTCAAACGTCTCAATAGTCCTGATTTTTTTAAAATTCTTCAAAGACTTCAACTGATACTTCACAGAGCTTTTCATAGACATTTTCATTATGATAGTGATGTGAGAATTTATTTCACAAACATATAAGTGGTGTAATCTTAACATCGAGTTCATATTCCTCTAAATCACAATTAAATTAATGTCGCATTTAATATAGAACATTATTGCAAGTTCAAGTTGGCATAGCTGTGTATCCATGACAATGACCGATCTAAACTTGTCTAAAATGAACAAATCTAAGTTAAAATGATTCTTTGAATTAGTCAAAATGAAAACCTATGCAGTCTTTTTTTGTTGAATTTTCATTTCATTAACCTTCAGAAAAAAAAGAAGGAATTAATGACACTTAATAAATATTTCTATCTTGTTAAAGTACTTTGAATTTCATCTCATTTAATTAAATTCAATTATTCTTTATTTTAGATATTTTCTTGTGATGATTCCATTGAAGATTGGAGAATGGCAGTAGATTGCAGTCGTATATTTCAAATGACACTTGAAGTACTTGTTTGTATTATACATCCATTTCCAGGATCATATCTTATCGAATTTCCTGTATCATCTGCCTTAGTTGGTCCAGGAACAGAAATTTATTCATCTATTTATCATAGTCAGCAAACAACTAAATCATTAACTTCGCACAATATTACACGAATGACAACCAGACAAACTGCTAATAGAACCGTTAATTTTAGACCATTTTCTGGTTTATCTACATTTCCAACCCCTATTACTCCTTCATCACCTATGTCAACATCATCCTTACCATCATTATCTACATTCTCATCTCTCGATAGTGTACAAAGTCATTCAGTTAAAATTGTATCTATAGACTTAATTCTTTCTGTACCAATGTTTTTTAGATTATATTTATTATTTCGTGTAATGTTATTACATTCGAAATTGTTTACTGATGCTGGATCACGTAGTATTGGAGCTATGAACAAAGTTAATTTTGATACAAGATTTATTTTTAAAACTTTAATGACTATGTGTCCTGGAAAGCTTCTACTTGGTTTCATATTATGTCTATGGATTGTTTATTCGTGGACATTACGAGCATGTGAAAGGTGAGTATAATGTTTACTTAAAAAAATAAATTGCGAAATGCTTTTATGACAGATTTAAAGAAATCATTTCATAAAGTACTTTTAAATATTACAGTGTTATAAGGCCTGGATTAGTTAACAGACTGTTTAACCGGTTTGTAAATTTTCTCACTGTCTGTCAGTAAAGCTGCAAGTATATAGGTAAATTATTACAGATAGCTAAAACATATGCATTTAGCAAGCAAAGATGGATAGTGGTTAGCAGTGGAATCCAGGACATGCGTTTCATCCTATTTGGGACTCGTCAGATGGATGTATCTGCATCTCAGAGTTGATGTTCATCCCAGAACTCGAATCCAGTATCGTTCGCTTCATATAGGAGGAAACGCGCGTCCTGGATTCCACTGCTAGCCACCACCTATCTTCGCTTATAATTTTTGTGACTCAAGGTAGTATTGAGGCAATCCGCACAGGATGCACATATGCCAAGAAGAAATTGATAAATTGAAGTCCTAAACAACAATCGGAAGATACAAGTGAACAATACCATGTGGATATACATTTAGTTCCCGAAATTCCATCATCAACTTTCCTTTGTATTTTCAGGTTACATTCAAGAACCTTCCTTTTTTTATCTCATGATTCTTTTTCTGTTATTTTTTCTGTACTGTATTGTGCTATACTGTCCTTGTTTATATTTGATATAAATGTTCTGTGAATAAAACTAGAAGATATCTAATGTTAAAAGCCATAAATTTTCATGAAAACATTTGCGTATTAAAATGTAATTGATTAATACATTTTTCATGTCGGGAATCAATTAATAGCTGAGTGCTTAAATAATACTGTAGGTTCGAAACCTTTCATATTCATCTATTTGTTGTAAAACGCCGCAAAAAATAACTGCTCCAGGTACAGAAACATATACCTTGGAGACGGACAAATAGGCTCAAAAATGGGGATTTTGAATTCTGATAAGTTAATTTTTGTAAACTTTAAAACTAAAAATTAACACAGACTTGGGTAGAATCAGTATTTTTCTCTTTGTTACTCTTTTGTGTAAAAATAGCTAAATTTCGTTTAGTTTAGTCAAGCAAAGTAAGTTTTTTATCACACTATGATAGTGCCAAAAGGAACTTTCTTTCCTTCATGATTTAAATTATAATGTATAATACCGATTCACTTACCTTAAGGACAATGCGTTTATGCGTTGTAACGGAAAAAAATGATTGACGTAAAAGGTCAAATCCAGATCCCAAACAATCATATCGAGTAATGATTCCAGTAAATATACTGATTGATGAAGGAGAATATGAGGATGGAATAGTGACCCATTAAATATATGTTTATACACCTCGCACTCTACTTCAAAAGACCAAAATGATCTCATGGAGATTCTGTATATCTTTAAACATATAAAGTCAGAAATCGTTGGATTCATAAATCAGTTTTTTAGTGTCTGTGAAATTTTAAATGTCATAGGGCCACACTATAATTTATGGACGAACCAATCAGGTATAAAATAACAGGTCTCGGATTTTGGTGCGAAATTCACCCATCCATTTAGCTAAATAGAGTCTTGGCATTATAACTGATGTCAATTCGTGATGAAAGCCCAGAATCTAATTCCAAACACCAAATATCAATTGTAAATCGTAATTTTAATTCCTCACACTGGTTTATAACATTGATTTGGTCCTAATTATTAGGTGGACACCATCAAAGTCATTTTAGAGTCGCTCAAAGGCCGTCCATAAGTTATGGTCTCCTCACTCGTAGTAAAAACTAGTTTCAAATCATTATCGAATTCTTTTAAAAATGAAATTATTAACATTTAAAATTATTATAATTTGGAGTTTTCGCCATTATGCCTCATAAATAAACTTAGTATGTAATCTGTCAACTCATTGAAAACAAATAAATGAATTTTTCGTTCTAGAGTGATTAGTCCACACTGATAAGTTGTTTAAAACTGTGTAAAAAATTACTCAGTACCTTATTGGTTTAAATTACATTTCCCTTAATTGGTATCGTCGTTCAATAGAAATTACTTTGTAGTTGAATTCATGAGTCAATTAAAGCTAGATCACCATGGAAGACCTAGAAGCATTGGACGGCCGTTTCACCCTTTTGTGGGATTCCTCAGCAGTGCTCATCCACGATCCCGCCTCGCGAGATTTGAGTCCAGGACCTTCGGTCTCTCGCGCGAACGCTTAACCTCTAGATCACTGAGCTGGCCAGCATGCAACGTGTTAATGTCTAACTTCAAACAATCCACACAAATATTTTATTTATTTATAATCCACGAAATTATTTAGAATTCGTACTGAATTTTAATAAAACTATTTGACTAAATTAGAAATTTAGTAAAAACATGCTTCTTCATTCGTTATTACAAACAAGTTCAATGCAAACGCATAATAATGCAGCCGTTTTTTTATTTTATCTGGTCATACTTTGGGTGTATTCCATTTGCGAAAATAAACACCTTTCAATTACCTTGTAGTCTTACGAATTAGTTGTTCTACAATTTAAGGTCAATTCTATAAATTGTTTTCTTAGATTCTTTTATATTTAAAATGTATAGTTTCTCTTATTCCGTTGAAATGAACTATTTGACACAAGTACTGAATGGATTTTTCGTATATTATACAGATAAACAAATGAAAAGTTATAGTATTTGATTAAGAATGGACATCTAGCTGAGTGGCTATTCGTTTTTTATTCCTCATATATACAGATTTAATATACCAAAGTTAGTAGTAACTGGTATTTTATGTAAGAACTTTTGTCTAAATTTTATCAAATAGTTTCACAGTATTTGAGACATTAAAGAGAAAGAATGTATTTGCAAAATCTCAGTGAAAAAATTTGAAGTAAATCCAACGTTTCACCTGACAATCTGGTCCAAACGATTTTCCAGGAAATATAATCAAACATCAAAATTATCGATCTAAAATTTCATTTGAACCAGATTGTCAGGTGAAACGTTGGATTTACTTCAAATTCTTTCGCTGAGATTTTACAAATACATTCTTCCTCTTTAATGGTATTCTATATGTTGAATGGTTCTAATTTTACAAATATCTACTTGTTTGCATTTATTATGAACACATATCAAAGAAAGAGATTCAGTTTGAGGAAATGTGGTTTTAGTCGAGGAAATAGATACAAGAATATGGTTTACTTTTAAAGATAGTTTTCCTTCTGATATAAATATTTATCTTGGTGTAATATAAATGTTATTTTAGAACACTTAATACTATTTATATATGTGGAGTTATACTGAATAATGTGATGTATTTATCCTTAGTACATTCCGAACGAATTAATCGGAAACTATTTAGTCACAAGATATTACAATTGAAATATCACTCAGATATCATATAAATAAGTTTCTTATTTCAATCGTAACACCGATAATCATATCCACTAACCCTTACTACGTAATTTTTTTCTCACACATTTTAGCTTTTATGACACGGAGAACGGAAGTTTACTCAATTCTATGTGGTTAATTGCAGTTACATTTTTGAGTATTGGCTATGGTGATATTGTGCCGCATACTTATTGTGGTCGTGTGATTGCTTTAGCTACAGGGGTTATGGTAAATTTAAAAAAACAAATTAAAGATGTTGTTATGTAATCTCTAGATATTATTAAACTATTAATTAATGATGTTATACTTCTCAGTTTACCATAATTCCATGCTTACTTATATATATGTGAAAAACTATTTCTAGTATTTGCTTTAAATGATATATAACTACTTTTATAATGTTTGTAAAGACACCGAAAACCATAAAGAACCTAATAATTGGCTTTCACGTTAATACACCTAAAGCAACTCTAAAACTTGAAATGCTTCCAAGAAGCACAGCTTTCATCATCTGGGAAATTAACTGTTTAAAACTCTTAAAATCAATAAGCTGGGGCTACACTGGTTCAGCTGGACTATTATAATGGCCTATCAACTGTTTCGATTCAATCCGGATTTACTTTACAGGTTATAGATTCGGGTTCAAAAGTCAGAATATCCATCTCTAAACTATTCGTCACTGATAATGAAACAGATATTCATGTAAGAACATAATTAAAGAATGAGCAGCGTAAAGATAATTTAAATCGATTGATTTCACTTCAGTTAACCGTGAAATTATTAACATTCTCCTAGCAACAGAAATTCACTATGATTTAAAATAGCAGTTTTAAGTACGTTTCAATGACTATGCTATTTATCCGGAACAGTTCATACATTTGTTAAGAACAAAATACGAGTATTGGCGTTTAATGTATACGATTCCCGTTCTTCATTTCTCATGAATTTGTATAGGTATCAAAATTAATGTTTGTGTTTTACAATAACATATTTGTTACTGCTTAAATATGACCAGAGGATTTATTTAATAACTGAAAAACGTTTTATAAATGGTTTAGGCAAGTTAAACAGGCAGCTTCTTTCAAGTTTCTTGTTACCAATTAAGCATCTTATAGAATTGTCGCATTCAACGCATAGTATATTTATACGTTTTACTCTAGCACTTTCAACATATTGTTGCAGTTAACTAACAATTATCTTTTGATATGTAGGTTGTCTTCGTCACAGTTTGATGTCATCTCAGGTGCAATTGAAAACTAGTGGTAGTGGGGGGGGGGTCGACAAGTAACTATTTCGTCCTGGTATTTCACTCCTTATCAGTTCGCACCCACAACTTTACTAGAAATCGAATATAAAACCTTCAGGTGTTACAGAAATGCTCAATTATTAGAAATAAAAGATCGGCGTCTAATAACATAGAATTTCAAATTTAATCAGTTTGTGATAGACTCTGGTATTAATTCGCTGTATTCAGTGATAACTGTTCCACTAGCTATATATCTAATCACGATCAATCAAAACTTCTCATTCGAACTTCAAGGACATCTATGACAAGTATATTCCAAAAATTATGCCAATGTGCACTGACCCCTTCAACTAGATTGAATATTGATCAGTAAAAATATTTATGCCTTCAGTATAACTAATGCTGTCGTTTTCATAATCATTTTACTAGCATATTTAGTAGTGCTGACACGTTTTTTTTTATTCAACAGGGTTCTGGATGTACAGCGTTAGTTGTTGCAGTATTCGCTAGAAAATTAGAATTGTCTAAAGCAGAAAAGCATGTGATTCATTTTATGATGGAGAATCAATTAAATAAAAAGGTAATTAGTTGAAATAATACAAAAATGAATTGATGTTAGGAAGTACATTTTTTATTAAAGGCTAAAACTATTTCCAACTGTATTCTTAGTTTCACGAATTGAATAAATCCTTCTCATAGCAAATAGTTACAAAAAACAATTGTTATATAACCATCTTGTAAATGCAACACTGGTCCATAAGCGAAGATGGTTGATGGCTTGCAGTGGTATCCAGAACGTACGTTTCGTACTGTCTGGGATTCATCAACTGGATGTGCCTGCATCATCCATATTAGCTTATAATTCTTATGACTCAAGGTAATATCGAGGCAGTCCGCGCAAAATGCACATACGCCAATAATAGACAAATCGATTTCAGTCCTAAACATCAATGGGAAGATTCAAACAAACAATACAAAAATATATTGTAACGTTGGTTTGATGGAAACTTTTTTAAAATATTAATGAAAGCAATTATTAATTAAAGTATCAAAGATATTCGAGATCCTACTAATTCCATGCAGTCAACTATATTAGTCCGTATTATTTTTAACAAATTATAATGATCAAAATCTATTCACTTATGTAAATTATTGGAAATGATTGTTGTTTCATGATATATTATTCATTTCAAGGTTAAAAATTATGCTGCTAATGTACTTCGAGAAACATGGCTTATTTACAAATACACAAAACTTGTCAAACGTGTAGATGCTTCTAAAGTTAGAACACATCAACGTAAATTTTTAAGAGCAATTCATGGGTAAGTTTATTCAATCTAATTTGATTTTGCCAGTCCAACTGTTTTCCTACATTTTATGTGTGGTTTTTTTGCAATTTACTAAAATCTGTGTTTACCATAATTTTCACAACTAAATTCCCATTCTCTAATGTGATAAATGAACTAGTTTTTTTGCATATATGAAGATATTATTCTTTTCTCTTAGAACTGTTAACTTCAAGAGCCAAATGTTTGTCAATGTTCATTGTTTTATTTATTATTTGTGAAAATTTCAGAAAAAACCTTTATTTCAGTTTTATGCAGATGTACTAATCTCCAGTATACTTGATCCCTGGTTTATACCTAATCAATCTTCTTTAATAATATTGACTTTTTTTAATAAAAGATCCCTTGTTTTCTTTTTAGAATGGATAGCCATTCATTATTTGACTATTTAGATAAAAGTATAATCTTTGTTTTCGCACAAGTACTGATTGAATCCAGTGCAAACGTAAGATAAGCTCTCTTTAGCAAACGTAATTTTTGATAAAACATTTTATAGAATCAATAGTATGTATGTGGTATTTGATGATTGAACATGCATTCAATCACAAATTTTTTATGATCGTGAAAGTATTCAAATTCATATACATTGTGATGAGCACAATTGGATATAACTTCACTGTTTACATCTTGTGTAAGTTTTTGATGGCTATAAAATTTCTCTAGTTATTCTTATGAATTTGACTAGTTTAAATTGAAAAAAAGCTCCTATCATGGTATCAAAATGTAGTTAATGGAGCAGACGATGATTAAATAATCATTACTACACAACGACTATATCATTTCATACACATAGTTCCCTTTGTCAATTTGAAAAGAACAAGAACAAACAGTCTAGCACAATAGCATGAATTCATTCTTATTTCGTTAGTTCTCGTCAGCTGCTTACAACCTATGATATTTAAAAATCATAATTACATAATGTGTTTAATCTACTTACATGAGAGGGTTTGGTTGAAAGTTATATTGAAGACATATTAGTATAGTATAGCAAGGGTGTAAATAAATTTAATAGACTGAATATTGTAAATATATACCTTATGTAAAAGAAAATTCTATAACATTGATTGTGACAAGAGTTCAAACGGCCAGAAACATCATGAGTGAAAGTTGATAGGAATAAGATGAGTAGAGCTCAGTTGATAAAATAAGAATAATAATTTGGGAGATAGTTGAAACAAAACCCAATCATGTTTTGAATGCAAGAAATAGTTCCAAAAAGGTTTAAGATGCAACGAAGGAATATTTGTCACAAAGGCAAATAAAGATTAATAACCATCTCATTTTGAACTCATAGCAACGGCTTCAGCAAACTTTAAAAGATTGGAGTTTGGCTGCTTACTAATCACCTTGAAGGATTGTAAAGTATCAACCTGATGTCCTGCATCAAGATGTTTGATAATCGTTATAAAATTGATCCTACACTAAACTTCCCTTAGAATTTACTAGTATTGATAATGATATTCATACATAATAAGAAAACTCACTTCTAAATCTTATTAGCTAAAGACCGTACTATTTTAAATAATTATTCTTTGAGTTTTATGTTAATAAAATATCATTTGTGATAAATACATTCAACGAAAAATTGCTGATTCAATGAAATTTTACATTTCCTAAAAAAATGATGAAGTAGTTTTATTATATTCTCGACAAATTCAATCTTAAAATGTAAACTTTATATCAAGAAAAGTTCAATGATAACAATCGATTGCAAAAATGTAAAAACGTAACCGATACTTGTCAAATATCTTGAATAGAAATTTAAAAGTCCCGAAGCAATTCTTTCAGCAATTTTGTATAATCAATATACACATAAGCGAAATTTCATTGACCAAGTCAAATGAATGTAAAAATGACGCTTGGAGAAGGAATATGATGAAAAACAATATGATTGAAAGCTGCTATCAACAGACAATCCATTTCTACGACTCCCAACTAGTACGAAATATAATTCACTTGGTGTTGTTTATACTTGTATCTTCCGATTGTTATTTAGGACTTCAATCGACCAGTCTCTTGTTGGCATATGTGTGTCCTATGCGGATTGCCTCGAAATAGCTTTAAATCACAAGCTATTTAAGCAAAGATGGATAGCGGATAGCTGTGGAATCAAGGACATGTGTTTCTTCCTATTTGTTATTTAAGACTAAAATTGATAAATCTGTTGTTGACATTTGAAACAAATGGCACTGGGTTCGAGTCTCGGAGTGAACATCCATTCTGCGATTCAAGTACATCCAGCTGTCGATTCTCAAACAGGACGAAACGCGCGTCCTTTATTCCACTGTTACCTAATGTCCATCTTTGCTTAAAAGGCTTGTAGTCATCAGAGATTTACGAGTGCTGAGAAAGTGATAACAGAAAAATGACCTCCTACTCGGTTGTCAGTTAATGTATAGACGAAACTTCCCACAACAGTAGACAGAATAAACATGTGAAAAAAATAACTACTGAACTAACTACGCTCAGGAAGACATTATAAATGATAATAACAAGAATATTATACAGTCTTATTGAGTTTGCATGAGATTTAACTAGAGATCATTGAGTAATAATCGAGTATATATATATATATATATTTCTTTTATTTATAGATTTCTGTTTTCATTATTTTCATTGTATTACTTCTAGTAATTTCCATTAGCTAGGTTCATTTCATCTCTAATAAGTAACTATATATCTTGTCACTTATTAGGATAAAAGTCACTTCTTATTGTACTTCACGTGTTCATTGATTAATTAAGTTAACATAAAAACCAATAGATTATCATATCTACCAGGTCATCATTTAAGATTTCAAGTTCATCTAACAATTAAGCAAACAAACAAAAAAAATTGATTAGTTTGTTTGTTTTTCTTTGTTTTTTTTTCTTTTTTGTTAAAAAAATAATAATAAATTTTGTAATTTTTGTTAAATTAAATTTTCTTTTGAAAAATTATCAAAAAATAATCACGTTTTAGTAATCAAGAATACATCGACAATGTGTCATTGAAGATACTATATAAATATCCTTCATGAAAATTATATTTCAGATTATGTAATCAGTGACCGCAAAAGACAGCATTATTTACATTTCAATAAATACAGGAAATGAATAGATAAAAAATAATATAATAGTTAAATTCATGAAACAATTGAAGCTATACCACAACAACAGACCCAGTAACGGTCTCAAAGAGGTATTTCCTGGAGTTCTAGTGAGAAGAAGTGACCAATGGAGTTCAACCGGGTTTGTTCTGAAATAGTAACTCACTGATTACAATGGTGGACGGCGACGCGATTTCGTGGAATAAAATTAACACTGTTGGATACCGGTTCAGTGGTCTAATGGTTAAGTGTTCGCACGTGAAACCGATAGGTCCTGAGTTCGAATCTCGCGAGGCGGGACCGTGGGTGCGCACTACTGAGGAACCACATAATAGGACGAAATAGCCGTCCAGTGCCTCCAGTATCTCCATGGTTTTTGATCTTCAATTAACTTATGATCACGACCATTGAAATGAATATAGTATCCACAAAAACCCTTCACTGAAGATAAAAAATAAACCATATAACATAGAAAATATGTTTGGAAAAAACCAAAGTGTACCATAGAATAACTAGTTTCTTTCATCTTGAAGCTTATTCGTCAGATGGTAGTCCTTAGCATTTTCTACTAGAACTAAAGCTAATAGGCAGGTGAACAAATGCAATTAATAATGTAAATGCTTGTCAATTACTTCATAGTAACTGTATTCTTTGTCACTTCTTGACAGGACTTAATTAATTATTTACTTTTGTTAATTAGTTTAAATTTTGACAATTAAGCAAGACGTTAATCACTTTCATTGTATATTATTTTACTAATCTTTACTATCCTCCTTTCGGTTCCTCCCTCTTTTAGTTTATTTTTTAATAAATGATTCCAAATTCATTAGTGCTACTATGTAAGCACAATTACTTTATTACGATCCTGATGTTTTATGAATATAGAAGGTCCTCCAAAGCTCCAGTATTTCCCTCTCTTATATTTACTCGTGCATTATTGGCCTTTAAATGTTGCTGTATATCAGATATCTGATCTTTCTAGTTCCCTTAGATCCTATCTGTTACTCGACAAGTCGTTGCAGTAAGAAAACAACTTTTACAATCATAAGAATAGCAAATAATCATTTGAAACACTTGATAACTAAATTTATTACGCATTCTTTAAGCTATTAATATCAATATCTTCAAAGCTAATTTATGCCTTCAAAATGGTACTATTGGAAATTTTACATTCACTTGATAACAGTAGCTTCAAATATTTAATTTTTTAACACTTCGTTACATCCTCTAAATTATAGAAAGCCTATTCTCACTTGGTTTTTAGTCTTCTCGTTTGGTGAATGATCAATTCTATAAACTGTCCCTATCGGTGCTTTATTCTACTAAACAAATAGCTTTATAATTAATCTACATATGTGTAATCTTTGGCTTAACATCTTCCAATAATTCATGAACATAAAGGTTTCTAATAAACGTTTTTTTGTTTCAACTATTCTAAAAGTCGATGGATCATTGTATCATCATCATAACTTTGCCTAATTGTCATTATAGTTTCTTTTCATAAACATCTATCACAGAGAACTACATAATGCGGAGATGTTGATCATTTGACATTTAGAACACATGTTTTAACTACCACAGTCAGTTTAATTAAACTATTTCACTTAATGTCTTTACTTAAGCCGAACTCAACATTAATTGGTCCGTAGTTCGATCTCTCATAACTACTGTATGAAGGTATCTGTAGAAGAATATCTTGATTTTTTTCATAGTATAACATTTCGAAGAGCCATTTCTTAAAATCTTAAAGCTATACCACAATGGGTTATTTGCTTCATTTCAATGGTTTCGTTTTTGTATTTCATACTTCTGATCAATAGAAGAATGACAAACACTTTCGCACTTTAAACAATCTTCAAACTAGCAAATGTTTGTTTAGATATAAAAATCAACTATAAAAACCATATCACACAAAAAATCGGAATACTATAAAAAATTGGATGACTATTTTCAAAAGCTTTCCACTTTCTAACATTAAAATGAATATTCAATAGGAGACTAATCAATTGCAGTCCTGAATAACAATTGGAAGATTCAAGTAAACAACACCAAGTGAATTTAAACTTTACTCTATTGCACAAGCAGGTGGCTATCAGGAATCAGTAGCTAAGTGAATAACGCAAGTGCATTTGAAGTGAGCGGTACTGAGTTTGAAATCCAGAGTGAACATCAACTCTGATATGCAGGTACATCCATCTGGTGGGTCCCAAATATGACGAAAAGCGCGTCCTGGATTCTACTGCTTACCACTATCTATCTTTGCTTATAATTAAAATGAATATTTATAAACAATAAAAACTTAATAAGTTGGATATTGTACTTACTATTCTGAAGAATAAAATCATTTTTGGCTTAAATTCAATTTTTATCATGATTTTGAAACGTATATTTCGTTTTGTTACTGTTTCTAATATATCTAAATAGTCTTCGCAGAATGAAACTCGACCAAAGAAAGGTTCAAGATTCTGCAAATACTCTAGTCGACTTAGCTAAAGTGAGTGAATATTTTTTTTTCATTTTGTTTTCAAAAAAACAAAATATTCTTTTTCTTTAACGTTTATTATTTTGACTCTTTAAAAGCGCAAATAAATTATTGCTTTAATCATAAAAGCAATTTTTTTAATCAAACGTTTTTTAATCATTATTAACAAATTGAGCATTAGGAAACAAATATGATCATTACTTTGTTACTTTCACCTCTTACAATTCATGGAGGAGAATAGGATGCCAACCAGCATTCTTCATCCAACTTTGTCCTAGGCAATCTTTTCCTGTTCTTTCCTGTTGCTACTCACCCTTTTCATATATGCTTCCAATTCCCGACGCAATGTGTTCTTTGGCCTTCCTCTTTTACATTTCTTTTCAGGATTCCAAGTTAGCGCTTGATGATTTCCTTAATGTGTGTCCTATCCACTTCGAACGTCTTCTAATTTCTTTAGTTGAGAGTTGGTCCGTTCTCTCATACTATTAAATAGCTTTCATTAATTTCATCTACATAAAGTGTATTGTGTAGCATAAATATATAAGCTGAATGATTTAAAAACTATTTACATCACAGGTTATTACCAACTAACCAATCACAGAAAGCCAAAATATTTCTTGATTTCGCGTCCACATACGATCTCATCTTTCGACAATACTGATTTATGTCTAAACCTGTATCTAAACAAAAAATAGTCGACTACTCGATTGTGAATATCTATAACAGATGCCTGTAAGCTATTTTGGAGACGACCAAGTTTCAAATGAGTCAATTAATCACTCATTATGTTTGACAGTTGAAAATAGAGATCATTGATTTCTGACATTCTGGTTATTATGACAGCTCTGTGCCCACAAACTTACTTTACTACATCAAAGATATACAATATTAGGTAATAAATAAAAATGAAACAGTATTTCAATGATTTCTGGTCTTTGGTGATGCTTCAGTTAATGTCATTTGTATCATGAAACCTTTTTTTAACCTACAGAAATTCCTGAAAACTACTTATTCAGGAAAAACTGGGACAAATTAACTTGTAAGCATAAATTTTACACCAAGAAAGACGATAAATCTCTATGTGTTCACTAGAAAGTTTAGCTTCTTAAACGTAATGTTTTATGCGATACACTCCATTAGTCTAGATATTTTTTTAAAATCTTTGGAAGCACCGTATTGTGGTCAGTTTTCATGTTTTTATCAATTAAAGCCTTTGTAAGTTATTGTATTCAAATGTTTCTGTTTATTTTTATGAAAATGTTTTCACTAGAAACTGACTTTGTTGAATGAGAAATTCATAAAACACAACAGAAATGATCATAAAAACAATATGACTTTTATATCATATTACCTCGTAATGTATATAATCTTATCTGACTCTATTTATAGACATTTCACACAGGTTTGGTACCAAAATCGTCCGTAATTATGTCAGTACCAGTGGAATTGTATTATGAGGTATTTCTCACCAATCTAAGTGTTGTAAACGTTTGTTTGAATTTGCTGCAGATAAATATATATATATTTATATATTCTGTATAACTATAAAGTTAATAATTCACTCCATTTCATCTGTGTGTATAGGTTTATCTATTCACTAAAAATAGAATCGATCGTTTTTTACACAGCATGTCATCTATAACCCAAACTCTTCCATAAATAATATCATACCTAGTTTTGTTTGATCCATTTTTTTTCAAACTTCAGATCATATGACATTTAGTGATTTAAAGAGCTCGTAAGTTGTAAATTTTATGTATAATGTAACTAATGCATAATTTTAAGCTACTATACATTATCTTCTATGCGTTCATATTAGTATAGTCCCAGGGAGTTACAAATTAAATCAAAACAACCATCTAATCCTTTATGGTTTTCAATAATTCTATCACAGATATTATTTAGTGACGAAAATATTATTTATGAAATTTCTGAGATAATTGTGATTGCCATTATTGTTAAATAAAACTGAAAATGTTCACTTTAAAAATGGATTTAAATTATTTTCTCAGAATTATCTACTTACCACTTTACTTGTATTACTATGAAAGGCAATTACTAGTTAGGCGTTAAATTGCGTCATCAAAGATTATTCTCATACTTATTTGAATGTTAGTTACACAAATGCCCGTACAGAAAAATAATTTGATAAAATGTATAATTTCACTCAATAAAATAAACCCAAGAACTATTTCTGGAAATATTGTTCGTTAATCGTATTGATTTATTTGAACACATAGATATTGGTACAAGGAGACACCACATACATATGCGCCACACAAACCACTTGATTTGTGTATGGGCTGTGATACTGCCCGGGCGCTCAGACTGAAGCAGATGGTTTTCTCAGGGGACCACATCCGGAACCTTCAACCTAAAGGTCTGATCTACAAGGAAGTGAGGCAACGTCAGGAGATGCCGTCCCATGGTAACCTGTGACCAACATGAGCCATTTGTTCCTTCAGGATACTGGAGCTCACGTACACCATTGGTTTGCTATCACAGTTTTCCAACTCCCCTAGGTGGATCCTCTGTATCCGCCGACCTGATTAAAGCTCCAAACATTTGCTTTTTATCCTCTCAATTTCGTAAACAACAAATAAGACTTTCCTGGCATAGATTATATGCACATGGCCATGTGAGAGCATTTCAAGAAGGAGGACTAACTCTCCCCATCTTCGGTTGTTCTAGAGCATTTAGGGGGGCGTTAGTTAATCGAAACTGGTATAACTAGCATATTATTTACAACTGTAGCTCAGTGATTTTTATAAAATCATTATAATTTGTTGAGTTTTAGTTAAATTATATCAATAAGTAAACATTAGTGACAATAGTACATAGTAACTACTAATAATACATAAAATAAAATCATACATATCATCCAATAATTTTCATAAATAATGATAATTTAGTGAGAGTATATACAAGTGTTTGTGAATATGACTGACGGTAAAAGAATAAACCTATCGTATAAAAATGAATATAACAAAATAATTAATTCTCTAAAAATAACTATAAAACGGAAAACTAATGATAATAATTAATAATAGTAATAATAATAATACAAATGAAGAATAAATATATATTAATCTAAACATGATTAGAAATGAAGATAATTGTTATTCTAACTGTATCATAGAAAGTAAAAGAAGGAAATATATATCTTTTATAATTACATTAGTTTTCATTATGTTTATGATGTATAAAAACCCACAAAAATGCTATAGATGAATAGAAAGAAACAATAATCATTGTATCTAAGTTGTAGTATCTGTTCATTGGTTAATTTCAATCTTTCTTTATTAATAGCTAGCCTTGAGGCAATTTTAATTAGGCTACAATGGGAATTTATACTTTATTGAGATAAACAAGTTTAGATTATATTAGTCATACAGATGTAATATTTGGTAATAATCATGCTTTATTAAGAATCAAAAATGAAAATATTCGTTCCTGAATATAAACTCAGTGTTCTGACAATATTTGAAATCATTGGGAAAATTTATAACTGAACAGAAAGGTTATGATAGAATTAAGTTGTTTGAGCATAATGTTTTGCTTGTGAAGCTCTCCTTAACTTTTTATAAAACAGTATCAATAAAAACTTCGTATAGAAAAGTTCTAGTACAATTTCTGTATAATTGGAAATCAACAGGTTGATTATTCTATTGTATTTAAAGGACATATTGAACTTTGTTACTAGGTTGTTAAGAAAGTTACAAATAAGTGTGGTTCACAAACTAACATAATCACTTTAGTTCATTTTACGCAAGATGAAAGACGAAATGACAAAGAAAGACATGCTGAACATTATCTACAAATAAAATTCTAACACCGTGAAAGGCATTATATTAAACAAAGAGACCACCTTCATCATTCTCGTCTGCATATACCTTATTATTTACAATAGTTAAGATATATCTAAGCTAAGGTTAATGAATATTACTAATTTCGTCTTATAACGAAAAGATATAATGAAGATTAGATGATATTTATAGCTTTGTATTCAGCTCAGTAAGCAATCAACAAACATAATGGAATAGACCTAATTCACCAATCATTTAAGAAAATTATAGACTACCATAAGGTTAGGAATCATATTAGTGGAGAAAGCGAACAAAATAATTTTGCAGAGAATAATGGATAACGAATTGTTGAATTCAGAATAGGCAAAAACTTGTGGAGAAATTCAAACTAATCAACTATCTGACATTTGTCTTTATGATGTCCTTTCGGAAGAAAACGAAAGTTCACACTAAAACCTTTAATCTTATGGAACATAACTTCATAATAATATTAGGCTTACTGATATATCTGATAAATCTGACTCAATTGAAGATAAAGTTGTGGTTTTGTTAAGCAAATAGTTTTAAACAAGGAAGAAATATCTGTCTATCGCTCTCCCATTTACAATAAATCTCTAGAAGACATTAAATCAATGATATTTACCTTTATAATATAAAAAACCTTTAACTTATCTGTTCTACTTGTTCAGAAGTTCTTAGTTTATAAATGCTGCATTTCTTTATTTTGAAAAAAATATGTTAAAGCCATTGAAATAACACTAAAAACCACTAATTAGATTCAAAACAAAAGATCAATCTCACGGATCTTTCTCAAGTATTTCTTAAAAATCTGCTACGATAACCTTAATCATTATTACTGATTTCCATAGTAAGCATAACATTCACGCTTTAATACTAACTAATATAATCAGTTGTAATTTTACAACGCGGTCAATCTTTGAATAAACTCAGTAGTCATCATCATGCTTTTCTTTTTTGTTTGTTTTTATTCGTTGTTTTTTAATGAATCCCATTGTACTGGTCACTTATCTCATGAGTTTATTTTTAATAACGTTGAGGTATAAAGTTACTCTTATAATAATATGTCAAGTATGCCTTGTCTCGACAATTTCTAATTCATCGTTTAAATGATTTTATTAAGGAGATAACTTAATTTAGACAATGTTCAGTGTTTGTAAATTGTTGGCAGAGAACCGTAAAGTCAGGGTTTTTCGGTATTTGGTAAAGCATACTCTCAATCTTGAAGAAGCTAATACTCCTTGTGTGATCCAAACTCATATCACTCACTTTTGCAGTATGAGAATTATTTTCTACGTTACTGCAACCACAACTGACATCTTGTAGAACAGAGATATTTATATTTGTTGATCAAAGCACAATTGTCCATGTACTCTTTGTGAATTAAGCAAATACTTATAGAATTCTGTCTATCAATCTATGGAACACAATAATAATCCTGATTTTTTGAAACTCAACTATTTATAGTGATCTATGAAATTGTGGTAAATTATCCTGATGATATAATCCACGTCATGTGCTCTGTGTATCGTTTTATACCAATCATTGTGATGGATAAACTCATCTTTACACGATATTCTGGATAAAAACATTTTGCTGCTAACCAAATGTATGTTTTCATTAAACATTCATTAAGTTCGGATATCATCGTTCGGTGGGAGCGATCAAATAGTTACGTGAGGTTGAATACGTTTTGACATATCAACTAGTATTGAAATTCATCTTCATTTTTCAATAGAATTGAAATGAATGTGTTTTTTTTTCATTTGTAACGAAGCATTCATAGTTAAATATGTCATATAACATAATATAATAACAATTTATTAGTTCTGACATTGATGATTATCATAGACTCCAAATTTTTCAAATAACCGTCGTCTTAATTTTAATCTATTTTCTACTTTAATATAACACAATGGTCATAAATCAAAACCAGTTCTCTATTATATTTATAATATTGGTTATATAATTACCATTAGTTTTAAACACAAAACTTGGATATTTTAAGGACATTAATCTACAAAAACAACAATCACTTACAAATTTTGTTTCTTAAAAATATCATCCAATTTTGATAGTAGATTTAACAAAATACAAAATATTAACCTTTCTAAAAGATCAAGATCAGTTTATGATCTGAACTTTTACAATTATGATTGATTGCATATGATACTTTTATAAATATTCGATGATAGTGATAAATTTGACATTGTTCGACTGTAAATTTCAGTAGGCATATTTCTACTTATCTTTTAATACATCAACTCATTTCTCTTATATCCAATTTATGAATGAAATCCAATTAGGGAAAATGTAAGATCACGGTTTATTAAGAAAATGCAATGATATAGATCATCATGGTTTTTTTTAAACATGATAAATTAACAGAAATCAAGAAATTTACTACCAATAAAAGACAAAAGTTAAATACAATCTCGTTAACAGATTACTAACTAGTTGTATATATATATATATATATATATATATATATATATATATATATATATCAAAAGGTGGGTTTAGTAGAGAAAGTATAAAGCTTCAAGAATAACTGAACCTGTCTCATTAGAATTCAGTACTCTTTTCAGTGCTCATTCATGATTCTTTTTAAAAATTGGATGGAAACCATGATTTTCTAGTTCCTTAATATGTCTGATTTGTTGACTAGTAATTAGTAATTTATAAGTGAATGATTGATTTCTTTGGGAAGGTATATACATTGAAATTACATTTAATGAAACGTTTTAACATTTCAGTTAGAAATATACGTCACGATTGATCAAGTATCAACACCAATTAGTCCCTTTTTATAAATTTATAACACGGAGTTGATCCGAAAAATGTTATGTATTTGAGCCATACATTTCGAATAATTTGGTCACACATATACTTGTCAAAGCATTTTATATGAGAATTCATAAAGGTCAATTAAATAAAAGTTCTAGTAAGCAAAATGATAATTGTATATTTAGGGGAGAGAAAATTAAGCGTTATGGAATATTTACCTTGATGGCTTCAAAATCAATTAATGTCAAACGTTCCAACAAACGTAGGAAATCGAAAACAATGTTCATCGATGGTAAAGCACATAATTGAAAGGGGGGACAGAATCGACATCAATACAGCTTTTCAAACGTTGTATAGAAACTGACAGGGACGAATTCTTAGTTTTAGAGAAGCCTTGGCTATTCGTAAATTCAAACCCCCTTTATGTGTACAGAAAAAATTTATCATAATCTCGAATTTACCCTGTTAGTCTTTAGGTCATTTTACGGCCCATGGTATTGCGACACTTTCCTACTCTTTCCAAACGGTGTTAATTTCCTCTCTTCTTTATTTATACTGACCATTTTATTTACCCGACCTTTTGTTTAATTGACCTTAATTAATTTTCATTAAAAATGCCCTGAAAAGTATATGTGTGACCAGATTGTTCGAAATGTATGGCGCAAATCCGTCACATATTTTTTAAATTCAATTCTATGATTATGTATTCATTTGGTCAGGGAAATAATTCTCATAGAAAAAAATAACATGTGTGCTACCAATTTCTCATTTATATCACTGTTTAGAGATATTAGTTGTTCTAGTTAGCATCTATAACGTTTTTTTAGGAAAAATAGGTAACATTCTCGAACATTTCTGGTGGAAAATAACCGATGAGGGGTAGATTAAATTAGAAATTAAAAAGCTTCCGAGCAGATGACATTTTTGGCAAAATCATTTCATTGTTTGCCAATTTTGATTATATGCTTCATTATGAAATGATATTTGAAAGGACTTTATATGAAAAACCTTGTCGTGAAAAACTTGAGTATTGAAAACATCATAAACACAAACTGTTACAGTTGAAAATATGACAGTTGGAAACTATATTTGTGGTGATAGCGAAAGTTTTACCACTAACCAATCAAGTAAATTATTGTTTCATCCTTAAATTACCAAACAGTCATGATAAGTTGAAAAACTTTATTGACTATTTATTAAAATCTGCTTTTTAATTCGGACTAGTTCAAAACGTAGAATCCCTTGGGATTCCATGAAATAAGATAACTGTTTTTTCTACGTTTTGGAATTTTTAGCAGTACCTAATACTAGGTCAGTAAATGTTTTTTGAATGAGATCTTGAATCGATCTCGAACTTGAAGCAATCCACGAAATTGCGCGACCGTCTTCCACTGCCTGATGTAGATACTTGTCTCTATTTGACATGGACTAGTTCCACTGGTCACGGTTCCGGGCTCGAATTCCGTACGCAAGGTTGCGGATGTGCACCACTGAGAAGTCCCACACTAGAAAGAAAAACAGCCGTTCAGTGCTTCCAAGTTTCCAATGGTGGTTTAACATCGATCGATTCATTTTCTCAATCAAAAACTTATCAATCTCCACAAACCCCATAATGACAAATGTTTTTTGTTAGATTAGCTCACTTGAAACTTCATGAACCCCACTCTTTCTAAACTTTCAAATTATGAATAAAATATGAAACCAAACATTTCTAGGAGACAACCTATCAAGAATTTATAATCATTTCCAAAATTGTAAATATTATCACTATTTAAAAGAATTCAATTAGTAATATTGATTACCTAATCTTAAATAAAAACTTTCTATAAAGCTTCACCAGTAAATAACACTGGATATTTTCTTATATTCTCTACCTTCGGATGTTATTTCTTCTATTTCGTAAGTAGACATTTTAGACCGATAAAAATGTTAGTCTGAGTAAATGTACCTTGTTAATTATTTCCATAGGCTATTAGTTCTTAGTTTTTTTTTGATAATTATACTGCTTAATTAAAAGCAATGTCTTATGTGATCATTACATAGTTGCCAAATATTTTAAAATAATAATTGTGTATTTTGAAAATTAATCGTTATCACAAAGTATTCAAAGAAATACACTACGATTAACAAGTAAACTTAAATTAGTCTGTATGAAACAAATAAGTATGTTCAAACATAATTCCTAGAGTATACAGTGACTAAGTGAGTAAATAGTTTCTCTTCTGTTGTTAGTTTCATATCCTTTTAACGTAATCATGATCTTAATGTAACAATCCTCAAATCAACACTCATTAACTGACCTCGCTAATATATGATGTAAAAACTGTTAGTCTTTTTTTATTAGTCTGCTTCTACAAGCACCAGCATTACATAATGTCAAGAATTAGAGGGTATACATATGACTAATAGGGCAATTCTAACATAGCTTATGATGTATTGTCAGTTCCATGTCAACTAAAACAACTATCTTCACATTAAGTCTGAAAATTTCTTCATTGTTTTTTCTTATCAAAACTGTTTTCGATTGTTATCAACAAATTTTATACCTAAGAAAACAAACTAATCTTACAATCAATGAATATCATACTGATTATTCATACCAGGATGTAACTCATTTTTAATCAATATGAAAAGAAAAGAGTAATCAGCTTTTCTTTTTACCGTTTTCTTTTTATAACAAACCAAACATTTTTAATCCAGAACAACACTTGTTCCATGAATGTTAAAGCAACAAACAAACAAAACTCATAATAGGGCAAAAAGAAAAAAACAATATAAAAATGTAGATATTTGTATCGTTTTCTTGTTTTGACAAATATACATAATGTAGATATACAATGATTTGTCAAGTGTTTTCTTTTTTTACATTTAATGATGAAAAAAACAATAACATCTAATCTTCATCTCATTTAGAATGGAACAATTCGTGCATCTCAAGAGACAAACTACTAAAATTATAAAAACAGAGGAACGAATGAAATAGATACAACTACACAGCTGTTAGAAATTATTTCAATAACAAGAAACATTATGATAAGTATATAAACGATAAGGATTATTTCATAGAACATAATAGTTAAGTAGTATATGACCAAAACATTGAATAGAAAGAATATTACGCAATATGAAATAAAACTAGTATAAGTTACATGATTAAACATTGTTCATAGTGATTTTATTATTCAGTAGAGAAATTAAAACGATTTAATTAACACTGTAATTGTTTTGTGACGTATTCTAGTTATACTTCGAAATATTTTGAAATAATACTAAATAATAACCTATAAAGGAAGTATGACTTGATATTAATAATAATAATAATAATAATAATAATAACAATAATAACAATAATAATAATAATGACTGAGTATAAACTTATGACTAAAATAATTCGTTATCTTACCATGAGAAAGTTTAAGCTTTAATTCCAGTTCAATTGTATGTATTATAAAACATTTTAGTAGAAATACTGATATACATTTTTAATCTATTTAGGACAAGTAAAAAGCTAAAAAATGTTAAATGTACATTATTGAAATATGTCTGTATAGAGTGGAATGAAAGAAGTTTCAATTCATCTTGGTGACAGGTTGAAATTGTTTTAATAGTTTTTACTGTATTCGATTCATCAACGAAATTTTTTTGGATTCTTAAATAATTATGGTAAATTCATGTTGTATTTTCCATTGTTAATGAAACCAATACTAGGGTTAAAAAAAACAATGGTTCAATATACACTAATTTTAATTAATTATTCAAGCAAATGTCTTATCCCGATGAAATTAAGTTGGTTACAACAATTAGAAATTAATTAGTTATGTCTTTTTGAAAAAAGTATCGAATAATAAACTTATAATTCTATTACCTGATGCTAAGCATTTATCGGATAAACATTATGGATCTACTACTGGAACTAATTTTCCAGCAATTTGACCAGGATTTAAAATTTATAATGCCTCAATTGTTTGTCTATAAATTTTGATGCATTGGCGAGTGATCAATATAATCAGCTACAAACTACTAATACCTGCCAGTTGAGTTTGCCATTTATATTATTCATAAATCAGTCACTTGAATTGGTTGCATCTGTAACATGATGAAGTTTTGTGAGGCTATTTTATGACTAAATACCACAATACCCATTGAAAATACACACTTTAATTCTAAACATCTTTGATGAGGTAGGTGTTCTGGATAGAATTATTGTACTTCATGTATATTTGATATCAGATCTAAGTAATTCCAACATTACCACTGGTGATCGAGGAAAATGGTGTATACGGTATGTTCTTCGTTATAAAGTAGGTAACTTAATTTTCCTTCATAATTACGATTATTTTATCAACTGAATTTCTTAAGTTCATTTGTTTAATCTCAAGTAGTTTTTAGTAACGATACTTTGGGAAATTGTTTAACTCTCAACAATATGTAAAAGATTACGAAATAACCTTCCATCATCCAAATGCCTAATGTTGAATACCTCATTTTTATATACACCAAAGTTGGGTATGTATCTTCTTGATTATATTTACTGAACAACATCATATTTAAATGATCTTAAATGTATAGTATATATATATATATATATATATATATATATATATATATATATATATATATATATATATATATATATATATATATATATATATATATATATATATATAATTACTTGTATCAACCATACTCTTTATACTGAAACAGCTGAACCAGTTATTGATCGACCTTGAATAACCTAGTTAGACCATATCGACAAATGTTATTTATTATAAAAAAAGAAAGAAACAATTTTTATCTAAAGCATATGGTATGTCTTTTTATATTACAAGATATTTCAATTTGATTCATTTGATTCATTATAAGTAGTAGAGTAAATCATTTGAAAATAAAAATGGGTTCCTAACAAATAATTCAATTAGGCTAAAAGAATTTGTAAAAGATCTTGTGTACTTTAAAGATTATAGAATCAACTAGAGAATCTTTGATAATAATTAAATAAATAAATAACCAAATAATGAGTAAATGTTACATTTCGATTTTAGTGTATAAACTTAAACCTATCAGTACTTCATAAAATCTAAAATAAAATATACAAATATTGTGACAATCAATAAATATCTCTTATATCAAAAAGGGGGTTTGTGAAGATTGTAGTAATTTAAATAGTTGAATTCATGAGTTAGACCACCATAGAAAACCTGGAAATACTAGAGGGCTGTTTCGTCTTAGTATGGGACTCCTCAGCAGTGTACATTCACGATCCTTTTCACAGGATTCCAATCCTCTAAATTATTCCTATCGAATTTTAATTGTTATTTAGATTAATCCATTCAAAATATCATACATTTGATTGTTTTCTTTATTCATTCCACTGAAAAACAAATTTAGTTCTAATCTGTAAACTTCTTTATATGGTTGTTTTTTAATGTGAAATCACTTCAACTTACAAGGAATAATAGTTTTTTCAGTTATCTATATCAACTCACCTCTCAATTAAATTTAATCTTTTTATGTATTTAAACAGGTTATTGTTAAATCTCTCTTTTCTAATAGATTTAACACTGATATTTAATATCAGAAAGGGTTTTGTTGATGCTACAGTAGTTAGAATGTCACGAGTCGGGATCGTGGATGCGCACTGCTGAGGAGTGCCAAAATGGGACGAAACGGCAATTTAGTGCTTCTAGGTTTTCCATGGTTGTTTAGCTTCAACTGCCTAGTGATCTCAACTATGATATCTATTGACAAATTAAATTATCCAACTTAGTACACAGATCTCAGTAATGTTAAGCATAAAGTATAATTTAATTTACAGAAATTAATTGACTTAAGATTTATGCTAGTTCATACATACATATTAATTTATTATTTATATATGAATACATTACTTCATATCCATTGTAAAGACACAAGTAATGAACTAAATATAAATGTTGCGTAAGCTTCATAACATAACATATAATTCCCGTATACATACATTCTTGATAGATAATGAAGCAAATACAATATATAGTCTAATTCGGCGAGATTATAATTTATGGACGATCTAATCAGGTATAAAATAACAGGTCTCGGATTTTGGCGCGAAATTTACTTACCTATTCGGTTGAATGGAATTTTGGCATTATAGATCATATCAGTTCGTGATGAAAACTCTAAATCTAATTTCTAACCTTAGCCATTAACAGCAAATCATGATTTTAATTCCTCACACATGTTTATTACCCTCAGTTGGTCCTACTTACTAGATGGACACTCTTAAAGTCACTTTAACGTCGCTCACAGGTCGTCCATAATTTACAGTCTCACCAGAAATGTAAATATAATGTATGGAATTGAAACTAATTAATTTTAGCCATATTTTCTATTTTGTAAAGAATTAATTTGAACCATTATAGTTATATGTATTAAAAAATGATATTTTCACTTATATGAAATTTTGTGTATTTCCAATCGATCATGTGTTTAAACCTTCTTTCAGTTGTGACTATGTACTAGGTCTTATTTGACACAATGAATATTTTCAATTTGTCGCATATGTCACTTACAAAATGACATGTTGCTTTCAATGTTATCACATCAATCTGTAATCAATATACTTATTATTATTCACTCCATTACTGTTAACTACCAAATTAATTCATCTATGGTGATTGGATGGCACCATCAAGATCATTTGAGTAATCTTTTTACATTCATGGAGGATAGTGTTTGCGTGATAAGTTTATCTACTTCATAATTGCATATACTTGTCGTACATAATTAAGACAAACCAAAATGTAATATTAAGGAGTTGCCTGTACGATAATTAAAACTTATGACCTGTTTAAAATCATTACGTTTTCATAACAAATTAGTACTAAAACTGATCCGATTTTTTGGTAAGACTACCTAATACTGATGTATTAATTTTCATTATTCATATTTGGTAGCCTGCTTGAATATCTAGGCTACCCGATCCTGCCATCAAGATATTTCAATAAATTATTTGTTTTTTGTCTGTCTTAACACATCATTATGTCTAATAATCATACAAACTATTCAGATGCGCTTATGAAAAGTTTACGACCTTTCGTTATACATGTTACAAAAAGGTAGAATCAGAGACATCGTGGTGGCTGATAATACACATTGAAAAGAATGAACATTATTCAGATGTTGATTCCTGAATTACTAACATCTAACTGGCTACTTATCGCCAGGATCTATCGAGAAACAAGAAAATGAAACATGTTAAATTACCTTTTGCTTAGATTTCTATATTGTACCAAAAATATAATATTGAATAAGGCCATTAATAACAATAACTGATTATTACAAACACGTCACTGGTTGATAACATCCCATATTGTGTGATGTTGTGTTGACTGAATTTTAACACTTTTAACGTTAAGCATGTGATCTTTAAACTAGGTAGTCTAGTGTCACAACTCTTCATGAATGTATATATTCATTATTAAAGGAGTACACACATAAATCAATAGTCTTTTTGCGAGTGAAGTATAGCTGGAACCAACTAAATTTGAATTAAATTACCTAATTTACTCATTCTAACGAAACAAAACTATTTTATTTCCAAGTGTAAGGATTTAATTTTTGTCTCCTGTTAAAGTTAATGGCTGTAAGTGATCAATTTCAATATTGCCATCTATTTATAAGTTTTCATAATTTTCAATTCTATTTTTAAACACCTTGAGAATGTTTGTCTAGTTAATGATGAATCATGCCTTATAAAATCCATTGTTACAAATAAATTGATTGTTGTAGTTACAGTACTTTGATAAGTTTGATAACTTGATATAAACTTACAACTTACTTACGCCTGTTACTATCAATGGAGCATAGGCCACTGACCAGCATTGTCTAACGCACTCTCTCCTGGGCTTTCCTTTCTAGTTCTATCCATTTGCTATTCATTCTTCTCATGTCTATCTCCATTTCTCGGCGCAATGTGTTCTTTGCTCTTCCTCTTCTCATTTGGCATTGAGGATTCCAAGTGAGGGCTTTCCTAGTTACGCAGTAGGGTGCTTTCCTCAGTGTGTGTCCTATCAACTTCCACCACTTCTTCTTGACTTCTTTTTGGATGAAGTTCATTGTAATACCCTCTTTCTTTGGTTTGAAGGAGGCTCTGATGATCCTAGGTCCATGAGATTCCCGTCCTATAAGTGCTTTTCGTGCTTGGTACGACTCCTCGTGAAGGTAGGGCATTTTCTTTTTCATGGCGGATTCCCTGAAACTAGTCTTTGTTGTACAACTTGCGTCCGATATGTTTCACTTATTCTAAGTACCTCCAGGTTGTATCTTTCCATTTCTGCATCAATTTGGATGATTCTCTCGGTCTACCACATTGTACGAGAATTTTATGTACCTAAATTGATGGTTGCTCTGTTTGTCAAAAAGGACGTCAGCTTCGTAACTTCTGGAAGGACTCGGCTCTCACCATGAGGCATCATAACTCTTTTAAATGAAGACCTCTTAACTCCCAGGGTAGAGTTTCAATTGTTTGAATTAATTTTTCTGACTAGCGTTTTTTAGAGAGTTAGTTTTCTACGGGATATGGTCACTAACCCTGTACTCAACCTTTCTCCGGGCTTCGGACCGGCAGTAGCACCAGAGGGGCTCCAGGTGGAGTTTGATATGAACCTATAGATACATAATTGTACTAATGATCGACATAGAGAAAATAATGTTAAATTATACTAGGAAAATGCTTTAGTAGGACTATTTGACTAAAGTATATATTTGGTAACTGAAAAAAAGTTTTTTTACTTTGATTAAATATTTTTAATTAAAATTAAAAATTAAATGACACTTGTTGCTACCCAAATTAACATAATCTGAAAGTTGTTGTATGATTTTAAAAAGTAAAAAAAAAATTTTTTTACATACTCTGTTATTTCAAAATTCTAAAAAGAACTAGCTATATACTTTGATTAAATTTTTGATTAAGATAATATTCTCGAATTTGTCATTCTTTCATAGTTATATGTTAATCTTAACTGAATTTAATTTTAACAAGTCATTTTGTGGTGTGTGCTACTGATGTCGATAGATATAAGTAGTATGTATCATTAATCGAAAGTGAAATACATTGTGGCAGAAGGTTAAGAAGAGTGAAGAAACGAGATTTGGAACAGAGAATGATTATTGTGGAAATGAAGGGACAGTGAAGTCTGAGATGATTGACTGACTTTGTAAATGAAATATTTATTCTATGGTTCTCAGGTTTTAATAAGATGTTGAAATACATTCGATTGTCTCCGTTAATGTTCTCGTTCAATACAGTTTGACTGAGAAACTTTTATCAGTTATTCGCTTTTATTTGTTTTTTCCAAGTCTAAGTCATCTACTTAATTTCAAGAAAATAATCTAAATAATTGAAACCTAGTTGTAATAACAACTATTCAAGTAAAATAATATTATCAGATCATTTTACTTTTTTGGATCTACATCGGTTCATCACAATTAACAAAATAGATTCATGTTACACTGATTAAGTCGTTACTCTTAATCTTTCCAAATAATCTAAGCAGATTGCATGTTAAGCATCTTATCATATTATTATTATTATCCAGCATGATGTCGTATTTGAACTGATTCATTTAGACTGACAAAAATTTCATGATTGAAAGCAATACATTATGTTTCAAAACAATTAGTCCCTTTGATGAATTTCAATGACAAGACGAAGTTTATCAGAATTATTAATATAACTGAATGTGACTGGTAAATTTATTCACTCTTGTCCATATTTATTCTCTGTCTTTTTTTACATCAAGTCAAATAGTTCCAGATCATAAGTTTAGAAAAACAATCCCAATATTAGATTATTAGAAACCAATAAATCATCGCTAAGGACAACGGCGGACGATGGCGAAATTTGGTAGATTTTCTGAAGTTCGACATTCACACCGTTGGATGCCGGACAGTTCAGTGCTCTAGAGGTTAAACGTTCGGGTGCGACACCGCTAGGTCCTGGGTTCGCATCTCGCGAGGCTTGATCGTGGATCTGCACTGTTGAGGAGTCCCATACTAAGACGAAATGGTCTTTCAATGCTTCCAGGTTTTCCATGGTGGTCTAGATTTAATTGATTCATGAACTCAACTATTAAATTACTACAATCTCTACAAAACCCTCTTCTGATAAAAATCATTTCTAGTTTTAATTAGTTGTGAGAAATACACAAAATCATTGAACAACCAAGAATCCTTCACGTTTGTTAACTATTAGAAATTTATCGATAAAGATTTAAATAGATATTTCTTTGTATAAGTAACTGGATAAAAATTTATTGAGAATTTACTCGGTGGTTTTCATATCTTTAGTCTTTATTTCATTGTTATATTTCTTTTGCTTCCTAAAGAAGTTACAACTTAGTAAGTTAATTACATTTTTCAGTCTTCTATATACTTGACCTTTAGTCATCTTTCATTCATAAACAACCATATGGAAAAATGATTTTATTCAGTGTTAACTACATTCTAATTATTATATACCAAAGCATATATACAAATAAATAAGTATTCTTATATAAGTTTTCAAAACAAAATAATTGTTTTATGGCTCAGTGGGAAACATGAACTTTAAAATAAACAGGTTAAAATTCTTGACGATTGGACGACTTAATTGATCTATACGTTACTTTATCAAACTTATAATAATCAGAAATAAGATTAATAATGTATAATGAGATTGTGTTTAACCTTAAATAATCTGAAATACAAAGAATAAACACTTTACTCAATGTAATACCATTGATTACAATAAGGAATTTTCAATGGTTGAAATCATGAGTCAGTTGAAACTAGACCACCATGGAAAACCTGGAAACACTGGACGGCCGTTTCGTCCTATTGTGGGACTTATCAACAGTGCGCATCCACGATCCTGACTCGCGAGGTTCAAACCCAGAACCTGTCGGTCTCGTGTGTGTACGCTTAACCTCTAGACGATTAAGTCAGCGTCCAGTGATATCCATGTCTAACTTCAACCAATCCATGATCGTGGACGCACACTGCTGAGGAGTCCCATACTAGGACGAGACGGCCGTCCAGTGCTTCCAGGTTTTCCATGGTGTTCTAGCTTCAGTTGGCTCATGATTTCAACTATTGAAATTACTACAATCTCCACAAAACCCCTTCTGATAATAAGGAATTCTCATAAAAAATTAGACAGAATTGGAACAATTTGTTTATCTTATATTCATTCATGAATGTTTGAAAATGTACTTATGATGTTTCTACGGTATTTAGTTGATAATCATCTTCATTCATAAACACATTTCACCAACTTTTATGAATTTCATTTTCATTCCTTATTTATGTCTTCAAACAACGGGGAAGAAGGAAAGTATATCAACCTGAATGATAGTTCCGCATAGGAAATTTCCTAGTGACTAATGATGTTTTTTTATCAAACAGTATAAGTACATGATGTTAGAATGTTTAAATAGCCGGAAAAATAAATCGAAAACAGGAAAAAAATTGTTACATTGTTATCGTTTGAAAAAGATAACCCGGAATTTTAATAAGACCAACATTTGAGATATATGTAAAAATATAATATATTGTTACAATTTTCGGTGACACAGTGTATGTCATATTCCTGAACTTCTTAGATATATAACTCTGAAGAACTTGAACATCATTTGATTCAGAAAGACAAATAAGCAAGTTCATTGAAGAATAACTATACTAAGTTACTGAACTAATTGAAAGTGAAGAGGGATTTTCCAGACGTCGAAAGAATTATGCTCACTAATTTTCATCCATAGATCCTATAACTAAAATCTTAAAAGATTATTTTGTTCTTTAAATATTGATTATATTTATCTCAACTACTTCTAAGTAGACAAAATTTATGTACTGCTTAGAGGATACATCGTTTTTCCAGATTTTTATTCACCGGAATAGTCATACACACTTTACTTCACGAGGGTTTTGAATTCTGTTGATTTTATATATAACTCAAGTATAAATAAATATATGATGCACTCTTCGACGGACTTGGTTTTTTCATGTACAATAGATTTCGATATCTACTGAACGGCTCAGTGGTTAAATTCCCGAACTTTTTACTGCCAATCTGCATTTTTTTAAACTCGCTTCATTTACTTTAGTCTGGTCATTCAAGTATTATCAGTAGCCTTCAAGTAAATGAGTTAATAGAAATAATTTCATCAGATAGTCATAAATAAATGTATTTTCAACCATAAAAAAATACTTGATGATCTGTCGAAAAATGGCTCACTACTAAATGTTTACAGCTTATTTCGAACTGAATATTTCCTTCTACCCATACACTATTTTTTAATATACTTCCAGTTTTTTACTAGTCTGATTTGATATCTTATTGTTTCGGAAACTTCGATTTGAAGTTTGTGCTGATGATGTCGTCCAGAAGAACGATGAAAGCTCCACAATCAAAATATCGAGCTCAGAGAACAAAAATTCATCAAGACCATCCACCTAAGCTATAAATCTCTTACTTACTTACTTACTTACGCCTGTTACTCCCAATGGAGCATAGGACGCCGACCAGCATTCTCCAACCCACTCTGTCCTGGGCTTTCTTTTGTAGTTCCATCCAATTCTTGTTCATTTTTCTCATGTCTAGCTCCATTTCCCGGCGTAATGTGTTCTTTGGTCTTTCTCTCCTCCCTCGGCCTTCAGGATTCCATGTGAGGGCTTGTCTTGTAAGGCAGTTCGGTGCTTTCCTCAATGTGTGTCCTATCCACTTCCAGCGCTTCTTCCTGATTTCTTCCTCCACTGGAATCTGATTTGTTCACTCCCATAGTAGGTTGTTGCTGATAGTGTCTAGCCAACGGACCTGAAGTATTTTGCGTAGACAACTGTTAATAAACATCTGTATCTTTTGGATAATGGCTTTCGTAGTTTTCCAGGTTTCCGCCCCATACAGTAGAACTATCTTGACATTTGTATTGAAAATTCTGACTTTATTGTTGGTTGCCAATTTTTTTGAGTTCGAGATGTTCTTCAGTTGTAAATATGCTGCTCTTACTTTGCTGATCCGTGCCTTCACATCTGCATCAGATCCAGACCTTCTCTACTATCTCGAAAACATTCAATACATGATTTTTCAAGTATACAAAAAATACATATATAACTGTATTAATTTACAATGAAATGTAAACTTATTGTTCTACAATAAAAGCTTATTTCTGTATATTCACTGTGAAATAAAATATAATGAAGACTTAGCTGATAGTTGATTACATGTATAAACCCTAGTGATTTTCCAATTCGATCAGGCAAATACACATATATTATACGTCATTTTCTATATTTATAAAATCCAGTTAACTAAATGCTTCAATATTTAGTTTGAATGACAAAATACACTAGCCTGTTATACTTAATGATCAATGATTTGAGGAAATAGGTAGTGGACTCTGAAGAGAAATTAAATATATCTTATTAAAAGGTTGTAACATCAAATATAAGTAGACTTGGATGTAGATAACTTGTTAATCAGTACAAATGTACATTAAATACAATTATTGATGATACTAAAGATCATTTTTGAAAAAAAATCTTATAAAAATATACTTCATTTCGAGTCATTTGCCTATTGAGCTAGAGTATCGTTCGACCTTTTAAAATATTAAGCTTTTTAAAGATCCAAGTCATGTAGATACAAAAATTCAGCTTAACTTTAAACTAATAAACTGATCTCAGCTTTTCAGGATAACGATTCTATACGAATGATTTATTGAGTGACAATTGTTATAATAAGATGATATCAAGTAAGAGGCTAATAATAAGTAACTACTCGATTGACTTATTCTCAATTTCTCAGTTAATATTTGTTCCCATCCTTAAAACTGAAATAATTAATAAGATAAGAACCTAGTTACTTATCACAGGATGCAGTATATGAATACTTCATGGCATCAATCCATTTTCAGAAATTCAAACACATATGAACTAAATACTGAATATTTTTTAAAAAATTAAGGACAATATTTCACTTTGAAATATTCTAGTTATATTAGCTGTTCAATAAATTAAAGTTTTCTGGGGGTGAGTTACTGGTTCTTATGAATTAGAATTAATTCGCTTATGTTTTACGGTGTATGTTTACAGTACGTTTTAACTATCAAGAAAATAATGTCCAATGTTTTCAACCAGTAAATATATGAAAACTAAGTATGTTGAACTTGAGAGTTATTTAAATTAGTAATGACATCGCAAATCAGATTCGCAGGATTCAGTGGTATTTTAGGACACAATATTCACCTTCGGTTAATATTAATTACTCCTGACAATCATACTCAAAATCCATAACCTTTCAAACCTACGAAATTAAGATTTTGAAATGTTAAATTAAATCAGATTATACCTTAAATGAAAGTATAAGATTCATGATCAGAATAAATATAGGTCAGATAGGGTGAGAGAAATAATAGTGCATTTACAATTTCGACCAAATACTTAGTGGAAGACTACATTATCTATGAAGTTATATGAAATTACTAAGTAATAATAGAGTGGGGTGGGCGCAAAGTACATCGGTCATGTATTCAGAAGATTAATATTGATATTAAACCGATATCTTAGACAGTTATTATCAGAAAGTGGGGTTTTTGTGACAATTGTAGTAATTTAATAGTTGAATTCATGAGTTCAAACCGAAGGTCCTGGGTTCGAATCCCGCGAGGTGGGGTAGTGGACGCGCACTGCTGAGGAGACATATATTAAAACGAAACAACCGTCCAGTGCTTCCAGGTTCTTAGGCAATTACTTGAAATGATTCCTTTTACGATCTCATTTTTTCACAGTTTATTATTTAATATTTTATTTTGTTTTTAAAAAAATAGTGAAAACTGTTTTTTTGTTCGGTATTTGTTAAAAAAAATATGATGAAAATGAAGCAAAGTAATCGATCAATTAATTTTATTTATTTTTTTGTATAAATAAAATTTTAATTATTTTACTCATTTGTTTATTGAATTAAATGGTTTATTAAAATTTATTGTTTTTTTCAAAAAAAATAGTTTTCGTCACGGACTAAAATTCAATTAACAAGTAGAAGAAATTCATCTGATTTTAAATGGTTCCCGGCTGATTTATGTCTATGAAAAACAAAACAAAAAATGGATAAGATGGATAGTGGGTAGCAGTGGAATCTAAGACGTGCGTTTCGTCTAATTTGAAGGATAACGCGATGGCGTTTGAAGCGAACGTACTGAGTCACACAGCGAACATCAACTCTGTGATGAAGGTACATTCAGCTGATGAGTCCCAAATGGGACGAAACGCGCGTCCTCGATCCCACTGCTGGCCACTATCAATCCTTGTATATAATGCTTGCAAATTAAGGCAATACTCACAGTATGCACATATACCAATAAGAGAATGATCAATTGAAGTCCTTAACATCAATGATAAGATTCAAACATACAATACCAAGTGAATTTAATCAAATAGTTAGTTCACGGATGAGTTATATTTATCAGTCAAGTTGGTTAAATTTTAATGGTTTTTCAACTTAGATATACACATTCAATTCATTAAGAACTGTTTACTGATCAAAAATTTATAAAGTTACTTCATGATTACTGTAGATGTCATTTAATAAATGGTTAATGAATAAATCTTCAAATTCTTTCGCTGAAACTTTACAAACACATTCTTCTTTAATGTCTCACATCAACTCGTTGCATAAACACTGTGAAACTATTCGATCAAATTTAGACAAAAGTTCTTATTTATGAATAAATCTTCTTCTGAAATCTTATTTTCTTCCTTGCATAATCATATCAATCCCATCCCGTTGTCATAAATAACAGATAAAAATTATTTTTTAGTGGTGCTAAACAGGGTATCAGTAGCAATAATCAGTATTTATTTCAAGTTCCAACACTCACAAATCAATCTTGTTCCAATTCATTTTGACATTATTATTACAGTGTGATATAAAACAAATTATGCACTGAAATGAAAGGAATGGAACTTTTTACCTTCTTTTCTTCTGTAAACTTTTATACTAACAAATTTACATATTTCTTGATAATATACTATCAATTATTTATTAGCATTAGTTTTGTTGTTTTCAGGTACACATACAGAGGTACACAAACTGAGCAGTTCATAATTATTTAGATTTTATACGAATATTTATCAAGGTTAGAATGAATAGTTTAACAGAAAGTGGGTGCCGAGTATCGAGAAGACATTATATGTGAAAATAATATTTGAAATAATCTCAGTGATTGAAATTTAAATAATTTCAATGTTTCGTCTAACTAACTTATCTGAACTTCTTCAGGGTAATAATCGAAATCAAAATCATCAAAGAAATATATATAGAGTTTTAACAATCAAGTCAGATCATATTTGATTCATCCTACTTATTAACATTTTAACATACTGCTCAATTCTTCAAACCATTTAAAAGTCACGTATTTCATACTACTTTTGAATAAATAAAAAAAACTAAACAGTTACATATTTAAAAGAAAATAGTTTTGCTGTTGTTGTTGATGATGATAAGACGTCAGTTTAATAATAAATTGAACTAAAATCCATAAAGAATAGCTAAATACTTTTAAGGGTTCAAGAAGAATAGTTTTTAAAGAATTCAAATATACGATTACTTAACAACCAACTCATTCAATAAAACTTAATCGTTATACGTTTTTTTTTTTTAATCTTTTATCTGTGACCTATTTATTAAGTCAAATTTCTGCATGAATATAATTCATGCTTGAGAAAAGCGTTTGATGATCGAAAAAAACTTGATCAGTGTTATAAAACGATTCATTTCGATGGGTTATTTTTGTTTTACATCTTTCATAAAATTGGGATTGGTTGTAAATTGATTTTTTTTTAAATGACAAGTTTTAATTAGATATAAGTTTTTGATTCAGATCATGAACCGATTAATATTAGACCACCATTGAAAAACAGTGCTTCCGGGTTTTCAATGGTGGTCTAACATGATCTGAATCAAAAACTTAATAATCTCCACCACCCTATACTGATAGATATAAGTTCGTTTTTCTACATGACCTTCATCATATAGATGTGGATAAATAATAATACCATTTGATCATCGAGATTTATATAAGTAGATTGAAGTATATAGTCAACATGGTTATTAGTTCCTTATAGTTTAAGTAACCGTAAATACGAGGAAACTTTATTTTTATGGAAGTATTTCTTATATGAATAGTTTAGATCTGACTTTTTGCACGCAGTAAAATGGGTCTAAATCTACAGAAATGACATCAATATCTTCAAGATTGTATAAATTCATTATTGAGTCTCAACAAGCTTGAAATCTTTTTTTCTGTGGATAACTATCTTTGCTCTTTTCAAAATGGTTTATCCTTCAATTATATTCAGGCTTCTGAATGGAAAATAGCTCCACTAAATGTTCGTATTACATTCTTAAAAGTTTGTTCGTGAGAAATTTTGGAATATCATTAAATGTTATCAATCAAGATTTTGTAGTTTAATTAGTGTTATAACTTATGGCCTGAGTGCCTTGTTAATGGATGCGTAATAAGACCGCCAATTAGAGAGCAATGACCTATCGATCAGGTCAATGACGCGTAAAACCCGCGCGAGCAGTCTACATTCCTGATTGGCCCCGCTTTCCGCCTAGCCCAGCCAATTAAGTCCAGAACACCAGTCCGAGCCTCAGCGATATGAATCATGTATTTCAAACATACTCGGTTTATATACCAATCAAACAGACCACAACGTACCATAAAATAGAAAATAACATTTGTGCAAAATTTGGCCAAATGTGGCTGTGAGTATGGGGGGCAGTGACTTATAGACAGGGCATAGTTCAAGAATGGTAAAACGTATAATAATGGTTCATAGGTCAAAATAAAGCTTATAATAATAGGAACATGAATATGAATATTTTAGTTATTTGATAATTATACGATAAAAACATACGTTTAGTATTGGTCCATAAATGAAACCCAAAGTTACCATTCATTATGCTTATCGGGACCTAACAATTAGTTAATTCCGGTTATCAGCACAGAAAATCAAAACGAAGAATAGAAAAACCTATAGTAATGATATAAATTTTCACCAATACTTGAAGTCTATAATCAACCATTCAATAACATTACTAATTATCACTCTTAATATTATTAATAGTAGTATTGGTAGTGATGGTAGTATTAGTAGTGATGGTAGTAGTAGTAGTAGTAGTAGTAGTAGTAGTAGTAGTAGTAGTAGTAGTAGTAGTAGTAATAGTAGTTGTACTGATTGGTAATCGATCATCCAGAATCATGGGTTTTAATTTCAGACAACTCAAGTAACTGTTAGGATATCTGGACTAAAACTTACAGAGTACAGCACCACCTTTGCATGTTTCATATAACATGATTCATTACATATGAACTTAAACTGTTTATGTATTCAGGAATTCAAAATTATGTCTATTAGTGTAGAATTCAAGAACGGAAGTAACATTCATCAAAGACTAAATTCTGTGAACTAGCCACAAACTGAAAGGTAGATAACATCAATTTCTTACATTATTAATTTTATCACAATCTGGATGAAAGAGATTCACTTAGAGAGCATGATAATGGTTGGTAATTATTGATTAATTAATGATTTGTCTCAAAATTCCCAATCATTACTAGGATGGAACACAATTTCTGTCACATTTCATATCTAATTCCGAATATTAACTGGACAAATATGCACAACATGGATACAAGGATAGATACTTTTTGACACTAAATAATTATTATACTCTATAACAAAACCTCTCTACAAGAAAACCTTAGTAATTAATGTCTTATTTGAAAAAGATAAAATTCTTGATTGGTTTCAAAATAATTTTATGCTCACGGTTGTTCAGGTTCTCAGTAATTCTCGCATCCTAACACTATTTTTGCTTTATTATTATTATTATTAGACGCAGACAAACATTTATGAAATTGTTACTGATTTACGAATGGAACAAGGTTGTCTACAACACAGAATGGAGACACTAGAATCATCACTGATAAAAGTACAGGTCAGTCGGTGAATTTGCTTACCTTTAGTGTTATATATATATATATATATATATATATATATATATATATATATATATATTCCATTTATAAAATGTATATGTGTTAAGTATTGCATTTTGTATATCTCCACCGCATATACAAGCTGATTACTATGTACTTTTACAAAGGTCATTAGTAATGGTAATTAATCAATAATCTTCCTTAATAAATAAAGGCAAAACCAGCTGTCAACACCACAAATAAATTTATCATCCCATTCATCAAGAATAATCCTGATAACGAATCATTAACGTTCATTAACAGAAGAAATTTGTCTTTCAGAAGACATTGCCAGATGTCATATATAACAAGACAACTTTAGACTTTGTTACACTAAATGATCGTTAGCTGGTTGCTTATAGATAGAATATAAATAACTTAGGCTAAACAAGGAATAGAATCTAGATAGTCTTCAATCCATTTTTCCACTTACGAATCCCAATCAATCACTTCAGATGAATCCTTAAAAAATATATAAATTGAAGTCTCCGTAACCAGAGTCATGTTATCCTTCCTTAGTGTTGAGCAATTTCTAAATACAATATGACAGTATGGCCACTTACCAAAACAACTCATTGCTAACATTTGTGGAACTGGGCGATACGGCCTTAAATCCCTCTAGGAGAATCATATCCCTCAGGGCAGCACACACATGATGTTGCCCAACACCTAACCTAAGCCTGTGGTTTCCTGTCGACTATCTTCAATATGTTAGCATCAAATTCCTAGGTTTGAAACCAATCAAATAATATTAGCAAATGAATCAACCATTAAAAACTGTTATATCTAGAAATGGTTGATATAACGCGTACAAATGAACACACGAACGCCCAAACCCTTCCAAGTCGCAAAGAGAAGACAGAAGACTAGTGAAAGGAATGTTATTCCAAACAGTGTCAATTATGGGTACAAATTGTCAGGTATTTATAGTTTTAGTAAGAATAAAAATCATCATTATAGTCCTCCAATCCGCATACAGGGGGTTATTAGCCTTGTCCAATCGGGAAGCTACACGTAGGGATTCTAGAATATCCTTCCTAACGGTGATTGGATGGAATATCTTCGACTCCTTCTAAGCCTCTTATAGCTTCCTCGAGTTCACCCGTGGTCCGTCGTCACAAAAACCAAGAACCTTCAATGATATGCAAAGACCTAACGATCTAGACCAATCAAAACATCAGCCAAAAAATCTAAAGTTTAATCACAATATTCTTTCATTCGCTTATTTGGAGGGCTGCTTGAATTTCTGGGATACCTGTTCCTTCTACCATCTGAATATTTCAACAAGTTGTCGCTTTTGCTTGTTTCATCAGACCAATTATCTTCGACAAGCGCAAAACTTATTCAGGCGTGTATATAAAAAGTTTACAACTTATTGCTTTGCATCGTACAATAAAGTGCAGTCGGAAACATCTCAATGGCTGGGAATACTGATTGAGAAGAATAAACGCCGATAAGATATCGATTACCGAGCTTCTAACTCCAGCTACCGACCACTAATTGTCAAGGTGGACAATCTTCAGTTTCTATCAGGTTTAAACATGTATCGTGATAATGGTGTAAGCGAAATTCAAGGATATGCGTTAAATAATTTACACGATAGTTGTTTAGTATCACAATATGGTTTCAAAATGTACTCGATTTCCCATCTTGCTTGGATGAGCACTTAGATTTGATTTTCATCAAATAACATTGTGATACGTAAAGTCATCAATGATGAAAGTAAAAGTCACCATATACTTCAATATTTATTTTAGTATAACGGTATACACGACTAATGAATCATAAATGCATAATCTGTAAACCCCCATAAAAATTCAACAATTTGAACGGGGTGATAGTCAGTAAAGTATTCGTTTTTGTTGAAGATTATATAAAGAGGATACTTAAATACGTAGTTTGGATTTGACGAATAAATGCTGTTATACTAATAATGCCATCTAGAATAGATCGCTTTAAATAGAGGTATGGTGTTTGCTACAGCTAGATTGTTTAATTACAGACCTTATTTATCGCTCTAAAACCGTCAAGTCAATCATTTGTCATAATCTTATTTCCGCTAGACATCTATTCAAACTTCATTATCTTTTTTTGTCATCATGTTCCTGTCGACTATTTTGCCCGGTTGACTTCTGACCACATAGTTGGTTGACCATTCTCGTATGGACTGACAGATTAGAACTAAATTGACGTCTTTTTTTATTGTATATCAGGTTTTATCTTCTCTATTCTTGCTCTGATTGTTTTCGGTGAAGTTTACAAAATTCATTCACTTGAGAATCCGATTCATAATCGATAACTGATTATGATTCAATGAAAATTCTTGTATGAATATAGAAGTCAGATATATATTTAAATGATGAGAATAGCTTGACTGATGTAGTGAACTTTACTCCATAAACTTATCATGTAGAGCATCAAATTAATTAGAAAAATAAATGATTTATCTCAATAGAAACGTATGCATCATCGAAAAGAAATATTCACTATCTAACAGTTTAGTGTTGCTTCAATCATGTAAGTATCAACACAAAAACTTCAAGTTTGGATTTGATTGTTAATAATGTTCATTTCTAATAGCCATATACCTGATTCTCTCAACAATAACTGGTACCGCTCGTCAAGACTTTTACCTAATGAGATTAGTTTGTGCTAGATTTAGCCAAAACTGATAAAAGATGGATAGATTTTATTGATCGCGAAGTTAAGGTAATTAATATGGACAAAATAAACTATTGATACGTATTTCCTTCATTCCAGTATTTGTTTGAAACTTGATTCAAGTTTAATGGGGTTGAACATATTAAATGATCTACATTATATATTTTTTTGAAATCGTACAACTTCACAACACAATCGGGCCTGTATTGACCCCAAGTGGAAAAATAACGTATCTCATAAACGTCTACAGTTCAACTTGTAGTACGTCCTATCATTAGTTATATGACTCTAATATATACCCATATGTTAACATAAAATAAGATTACATTTTTATAATATAAAGCAATAGATTATTTATCCAACATCTTATTTCAGCAGTTGAGATCATGAATCAATTGAAGCTAGACCACCATGGAAAACCTGGAAGCACTGGACGGCCGTTTCGTCCTATCGTGGGACTTATCAACAGTGCGCATCCACGATCCTGACTCGCGAGGTTCAAACCCAGAACCTGTCGGTCTCGTGTGTGTACGCTTAACCTCTAGACGATTAAGTCAGCGTCCAGTGATATCCATGTCTAACTTCAACCAATCCATGATCGTGGACGCACACTGCTGAGGAGTCCCATACTAGGACGAGACGGCCGTCCAGTGCTTCCAGGTTTTCCATGGTGTTCTAGCTTCAGTTGGCTCATGATTTCAACTATTGAAATTACTACAATCTCCACAAAACCCCTTCTGATAATGAGGAATTCTCATAAAAAATTAGACAGAATTGGAACAATTTGCTTATCTTATATTCATTCATGAATGTTTGAAAATGTACTTATGATGTTTCTACGGTATTTAGTTGACAATCATCTTCATTCATAAACACATTTCACCAACTTTTATGAATTTCATTTTCATTCCTTATTTATGTCTTCAAACAACGGGGAAGAAGGAAAGTATATCAACCTGAATGATAGTTCCGCATAGGAAATTTCCTAGTGACTAATGATGTTTTTTTATCAAACAGTATAAGTTCATGATGTTAGAATGTTTAAATAGCCTGAAAAATAAATTGAAAACAGGAAAAACCCCTTGTGATACTAATATCTTATTGTTTGGAAAACGGAGTACCATTGTCATCCTCATGGTGTTCCAAAATTTATTTGTTCCTAAATGTTTAGTCAATGTGACTTAAAGGAGTTGTTAATTTTTTTTATAAATGATGAAACGTAATGAATCTTCAATGTGCTCTGAGAAATCAAAGATTTCTAAAGATTTGATTTTCAAGAATTTTTAGACTTTTTTTCTTTTATAATATGTCTGGATTTCAATGTGGTATAGCTACTTCTAACTAGTAGTTGATGTTGTAATGAATAATGCTTTTACTTGTATTCCTTATGACAATATAGTAATTACACTATGCTAGTTTCAATAGGTAACAATGATATTTACTCGAACAGTCAGCTCTCAAGTTCTAAATAGAAAATAATTATAAACTTAATTTTAATTAAATAAATTATTGACAAAATGACAACATAAAAAATAATATGTTGTAATCAAGGTACAATTACTAATAAAAATGGACTTATTAACTTTTCATCTGATTAACTGTTACGTCCTTGATATTTCTACTCACTTTTGGTGCTGAGGATAACTTGTGTAATCTAGTTTACGACCCTGACGCGATAGGCTGACCGGCTTAACCTTGAGGCTAGCACGCGTGAGGTAGAGAGAAGAAAATTATTCTATCACCTGATTGGCTGACAAGCACGCGTGAGAGATTTATTCTCACTTCCGATCTGGTTCCCGAATTTCAGATTATTGTAAAAAGGTACATGAATAAATAAATAACTAACCCGATCACAACGTACAATAATTAGGAAAATACAATTATGTCCAAAGCTGAGAATTAGAGTAGAATATAGAGTACAAAATATTATGCTTAAATTACAATAGTTTTGGAACAAAAAGGACTATGGCAGTGAATCATACACCAAACGAAAGCTTATGATCTGTAAAATAGACTAGGGACAAAAATAAATGTTAATGTTTTATAAGCTTTGAATTAACTGAAATAACGTCCAGAAAAATAGCTTTCGTAGTTTGTCAAGGCTTCTTGTTTTTCTGTTCACATCATTAACGTACACTGACGACAACTAAAATAAGGCCATTTTTCAAAATTTTATCGTTTTTTTTATTTAGTAATAAACTAAAATACACGTGTGTATGTAAAAGTATGACGTGGAAAAAGTAATGGTTCACTAAAACTGATATTTATTGGGATCTTTAGATCGCTGACTACGTGATGAACTCAGATCTCCAAACAGTTAGGTAAATTTCTGCTACAGCGAAAATACTGTAAGGTCTGTTAACAATGGCAAGGTTTTCACATTTATAAAAACATTATTCCTACTTTTACCAATTGACGAAAACTGGGAAGAAGAGCCAGGGGCAGAGTTGATTTGAGATCTTCGATCGCTAGTTGATGCCCCACAGGAGGTAACATGCATAAGCAATTTCTGGAATCTTACCACTAATAAATAGAATTAATTACTATTTTAGAATAATCGAAATATCATTAACTGGTCTATGTACACGGAGCTCCTTTAACCTTAGAGGGTTACGATAGCAACATAGGTAATTTTTTTCTTCAAATCGATTAAATCTATAATATAACCACTTGGAGTTTCAAAACCAATTTTTTAATCAACGATAATTATTCATCAATTAGTGTAATGCAGTTATATGGCACAGCTTCATTAAACACAAGTACTTTTGATGTGCACTGAATAAAACTGCTGAGAAAATCCAACTAGTATGAACAATAAGAGAAAAGGTTATTTGTCGTATTTTAATCTCAGTGGTTGAGATCATGAGTCAATCGAAGCTAGACCACCATGTAAAACCTGGAAACACCGAACGTCCGTTTCGTCCTATGGTAGGACTCCTCAGCAGTGTGCATCCACGCCTCGCGAGATTCGTTGAAAAATTTCTATCATATTAAAAACACATATATGTACAAAGAATATTCTATTCATTAAGTTTTCATTAGATTATCCGTCTATATTAGTGTTCTATGAGTAACAGAGAAATTTAAGGTAAATCACCAGTTAAAACTACATATTACGAAATTAATTTGGATTTGTAGCGGTAGCATCTGATGAGAACTTATTGGAAAGAGCATTTCTGATGTTTAAATCTCTTTTTCTTTTAATATTTTGAAATGAAATTATGCTACTCATTAGTATTATGAATGACATAACCACAAAAAGAATAAATCGTTTAGTGAAGAATTTGAAATTAACTTATGAATATTAATTTTTATGATTATCTTATATTTGAAGTATAAAGAGAAACAATTCATGTTAACCAGAATAATTTCATTAGTCTGATTAGAAAAAATAACATTGACTCAATGTGAACGGTAACATAATTTGTTTCCAGTTTTATTGTTTGTTTTTTTTATAAAAATTTTTTTCTTAAATTACAAAGATTTTCAGTAAACAAAAAAATCTTTCATTTTCATTTACAGGAACAACTAAGAGCATTACCGGGTTTAATAAGAACAGTGATTATACAACAACATTTAGCTTATCAAAAATTAGTCACAACAGCACCAGTTACTACATCATCAATTAATCAACCAATGACTTTAAAATTTGAAGAACATAAATCATGAATCATATTACACCATGATGTCTATAATATGTAACTTCTTTCTTGAATAATATTAATTTTGGATAAATTTACTGAATGTATGTGAGATTGACAACTGGGCAGCTTCGATATATATATATATATATATATATATATATATATATATATATATGATTAAATCAACCTGTTTTACCTACGGTTCCTTTTCTTTCAATTCAATGTAATAAATTCATATACGTATATATTTTTAGTAGATAATATTGAATTGAAATTTACTCATCCTTAATAAACAATGAATATTTTTACTGAATATTTTCAGAATTCCATTATTTCAATTTTACTGTCTTTCATTCCAGCACTTGTTTTAGTGAATGAAAATTTAAAAAACAGAAAAGAAAAGAGAAAGAAAAAGAAAAATCAGATAAATCAATTATTCCATGTTTAAGAACATATACATATATATATATATATATATATATATACAAATGATTGTAAACAAAAAAATTATTGTTTATATTAAATCTTTCACAATTCAAATGACACATTTTAGTTTGTTCATAATGCACAAAGATGAAATTTTCTAGTGTAGATTATTTCTAAGATGAAAATAAATTTTTAGTATCAGTGATTAATGAAATTGTTTAATTTATAAATTCTTTTTCTTTCCCTTATACTACTACTATATTAATATATAATTAGTAAAATGCCTTAAATTAAAAACTTAATTAAGTGATAAGCACTAGTCAGTCAGTCAGCTACAACGTGGGACCAAGCACATATATGCATCGTTTCAAGTTGCCATACCTCATTAGCACAACAAGATAAAACCAGATTCATAGTAGTCACTTCGATGGTAGTAATATATAAAAGAAAGATTGTGTATAAAGATATAGTACAGGGAGAAAGAATTAGTTGGTAGAAAGAAATATATAAAGCGATTTTAATCTCACGGTTTAAGAGAAGACAAAGAGTGTATACACCTACACCATTGTGATCGATTCTGAGCCATGTCACCCAGAGTCTCCAACCATTTGTTGCAATAGTCATGTGGACCGCAACCAAGTAGTCTGCATCTACTTCCATGGCTTAGACTAGAAGTTAGGGACTTCAAGGACTTATGCCACGTTCAGCGAAGAGATCCCTTCGCTGAACTTCGTGTCTTAATTTCAATGTTTAAATGGGAATTATCTGTCAACTTCATTATATGGAACTGGGTAAATAAACGAGTACAGAAAACTTTTAAGAATTGTGTATTTACTTAAGTACATAGATTGCTAATCATATAAGATGTAGATAAGTGACTTAAGACTAAATATTCCCATTCAGAAATTTAAAAGTGAATAAAAGAGCAAGAAAATGTTTCTTTTTAATCAGTTCTTTTAATCACAGCTTTACCATAATATATTAGGTTAGTAACAAGATCCATACGAATCAAGTGACAGTGTTTGGATGAATAATAATATTACAAACTCAAGTATTTCCGATTAACGTGATAACCAGAAGAGCAGGTTACTATTAATAATAATAATAATAATAATAATAATAATAATAGGAATTGATTAATAAATGTAATTATAACAAGCAGGATTACTAGGTGACTTAATATTCAATATGAGTGTTGGCTAACTTTCAATAGGGATAGAAAATGAACTTGAAAGGGTTTCTCCGCTTTGTTACTTCGGAATCTCCATTAGACAGCCAGAGATACATTTATTCATTTGTCTGCTTATTCTTAGTAGATAAGTAAATTCGTTGTACAACGAACCATGTAGTTTTTTAAATGCCTGTATAACATAAATAGAAAGATGTTCTTAGAAAGTTTAAAAATCTAGATTAAATAATTTACTTTTGTGGTCTTATTTCTTTAGCTAGGTTGTGATTTATTGAAATTCTCTACAAAAACTTATAATTTTTAGATGCAGATTTGTGCTTTGATAACGAATACCACTAAAACGCTAACTATTCAGTTGAAGATCATCCTAAACTGGTATAAAGAGAACTAGTAAGATAGAGTGTGAGATACATAGAAAATTACAATGGACTATTTAGAAAATACAAATGTAGACCTGGCTTATCAAAATCTAGTAGATAAAATAAAAATAAAAGTGTATTGCATACGTAAACCTATGAAGTAATCATAAGGAAGAAGTAGTGTAGTACATAGAGTTTATATCCTAGGGTTGTCAATAATTCTGTGTAAATGATTCAGGAGTTAATTCTACACAGTAAGGATATTTGCAAAGTAACCGTCTGCGGCTTCCGTTTGTTTCGGTTGTCTTCTGCCATTGCGTGGGAATCCGCTGGCTTGGTTTTATCCTTTAACTGATATACTAAAGTAGTTGCTTTAGAGACTTTATTACTACTTCAGCAAGTTACACTTCTCATTTCCTCCGGGTGTAACGGATTGTAATGGTATATTTTTTTTACCGATCAACCTGAAGAGCTTCATTATGTCGTCCGCCCTGAGATCAATGGTGAACTTTCAGAGTTTTTGCCTCGACAAGTACCAAGTTTCACAAACAAGCAGGGAAAAATAATGTCTTCTCTTTTTTAGATCTGTCAAATATATGCATTGTTCAGTAAACTGATCGTATAACTTACGGAGAAGACTCAAAGCTTCTTCAACCGTCCTCAAGTTGAGTATTCAGAGGGGTTAAGGCGTTCTACAGCAAGGTTGATATCTTCCCTGCTACATTTTAGTCGACATCACACTAACCCACGGGATGCACAGTTATGTGCCAATGTCTTCACAGCTCGTATGTTGAGTGTATTGTTCAAGATTGACAAACATGAGGATTATTCTTTCGGTGCTACAAGGTTACAAGCTTAACAGCTGGATTTTCAGCCTTTTATCTCTGATATTAGTATGTGATTGGGTTTGTAACGACAGTGAAATTGTAGTATCAGCTGTGTTTATGCCATTTCATCCAGTTGACTATGAATATTTGCATAAATAATATTTAATTTCCTTTGATAATTCCTCTTCGCCAGCAGTGGCTTTTACAGCAATAAAACCATTTAAACTCAGACCCTTCACGAAATATTATACAATTTATCCATTTTGATCTTTTCGGACAGTCACTTAATACGGTTAGAAAGAGTAGGGTAGGTGTGAAATCAGGATTTGTTTCTGTGAAACATCTTAGCAACAAGCCAAGCGAGGTAGTGGAAACAAGAGTAGTTTTCAAAATACATTTTACTTTGCACAGCTTATGAGTGGAAACACTGTCAGTTCTGGATGTAGCTCGAGGAAATACCAAAATAATAAAATAAACGGGTATACTGTTTCGCAAAACAACAAAAACTGTGTTCACTAACAGCATTACTAGTAGTACAAAGAAATATGCGAATTGTTACTGCTCGAATAACTCTGTCTGCTGAATAAGTTAATAAAACGGTTTGACAAAAGTTAACTATAATCAAAACCGATTGTAGGAGGGTCGCTTCAGGAAAGTAACAAGTCAGTCGGTTATCCAATTGTCTGTGATAATGATAGAGAAATTGTTTAATGGAAGTAATATTGAGATATGGTCAAAGTTAAACGTATAGTCCACAAACGCATTATGACACACTTATCACCTTTTTTCAAACTAAACACTATATTGTAATGCACGACAACAGCAGCACCCAAAGTGCTTTTTTTGTATTTGTAGGTGGGCTGATTAAGATCAGTATTCTTATTTAAAACAGGCTGATATGTTAGTCACCACTGACTATAAATGTTTAGGCCTATATACCCCAAGTATAAATTATAAGCTGATAAGACATACCTAAGAAAAAACGAGATTGTTTCATAAGCGAAAACTACGCTCCTTTAGACGTTAAGGCATGGTTCACAGAATGACTACCACAACTAACCTTAGCCTCAAACATCTGTCGATTATTCACTGGTCTACTTTAAGACGACGACGACTTTCATTAAGCCCTTCATAACTTGGGATATTATCCCTGCATGTACTGAACGCGTTCAGTGTAACGCAGTCTTACTTGATGAATAAAAGTAGAAGTCACCACAAGATTCACAGAATCATGATCTGACAAATTTATTGACTACATGAACGTAAGCATAACCGTTATTTCGGCCTCCGACACAAATGGTTGACATGAAAACCTCGAGTATATCTCCACTGACTTGATCAACACGGAAGAAAAATACTCGATTTTCAAAGTTGATCATGCTTTCTTTTTTGCGACCTTAAATGACATGGGTGATAGCGATTATTCCGTATTTAAAGCGCTTTAGGTCGGTTTCGTATGTGTAATCTAACGCAGTTCTCAAGTTTCCACATATTTATGTATACCAATGATGTTCTAAAATCACCAAATATGTTGTCAACAACATAAACGAGGTTATTCATCTTCCTTGGTGTTGTAGCGGTAAATAAATCCCCAAAATAAATAGCTCTGTAAGTTTTCGACATTGGATGCTGACCACATTAGTTTTAATGCACTCACCTAGCTGAAGGCGCTCGGTCATGCATTCGTACCAGATCAAGAGTGAGAACGCTGTGCTCAACATCTACTGCAATCGCTAGCCAGATTAGATCAGACGATCCTCGATATATTGATAGCCTATGAAATATATTTTCGAACCTCCTCTCTTCTGTCTTTTGATTTCGCTTGGTGGATAAGATTTATATTAGGTGTTACTGGTTAAAGCGTTGTCAAACTCCGAGTACCTGTGGCATCTTCAAGGTGGTTGAATGTGTTACAGCAATCATTATAACAATACAAATAACAAAAAGTGATAGTGCTGTTCGATAACTTTTACTTTGTAAGTATTCGTTGTTTCGGTCAGCGATAACTGACAACTTTGACCGTGATCATCTTATTCTATTTGCATGAACACGGGCAGAAAGGAGAGTCGATGTAATCTAGGCATTGGATCAACGAAGACGATATCAATGGAAAATTATCGACAGACTTGGTGATACTCCTGCCCTGGCTGTTGAAAAAGTCATAAGTCACTTTCAGTGAGTCCTAAATAATTATGTAATACATTAGTTTCATTAATGCACAAACAGCAGATTGACACTTACTCATCCTGTTTAAACTTACTCAACAATAAACATAGTACTAAAAGTAGTCATTATTACTTTAATCAACCAACTGGAAATGCTATTTACTGTTGTATTAGATTGTATTTTCAGCCGTTAACATATTTGTGCTTATTGTTTTTATTACAATCATAATTGCGACATTGCGAAAACGTAGACCGGTATTGCTTGGCGTACGTAAGTACAGGTGTTTCGTGCAAAGTAGACTATTAAGCGGGGCACCACGCAATATCAGTACATATATTCAAGCACCTCGTCGATTTTACGATATTTATAAGACAAATGATTTGTAACATTGCACACACTTATATTTAAATATGAAGATAAAGAAACGTACATGCAATAAATATTAACTACGACTCGTACATTTCCCTGCGATATATCTTCATGTCTACAGCAATTATCGATCGTGTTTACTGGACAGCAATTGATTACTAGCAAGATCTCAACTGAACATTACGTTCATTTAAGCCATCAGTCTCAAATCACGACTTTTGCTATGGAGGCCCATCTCAAACTTTCTTTTGCTTGTGACAGGGAGTGAATACTTACCACGTTTTGAGCTGATGAGTTCCAATCATTGATGATTCGATGGAAAAGTCGATTGAAAGCTAACAAATTATTTATTCTGGGATTGTGAACTTCTGTAAAGTGTGCTCGAAGATTCTGTCTTAAATCATAAGGTGATCAAGTCAACTCTAGTCTTTCAGTATGATAAAGAAGACCGATCTAGTTATGCCAGTTTCTTGTAACACGGCAGCTTTGTAGTTCTAGAGATCAACTTATTTACAGTTCTTTGAACTTCTTCCAACAGCTCACAACAGTTTAGAGCGAACGAACAACGCACAAAGGATTAATAAGGTCTCAGTATTGACATAGCTGAAAGCTCTACAATAGACTACTCGATGATATTTTTCGTTTACGTATGCGTACCTTGGTGACAATTATGTGACACAATTCAGTTTGAAGCACCTATCAGCTATTGCAAAATAGCAGACCATTTACAAGATTTCTGCAGATAATTTTTGAAGCTTTTAACTACAATTTTTGCACATTCGCTTTCCTAACGTTTGTTCCGGCTTTAGCTGACGTGTCGTTATTGAAATCCATATGAAAAGTCAGATTTGGAACTGGATGGTTACTCTTAACCTAAAAGTACCATTTCATCTCTAGCCCTGGAAAAATAGGGACTTTTCATGCGAAGAATCATTTGTGAACAGGAATTTTCATTGTAATTTTCAACAATGTTGACAAACTGTGCGTTCAAGCCACTTACCCTTTTGTAGATGGCAAGTATAATCAGCTGCTATCAAAACTATATATAATTCCAGAGGTCTGTGGTGCTTAATAGACGTGAATGTTTGTTGTCACTGTCTTTTGTTGTTAACTAGATAGTAATTCACGAAAGATATTCAAAAGTACATCTTTTATATATGAGCTAACCAGCCCTGATTAAACTTGTTGATGCATTACTTAGTAAAGTTCGTTCTGATATGGATGGAATTATAGAAATTTACTGTTATATTTAAGGCTTGTATTCTTCCTTCACCTCGTACAACTTGAGCACTCAAACCCTAGAACTCTTCTAATCGCAAGTTAGACTACAGAAGAGAAGTAGAAAGGAATTTTATTTCAAACAGTGTGAAAATATGGTACAAAACTCTCGAATATTCAGTTTTTAGCATTTGTCAAATCTGGAAGCTACGCGCAGAGGTTCCGGAATGTTCTTTTGAAAAATGATTTAAAATAGAGTACATTCAGGTCTTTCAGGGCTTCCTAAAGCTTCCTTGAGCTCACCACGGGCCGTCCACATACAAGTTGTTATAGTTTAGTACAAAGTTTATAAATGATCTCAACATCAACTCGCGTTATAAATAAAACCGAATGCCTAATAAATCTCAAAGGACAGTAATTCAATACGGATTCTGGAAATATATCAGTGTGAACCTGTTTAAAAAAAGGGAATTATAATTATACGATGTTTGATTGACTTGAAAGACAAAATTAAAGCTGAGGTAACAATATGTCAAATGTAGCATAAATCCTAAAATAGACTAATATTATTTGCCATGAAATATGATCTAAGATTTTTCGAATGAACGGAAGTTAACCAGATAGTAAATTTCTGCTTTAAGCTGAGATATATCGATTCCACTGTGTACACGATAGCACGTTTCACATGCCGGTACGTCGCTCGTGAGTGAAACTAAAGAAATTACTTTGTTCCATGCCAATATGATGTGACATTAACATTTCATCGGGCACGTAAAGTTAGTAAAACAAAAGTTATCAGTATCAATGTGGAACGCTAACCAGCTAAATACTTACATCTATCGTGGACAATTAATTATTACTATACTGTGAAAAGTAGACTGGATCTTGAGATCTCTATAAATTGCAAGAAATATGTGGGCACGTAACGAAAACAAGAATAGGGATGTTGATAGTTCTACCATCGATGGAGCACGCACCAGCTCTAATGATGACATGTTGAAACTCAGCACAATCATTACGTCGACGGTAGTTAACTCCCTCACTAAACTCGGATCTCCCAGCACAGGGTCCTTAAACGCAACAGTGGTTCCCAAAAACTCTGCAGGTGAGTGCACCCACGCTAGTAGAGCTAAAAAGGACCAGGTGTCACCGTCTAAGCTAAACATCCCAAGTGTTTTGCGAACATCAACTGGCGATTTGATCGCTCAGTCTACCCCCAAAAACGTCCACCCGGTTATCAAAAAGCCTAGTACTCAGAAACATGCTTCGACCTCCAAACAACAACGTACAGAACATGAACGCACCGGAAAACCTGGGGAAACAATAACGGTCCGTGATGACTCTCTCATAATCATGAACCGCAAAGACAACCCCGACCTTCCTCTCAGTTTGCAGGACAAAAACGACAGGATGCTCTGGGGCGAATTGAACAAAAAGCTCGAACTTCCTAGAATAGAGCCTTTGACGGTCACACGGCTCACTCGAGGAAAGGAATCTAAGCATCAGAATCACCCGAGACTACTTCGTGTAACACTCAAGAATGCTACCGAAGTAGAGGATGTCCTGCTAGCTAGTCATCTACCCAAATCCAATGGGAACGTCAGAATGCTGTTCGACATACCGCATTCTGAGCGCGATCTCATCCGGAACGTCGCTAAAGATTCTCGAGAGACGTTTTTCCACGGAAGAAATATCATCGTGCAAGGTGTACCGAAAAACATGGACCCTAATCAAGCAAACTCTGACATTCGGGAACGGAAATCCATCAAACAGTCCCTGGGGCTCAAAAACATACTGGCTCAGCATATGATGAGGCTAGCCAACAAGGACGGGGATCCTAGACCCCGACTAATGAAAATAACTTTCCCATCCTTCCATATGGTGGCTGCAGCCCTGGAAGCATTTCGTGTCAACAGACGTCGGTTGCCAACTGGGATCCACATGCACGCGGACAGGCCATATGACGCCATGATCAAGCACAAACGCAAGCTGGAGCTGACCATTCCATTTGTGGACTGTCATGAAGATAAAAAAAACGTGTCAAGGACAGGGCCTACCAATTCGACAAAACTTATATAGATGGGTTACCTTTCCACTCACTTAAGGCTCTCACGAACAGGAAGAAGCTCACGCGTTTCAAATTGAAAGCATTAACTGCTTATACATGAACGCCGCGAGTATACCAAATAAAATGGACGAGCTACGTGAACTTAGCAACGCTAATAAGGTTCATCTGATAGGAATATCTGAAACTTGGATATCTTCTCAGTTTTCGGACCAGGAGCTAGCAATACCTGGGATATCTTTGTTTCGCAACGACAGAAAAACAGGGATTGGGGGTGGAATAGCCCTATGCATACGATCTGGCTTGGAGGTACACCAAGTTCACAACCATGAGTTTAACAATCTTGGAGAATCTATATGGTGCTCTGTGAGACTGTCCACTACTTCTAGGTGCCTAGTCAGAGTCATATATAGGAAGCCCACTGCCGACATCGAGTATGACAGCCGTATGCTGGAAAGACTATCCCGCTCCATTTGGGATTACACGAAAATGTGAAGTCGGCTACTCGTTGGAGAAACAGTCAGACACTGTCGCGCTAAGACTGTGCTTTTACAAATGAAGAATTTCTAGTTGACAACCTATTTCCAACCCGAAAAGCTTATTCCGTTACGCAGCCTCTCTTTGTCAAGCCAAAACTGGAGTTTCTCAACTGCTAGGTTCTAACGGTCCGACCGATAATGACGGTGACGCCGCTAACCTTCTGGCTGAGCAATACTTCCGGACATTTCAACCGTCCCACATCAACTATACTGATGACGGCTTCATCTGCGATTGCGCAGGACTTTCCATAGTGAACCTGAGCGCTGACTTGGTGTTCCGAAAACTGCAGCATCTAAGAACAGACACTTCTCCTGGCCCAGATATGGTCCACTCTGCTATACTGAGGGAAGCAGCTTCAATCCTGGCAACACCGCATAGGGTGATGTTCTCACACTCGCCAAGTCGAGGCAAACTACCGAAAAATTGGAAGCTGGCCCATATCACACCAATCTTCTAAGGAGGTCGACGCAGCGAACCTTCAAGTTACCGACGGGTGGCTCTTCTCTCTATACCTTCAAAGATCATGGAGTCCCTGATATACGATGGTATACACGACTATCTGCTGTCCTTAAATTTCTTCCCATCCCAACAGCATGGTTTCAGGAAGGTTTACTCCAGTATGACGAACCTGCTGACTGAGGTAGACAGATGGACAAGCATCGTTGATCGCAAGGGGAAGGTGGATATCATTTACCTTGATTTCTCTAAAGCTTTTGATAGGGTTAATCGCATATGCCTTATCAATAAGCTCAGACAATTAGGTATCAAACCACCTTTAATTGACTGGCTCAGTTCATATCTGACAAATCGACATTTTAAGGTCAGGGTAAACTTCAATTTCTCACACGCCATGGAATGTTCTAGTGGGGTCCCCCAGGGCTTAGTACTAGGACCTCTTCTCTTCCTGATTTATATAAATGATCTTCCTCAACAGGTAACGTCAGACTTATTGCTTTTTGCCGATGACGTGAAACTTTGGAGAGAGATACGCAACCGAGAGGATATACAAGCACTTCAAGAGAATTTGACTCGACTCCAAAGTTGAGCAGACGACAACGAACTGACCTTTAACACGTCAAAGTGTAAAGTAGTCCATCTGCGACACGTCGCAGATTACAGTTACAACCTAAGAAACTTCTCTCTAGTAGTATCCCGAGTCGAAAAAGATATGGGAGTTCTGGTTACCTATGACTTAAAGTCTTACGCCAACTGTGAAAGAGATGCCTTTCGAGAAAACCTGGCACTGGTAACATTGAAGCGCATTTTTGGTCAGTTTGACGGGAGAACTTACCACATAATCTTCGATAGTTTCATTCGTTCCCATTTAGAGTACGGAAACACAGTATTCCCTCCTACACTCTAAACGGATAAGGACACTCTGGAGCGTATCCAACGGTGAGCCACGAAATCAGTTCGGGGACCCAAATTAAAACCTTACGATGAGCGCCTTCAATCACTCGACCTTTACTCATTAGAGTATAGGCGTCTTAGAGGTGATCTTCTAATGGCTTACAGTATCCTTAACACTCCTGAACATCCTGTTAAACACCTACCTAAGCTAAGTCCCAACACTAACCCAAAGGATAACACCCAGAAATTAGAGACACAACATAGTAGAGCGGACTGCAGGCACAACTTCTAATCTCTAAGAGTTGTCAAATGCTGAAATTCGCTGCCGGCTGAGATAGTTCAAGCGCCTTTCCAGGTGTTCATTAAGAGGCGACTTGATCTATTCCTAAGGACTAAGGATAGTATCTTACTATGTTTTACCAACTTCTTTTTTTTCTCTTTTATCGTTAACAAACCTAGGTTCTTGCCTGGAGGTATTGGTGATCCCCTGTTACTAGACAAGGAAGCCTGTTAAGCGAAAGCTTCTTCTATTCCTTTCACAACCACTTGAAGCATTTGAAGCATTTGATTCTCTATTGATGTGACTGTTAGCTGAAGATTAAATTCGAATGTGTTTTAACAACTTATGATTGTAAAGTACTTGGAGTCGCCGCGCCGCATGAATTCCGCTGATGGAGCTGTACCAACAGTTCCTTCTGACTGAAGATAATCTTAAGAATATTATAAATGATGCAAAGCAAAACATCCGAGCGACATTTAAAGAAATTACTGCTGCTTTGGGAGGCATTGAAACTCATGTGGATGACGATGCTTTGAGTGAAGATATTGAGAAACAGTATGTTCTACATAATTAATTAACTAGTTTTAAAGGATTGAAAAAACTGAAGACCCCCTGTTAAAACCAGTGGTTAGTCAAAAACAGAAAGTAAAAACGAGCATTCACTCTGCAAGATGTGAGCACAGTCCTCTAAACCGTTCGAAACTAAATCAGGTAGTGGAGTCGCATAAATCGCCGACCAAGTTGTTAAAGAACTCCAGAAAGTTAAGTAAGCAGTTGCGCAGTGCGAAAGATAGTCCAAAGCAAACGGAACTTAAAAATGTAAGTTGAAGTACTAATTAGAGCATGTCATTTAGTGAATTTCAAGTAAATGTGAGGTTAGACTCAGGGTGTTAGGGAATGATGGTAAATCGGTTGGTGAAGCTGTAAATCTTCATCGACTGAGATGGATAAGGCATGTATTATGAATGCTCAACCACCGATTATCATGTTGCGCAGTGCTGACTAGCGTTGGAGACGGATGGAAGAAAGTTAGGGGCGGCCAAACCATAACGTGGCATCAATCCATGGAGCCACTAACGTCTGGTCTTAGCCATGTTGGTCGATGAAGACTACTTGGTTGGAGTCCGCATGACTATCATAACCAATGATTGAAGGCTGTGGGTGACGTGGCTCAGGACAAATCACAATAGTATGGGTGTATATCCTCGTTGCCTTCCCTTAAACCGTGAGGTTAAAATTACTTTATATCATTCTTTCTACGAATTAATTCTTTCTCGCTGTCATATCCTTATGTTCAATCTTTATATGTATATTATTGAACCAACTGCTTCAGTAGATTTTGTGCTCATCTTGTATTAATGAGGTATGGCAAACTGGACCGATGTATATATGTGCATGGTCCTACGTTGCAGATAATTGACTGGATCAGTGAACTTTGCAAATTGAGGTAATCACGCAACCCATTCATCCTAAGTTGTCTTTTCCTACCTTGGTTCTGACAGGAAATCTGTCAGCTTTGTAGATTTTAAACCTAGATACAGTTCCTGCTTTGGTTGTAATGGACAGTCCTCATCCTTATGTTCAGGAAATTTCCGTATGGGAAATAAAGACCTAATGCCTTTCACTTATTGGTGACCTTGTGTCAAACTGCTCTATAAATGGTTGTGAGTTCATATCATGGGAAGGTTTCTAATATGTCTGATTAGAATGCCCACCTCCACTTATTTAAATACATAACCAGGTATATCCAAGGATTTATGCATCTTAACTCTGGATATCTTAACATTGTTTCGTCGTTAATACTCATTTAGCACTACGTCAAGATTGATTGAAGACTTTCAGATTTAATGATAAATGACCAAAGTTTAAACCCTAGAGTATATATTTCTTGTATTTGCATCAAAACTCCTGTTACAAGATTCCGAATAATGTGCAAATACAAACTGTTTTTGGTTTTGCCTCGGTGTTATGGTTAGTTGATTCCTGTAAACAAACTATACTGTAACGTATAATAATTCATGGAAATCTGACGCGTTAACGTCGCTATATGTTATTAATACGGACAAAGCAATAAGTAACGGTCATGGAGGCATTTACACTGACTTGTTACTCGTAATTAGTGGTTTTCTAAGCACAGCTTTTTCTGCTTTGCTTCCCAGATCTTTCAGCCGAATGATGATATCTGCGATCTGAAGAGCCATAAGCCTCAGCTTTTAGATCCAAGCATCCTTCAAACAACTCTCTGTCCCACAGATAAAAAACGTCTGAGTTCAGCTTATATTTCCAACTCCGAACCACTAAGTGAGCGGACTAGCAATGTTGAGGTAAGTATAATTTAATGTGAAATTTCGATCACAACCTAATTGTTCGCTAATCGATCTTGGTATTTCAATTTCAACTAGCAGGTCTCAGTTATCCCCATACTGAAGCTCATACTAATTAACATTTCTGACATGGTAGTTCAGTGGTTAATGCTCTTGGTTTTCAACCACTAAACGTTAGGTTTAAACCTCACTATCTAGTCTGGTTTAATCAACCAATTAATATCATTAGTTGTCACGCAAGAAGTGCACTTTTCATACATTTAAACACCTTACCATACAGATTTTTCTGTTTAGATTCGTATTTCATACTTTATTAGGCAAGAAAGTGTGATCAAATTAACGAGAGTGAACTTTATATCTGCAGAACTGGGGACATACAAATATCTGCTCAAAAGTTGTCAGAAAAGAAACGCAAACTATCGATGGATACTTCAGATTACCAACCACTCGTTAAACGTACCAGTTTTAATAAGGTAGAAGTTTTTCCTTCGTTTGTTTCCATATTTGGTTCTCAGAATACTTACCTTTCATGTTCTGCCACATTTTTTATTATGATGCCACTATTCATTGTCCTATATTCCTGTTAGTTATACAATAGCTAACTTGCAGGATCTTACTTACTCCTACCAAATGTGAAGATCTGTTGTATAATTTGTTGAAGTCACAATCATCCCAGTGTATGGATGTAAGTCTCCTAAAGTTGCGACATGATGAAATTAATAAGTTGAATGAAAAAGAAATTAAAATAGCAATATTAATGATGGTAAGAAAGATTAAACCTAGGGAATATTTTTTTAAAAAGAATAAAAGTATGAACCTCAGGTCTTGGGGGAAGATAGGTGTCTTCATCACTGCAACCGATTCCGAATCGTTCTTTAACCTCAGCCACATAATCAATAGTTAATACAAATGTACATCCTACATACAATACATGATTCTCAGTTCAGCACACAACTATGTACGTTAATAAGTTTTACTCAGAATTTAAGTTTATGTACTGAGTTTGAACTCGTTACCCAATGATCCAAAAATTAGACACTGACATTGTTTTACACATTATAGTAAACTATGTAGTTGAAATTGATTTTGATGGTTTTGTGTTTAGTCTTGAAACTATGCGTAAACGTAAATTATGGTATGTCTTGTAGCTACATTTAGTGATGGCTTCACATCTTGCTGTTACTATTATGTAGTATTTTTATCTTTCAGACAGGGTTGACTACAGAGTCAAAACATAATGTTAAAGATGAGGCGTCGCCGAATGATGAACAGTTACTAAATCTGACTGTGTCTTTAGGTCATGCTCCTGCAACTACAACATCGTCCTCCACTAATACCACAAAGTCTCCTAGCCTCGAGTCAGCTACTTCTCTTTCCGATTCATCATGTGCTCCTCCACGAAGTAATGTAAATGGCAACAATAGTACATTTGTAAGCAAATCACCGTTTGGTGACTTATCAAACATACAGAAAGTACCGTGTCCTTCCATATTTTCAACTGAAACTCAAACGAAACATATCCCAAGACTTCCAGTTCCCGCAACTGATAAGAGGATTACTTCTCTTGAGAAAAAAACTGCTAGTTCTTGTGGCAAATCGCGTTTGTTTTCATCCACCGAAAGATTGGGTGGTGTTTCGAGGCTCAATTCTCTAAATCATCCCACTCAGGTATCAAAACCAAGAACAGGTAAGCCTTCCACATTTTCTATCTGATACCAAGCAAATTACTGTTACCTTTTATTCTATGTAAAATCATCGTATGCTTTACATAAATGGCATCGGTTGTGTTGAAACATTTATAGATAGGTTAACCTACAGGGTTAATTCAATGCTTATCAAATCAATCCTGACAAGGTTCATACACGCCACATAAAATAATATAATCAGTGCTGTAAGAATATTAGGCAAAACCATTAAATGTAGTGGTTGAGATTTTATCATTGACATTCAGTTGGTAGATTTCAAATCAGACGAAACTCGTGCTGGTTTTCACTCTTAACCACTATTCAAATTATTAAAAAAAACTACTAGGGACCATTAAAAACAAACAAGTCAGTCAGTCAGTCAGTCAGCTGCAACGTAGGACCAGGCACGTATATGCATCGGTCCAAGTTGCCATACCGCATTAGCACAACAAGATGAACACCGGATTCATAGAAGTAGTTAATTCAGTGGTGGTAATATATAGAAGAAAGTGTGTATAAGGAGATAGTACAGGAAGATAGAATTAGTTCGTAGAAAGAAAGATTTGAAGTGATTTTAATCTCTTAGTTTAAAGGAAGACAGAGTGAATACACCGACGCCATTGTGATCGATTCTGAGCCATGTCACCAAGAGTCTCCAACCATTGGTTACGATAGTCACGCGGACCCCAACCAGGTAGTCTGCATCTACCAACATGGCTCAGACCAGAAGTTAGTGACTTCAAGCACTAATGCCACGTTTTGGTTTGGCCGCCCCTAACTTTCTTCCAGTCATCCCTAACACCGGTTACCATTGCGCGTCGTGGTAATCGGTGTTCAGGCATACGTAACACGTGGCCCAACCATCTCAGTCGATGAAGATTCATAACCTCATCAACTGATTTACCATCATTTCCTAATACCCTGCGTCTAACCTCACTATTACTTACCCAGTGATCCCAGCAGATACCCGCAATATTTCTAAGGCACCTGTGGTCAAATACTAGTAACTTACGAGTATCTTCCACTCTTAAAGGCCATGTTTCGCAGCCGTATAGAAGGACGGAACGAACTGCCGCGCAGTATACTCGTCCCTTAATTGATAGACGGATATCTCGCCTTCGCCATAGATGACGTAAGTTGGCAAAGGCCAAGCGAGCTTTTCGAATCCGTGCTGAGATTTCGTCAGACACCAACCCATTAGGGCTGATCAGACTTCCAAGATAAGTGAAGTTGTCAACGCGTTCGACTACTTCACCCCCTATCCTTAGTTCAGGTGTTGACGCAGACCAGTCCTGAAGCAAGAACTTGCATTTGGAGGGAGAGAAGCGCATCCCAAACATTCTGGCATTGTTGCTCAGTGCTACCAAAAGACTCTGCATTTCATCAGCGTCTTCACCAAACAGGACTATGTCATCTGCATATTCTAAGTCAATAAGTGGACCTCCTGGTAGGAGATCAATACCCGAGAATTCAGTCGATGAGAGCGTTATTTCCATCAGGATGTCTATGATAAAGTTAAACAAAAAAGGAGAAAGTGGACAGCCTTGACGGACGCCACTTGAGGTTGCGAAAGCAGATGACAGTTCGCCATAAGCTCTCACTCGACTAGTAGTGTTCGAGTAAAGAGCTTTCACAAGGTTTATGTACTTCTGAGGTACGCCTTTCAATGACAGACACTGCCACAGAACCTCTCGGTCAACAGAGTCAAACGCTGCTTTTAGGTCAAGGAAGACCACTATTGTCGGACGCCGATAAGTATGCCTGTGTTCTAGAACCTGACGAATGGTGAATATGTGGTCGATGCAGCCACGACCAGGTCTGAAGCCAGCCTGATTTTCACGTGTTTGCAGCTCACGAGTCTTAGTTAGGCGTCCGAAAATTATCGAAGCTAGTATTTTAGATATTATATTAGTTAAACTAATCCCTCTGTGGTTGTCACAGGATGATTTTGACCCTTTCTTAAATATTGGGACGATAAGTGATTGTGACCAGTTAGATGGGATAACGTCTAACTCCCAGATTTTAGCTAAAATATTAGTCAACCTAATCGCTAAAACTAGACCACCATCCTTAAAGACCTCTGGGGCCAATCCGTCTGGACCAGCTGCCCTTCCTCGTTTCAGATTAGCTATAGCCTTTTGAACTTCAGCTAGAGTTGGAGGACCTACTTCAATGTTCCATTCACACTGTCTGGGAATAGAGGGTAGTTGTAAAGTAGCTGAAGGCCAACTGAGCTGCTCCTTAAAATGTTCCGCCCATCGTTCTAAACGTCTGGACTGGGAGCAGATGAGAGTGTCGTCTTTTTCCGAAATAGTCTGACTTACACTTGATTTATTAATTCCAGTTTCTTTTATTAGTCTGTAGAGTTGTCTTGTGTTCCATATAGCCGCCGCCTTTTCCATCTCTTTTGCTTTCGTTGCCCACCACTGCTCACGATCGTTCCTTAGACTTTTGCTTAACCTAGATCTGATTTCTTTACGCTCTTCATCGTGTTCAGAACCTGATGGGATGAGTTTACGAGAATCTATCAGTGCAATAGACCTTGAAGAAATCCACTGGTTCTTTGTAACCCTGTGGTTTAAATCACTAGTAGATGTCACTGCTGTTTCCACAGCTGCTTGTATGTCTTTCCAATCAACATCTGGGTCAGCCTCGTTTTCAGAACTACCTAAGTGTGACCTCAGTTGTTCCTGGAACCTACTTTTGGCTTTCTCATTACTCAATTCGGTTCTCATGAGTTTTTTGTGTGGCTTTTTTGCGTCCAGTGAGGCGCAAGCAGATGCGTGCTCGTACTAGGGCATGGTCGGAGTCCAAGCAGGTACTCCAGAATGAGCGACAATCTTCTATCGACCCTCTCCAACGATGACTGATGGCAATATGGTCTATTTGAGTCCATCGTTGGTTTGGTGCAGGGGGTCGCCATGTTAGACGATGTCTCTCCTTATGCTTAAAATTTGTGTTTGCTAAAAATAAACGATTGTCTGAGCACAGTTGCAACAGACGATCACCATTATCTGTTCGCTGTGCCGGAATACTAAAATACCCACCTAAATGTCTTTCTGTTTTGTTTAAGCTACCTACCTGGGCATTAAAGTTACCTCCTACGAGTACTATGTCTGAACGTTTGGCTTTCTGAAGAAGTTCAGACAGCTTTCTGTAAAATTCATCTTTCACTTCATCCGAACTGCAGTCAGTGGGAGCGTAGGCAGGAACGACGAAAAGGCAACGACGTGTGTCCCTATCCTTTCGAGTTCTTACGGAGCCGTTTAGCCGAACAGCGCATAGACGACTATTAACGGGGATCCACTCTAATAGCGCTTGTTCCGCCCTCATGCTTAGTGCTATGCCTACACCTGCCAGTCCACGAGAACTAGCCATCGGGTCGCCAGATACACGGAGGGTGTATCTCGTCGGCACTCCGTTTTGCCGAGGTGAGGTCAAGTGAATGACCACACTAGGATCCTGTATGCGTGTTTCGGAGACACAGCATACATCAATGGTACGAGATTCTAAGGTTTTAGCCAAGGAGGCCTGCTGACCGATTTGGCATAGTGTGCGTACGTTGAAGGCTCCAATGTATAGTTTGGAGCGAGGTTTCAGTAGACCTGGGACAGTGTTTTGAGCACTAGAATCGTTGGCTGTGGTGACAGTTGAGGAGGAAGCTAAAAGAGCAAGTTTAGTGTATAAAGTCGATGTAGGAGGAATAATAGGAATTGAAGAGGGAGGTTGACTATGAATACAATGGTCTTGAGTGCTGTTAGAGGTATGAGGGCGGTTATCACTTCCCGGTTGCCCACACCGTGGAAGGGTTTTGCTGGAGGTACCTGAAAAGGAAATTGGATTAGAGGTGGTCATAGTGACTTGAGAGCGTGACCGCAGTGCCTAAGGGACAGCTGCTTGAGGTCGGTCACACACGACATTTTTATGAGTAATTTTTGTGTTAGCTCCGTATTTGTTGAGACCTTACCGCCGGAGACGGATATCCGTGGGATAAGGCGAGGTGTGCATTTTTAGGGTCGACCTTTTCTAACCCCTCCCCTCCTTTTGGGAAGGCAGCATCGCTGTTATGCTGGTTGTCTGAAGGAAACACCTTTTTGCTGTCACACCTCTGTACAGTCAGCAGTACGACTTCGCCTTCAGACCTAGGTTTTGTTGTTTTTAGTCTTACCGCTCTTCAACCTACCTGTTTGGCATGATAGGACCTTGAGGAACGGTTGTTCCAGCCAGTATAGCTCAGTTGATTCATCACGATAGGCAAGCCCGACCACCACGTCAAGGTAGCAACAAGTAGTTATGTAAAGCTTGTACTTTCACTGTTATGGATATTTGTTTTGATTGGGATAAAACTGCTACTTACTATTGTACAATGAAAATGAAGACTCATATTACTCGACGCCAGGAAGGAAGGAAGGCTACGTATATCGATATATTTATGCAACAACCGACTACAACTAATCAAAGTGTACCATAAAATAAACATCCAAGTAATGTGTAAATTTGAATGTATTGAACTCGCAATAGTTAACAGTAAGTAGTCAGTAATTTAACGTAGGTATGCAATTTACAGTATCAATAGATTATCTGCTCTAATTAACATATACAACCAAACTTCAGAGTTATATATTTCGCTCCTTCCTAATAAAGTTCATAAACATACCTAAAAAGTTTGAATCAGAATTGCATCTTCGTTGAATATAAATTTTTATTCCATGTAGTCATGTCATAAACTGGTTATCTCAGCTTCTTCAGTTAGTACCAATAACAAATCGTCTTCAGCATAGAACCAACAAGCTGCCCCTTGTTTATCAATATAATCTTTCTGGGAACTATATACAGTCTCCCAATGTAATCTCTGTAGACTTCTCACGTAGGATACGCTCTTACACTTTGCTTTTATTTATCTGATAAGCACACAAACTACCAACAGTTTCATAGCAGTCTCAAAAAACGAAATCTTGAGATAGTTTTCATATCACATAAAGAAAGCACTAAAACCAGACCAAAAGTAACGTAATGGATAAGAAACAACATCGTTGTTCAATAGTCCCAGGTTTTATTCATTGTCCTCGAGTTGTTTGCACAGCATTACAATCCATTAGTGGTTCCACCCCACCTTTCCATGCCTCATGAAAAAAAGGCAGCAGGCCCTGACAGGTTTACCCCTGAGATTTTTAAGGATGGCGGTCCAGTATTAGCAATAAGGTTGACTGAGGGACGTAATCCCATCTGACTGGTCTCAACTACTGATTGTGCCAGTCTATAAGAAAGGACAAAAGTCCTCTTGTGACAATCACAGAGGGATCAGTTTGACTAACATAGTGTCTAAAATATTAGCTTCAATGATACTTCGACGCCTAACTAGAGCTCGCGAAGAGCAGATTAGAGAGTAGAGGATATTCGCAGGTCAGAAGTATTCGATCATGAAGTCGCTGATAAGTGGACTGAGCCATGTTGGTCGGTGTAGACTACCTGGTTGGGATCCGCGAGACGATAGCAACCGATGGTTAGAGACCATGAATAACGTGGCTCAAAATCGTTTGCAATGACACAGGTGCATCCACTCTTTGTGTTCTCCCAAATTCTAATCTGAATTCTTCATGTCCCCTTTTTTTCTCTTGCCAAATTTATTTCATTGTATTATACTCCTTGAATAACATCTTCACACCCTATTGTTTCCGATTACTGCTTATACTTTTACTACCTCTATCACTATGGGATTTTGATCGACAATCGTATCTCTGTGCTAATGTGGTATGGCAGCTTGAACTGATGTACTTACGTACGAAGTTCTACGTTGTTGCTGACTGACTAACTTTCATGCCTCAAAAATGTATATGTTAATTAGTATGTTCCTTCATTTCCTTGCTATGGACAGGAAATACAAATTCTCGAGCCGTGATGTGTTTAAACCACATGTACGAATAAATTGAAATGACATAAAATTGATTTCATTGTTATTTTCTGGGTTATTATATATTGTTACTTTTGTTGCTCGTATGTAGGTTCGAAGTTGAATTCCATCAACGAAAAAGTATCCATTAATACATCCTTAAATGGCTACTCTAATAAGCAGAAGAATCGATCCGGTTCCGTTTTATCTGATAAGGAACAGCGTATGGAAGCCAAAAGGCAGGTTTTTATCGAACAGATGGAGAAGAGAGAAGAGCGCCTGCGAGCTTTCCAGGACGCTCAAAAGCAAAAAATGGAAGCTCGTAAAAAGGCGAATGAAGAACGTTTTCTTGCTGTCCAACAACGATATCAACAAATGCTGCAGGGAAATCATCTTCAACTGAAAGTATGTATTTAATCTTTGTTCGCTAAACCACTAGTATTATCTTATCGCTTTCGTTAATTTTAACTACCATCTTTTGAACATTTTGGAATTTAGTGATTGAAGTGATAAAAGTATGCAACTCTGTCCTCGGCATTCCTCTCCAGTTGCTTTTCATTCTTTTGATGTCTGCTTTCAATTTCCAACTCAATTTGTTCCTTGGTGTTCCTCTTTTCCTTTTCTCTTCAGAATTATAAGTTAGCGATTGCCTCGTGTTACAGTTTGATGATTTTCCAAATGTATGTCCTATTCATCTCCATCATCTTTTCCTAATTTCCTCTTCAGCAGGAAGCTGGTTTGTTCTCTCCCATAGTAGGCTGTTGTTGATGGACGTTAAGTATCTTGTGTAGACACTTGTTTATAAATACCTATACTTTTTTGATGATGGTTGTGGTAGTTGTCCAAGTTTCAGCTGCGTACAGTAGAACTGTCTATAGGTTCGTATCGAATATTCTGACTTTGATATTGTTTGAGAAACAGTTGTTCTGAATCCCATATGTTCTTCAACTGTAGAAGTGTCGTCCTTGCTTTGCCAATCCTTGCCAGGTAGGTGAATGTTTCCAAATCTTCTCCATCAAGTGTGATTAGGTTGGTGTTCACTGTGTTATATTTGAGGATCTTGGTGTTTCCTTGTGTATGTTGAGGCCTACTGATTCAGAAGCTGCCTGTATTTGTTGCTCTGTATGCGATAGAAGAGCTAGGTCATCTGCGAAGTCGTTATCCACCCTGTTGTTACTTCTTATTTCTGTAGCTATTTCATTTGACCTCGTGGTCTCACACGTTGTTGTGACACTCCATTTACTTATATCAATCCTTGGTCTGGTTGTTGGACGGGTCATCAACTTCCGAAGAATTATTGGCTTTCACCAAGTGGCGTTATTATTCGGCTCCGAGAACAACGTTTTCGTTACTTATTCTTGTTGGCGCTTTTTAGCAAGGTTGGGTCGCTGACCTCACGCTCAACCCTCCTCCTTTACCCGGGCCTTTGACCGGCAGTAACCCTAGAGAGTCATACCGTGATTTGGGTAGATTTTGTGCATACACTTTCAAATCAACAATAACCATCCACTCATACCTTGATATTGGTGTTATATTATGTTTCATAACGTAAGTGTTTAAAACACCTTGCCCATCCTTCTACTAACTAAACATACAGATTACCTTAACGGGTTTCCGCGGGGTCCTGACCCCTTCGAGTTGATGTCTGGCAACTCTTTGTATTCAATCATCGTTGTCTCCGAAGAACTGTTGGAATCCAGTTGCCACGCCATCTTAGTAATCCGGAAGTTCAGCTATGTTTGGGCACAGTGATGATAATTCAGTTATAGTCAATATCCTGAAACATCGGCTCCAATAGCTTGAACATGTTTTAAGAATGTCATCTGGGCGGCATCCATATCGTAAGTTATTTACCGATGCTGAGACTGGTTGTGAAAAGCAAAGTGTTAAGTTTATGACATGGTCCCGTGGTATAAAAGAAAGCTGTTCTGACATGTCACCCGTCACAACCCCTTGGTTCGTGTCCGAGAGATGGTGCAACTCGGTGTCCTGGGATGATACCATACATGACATGGCGTAGAATAGTGTTCTACATACATAAAAACCCAAACAGGACTGCCTTAACTGAAAAAATTCTCTCCGGTTATATTTTTACTGCACTGTTTTCCATAATATATACTACCCCTGTTAACTTGGATTTTTCTTTCTTTTATATATTACCATCATTGAATTAACTACTTCTATGAATCCGGTGTTTATCTTATTGTGCTAATACGTTATGGCAACTTAGAACAATGCATATATGTGCCTGGTGCTACGTTGTAGCTGACTGAACTTTGATTTTTGTTCTCTTTCTCGTTAAGAATCATACTACTCTTTCTTCCACTCTCTGGCTGGTACTTTACAACTTGCTACGCCAATAGTAGTGTACTATCAACTTTTATTCTGAGATACAAGTCGTACATGGTTAGTTGGCAAAAATAAAATTAACATTAAATTGTTTATGACTAAAATACTTTGGTTGGTTTTGCTGGTTTGATTTTAGGAAAACAATACTTTTGTTACTTCCGTCCAGCCAAGTAACATAAGTGCCAAACCATTGCAGACTACTACTCTACTGAAAAAGTGTAATGTAAATTTAAATCCTGTGGATCATAATACGTTAAAGGTACAAAATAAACCTGTTACAATAATCAAGCAAACTCAACCGAACACCTGCCCAAAACCTCAGCCAGTTTCTAAACTCAATGTAATACAACCAACAAAACTGCAAACTCAAGAGAAAGTAATCACAACTCAAAAAGTATCACTAATAAGCAGCCCAGTTGTCAAGTAAGCCCTCTCTCCTTATGTATATATAATATAACTCTGTACAACTTATGTGAGAAAATTCATTATTCCTAATAAGTCGGCCGTCGATAAAAATTTCGTGAAAATTCAGATGTCAGATGTAGTATCGGCAAGACATCTACTTGTAGGCCAAGCATACGATTGCTTCGTTCAATTATACACATGACACACGTAGATTTTTAAACAATTAATTGTTATTAAGTCACTCTTTTCGAACTATATTTTTGTTCATTTTAATATTTTATTTTTGTGCAATTGTGTAGTACGATAACTCGAATTAATGCACTTGGTCATAACGATCATAGAACCTGGCGCATACATGCGTTAATTCTGGTTGTCATACGGGATGAAATTATCAAACAAGATTCCAGAGTAGTATCGATAGTAGCAAAAAAGACTAAATTTTGAAAGAAAAGCAACTAGAGAATTTCGGGGCTCAAGTTTTATGGGAAGACAACGAATGAATGGATTTACCACATTGCAGTCGATTATGAGTCATACCATATAACTACCTCTTCAAAGAAAATAGGTAGTGCTCCGAAAGCATCTATAATTGAACGCTAATAACTTACGAATGTCTTCTATTTTTAAAGGCCACGTCTCCCATCCATAAATTAAAACGGTAAAGTTCTACGTAGTATAATTATCATCTAGTAAGTAGACAGGCATCTCGTCTACTCTCCAAAAGTTGGCAAGAGCCTGCTGAGCTTTCTTGAATCATATTGAGATTTTATGAGACACCAACCCACCAATGCTGATAAGACTTCTAAGATAAGTGAAGTAGTTATTGTGCCCAACTACTTAGCTGCCTGTAGTTAGTCGATGTATTGATGCAGATCAGTCCGTAAGCAGTGTTTTGCATTTGGGAGTGAAACTCAGGCGATCACAAGACTCGAGTTTGTAGACGGGTTTGTTTATTTCGACGATTTTAATAAACCTAGTTGTCCTTACACTTAGGAATTATCTCTACCTCTCGTACTACAAAGTACTCAATTTTTGGTTGTGTTTATTTTAAAATTTCGCAGTTTAAATTCAAACCACAATGTGAATAGATTTTAACTGTTATATAACCAATATTTTTTTACATGATTTCAGTGGGTCTTTCGATATATCACAGTTGAATTCTGATTCAGAATCAGACGACGACGAACCAAATATGAAAGTTCCCGGTTGGTGTCGTAAAGGTATTAGCCTACACTTTACTGTTTTTTTTATTAATAATTTGTTTTAATTACGATGAAGCGGTTTTGCAATGACAGAGAAAGTCAACTCAATAATTAATAGGTCCTACCAGCCTAGCCGGTTACAGGACGTAGCACGATTATGTGTTAACCAAAGCTGCAAATGTAATAGTATTTTCAAGTGTGGTAAATAAATAAATTATTGACAAGCTCTATAACATTTATTGCATAACTAACTGATTAGCTCCGTTGTCGCTGAAAATCACTTAACCCAAAAAGCCTTATTAATCTTTCATGCAGTGTTGTGTGTGTTTATATATGACAAAATGGGAAAAGTATTAAACTAGGATACATATGAAATAATTATAAAACAAACACTCGTTTATTTTTGAAGCATAATTAGAAATACACAAATTTTTTTATTTATAATTTAATAAAGATTGGGAAAATAGTCGACTTATATCATTTTCAATTTCATTTAAGGAAATCCTGAAATGATAGCGGCAATGTCTGATGTTTACTCGAACAAACTAAAATGGCAAAATGAATTCCTACCTGCATCTATGATAACTTTTGATATTGGTGATGTATTCCGTAATTATCAGTATACCATTCGACCACGTACAAGCAGCGGTATATGGAATACTCCTCCTGGTGCTTCAAAGAGTTCTGCTGGTCGCTCAATTATAAAGAAGATACTTTTATGAATACACACTGTTCTCAAAAACTTGTACATTCCCTTTTTATTAGCATACTTCTATTTGTTTGTGTACTCCTGTTATACCCCCTACTTCACTAACTTTGCTTTTATTACTTATAATAAATTATTGGATGTATGTATAGTTCCAACTATACATAATCCTTCCGGTTGTTAAAAAACTGACCTTATCGTATATACATGTTAAGATCTGTTAATTATCTTATGTGAGTTATTTTCCTAATGATAGAACGGTATATGTGTAGTGTTACTTTGTTTTATCTTTGTATTCTTGTCTTCTGGGTGTGAAAGTAAAGCAATAGCTTGGATCTCAGATTTTAACGAAACGTTTATTAAGTAAATGGATAGGCTTCTGTAAAAAAATCGTTGATAAAAATGTCCTGTCAACTACCCAGTAATATTTGTCAACATTATCATGTTAACGAAGTGAAAGCCTAATACAGACAATTCCATTTAAGATCTCCAGGTATTAACGTTTCTCCTTGTTCTGGTGGTCGATTGGATTATGAAGACCTCCACACCTGACGGGAAGCACGGAATACGACAGACAGGTCGGATGCAACTAGACGATCTGGACTTCGCAGATGACCTAGCTCTTCTATCGCATACAGAGCAACAAATACAGGCAGCTTCTGAATCAGTAGGCCTCAACATACACAAGGAAACACCAAGATCCTCAAATATAACACAGTGAACACCAACCTAATCACACTTGATGGAGAAGATTTGGAAACATTCACCTACCTGGCAAGGATTGGCAAAGCAAGGACGACACTTCTACAGTTGAAGAACATATGGGATTCAGAACAACTGTTTCTCAAACAATATCAAAGTCAGAATATTCGATACGAACCTATAGACAGTTCTACTGTACGCAGCTGAAACTTGGACAACTACCACAACCATCATCAAAAAAGTATAGGTATTTATAAACAAGTGTCTACACAAGATACTTAACGTCCATCAACAACAGCCTACTATGGGAGAGAACAAACCAGCTTCCTGCTGAAGAGGAAATTAGGAAAAGATGATGGAGATGAATAGGACATACATTTGGAAAATCATCAAACTGTAACACGAGGCAATCGCTAACTTATAATTCTGAAGAGAAAAGGAAAAGAGGAACACCAAGGAACAAATTGAGTTGGAAATTGAAAGCAGACATCAAAAGAATGAAAAGCAACTGGAGAGGAATGCCGAGGACAGGGTTGCATGGGTAGTGCTGGTGAGCTGCCTTTGCTTATGATTAAGCGGTAACAGGCATTGGTAATTATTGGCATAAAATTTTGGACAGTACTCTTGAATGATTGCAGGTAACTTGCTTACTAATTTGTTAACATTACGCGAGTTAGTATAACTCACTTATTCATAGAATAAACTATAAAATGCATCGAAACTTTATGAATTGTATTTCCCTAAGCATAAGTAGAACTACAAATAAATTATTAATCTCCAAGTTTTGTTTCCGCTGAAGATAAAACAAGTGATGAGCGAATCCCGATTTTTTTAAAGATGACGTAAACAGAGAGTTTTCTGGATCCTAGGAAATGTGACCATGTTATAATTATAACCATTTGAATTATGAGTCAACTGCAATTTAGGAAAATTATTGAGTTAAGTTAATTAAAATGGTAAAAGTGTTAAATACTAATGTTCTAGTCAAAAGCACCAGTAAGTTATACGTCTGATCAATCCAAAGATCCATGGTTAGTAGTAGTCAACCGTGGTGTATTTATAAAATGCAATCCTGTATATCTCACGAAATTCCTAAATATTAAAAACATATTTGAGAGTTGAATGAGCTATCCTACTAGTCATCTTAGTATGCATTACAACGACGTATATTGAACTTATATATTTACTTTTAAGTATACATAAAAATGGGATTCACTTGCCAAGAACACGTTTATATATCTGGCTTTGAATCATATTATCTGGGTGCGGGCATATGAAACTATCCAATTAACTAGACTGCGGTTGAAGCCGAGTCTGAACATGCGGCATGTAGTTGACTGGATATTTTGAGTTGTTTAGATTAATTTTTTGAATACAGTTATTACTATTACAGTTCACTTTCGGAATGTTCTTCTAATATGCTTGCAATTACCGTTCAAACCTAAACTACAAACATGGATTTGTATCTGCCATTTACAAAGTGAACATACATTTATCTGACTCACAATCGACATTATAAGGTAAGAGTATAGTATGGAGATGATCTTGACACAATCATGACGAATTTTACCCAATTATGAATCAAGGGTAAACAGATATTTACGTTAAAAAATTGTTCAGAATAAACAGGACCACTAGTTCAAATTTATCTATTAACTAAAAAATGTAAAGCGATATGAAAATTATTATCGTGGATGTTAGTGGTCAGTGAATAAATCAGTTTCATGCCACAGTATTGCTTTCATCCTTGCAACTACAAAGTAGTCACGTTCTGTTGTAATAAGTAGCAGATAGAATTTTTTTTCACTCATAACTAACAGCCGTATTGATAGCAGAAATCAGCATTTAGGTCAAGTCACAACTTTGACAAATTAGTCTTGTTTAACGACATTAAAAGAAAAGAATCTCTTGAAGTTAGGATTTGGAGTTAAGGACATGGTTGACTTGAATGTTATAAACAATCTACACTGGAAAAAATCTGGGCATTTGATACGCTTAACACTACAGTCTTTACCTCATGATCGTACGAAATACTTCCAATATCATTTTAGACGTTCTGAGCACTAAATGATTGCATCTGTACTCCAATATTTACGTGACATTAGGTATTAGACATTCAGTTTTGACTCAAGCGCGAAAATTCAAAAGTCTTCATCTCGGTACTGATTGGTTCATCCGTGTATTGTACAATAAATTCTTTTACAGAACAGGTAAGTGGACCTAACTACTTTCAACTTTCAGAGTAAATGTCGCTACTGTTTAATTTAGTTTCAATATACAATACACGAAAAACGTACTTAACGTAATAGTTAACAAAATTGATGGAAAGCATATACGTGGTTGAGGTTCATATGTATAATAATCTGATATATTTTTAGGGTAGACGTTTGTTTTAATTTTGCTTCTAAATTCTTCCACAACTTCATCCGGTCCACGTCGATATGATTTATATGTTTTGGATTTCCGGTGTCGCATATATAACTGACGTGCATGTTGAAATTTAGCATCAAAATTTGCCAATTTCTACATTTCAGAGAAGATAAAAAAAAGTTGAAGAATTTAGTGCAAGGCTTTTTCTATAAATGAGCTTGACTAGTAAAAATACTAGACAATAAATAAATTATTTCATATATCTATAGATAATTTACAGAAAACGTAAACGTTTTCAAACAGATATTCGTACAGTAACACTATGGAATGTCAAAATATTATTCGGTTGTGGGTTATACTGTGATTCCCAATATAAATAAAATTGATAAAACCGACAAAAAGAATAAACATATATTTAAAAGAAACAAGAAGATATATCTTTATAAAACAGATGGACTGAGAAATTCATTATCGAACTCCGTATGAGCTGCTGAAAGATAAATCTGAATTTACGTAACATAAATGTTTAACCTACTAATTTTAACAAATCAAAAGTTAATTGATTAGATCATATCGATTAGATTAGACAAAGACGACATTGGTTATTACTTAATGGATCAGTGCATCTTAGTACTATGGGAGGTTAGTATAGCTCAGCGATAACGTCCAAGATTATGACACTGGATAAAGTGGGTCCGAATTCACCAGGGAGCATCAGTCTCCTCAAAATTTTATGTATCACTTACTGACAAGAGCCAACTCTCACGACACTTATGTCCAGGGACTTCGTGATTATTAACCCCAATCACATAACACGAATCAAATATCTCGTTAAGTGTCATATTTCTTTACACAGCAAATACTTCATGAAATGGTGGTATTTTGATTTGAAAATGTGTTTCAAACAGGAAGCAAAACATTTCTTAGTGTTCAGATTGACTAGATTGTATTACCAACTGTTATAATTTCGCTCTTACGGTTATAACCCAGCTATTCCTATTGCTTAGTATTCACGGACACAGATTCATTCGACAAGGCCCCAAATCAGAACACGGTTGAGCAGGAAGGAGATTATATTCCAAATAACAAGGTTAGATGGAAGCAAGAAGCAAAATAGGAATACCGTTAGTATATATATAGCTTTTTACATAAGAAGATTCTAGAGTCTTCTCCATGTATCGACTAGCGCTGACTGGATAAGATTCAGCCAATCAGCGTGCGCCAAAGCAATCGTGCATTGAGCATACTTAAATCCAATCTATGTCCCATTAACACCAACCGATATAAACACTTTAAAACCATATGCGTAGATTAATACTGCATCCTACGCACAAACAGCTAGAACACTTTATCATCCGTAACTCTTTGTCATTAGTGAAACAAACTCATTCTAGATCATCTCTCTATATGAACTACTTCACCAGTAAATTTCCCAGACCCTGGAATAATCTACCTAAACAATTTTTGAACTAGTAAACTTAAGACAATATTATATCACATGTTTGTTCTCTGCATTTAATGTTACTATTTATATCAAGCTGAACATGTCTGTAAACTGGCATGAATTCTGAAATTATTATATACATATATATGATCTTCACTAATTCTCAATCAAAAACTGATTTAAAGTATTCAACAACAAAATGAACGCAAACCTAACGAAGTTTATACATAAGACAAACTGATCAAAGCCTAATTGGCAAATGTCATTGAGCTGATTGAAATATAAATACGATGAATTTCATTTGGATAAAGCAGAAACTATGTCAAGAGTGAGATAAATACCACCGATGGCAATGGACGATAATTGTGTAATGTCATGAATTGATTGAGGTTAAAAATGTAAACCACAGGATTCCAGCCGAGTGACTTGAAGGTTAAGCGCTCATCGTAAGACTGCAAAACCTTGAGGTTCGACCACTCGGTGGGTGTGCTGCTGAGGAGTCCCACGACGGGACGAAACGACCTTTTAGTGACTGCTTAGCAAAATTCATTTTGATTTGAAAATTAAAACCCAACAACTACCGTAACACCCTGTGGTGAGAAATGGAAGTAAATTTCAATCTCTAAGACTTACATCGATTTGATCTGTTTGGACCAAGCAATTACTTGCTAAATATCGATCATACTGTGATCGAGTTTCCTGATCGCGAAGTAATTCATAGGCAGCCGTGACTAATTGAAATTCTTCTTTCCTCAATTTCTCCGGATTAGTATGAAGTAATCGGTCTGGATGTAAGCATTTCGACAAATCATAATAAGCGGATTTAATTTCGCTAGAAGTTGCACATTGTTTTACACCTAATATATCATAAGCATTATATTTCTCCAATGGAAAATTGGATAGTGAATTGCTGTGACATAATCGAAGAATTACGGGACGTAATAATATATTGCAGTTGAATGATAAAATTTTGACGATAATTGCAGTGTTGGAAATTATATAAACATAGATATAATTGTCTTAAAAACAACTTTTATCATACAAAGTTGTTTATCACCTCTTTATCTAGAAATGTTAAAAAAATTAAACTAAAATTACAATTCCAAATATAAACATGAAGTGACATCATCAAACACAGTAATAGAATACTAGGAAATATGAATAAAATTCATACTCTTCTAGTATATTCTACGGTTTATTTCTTAAACAATATCTAACTACGCATACTTACTTACCAAGTAGAAGTTTTATGCAAACTGTTTCATATTAGCTTATTTGTGATCTATTAATACTAACTGCATAGCCAAACCAAGCAGCGTAGAAGGGAACAAACAAATAAAATTCTCTGAAATCGTTCACAAGCCTAAAACACTTCAGATCTCGGATAGTTAAAACAAGTGCTGAGAATAGCCGGGTATGAATCACAAAGATAGTAAAAATATACGATGCCACTGGAAATATAAAACAAGCTCAATTGCCTGGATGTTTATAATCGTTAATGAAAGCTTCAGTTTATACGATCAAAAAATAGGTGGCAATTTTAAAGTGCATTCAGCGGTTGTGATGAAATCTGAGTTGGGGAGGACCGTGAACTTCTATTTAACAAACCAATTCAATCAATGTCAATATAAAAGTAAAGACCCACTTGTGCAAATAACTTGTTCACCATGCCATAAGGCAATAAGAGTCGTTGATCAACTGTGAGAACCGATAGTACTTACCTTAACATTTTAAACAGAGGATAATTGTAACAAAATAAGGTGACTGTGGAGGTAAATGAGAACAATTGGACGCCCAGACTAATTTTCTATTTTAAGGGCACTTGAAAATCATATCGCTTTAGTTTCTCTTATAAACGCTGAGTGTGGACGAAATGTCTCTAAACAAAGAAATGAGATTATTTTCAAAGGTGATAATGGTAATAGCCAGCACTCAAATTGTAGCTGTTTTTGTCTCTAACAAATACCAGGAAACCAAATATTCATTAGCCCTATATATGTTATAAGGTGACTTATTTTAATGAACAAATTTGCTAAAAAGCGACTGAGGTGAGTCTGTTAAAATTTCCAGTTTATAAATTTTCTGGAAACCTTCGGTTTTAGACTATCATATTCGTAGTTGATCAGTACGAATCTGCCAAAGGACTATTCTAGAGGAATGCTTTCCTCCCTGAATAAAATATATATGCAACTGATCTCTTAGTTTCAACTTGCTAGAATTTTAATACTACTTGAGTGAAGATGAAATGTGAGGCCAAATTTAACTGATAAGAAGCTACAGTATCCTCTATACAAGCTGCAACTACCAAAGGTTTCTTGAAGACAAATAAGTGTTGTATGACCTTATACGTTATTTAGAAGTGATGTTTTTAGAGAGAAAGACGTCAGTATGCAGTTCTTTCTACTGTTTAAGAAACTCAATGAAAAGATAGGACCGCTTCAGGAGAACAATAGACCACATGGCGTGGGAAGTCCTGTGTGCTTACACAAGCTTATTCAAACATCAATACCTCACATAGTGGACGGTGGTGCAATTTCGTGGATTGACTGAAGTTAGACATTAACACTGTTGGATGCCAGCTCAGTAGTCTAGAGGTTGGGTGTTCGTGCGCGAGACCGAAATTCCTGGGTTCGAATCCAGCGAACAGGATCGTGGATGCGCACCGCTGAGGAGTCCCGTACTAGGATGAAACGGCCGCCCAGCGCTTTCGGGTTTTCCATGGTGGTCTAGCTTTAATCGACTCATAAATTAAAATATTAAATAACGAAAATATGTTTATTAATCGTTTCTGTTTGTTATAAATTTAAAAGTACATATGAGTAAATTTTGATAGTCGAGGTATATTTAGCATCAAAATAGTCGGATAATTTTGATGTTCAACATCACAATAATCCGAATTATAAGAAATCACTGGATAAATAGGTGGAATTTACTTACGGGTGGTATAGATGAAAAGGTCCAAATATTGATTTGTTAATTAACAGTTGCAATGGATAAACAACATGAAAAACAATATACTTTAACTAGGTAAAAGTATCTTAGTTTTTAGTCACAGCCCTCACACAAATCAATTGAGATTTATGTGGCGCATATGTATCTAATGCCTCCTTGTACCAGTAGTTATGTGTTCAAATAATAATAATGATAATAAAGTCTGACTTCTGGAAACTAAATATTCCATAAAAATAAACCCGATCATACTGAGTGTCATATTGCTCAATTTCCTACTCTTCTCGTTCTTGTAAAGCTAGTAGTCATTCTCTCAGAAACGTGAACCAATAGCTTCACGAGTACTTGATTTTCAACAACAAGGTCAAAAACTCAAATCCTAGTAGTCCATCTACTTCGTAAATTTGTTGGTGTGGTAATCAAGAGACATTATTATAATTCCAATTCTTAGTTAACAGATCTATTTAATAGATACATTTTGTGTATTAAAAAAATAATGTGAAAAATAACTGATTATTAAAAGTATTGTTACTTGAATCTACTGGATTTAAATTCAATGTGAAGAATAAAAGCACCAATAAATGATGAATAAATTAAGCTAATAAAACAAATCAAGCTAACTACAAAAAAGAACATAAGTAAAACATATTTTCCCAATGTATTTTTATTATACAAAATTGTAATGCGAATAATACAATACAGACTGAACTATCAAACATACAATTCTTGAATAATAGTTATGTAATACAGAAGGGTAGAATTACAATGTATATATATGGGGACCTCTTCAATTATTTATTATCAAACTGTACAATCGTATATATATATATATATATATATATATATATATATATATGAGGATTTTTGTTGTTAAAGTACTAGTTCCGTGAGGAAATGTATATATATTTACAATAAATAATATATGAACAAGGAGCAATGAGCAAATATTAACCAAATGATTTGCCAATCACAACAGTATGATCAACACCACATACTACATCTTTAGATTTAATTGGAAGAAGTAATGGAACTGGGTAGGTTTGATTAACAGAATTACTTGTAATTTGTTTACCTAAGCCTAGACAATATAAACCACCACGTGGAGCACCCCAGGCCCATAATAAACCATCATTACTTTGAACAATAAAATGATGTAGACCAGCAACAACATAATTAATACAAGATTCACTATTTACGATAGCTGGTATGAATAAACCAGGTGGAATCAATGTTGGACGAGGTGAACAAGTAACCTTTGGACCTAATCCAATACATCCAAAGCCCCAAACGAATACCTTGATTGGAAACAAATATATATAAGAAATAAAATGTTTGAAGTACAATGCATTATGCTTTTTTAGTGATAAGAGCACAATTTTCAAAAAAATCTAAATTAAATGAAATATAATAGTATTAAACAAGATAAGGGAATTTATGGAGACTTGTTCATTAGTTGGCGAAAAGTTATTTCTTTCGATTGAACTAATCTCTCAAAACCCGCTTTACTAATAATACTGTCTATATGTTTGGTAGGGAAACCAGTTTTGTGGATAACTCTCGGAGATCTAGCGATAAAGCTTCATCATTGTAGATCGATCACGTCCAAAATGATATAAATATCGTCAACGAAAATGGATAATGCGAATGATGATCGTACAATATCGCAAATAAACTATGATTTTTCCGTAAACCTATAATCAATCACATTATTTTTCGTATAAAATATTTTGTAGATATACGCAAACAAGAGACAGGAAGGAGATCAAGATCATCTATACAAAGAATTCAATCTAAGCCAAGTTGGAAATGTATAAACCTCCATGAACGATAATGCTTCACAAAAATGGGGGTGTTATGAATACGTAAATGAAAATGAGAAACTTGAAACCCATTCTCCAGTGAATTAGAACATATATTTCTAATATATATGTATTGAGTAATTAGTTTACGGTATTTTGATATATTTCTGAATTGTAAACTTCTATTTAGCACAATAACTGTTACCGTTCGTAAATTCAAGTAAACTCATCAAGTCTGAATGATGCAGAAAAGAGTGAAGTACTTTTGTAGTCTTCCTGATGTTCTGACTAGCAGTTTGGGATTCTATGTGGGTAATAACACTATTTCGGGATATACAGAAAATGTTATTGGTAAACTTATTGTATTCAGTGGGAAAGAGAAGAAATGCATAACAGAATTGTTATATCTAGAGATGGTTGATTTACTTGATATAACGCGTACAAATGAACACACGAACGCCCAAACCCTTCCAAGTTGCAAAGAGAAGACAGAAGACTAGTGAAAGGAATGTTATTCCAAACAGTGTCAATTATGGGTACAAATTGTCGGGTATTTATAGTTTTAGTAAGAACAAAAATCATCATTATAGTCCTCCAATCCGCATACAGGGGGTTATTAGCCTTGTCCAATCGGGAAGCTACACGTAGGGATTCTAGAATATTCTTCCTAACGGTGATTGGATGGAATATCCTCCGCTCCTTCTGAGCCTCTTATAGCTTCCTCGAGTTTACCCGTGGTCCGTCGTCACAAGAATATAGTTGAGAATGTAAAGCATTAGCTTGAAAATCAATGATTTGTAGCTATTGTATAAGAAATAACATCTGAAGCTTCTGAAGTCGGTTCCATATATGGTCGTGAATGAGCACTGTCAAATACAGGAACTAGAGCGAAACAACTGTCTAGTGATTCCTTCTCTAGTCAACGTAAGTTCGTGATGTGAATTGTCTTTAAAGTTATCTCTTACACTTTTAAACGAAGTTTGTGGGGTTGTAAGCAAGGATATGAAAAAAAGAACTCAGTAGTCTAATCAACGCAATAATATTAACAAATCATAGAAGTCAATAGAGCCATAGTCATTTCTAAGAAATTATAAATTACATGGTACCGGATCCTAAGTTTATGTTGTCACCCGTTTTAATTAATACATTTTTATAGGTGAACTCCGCCTGTAGCTCTTCCAGAGTTACTGCCGGTCCCAAGCCCGGGTAAAGGAGGAGGGTTGGGCATGGGGTTAGCGTCCCCATCCCGAAGAAACCTAACTCGCTAAAAAAAACGCTAACCAGAAAAAATAACTCAAACCATTTAAACTCTGCCCTGGGAGTTAGAGGTAATATGACGCTTCATGGTGAAAGCCGAGTTCCTTCGGAAGCCACGAGGCCGACTCCCCTTCTAACAACCAGAGCAACAATTTTTATAGGTACATGGAACGTCCGGACAATGTGAGAGAACGGGAAGACCAGTCAAATAGCAACGGAAATGAGGAGATACAACTTGGTAGTACTGGGAATCAGTGAAACCCATTGGACCCAAGCTGGACAACAAAGGCTAAATACGGGAGAGATGCTGCTATACTCCGGTCACGAAGAGGAAAATGCTCCACACACTCAGGGAGTTGCTCTAATGCTATCCAAAGTAGCACGAAATGCACTTGTAGGATGGGAATCTCACGGATCCACAATCATCAAAGCATCATTCAAAACAAAGAAGGAGGGGATCACAATGAACATTATCCAATGTTATGCACCTACCAATGATAGCAACGACGACGTTAAGGATCAATTCTATGAGAGGCTGCAATCAATCATAGAGAAGTGCCCAAGAAAGGACCTCACCATTCTGATGGGAGATCTAAACGCCAAAGTCGGAATAGACAACACCGGATATGAAGACATCATGGGACTGCATGGACTGGGAGAGAGAAACGAAAACGGGGAAAGATTTGCAAATCTGTGTGCATTCAATAAATTGGTCATAGGCGGTACAATATTTCCACACAAACGTATACACAAAGCTACATGGATCTCACCAGACCACACCACAGAGAACCAGATAGATCATATTTGCATCAATAAAAAGTTCCGAAGGACAATGGAAGATGTGAAAACCAGGAGAGGAGCGGACATAGCTTCAGATCATCACCTAGTTGTGGCCAAATTGAAACTGAAGCTAAAGAAGAACTGGACAACTGGACAAACAGCACCACAAAGGTTCAATACAGCCTTCCTTCGAGATACTGACAAACTCAATGAATTCAAGATAGCTCTCAACAACAGGTTCCAAGCCTTACAGGATCTACTGAAGGAAGAAGAAACTACTATGGAGGATAGCTGGAAAGGTATCAAAGAAACATTAACTTCAACGTGTCAAAAGGTTCTGGGCCCCAAGAAGCATCATCACAAGGAATGGATCTCTACAGAAACACTGGACAGGATCAAAGAAAGGAAGAACAAGAAGACAGCAATTAACAATAGTCGAACACGAGCAGAGAAAGTCCAAGCACAAGCTGAATATACAGAAGCAAACAAGCAAGTAAAGAAGAGCATTAGAGCCGACAAGCAGAAATACGTGGAAGAACTAGCAACGACGGCGGAAAAAGCTGTAAGAGAAGGAAATATGAAACAGCTTTATGATACAACGAAGAAGCTAGCAGGGAAATACAGTAAACCAGAGAGACCAGTCAAAGACAAAGAAGGAAGACCAATCACTGAGATTCAACAACAGCGCAACAGATGGGCAGAGTACTTCGAGGAACTCCTGAACAGGCCGGCTCCAATGAATCCACCGGACATCGAAGCAGCACACACAGATCTTCCCATAAATGTCAATCCACCAACGACAGAAGAAATCAGAATGGCCGTCAAACAAATCAAGAGCGAGAAAGCAGCAGGACCTGACAATATACCAGCTGAAGCACTGAAGTCAGACATCGAAGTAACTGCAAACATGCTTCATCTTCTATTCAAGAAGATTTGGAAAGAGGAACAAGTGCCGATGGACTGGAAGGAAGGACACCTCAATGAGATTCCAAAAAAGGAGACCTGAGCAAGTACGAAAATTACAGAGGCATTACACTACTGTCAATACCGGGTAAAGTCTTTAACAGAGTGTTACTGAACAAGATGAAAGACACAATAGACGCTCAACTTCGAGATCAACAAGCTGGATTCCGTAAGGACCGGTCGTGCACAGACCAGATTGCGACACTACGGATCATCGTCGAACAATCAATTGAGTGGAACTCGTCACTCTACATCAACTTCATTGATTATGAGAATGCATTTGACAGTGTAGATAGGAGGACGTTATGGAAACTTCTTCGACACTACGGAGTTCCTGAGAAGATTGTCAACATTATCCGGAACTCATACGATGGACTACAGTGCAAAGTAGTGCATGGAGGACAGCTGAAAGACGCATTCCAAGTAAGGACCGGAGTAAGACAAGGCTGTCTTCTCTCTCCCTTCCTGTTTCTTCTGGTGGTCGACTGGATTATGAAGACCTCGACATCTGAGGGAAACTACGGCATACGATGGACAGCTCAGAACCAATTAGACGACTTGGACTTCGCAGATGACCTAGCCCTCCTATCACATACACACGAACAAATGCAGATAAAGACAGCCAGCATAGCAGCAGTCTCTGCATCAGTAGGCCTCAACATACACAAAGGGAAAACCAAGGTCCTCAAACACAACACGGAGAACAGCAATCCAATCACTCTTGATGGTGAAACTCTGGAAGACGTGGTATCCTTCACATACCTGGGAAGCATCGTCAATAAACAAGGAGGTTCAGATGCAGACGTCAAGGCGAGGATTGGCAAAGCTAGAGAGGCATTCCTTCAACTGAAGAACATATGGAACTCAAAACAACTTTCAACCAATATCAAAGTCACAATCTTCAATACCAACGTCAAGGCAGTTCTACTGTACGGAGCTGAAACTTGGAGAACTACAACAACCACCATCAAGAAGGTACAGGTATTTATTAATAGCTGTCTACGCATGATACTCAACATCCATTGGCCGGATACCATCAGCAACAGCCTTTTGTGGGAGAGATCCAACCAGCTTCCAGCTGAAGAGGAAATTAGGAAAAGACGATGGAAATGGATAGGTCATACATTGAGGAAATCATCAAACTGCATTACGAGACAGGCGCTAAGTTGGAATCCTGAAGGGAAGCGGAAAAGAGGAAGGCCAAAGAACACATTACGTCGGGAAATAGAAGCAGATATGAAAAAGATGAATAAGAACTGGAAAGAGCTTGAAAGGATTTCCCAGGACAGGGTTGGATGGAGAATGCTGGTGAGCGGCCTATGCTCCTTCACGAGGAGTAACAGGCGTAAGTAAGTAAGTTTTTATCGGTGATAAGAAGATAAGTACATATGCATGGTAAAATGTTGATATTTTAACACTGCAATAAAAGTACTAAATTAATTTACCATTAACTCAGAATTTCACTGAAAATCTATCAAGCTACTGGGTTGATTCTAATGTAAGTTAGTTGTTTACGAAACACACAGCATGACAACTAATGAAACTACCTGGTTACTTAAAAAAAGTGAAGGGCTATAACCGGCGACTTATTACTTAAAAGGTAGGCGCTTTATAACAACTAAACCATTGTTCAACACTAACTGGTCAGTCCCCTTGTATTACAAACAGGTGGCACTTTCCAATGGCAACCATCACTTACACTGAGGTTGTAGGTACATCATATTCGACATTTATCATGTTGGGGTTTTCAATGGAGCTGTGTATCAGAAACCATCAGATCTAGTCATTATATTAATGAACAATGATAACCATCCAGTTCAACAACAATAGAACTAATGATACACTCGTAATATCCCGAGTATATATATATATATATATATATATATATATTAGTTTGAAGACAGCTCTGTTAGTAAGGTACAGCTCTGACTATTCTATACTTAGTCAGTCAGCACTTAAGTTAAAATCAAAATGGAACAAACTTATTAATTGGCTTTGACAACTAATTATTGCTACTGAACGAATTGAGGATAGGCTAGAAAATTTCTATGAAAACTTGAATGTTTCTAAAAGTGGATCTCTTTAAGTTTATTGGAATAAACTATTATCTCTTCTCAATCCTTGTTCTGATTCAAAAAAGTTCGGAGAAGTATAGTGGTCAAGGAATACTAAGTTGTAGAAGAATATAATAAGCTTTATTTTCTAGATTATTTCCTTATTAATTATCTTATATTAAAATGATCAAATATTCTACAATTAATGATAGCAATATAATTTGAAATGAAAAACTAAATTAAATTTAAATACAATTTTTAATTAACTTATAAAATAATTAAATTTACCTGTCCAATTTTATTAACAATACAACACATAGAACCGGCACAAGCAATTGATTGTATTTCACCTACATGAACATTATCTGAAGATAAATGAGATTCTACTGGTACAATACAATGATCTAAATTTAAGTGAACAGGTTCTGAAACTTGTACATCTTGATCTAATGGCCATATTTGACCATATTCATTATTACCCCAAGCAAATAATTTATTTGATTCAGTAAGAGCAAGAACAGTATCACCACGAGACGATATCAAACTTATGTTTTTTTTTAAAAAAAAAGAAAAAAAGGACAATTCAAAACACTTGTTATTGTTAACTCGGCATAAAAATATCAGAAATGTTAACTGTTAAACAACGTTATACAATTTTCTACAATTATCAGTAATATCAATCACAGAATTTCGGACGGGATTAACTAGAATGTAAGAGATACCAGCAAATGAAATAGAACTGAAATAACAATAAAATAATTAGGAGTCAAATATGCATAATTAGAAAATTTAAAGCTCAATAAATTCGAGAGATTTCAATAAGAATAGAATTAGATCCATAAAGATCCTTATAACTTATAGTAAAGCAAAACAGTATAACCACTTATCTGATGTCAATGTTTAAAAAATGATATGAAGGACGGTTTAAAATATTTTTCCCTCTGCAGTATACTACGTTATACTAGATTGATATTTGAACGGTAAACAATACAGAGAATATATCACGTTATATCAGATACACAACTCACAACCAAAAATAGAGAACTAGAATAACGAGAGATAATAATTTACTCCACACCGTTCCAAGTAGTCAATCTCAGTGAGTTCAGATCAGAAATCAATAAGAGGAAAGGAAAATACATATTTGAATCATTAAGTTGGGTGCATGTTTGTCCATACTCAGTGGCCAATTGCGTTTTACTCTCACTACCACACATAAAAAAGGCCCCAATAAATCACCAGACTAGTAGCTAGCTTGTACTACAAAACAAATCACAGTAATGAGCTTAAATTTATTCAGTAAACATGAGATTATAGTTTTTAAGGTCTTTCATGATTTCATCTAAAGCTGTTTTTCTATAAAATGATTTGTTCATAATTATGGTACGAGCTTTCGCATAACGTTCTGAATCAAAATGTATGCATGAGGACTAATGACATTATCCATCCGCCCGAACCGAAGTAGATGAAACAGAATTTGAACTTACAACCACTTGGTTGAAAGCTGAATTTTATTTATTTATTTATTTGGTTTGGGCACCCGGGCAGTATCACAGCCCTCACACAAATCAATTGAGATTTGTGTGGCGCATATGTATTTGGTGCCTCCCTGTACCCATACTTATGTGTTAAAATAAATAAATAAAATAAATTTATTTGAACAAATAAATATTGGTACAAGGCGGTATCAGATATATATGCGCCACACAAAACAATAAAAATGGGAAGAGAAAAAGAATGTAAGGTGGGTATAAAAAAAAGAGAACAATAACGACCACAGATTAGTGTATGATAGTGTAATAATAACAATAATAATAATAATGGGGGGAAATGGAAAAATACAACCAAAAGAATTGTTTCAGTTAAGGAAACTACAACCACTTTATATGAAGAAAGTAAAAGGTTATAACAGGATCGTCATTGGCTTCTATTCAGAGCCATTATATTATTATTATTTTAACACATAAGTATAGGTACAGGGAGGCACCAAATACATATGCGCCACACAAATCTCAATTGATTTGTGTGAGGGCTGTGATACTGCCCGGGTGCCCAAACCGAAGCAGGTGGTTTTCTTAGGAGGACACACCCCGAGCCTTTGACCTGAACGTCTGATCCACAAGGCAGTGGAGCATCGTAAGGAGATGCAGTCCCATGGTAGCCGGTGACCAAAAGTTGGTTCATACGCCATTTGTTCCCACAGGCAGGATACTGGAGCCCATGTGCACCATTGGTTTGGGGTCCGGTTAAAGCGCCGGACATTCGCTTTTCGTCCTCTCATTTTCGTAAACAACACCCCCGCCACGAGAAGGCAGTGAGTAGGACTTCCCTGGCAGAGGCTATATACGCGTGGCCGTGTGAGAGTATTTCGAGAGGGAGAGCGGACTCTCCCCACTCTCGGCCGTACCAGGGCATTTGGGGGCCATATCTGATAACGTCTCCAGCCACTGTGTTACACCATCTCTAGGACCCCAGCCAGGGAGTCGTGAAGGACCAACACAAGCTAGCCCTTTGCAGCTTTCTTTCATACCACGACACCATGTCATATACTGACCACCTCTCCGCTTTTTCCAACCAGTCCCAGAGTCGGCAAATAATGCACGACGTGGAATTCTCTGGGACGACATTCGTAGAACATGTCCAAGCCACCGAAGTCGGCGTTTCAAGATGGTGACACCAATTGCATTATCGTCTCTGTGACCGAACACTCTATGCCGAACCTCTGCATTACTATCATGGTGTTGCCACTGGATGTCAGCAATCCTTCGGAGACAGCGATGATCGAACACAGAAAGTCGTCTAACATCCTCAGCTCGGAGAGGCCAGGTTTCACAAGCATAGAGCAAAACTGCTCTCACCGACGCGTTGTAGATCCGACCTCTTACAGTCAGACCGACATCACGAAGGCGCCAAAGATGGCTCAGATTGGAATAAGCCGCTCTGGCTTTCACTATACGTGCATTGATCTCATCACCCACACCACAACCAGCACTTATGTAGCTACCTAGACGTCGATGGATGAGATTGGCATCCCGTCATTCTCGCAGATTGTTTCGCTCACACCAGACTTCTTGTTGTCAGTGGCTCGGATGAGTTGAAAGAGCTTCCAGATACAGATGCTGCTTCCAGCTCATTAGCACGCTCCGACCACCAGGCTTCTCGGTCCTTACGCAAGCTTTGTTCAATTTCATTACGTAACAGCCTTTGTTTGTGGTCAAACTCACGGTCATCCAGAGTAGACCGACGGGTTTCAATGAGTTATAGGGAACCGGAAGAAACCCAGTGCTTATAAGCGGGACGTTCCGCGAAGCCGCAAGTGGCTCTACTCGCCATTTTCATGGCGTCACGCAGTTGCAATCAATGCTCATCTATACTTTTCTGTGCGATGGTAGCTAGCCTAGAAGCTAGCTCGGTTCGATACATACTAGCAACAGAAGTCGCAACCAATTTACTGACATCAATCTGTTTATGAAGATCAATTCGTTGGCCAATGAAAAGTAAGGTAAGATTGGCGCAGACCAGGGCATGATCAGAGTTCAGATAGGTACTCTAAAAGAAGCGGCAGTCTTGTACACAACCACGCCAGCGGTAGCTGATCGCGATGTGATCAATCTGAGTCCAGACTTGAGATGCAGAGGGAGGACGCCAGGTGGCACATCGGCGATGACTATGTCGGAAGTTAGTGCTAGCCAGAAACAGGTTGTGGTCTGTGCATAGTTGCAGTAGACGGTCCCCATTATCTGTCTTGCGACCAACAAGTCCCATCGGTCACCTAAACGACTCTCTTCTATGTCAAGACGACCGACCTGAGCATCCAAGTCTCCGGCTAGTACTACAATATCTGTCGTACGCACTTTCTGGAGAACAGTTAACTGGTGGTAGAAATCATCCTTGATTGCATCCGGGCTGCAATCTGTCGGCGCATAGGCGGAGATGACGAAAAGACATCGTCTCTCACGTCGATTTCTTCTCACTTTGATGGAACCTTCTAATCTAACAGCACATAACAGACTGTTAATGGGGGTCTAATCGATTAGTGCTGCATTAGTGCGACACCGACGCCAGCAAGGCCAGACGAAGAAGCCACAGGGTCCCCGGATAAACGCACGTAATACAAGCCTTTTGAAACGACAGATAGGTCTTTGCAAATGTTTTCAAGTTCTCGAGAAGTCAATCACATTCTTAATGCTCATAATATTTATGTACCGTTTAAACAACCTCGAGATATAAACAATTACTGTTCATTATACAGGTTGACAGATGCCTATTTCAAGGTATTACTGAACGTGGAGTTCAAGTATGTCATTGTGCCGGATGTAAAAGACTTATAATAGATTTTGATTCGGTTAGCACGAAGAAATCCCGTTCCTCTTGATTATGGTCAGTAAACTGTACACACACCCTTGCTTACATACCTGTGATGTCATGTGGGATAGAAAATAACGTATAGACAATGAATTGATGAGAAATATTTTGTTCAGTCTATGAACAAGTACGATATAAAGTGCTCTATAATCCCTAAAATTTATGGATTTTAAACATAAACACCGGGTTAAACTGAGCAAAGTTTTAAGAGCTTACCAAACACGTTCATTCACCAATGAACCTTTTACAGCAGTAAATCGATCAACCACATTATAATGACCTAAACCAGTCTGACCATCTGATCCAAGTCCACAGGAATAAACAACACCATCTGAGCTGAGTAACAAGGTATGGTCTTGACCACAAACTAACTATGAAAAACAGCAAAGTAAAATATGAATACTTTAGTAAATAATTTTCCGATGCTAGATTAATTGCAAGGTAGACAGTGATCATCATGAAAATATGGTAAGGAAAACATTTTGGTGGAGTTTTGTTCCCTGAGCTGGATGGTTTGGTCGTTGGGCTTTCATCGTTATTCTGAACGACATCATCAACGCAAACTTCAGGTAGAATAGAAGTGTTCGAATTTCTCCATATATAGTTTACAGCTTGTCCTATAGACCTCGATCTTGATGATGTCGTTCAGAATAACGATGAAACCTCCACAACCAAACCACTCAGCTCAGGGAACAAAACTCCACCAAAATCATCCACCTGAGCTACAAATCTTCTCCACCATAGGAAAAACATTGTTTGATAGTTTCTATTTATCGTGAATGCAACTGTTTGATAGTTAACTAAAAGACCAAAGTCTAATATGTACTTCATATGAAATGTTAGCATAAAAATCTACAATTATGAAGTAGTCGTTTACCCGTAAACCTCTCTACTATTCATTTGACATGGAATTTTGTTTTATAAACATCTTGGAGACTCAACCAAAGTATCGTTCTAAACAAGTTTATTTAGGACACACCTTGAGGAAAGCACCCAACTGCCTCACAAGGCAAGCCCTCACATGGAATCCTCAAGGCCAAGGGAAAAGAGGAAGACTAAAGAATAAATTACGCCGAGAAATGGAAACAGATATGAGAAAAAAAAACAAAAATTGGATAGAACTGGAAAGGAAGGCCCAGGACAGAGTGGGTTGGGGAATGCTGGTTGGCGGCCTACGCTCCTACGCATAAGTAATTTAGTGCCAAAAAAATCTGACGAGCTATACTGAATTATCATCTTTATACAAGTTTTGGTTGACGGCATTAATTAAATGCAAACTAAAGAGTGAAATAGGATATATAGAACGACTGATTCAGTAAGCGAACAGTAAAAATAAGCATTATGACAGACGAAAACTGATTACTGTAAAAACTATTAAGACTAACTACAAAGCCGAAACTATGAACAGAGATAAATGAAGACTAAGGTTAATCAAATATGATCGAATAATTACACCCAAATTCAAAGTGAAAACTAACTTATAAATCCCTCAACATACTTGTTTGATAGATTTTATTTCTGGTGGCAAGACTATTTTTGTTATAACTTCCATATCACGATCGTACTTTTCGCCAGGAATTATTTCTCTTCCACACTGCCCAAAAACATTGTTACCCAGGCTGAAAACAAGAGGAGGTGTATCACTATTCGACTCTTTCAAATTTTCATAGGATATAATAGTATGTGCTCGACCACATGCTACATGAGAAGGACGATATATTTGTTTTTGCGTATTATCAAGACGAATAGCGATTCTCACCAGTTCAGGAACAACATTCACTGAGTTGCCTGTAGGAAGTTTGGTTTTTAATCCAACCGACTAAAATGAAAAGAAAATTCTTTAAATAATACTAAATCTTTACCATAGCCTGAAAACAGTCAATATAATAATGCTCATCTCTGAGTGTGAAACGAAACCTGTCGACCATAATTTAATAGTGAAAGTTCCCATTTGATTTTTAGGTTTCATCAGCTCCACGCAACGTAATAAAAGTGTTTCCTCCGTTTCGAAGTGATATAAATACTTGGGAGGGCATACAAAATTGAGCCACAAGATCAGCTTACGACCCTAAGTTTAAAATCTTACAACGAATGTATGAAAACACTAGATATATATCCCCTAGAATGTAAACAACTTAGGGGAAATCTCATGACTCCTATACCATAAACACTCCCAGACATCATGTGCAACACTGAAATTGATTGCTAACATTAACCATGGAGGGAAGACCCGTGAGCTGGATTTCTAACATACCGGGTTGGGATGTATCTATCTCACCCTAGAATTAGTCGTTTTAGAACTTACTGCCTCACCCAAGAAACTTTGTCGGAATCTTTGAAGCGAAAGCTTCATACTTCCTAAAAGATTTGATGTGAGGTTCCACATAGTCTGACATAACCTCCCACAAAATAGACTCCATGACGAACCCGAATAGACCATATAACCATCGGGAATTGCTACAGAAGCTCAACGGAAGACTGGCATTCATTCTGGAGCATGTGCGCAGGCTCCGGTCATACTTTGTGAGAGTGAATTTATTTGAGTTACAGTGGACAAAGTAGAGGAACAGCAGAAATATTCCCTATAGTTCAGCCTAACGACGAGAAAGTCAAAACTGTATTACAGGAATAACTAAAATAGTTAATCATCAAAGTTGTGTTCACCTCAAGGTAGGTTGGTTATTTATTTTATTTATTTTAACACATAAGTATAGGTACAGGGAGGCACCAAATACATATGCGCCACACAAATCTCAATTGATTTGTGTGAGGGCTGTGATACTGCCCGGGTGCCCAAACCGAAGCAGGTGGTTTTCTTAGGGGGACACACCCCGAGCCTTTGACCTGAACGTCTGATCCACAAGGCAGTGGAGCATCGTAAGGAGATGCAGTCCCATGGTAGCCGGTGACCAAAAGTTGGTTCATACGCCATTTGTTCCCACAGGCAGGATACTGGAGCCCATGTGCACCATTGGTTTGGGGTCCGGTTAAAGCGCCAGACATTCGCTTTTCGTCCTCTCATTTTTGTAAACAACACCACCGCCACGAGAAGGCAGTGAGTAGGACTTCCCTGGCAGAGGCTATATACGCATGGCCATGTGAGAGCATTTCGAGAGGGAGAGCGGACTCTTCCCACTCTCGGCCGTACCAGGGCATTTGGGGGCCAAGGTAGGTTGGTATAATATTCAAGCAGATTTAATGTTTACCTTCTGCATTGCGTAACTGACTGACACCGATTTGCTGAGTAATTATGCTTCTTTTCACAAAACTAGGTCTTTACCTGGAAGTATCGATAATCAACTGATGCTAAACCCGAAAGTTCGTGAAGCCAAAGCTTTTTATGTTATAACCATGATCAACCCTGACCGTTGTTGCTACCTTGACGTGGTGGTCGGGCTTGCCTATCGTGATGAAGCAACTGAGCTATACTGGCTGGAACAACCGTTCCTCAAGGTCCTACCATGCCAGACAGGTCGGTTGAAGAGCGGTAAGACTAAAAGCAACAAAACCAAGGTCCGAAGGCGAAGTCGTACTGCTGACTGTACAGAGGTGTGACAGCAGTAAGGTGTTTCCTTCAGACAACCAGCATGACAGCGATGCTGCCTTCCCAAAAGGAGGGGAGGGGTTAGAAAAGGTCAACCCTAAAAATGCACACCTCGCCTTATCCCACGGATATCCGTCTCCGGCGGTAAGGACTCAACAAGTACGGAGCTAACACAAAAATTACTCATAAAAATGTCGTGTGTGACCGACCTCAAGCAGCTGTCCCTTAGGCACTGCGGTCACGCTCTCAAGTCACTATGACCACCTCTAATCCAATTTCCTTTTCAGGTACCTCCAGCAAAACCCTTCCACGGTGTGGGCAACCGGGAAGTGATAACCGCCCTCATACCTCTAACAGCACTCAAGACCATTGTATTCATAGTCAACCTCCCTCTTCAATTCCTATTATTCCTCCTACATCGACTTTATACACTAAACTTGCTCTTTTAGCTTCCTCCTCAACTGTCACCACAGCCAACGATTCTAGTGCTCAAAACACTGTCCCAGGTCTACTGAAACCTCGCTCCAAACTATACATTGGAGCCTTCAACGTACGCACACTATGCCAAATCGGTCAGCAGGCTTCCTTGGCTAAAACCTTAGAATCTCGTACCATTGATGTATGCTGTGTCTCCGAAACACGCATACAGGATCCTAGTGTGGTCATTCACTTGACCTCACCTCAGCAAAACGGAGAGCCAACGAGATACACCCTCCGTGTATCTGGCGACCCGATGGCTAGTTCTCGTGGACTGGCAGGTGTAGGCATAGCACTAAGCATGAGGGCGGAACAAGCGCTATTAGAGTGGATCCCCGTTAATAGTCGTCTATGCGCTGTTCGGCTAAACGGCTCCGTAAGAACTCGAAAGGATAGGGACACACGTCGTTGCCTTTTCGTCGTTCCTGCCTACGCTCCCACTGACTGCAGTTCGGATGAAGTGAAAGATGAATTTTACAGAAAGCTGTCTGAACTTCTTCAGAAAGCCAAACGTTCAGACATAGTACTCGTAGGAGGTAACTTTAATGCCCAGGTAGGTAGCTTAAACAAAACAGAAAGACATTTAGGTGGGTATTTTAGTATTCCGGCACAGCGAACAGATAATGGTGATCGTCTGTTGCAACTGTGCTCAGACAATCGTTTATTTTTAGCAAACACAAATTTTAAGCATAAGGAGAGACATCGTCTAACATGGCGACCCCCTGCACCAAACCAACGATGGACTCAAATAGACCATATTGCCATCAGTCATCGTTGGAGAGGGTCGATAGAAGATTGTCGCTCATTCTGGAGTACCTGCTTGGACTCCGACCATGCCCTAGTACGAGCACGCATCTGCTTGCGCCTCACTGGACGCAAAAAAGCCACACAAAAAACTCATGAGAACCGAATTGAGTAATGAGAAAGCCAAAAGTAGGTTCCAGGAACAACTGAGGTCACACTTAGGTAGTTCTGAAAACGAGGCTGACCCAGATGTTGATTGGAAAGACATACAAGCAGCTGTGGAAACAGCAGTGACATCTACTAGTGATTTAAACCACAGGGTTACAAAGAACCAGTGGATTTCTTCAAGGTCTATTGCACTGATAGATTCTCGTAAACTCATCCCATCAGGTTCTGAACACGATGAAGAGCGTAAAGAAATCAGATCTAGGTTAAGCAAAAGTCTAAGGAACGATCGTGAGCAGTGGTGGGCAACGAAAGCAAAAGAGATGGAAAAGGCGGCGGCTATATGGAACACAAGACAACTCTACAGACTAATAAAAGAAACTGGAATTAATAAATCAAGTGTAAGTCAGACTATTTCGGAAAAAGACGACACTCTCATCTGCTCCCAGTCCAGACGTTTAGAACGATGGGCGGAACATTTTAAGGAGCAGCTCAGTTGGCCTTCAGCTACTTTACAACTACCCTCTATTCCCAGACAGTGTGAATGGAACATTGAAGTAGGTCCTCCAACTCTAGCTGAAGTTCAAAAGGCTATAGCTAATCTGAAACGAGGAAGGGCAGCTGGTCCAGACGGATTGGCCCCAGAGGTCTTTAAGGATGGTGGTCTAGTCTTAGCGATTAGGTTGACTAATATTTTAGCTAAAATCTGGGAGTTAGACGTTATTCCATCTAACTGGTCACAATCACTTATCGTCCCAATATTTAAGAAAGGGTCAAAAACATCCTGTGACAACCACAGAGGGATTAGTTTGACTAATATAGTATCTAAAATACTAGCTTCGATAATTTTCGGACGCCTAACTAAGACTCGTGAACTGCAAACACGTGAAAATCAGGCTGGCTTCAGACCTGGTCGTGGCTGCATCGACCACATATTCACCATTCGTCAGGTTCTAGAACACAGGCATACTTATCGGCGTCCGACAATGGTGGTATTACTTGACTTAAAAGCAGCGTTTGACTCTGTTGACCGAGAGGTTCTGTGGCAGTGTCTGTCATTGAAAGGCGTACCTCAGAAGTACATAAACCTTGTGGAGGCTCTTTACTCGAACACTACTAGCCGGGTCAGAGCCTATGGCGAACTGTCATCTGCTTTTGCAACCTCAAGTGGCGTCCGTCAAGGCTGTCCACTTTCTCCTTTTTTGTTTAACTTTATCATAGACATCCTGATGGAAATAACGCTCTCATCGACTGAATTCTCGGGTATTGATCTCCTACCAGGAGGTCCACTTATTGACTTAGAATATGCAGATGACATAGTCCTGTTTGGTGAAGACGCTGATGAAATGCAGAGTCTTTTGGTAGCACTGAGCAACAATGCTAGAATGTTTGGGATGCGCTTCTCTCCCTCCAAATGCAAGTTCTTGCTTCAGGACTGGTCTGCGTCAACACCTGAACTAAGGATAGGGGGTGAAGTAGTCGAACGCGTTGACAACTTCACTTATCTTGGAAGTCTGATCAGCCCTAATGGGTTGGTGTCTGACGAAATCTCAGCACGGATTCGAAAAGCTCGCTTGGCCTTTGCCAACTTACGTCATCTATGGCGAAGGCGAGATATCCGTCTATCAATTAAGGGACGAGTATACTGCGCGGCAGTTCGTTCCGTCCTTCTATACGGCTGCGAAACATGGCCTTTAAGAGTGGAAGATACTCGTAAGTTACTAGTATTTGACCACAGGTGCCTTAGAAATATTGCGGGTATCTGCTGGGATCACCGGGTAAGTAATAGTGAGATTAGACGCAGGGTACTAGGGAATGATGGTAAATCAGTTGATGAGGTTATGAATCTTCATCGACTGAGATGGTTGGGCCACGTGTTACGTATGCCTGAACACCGATTACCACGACGCGCAATGCTGACTAGTGCAGGGGATAATTGGAAGAAAGTTAGGGGCGACCAAACCAAAACGTGGCATCAGTGCTTGAAGTCACTAACTTCTGGTCTGAGCCATGTTGGGAGATTCAGACTGCCTGGTTGGGGTCCGCGTGACTATCGTAACCAATCGTTGGAGACTCTTGGTGACATGGCTCAGAATCGATCACAATGGCGTCGGTGTATACACTCTCTGTCTTCCTTAAATTAAGAGATTAAAATCGCTTCATATCTGTCTAGGAACTAATTCTTTCTTCCTTTACTATCTCCTTATACACAATCTTTCTTCTATATATTACCACCACCGAATTAACTACTCCTATGAATCCGGTGTTCATCTTGTTGTGCTAATGCGGTATGGCAACTTGGACCGATGCATATACGTGCCTGGTCCTACGTTGTAACTGACTGACTGACCATGATCAACTGAAGTGGAAGTAATGAAACTCACTAATTACGTATAAGTCTTGCACGAAACTTCATGTCTTACTTAGTCTGTAAATGTCAACTTGATAGACGGAACTTTTTGGAAATCTAGCTTTTAAAACCATGATTTACAGCTCTATTAGCGTACATTAATCTAAACATGAATACCATAACGTTTTTAGCAAATGTCGTAGACGATAATTTATCCACAATCTGTTCTACAAAACGATGACTCACTACATTTTGACCCAATGAACCCCTAATTAGGGATGCTACAAACAGAATCTTGGTCGATGGTTTGAGTGCTCACTAAAATTGGAATTATAACTATTAGGGCACGACTCAAGTGAGTGGTCATTTATTTTTAGAAGTAAAGTGCTCCTTACAACCATTGAGAAAATCAAAGTGATCTTACCAAATAGCTCAATGTTTTAGTAGTTTTAGGGAAAAACCTGAATATATCAGTAAATATAAAATACCAATAGACAGTGTGGCTTAATCTCAGTGAATCAGTCATACGCAACGTAGAACCTCGTACATATATGCATCGTTTCAACTTGCCACACTATATTAGTATAATGTGACGAAAATGTCGAAAATCAAAGACCAAACACAGACAATGTTTCGAGAAATAATGAATTTGCGGGACCAAAGGGCATGAGGAGATTTTGGAACTCCATCTATCTTGTAACAGTAAATGTGGACAGTGAAAATTCCCATACTAATAGTAATCCTGTGCTCAGTAGTGACCAACTTCTGAATGGAATTCAGAGTCCGAATGAGAAGCCATGCGGTTCAACCAAGTCCAGTACAACACAGTTATCCACCACTAGCAATGAAAGATGATTGTACGATATTGTAAATTGATTGAAGCTAGATGTTCACCGTTAGGTTCTGGTTGTGGTTAAGAGGTTAGGCGTTCGTGCGGTAAGTTGAATGTCCTGGGTTTCAAACCCTACGCTATTCGTGGGGGTGTGCTGTTGAAGAATCTCATACTAGGATGAAACATCCATCCACTGCTTCCTGATTTTTAGTGACGGTTAAACATAAAATAGTTTGTGAAAACCTAATAATCTTGTCAGTCAGCTACAACGCAGGACAGGGTACATTTATGCATCGGTCCAAGTTGCCATACCGCATTAGCACAACACGATAAACACCAAATTTATAGTAGTCACTTTAATGGTAGTAATATATAAAAGAAGGATTGTATATAAGGACATGATAAAGGAAAAAAGAATTAGTTCGTAGAAAGAAAGTTATGAAGCAATTTTAATCTCACGGTTTAAGGGAAGACAAAGAGTGTATACACCGATGCGATTGTAATCGATTCTGAGCCATGTCATTCAGAGTCTCCAACCATTGATTACAATAGTTGCGCGGACCCCAACCAAGTAGTCTTCATCTACCGACATGGTTCAAACTACAAGTTAATGGTTTCAAGCACTGATGCCATGTTTTGGTTTGGCCGCCCCTAAATTTCTTCCATCTGTTTCCAACACTAATCAGCATTGCACGTTGTGGTAGACGGTGTTCAGGCCTACGTGACACATGGTCCATCTATCTTAGTCGATGAAGATTTACGACCTCGTCAACTGATTTACCATCATTCCCTAATACTTTGTGTCAAACCTCACTATTACTTACCTGGTGATCCCAGCATTATTTCTAAGGCATCTGTGGTCAAACACTAGTAGCTTCCGAGCATCTTCTACTCTTACTGGCCACGTTTCGCAGCCGTAAAATAGAACGGAACAAACTGCCGCGCAGTACACTCATCCCTTAATTGATAGACGGATATCTTGCCTTCGCCATAGGTCACGTAAGTTGGCAAAAGCCAAACGAGCTTTTCGAATCCGTGTTGAGATTTCGTCTTACACCAATCCATTTGGGCTGATCAGACTTTCAAGATAAGTGAAGTTATCAACGCGTTCGACTACTTCACTTCCCAACTTTAGTTCAGGTGTTTACGCAGGCAGGTCGTGGAGCAACAACTTGTATTTAGAGGGGGAGAAGAGCATCCCAAACATCCTGACATTGTTGCTCAGAGCTACCGAAAAACTCTGCATTTTATCAGCGTCTTCACCAAACAGGATTACGTCATCTGCGTATTCAAAGTAGATAAGTGGACCTCTTGGTAGGAGATCAATGCCTAAAAATTCAGTGGACGAGAACGTTGTTTCCATCAGTAGGTCTATGATAAAGTTTAACAAAAATAGAGATAGTGAACAGCCTTGAAGGATGTCACTTGAAGTTGCAAAAGCAGATGACAGTTCTTCATAAGCTCTAACTCGACTAGTAGTGTCCAAGCAGAGCCTTCACAAGGTTTATGTACTTCTGAGGTAAGCCTTTCAATGACAGACAATTCCAGAGAATCTCTTGGTCTACGGAGTTAAATACTGCTTCTAAGTCAAGAAAGACCACCATTATCGGACGCCGATAAGCATGTCTGTGTTCTAGAACCTGACGAATATTGACTATGTGGTAGATGCCGTCACGACCAGTTCTAAAGCCAGTCTGATTTTCTCGTGTTGGCAGTTCACGAATCTTTGTTAGGCGCCCAATAATTATTAAGGCTAGTATTTTAGATGCTATGCTTCGGTTTGGGCAACCGGGCAGTATCACAGCCCTCACACATATCAAATGAGATCTGTGTGGCGCATATGTATTTGGTGCCTTCTTGTACCGATATCTATGTGTTAAAATAAATAAATAAATAAATTTAGATGCTATGTTAGTCAATCTAATCCCTTCATGGTTATCGCAGGATGATTTTGACCCCCTCTTATATATTTAGACAATCAGTGATTGTGACCAGTCAGATGGGATTACGTCCAACTCCCAGATCTTAGCTAAAATACTAGTCAACCTAATCGCTAAAACTGGACCACCATGCTTAAAGACCTATGGAGCCAACTCATCTGGACCAGTTGCTCTTCCTCGTTTCAGATTAGTTATAGCTTTTTGAACTTCAGCCAAGGTCAAGGGATCTAATAATCTTGTAGAAACCCTGTCGTAATTTCCGGTTATTTTGTATATCCATTCTCCTGAGCAGCGTTTAAAAGATATGAGCCAAATTCTCAAGTCAATGGTATAATTTCAATATGGTTGATTATTTCGTACTCACAATTTATTGTGAACTTTAACCAGTGCATACATATACGTATATGCTTGTTTGATGATCTCTCATTGGATCCAGACACTATATTTCGGTTTAGACATTTTTTACACACAAGTACGGTGATTTATACTTACATACTTAAATTTCATTCATTCACCCGTTCTATTTTCCTGACCGCTTTGCTTGAGGACAAGCTTGTTTGGAATATAACAAAGCTAACAAAACTTTGCATTGCGACTTGTTTATTATTATACCAGAATCAAACGTTACCACTGTGTTCAAGTTAACAAATCATGCGTTAGTAACAAGGATCGAGCAAGATACTTACAATATCTACAAACCTCCTATGCTAGCACACTGGATTGTGATGATTCCAAGACCAGCTCGATAATATGGAGTACCCACATGAATCATAAATATTATTTAGAAAGGCGACATATTAAAAATCAGTGAAGAGAACAATCATTCTAACAAAATAATTAGATAGAAATGTGCGGATTATTGGTTATGTACAAATTCGTATACCCAGCTGTGAATCAAACGTAATATACTGGATACTAAAAAAGTGACTGATATTACCTACATCACTTAACTGAACGCTTATTTATATCGATGAATTAGGTAGAAGTGGGTATATGCTCAAGCACAACTCAGCCAGTTGATAAACCTGTTAAGAGCTGCCAGAAAATCCCGATAAACTTCCGAAACGAAATTTCGGTATACAACTAAAATGGTTACTTAACATGAATAACTGTATTTTCGAGCAGTTTGGCTACTAAAAATTGAGTTTTAAAAGCACATTACGATGAGAAAGAGATAGGAAAGTGAAGTGTAGACCAAAATATCTCCATCTGCTCCACGTAGTGTGGATTAAGTTAATCCTCCCATATTACGGATAACATAACCCATAAATACACATAAAAGAACTGCGAAGTGAATCAAAATGAATGTCTACTTCGCCTTCTCTAGTGTTAAGGCGCACTATTTTTGCAAGGCTCTTCTCTTTTCTTGAAGTGTCAAATGGATTTCTTCCATATGTTGGACGAGAATAATTTACTAACGTTAAGAAGCAAACAGGGATAAACTAAAAGGTTATCGTTCCTAAAAGGCACTTGACAGTCATAGCAGAATGACAAATAAATAGCGTTAATCCGATGAATAGTAGATAAAGACTGCAAAGATTCACAGTGTGCTTCAATAAAGATGATTCACGAAAAGTAATGTGCATCTAAGCTGTGACTACTGGTCACAACCTGACACAATGCTCTTGGATGACATTTTTAGCCGATTTAAAACAAACGAACTAATAAGATCGTAGTGACTAAATATAATGCCGTTCGTTGGCGAAAATTCATGACTGGACACTTTATAGTTTACCAGTCCATCCTATTTCACTTCAGGCTCTAAAAGCCTGATTCTTCACTTATGGAATCATGGATATTGCAAAATAGACAACCTGTGATCCTAATTGGCCGTCACTGTTGATCCCACAGCCGTAGACGCCAAAATCCCCATGATTTCCCCCACATATGTATGTTGTGAAGCCATATCCACAAGCAGCTTTTAACGGAACACCTAAAGACGACGAATGTCTCAAAGGCGTAGGCCGTGATACACCTCCAACACCAGGTTTACCTAATTACGATATCAGAAAGATTAACATAACAAGTACAAACCATGAAGACCAAGATATTCCTGATTACCGAGAGCTCCAGTTGCTGAGATACCAAAAACGTAAACTTGCTTTGACTTCAAAGCTTCCCTTGAATGGACGTCATAAACTACAGAATCTCTGCTTCTTTGTCGATGAAGTGATTTCTTAGATCCATGAGCTACACTCAGGGTCCAAAACGAACTTTTCGAAACCACCGCGAGCAAAGGTCGAGTCATTTATACTTCGAGCCTTAGAATCTGCCAGATAGAAGTAGAGAACTGATCGTTTAAATCTTTATTTGAGTAATAAGAGATTACTCTATGTTAGAGAATGATAAAATTCCTTCTATATTGTATTAATTTTGATACCTATTACTCATGCTTAAATTTAAATCTGTACTTGTTCAATTTCTTCGTGTGTACCAGAATTGTATGAGTATGTTTCACACAACTCCATCAACTATTAGTTCTCTTTGTTCGACTTTTGGGCTTCGCTTGCTTGTTGTAGACTGTTATAATAAACCAATTTATACTTCACGTTCTTGGTCGTTCTGGTTTACGTATTCGATGGTGACTGTTGTCTGCTTTCAGACGCTATTATAGGTCGTGAACACAAAGTTTTCGTAGCAGATAATGTGATCAGAAATTGTGAGTTATGTGAATCTTCAAACTGGAGGGGCTATGATATTTTTTATGGAAGACTGGACAAACAAGAAACACCTAGAATAATACCCCTCAATGTCCACAGGACCTGGGTAAGAGTCGAACCTTCTTTTGAAGAATTTTACAGAGCGTGCCATCGCTATAACTTCGGATGGGAAGTTCCAGGACTTCGTGATTCTGTCAGGGAAAATTTTACGTGAAATTTTAAGCCAATCTTTCATCTCCTGTCCTCAACGAGTGATTTCTTAAATCTATTTTGTTATTGAAAGTTGCAGGTAGTCTATTGGGGGTAAAGGTGACTATAGAGGACATAATATACCATGGCCACATCCTTTGATCCGTCTGTACTGAATGGGTTGCAAATTTATAGCCTACATGCGATATGATACTGCTTTATTTTTCATTACGGGTAACTTTTTGGTTGCTCTTCCTTGAACTTGTAGACCGCAAATAAATTCATAAGACAAATAGTCTCTGACATTGATACTGACCTCACTAGTTTTACTGGATAAACTTAGCTAAGAGCGTTCGATTGCCCATCTGCATCAGATCACCAGCAGGTAAGCTTTGATACGCATCAATTGCAACTAATAACCAGCATAAACCAAATTCTTCTCGACATATCAGTAACTTTCCAGACACATCTTTAAACCTCATTTCTGACTTCTGATTTGCCTGGGTTTCTATAGTTCGAAAAGTCAGAGTATCAGAAGGACTTAGTATTTCCCTACACGTCTTAAGATCATATACAGATAGCAGAGTTTAGAAACCAAGGACGAAAGGTGAGTCACTAGTATTTAACGTAGTGAGTAGTCTAAACATCGTACCTAATTCTAGGAAATCGACTCTAATGAAATATGCATCTTGGTCAACCAAAAAGTGTTTTAGGCCGACTTTGTTCCATTCTGGTGAATTTAGAAACCTTAAAATAACGTTGCTTGGTCGTCCATATACGAATTATTCGGATGAACCAATTAGTGTATTAATCAGTGAACTGACTTATTTGACTTTAAATAGAGTAGAATAAATAGGCATCCAAACATAAACACTGATGATACGGACATATACACAGCATGAAACGAAATAGGTTCAACGCAGATGATGCAGCTACAAAGATGTCTTTAAGAACTTTTCGTGTGGTTAAGGGACCACAAGAGTACTCATATTGTGTTAGTAGCGTTGAAGTTTTGGGACAAAGATAATCATAATTACCCTTTTTACGCACAATATCTGGTTTTCCTTGCTTTTAGCTCATTAGATTTCTATGTCCTCGAAAGTATTATATATATATATATATATATATATATATATATATAAAGTCGTGTCGACTCATGCTCTATTGCTTTTCCAACCTCGAATATAATGTTTTTAACAGACCATCTCTCTATGTTAACATTTAAGTGTTGATATAATGTGAGTAGGTTGCTGTCATTGCTTACGGACAGAACGTAGTAAATTAAACGTCGTAGGTCTGTAATAAACATTCAAAAAACAAGATATAACGCGAAATTGATAAGCAAATGACTAATACTAAGCTTTAGAATACTGTTTTGTAGACCTATTCTCCAGTTTCTAGGGTCGGAGGCAAACGACTGAACATAAAACCATGTTATTATCAAAAATAGCGTGATGCAACTTGTTGGACCGGATAATAGCTGTATTTAGCCAGTAAGTTACTGAGAAATCCAATAGACAGTAATAATAATCAACAACTTTGTTGCTACAAATTGGTGTGCTCTTAAAGGTATTATGAATATTCAAATCATAACAACTCTGTTGTCCGTGATATCCTTTTAATCGAGAATTTCAAATTCAGTCAAACTAAAAGTCGATTATGAATGTGTTCGAAGAAATATTTGAAACGTTTTTGATATGTTAAAGAGCGTTTGATCGAAGCTGTTGCGAGAAATGCATAACGTGGCGCACCTTTATTATTATGGTCTATTTCGTAATTGTTACTGCTCTAGTAATAGACCTAATGCTAAAACTGTAGATTTGTCATGATGTAACTGCCTAATCTCTAAGATCCTACGTGGAAGTCACATCATTGTCTACACCAACTCATCGCATTGTAGCAACCACGAATATTTGATGGAGAACACATTTAAGCTGGAGATAGAACAATATATTTAATGCGAATAGAAGTAATGTTACGTGAGTATGACCACACCTAGATGGTCGAGCCATGCCATCCGATGAATTAATTTTCGGATGAATGTTACCGGGTCCAACATTATTGACCTTCTCTTAGTTCTACATGTTAAAAGTCTATTTTCTCAGTTATCTCACGCTCAGCTTTGAGGATTATAGTTAGGATCCAATGCTACTACATACCCAATGGCAATCTGTAACGAATGGGTGACCACACACCTCCAGACATGGTTTATCCAGCAAGCCGAACTATGTCAGCATCAATATCGAAGTCCTACATAACTTTGTCCAGGAGATTTATTTACCGTTACACTCCTATCAACCTTGTCCCAACCATAGTGAACATGTACACCGATCAGCCTATGAATAAGCATCAAGAAAACTTACTTCAGCATAAAGTGACAAACGTCATTGGTTCCAAATTTCCAAATACAAAACGATCAACAAGTTTAGTATGATTCATTTTTCATATGGTCTGATTAGCTCTTTACAGACTCAGAATGAGATAGACTCATATAATGTTACAAGAACAACTAAAAGCTTTATGATAGTCTGCTTGGTATTCTGAAACCAGTAGATAAACTACTCTAATCAGTTAGGGCTGCTGTGAACACTAGGTGATTACCTGCCCAGATTAATGAGTTTACGAAATATATGTATTCGAATATTCATTCTCGTATTTGACTTATTGAATTCCATCATACAGTAATACGATCTAGGTCGATAGTTATATACGAAGATTGAAGATATACACACTTCAACAGCAATCATTCATACGATCCAATCAAAGTTAGACATCGGGCCACTAAAGTCCAGCTTTCCATTCCTTATTCGACATATTTCGTCTTGTTACTTGTCACACACTGCACGGGCTACAAAATGTAAGCCTGGGCGGTGTCTGGCTCTCCTGAAAACTAATGTAAAAATACCCTTGGGTACACAAGGGTATATTATATAACTATACTTGTCACACTTCGTTATTCTCCACTAATTTATTTCCTACAGTCGGCCACAATTTATTCTGATGATATCAGCTAGTATATATATATATATATATATATATATATATATATATATATATATATATAGCTAGTGTATACGATTAAGTATTCTTGGGAGTTCGTATTCGATTTCCTTGCCGCTTGTCTTTTATACTTTATTTTTTCAGTACTACGTTTACAGTACACAGCCATGGAGCTTCTTCTCATGTTCAGAACACAAACCTAACGTGCGCGCTTGTCGAAGTCACACCCTATACTAAATGCCTTCGCATCGTTAAACCATGGTAACTGCAAACTTATTAAACAGTTCCATTACAAAATTACCCAACTAATAGATATAAACAAACGCGCCTCTGTAAAACTCTCTTGATTTATTAAAGTTGTATTTCACCAACTCTATTGGGGTTGAACCCTACTTTAAAACGCTTATATATTACTGATCGGTTGTTAATTTGATTTCTTTCTGTTTTCTATTTTGTCTCCTTGATTCTCCTTTTCACTTAGTAAGAATTTTACATTTGATTCCTGATGCGCACTACTTATGTTTGTCCGCACAAGTAGCACATACCATAGTATCATAGTACTGCTCTAACATCATAGCAGTCGATTCTAATCAAGCCAAATAACTGAAGTTTAAACAAAGAACACAATAGTATGAAAAGGCAGCCGCCAAGTTAAGTTGTCACGTAAAATAGGACTAAAACAGTAGGTAAAACCCACTGAAAAAAGCAACTCAATAAGAAAACCAAAATTTTACGAAAAACACAGTAAAAATATTCATTAGAACCAAAATGAACAGAATGAACAATGTATCAAGAACACAAACCAAACATTTGAGGTTAAACTAAGAGTTTTCATTATTTGTAAAGCATATATAGATGGATTTTCATCACATTGTATATGTATTCGTAAAAAATGTATCGTGTAATAAGTTGTGGACGTTATATACGACTGTTTGAAAACATCGGGATGTTACCATGCATAATTAGTAAGTTGGACTGAATCTTAGAGAATAAACTCTATAGAATTCGCTAAGATAATCCAGAAGTTTGACTGGGCAATGACATGGGCCAATATGATAGGAAATTAAGTGTACTTGAACACCACTATCGGTGCAGCCACATATGTGTATTTGTTAGAGTAGGTTCATTTGCGTTGTTCATTTCTTGTTACATAAAAGCGTTCTTTAATATACAGTTCCTATTTGTCGTATCAAACTGATACAGTATCATTCATCAAATCAAAATGTTTTTAGTATTTAGAGAAAAAATACTCTTAGTAAGACGGAATTTATTGATGCTCTTTCCCAGTTATATTATCAATAATATTCCAAAGGCGAACTTGGAGGGGAACGATTACAGTTAGGAGGAACAGACGTAAATAAAGTATTATAAGAATTCTGAAAAGTTTACTTGCCGAAGGAGAAGAGTCTTGAAGGGATTGTGTCGAGACACAGATATGATACTTGACAGAATCTAATCAGTTATCATTTTGTTTTAGAACTAGCAGGAGCACTATAAATAAAGAATGTATACAGAGTTATCGTAGTGATCTTAAATGTGGCATCTGGAGTACATTATGATCTCATCATAATAGTGTTTAACCCAAATGATGTGAAATAACTAAAAGTAAGAAGGTCTAAAGTGTGAATTCAACAAAATAATTTATTCATGCACTGGACGTAAGTACAAGTGAATAATATGTCAATATTCAAAAGATAATTAGACTAACTATGGGCATGTGCACTCTAGTTTAGTTGTTGTGTTAATTAACTTTTTGAAGAACACTATGAGCACAAGTTAGTGTCCATGCAAAAGGTTATGGTTAAAATTAATTTTTTCAACGATTGAAAATAAAACTATATGGTAAAGTCACATATTTCGTAACCACGCATCTCCTGAATAAGTAAATGTCTTAACAGTCTTCCTCTTGTTCAATTGACGTATAACGTTTTAACCATGACCCAAGATATTTGATTGGTTCATTTGGTTTGACAATAGCCAGTTCAGTCAGTCCTAATGTCAAAGGTTCATCTGTAACATAATAAAAAAGAACAACAAACAGAAAGCGATTCTTACTAATGAAGTACTGTACATTTTATAGGATCTATGAGCCAAGATTTCCATGTTTCTGTCTTTTTTCTCTTTACTTCTGTAGATATAACATTTTAAAACCATTTTACAGATGAACCACATGTTTTACACTGTATCAGAATAGTATAAAATATACATTTGATAATATTACACTAAAGCTTTCTCTTTAATCTGGCTACACGATCAGAAATTCTGATAACTGTTATTACTAGATTTTTTATTTTCTGTAAGAGACTACTTCAAGTTTCTGCCGACCAATTTCTTAAAAAAATATCAGATTTTAGCTACTAATATTTGTTGAGACCTATATTAGAAGTAGTCATATCTTAAACGCTGTCTTCTTTAATTTGTGGCATAGAATGTAACAGGACTTTATATATCTTTGTGACTATCCAGGTGAATTTCTTACAAAAATCAAAAGAACCTCTATCCAGTGTAGGTTGAGTAATGTCTCACAAAAATAACCAATATTATAAAACTAGAAAATTTCATCCATAATAAATAAGTTAACGTTGCTATGGTTAATAACAGTGCGTTGAATACTTTATGGGAAGATCATATTTATGTAGACAAGTGATATTACAGTGTGATAATTTTGTACTAAGAGTATTTTAGTTACTATTTTATGTATGGTAAAAATAAGTCCGTAGTCCTCTAGTCTAAACTAAGAAAATTCGAAGACAACACTCGTTAACAGTAACCAATAAAGCAAGTAAGAATTTTATACGAGGCCTTGTAAGGTCTATAAGACGATTTTATTCATTCTTCACAAACTTCGTTAGTTTTCTTTCATCATTTCAGTACCTATACTTCATTATTTACACACTTTAACTAATTTTTCACATGCGGCTTTTCACACTTTTCATAATTATCACTTTAATAAGTTTATTCACGAAATTATAATCTACTTCATGTTTTGAAATATGTATTTGGGTTTCTATTACAATGAAGAAGAGGTACTGAAACTTACTTACGTAGGCCCGTTGTACCTCGTGGAGGAGCATAGGCCGCCTACCTGTATTGCACATGCAACCCTGTCCTCGGCAATCCTCTCCAGTTGCTTTTCATTCTTTTGATGTCTGCTTTCAATTTCCAACTCAATTTGTTCCTTGGTGTTCCTCTTTTCCTTTTCTCTTCAGAATTATAAGTTAGCGATTGCCTCGTGTTACAGTTTGATGATTTTCCAAATGTATGTCCTATTCATCTCCATCATCTTTTCCTAATTTCCTCTTCAGCAGGAAGCTGGTTTGTTCTCTCCCATAGTAGGCTGTTGTTGATGGACGTTAAGTATCTTGTGTAGACACTTGTTTATAAATACCTATACTTTTTTGATGATGGTTGTGGTAGTTGTCCAAGTTTCAGCTGCGTACAGTAGAACTGTCTATAGGTTCGTATCGAATATTCTGACTTTGATATTGTTTGAGAAACAGTTGTTCTGAATCCCATATGTTCTTCAACTGTAGAAGTGTCGTCCTTGCTTTGCCAATCCTTGCCAGGTAGGTGAATGTTTCCAAATCTTCTCCATCAAGTGTGATTAGGTTGGTGTTCACTGTGTTATATTTGAGGATCTTGGTGTTTCCTTGTGTATGTTGAGGCCTACTGATTCAGAAGCTGCCTGTATTTGTTGCTCTGTATGCGATAGAAGAGCTAGGTCATCTGCGAAGTCCAGATCGTCTAGTTGCATCCGACCTGTCTGTCGTATTCCGTGCTTCCCGTCAGGTGTGGAGGTCTTCATAATCCAATCGACCACCAGAATAAGGATAAATGGAGGGAGTAAACAGCCTTGTCTGACACTGGTTTTCACTTGGATCGCGTCTGTGAGCTGTCCTCCATGTATGATTTTGCAGTGTAGTCCGTCGCATAAATCTCGTATGATGTTGGCCATCTTCTCAGGTACACCATAGCGTCGAATAGGATTCCGTAGGTTCTCCTATGCACACTACTAAACGCTTTCTCATAGTCAAGGAAGTTGATGTATAGTGACAAGTTCCATCCAGTTGGTTTTTCAACAGTGATGCTTACTGTTGCGACCTCGTATATAAACGATCGATCCCTACGGAATCCAGCTAGTTTATCTCGAAGTTAAGCGTCTTTAAAATCTCTCATTTGATCCAACAACACTGTTAAAAACCTTTCCTACTACAGATAGTATGGTGAAGTCTCTGTAGTTCTCACACCTGCTTAAATCTTTTTTATTTAATAACTTGATGAGGTGTCCGTCTTTATAGTTGTCCCTCAGTAGTCTCCTCGATTTCGAGTAGATCTTGTAACCTGTTGCTGAGAGATATCTTGAATTCGTTGAATTTGTCAGTATCTGGAAATAAGGCTATATGTCATTTATTTACTATCAATTAGTTGTATAAAGATTTTCGCCCACTGAATTCGTTTGATGCTTATCCTTATTAGTAAAATTGTAATATTTTTACACATTTACAGTTTTTTTTATTTTTTCATTTCTAATGATGACTACTCATTTATTAGAATTAGTTGTAAAATAAAACTAATCGTCCTTTTTGAGTAATCAATTTTATTTCAAGCAAAGATAGGTAGTGGTTACCAGTGGAATTCAGGACGCGCGTTTCATCCTATTTGGGACTCGTCAGCTGGATGTACCTGCATCTCAGAGTTGATGTACACCCTGGGACTCGAACCCAGTACCGTTCACTTCAAACGCCATCACGTTTTCTACTTAGCTATTAAGTCCTGATATCCACTTGCTTGTACAATCGGGTTTCACTGCTAGCCACTATCCATCTTTGCTTAAAAAGCTTGTGACTTAAGGCTATATCGAGGCGATCCGCAAAGGATGCATATATACCAATAAGAGACTGATCAATTGCAGTCCTAAATAGTAATGGGAAGATACAAGTAAAAAAATATCAAGTGAAGCAATTTTATTGTTTCACTATTTTCTAATTAATCAAAGAGTTAATATCCAAAACTGTATATTAAATGGTAATTTTGCGTATAATAACTATAATCTATTTTGATTACAATATCTATGTGAATAAGTAAATTCATAAGATAATTTTGAATCCTTACATAATGTATTGAATAAATCAGATCCAGAAGAACAAAGTGAGATTGGATTCATTTGACCAAATGAATTATTTTTAATCATTTTTCTGAATTTTTCAATTTCTAAAATAGTAATTTTAAAAGAAAAAGATACAATAAAATAATGTAAAGCTATAAAAATAATTTGTAGAATGAACTTTTATGAATACTTGTAAATAAATAACTATAGATTATTATTATTATTATGATTATGATTATTAGTGTGGATCATTTGAATAGACGATAGTCAATGTCGAAATAAAAAAGACTTGTGAAATTTCTTTTTTAAAGAATATCTTTTGAAATACATTGATATCTCCAAGATGTATTTAAGGTAGTGGAAAGGATTTGTAGCTCAGGTGGATGATTTTGATGGAGATTTGTTCTCTGAGCTAGATGATTTGGTTGTGGAACTTTCATCGTTCTTCTGAACGATATCATCAGCTATGCTACTCAGAGAACAAAACTTCATCAAAATATATTTAACGAATAGTTCGTAACTGTCGTGAACTTATAAACTTACGAACTTTTTCTTTGACAGCTGTCTTTATTTAAACGATGGGTAATGTATTAAAACATCGTTTCGAAAGTTAGTGTTATAGTGAACGTGGTTAGTTTAAATTTCAAGCAGATAATCAAATTTAGATTAAAATACTTTAGACGAACATATGAAATAATAATCAGTTATAACGTCCAGTCATGATTTTTCGCATGCCTAAACTTATCAGCCTCTGATAGTGCCCTCATCACAGTCACCTTAGATCCTATTATGTGAGAATCTTTCTACTGAAACTTAAAATGAAAGACCATTTCTGAAACTAAAATAAAACAGTCTTCTTAAATTTCAAATAAACACTACTTTCATACTATGACACAAAATCTTTGGTAGGATAAGTGGAGAATCAGTGCTTAACTTATATGTAACAAAATAACTAGTATTTAGAAAAACAAAATAAATGAATGAGTTTGTATTATATACTGACTTTATTTAGACAATCAATGAAAATCAGTTAAAACTTAACATCTGTTTTGTCTTAGCATAGGACCTACTGACAGTGCACGATTATGAACCAATCAAGGATCAAAACCAAAACCGTCAGGCCCCGTAGTGAGATAGTTACGTTTACTATACTGATTTGGAATTTATATTTCTAAATACAATGGATTTGTGGAGGAGGAGGAGGAGGATGGAACAATTTTCTGGCGCTCCATAGATTCCAACTGTTATTTAGCTATAGTAACTCAATAACACCAACTCTAACCTTCAATAAATCTCACTTTAAGAATAAAAGAACTACAATTAGTAGAAAAAACTGGGCTCAGTACTTCTCGTAGACTGCCTACAACCACATAACATACGGACCATAATGTACGGGATGTCAAGTCACTTTTGCTTATATCCACACTTCAACTTTAACAACAAAATTTAATCAACTATAAGAACTAAACAAATATAACATTGGTTATCATTCACTGATTTTGTCAATGTAAATTAATCACACACAATCGTTATGTTGATATAGTTAATTATTGGCGAACGTTTTTATGTTGATTAAAATTTTAGCTAGAATTATTTGAATAAACTCACTATGTTTTTGTTCTACTGAAGTGATAATATTAAAATTTACTGGTAACTGTTTTTGTGAATGTTGCTGTTTATTTGAACATTCTATCTTATGATTGATTCCTTCAAATACCTTTGTTTTACATTTTTCTTCTACTTGATCATTACCATTGTAATCATCTTCACTACTTTCATAATCATATGAAATTATTTCTTTATTATTTAATGCAAATTTCACATCTTTTTTATATAATGATGAAAATTGTAGTGAACAACATGGTAATTCATTTAGTTTATGTGTTTGGTGTTGATAATGAATTAGATTCCAATTAGTTTCATTTAATCTATTATCATTATGTAATTTCTCATATGATATTTCATTATTTCGTGTGACATTTGATATTTTAAAGTTTGGACAAATATCACCAAAGGAAATAACAGGATTATTATTATTATTAATATCATGATTAGTAGTAGTATTAGTAGTATGATGATGAATTTTATTATTTTGATTTGTTGCTGATGATAATGACGCATTACTGCTTAGTAATTTATTTTCTTTATGGTCGATTGCAATGATCACTTGATTATTATTATTATTATTATTATTATTATTACTGACTATGTCTACTGAATCTGTCAATTTACTTATCATCATGTTATCATGTTTATTTAAATTTATATTATATTCTGCATTTTGTTTATTTGTATGACCTAATATTTCCTCTATATCAATTCCTGTCGAACTTTCAGATGAAATTTCATGATCTTTTTCAATAAATTCATCAATAGCATCAATTGAAGTATTATGTGATACAGTAGAATCATCTAATTCAACATCTTCAACATCTTTTTCTAATATTTCATTAAAATTTAATTGATTCCCATATAAATTATTAGATAATGTAAAATCATTACATCGACCATTAACAAAATATGTTCTCATTTTACCTTTACCCTATAAAATAAAATACATCATTAATAATGATCACATTAAATTTTTTTTATTGTTGAGAAATACAATACTAAGGATTATTTATTAAATCCAATTAAATTTCATTCAAGATTTTCAAGATTTCAATAACTTGTAATTAGTTAATATCCAATTAATTACAATAAATAACAATAAACATTTATGAGATTTAATAATAGAAATACTTAGGGAAAAAAGGTCAAACATTTACTATCTTGAAAATAAAATTCTTTTTTTCATAATTACATAAACTATAGTGAACGAGAATACGAGTGAGGACAATGGAATGCATTTGAGTACAAAATTACAGAGTATCTCACTAAAATCTGAGAACCATATAGTAAATCATCAATTTGTAAAATATCAATCCATCATATCAAACTTGACTGTTGATGTTGCAAACATCAATCCATTGTCTCAGATTTCATTGTTTATGCGTTTTTATATCAATTGCGTTCCGTTCCCGCTCTTTTCTCATCGACCTTCTACTGAAATACATTCTATGCCTGACCACCGTTATATACTACTTGTGTAGATATAAGTAACTCACACCACAAAACTAGCTCGTTTAATATAGAAAATGAACATAAGAGTTTATTTTTCTAGATTTACTATGGGGTCCTATATGTTCGAGTGCAGCTAGTTGTGTATTGTATTCTGCCTTAATGTAGTAGAGAATATAATACTGGTAATCAGGTGTACTAATAACAATGCTGATTACTTTTAAACAAGTATAAACTTTTTTGATTGAGATCATGAATCGACTGATGTTAGATCACCGTTGGAAACCTGGAAGCACTGGACGGCCGTTTCGTCCTAGTATAGGACTCCTCAGCAGTGCGCATCCACGATCCCGCCCGCGGGATTCGAACCCAGGGCCTTCAGTCTCGCGAGCGAACGCTTAACCTACTCGACCACTGAGCCGGCACCCAATGGTGTTGATGTCTAACATCAACCAATCCACGAAATTGCGCGATCATCTTCCATTGTCTCCACCCGACACGGATTAGCTCCACTGGTCACGTCTTCTCACTAGAACTCCGAGGATTCCCTCACAAAGCTAGTCACCACTGGATGCCGGCTCAGTGGTCGAGTAGGTTAAACGTTCGCTCGCGAGACTGAAGGCCCTGGGTTCGGATCCCGCGGGCGGGATCGTGGATGCGCACTGCTGAGGAGTCCTATACTAGGACGAAACGGCCGTCCAGTGCCTCCAGGTTTCCAACGGTGGTCTAACATCAGTCGATTCATGATCTCAAAAACTTAATAATCTCCACAACCCCAATAATGATAAGTATAAACTTTGCTTGACCGTTAGAAAAAACGGTATGAATAGTTCCAAGTTCGTTTCCTGGAAAACCTAACGCAACAAATGAATCTTAATCACAGAGGATTCATTGATGATTCATGTAACTTACACATTGATTTCATCATTAATTCTATTCAAGAATTTTATTTTGATGGTTTGGATGGTATTACATTCAAATCCTGGTTCAAGAAATATAAAGATTTGTTTAAGGTCGGCCTCAGTAAACTTGATGACGCGGCTACGGTCGGAATAATTCTAAGAAAACGTGTCACGGTTGAACATGAACGTTAAAGTGACTTTCTCTCTCCACTGAACCCAAGAGAAGACGAGAGCAACAGGAGAAGTGATTATCGAGTAAGAATAAAAAATGTACAGAAAAACATGGTCATTTATAGTTATTATTATTGGCTACAACGTCATTATAATTGAGCCAGTCCACAAGGAGTTAAGTTATGATACCTTCCAATAGTAGCATCCCACGTTAATATTGCAGAAAGCTTGCGGGACTCGAACCCGCGACCTATCGGTTTAGCTCATGAACGCTTGACCTCTAGACTACTGAGCCAATATCCAACGGTGTTGATGTTTAACTTCGACCAATCCACGAAATCGCACCACCGTCAACCATTAAATTATTAAAATTTTCACAAAACCCACTTCTGATAAAATTTTATTTTCATATAACCAAGTTAATTTGCAACTCAATTATTTTACAAAGTAAAATCTATACACTATAATGAAATATATCATTGATTGTTGTTGATAATTTTGATGACATTGTTGCTTAGGTTTTGCGTAGAATTTTTCCACTAAACTATTATTGTTATTATTCAAATTCATTTATGATTATAGATAAAATCACCCTGATAAATTGTATAGTCAATAAACTAACAGTCAAAAACAAATTTCCGAACGTTACATTTGCAATTAATCCTCTTTCCTATTAACTGAATTATGAACCAAATGGTAGGAATGAAAAAAGAAGTCGTTTAAGCATCTCGAGTTATCCTGTTAATTTTTTTTAAGATGCACATAATTAGCGATCCATTTCTTGATATACATCAATACCTATCTATGTAGATCTGAAGGATGGTTCTTATGACACTTTATCAATAGTATTGAGTTTTCCCACATTCGGAATCATAGAGTTATGATTGCTTATATCTTGTAAATCAATGCATACTAATGAGTAATTCATGAAAAATATTTTACGCACTATACAGAGTATTTATTTGCTTCATTACATATGCGTTTGTAGGATAAAAATGGTTTACACTCGACTTAGTTAAAAATATGGTTTACACACAAAGAACTTTTATTTACTGAAAGATTAATCTCAATAATTTGATGGCATTTTGATGTTTGACTTGTCTCAATTTTTTTATTTCCTAGTTATTTTAGCAAAGGTTATTTTGATTCTACGTGATCACTAGACCCAATAGAAAATGGTCGCTTAATATTATGGATTGATTTGAGCTAGACCTGTAGATCATTAAATCCCGACCCAGTGGTCTAGAAGTTAAATGTTTTCTCGCTAGACCGAAGGTTTTAAATTTGATTTCTGGTTGCAACATGGTTTGTGGTTACTACTGTGGAGCCTCATACTGGGACGAAACGGACATTCAATACCTCAAGGTTTTCGACGGTTGCCTAACTTAAATGGGTTTGTAATTTCAACGAAGTCCAATACTACTTGTATATAGGTAACTGAATGTTAAATAAGGGTAACGAAACAGTTCATCAACACTTTGGAATTTAAATCTTCCACAATTAAACAGTTCAATTCAATACGAACATACTACCAACAATATTCAGTACTAATCTAAGTCAATTACTTCAGGGTTAACAGAACGTTGGGCGTTAACATCACACTACGATAATATCAATAATAACTTACTATTCGCTGGGTTTAAAAAAATAAAATTGGTCTATCAGATATGAATAAAATCATGTCACTACATAAGACTAAAATATTTCAAGATTTTACCTTAACATCAATTTCGCCACGGTATTCTAAAATATACGGGAATTCTGAAAGGTTAGCAGCAAACATTTGACTGACGTGTATTCGATCAGGCTAAAATAAAGACATTATACAGTTTTTAAAAGATGAATTTCTAAATTAAACAATATTGTGAACAAACTGAAGTTAAGAATGTGAATTTTAATACTTACAAAATGATGTGCTTTTTACGGTTTAATGTAAAAACTTTTGATAATCAAAAACAGTAAGATGTGTAACACATCTGAAACCTAACCTTATCAACATCTAGTCACTGATTGTTAGATTATCGTAATCCCGTACTTTTATCATCGCCAATTGTTATCCACAACTTTAATTATTAAATGCAAGTAGTTTTTATGTGCTTACTGAGTAGTCGGTGAACTTTTTCTCTTCCCCATCTATCTTTAATATTTTCAGACATGCACCTCTACACAGCCTCTTAAGCATACAACAGGCCACTAGCCTTGACATAAATCTATCTAAACGAAAGTTTACAGAATCAGTAAATTGCATCATTCAGAGTTGTACATGGGAATTATTGTGCCAATATTTTTTCATATAGTATATATTTATTAAGCATGTGAACTTACCACACCACTAGACATCATTCTGCTAGCTGTATTCACTGTATCTCCAAATAAACAATATCTTGGTGTTTTGTGGCCAACTATACCAGCTACAATAGGTCCAGTATGACATCCAATAAAAAGCTTTAAAACCTCTTTTTCATCTTCATTACCAGTGGTGTCCTTAGAATCATTTGATTTTGGCCATGCTAAAGATGAATGAGTAACTTTCAATATATTTAATGCCATCTCTGTTATATGTGCAGAATGAAAACGTGTCTTATTCGGCGCTCCAGAGACAAGCATATAACTGTCACCAACAGTTTCAACCTAAGATTAATTATAGGAAATAAAACAATGTTAAAGATATTTTACGCTAAACTATTTTTTAAGTTTTTGAAGTATTTGATCTTTTCACTTATCGATTAAAATGAAGATGTACGTTAAGTCAATGAAAGTGATACAGACATTTAGTCATTTACCAATGATATAACTTTATTTACTTGATTCAATATAAGTTGTTTCCAAAAGACTTTCAATCTCAACATGTTGTATTGTACTTGAACATTACATTAGATTTCTTTGCTTCAAAATGTCATAGAATTATTTTTCAGAATGACATGTAAAGTATGAAAACTCTGTATGATTTAAGAAATTCATTATGATGTTCTTTGAAAACCGTAGTCAGTTAAGAAACATAAAAAGAACAAATACTTGTTTGAATTGCTAGTTTTATGAAAATGTATAGTTTTAACGTATGATTAGTATCACATAGAAATCCAATAGTTGATACATTTTTATATAACAAAATTCGTTAAGATACAGGGTAATGTCTAGTCATTATGACATATTAGATAAAACATATTTATCTAAATATTTTTATAATAAACTTTCCAAGCGCCATTAGTAAGCGTAGCTGTAGTGTCAGTTACTATGTTAATGCCATGTAACCTATTCTAGCTTCTGGACAGGTCAATTTATCCATTCTTCTTGAGTCACTTTCTCACCTTGTTAATTATTCATTTATCAACCTTGACCGTTTTAATATGAGCGTATATGTGTACACTTCATATCCTATTCATCACATGTCTGTAGCTTAATTTATGATGATTATAAATATTGATTAACGCTTGATTAAACGGAGTTGACTCACAAGCCATCTCCACTATGCATCGTCTCGTTTCGCCCTCACTTCTTTGCTTCCTTCGCTACGTCTCTCTGATTGTCAGTTCAGATCAGAGACTGTATGAAATACACATATTTGAAATTCATCCTCATATTTCATTTATTTTAATTCCGTTATTCACTAACGCAAGTTAAGTCGATAATTATATACGAGGATAGCCAGGATGTATATTATGACAACAATCATTCATACGATATAACTGGAGTCAGATGAGAGGGCATAAAAGTGATGAACCCTATGTTAATATCGTCCGATTTAACTGACGTCAAAACGAAGGGCCCCATTATGGCAAACTGATGAAAGACTTTACACCTCAACAACAATTCATAGATTAGGAAAGCGGTTTATTTTACAATCTGTACCCATATTTCAAACTGCTTTTTCAAAATGAACATTTCTAACAGTCTTTAGATTTTAGATTTATTAATTTATATTATGTGGTAGCCACCGTTAAAGTGTTCACAATTGAACCGTATTTTATTAAAGATAACAACTATCACAAAGTAACATCAACTAGAAAACCAGTGAAATCAGAGAAGCACTAAATATCTATTTGATCCTGGATTGAAAGACCTTCACAATACGTAAGCAGAAACTTTATATCTCTAGATAACTACGATATAATAAAGCCATTTAGGAATAAAACAAGAAGATTATATAATGGATTAAGTATGTTTGTTTCAATCAACTATTTTAAATTGAATTAATTGTTTGATAATTACACGCTTTTGATTTGTTGGATTTTGTAAGTCACTGTTTCTTATAAAAAAACATCTAGAAATTCATATTCATTCTCTTAGAAAAAAGTTGTAATAAATTAATGTTCATTCACTTGGTATTGTTTTCTTGGATCTTCCCATTGATGATTAGGACTGAAGTTGGCATATGTGCATACTGTGCGTATTGCCTCGATATTGCCTTAATTCACGATCAATATAAGCAAAGATGGATAGTGGCTAACAGTATACATATATGCCAATAAGACACTGATCAATTGCAGTCCTAAACATCCATAGGAAGATTCAAGTAAAACAATATCAAGTGAATTAATGTTTAAATTTTCACTTATAAGTAATTTCTTTAACATTTTATAACATGCATTAATTATACTTTTATTCAATACATTTGTAATGGTATGTAACAGTAATTGTTAATAATTTACAACAAGTTTTTAAATGTAACGTTTAACTTACCTTATAAACATTAGAAGCTTCTGTAAGATCATCAAAAAGTGTGTACATTTTATTTAGAAGCTCCACAATTTGATCTACACTTGTATGCATACATTTTGCACAAAAGTTAAAAACTTTTGTGAAACATATACTTACAGAATCATATGTCTAGTAAAATATCAAATTAAAACAATGTTATATATTCAGTGATCTTATAAAAGGTTAAGAATACATATATCACTTAAAAGTTACTAAGTAGCTAAAAATATACATCCGATATTTCTAGATCTTTGTTTGATTTGCCCAAAAATAAAATTCCAATCCATAAATCGAACGGAGTATAAAGTAAACTATAAAAGAAATAGTTGTCACACTCTATTTTCAATTAACTTCTTTGACTTCATTTAGAAATTCATACTGTTTATATAATAATTAATTAAATTATTAAATAAAATACATTTAAATTACCTCTATAGTTTCATTTGCTGGAGTACCATCACGTAGTTTACGGGCGACTGCTCTTGGAATACATTGATATAAGAGACGATCAGTTAATTTTCTCATTTTATCCAAATGTTTCATACTTCTCTCTAATTCTTCACTTTTTTTACGTTGCTATAATAAATATTCATTTATACACAGTGATATCATGTATATATTCATACAATTGATGATTATGTATATAAAGTTATTTCGTTAATTGTAACTTTCTCTAATATAATCGTTAAACAAATCTGTATAAGTTGGAATCATGAGTCAATTGAAGATCGACCACCATGGAAAACCTGGAAGCATTGGACGACCGTTTCGTCCTAGTATGGGACTCCTCAGCAGTGCGCATCCACGATCCCGCTCCTCGCGAGATTCGAACCCAGGACCTATCAGTCTTGCGCGTGAGCGCTTAACCATTAGACCGCTGAGCCGGCACCCAACAGTGTTAATATCTGACTTCAACCAATCCACGAAATCGCGCCACCGTCACCATTGTCTTCAGTGAACTGATATCTCACAATAAACCTGGTTGAACTCCACTGATCACGGCGTCGTGGATGGGCACTGCTGAGGAGTCCTATACTAGGACGAAACGGCCGTTCAGTGCTTCCAGGTTTTCCATAGTGGTCTAGCTTCAATTGGCTCATGATTTTAACTAGTGTAATTTCTGAAATCTCCACAAAATCCCTCCTGATAATTCTGTATGATTCATAGTTGAATGGGAATTCTACGATAATACACGAACCAAAGTGGCGCTTTTATAAACTGGTCAATGATCTTCATGGTTAATAAGTTATCTTGTATGAAGTGATAGCTAATAATATTGTTTTGTCTTTTTCATAATTTTGAAGCTATAAACTCAAATTGAGAGCAAATTACGCTAAAATGAAATATAACTGAGTGTGTACACTGGTTACGATTGACAATTGTTGAAAAGCATTTAAACTAAATATCATGACTATATATTTTCTCTATGAGTAATAACGTTGTATGTGGTGTAATTAATAGATTAAAATCTTTACATTTATGTGATTGACTTACTTAAAATTATTAAGATGAAATGAACTAACAAAAAGAGGGCAGAAACAGTGAAAAGTGATTGTTTAACAAGTCATTTGTAGCTCACTCAATTGTTAGCTATTATGATGATCAAGTCAAAGACAGCGATTGTATAAATTTCTTGTGAAAACAAAAACTAGGTTTGTTGGAATGAATATCGATGGATTTTACTATATTCAAAGAAATGTATGTAAACCAGGTGGATAAGTTGAAATGCACTGATTTTATCTAACTGATGTTCTACATTAACTTATCCAGTATAGAGCTTTTAATTAATATTTTATTGTACTTTACTCAGCCAGACAGTGATGCTCGGAAACACCTTAGGGGAGTTGTATAATCGTCCCCCCTATTTAATTGAATTTATAAGAATATCTAAAATGGTAAATGTATATAAATGAGAATAATTCAAGAAGTCTGACATAGTCAAATATTGGAATAATCATTTAATAAACTAATGCTTTAAAGTAGTGATTTCCAGCTAAAAGGCATGAGACGCGTTTGGAATCAAATTCTTGATCGATTCTAATATATAACATGCAATTTCGTTGACAACGGTCTTAAGATGCACACACCAATAGACTGTGAAAACTATTTTTAAATTTTTGATTAAGATCATGAACCTATTGTTGTTAGACCACCATTGAAAACCTGGAAGCACTGGAAGGCCATTTTGTCGTGTTGTGAGACTCCTTATCAGTGCGCATCTACAATCCCGCAGGCGGGATCTCGTGCGCGAGACTGAAGGCCCTGTGTTTTTGAATCCCGCGATAATCCCACAATAGGACGAAATGGCCATCCAGTGATTCCAGGTTTTCAATGGTCGCCTAACATCAATCGGTTCATGATCTCAGTCAAAAACTTAATAATCTCCACAGCCCTATACTAATATTTTTAAGTTAATGTAATCAATTAAATAACGCATTTGAAAAGAACTGTTTCATCTAATCATAGTAAATACTAAACAAACAAGAACACTTTTCTATTTAATCACATAGAACCATTCAAATTAGTAACTTTATATTAACAATAATTTAATGAATTGTATCATACAAAAGAAGAAAAAAAACAATACTTTTGTAAAACTAACCATCTGAAATAATTTCACTAGTTCATCTGAAATTTGATCACCACAAATTATTACATCTCTACTTCGATCAAACATATTCAAATCACAAATGTATAAACCATGTTCATTTAAATGTCGGATATCACGTATACTAAATTTGTAAATAAATTATAAGGAAACATTAGTTTTGTACATCAAAATAAGGCATACATTTCAATAAACCTATTAAGTTTATCGGTAAGATAATAAGAGTTTTCATTGAAACAAAACAAAACTGCTGTGTTTTTTTAGAAATCTTAGTGACATCAGGTGAAGAATACCTTATAATCTTTCAGTGTTTAATGAGAAATAGCCTTTAATATTCTAAAATTTAATTGAAATCTGATTTATGCTTGCAAAATGGAATAGTGGTCAATTTTTCTTTACCCTGGTAAATTTTATTCCAATAAGTTGTTTTTCTTCAAATTTATTTTATTTTATTGCGTCACTGTATCATTTTTGAGTTTATTATCTTATTTTTAAATGTCTGAATTTATCTTATATCATTCTGGGTTGTCATTTGTTTTTATTTCATTAACTCATTACGTAACTATCTAATGACAGTCTTATTATCTTCTTATTACTACCGTACCCGATGCTCTAGGAACTATTTTTACTTATTGTATATATACAGCATTTTGTTTATGTGGGATCAGATTGTTTGATATATATAGCTTTAATACATCAACTTTTTCAGATCAACTCCGTCTTCTCATTGCTTTATCGAATTTCTATTGAACGATTGAAAGTTTATTCGAATATTTACTACACTGTAGTGTTACGTAAATTCCGATCAATCATACTTCTATAGTCATGCTAGACTTTACCTGAAAGTTTGAGTTCGAATAGTTAGGGTTGTAAGCAGCAGATGGAACGTAACGTAATAAGATGAATTCATGTTATTCTATCTTTTTTACTTGTTGTTCTTGATCTCCTTTATTAAAAATCATTTTTATTTTGAAAAAGCGTATGTATCACAAGTTAGTATTTCTATTCGTTAATGTTATACAGAATACTTTCCATTACCATTTATTAATGATAATAAATAAGAATATATATCTGTGATATGTAGTGGCATCTGACCCTAGCCATACAACCTTCGAAGTTGAGCATATAATTACTGACACGAAGAGAAGGTTACTTATAAAAGGCGTGAATATGAATTCAATTCAATCGAATGATATGGCTCAGCCTTACAGGAGTGGTCATTCTTGTGTAACTTGTCCCTTTTATTCATATTAGATTTATTGTTCTATGTCCAGCCTAAATGTGTCCTCATTAAATATTTTGGTGATTGCTACGATGTGATGAGTTGGTGTAGACAATGATGTGACTTCCACGTAAGATCTTAGAGATTAGGCAGTTACATCATGACAAATCTACAATTTTAGCATTAGATCTATTATTAGAGCAGTGCTGATAACGAAATAGACCATAATTATTCAGATACATTTTTTACAACGAACGGAACATCATACTCAGGAACTATATATAGTACGCTACATAAAATTTGTTTAATTTAATATGTAATAAATTTCCTACGGGTGTTGTAATTTATTCAAATTATTAAATAATTCTAAATAATGTCATAAGTTTTCGTTGCGAGTGTAACTTTAGTATCTGTAATCATTTAACTGTATACAATTATTTGTATTCAACTGTGTGCTTGAACTATTTTGAGTGTAAAAATTATCCATAATAACATTGAATGATCGTAAATTAATCGAAGTTAATGTCCACAAATGGATTTGAATACAATGGTTTACAGTATATTTGATATGAGATTTCAAAATTTAGTGTCCATTCTTACATTAGATCATGCGTTTTAATGTAGGTCACGTTGCAGGTCGCTTTTGTGACAAATTGAAGTAGTCTGAAAGACCACTGAACGTCCTGAAGCATCCGTGCGTCGTGTTTCATTGGGCCTTTTTAGATTGATATTCCATGACTGTATAAAATATAATCCAGAACTTTCATGCTTCAGGACACTTCAATAAACACTATAACTTCGTATATAAATGTATATATGTAGAAAATTATATATATATATATATATATATATATATATATATATATATATATATATATATGACTTACGATGGTGCACCTAGAAATAACAACATATCCCATTGTTCAACAAAACGCATTTCACCTCTAAATTTACATTCTGCCTTACCAAACGTTGAACGATCATTGTTTTCTAGTTCTATAAAGTACATTAAAATAGATTTAAATTGATGAATGTTTATTTCGTTACAAATCGTTCCAATAATTGTTTATTTAAACATTACTTTAAGCATCAGTTTTAGAATATTATGATATTATTGTATATCAACGAAAATCTTATTGTATTATTTGTTTAACTAAATTTTAGTTACTGTCAGAATTTATTATAGAGGGTAACTAGCAAAACAACGATAAACAAGAATTATGAGATGTGTTGGAATTTCCCGATAACTTTTTGATAATTTCTTCAGAAACTAAGGGGAGTCTGGAAACATCTATAACAAACACTTAAGAAACTTCTGGAAAATATACAAATTGTCACATTTTTGTTGGCCGATTACTGAATTTGATATGAAGTTTAGAATGCTTCCAGAAGTTTACAAGGGTCATGGTGTACCAGCGAACCGATAAATACTCTTACTTTTTTTAAAATCAGTCTCAAGGTAAAAAGCATTCTATTACTTCTTGCGCGTTTTCTGCCGTCTGAAACTAAAAGGTAGGTTTGATTATAGAGATTAAGAAAGTGAGGGCAGCCATTATCAGTCATTCGAGATTCAGGCTTATCGTGAACCTAAGTCAGTTTTATTTAGTCTACGCTCTCTACATCATTACGATGATGAGGAATCGAACCCTTATTCAAATACTGATAGGCAAATAAACCTAGTGATAAATGTATCATGTTTTGTTTTGTAAATTTAAAAACAGATTTCGCAATCGACTGACATAAATCAAATTGTTGTTGGAAACTAAGTCCGACATGAAAAACGTTTTTATTCCGGTTCGCAGCTTTTCGAAATTGTGAGTATTTATATCCACTTGATATTTGATCTACCGTCAGTAAAATAAACATTAATGGTCTTATGTAGTTTGTATTTACTTACGTAACGGAATAACAACATGTGTAGTGATTAAAGACTAAAATTCAAAGTATACGTCTATTCAGAAATAGATGTTATCCTGTTTTTTAAGTGTCTCTATTCTTGATTCTGTCAAGTCAGTTAAACGTTTACTATAACCTTGTTCACTGATCAGTCAATACTTTTAAAAGACATGAATAAATTTTACTGTTGCAAAACTCAATGACATTGTAGTGTCGGTTGCTATGTCAAGTCCACATAGCTAATTCTGGCTTCCACACAGGTCAATTTATTCATTCTTCAAGAGTCACATTTTGATCATGTTAACTATTCGCTTATTACCTTTGACTGTTTTTATGGAGGCGTATATGTGCATTTTTATCTTACTCATCACATATCTGTAACTTATTTCCATCCGATTATAAATATCGATTCACGCTTTGTTAAATTGAGTTGGCTCACTCGCTCCCTCTATTGCCCGTCACTTTATTTTGCTTTGCTTTCCGGACAACGATCGTACGAAATATACGTATTCAAAAATCCATTCTCCTATTTGACTTATTTATTTCCGTTATTCACTAATATGATTTAAGTGGATAATTATATGCGAGAATTAGCGACATGTATATTTCAATAGCAATCATTTATACGATCCACATGGAGCCAGATTTAGAGCCACTAAAACATATTTACTGCTTTTCTGAAAAGAGTACAAAATCGGCTTCAGACATAAAGATTGGAAAATAAATTAGAGCTGTAAGCTAAACCACATAAATCAGTTATTTTCATAACGTGATGAGTATTAAGTTTATCACAGATTACAACCAATATAATGTTAAGAAATAGGTTAAACAATATGATTTGGAAATTTTCTTGTTCAGTGAAATAATCAAATCATATCAATAATAGATTGATACACTTACTATTCAAGCATTGATTTTTCATCAGAACTAATTCAAATGTATTATGCATATGTAGTTTTATCTGGAAAGATAAAATGTATAATGATGTAATTTATTGACAACTTGAAGAAAGATAAATCATAAAATTCATCGGTTCAGTCTAATGTTAGATGGTAGCTAATTCCTAATCAGAACTTTCAAAACTCGAATGAAACAACTTCTTAATGGTATCTGATGTATAATGATTTTATAGTTAATATTGGTATTTAATGAAAATCACTTTCATAACTGATGCAGTTTTATTCATCGAATACTATTCCAGACTATATCAATTTCAAAAAAAGGAAAATACAATAATTACGGTATATAACTTAGTTGATTAATAATATCATATTTCAGATTATTTCGGCATCCAAACGAATTTAGTGCTGCGTATATTTGACCAATATTTAGTACCATAAAAAAGATCTAGACTTGAATTCATGTTTTACTGGTAACGTACTTCTTATTTGTTATGCACGGTGACATCAATTTAGGAACCTATGAATGGTGCTCAAACATGTCAAGTATATAAATTGCACCATAAGTCGCAATGAATAATGTTTGCGCAACATTATTAATGGGCTGAAGTTGGAAATGTGAAGTATAAGATAGTAGTTTAGTCGTTTACACAGTATCGGACTAAACAAAAGTCATGAATATCTTCGGTGTGTACAGAAAGTTTATCGCACTCTAAAATAAACTAGCTGCTAAGTTTTACGGGGTCTTCAGTGAGTCATATGGTACATTGAGCCCATGATGTAAACTAACTTCAACTTAACAAAAAAACGTTCGCAAAACGAGAAATCAGTAGCTCATATGCACACAAAAGGGAACATAACTATAGATGATTTATTATGCTAAATTTACTGTTGAAATATAGTTTTACAGTGTTGGTATGGCTTTTAGGACTCCAGTCTAACTGAAACAGATGTGCTTATTGATTGACTTCACTTTTGCTATAATTGTACCTAAATGAACAGTTTTTTAGTGCATTTCTTAACATTTTTTGAAGACACCAAATTTGTACAACACTCTGGGTTAATCACTATAAATGTGTTCTGATGGAGTGCTTCAGACAAGCAGCTATTTAATTTTACTTATGAAGAGTTATCATGATAAAAGATCTTGGAAACAATATATAATTTTTTACTTGTACGATTATCAATATTTTCTTAGATTTATTATAAATGTCCGGTATGGGGTTGTGGAGATTATTAAGTTTTTGATTGAGATCATGAACCGATTGATGTTGGACCACCATTGAAAACCTGGAAGCACTGGACGGCCGTTTCGTCCTAGTATGGGGTACCTCAGCGGTGCACATCCACGATCCTGCTCAAGAGATTCGAACCCAAGGCCTTCGATCTCGCAAGTGAACACTTAACCTCTAGACCACTGAGCCAGCACTCAACGATGTCAATGTCTAACTTCAACCAATCCACGAAACTGTGCGACAATCTTCGATTCTACTAAGGTAGATTCCTGTCACTACCCGACACTGATTAGCTCCATAGGTCATGGTTTCTCAGTATTATAAATTGTCAAAATTTGTTAGGTAAATACACATTATAATGGAAACAAATTTTTTTTAAATAGCTTGGTGAAAAAACACTACTATACATATTCGAAAAAATTACTACATAATAATCGTATTTGCTATAAAAACATAATAATTTGATATCACGTTATAAATGAATGTAGAAAAGTTCATTTTGAAATGATTCCAAAAAAAACATTCGTATACAATAACTTCAAACATACTCCCAACTAACGGGTTTTATTTTTACCATAAATGAGTTTTATTTACCGTTTTTGATGTTTTATATCAATGTAAGTAGTAATAGTTACTTAAAATTAGAAAACGTTTTACAAATTAGTTTTTTCTGTACACTAGAAAGACTCAGTAACATTGATGGTCCGTATGGTTAAAACAGGTAGAAGCATAAATATTCATCTGTGATCTGTTTTCAAATAGTTGTTATTAAAGGAAATTCGACCGCAAAAAAACGGGCAATTACAAACAGCTAATGTCTTTAATTTTATAAGCTCGTTAATAACAATTTTTTAGTAAACTTCACTGATCATGATGGCTACTTAATTACGCCTGATACCCCTCGTGGAGGAACACAGGCCGCCAACCAGCACTCTCCATCCAACGCTGTCCTCGGCAATCCTTTACAGTTGTTATTTACCTTTTTCATATCTGCTTTCATTTCCCGACGTAATGTATTCCTTGGAATTCCTCTTTTCCGCTTCCTTTCAGGATGTCAAGTTGGGGCTTCCCTCTTGATGCAGATTGATGATTTTTCCAATGTATTTCCTATCCATTTACATCGTCCTCTTCGGCTGGAAGCTGGTTTGTTCCCTCTCACCGTAGGCTGTTACTGATGGAATCCGTCCAATAGATACTGAGTATCTTGTGTAGACAACCATTTATAAATACTTTCACCTTCTTGATCATGGTTGCAGTAGTTCTCCAAGTTTCATCTTCGTTGGTATTGAACATTATGACTTTGATATTGGTTGAGACACAGTTGTTCTGAATCCCATATGTTCTTCAACTGTAGAAGTGTCGTCCTTGCTTTGCCAATCCTCGCCTTTACATCTATATCTGAACCTCCTTGTTCATTGATCATGCTTCCCACGTATGTGAAGGATTCCACATCTTCCAGAGATTCCCCATAAAGGGTGATTAGGTTGATGTTCTCTGTGTTGTATTTGAGGACCTTAGTTTTCCACTTGTGTGTGTTGAGGCCTACTGATGCAGAGACTGCCGCTACACTGTCTGTATTTATCTGCATTTGTTCGTGTGTATGCGATAGGTAGACTAGGTCCACTGTGAAGTCCAAATCGTCTAATTGGATATGAGCTGTTCATCGTATTCCGTGTTTTCCCTCAGATGTCGAGGTCTTCATAACCCAGTCGACTACCAGAAGAGAGAGCAAGGGAGAGAGTAGACAGCCTTGTCTGACTCTTGTCCCTACTTGGAATGCATCTGTCAGCTGTCCTCCATGCACTACGTTGCACTGTAGTCCATCGTATCAGTTCCAGATAATGTTGACAATTTTCTCAGGAACTCCATGGTGTGGAAGAAGTTTCCATAACGTTCTCCTATATACACTGTCAAATGCCTTTTCATAATCAACGAAGTTGATGTATAATGCCGAGTTCCACTCAACTGATTGTTTAATGATGATCCGATCATGATGTTAGTCATAATATTTTAGATGATATGTGCATACCTAAAGTAGTTTTACATAAATAATTCAAACCTCTCTTTTTAATTTCGTATTATGATACACTACAATGCATTGTTGCTTGTATTTAATCTAATTTTTTACAAAGTTTTATAAAATACCTTTCAAATTAACTATATATTTAGTATAATAATATTATGTATGAAGTCTCTAATAAAAAGTCTATACATATATATCCATTACCTGTTCGAATGTACAGTTTATTACTGGATATCTAATTATAAATAATTCTTTAAAACTACGTCCGATTAAATTATCACATATTCGTTGAATAGCTTCACCAACTTTCATTATAATTAAATTTCGATTAATTATTAAATAAAATGGTAATAATGAATGTAATTCATTACTATTTATATTAGATTGAATAATATCATTAGATATACATAATGATTTAATATTTGGTAGAAATTCTTTCATTTGTAATCTACCATTGATACAATAAATTTTAAAATAACTTTCAATAAACATTGATGATGATGATAATGATGGTGATGGTGGTGGGGATGATGATGATGCTGATGATGGTGGCGATGGTGATGGTGATGATAATGTTGATGATGTAACTAAATGACAATTCTCTTGATGAATTAATTCAACTTGTATATTTAAATTATAAATTAATTTTGCTACATTAATTAATTGTCCTTTTACAAAATTTGTAAAATGTTTACGTTTAGTACAATATAATAAATATAAAATATGTTCATTTTCAATTTTAGTAATAGTAAATAATGGTGGTTTAATAAATGGATAAATACGTTTTATTTGTTTATGTATTTCATTTAAATTAGTTAAAAAATCAACAAAATCTTTACCCATTACTTTGAATAATGTAATATAACCAGAATCAATTAAAAATTGTATAAAATATTTACCATTTTCTAAATATAAATCATTTATTGATTTATTAATTAATTTTGATAAATTATTAATTAATTTTTCATATAAATCATCTTTATATGTTTGATTTGTATGAAATATTTTCTCTTTATTAATTACATGATATAAAGTTTGTAACCATATATCATGATTATAAGTAGTTTCAATAAATTTACGTAAACTTTCAAATAATAAACCATACATTATATGTAGGTGATATGAATACTATACAAGTAACCATCTGATATTTATATGATTAACATTAATCAATTGGATATATCAATCAAAATTTTTACTTTTATTTTATAGAATAAATTAAACAATTACGTAATATGATTGATAAGATGATGGAGAAGATTTGCTAGTTTAGATGGATGATTTTGATGAAGTTTTATTCTTTGAATTCAAACAATAAAACTTCATCAAAATGATTGATAGGAGATATACTTTTGGATCAGAAAGTAAACTGATGGATTATTTCAATGAAAATTATTGTTAATTTAATTTACTTAATAAAGTTCATTTTATTTCATGAAATAATATAGAATGTACAATACTACTTTAGTAAATTTACTAGTAGTATTAACTACCTAAAATATTATCTATTTCAGAGACAGTGGAATAGTTTTTTTTTTTTTTTTCTTTCTTTCATATACATTAGACATAGGAAATAATTGCTTTATAATTAAAATATATCTGATAAAATAAATTTCAGTCATTAGTTAATTTGCTTGTATGTTTTTTGTTTTTTTCTGTAAAGCCTAAAGTAGTTAATTCTGTTATGGCTTTTTATAAAAATGTCTTTTATTCATTATGATTTTAATATATAATACACAAAATTGAAAACAATATGAATAAGATAATATAAACATCATTGTCATTTTTCTTTAGTGTTTTTTTCTCTTTATTTTTATTTAGGTTGGTGATTATTCTTTTTTTTTAGAAAAAAATTTAAACATTACTGTTTCGATAAGTGGTTCTGGGTGGTATTCATTTCTTATTGTTTTTTATTTATGAAATAATGTGATTTTTATTGATATTGTATGTACATAACCTATACTGGTCATGAATTACCAAAGGTTTCGAAATTTATAGAATTTGAGTCTGATTTTTATTTAATTTTACAGTCCTATTCAGTAACGACATAAGCTTCTAATGGTTAAACAAATCTACCATAGAAATAAGGATACTGAAATAAATAAGAAAGTTTAGTTGATAGATCAAACTATAATGTACACAAAGTAAAGGTATATATATATGAATGTCTATCGAACCCGAACAACGATACGTTAACTGAAACCATGATCACCGCATAATTTAATTCATCCATTAGTATGCTATTTACATAACTTCCAGCCTACCGTTTGGTTCTGAGACGACACGTGATTTTCTGCTTCTTGAGATATTACGTAATGAGTCTACATATGTTCGAACGATAACCCTTTTTTGCTAGAAGAATTCTGTTTTAGATTTCAGTTGAAGTGGGGTACAACGATTCTAGGGGTTGAAATTGTGTCATTTTGCCATATTTTCAAAATGCAGTTTAACTATACTTTCTTTTCACAAGTATAAACCTTTATACCAACGCTTCAGCGGCAATGGTCTAATCTTAATGCATTAATTACTTGACGACAGCTATACAACCGCTGGAAACTATAAAACGATGGATAGCCAATCCATCCTACTATAAGATTCCTTCGTTAACTAATTGTAGTTGAAAACGTAAAACGCTAAATACCCACACAGTGGTCTAAGGTGATCGCTACGAGACCTAATGTTTATTGATTGGTTTATAGTATCTTGATATTGTTGTTACTTTAGTCTCCCAGTCGTTTATAAATCATAGTAAATCAATCATTTACTCCTATTACTCAGTTTTCTAACTTGAATGACCTAGTTATAAACATTTTGAGATTCAATCGTTTACAGTAATTCACTGTTCTATATCTTTTGCATGTAATTATGTGAATTTTTTAGTCTGAATAGTACGGGATAGAGCGTCATATGTGTTCAGTTTTTTTGGAGTTTGATGGGTGAATCAGAATGGGCAATTAGTCGTTTCAGTCAATACAGGAAGCAGTATTAGTGAAATCATGGTGGGTATAAAGTTGCTAGGTTTGAAGCGGTTACGAGTTCGCTTAGACTGAGAACGGAACAAAGAATCGGTAACGAAAAACCAATAAGTTAGCTATTCGATGCGTCCCAGCCACGCTGACTAGAAAAAAACGTCCAAGCTTGGGATGGGGAAGTATATTCCGCAAACAGCCAGAAACAAGCGATAACAGCAGACACAAATGAAAACGTATATATGCAGCACAAAACCGGCCTTGGGGAGAGTTACAAAATAACATACTGAAAGACACAATGAACCAATGGCATTTAAGATTCTCCCAAGTGGATAATACGAAATGAAGGTGAAAACAGCGCCTTTGGCGCGAAAACAAAAAAATTTAAATTTTCTAAATAAAATTGCAAAATCAGATCCTTTTCCAAGTGAATTCTGGGGATCTAACGTCCCCAACAATAGTGGAGCATTTCATGCGAACTTTTCTACTTATAAGTCCCTTAGTTTCATGGAGGATAAAATGTGACTACTTTTACTTAGTTATATAATCGTATTCAAAAATTAAACTTTAGCAGTGCTATATATTCGTCAACATTTCATCTTACTTTTTTAAAAATCATCTGTGGCCTCAAACCAGAAAGCTCAAAGGTAGCACAAATTAAAAACTTGTTCTTTGAAGTGATTTTAGCAAATCACCAGTTAAAGCATGAACTCTGAGTGCTAAACCAGAATGTTAACTCTTTCATTCTTCCATATACTTACTACTCCACTTGGTTTTTTATTATTTATTAATCAATTGTTAGTACACTCTCCTGACTATTTTTAATAATTTTTTTCATTATTTCTAGATTTTTAACTTCAAATTTGGCAAGTGGACACTCATCTTTTATATTTCAGATCTATACGTTATTCATACCTTACTATTTTTCTTTAACTTTGAGACTGTTACATAACCGGCTTATAAGATTTAAAATCTTCGGATACTCTATGATGTATTCATATTGTCTCTTTTCCAGTGAACCATACTAAACTTATGTTAAATCATTTTAAATACAATAAGATCATCGTAATGGAAATTCTCTTTAATTCATTGCTTTAACTTCACCTTCAATTAACTAATGTATCAGAAGATTTTAGCTATTCATATAAAACAAGGGCGGTATTCAAAGTTAGTGGTTTGTTTGTTTATTTGTTTAGTTATGGTTGTTTCTGTTTTCGGCCCTCATCAATATATTGGGTTACTTGGTAATGAATGATGTTTATAAAATAAGTAATTTCTTTTTTTTTAGAAAAAAATTAATCTTTTCTTCTAGTTTTATGTTATAATTAATTATAACTGAAATAATTGAATGATGAATTTCATAATGAACGTTTAATGTTTTTTTCTTCTTTTTCTGTATAGTCAATCAATATTAAGTTGAAAAGAGCTATGAAGATGTCTTCAATGAATAGATTAATCATTAACACATATTGACCCGGTTAAATGACATTTAAGAAAAGTAAATGAAATCAGCTATTTAACAATAGTAATTATATATGATTATTAAATAAAACTTGAAACGTTTAGAAAAAGAATGGTTCAACTTCCAGTGGTCATAATAAAGAAATACTGATAATTTCATGAATATATTAATCAGAGTTCAGAAGTGCATAGCTATTTATGTGTGTGTAATACATCTTCGAAATTTTGTATACACCTGTAGTTACAGTGTGTTTGCTTGAAAAAAAAAAAAATATATATATATATATACCATTGAATGCCGGCTTAATGGTTCAGTAGATTAAGGGTTCGCGCGCGAAGCTGAAGGCCCTGGGTTCGAATCCCGCGGGTGGGATCGTGGATGCGCACTGATGAGGAGTCCCACAATAGGACGAAGCGGCCATCTAGTGCTTCCAGGTTTCCAACAGTGGTCTAACATCAATTGGTTCATGATCTCAATCAAAAACCTTATCATCTCCACAACCCTTATACTGTTAATTTCATATGTAACGAAGATATTCATTATGAAGAAAGTGTATAATGAATTTTTTTCGGTTTAATTCATTAAGTTCTGCAAAAATAGTAAACATTTTTGATGTAACAAATACAAGTACATATTATCAAGTAAAAATTTTCTTACCATTTTGTCAACCTGCATAGTTTTATGTTTACCGATGAATTTCATTGTACAAATGACATATCAGTTCATTCTAATGTTTATTAGCTTATTTCTATTTGAACAATGAATTAACATTGTTTAACAATCATCTCCCGCAACAAATATTTAATCTAACATTTAGGAATATCTAATTTTTAGTATAGGAATACAATAAAGTAACTGATGAACATATATACTCTGATTTATACATCTAATAGGTAGTTTAATATGTTATAAATGAGTTACATTAGTACAAAGACAATATGAACATCAAAAATGTAAAACAATAATAGTTCAAGTATAATACAATAACATTTCATAAAGTAAGATTTCAAATATATTACAAGCTTTTCTTAACTTACCTCTTCTAAACTGGGTTTAATAAGTGGTCTAAATAATAAGAACTTTTCATTAAAATCTGAACCTTCAAGAGATGAATCTAATTTACGAAATGATGTGCTAGCACGTTTAATTTTCATTTCATTTGTTATTAATAATGAAAAAGCGAATATATCAAAAAATACATTACTTGAAATTGTATCACCCCAACTATCTAATGGTTTTTGTATATAATAATTTTGTGGATCAATCCATCGTTTACCATTTAATGCATATATATCATAAATAGTTTGATAAACATTATTAATAATTTTTGTATTAATTAATATTACTTTAATATCAAGATCATATAAACGTTTAGCTAATGTAATTAATTGTCCACGAACATAATGTATATATCCATTACGTTTTGATGAATATTTTAAACGTATACAATCATTTGTAGCATTTACAACAGAAAATGATGGTGGTTGAATATCTGGATATGATAAACGTAAATATTCATGTAAATTATCTAAATTATGTAAAAAACTTATAAAATCTCTTCCTTGTACACGTAATAAATTTCCATAACCATAATCAGATATAAATGCAGCAAATGATAAACCAGTTTTATAAGTTACATTTTCAATACTTTCACCAGTTTCATGACTAAATGCTAAAAATATACGTTCTGGTACTGTATCAGAATATATATTATGCGTTTGAAATGTTAATGAACCTGTATTAGATTTTTCAACAATTCTAAACCATACATCTTCACCATAAACTGATTCAACATAATTTTGTATACCGATCACTATTAGTCCATACATTTATAATAATAATAATAACTACGTTTAAATTTTCAAGTATATTAAACTTATATATAAAATAATAAACTATTCAATAAGGATGATTGTTTTTATAATTCAATTCCATTTTCTTTTTTTAATTTTATTTTTGCTGTCGTTGTTGTTGTTGTTTTTGTTTTTGTTGGTGTTGTTGCTAAAAACAAACCAATCATACAAACTAATAATATAGAATAATAATAATTGGCCATAATTTGTTATGTATGATAGTTATATCATATGAAAATTTATTTTATTCAAAATATTAGTTTATCTATTTATTATTATTATTATTTTAATTGTTTATAATAAATATACATAAATATTTCTGTTTATTTAAGGTAATCAATTTTGGTTTCATAATGACATGTATATAGCTTTCACTTATGATTGTTGAAATCTTTTAACTATTTATAAACAACAGTGATGATTAGTTAACTATGTATTTTAATTCAAATGACCATGCTTACAACAGATACTGAGAGACTATAATTTATAGACGAACCAAGCAGATATGAGATAACGAGTCATGAGTTTGGGCGCGAAATTCATACATACATTTGACTAAATAGAGTTTCGACATTACAGCTGATGTCAGTTCGTGATGAAAATCCGAAATCTAATTTTTAACCTTAATAGCCAACTGTAAATGGGAATTCTAACTGCTTTATAACCCTCATTTAGTCCTAATTAGTAGTTTTTCACTCTCATGGTCACTTCAGTGTCGCTCAAAGGTCGTCCATAAATTATAGTCTCTCCATAGATATTTTAGTGAACAAGAATATAAGTGAGAACACTCGAATGTATTTGAATATAAAATTATAGAACATGTTAGTAAAAATCTGAGAACTATGAAGTAAATTGTTTATTTGTAAAATGTCAATCAATTGTTTCAAACTTGACTATTCCTTTAGCAAAATGTCAATCAATTATCTCAGAATTCATCGTTCTTTTGTTTCCATACCAATCATTTTTTATTTTTGTTCTCTTTCCTTTGAACTTCTTAACTTTCTGCCACCAAACATTTCACTCTCGATTAATGATGCATACTACTTATATCTATCGACATTAGTAGCACACACCACAATATATTTTAGAAATAGTACTTTTTTCAGTAAAATAAACAAAATTGGAACTTTCGTTGAAGGAGACATTTAGATAGTTGAAGGTTAAATTCATAATATGTATACATAGTTTATAAAACATACATTATTTCAATAGTTGAAATCATGAGTCAATTAAAGCTAGTCCACCATGGAAAATCTGGAAGCACCGTTGGATGCCAGCTTAGTGGTCTAATGGTTAAGCGCTCGCATGCGAAACTGATAGGTACTGAATTCAAAACTCGAGGGAAGCGGGATCGTGGATGCGCACTACTGAGGAGTCCCATGCTAGGACGAAACGGCCGTTCAGTGCGTCCAGGTTTTCCATGTGATCTAGCTTCAATTGATTCATGAGTTCAACTATTGAAATTACTAAAATTTCCACAAAATCCTTTTCTGACAATATACATTATTTGTTTTCAGTTATTTACTGTCTTTTGTTTTTACATTTCTGAATAAGTGTTTTCTAATTAATAAAAAATGTTTTGAAGAATATATGTTTACATTATTTATATAGCTATAATATTCAAATCTTATTTCGATTTGAAAAGAACTTGTTAAATACATCTTTGCAGTGAATTTAGAATGTACTAATGGTTTAAATATTTATAATATTTTTATTTTCCATGTTCAGGAAAATTAGTATAAATAAATAAAAGCTTTTAAATAAACAAGTAAACTATACATAAATAAAATTATAATCAATAAATTAAGCAAAAATATAGTCTAGTTAATCTTCAGTTATTAGTGTAAGCACCCTGATGATGATGATTTTGAAATTAATCAAATAATGGAAGCTGATAAACTTAATTAATCTTATTTGTTACCTATCATATGGATTTATTTTCATCTTATTATATTTTCAACCAGACTTAAATTCATTATTCATTGCTTTGAATGCTGGATTATTGTAGTCATTCATAACATTTTCATTACTAGAAAAAGTTCTACACCTCACTGTTAACAACTAGACATCTAAATCAACAGTTAACCAACTTTAATATTATTCTGTGACAAAATAATATGTTCATATTATTCTACCAATCATAACCCATCGAGAATGTTTACATTCACAGAAAATACATATTCATCATTCCTTTCTTCTTACTGAATATATTTTAGACCGTTTAAATTTTTCGAATTATGCTATTCCACTTTATTTATGTGATGCTTATTTAGATGGTTTTGTAACATGTTATGCATAAGTATTAACTTATTTATATTCACAAGTTTGCATATGCTCAGGAACATACGATCAAAAACTAGTAACTTACATGTTTTAAACTTTTCACTATTAAGCGTTCGTGACTGTGCTAGGGGTCGTACGTAAAACTGTCAAAAAACAATTGACAAAGAGTGGCAAGATTTTAATTCTATTGGATATTATGTAACCGGGATATTATTTTACGGTGCTTTTCGTAAGTGTGGATGATTATAGTTTGCATTTTTTGCGAGCAATCGAACCAACCCCCTTACCAAATAACAGTAATTCTGTATGATCATAAAGTGTAATAGAAAATATTGTTTTCTATCTAGTCTGATTTTAATGTTGTAATTATTAAGCACTTAATTTTGATATAATAAAATATCATGCATACACAGATTTATATTTAATGGAGGTGAATGACTATATCCATATATTTACTTGTCCGTTTTTTGAGCATTCATTATTCTGAAAGCATTGTATAAGCAGTAGGATCGGAACTGTAATTCAAATATCCCAATATTCTGAGTGAAAGGCTTTATTTAGGATTACCTTCGGCTATAGCAAACACCCACTCAAATCCGTATCATACCGTGAATTTACACCAGAAGTCTGTACAAGCCTGTGTTAGAACTAATGTAAGGCAGAATAGCTATGTGACAATTAATTATTCTTTACTTATTCTTTTGACTGACTACCAGTTTTCATTCATGATCAATTTTCATACCTGTGTGACATTTCATGCATCTGTCTTTTAACACTACCTACTTGGACTGCATAAATTCATCCAAAACTTCATACAACAATAATTAGCTACATCAATTCACACACCATACAATGTTATCTACCCACTGTACATTACATACAACAGTTCATTCTCATTAGCTTCTGATCTGGTCTACTGATTGATATACTTGAAATATAGTATTCTCTATATCCGCGTGTTCTAAATTCTATGTTTTTAAGTTTTTGCAGTGGTATTTGAGTTGACCGGTTGTACGATATTACTTGAGATAATTATGTATAGGATTTAGTTTAGACCTAGTTATATGGAACTATTCAGATAAATTTTTCTACATTTTAATGAGTACTGATGTTACTAGTCGAACTAGAATCTAGCACACATAGATTTATATAACTCAGTGTTATACAATGCATTAATAACTTGAATTTGTCGATTTTGCTATCATAATTTCCGCGGCATTATTATCTTTCACTAATGCGCCTTTAGGATGTTATCAAACAAAATTATTTATTGACATCTTTTGGATATTGAAAATAGTTACCCTCGTTTTGAAAGTGATTTGTGATTTTTAACTTGAGAATCAACAGAATATTTCATTTTCATGTGGAACTTTCCTTTCTCAAATTTTTGTTTCTCTGTGATCAACCTTAGTTTCTATTCTAAAAACGTTTGATTACAAAAATCTCTTATCTGAATGATTCCACCAATTTCAACAGCTGAAGAACACAAGTGTATTAATATATATAAGATGCTTAGGAATTAGTGTCTTTTCTTCAGGTCATCAAATTTTAAACTTGCACCCTTCCGGAAAGACAAATCACTAGCTTATTCAAAGTGCAATAATACCTGATAATAGGGATAATTTTGACAGTTCAATAACCTTTGTATAATCAGTCAGTCAGTAACAACGTGGAACTTCGTACGTACGTACATCAGTTCGAGTTGCCATACCACATTAGCACAGAGATTCAGTTATCGATTCAAATCCCGTAGTGGTAGAGGTAGTGATAGGGAATACTAGGGTTTGATGATGTTATTTAAGGAGTATAGTCCAGTGGAATAGATTTGGAAAGAAAATAAAGGACATGAAGAATACAGAAGATTAGAGTTTGAGAGAACACAAAGAGTGGATGCACCTGTGCACACCATTGCAAACGATTTTGAGCCATGTCATTCAAGGTCTCTAACCATCGGTTGCTATCATCTCGCGGTCCCCAACCAGGTAGTCTACACCTACCAACATGGCTCAGTCCACTTGTCAGTGACTTCATGGATTTGTGCCATGTTTTGGTCTGGCCGCTCCTAGCTTTCTTCCAACCTACTCCTACACCATAAAACATAGCACGTCGGGGCAGTCGGTGGTCGGGCATGCGCAACACATGTCCCAGCCATCTCAACTGATTAAGTTTCACTACTTCCTGAATTGATTTGCCATCCTTACCTAGTACCCGTTTCATAACAACTGCATTACTTACTCGGTGGTCCCAGGATATGCGAGCGATATTTCGAAGACACCTATGGTCAAATACTAGTAACCTACGAATATCCTCTACTCTTACTGGTCATGTTTCACTGCCATAAAGTAGGACGGAACGAACTGCTGCGCAGTAAACACGTCCTTTGTTTGATAGACGGATATCTCGCCTACGCCACAAATGACGCAAGTTGGCAAAAGCTAGTCGAGCCTTTTGTATCCGTGCCGAGATTTCGTCACACACCAAACCACAAGGGCTAATGAAACTTCCCAGATAAGTGAAGCGGTCGACACGCTCAACTACTTCAGTCCCTACCACTAGTTCGGGTGTCGACGCAACCCAATCCTGAAGTAACATTTTGCATTTCGAGGGAGAAAATCGCATGCCGAACATGCTTGCATTGTTGCTTAGAGTGATCAGTAGACTCTGCATTCTGTCAGCGTCTTCACCAAATAGAACTATGTCATCGGCATATTCTAAGTCAACAAGTGGATCTCCCGGTAGAAGTTCAACTCCTAGAAAGTCAGAGGTGGAAAGTGTCATCTCTAAAAGGACGTCAATAACAAAGTTAAACAAGAATGGAGAGAGTGGACAGCCCTGACGAACACCACTTGAGGTCATCAATTCTGATGACAGTTCACCATAAGCTCTCACTCGACTAGTTGTGTTCGAGTAGAGAGCCTTTATAAGGTTGATGTACTTCTTTGGTACACCCTTCAGTGACAAACACTGCCATAGAACCTCACGATCAACAGAGTCAAATGCCGCCTTAAGGTTGAGAAATACTACCATTGTGGGGCGTCTGAATGTGTGTCCATGTTCTAGGACCTGACGTAATGTGAATATTTGATCAATACAACCACGTCTAGGTCGAAAACCAGCCTGATTTTCTCTAGTCTGCTCTTCACGACCTTTGGTTAGATGTCGAAGTAATATTGAAGCTAATATTTTAGACACTATATTAGTCAAACTAATTCCTCTGTGATTGTCACAGGAGGACTTTTGTCCTTTCTTATAGACTGGCACAATCAGTGATTGAGACCAGTCAGATGGGATTACGTCCAGTTCCCAGATTCTACCTAAGACCTCAGTCAATCTCGCTACTAATACTGGACCGCCATCATTAAAAATCTCAGGGGTAAACCTGTCAGAGCCTGCTGCACTCCCACGCTTCAGATTTCATATAGCTTTTTCAACTTCGTAAAGAGTTGGAGGACTTACATCAACTTGCCGTTCCGGTCGACTGGAAATCGTGGGAAACCGAAGTGTGGCTGAAGGCCAGTTGAACTGATCCCTAAAGTATTCTGCCCATCGGTCCAATCTCCTGGATTGAGAATGAATAATATGTCCATCCTTCTCTGAGATTGTTTCGCTAACAGTTGGGTTCCTAATACCGGTTTCCTTAACAAGTCTGAACAGTTGCCTGCTGTTACCTATTGCAGCTGCCTTTTCCATCTCTCTTGCTTTCGCTACCCACCACTGTTCACGATCTTTGCGTAGGCTTCTAGTCAGCTTACGCTTAAGCTGACTCCGCTCTTCGTTATGTTCAGAGCCAGATGGAATGAGTTTTCGAGCATCTATCAGTGCGGTAGATGCAGCTGAGATCCAGTGTTTCTCCCTAAACTTATGGTTTACCGTACTTGCAGACATCACTGCTGTTTCTAAAGCTTTTCGGATGTCATTCCACACTGCCTCGGGGTGGGCGTCACTTACTTGGCTGTCTAACTGTTTGTCTAGATGTTCCTGAAATATACTCTTAGCTTGACTATCATTTAGTAGGACCCTAAGGGGTTTCCTTGCAGCATGTTTCCTATGTCCAGTAAGACGTAGACAAATACGCGCTCGCACTAGAGCATGATCTGAGTCTAAGCATGTGCTCCAGAATGAGCGACAGTCTTCTATCGAGCCCCTCCATCGGTGGCTGATAGCGATGTGATCTATTTGGGTCCAGCGATGGGACGAATTCGGGGGTTGCCATGTCAAAAGATGTGTTTCCTTATGCTTAAAGTTAGTGTTTGCAAGAAACAGGCGGTTATCTGAGCATAGCTGCAACAGACGGTCGCCGTTATCTGTTCTTTGAGCCGCGACACCATAAGATCCACCCAGGTGTCTTTCCCTTTCGCTTAGTCTACCTACTTGAGCATTAAAGTCACCAGCCACTATTAATACATCTGAACGCCTAGCTTTTCGGAGAAGGTCGGAAAGCTTTCTGTAAAACTCATCTTTTACATCATCTGAGCTGCAGTCAGTGGGAGAGTAGGCAGAGACGACGAAGAGGCAACGACGAGTGTCTCTATCTTTTCGAGTCCTTACTGTTCCGTTTAGTCGGACAGCGCACAAACGACTGTCTACTGGGATCCAGTCTAAGAGAGCTAGTTCTGCCCTAGGACTCAATGCTATACCTACGCCAGAGAGGCCACGGGAAGCAACATCAGGGCTTCCAGATACACGAAGCGTAAATCGAGTTGGTTCGTTACTTTGACATGGTGCGGTCAAATGAATGACACTACTCGGATCCTGTGTGCGCGTTTCGGAGACGCAGGACAGATCGATGAAGCGAGATTCTAAAGTCTTAGCTAAGGAAGCCTGTTGTCCTATTTGGCAGTGTTCGGACGTTGAAAGCTCCTACGTGTAGTTTGGAGCGTGGTTTCAGGAGACCAAGAGTAACGTTCCGCGTATTCGAATCGTTCGCACTAGTGGGGCGAGGTGATAAAGGGACGTAAGAAGGGTTAGTCGTGGAGATAAGAGAGTTATTAGGGGGTGTAGGAAGGATTTGAATGTGACCAACTTGGTCTCGTGTGCTGCTACGGGTATGAGAGCTGGTGTAACTCACCGGCTGCCCACACCGTGGAAGGGTATTTCTTGAGGGACCTGAAAAGGAAATCGGATTAGTGTTGGTCTTAGCGACCTGAGTGAGTGACCGCAGAGCCCAAGGGACAATTGCTTGAAGCCGGTCGCGCACGGCCTTTTTGTGGGAGGTTTTTAATGTGTTAGCTCCGTTCTTCAAAGGGCCTTACCGCCGGAGACGGAAATCCGTGGGGTAAGGTGTGACATTTTTAGGGTCAACCTTTTCTAACCCCTTCCTTCGTTGTGAGAAGGCAGCATCGCTGCAGATGCTGGTTGTCCGAGGGAAACACCTTACTGCTGTCACACCTCTGTACAGTCAGCAGTACGACTTCGCCCTCAGACCTTGAGTTGCTGTTTTTAGTCTTACCGTTCTCCAATCGACCTGTCTGGCATGGTAGAACCTGCAGGAACATGTGTTTCAGCCAATATAGCTCGGTTGGGTCATCACGATAGGCAAGCCCGACCACCACGTCAAGGTAGCAGCTACGGTCGGGACCTTTGTATAATAATAGTTCTTACTAAATCAAATGAAGTAAAATATATTAAGGTCAGGATAATTAACATCGTGTTGAAACAACATCGTTTAACTTTTATTTATTTAATGGTTGTGGTTTTAAAGTTCAACCATTCCCAAAAATAAATTGCTCAGTGAGCATTCGACATTGATGTGGACCACGATAAATTAAGTAGAAACCAACTATCATTCAGGTATTCACGCAAGATCATTTTCGGCGTACCAAAAGGCGATCTAATGTGAATGTATTGTGGTGCGTGTTACTGATATTGATCAAGAAAGGAAGAGCGGGATCGTGGATGCGCACTGCTGAGGAGTCCTATACTAGGACGAAACGGCCGTCCAGTGCTTCCAGGTTTCCAACGGTGATCTAACATCAGTCGATTCATGATCTCAATCAAAAAAGTTTATACTTGTTTAAAAGTAATCAGCATTGTTATTAGTACACCTGATTACCAGTATTATATTCTCTACTACATTAAGGCAGAATACAATACACAACTAGCTGCACTCGAACATATAGGACCCCATAGTAAATCTAGAAAAATAAACTCTTATGTTCATTTTCTATATTAAACGAGCTAGTTTTGTGGTGTGAGTTACTTATACCTACACAAGTAGTATATAACGGTGGTCAGGCATGGAATGTATTTCAGTAGAAGGTCGATGAGAAAAGAGCGGGAACGGAACGCAATTGATATAAAAACGCATAAACAATGAAATCTGAGACAATGGATTGATGTTTGCAACATCAACAGTCAAGTTTGATATGATGGATTGATATTTTGCAAACTAACGATTTAATATATGGTTCTCAGATTTTAGTAAGATACTCTGTAATTATCTGCCTAAATACATTCGATTGTCCCTATTGGTGTTCATGTTCACTACAATATGACCGAGTGCACTCAGTAATATATGTCCGGTAAAACTAGTGATGCCAGCATCAGATGATGAAGACTTACAGAACTATTTATTTTGAGGATTTATTTACTGCCACAATTTTATGCAATAAAAGCGTTTGTAATGGTTAACCTGTAAAAGCACTGATAAAAGTTAATAATGGTTATGTCGCTGATACTTCAGAACTGGGCAACACTGGTATACCAGTCTCTCCTGACGAACTGACTGCAAGGTAATAAAGAGCCCGTGACTGTAAGTATGAAGATTATAATTGATTCGTATTCAGAATTTGCATTACGTGTGACTTCTAAATGGCCAGCTAGAGTAGGATATACTTCCTAGGTATCCCTTGCAATTACTACACAGCTTAGATCAAACACTCCTCAACATGTCAACGACCATCCAAGTATATCTTAGAATTCATTCATCCCTGACTCCTAATTTGACTGGGTTGGTATCCTTCCATTAAGATGTTACGGACAAAGGCGTTATAAAGCCTTTAGTGTTACGCACGACGTGATCTGCTCACTTAATTACGAATGTTGCCCCACGTGTGGGGCATAGGCCGCACACAAGCACTCTCCATCCAACTCTGTCCTCAGCAATTCTTTCCAGTTGTTATTCACCTTTTTCATATCTGCTTCCATTTCCCGACGTAATGTGTTCTTTGGAATTCCTCTTTTCCGCTTCATTTCAGGATTCCAAGTTAAAGCTTGTCTTGTGATGCAGTTTGATGATTTTCCTAATGTATGTCCTATCCATTTCCATTATTCGTTCTCACTGACAGTATGCTGTTGATGATGTTATCCTATAGAATTATGGTCTACTATGATATTAGACCTAATCCTTAAACTGTAGATTTGTTATGATGTAACTGCCTAATCTAAAAGATCTTACGTGGACGTCCATTATCGTCCACACCAACTCACTGCATCGTAACAATTACCAATACATGATAGAGAACAACCTTGAGCTGAAGATGGAACAATATATTTAACATGAATAAAAGATATAAGGTAACATTCAGCAGGGACCACGCCTGCACGTCCGAGCAATGCCATACCATCAACTCGGAATCATTCAACTCATTGTTCCCGCCTTTCTCATCGTCGGGCTTTTCTCCGCGTTAAATGATGAATATTTATTTTCTATATTGTCTCGTGTTAGGGCCTGATGCCACTACACTACTCTCCCACCAGAATTAACGTGATGTTGGTTCGATACCAATTTGAATGTTTTCGCACGCTGGAGGTTACTAAGAATAATAAAAATCCTCCGGATATTGATAAACTGAAAGAGAAATCAAAATGGCGGCAGCATCTGGTCGGGAAATACATGTAATAATTGATGTTGAGTATCTTGTGTAGACAACCATTTATAAATACTTTCACCTTCTTGATCATGGTTGCAGTAGTTCTCCAAGTTTCATCTTCGTTGGTATTGAACATTATGACTTTGATATTGGTTGAGACACAGTTGTTCTGAATCCCATATGTTCTTCAACTGTAGAAGTGTCGTCCTTGCTTTGCCAATCCTCGCCTTTACATCTATATCTGAACCTCCTTGTTCATTGATCATGCTTCCCACGTATGTGAAGGATTCCACACCTTCCAGAGATTCCCCATCAAGGGTGATTAGGTTGATGTTCTCTGTGTTGTATTTGAGGACCTTAGTTTTCCACTTGTGTGTGTTGAGGCCTACTGATGCAGAGACTGCCGCTACACTGTCTGTATTTATCTGCATTTGTTCGTGTGTATGCGATAGGTAGACTAGGTCCACTGTGAAGTCCAAATCGTCTAATTGGATATGAGCTGTTCATCGTATTCCGTGTTTTCCCTCAGATGTCGAGGTCTTCATAACCCAGTCGACTACCAGAAGAGAGAGCAAGGGAGAGAGTAGACAGCCTTGTCTGACTCTTGTCCCTACTTGGAATGCATCTGTCAGCTGTCCTCCATGCACTACGTTGCACTGTAGTCCATCGTATGAGTTCCGGATAATGTTGACAATTTTCTCAGGAACTCCATGGTGTTGAAGAAGTTTCCATAACGTTCTCCTATATACACTGTCAAATACCTTTTCATAATCAACGAAGTTGATGTATAATGCCGAGTTCCACTCAACTGATTGTTTAATGATGATCCGATCATGATGTTAGTCATAATATTTTAGATGATATGTGCATACCTAAAGTAGTTTTACATAAATAATTCAAACCTCCGTACACGACCGATCCTTACGGAATCCAGCTTGTTGATCTCGAAGTTGGGCGTCTTGCGTCTTTAATCCATTTCAGTAACACTATGTTAAAGACTTTTCTAGGTACTGACATTAGTGTGATGCTTTTGTGGTTTTTACACTTGCACTTTTGAACGTTCATGAGCTGTCCTTCTTTCCAGTTCTTCGGCAGTTGTTCCTGCCCCCCAAATCTTCTTGAATAGAAGATGAAGCATGTTCGTGGTTACTTCTATGTCTGAATTCAGTGCTTCAGCTGATATATTGTTGGGTCCTGTTGCTTTCACGATCTTGATTTGTCTGATGGCCATCCCGATTTCTTCAGTCGTTGATGGATTGACATCTATAGGATGGTCTGTGTGTGCTGCTTCAATGTCCGGTGGATTCATTGGAGCCGGTCTATTTAAGAGTTCCTCAAAGTATTCTGCACACCAGCTCTCTTTTGAATCTCCTCGATTGTCTTTCCTTCTTTGTCTTTGACCGGCATCTCTGGTTTCCCTGCTAGTTTCTTTGTAGTGTCATATAGCTGTCCCACATTTCCTCCTGCAGCTATTTCCGCTGTCGTTTCTGGTTCTTCTATGTATTTCTGCTTGTTGTCACTAATGTTCCCCTTCACTTTCATTTCTCTCTCCTTGTGCATGTCTTCCTATAATGTCCTCATATCCGGGGTTGTCCATTCCGACTTTAACGACAAGATCTGCCATCAAGATAATCAGGTCTTTTCCTAGACACTTTTCTTTGAGCGATTGCAGTTTTTCATAAGACTGATCATTACTGTCGACTTTACTATCATTGATGGGTGCATAATACCGATTAACATTCATTGTGGTACCGCCCTTCTTTGATTTGAAGTGTTATTTGATGATCCTGGATTCATGAGATTCTAACTCAATAGGTGAACTCCGTGCGTCTTTGTACAGCATCAGAGCAACTCCCTGAGCCTGTGAAGCATCTTAGCCTCGTGACCGGAATACAGCTGCATCCTTCCCATACCTAACCCTTGCTGTCTAGCTTGGGTCCGATGGGTGGACCTCGCGACTTCCAAAGAATCTCGGCTTTCATGCTGAGACATCATAATTCCTCTTTCAAATCCCGAGGCAAAGTTTAAACAGTCTAATTTGTGTGATCTGGTTGGCGTTTTTAGCATGATATTTTTCTACGGAATGAGGTTGCCAACTCCATGTCCAACCCTTCTGGATCGTATGGGCTTGAGACTGGCAATAACTCTAGGAAAGTTACAGGCAGAGTTTGACCTGATAAATTGAACCATAAGCTATTTGTTCATTGTTGTAACATTATGTACGTTGCAGATATGTCATACTGTCACTCGTTATCCTAATTTCGTCACAGTCACAGACGCTTCAAGTTTCCAAAAAAAGACCTGTCCCGAAAAAGTTCCATCTCTAAACCATGGGAAACAGATAATCCTGCTTGATGTTGGTACCACAAAATGTGTAGTAATTCTTCTCGAGATTTCAGCAAATTGTGCAAGTTTCCCAAATCTGAAGCATCTGTCACGACAAACCTTTTGAAAGATTTCCCCGCTGGAACGCAACGATGGCAACTGTAGCCGGTAGACATGGCCAGCTGTTATAAATCATTGACGTGATGACGAAAAATCACAATCTTATCAACACGGGAGCAGACGTTAGTGTTCTTTCTGAGAATCCTAGTGGTCCTCTACAAGAACAGATCTACAATTCACAGGTAGTAAATGAAAAACCGATTACCGCATATGTTAAGACTTATGTTTATCCTAACGCGGGTTTACGTAAACCAATCTAATGTTTTATGAAGTGTCATTTTCTGGTTGTAGGTTATGTCTAATCACAGTTAAGCCTATAATCGATTCATACTTTTGTAGTGACATTGGATTCTAACCAAAATCCTCAAAGCTGAACATGAGATAACTGAGAAAAATAGACTTTAAACATGTGACACTAAGAAAAGATCAATAATGGTCAATGATGTTTCATACGGAAGAGACAAATAGCAAGTTTTTTTTAAATGTCTCAGTACGTGTAACTGGAACTTTGAAGTTATTGATGATAACGACTAATGGAAATTTTTATATTCCCTTTGAAGTCAGGAAAGTTCGACAGGGTTGAATGATTGAGAATCGTTCAAGAATCTCATATTCGTACAACGCCATATTTTTGGGCCATAAATGTCATAAATTAGAGCAAGTTGAGAAATGCAGTGCGGTTAGCGGAACTCTAAAGGAAAAATTTCATCAGAGTGTAATGAGAGGAAGCGCTAGTGGTTTTCAGCCAGTAGTAGTTCTTGAATCTCGGCCTTTTATCGAGTGTCTCAAGTGCTGTATAGTGCATCACATTGTTAACAGTCCCTGGCGAAAATTCTACGTAGCCTTCCAAACTTCCCGAAAAGGACACTAGAGATTTCTAGTAGTTGTTTATCTATCTTTACAACAACGCAGTAATTATTGGGCCAGGGATTTTTCGAAAGCAATAGAATGCTCGAATCTAGTGCGTTTAGAGAGCTTTGATCATATTGTAGATAATTCGGATGCTTTGATGAAGACACTTATGACCTTAGTGAAATCTCATCTATAGTATTGAGTAACGCGTATGAAAACGTTTGACATCATAATGAAACCATTAATCACATAAAGAGCATACTTATATAGCTAAATCCAGTCTATCATATGCTATTCTGGGATCCACGCTTTCTAGATTCACCAGTTTATGAATAGAACAGAAAAATCCAAACGGAAAAATCATGCATGAAAGTAAAGAAGGTGCAGAAAAAGTGGCATAACCAGGCTAGCGTTGCTGTTGACTCCATTCAGTTTGTAGTGACTGTTATCACGTTAGGCCTATATACCTTATTATGGCTTTTAGACAGGCCAATCTACTCATTCTGCTTGAGTTATATTTTGACCTTGTTAATTATTCACTTGTCAATCTTGACTGTTTTATATGAGCGCATATGTGTGTACACTTCTTATCTCATTCATCACATATCTTCAATTTATTTTTGTGTGACTATAAATATTGACTAGTGTTTGACTAAAAGAGAGTTGGCTTACCCACCATCTCCACTGCGCGTCGTTTTTCTTCGCTCTGTTCCATTCGTTTCATATACAAAGTCTATTCTCGTTATTTGACTTGTTTAATTTCGTTATTGACTAACGCGATTTAAGTCGATAATGACATACGAGGACAAGCGACATATACATATCGACAGCAATCCTTCATATGATCTGATTGGAGTCAGATCCCGGGCCGCTAAAGTGGAGAGCCCACCGACAACATCGATCTAAATGATGACAAAATAAAACTAATGGGCCCCACAAGTTGATTGATTAATCAGGCTTAGTACCACTGACTCCCAGTTAAATAATTGGATGCTCGGTGACTACTCTTGGGGGAATAAGAGACCTCTTCCCCCTGAGTTCAGTGTATATCACTAAATGTTTCATACCCAAGTTTCTGAGAAAGCAGGGAGGATTTCGATGCGTGTAATTGTATGTTATTAGTATGTATATCTTATTCATCGTAAATTAAACTTCAGGTATCGTAGGGTAATGCGTCCTACCAAACCCCCCAATCTGGAAGCATCTGTATGTGGATTCGCCACACGGATTCCCGAAATCCACGGGTGTGAGACTATTCCTACGGATACTGCATACAGATGTACTGCAGGATAGAACTGAGCTATACAGGTGTCAAGACTTTTTACTTATGTTACCTAGATGATAAACATGGAAAAAGTGATGAATAAACATTATCTTTGATTGTGGCGCTTCACATCACTTCATACCCTACATGTCAATGGATCGATGACTAAACGTCGAACCATGGGAGAGTGTTTGAGAAACTATTTGATTTGAATATGGATGCTCATGGTCCTATGAGTATAATCTGAGAGAGAATGGTTTACTATCCTCATTTAAGAATATTGAAGTTTATGTTGGACGTCGATCGTCGGGTTGTGTTTTCCGTTGCGAACGCTACACCTGCGTGGTAGTGTTCGAGTTACAGCCCTACACAAACTTAAAACCCCTAAAAATGGTCGATATTGAGTTAAATGAAATCAGCGATAATAAGGTGACTGCAGTCACCAATGGTGACTTGTCAAAAGGAGATTCTTTGAGCAAGTCGGAAGATGTTCAAGATGAAACGCCTTACACAGTTAAGATAATTCCAACCCATTCAGATCCTTTCGAGTTACAAGTAATAAGTACTAATAAAATTTTAACTATTGTTAAGGTGAGCTCTTTTGAGCTTGTTCAAGAAATACATCGTGTGTTAATGGATCGTGAAGAAACCTGCAGTTGCACTTGCTTTTCTTTGGTTCTAAACGGTCAGACGCTAGATATGTTTGCAGAGTTAAAGTCAGTCGATGGTTTAGCTGATGGCGTCGAACTGAAAGTTGTGGAAGGTAGTCCACGATTGTGTTTACTAAGCTTCTATTTAAGAGCGCTATAGTGTTCGGGAAGCCAAAAATCATGTTCGACATATCCATGATCTCCTTCATTCAATAGAGCCTTACGATGCATACGCAGGTAGAGAACAGATGTCCCTATCATTTGTCAATTCAGTAGCAGGAGAGCTAGGTAAATTTGATCAAATTTTATTATTGATTGTGATATTCTCTAGCATTGTTATAGAGAATTTATTTATTACAATAATAATAAATAAATTCTCTGTAACAATGCTGGCTCGTTTTGTCTTGACTTGCCGAGTCTACTAAATGACTCTCTAGAAGCTGATTAATACAGTCTATTAACTGCTCATGAAGATTCACTGGTTCTTAAAGTTGACTAATAAGTCAAGATATGGTGAAAACCAACGAGTGTAGGCCTTTTGTCTATTTCAACGACTGACTACCTAATGCGATTTCTGCACTGAGAATCGATATGTTTTTGATGGAGTTTTGTGAAGTGTTCACTTCTATCTGAAGTTTGTGCTGATGATGTTCAGAAGAACGATGAAAGCTCCACGACCAAACCATCCAGCTCAGAGAACAAAACTCCATCAAAATCATCCACCTGAGCTACAAATCTTCTCCACCATCTCAAAATCGATATGTTTCCTTTATCAGATGTTTGTCTTGGTGATCAGTCTACATATTACTTCTATGCTGTATAGATTTTATAAAAAGTACACACGGCGGTTGAAATGCTCGGTACTTTACCAAGTTTACGTGAAAATGCGACATCTCTCAGCAACTTCCAGTTTTCGTACTTTAGACTTAGTCGCGAAATAATAAATATGCCATATCAAGCGCTACAAACTTTGTAGAGGTTAAGTCACTTGTATTAACTCGTGTTAGTGTTTATACGCCTTTGAGGTAATGTTAACTTATGCAGGTTTGAAGCTGCCAAGTGGTAGGTTTCGATTAGTATCACTGTATTTGGTGTTAGAAGTTGCTACACAAAACAGTACATAATTACCAGCTACTTGGATCAGTAACTCATCCTTATATTCACATTATTCGCACTGTATTTATGAGATCATCATACTGTCTTGGCAATTTAGACTATGCAGATGTAAAATGGGGTGAAAAGCGTTTTGTGAACTTTGAATGATAAGTCTAAAGTGGAGATGCATTTATCATGAAAGTCTTAGGATTAACTCATTTGTTTATTTTCTCTTCAGAACGCAAACATTTCCCTACTCGGTTAGATATGCGTATAGATTTCATACCACCTGAATATGTTATGCCTGGTTTCGGTGCCAACACCAACCTCCCATTATCGCCTTTACATCCTTTGGATCGTGATGGAAAGCCAGTTAAGTGCGTTCGTCAACTTAATTATAGTAATTGGAACCCTCCGCCACCTGCAAGACGACTACTAGGAGATCTAATTTATTTATTTTTTCACACGTTAGAGGACAAAAAGTACCATATAACTGCCTGTCCCAGAGGATTTTATGTAAATATGTAAGCTAAAATATCGTTAATTTTTGCACATCTTCATATTCAGTGTGTATATGTTTTGTGTCTTTACTTGGTGCCTTCACTAATAATTTGTATTATTGAACATCCCAACTGTTCTTAACAAAGTCGGTATTAAAACTAAGCTAATATGTAAAGCAAACCCTGATTCCTAAACTTGAGAGGTCCTTCAAAATGGTTGTCCAGATATAGTTATATTGACTGAAGTTGTTGTCCTGAAGGAATTCTTACTAACTTGCCTCACACATGGTCTTTCACACAAACTTGGTGATCAGGGTTTACGATGATTAGTGAATAAATGGGTCACTATGTTTTTATATTCCTTCTGTTGTAAGCTTTAAGTGATCTCTTCAGCTATTACTGTACGTCTTGTTACTCTTTAATTGAAGCTAATTATCTTTTTCCTGTTTTCCACTTTTGGCAAAATTACATATATATTGTAACTTCATATTCGTGTCGAAGGGCGATAAGTAAACCAATATATATTATTGTATGAGTCGTCATATAAGGTATACTATTGGACTGCTGCATGGTGTGTATTAGCTGACTGAAGAGTGGTTGCATAAAAGGTTTACATCCTGGACTAGTAAGTTCGTGTTATTCTCGCTCTTAAACTCAAGGTTTACTTTATCAGTTAAAACGCACAATTTGTTGTAGCTTAAGATGTTAGTGATGACCGAAAATATTGTACATCGGAGTCGGAAATATAGCTAGGATTCTTACTGGCAAGTCGCTTTTCTCTCCAAATACTGGCAAGTTTCATCTCTGTGCTGTATTGGTATAAATCATGGATTTTAAAGATGAGAAGTACACGTTAATTACGTTAATGCATTAGTCATAGAAACGTCAGACGAGGGACGAGAAGTCGATTGATCAGGTTCGAAATCATATACGTAATTTGTTGTAATACTATCTACACGTGATCAGCCTCTATAAATATGTTAAATAGTTTATAAATAATCTAAAAATATTAGATTTGGTCAAACATGATCTATCAATCTGTGATGTCATTGACTATTATGGGTCGTACTATAAGGTACGGATGTGGTAAGAGTCCTAATCTCTAGTTGCATTCATTAGGCTTTAGTGGGGCCCTTTATTTTGTCATCATTTAGATCGATGTTGTCGGTGGGCTCTCCACTTTAGCGGCCCGGGATCTGACTCCAATCAGATCATATGAAGGATTGCTGTCGATATGTATATGTCGCTTGTCCTCGTATGTCATTATCGACTTAAATCGCGTTAGTCAATAACGAAATTAAACAAGTCAAATAACGAGAATAGACTTTGTATATGAAACGAATGGAACAGAGCGAAGAAAAACGACGCGCAGTGGAGATGGTGGGTAAGCCAACTCTCTTTTAGTCAAACACTAGTCAATATTTATAGTCACACAAAAATAAATTGAAGATAATTATTTATTTATTTATTTTAACACATAAGTATAGGTACAGGGAGGCACCAAATACATATGCGCCACACAAATCTCAATTGATTTGTGTGAGGGCTGTGATACTGCCCGGGTGCCCAAACCGAAGCAGGTGGTTTTCTTAGGGGGCCACACCCCGAGCCTTTGACCTAAACGTCTGACCCACAAGGCAGTGGAGCATCGTGAGGAGATGCAGTCCCATGGTAGCCGGTAACAAACGATTGGTTCATACGCCATTTGTTCCCACAGGCAGGATACTGGAGCCCATGTGCACCATTGGTTTGGGGTCCGGTTAAAGCGCCAGAAATTCGCTTTTCGTCCTCTCATTTTCGTAAACAACAGTTATGCCACGAGAAGGCAGTGAGTAGGACTTCCCTGGCAGAGGCTATATACGCATGGCCATGTGAGAGCATTTCGAGAGGGAGAGCGGACTCTCCCCACTCTCGGCCGTACCAGGGCATTTGGGGGATATGTGATGAATGAGATAAGAAGTGTACACACATATGCGCTCATATAAAACAGTCAAGATTGACAAGTGAATAATTAACAAGGTCAAAATATAACTCAAGCAGAATGAGTAGATTGGCCTGTCTAAAGCCATAACAAGTTATATAGGCTTAACATAACCGATACTACAAGGCCACATGATTCAGAGTTAAACCCAGTGACATGTTCATTCTTTATCAAAATCCTGACTTTAATTTATTCCGTGCATAATATTCCACTTGATCAGTTTGGTTTTTGTCATTTTCAGTCCTAAAGATTGTTGTTAATGCATTATCGGCTTTTTGCCTATTTCGTATGTTTATCCTGATGTTGGAAAGTGGTAACTAATCGATGCATATTTATTCTGGTACCTGTATGTTTTTGTGTCTAATGTTGACGACAACTAGGCAATACATTTTGTTACATAGTCAGTGCAGTACGCGATGCTGACAGGTGTTGGAGACAGATGGAAGACATTTAGGGGCGGCCAAACCAAAACGTGGCATCAGTGCTTGAAACCATTAGCTTGTAGTTTGAACCAGGTCGGTAGATGAAGACTACTTGGTTGGGGTCCGTGCAACTATTGTAATCAATGGTTAGAGACTGAATAACATGGCTCAGAATCGATCACATTGGCATCGGTGTATACACTCTTTGTCTTCCCTTAAACTGCGAGATTAAAATCACTTTATACCTTTCTTTCTACGAACTAATTCTTTCTTCCTGTAATATATCCGTATACACAATATTTTTATATATTACTGTCATTGAAGTAACTAGTTGTATGAATTTCGTAACCATCTTGTTGTGCTAATGAGATGTAGCAACTTGGATCGACTCATATGTGCCCGGTCCCACGTTGTAAATGACTGACAGCAGTGCCATTTTATTTGACGGTTAGTTTTGGTCTAATTAAGTGTGGAGTGTGTTCTAAACCATTAAGGATTTAATCCGTGCTTAAAACATGCTTAAACAAAATGTAATTTTACGTTTGTGAACAAAACGTTTGATGTACGAAGATCTCAGTAATCGAGTAGGTTTTGACGGATTTGAGTAAATTTAATGGCTAAAATCCAACAATGTTTTTTGTTGTCCATTTCTTGACTTTTTGAATGATGTTAATTTTGCAACTATTTTACTTGGCTAAATACTTCGTGTGAAATGTAATTTATTTTCTTCTATTTTAGGTCCACGGATGATCAGTTCAATCCCCACCCCATACAACATGCTTATGTGGCACATTCTCTGATCGATCTCCTGCGTCAACTTAGCCCAGGATTCAAGCGCAATTTTGAGTCCCTTTTAAAAACTCGAGCTGCTAAACATCCATTTGAACGTGTTCCGACTCCGTATCAAGTTCATTCCTGGTTAGCGCCACTGGTTGAACATTCCCCAGATTCTGTAAGAAAAGAAGAAGGTATGTTCAAGTGAATTTGTCTAAATTCTCATTTTCAAAGTTTAGTTTTTTTTATCTCTCTACCCTATCTGACTTGAATATGAAAAGGCGTTTTAATAATAGAATATACCATTAATACACTTGTTAATCAGGTCATCTTTTCACCAAGAAATGTTCTAGTATACCTACCATAAACCAATGCAAATGATCCAGTTTTGTGACTACGTAAAACACGATGAACCATATTACTATTTCAGTACACTAGATTTATTTATTTATAACAGTAATTTCGCTACAAATAAACCATAAGAGGATTGGCTACACGAAGTTCAAATAATATTTTGAAGAAATAGAGGAGGAAGTAGTGTATTCAGTAAGTGAATAAACGAAAATAGTGTTTAGCAAAAAAACTACTCAAATTACCAAGGTATATTTTCTTCAGTTAAGAAGGTTCATCTTCCTCTTATGGATCATATATATTTGACAGCTATGATGGTATTTCTTTTTGCATTAGTCTGAGTCAAAGAGCAAACTCCAGTTACGTTACTTGATCATATATTAATGGCAACTTTTCTTGTCAACACAGTTCTATCTCCTTTGAAACAACCTTGTTTTATAAGTGGAAGTTAAGATGTGTCCTAACTACTCACTTCTTACTATTCCTGGTTTGGGTAATTTTTCAGCCTTTCACATGTGAAAGCGAAGGATATTTAGTGAAACTGGAACTACAAACAATGGAAACAGTTCAAAGTTGCTCACAAAAGTGAAGCATTAGTAATTTAGCACCACAAGAGACTATATTTGACGTACCTTCGTCCTTTCACAATGTTCAACAGTAAGCAGCTCTCTCGGTTTTATAATAATCGAATATCCCTGCATCCTTAATTTTCTTTAGAAATATTTTTATACATTTGTTTTAAAATTTACTGGATAAATAGCGTTTTCTTCTCGCATGGCGTGCGAAGAAAATTTGCCTGGCCAAACTAGGGACTGGAACGAAGAGCTACAAGTTACGCGTGAACTTCCACAGACACGTCTTACAGAGCGATTACTTAGAGATCGTGCTATTTTCAAGTCAAACAGTGATTTTGTTGCTGCGGCAACTCGTGCTGCTGTTAGCGTAGTGAATGGAGATATTATGGCTATTAACCCAGGAGAAACACGTAAACAGCAAATGTTTATCTGGAACAATATGTTTTTCTCACTTGGATTTGATGTTAAAGATCATTACAAGCATTTTGGCGGTGAATATGCCGCATATGCTGCCACAGTAAGTTCATCTTGGTATTGGATTCCTTTATTTGACACTGAATGTGATTTTATTACATTTGACTTCTCTTCGTCTTATGCATTCCTATGATTATACTGAAGTGAAATTTTACTCGGTAATCATCTAATGAGAAAGTACTGTTACATTCTTAACTGCTTTGCAGTTTGATTGAGCTATACAGTAAACACAATAAAATAAATGAAAGTTTCACCAACGATTAATTCTAACTGTTCTTTCTAATCTACTTATCAAATCATATTCTCATTGTCTTCCTCACTTTGATTGCTACTAGTTTTTCCGATTCCTTTGCTATTCATACTGCCAATGCTATCTCATGTTAATATAGTATAGTGACTTAAATCAATGCAAATTCGTTTGAAGCTGTTCATCGATTATGATTGACCTTACTTTGCGAAATTCGCCGATATACACACCCGCTTGATCAGAACCTAGAATTTAATTATGTTTTGACAGGACATCAATATAATGCGAGTTTTAAACATGGAAATACTTTGATCCAGTTTAGAGGTAACTGTAACTTGAAAGTTCATGTAATTTGTTGAGAATTTGGTCCCAATTTAAACTGCGGTGTGTGCTACTGATGTCAACAGATATAAGTAGTATGTATCATCAATCGAAAGTGAAATGCCGGGTGGTTAAGAAGATCGAAGGAAAGAGACCGAGAACAGAGAATGATTGGTGTGGAAACGAAGGAACAACAAAGTCTGATACGACTGACTGATATTTTGCAAATGAAGTATTTACTGTATGGTCCTCAGATTTTACTAAGATATTCTGTGATTATCTAATTCAAATACATTCAGTTGTTCCCACTTGTGTTCTCGTTCACTTCAATAGCATCTCATTTCTATACGAACCAAAAAGTATCTGGACCTTTGTTTAGGTATATGCTGTAACTTTAGAGCATGATACTTCTCTTAATCCTAAATAACAAGTCAGTGGTCCAGAAAATGTAACTTAGTTACAAAAATCAGTATCTAATTGTATTCAAATTTATAAAATTGGTCATCAATAGTTGTCTTACATATCGATTATCTCTTTTTTCCTCCAAAAGTATATATAAGTCCTTCTTACTCTTTTTTTTATCATTTTAGTCTAGTGATTTGTGTGGAGTACGTGCATATTCGATGCTAGATCAACCTGGACTGTATACTCTTGGGACAGCTATTATTGATTACCGTGGTTTTCGCGTTACCGCTCAAACAATCATACCAGGTTAGACTAATAGTTTTCTGCATAATCTTCGATTGTTGGGCTGAGAAAATGGGTTTCAGCCACCACTTAGAATAAATTGGTAAAACGATTTGAAATACTCCAACAATATCCTCGCAATCCAGAATTTACATTTTTCACAAATCCTTAACCTTTCTTATCGTTGCAACTGAAACATATACATCATACAAACTCATAAGTTATCTGTTTGCACGTGTTTGATAACTTCATCTTCAGAGTTCTTGCAAACACAAAGTAAAATTAAATAGTACTTGGTATCTAAAACTGTATGAGCCCCCAAATGCCCTGGTACGGCCGAGAGTGGGGAGAGTCCGCTCTCCCTCTCGAAATGCTCTCACATGGCCATGCGTATATAGCCTCTGCCAGGGAAGTCCTACTCACTGCCTTCTCGTGGCATAACTGTTGTTTACGAAAATGAGAGGACGAAAAGCGAATTTCTGGCGCTTTAACCGGACCCCAAACCAATGGTGCACATGGGCTCCAGTATCCTGCCTGTGGGAACAAATGGCGTATGAACCAATCGTTTGTTACCGGCTACCATGAGACTGCATCTCCTCACGATGCTCCACTGCCTTGTGGGTCAGACGTTTAGGTCAAAGGCTCGGGGTGTGGCCCCCTAAGAAAACCACCTGCTTCGGTTTGGGCACCCGGGCAGTATCACAGCCCTCACACAAATCAATTGAGATTTGTGTGGCGCATATGTATTTGGTGCCTCCCTGTACCTATACTTATGTGTTAAAATGAATGAATAAATACTGTATGATTATTCTCTCTTTCAATTATCGCGTCGTGTATGAAGGTCATCCGTTTTTTCTGTAGGTATTTTGGAGAAAGAACAAGAACAGTTAGTTGTTTATGGTTCGATTGATTTTGGTAAGACAGTGCTCACCGATAAACGTTATGAAGAGTTATTGTCTAAAACGGCTAAACAGTTGAAAATCAAACCACACAAGTAAGTTTTGTACTTTGTTCATCTAACTGTATAGTTTCATCTCGTAAAAAACAACAGTATGTTTATTCTGCATTAGTAAAATTGTGTTTAGCTTGCGGATATTTAAAACTAAAGTTTATCATAGAGCAATGATCTTAACACTGAAACAGTGATTGCCGTTAAGAAACAAAGTTGACTGACGAATGTAAAGTTTTAAAGAATACTAAAAATTGAAACTACTTGCAAGCTAAAGAATGTGTATATCAATTGATTTTTACTCAAGACATGCATTCCTATGATCCTCTGCTTCGGTTTGGGCACCCGGACAGTATCTCAGCTCACGCACTAAAACCATGATGAACTATTTGCTTATGGAAAATATTCCTTTCTATCTGATTAACATTGAAATAACTCGTACTATTATTATTATTATTATTATTATTACTATTATTATTATTATTACTCTACCACGTCATTGATTCACCCTCTCTTATTCTTACTTTATGTATCCGTTTCGACCTAGACAGCAGCTCACCTATGGTGAAAATTCAGCTTTATCTAAACGTTCCCGAGTCACTGCCTGGTTGAAAATTGTATGTTACTACCGAACATGAGTACTGAAGCAGTTTTTCTGAAACCGCGTGCACCATTCAAACTGGCTACCTTCAACGTTCGCACACTTATGCAGGTCGGACAACAGATAGGTCTGGCTATGTCTTTGGAAAGTCTTAATATTGATGTGTGTTGTCTATCCGAGACCCGTATTCAAGACTCTGGTGAAGTACTACAAGTTCGCTCTCCATCTGTCGCTTCAAAAAGCTTGTTTTATGTGCGTTTATCCGGGGACCCTGTGGCATATTCGTCTGGTCTTGCTGGCGTTGGGGTCGCACTAAGCGCTAGAGCTGATGCAGCACTAGTCGACTGGATCCCCATTAACAGTCGGTTATGTGCTGTTAGATTAGAAAGTTCCATCAAAGTGAGAAGAAATAGGCGTGAGAAACGATGTCTTTTCATCATCTGCGCCTATGCCTCGACAGATTGCAGCCCGGATGCAATCAAGGATGAGTTCTACCACCAGTTAACTGTTCTTCTCCAGAAAGTGCGCTCGACAGATATTGTAGTACTAGCTGGAGACTTGAATGCTCAGGTCGGGCGTCTAGGCACAGAAGAGAGTCGTTTAGGTGGCCGATGGGGACTCGTTGGTCGCAGGACAGATAACGGGGAACGTCTACTGCAACTATGCACAGACCACAACCTGTTTCTGGCTAGCACTAACTTTCGGCACAATCATCGCCGATGTGCCACCTGGCGTCCCCCTTCTACATCTCAAGCCTGGATACAGATTGATCACATCGCGATCAGCTACCGCTGGCGTGGTTGTGTACAAAACTGCCGCTCCTTTTGGAGTACCTATCTGGAATCTGACCATGCTCTGGTCTGCGCCAATCTTACCTTACTTTTCAGTGGACAACGAAGTGACCGCCACCAAAGGATTGATGTTAGCAAGCTGGCTGCAACTTCTGTTGCTAGTAAGTACCGAACCGAGCTAGCTTCTAGGCTAGCTACCATTCCACCGAAAAGTATAGATGAGCATTGGTTGCAATTGCATGACGCCATGAAAATGGCGGGTACAGTCTGTTGTGGGTTTGCGAAACGTCCCGCTTACAAGCACTGGGTTTCTTCTGGTTCCTTACAACTGATTGAAGCCAGTCGGTCTACTCCGGGTGACCGTGAGTTTGACCACAGACGAAGGATGTTACGTAATGAAATCGGCCAAAGCTTGCGTAAGGACCGTGAAGCCTGGTGGTCGGAGCGTGCTAATGAGTTGGAAGCAGCAGCTGCATCTGGTAATTACCGGAAGCTCTTCCAACTCATCCGAGCCACTGGCAGCAAGAAGTCTGGTGTGAGCGAAACAATTTGCGAGGATGACGGAACGCCAATCACTAACATCCATCGACGTCTTGGACGATGGGCAGAATTCTTCGAAGGGCAGTTCAACTGGCCTGCTGCTCCGGCAACATCGGCCAGACTGTCCTGCCCTCCATGGCCGGTGACGACTGATCCACCAAATGAGGCTGAAGTCCGCAAAGAACTCCAACTCTTGAAACGTTACAAATCACCGGGTTCACGTTGTTCCTGTAACAACTATCGGGGGATAAGTCTACTTCCGATTGCGTCCAAGCTATTGGCTTCCGTCATACTTCGTAGATTGTTCAAAACCCGAGAAGGATTGACTCGCGAGGAGCAGGCTGGGTTTCGTTCTGGACGAGGATGTATTGATCATATCTTCACCCTCCGCCAAGTGTTAGAACACCGCCATACTTATCAAAGGCCAACAATCGTAGTGTTTCTTGATATCAGGGCTGCCTTCGATTCGTTGGACAGAACTGTTCTCTGGGATTGTCTATTGAAGAAGGGTGTACCTGAGAAGTTTATTAAAAGCCCTATACACAAACACCTCTGGCAGAGTGAGGGCACACAACCACCTTTCTCCACTATTCCATTCAAGCAGTGGGGTCAGAGAGGGTTGCCCAACCTCACCATTCCTCTTCAACTTTGCCATCGATGACATTCTGGAAACAGCTCTGATGGATGTAAGTAATGGTGGTGTGGATCTGTTGCTTGGAGAAAGACTTCTCGACCTTGAGTATGCGAATGATATTGTCTTACTGTGCGAGAATGCCCAAGCTATGCAATCCGCACTTAATCAGTTGGCAATCAATGTCCGTAGGTATGGTATGTGCTTTGCACCTTCGAAGTGCAAAGTACTCCTACAAGACTGGCAGGATTCTAATCCTGTACTCACTCTGGACGGTAAGCAGATAGAAGTGGTCGAGAAGTTCGTGTATCTAGGTAGCTGCATAAGTGCTGGTGGTGGTGTGAGTGATGAGATCAATGCACGCATAGTGAAAGCCAGAGCGGCTTATGCCAATCTGGGCCATCTTTGGCGCCTTCGTGATGTTAGTCTGGCTGTTAAAGGTCGGATCTACAAGGCGACGGTGAGAGCAGTTTTGCTGTATGCTTGTGAAACCTGGCCTCTCCGAGTTGAGGATGTTAGACGACTCTCTGTGTTTGATCATCGTTGTCTCCGAAGGATTGCTGACATTCAGCGGCAACACCATGTTAGTGATGCAGAGGTTCGGCAACGTGTGTTCGGTCACAGAGACGATAATGCAATTGGTGTCACCATCTTGAAACACCGACTTCGGTGGCTTGGACATGTTCTACGAATGTCGTCCCAGAGAATTCCTCGTCGTGCTTTATTTGCCGACTCTGGGACTGGTTGGAAAAAGCGGAGAGGTGGTCAGTATATGACATGGTGTCGTGGTATGAAAGAAAGCTGCAAAGGGCTGGTTTGTGTTGGTCCTTCACGACTCCCTGGCTGGGGTCCGAGAGACGGTGTAACGCAGTGGCTAGAGACGTTATCAGATATGGCTAAGAATAGAAGCCAATGGCGATCCTGTTATAACCTTTTACTTTCTTCATAAAAAGTGGTTGTATCTTCCTTAACTGAAAGATTTCTTCTGATTGTACCTTTCCGTTTTCCCCATCATTGTTCTCTCCCTCTCTCTCTTTTTTTTATAATTCCCCACGTTCATTATCTTTTTTTTTCTCCTTCTCTTCAAATTATCATTGTTTTGTGTGGCGCATATATATTTGGTGCTCCCCTGTACCAATATTTATGTGTTCAAATAAATAAATAAATAAATTCCTATGATCCTTGACAACAGCCCGCTGAAGTGATCACAGATTAGTCAGTTTTTGTTAATAAATGCTAATTTCCTGTCCTTTATTGATAACATCAAGTGCATTTTCCTCTAATTCGTATTCTGATTGATTGTCACCACTTCTGATTTGCAAATTTTCTGTTTCAAAGTTATGTTTTACTGTTTTTACGGAGATCCCCTATTCCAGTCATTTTTCATAGAAAAGCAAGCCTTTTTTGTACTCCCCTTCATCTTAGTTTTTATGATTCGACGATTGTCGTTGAAGCGTTGTGTGTGGCGGTTGCCTTAAAATTGAGTTCACGATAAATTCCATTTTCACTAGAGTAATATCGGTCGCTTTTAGTTGGCCTATCAGTGTAGACTCGACCGACCCAAATTTCAAGATTATTCATTTATTTATTTTAACACATAGGTATTGGTACAAGGATGCACCAAATACATATGCGCCACACGAATCTCAATTGATTTGTGTGAGGGCTGTGATCCAAAATTGCTACTCATGTGATCTACCTTGGTACACAGATTTGTTCTACGAATATATATTTGGAATAGGAACTAGCATGAAGTCTACAAGCGTGTCTTAATGCTGCATTTATTGTTTCGATTTCTAGCGTTTCGACAGGTGTTTTAGAAAAAATACATCTAAACTACGGCCGAACTCTAATCAGATAGTTGCATATAGATAATAGCTAATGAACCGTTATAAATAAAATTTAGATAGCCTCATGTTATGCATCCACAACGTCTCATTACTTTAATCACTAAGTGTGTTAAGGTTTCTGATATCATTCCATGTTGAAAATAATTCCAGTTTCAAAGGGATCTTCACTAACCACCTATTTACAAAAACCTAAAACAGTATATTACTTATAATCATAGTTGGAGCGTGAAGGGTTCTCATTTTTTCGGTTTCGGAGCTATGGAATGCACATTTCAGCATTTATTTTTCGATAAAGAAATATTTTCCAAACTTTATTTTATGTCTAGTTTACATAATCACACTTAGTCAATCTTACAAATAAATTCGATTACTTATGGTCCTCTGTAGTCTTTTCTTGTTTGATCTGTTTAAAGTAATGTTGATAACGGATGATAACAATAATACTAACATAATTATGTTATTTGTTTTGTTTAGTTTATTTTAAGTGCTTTTTAAAATTCATTAATTAAATTTACAGAGTTGTCAATCAGTCAGGGGATGCAATACAGTTATATTCATCTGTGGATTGTAAAGGAATTGTTGGAAATGATAATCGAACTTATATTCTGGATTTATTACGTACTTTCCCACCAGATCTAAACTATTTAGATAATGGTAGTGATATACGACCTCAATTGTCTCCTGAATTGGTGAAATTAGGTTATCCTTATCAACACCGACATATGTTGGCGACTTTAAGACAAGAGTTGATCGAGGCATTTTTTGAGTAAGACTATATTTATCTATTTATGTCTGATAACACCTTTAAAAATTGTTGTTTATTATGAATTGTAGTACTAAGCTGATTGACGCGTAAATATTATCGTGTTACTGTCATGTAGTAAGTACTCGCCATGATGTTTCTTAACATCTATTCGTTAAGAGTAGAATACTGGTTTTCTTTTTCTTCTCTTGACCTACTATTGATGATAATTAATGCTGGAATCTATTGCTTTGTAACAGCTAGGTGGTTAAACCAAGCTACCGTCCCACCTTAATGTTGATAGCTCAATTATAATGTTTAGTCGATCTCAGTCCAGACAATAAAATAAAAGTGGTTCGTTTTCTACACTTACTCCCTTATGCTATTTTGAAATTATTTTTTGTCTACCTGACATTGGAAATTAACTATCCAGGTTTTAAATCACGGAATAGCATGAAGTGACTACAGATTAGTTAGTATCCTGCTAACGAACTAACCATACCTTATTGGTAAATTCACTTTTGTATAGATTATTTGAATCCCATTGAATTTTAGGACTACAATTCATCTATCTCTTATTGGCATATGTGCATCCTACGCCGATCGCCTCAATATTGCCTTAATACACAAGTATTGTAAGTTAATATAGATGGTGCCTAGCAGTGGAATCCAGAACGCGTTTCGTCTTATTTCGGAATCGTTAGTTGGATGTACCTCGAAGTGCTCTCACATGGCCACGCGTATATAGCCTCTGCCAGGGAAGTCCTACTCACTGCCTTCTCGTGGCGGGGGTGTTGTTTACGAAAATGAGGGGACGAAAAGCGAATGTCCGGTGCTTTAACGGAATCCCAAAACAATGGTGCAAATGGGCTCCAGTATCCTGCGGGAACAAATGGCGTATGAACCAATCGTTGGTCACCGGCTACCATGGGACTGCATCTCCTCACGATGCTCCACTGCCTTGTGGGTCAGACGTTCAGGTCGAAGGCTCGGGGTGTGGTCCCCTAAGAAAACCACCTGCTTCGATTTGGGCCTGACCGTTGTTGCTACCTTGACGTGGTGGTCGGGCTTGCCTATCGTGATGAAGCAACTGAGCTATACTGGCTGGAACAACCGTTCCTCAAGGTCCTATCATGCCAAACAGGTAGGTTGAAGAGCGGTAAGACTAAAAACAACAAAACCTAGGTCTGAAGGCGAAGTCGTACTGCTGACTGTACAGAGGTGTGACAGCAGTAAGGTGTTTCCTTCAGACAACCAGCATGACAGCGATGCTGCCTTCCCACAAGAAGGGGTGGAGTTAGAAAAGGTCGACTCTAAAAATGCACACCTCGCCTTATCCCACGGATATCCGTCTCCGGCGGTAAGGACTCAACAAGTACGGGGCTAACACAAAAATCACTCATAAAAAGGTCGTGTGTGACCGACCTCAAGCAGCTGTCCCTTGGGCACTGCGGTCACGCTCCCAGGTCACTATGACCAACTCTAATCCAATTTCCTTTTCAGGTACCTCCAGAAGAACCCTTCCACGGTGTGGGCAACCGGGAAGTGATAACCGCCCTCATACCTCTAACAGCACTCAAGACCATTGTATTCATAGTCAACCTCCCTCTTCAATTCCTATTATTCCTCCTACATCGACTTTATACACTAAACTTGCTCTTTTAGCTTCCTCCTCAACTGTCACCACAGCCAACGATTCTAGTGCTCAAAACACTGTCCCAGGTCTACTGAAACCTCGCTCCAAACTACATATTGGAGCCTTCAACGTACGCACACTATGCCAAATCGGTCAGCAGGCTTCCTTGGTTAAAACCTTAGAATCTCGTACCATTGATGTATGCTGTGTCTCCGAAGCACGCATACAGGATCCTAGTGTGGTCATTCACTTGACCTCACCTCGGCAAAACGGAGAGCCAACGAGATACACCTTCCGTGTATCTGGTGACCCGATGGCTAGTTCTCGTGGACTGGCAGGTGTAGGCATAGCACTTAGCATGAGGGCGGAACAAGCGCTATTAGAGTGGATCCCCGTTAACAGTCATCTATGCTCTGTTCGGCTAAACGGCTCCGTAAGAACTCGGAAGGATAGGGACACACGTCGTTGCCTTTTCGTCGTTTCTGCCTACGCTCCCACTGACTGCAGTTCGGATGAAGTGAAAGATGAATTTTACAGAAAGCTGTCTGAACTTCTTCAGAAAGCTAAACGTTCAGACATAGTACTCGTAGGAGGTGACTTTAATGCCCAGGTAGGTAGCTTAAACAAAACAGAAAGACATTTAGGTGGGTATTTTAGTATTCCGGCACAGCGAACAGATAATGGTGATCGTCTGTTGCAACTGTGCTCAGACAATCGTTTATTTTTAGCAAACACAAATTTTAAGCATAAAGAGAGACATCGTCTAACATGGCGACCCCCTGCACCAAACCAACGATGGACTCAAATAGACCATATTGCCATCAGTCATCGTTGGAGAGGGTCGATAGAAGATTGTCGCTCATTCTGGAGTACCTGCTTGGACTCTGATCATGCCCTAGTACGAGCACGCATCTGCTTGCGCCTCACTGGACGCAAAAAAGCCACACAAAAAAGACTCATGAGAACCGAATTGAGTAATGAGAAAGCCAAAAGTAGGTTCCAGGAACAACTGAGGTCACACTTAGGTAGTTCTGAAAACGAGGCTGACCCAGATGTTGCTTGGAAAGTTATACAAGCAGCTGTGGAAACAGCAGTGACATCTACCAGTGATTTAAACCAAATGGTTACAAAAAACCAATGGATTTCGTCAAGGTCTATTGCACTGATAGATTCTCGTAAACTCATCCCATCAGGTTTTGAATACGATGAAGAGCGTAAAGAAATCAAATCTAGATTAAGCAAAAGTCTAAGGAATGATCGTGAGCAGTGGTGGGCAACGAAAGCAAAAGAGATGGAAAAGGCGGCGGCTATAGGAAACACAAGACAACTCTACAGACTAATAAAAGAAACTGGAATTAATAAATCAAGTGTAAGTCAGACCATTTCGGAAAAAGACGACACTCTCATCTGCTCCCAGTCCAGACGCTTAGAACGATGGCGGAACACTTTAGGGAGCAGTTTAGCTGGCCTTCAGCTACTCTACAACTACCCTCTATTCCCAGACAGTGTGAATGGAACATTGAAGTAGGTCCCCCAACTCTAGCTGAAGTTCAAAAGGCTATAGCTAATCTGAAACGAGGAAGGGCAGCTGGTCCAGATGGATTGGCCCCAGAGGTCTTTAAGGATGGTGGTCTAGTCTTAGCGATTAGGTTGACTAATATTTTAGCTAAAATCTGGGAGTTAGACGTTATTCCATCTAACTGGTCACAATCACTTATCGTCCCAATATTTAAGAAAGGGTCAAAAACATCCTGTGACAACCACAGAGGGATTAGTTTGACTAATATAGTATCTAAAATACTAGCTTCGATAATTTTCGGACGCCTAACTAAGACTCGTGAACTGCAAACACGTGAAAATCAGGCTGGCTTCAGACCTGGTCGTAGCTGCATCGACCACATATTCACCATTCGTCAGGTTCTAGAACACAGGCATACTTATCGGCGTCCGACAATGGAGGTATTCCTTGACTTAAAAGCAGCGTTTGACTCTGTTGACCGAGAGGTTCTGTGGCAGTGTCTGTCATTGAAAGGCGTACCTCAGAAGTACATAAACCTTGTGAAGGCTCTTTACTCGAACACTACTAGTCGAGTGAGAGCTTATGGCGAACTGTCATCTGCTTTCGCAACCTCAAGTGGCGTCCGTCAAGGCTGTCCACTTTCTCCTTTTTTGTTTAACTTTATCATAGACATCCTGATGGAAATAACGCTCTCATCGACTGACTTCTCGGATATTGATCTCCTACCAGGAGGTCCACTTATTGACTTAGAATACGCAGATGACATAGTCCTGTTTGGTGAAGACGCTGATGAAATGCAGAGTCTTTTGGTAGCACTGAGCAACAATGCTAGAATGTTTGGGATGCGCTTTTCTCCCTCTAAATGCAAGTTGTTGCTTCAGGACTGGTCTGCATCAACACCTGAACTAAGGATAGGGGGTGAAGTAGTCGAACGCGTTGACAACTTCACTTATCTTGGAAGTCTGATCAGCCCTAATGGGTTGGTGTCTGACGAAATCTCAGCACGGATTCGAAAAGCTCGTTTGGCCTTTGCCAACTTACGTCATCTATGGCGTAGGCGAGATATCCGTCTATCAATTAAGGGACGAGTATACTGCGCGGCAGTTCGTTCCGTTCTACTATACGGCTGCGAAACATGGCCTTTAAGAGTGGAAGATATTCGTAAGTTACTAGTATTTGACCACAGGTGCCTTAGAAATATTGCGGGTATCTGCTGGGATCACCGGGTAAGTAATAGTGAGGTTAGACGCAGGGTATTAGGAAATGATGGTAAATCAGTTGATGAGGTTATGAACCTTCATTGACTGAGATGGTTGGGCCACGTGTTGCGTATGCGGCCAAACCAAAACGTGGCATTAGTGCTTGAAGTCACTAACTTCTGGTCTGAGCCATGTTGGTAGATGCAGACTACCTGGTTGGGGTCCGCGTGACTATCGTAACCAATGGTTGGAGACTCTTGGTAACATGGCTCAGAATCGATCACAATGGCGTCGGTGTATACACTCTCTGTCTTCCTTAAATTAAGAGATTAAAATCGCTTCATATCTGTCTAGGAACTAATTCTTTCTTCCTTTACTATCTCCTTATACACAATCTTTCTTCTATATATTACCACCACTGAATTGACTACTTTTATGAATCCGGTGTTCATCTTGTTGTGCTAATGCGGTATGGCAACTTGGACCGATGCATATACGTGCCTGGTCCTACGTTGCAGCTGACTGACTGACTGACTTCGATTTGGCACCCGAGCAGTACCACAGCCCTCACACAAATCAAGTAATTTATGTGGCGCATATGTATTTGGTGCCTCCTTGTACCAATATCTATGTGTTAAAATAAATAAATAAAAATACCTTAGTGGTTTTCCCATGAAAAATACATTGACTACCATGTTCCTTTCGTCAGGTTTTAACTATTATTTGTTTTCAATTTCTCGCTGTACATAGCCATCGTTACGAAATGTTTCTACGTCTGGCTGCTCTAGAGATTCAGAAGGGTAAATCTTCCTTAAAAAATGAATGTGATGATCAGGTAAGAAGCGTCTACGTTTTTTATTTTTTCAGTTCTACATTTTTCATTTTTTACGTTGATTGACATTATTTATCATTCACTAATCGGTCGTTTTTATGACTACTCCAAGTACCCTTGTACGGCAGAGGGTGTAGAGAGTTAGCTCTCCCTCTCGAAATGCTTTCACATGATCACGCGCATACAACCTCTGCCAGGGAAGTCCTACTCACTGCCTTCTCGGGGCAGGGTGTTGTTTACGAAATTGAGAAGACGGAAAGCGGATATCCGGTGCCTTAACTGGGTTGGCGGATACATAGGATTCACCTAGGGAAGTTGGAAAACCCTGATTCCAAACCAATGGTGCTCATGAGCTCCAGGATCCTGCGGAAACAAATGGCGTGTGGACCAATTATTGGTCACCGGCTACCATGGGACTGCATCTACTGACGTTGCTCCGCTGCCTTGTGGATCAGACCTTTAGGTTGAAGGCTCCGGATGTGGCCCCCTAAAAACACCACCTGCTTAGGTTTGTTCACCCGAGCAATATAACAGCCCACAGACAAATCAAGTGATTTGTGTGGCGCATATCTATGCGGTGCCCCTTTGTATTTATGTGTTGAAATAAACAAATTAAATCAACGAGAAAGTGCTCATTCGTCACTGAATTTATCAACCATACGCAATGGAATCAAATCACTAGTGTGATATTAGAGTTTGGTATTAGTATATACAAAATTACATTGTTGCGTTCTTTTATAAGGCAAGGAAAATAGTTAGTCATTTACAACGTGGGACCGGGCATATGTGCGTCGATTCAAGTTGCTACACCTCATTAGCACAACAAGATGGTTACGAAATTCATACAACTAGTTACTTCAATGACAGTAATATATAAAAATATTGTGTATACGGATATATTACAGGAAGAAAGAATTAGTTCGTAGAAAGAAAGGTATAAAGTGATTTTAATCTCGCAGTTTAAGGGAAGACAAAGAGTGTATACACCGATGCCAATGTGATCGATTCTGAGCCATGTTATTCAGTCTCTAACCATTGATTACAATAGTTGCACGGACCCCAACCAAGTAGTCTTCATCTACCGACCTGGTTCAAACTACAAGCTAATGGTTTCAAGCACTGATGCCACGTTTTGGTTTGTCCGCCCCTAAATTTCTTCCGACTGGGAGAGAGAAACGAAAACGGGGAAAGATTTGCAAATCTGTGTGCATTCAATAAATTGGTCATAGGCGGTACAATATTTCCACGCAAACGTATACATAAAGTTACATGGATCTCACCGGACCACACCACAGAGAACCAGATAGATCATATTTGCATCAATAAAAAGTTCCGAAGGACAATGGAAGATGTGGAAACCAGGAGAGGAGCGGACATAGCTTCAGATCACCACTTGGTTGTGGCCAAATTGAAACTGAAGCTAAAGTAGAACTGGACAACTGGACAAACAGCGCCACAAAGGTTCAATACAGCCTTCCTTCGAGATACTGACAAACTCAATGAATTCAAGATAGCTCTCAACAACAGGTTCCAAGCCTTACAGGACCTACTGAAGGAAGAAGAAACTACTATGGAGGATAGCTGGAAAGGTATCAAAGAAACATTAACTTCAACGTGTCACGAAATTCATTGGCCCCAAGAAGCATCATCACAAGGAATGGATCTCAATAGAAACACTGGACAGGATCAAAGAAAGGAAGAACAAGAAGACAGCAATTAACAATAGTCGAACACGAGCAGAGAAAGTCCAAGCACAAGCTGAATATACAGAAACAAACAAGGAAGTAAAGAAGAGCATTAGAGCCGACAAGCAGAAATACGTGGAAGAACTTGCAACGACGGCGGAAAAAGCTGTAAGAGAAGGAAATATGAAACAGCTTTATGATACAACGAAGAAGCTAGCAGGGAAATACAGTAAACCAGAGAGACCAGTCAAAGACAAAGAAGGAAGACCAATCACTGAGATTCAACAACAGCGCAACAGATGGGCAGAGTACTTCGAGGAACTCCTGAACAGGCCGGCTCCAATGAATCCACCGGACATCGAAGCAGCACACACAGATCTTCCTATAAACGTCAATCCACCAACGACAGAAGAAATCAAAATGGCCGTCAAACAAATCAAGATCGTGAAAGCAGCAGGACCTGATAATATACCAGCTGAAGCGTTGAAGTCAGACATCGAAGTAACTACAAACATGCTTCATCTTCTATTCAAGAAGATTTGGGAGGAGGAACAAGTGCCGATGGATTGGAAAGAAGGACACCTCATCAAGATTCCAAAGAAAGGAGATCTGAGCAAGTGTGAAAACTACAGAGGCATTACACTACTGTCAATACCGGGTAAAGTCTTCAACAGAGTGTTACTGAACAGGATGAAAGACGCAGTTGACGCTCAACTTCGAGATCAACAAGCTGGATTCCGTAAGGACCGGTCGTGCACAGACCAGATTGCGACACTACGGATCATCGTCGAACAATCAATTGAGTGGAACTCGTCACTCTACATCAACTTCATTGATTATGAGAAGGCATTTGACAGTGTAGATAGGAGGACGTTATGGAAACTTCTTCGACACTACGGAGTTCCTGAGAAGATTGTCAACATTATCCGGAACTCATACGATGGACTACAGTGCAAAGTAGTGCATGGAGGACAGCTGACAGACGCATTCCAAGTAAGGACCAGAGTAAGACAAGGCTGTCTTCTCTCTCCCTTCCTGTTTCTTCTGGTGGTCGACTGGATTATGAAGACCTCGACATCTGAGGGAAACTACGGCATACGATGGACAGCTCAGAACCAATTAAACGATTTAGACTTCGCAGATGACCTAGCCCACCTATCACATACACACGAACAAATGCAGATAAAGACAGCCAGCATAGCAGCAGTCTCTGCATCAGTAGGCCTCAACATACACAAAGGGAAAACCAAGGTCCTCAAATACAACACGGAGAACAGCAATCCAATCACTCTTGATGGTGAAACTCTGGAAGACGTGGTATCCTTCACATACCTGGGAAGCATCGTCAATAAACAAGGAGGTTCAGATGCAGACGTCAAGGCGAGGATTGGCAAAGCTAGAGAGGCATTCCTTCAACTGAAGAACATATGGAACTCAAAACAACTTTCAACCAATATCAAAGTCAGAATCTTCAATACGAACGTCAAGGCAGTTCTACTGTACGGAGCTGAAACTTGGAGAACTACAACAACCACCATCAAGAAGGTACAGGTATTTATCAATAGCTGCCTACGCATGATACTCAACATCCATTGGCCGGATACCATCAGCAACAGCCTTTTGTGGGAGAGAACCAACCAGCTTCCAGCTGAAGAGGAAATTAGGAAAAGACGATGGAAATGGATAGGACATACATTGAGGAAATCATCAAACTGCATTACGGGACAAGCGCTAACTTGGAATCCTGAAGGGGAGAGGAAAAGAGGAAGGCCAAAGAACACATTACGTCGGGAAATAGAAGCAGATATGAAAAAGATGAATAAGAACTGGAAAGAGCTTGAAAGGATTGCCCAGGACAGGGTTGGATGGAGAATGCTGGTGAGCGGCCTATGCTCCTTCACGAGGAGTAACAGGCGTAAGTAAGTAAATTTCTTCCATCTGTTTCCAACACTAATCAGCATTGCACGTTGTGGTAGACGGTGTTCAGGCCTACGTGACACATGGTCCATCTATCTTAGTCGATGAAGATTTACGACCTCGTCAACTGATTTACCATCATTCCCTAATACTTTGTGTCAAACCTCAACTATTACTTACCCGGTGATCCCAGCATTATTTCTAAGGCATCTGTGGTCAAACACTAGTAGCTTCCGAGCATCTTCTACCCGTACTGGCCACGTTTCGCAGCCGTAAAATAGAACGGAACAAACTGCCGCGCAGTTTACTCATCCCTTAATTGATAGACGGATATCTTGCCTTCGCCATAGGTCACGTAAGTTGGCAAAAGCCAAACGAGCTTTACGAATCCATTTTGAGATTTCGTCAGACACTATCCCATTTGGGCTGATCAGACTTTCAAGATAAGTGAAGTTATCAACGCGTTCGACTACTTCACTTCCCAACCTTAGTTCAGGTGTTTACGCAGGCAGGTCGTGGAGCAACAACTTGTATTTAGAGGGGGAGAAGAGCATCCCAAACATCCTGACATTGTTGCTCAGTGCTACCGAAAAACTCTGCATTTTATCAGCGTCTTCACCAAACAGGATTACGTCATCTGCGTATTCAAAGTAGATAAGTGTACCTCCTGGTAGGAGATCAATGCCCAAAAATTCAGTGGACGAGAACGTTGTTTCCATCAGTAGACAATTCCAGAGAACCTCTTGGTCTACATAGTCAGGAAAGACGATCATTATCGGACGCCGATAAGCATGCCTATGTTCTAGAACCTAACGAATGGTGAATATGTGGTAGATGCAGTCACGACTAGTTCTGAAGCCAGTCTGATTTTCACGTGTTGACAGTTCACGAATCTTTGTTAGGTGCCCAATAATTATTAAGGCTTGCATTTTAGATTCTATGTTAGTCAATCTAATCCCTCTATGGTTATCGAAGGATGATTTTGACCCCCTCTTATATATTGGGACAATCAGTGATTGTGACCAGTCAGATGGGATTACGTCCCACTCCCAGATCTTAGCTAAAATGTTAGTCAACCTAATCGCTAAAACTGGATCACCATACTTAAAGACCTATGGAGCCAATCCATCTGGACCAGCTGCTCTTCCTCGTTTCAAATTAGCTATTGCTTCTCGAACTTCAATTAGAGTCGAGGGTCCTACTTCATTGTTCCATTAGGAATGGTGGGTAGTTTTAGATTAGCAGAAGACCAGCTGAACTTCGCCTGTCGTTCTAAACGTCTGGTCTGAGGGCAGATATGTGTCGTATTTTTCCGAAATCGTTTGACACTTGAATTCTTAATTCCAGTTTTTTTTATTTGTCTGAAAAGCTGTCTGGTGTTACCAAAAGCCGCCACCTTTTCCATCTCTTTTGCTTTCGTTGCCCACCACTGCTCACAATCGTTCCTTAGACTTTTATCTAACGTAGATCTGATTTCTTTACGCTTCTCAGCATGTTCAGAGCCTGATGGGATGAGTTTACGAGAATCTATCGTGACCCTTTGGTTCAAATTACCAATTGATATAGCTGCTGTTTGTATATTTTTCCAAGCAGGATCTAAGTCAACCTCGTTTTCAGAACTGCTTAAGTGTGATCTCGGTTGTTTCTGGAATCTACTTTTGACTTTCTCGTCACTGAGTTAAACTCTAATGGGTCTTAATGTGGTTTTTCTGCGTCAAGTGAGGCACAAGCAGTCACGTGCTCGCATTAGAGCATGATCAGAATCTAAACATGTGCTCCGGAACAATCGAGCGTCTCCGCCGTATCTAGTTATCTTAGCAACAATGTTTCGTCATTTTTCTCGTATGATTTCTTGTTTTGCTTCGAACATCCATCTCAGTTTTTAATGAAATAAGCTATTTCAAACTCTTCTTTTCTGATCTCTTTACTCTGTATATCACTTTAAACTTCTTGCAGCTGACAAAAAGTTTTAAAACAATTAGGGTCGATGAATCTTGCTATTATTGTTTTGTCAGATCAATTTTGTTGTCTCATTTATGATTTGCTTTTAAATATTACTCATGTTTACATGAATTATATTTTTTTGTATGTGTTATAGGATGCTGTTGGTGTGCAAAATGAACAAGCTAACTGTTCAAACACTAATGATGATCCCTTGTCTCCCAAAGATAGTCTAATTACAACCAAACATCAAATAGACCACCATGATGTTACTGGACACTCCGGTAATGCTTTGAACTCAGGGATTGGGACAATAAAGTCTCCAAACAAGAATCAATCAGATGATTTAAGCCTGATGAAAAAATTACTAGAAGATGATCAAGACACACAAAAAAGTGATTTGACCTTCATTAATTTTTATTATCTCTGTTTTGGCTCTTATCTTGAATATAAATTTCCACAGGCGAAAGGATCTGTATTTCTTAAGCTTGGGTATACTTCTTGGTTTTATGAAATTGTTTAACTACGTTTGAGACAGTGGAGAGAGGGGTGAACTTACGGGGTTTATATTATATTCAAAGTTCACAGGTGTTGCATCATGGAGGACTGGATGGCGTGTTTTCTGTATTTGAGACAGACGCTTCAACAGTCCTCATTCAAAACCCTCGACATGGAACTTAACCTAGGATTTAATAACCTGTCAGTATGCTCCCAACTTCAATGGTTCTTAGTCCTTGAACAAAATTAAATTAAATTTCAGTAGTATCTTGTAGATAAAACAAACGGCTTTCAGTCAGTAGGTTACAAGTATGAATTATGACTCATCTACATCGGTTCTCAATAGTTCAGTGGAGATTTTCCTATTTCTAACTAGAAAACGCTTCTCATTACAAGGATATGAAAACCTACTGAAACTATCCATAACCGCAGGTTCAAAGACAAAAGTATGCATTGAAAGTAACATTTTTAGTCTAAACGTTAAGCTTTTCTATCAGTTCTGTCTTCTAACATTCGTAAATAAAGCATTACAGTTGTTATTCACCGGTTTTCAGTATTGTTTCTTCATTTTAAATTTTTATTTAAACGCATGTAATCTTAATCTTTGATATTTTAACTCTTATTTTTGTTCAGATGACGTAATTCGGGAAGCTATCCGCAAAGCAGCAGCAACTGTCGGTTCTCTGAGTACAGATCGTTTTGAGCTTACATTTAATCCTGATATTTATCAAAAATTTGTCAAATTTTGTGATTCAGAGGTGAGCATTTTTGTGACACTCGAGTTTATGTTGAAGTATGCATAATAATTAATCAATCTGTTGACCATTACGTTAGTTGTAAATGAAAATATGTTGTTTATTCGTCATCAATAAATGAGTGGTGCTATCGGGGATTTAAACAGCTAAATTTCAACTGATGGTTGTGTAACTAATTATTTGAAATTTATAAATTTGCATAGTAATTTGTACAATATTTCTCACTTGTACAACTTTTTTCTACTAATCCTGTAAAATGTTGTTACAGAAATGTACCCTTTCCCGTTCCGAATAAACCATATGCTTAGTGAAAGTTTCCTTTGTTTGCCATATTCGATTGTTAGGCATGGATGATTGCTAAATGCGAATTCTCGTTGGTTATTGCATTACCTTCATTTATATTCCCAGCTGTTAATTTATCATGCAATAATTAACTCATTCATGTCACTTTACTTCACTGAATGACCTTTAATCCTTCGTGTATTTATACCAGCTGCTAGTTGGACAGTGTTTCTGTTTTTGGAAATTCACTTTTTTTGATAAAACTTCTATATATGTCTCAGACAGAAATTTAAACTTCTTCATCTTAGGAACAATCATTAACAGTTGATCAAGAACTAGTATGCAGTGCTTGCGAATTTCTGGTTTTAAAACAAATTCCAGCGTTTGTTAGAGACGCATTAAGTTTGTGCATCACTCCTCAAGATGGTAGAGCTCTGATAGAGTTAATGCATCAGCGGTAAGTTAACTGGTATTAATATTTGGCCACCTAGTTTTTATTACTATATGAGAGTTTTGAAATATGATTAGGAGTTATAGTTTGTTTGCATAAAATGTTCTATGTTCTAATGGTCGTCTTAAATTGAAAAAGTGCTATTGGCAGATTTACCTTCACAGCAAAGAAATAGTCTCGTTTATGATAAGTCACTAGTTTCATTATCAGATAGTTTTGTTGGAAAATGACATGACCATTTTACTGTAGACTTTGATAGTCTTATTCATAACAGAACATTTTAATGACTACTTAATTCTACAATATAATTAACTAATCCATGTGCAGTGAATCTTTAGATTTAACAAATGTTGGGGTATATGACATCATTATTTTTGATAAAAATGCAATATGATTAACAAGTTATTCAGATGATTGATGTTGACTGCAGCCCATATGATTTTCACTGTTATGTTGTCTTACCCAGAAACCGCTTAAATTACAGATTGCATTATGTTGACTGAAATAATTTTCGAAAATGCTTGAACCAACTGTTCTATTCATATACTCAAATAATAATTCTCATTGTTTCTTTTTCTTTCGCAGTGGCATTAATGTGCGTTATTTGAATCGTGTGATCGAATCAGTCGGTATTCACCAGTCGTTAGGTTATCTCAAAGTGAGTCTATACACTCGTCCATATCTTAAATATTAGTGTACAGAACAAGAATATCATATTATCATGCTTTTGGTGACGTGGCTCAGAATCGATCACAATTGCGTAGGTGTATACACTCTCTGTTTTCCTTTAAACTAAGAGATTAGAATCGCTTTATATCTTTCTTTCTACCAACTAATTCTTTCTTCCTGTACTATCTCCTTATATGCAATCTTTCTTTTATATATTACCACCACCGAATTAACTACTTCTATGAATTTGTTGTTCATCTTGTTGTTCTAATGCGGTATGGCAACTTGGACCGATACATATATGTGCTTGGTCCTACGTTGCAGTTGACTGACTGACTGATCACCGTGCTTTTAATTCGATTCTTTTCTTCTTATTATTCACGTAGTTGCATATTGCGAATTTTGATACTCATCTCTTTTGCCATGCTTTTTTGTGCTTACAATCATCCATGTTCGTTTGTTAGATGTTAATTGTTCCCTTGCAATCTGAAATTCTTTGTTCAAGTAAAAAACTTGAATTGGCTAATTTACCGATTAGTAATTAAATTTCATACCTGTTCTTTAACTGTCAATGATATTTATACAGACGAGTTTGTATATCATAATGCTCTGACAAACTATAATTTTTATGTAAATCGAGTTTTGGGAATTTGCAAAATACTTCACTAGACTAAGAATTAAATATGACTTTATTTGTCATAAATGTGTTTATTTTAAGTGTTATCGAAAAATGTACAATTTTCAGTGGCTTTTGTTGTAATGAAGATAAGTTTGCTTATAAATTCACTACAATAAATAGGTTCACGAATTTATAATCCAGACGTACTTTTCTTTACCAGATTAGATTTCAATGGGGGGGTCAGCATTACAATTTCGCCAAATAGTTTTATCTAATTGTGAATTTCCTAGGGTAGCTGCTGTTTTATGTTGATTGTTCAAATGTTCAGTGTTGTTCAGTTGTTATGTCACTGTTGTTCACTCTCACTTTTCTCAACTTAATGTTGTGCAACAGGTTACATTAACCGTTTTATTATGTTTATATTCCCTTGTTTTATTTAGAAAATGGCTATTTGCGAAGTTTTGTTACGGTCTGCAAAACATTTATTTAAAACATATCTTCAAGATGTTGATCCTATGCTTCTTTCTGTTGGGGTTGCTCATTTCCTCAACTGTTTTCTAACAGCATGTCCTAATCTTACACCGTTACTTGGGATTGATGAGGTGAGTATATTTGTTTGATTGAATTAAGGTTATTGTGCGCTTACATGTATTCAGTTAATCGTATGTGTGTGCTATTACATGTAATCCTGTTCTGCTAAGCAAATGTATTAAAGTGTTTTATTAATTACTTGTTAATATGATGAGATTTAATAGTTTCATAATTTGTAATAGTGTTGATTATTTAATTGTTAATAGTTTGACTGAAATTTGATCCCTCTTAGTTGGAGTATGTACATCCTGTGCGGGTTGCCTCAATATAGCCATTAAGGCACAAGTTTATGTGAAATAGGTTGTATGTGGTTATCAGTGTAATCCAGCGCGCGCGTTTCATCCAGCTAACGAGTCTCAAATAGGACGAAACGTGCGTCTTGGATTCCACTTTTAGCCACATTCAATCTATTTTATATCAAAAATTTTGTATCTTAATAAGCAATTTTGAATTATCATTGCTATTTTTAGTATTATTTTCGTTAATTTTATGCTATGCTATCTTCGAAATTTGGTAATTTAACACAAATGATTTTATTTCGTTCTTTTTTGCTTCAATGGTAGCAAGTTCTCAAACTGAATCGTAATAAAAAGAATAAGAAGAAATTGAAAAATCTTCGTGAATCACCAGGTTGGTTTGTATTGAGTTTCATAAAGTTGTATTTCATATGCGCTATGTGGTAATCTCAAATTATAGACAATTGGTATTACGGTTATCACGTAACAAAATTCAGTATTAATGAACAGAGACTTTTAATTATATATATATATATATATATATGATCAGGTTGAGTATATCCGACTTCTATACGCTTAAATTGTTGGACTGTATATTTAACATTGTACTTATATTTAATCTATGATTCAATCGAAAATTATTCTTCATTTTTTTTATACTTTATACAGAAAATAAATAGTTGAATTTGTTTAATGTGGTGTTTCTAACAATTTTTTATTGTTATTGTTTTGTTTCTTTCACTTAACAGAAGAAATGGCATGGCTTAATGAAACACATTCCAGTTTATGGTCTGAAATAATTAAAGAAGCTAAGGAATATTATCATTATCAAATAACTGCGTAAGTTAATTGTTCTAGTGAGAAACGACTACCATTTCCACTTGGTCAGTTAGTCAGCCATGGATTCTTGGAGTAACTTTTTTTAAGGTGACGTACAATCTAAGGATAAAGAAAAGCAAATCCACTTGGGTCGTTACAAACCATGACACCTATCGTCTCTGACCATTGATTACAATGAACTTCCTACTAGGTTGTCTGTACCTACCTACATGACTTTATCTAGTAGTCACTGTCTACTTGAGCTGTTGCTGTCTCGTTTCTTTTCGCCTAACCTTTCAATCTAGTACACCAGATGACATCACACGTCGAAGTAGGCGACGGTTGGGTTTACGTAACACTATATCTCATCCACTTGAGTTGATAAAGACTCAACACATCAATTAATTTGGCATCTTGACCGAATACCCTATATATATATATATATATATATATATATATATATATATATATACTGCTCACTCGGTGGTCCCATAATGCACGAGAGATGTTTCTGAAACATTTTTGATCGAATACTGGTAATCTACGAATATTATCTGTTCTGAATACCTATATCGATTGTTGTTCAACATGTTTTTAAACTGATAACAACTAGTCCCTTAATGAACGTCAACATTGTATAATATCTTGAATAGGCCTTTGTAATTTAGTTTAATATTACTATTATTATTTATTATCGTTATCATCTTATTGTCCTTGGATGCAAGCATAAATACCGAAAATTGGAATTATATAATTGATCACGACTATGAACTATTTAACGTTTCATGGTACTTGTTGAATAGTTTTCTTTCTCATGGTCACGCTACAATTTTTATATGTAATTTTTCATATAAAAGATTTTCAGTTTGGTTTTGTGGGGATCATTGAATTTCATTTTTATCATGAACCGATCAATGTCAGATCACCATCGTGGATTGGACATTAACACATAAGTATGCCAGCTCAGTGGTCTGTGGTTTGTGCGTGAGACCTAAGGTGTTGAGTTCAAATCCCGCGTATGGGATCGTGGATGCGCACTACTACGATGTCCTATACTAGAACAAGACGGCCATCCAGTGCTTCCAAGTTTTCAATGGTGGTCTAACACTTATCAATTCATAATTTTAATATAAAAGATTGTTTATCGCTTTGAATAATTCTGTAACGTAAGGTTGTGTAAAATCTTATGGCATTAAGTAGTAATTTTAATCGTATGTTTACAGCTGCACAACTATAAATTTTGATTTGGCTTCAAATACATTTAACGAACATTGATTTCAAAACGTAAAAAAGATACTGTCTACCATTACTTATTAATTAAGTAACAAATACTCATCGGTCTTGGCATTTATTATGAAAATTTAATAGTGAAAATTAAAAACAAGCAACAGTTGTTGTTGAAGCAAATTAAATCTATCACGTTAAATAATTTATCTAATGAACTCTTTCACATTATGCATCAGTTTTGTACGGTTTAAATTTTGTCCGATTTCTGTTAATCCCTCATTGCTTGTTCTTCACATTTAAATTAGGCCAGATAATACATTCAGTTTTTTTTTAAACCTTTATATATGCTTACACTTTCCGCACACATATCGGACAACGTTTCATATATATATATTGTACATATTTTGTAACTATAATCGTTGTTAATAATGGATTTTTTTTCCAATCTATCCATGTTTAGGTCGGACATTGATGAATTCTGTAAGACTTATGAAGTTCAACGTATTCAGCTTCTTAGAACATTTTGTACATCTGTTGGTATTCAGCTACTTTTACGCGAGTATAATCTCAATCTACCGAATGGTGCTAAACATCATCAAAAACCGGTATTTAATACTGAAGATATAATATCTCTTTACCCAATAGTGAAACATTTACATCCTCATGCAACTGATGCTTATCATTATTTTACAACTGGTCAAGCTCGAATTTCTGCTGGTCATCTTCAAGAAGGATTCGAGTTAATTAATGAAGCTTTAAGTCTTTTGAATGGTGTATATGGTCCTCTTCATCCTGATATTGGTGCTTGTAATCGTCTTTTAGCTCGTTTATCTTATGTTATGGGTGAACATGAAGCTGCATTATTATTCCAGCATCGTGCTACTATGATTAGTGAACGTGTACACGGAATTGATAATCCGAATACAGCTACTGAATATGTAGGTTCTTTATATTGTTGCGAATTGACTTTTTTTTCGGAAAATTTAATATGTAAAACCTAATGATAAGTATAATAAATGTACAACACGCTACGTTTGAAGAGATTACGAGTTCACCTAAATCTGCGAACGGAACGAAGACTCAGCGACGCGATGACCAGATAAATTAACTGTTCTGACGCGTCCCAGTCTGCTAACTAGAGAGAGAAGTCCAAGTTCACAAGAGGGAAAATATAGTCCACAAGCAGTCAGAAACACGAACAACAATAAGCACAACTGAAGTGTATATAAATATATAGTATAAAAACGTCCTTGGGAAAGGTTGCAAAATAGCATATTAAAATAAACAACGAACCAATGACATTGAAGGTCCTCTCAAGTGGCCAATACGATATAGAGGTAAAAATGAGCGCTTTTGGTGCGAAAAAAGAAAATTCAAATTTAAAATATAAAATTACATTGATAAGACAATTACCAAGTAAGTTCTGGGGATCTAGCATCTCTAACACAATAAAGTGCAAATGATTACTTATCAGTAAGTGGGATCTGTGGGGGTTTTAGTATTTTAACAGTTTAATTCACGAGTATTGAAAACCTGGATGCACTGGACGGCCATTTCGTCCTAGTATGGAGCTCGACAGTGCGCAACCACGAACACACACGCTGGACTCGAACCCCGGAACTTAGGTCTAACGCATGGACGCTTAACCTCTAGACCACTGAGCTGGTATCCAACAGTGTTAATGCCTAACTCCAATCAATCCACGATCTTGCTCAACTCTTCATCTATTATCCGAAATGGATAACTGTGTCATACCCAACACGGATTAGTTTCCACTGGTTACGGCTTAATTATAAAGAATCTCTTATCTGAAATATTAATGGACCGGCTTGTATGAATAAGTCTTGCTTAGTTTGGTTTCGTGTTGTTATTGAATTAATTTGAAGATATCAATTGGTAAGTTGTTCAATCAACTTCTAAATGTTGTAGCGATAGTATTTATTTTAAATGTTACTACAAAGCTATGAGAAATACCTAATTGTTATAATAAGTTTATTCTATGATATAAAAACTCTAACTTCACATTCATGATTCTTTAATGTTCGTTTATCACAGTTGCTAGTTTACTAACCGATTTCGCTTTATGCTAACAGTCATTAGAAAACTCATTTCCTCTATTTTTACCCTTAAGCATTTCAGTTCTCTCTCTATATACATTTAATAACCAAAGTCATCTGATCAAATTGTGGTCAATGTAAACGTATTTCGTATATGCTCCATTGTGTATTTCGACCAGAGGTATAGTAAGTAGATTTAACAGTTCAGTCAACCCACCCTTCTCAATAATTTTCTCAGATCGATTTAATTGACTTTATGAACTGTAACTTAATTCTGTAATCCACATACTGACCGACTATTCAGCAAATATGCTGCATATTGTAATTTATAGATTTATATTGATTTGTTCCAATTACTTTATTTCTTCACATCATGTAGATACATTTCTCACTTTATGTATTCGCTTGTGGACATATATCTACTGCTTTACAATTACTTTATCGAGCTCGTTACATAGCACTCTTATGCCATGGTGAATGTCATCCCGAAATAACACAAATAGACGTAAGCCCTATTTTTTTCATGCTTCAAAATGTTCATAACTTATTTACAGTTATTGTTTTTTTCCCGTTCCTTTTTTTAAAATAATATAGTTTAGTAATATGGATTATAATTCACTCTTATTTATTATAGACTGTTATAGAGTAGTGAGTTTTGACCTCGCTTTTTGTTTATATTTGTTATAACTTAAGATTTTTCTGAATAACAATTAGAAAATTCTTTCAATACTTACATTAACTATGCAAATTAGATAAACTGGATGATTACCACGCAACAATAAACCACCACTCGATGGCTGAGAGTGAGCTCAGGAATTCAAGAGGGAACTTGTTATTCAAATAAATGAATGTTCCAGTAGAACTGACACTGACTTCGGAACACACAAAAAATAGAAAAATTAAAGCGAAAACAACTATCAAGTAACAACAACAGCTAGATATAAATTGGATGAAAGCATGTTCCATTCATGAATGTGTTGGATCATGTTGATTGACTATTTCTTCGCGAATTAGGTCTAACGGATACTCGAGAATTGTTTCGTGTAAAAATTATAAACATACTAACTTTCTTATAGTGATTCCTACTTCCATTCAACATTTTTTTTATTTAAAAAATAATTGCATTCCTGTTCTGATTTGAGAAATTGTCGAATGAAGTAAATTGTCCAAACAATAAAAGTCAGAGCTGAGTTATAATAAGACAGATCATAACAACATTCCAACTACCATTTATTTACAATACTAGTTCATTTTAAATGTTGTTTTTCTTTCTAATCAACTTATTTTTTATTATAATTTCTCTTATTTGATTTGGATTGATCTCTTATGGTTCGTTATTCTTTATTATTTTAGACTAATATCGGTTTAATGTTACAGTTGGTTGGTGAATTAGATTTGGCTTTAATCTTTTTCGAGAATGCATTATCTTTGATTAAATTGTAAGTTGATTTAGTTCACATCTTTAAAACCTTATTTATTACCCTACCTTAATTTAGAAGTAAATTGACAATTAGCTTGTTTGGCATTTAGTTACTTTAATATGCCAAAACGATCTTTTCTCTTCGATCAATTTTCTTGGCTGCTTATCAAAGAAGGCTTACTGTAACAGAGCATTATCTTATTCGTAAACTTGTTCCACTTATGTTATAACTTGCGACCTGGGTGCCCTGTTAATGTATAACGTAACGATACCGCCAATTAGGGGGCAATGAATTATGAATCGGACCAGTGACTCATAAAACCCATAAGAGCAGTCTAGAGTACTTAACGGTCCTGCTTCCTGCCTATCCCAGCCAGTTAAGTCCAGAACACCAGTCTCAGCCCCTGCAATATGAATCATTTATTTCAAACATACTCGGTTTATATACCAACCAGACAGACCACATCACACCATAAAATATGAAACAACATTTGTACAAGAATTAACCAAATGTGGCTGTAAATGTAAAAGGTAGTAATTAATAGACAGGGCATAATTGAAGAATGGTAAGTCGTACAATAATAGTCCATGGGTCAAAATAAAGCTTATGATAAGAGGGACATGAATATGAATAGTTTAGTTACACAACAATTATACGATAAAAATATACGTTTAGTATTGGTCCATAAATGTTACCCAAAAGTTACTATTCACTATGCTTATCGGGACATAACACACCTCCCCTTTTTTGAAGATCCGGAGTTGATACCCAGACTTTTGATTTTCCGAGTTTATCCCCCACCACGAAACAGTGTTGGATCTTCATACTCCCAAGTTACAATTAATTTGATGGTGCCATTTCTCTAGTATTTTTGCCCTCAAAGTAATTAATTGAAGACAGTCTGTTAAACCATTTTTTCCAATTGTTGACTGCGTAGCTCACATCTTTACTGATTGCAGTAAAATAATTTCTCAAAATAATTGATTTTGTTAACTGTTGAAATTATTCGACAAATTAAAGTCACATACTGCAGTCAAGTATAATTTAATTCGTTGATTAATGTCAGTTTTCTAGTTAAATAGAAGAAAAAATCTCTGCTGTTGAAGGTTTCTTATTATCTAATAAATTTAAAGTATTCAATGCGCGTATAGCATTCACTAAGTATGATTTTTTATGTTTTAGATTTTATGGTGAACGAAATTTGAAAGAAGCTTTCACTTGTCATTTAATCAGTCTTACGTATACTTATCGCGGCGATTTTCGTACTGCTCTTGATTATGAAAAACGTCGTTTTTTAATATACAAAGAACGTTTAGGTCCAGATAGCGACTATACTAAAGATAGTGATGAATGTTTGCGACAACTTACCCAACAAGCTGTGACAATCGCACGTAAAGTAGCTGAACTCACAGCAAATGCCTCCACAACAAAGTCAATTGGAAGTAGTGATTCTTCTTCGTCCAGTAGTCATTTGAATTCACATTCAACTAACAATCATCTTTCTATCAGTGAATCACTTGTTGCTAAAGCAGTTTTATCAAATGCATTCTGTGGTGGTGTTAGTGGGAATGTCAACGCTACTGGAGGTACTGGTGGTGGTGGTTCATTAACTTTGCCTATGCCAACTGTTTCTTCAATTTTAGAAACTCTCAATCGTGTAAATGGAATATTAGTTATACAGATAAGGTAAGCCTACAAAAAAATATTTCAGTTATCATTGCGATTGGAATTAGTGTGGGTTTGCATAGGTACTATGTTCGAGGGATTAAGATATTACCTAGTACTGACCAACGGAGTGAAGGGCAGCAACACAACAACAGGACAAGCTGAGCTATTCACTTGCACCTCAGCCCTGCTAATTAAAAAAAAACAGATTCAACAGAGAAAATATGTAATTCCACAAGCAACCCAGAAGAAAGAACAACAGGCACATAGTTCATATATATATATATATATATATATATATATATATATATATATATATATATATATAATTTGCGTTATGAATTTTGTTTTATTAATTTATAGTTGTCAATATGCATGACGCCTTGATTTTATCATATAATAGAATGATTGTTTCATTTGAACAATAACTATTACACGCAGTTAATAGTAATTCAATTTTAATTCGTTTAAATTATCCCATTGTTGATATTTCGACTGAAATTGAATCTGTTTTGGTTTTCGACATGTGCATCTTGTACAGACTATCTTCATATATCTATTATGACAGAAGTTAATATGGAATAAATTTAGGGACAGTCAAACTAAATCTTTACCTTAGGGCTGGCTCAAAATTTGTCGTAGTGGCTCAGAAGCATTGTGTTTTCTTCTCTCTCCAGTTATCGAGTTGCAGTATTCATAGGGGTAATGCATATTTGTCTTAGACGTGATTGGCTGACTGATTTCACCGTTTACAACCAATGTTCTTTTAATATTTCATTGTATTAAATTTGTGTTTTTCTCTTTCCCATACGCTTCAGAGGAAAAGATGACAATCAACATGGTCACAAAGAAGATAAAAATCTGTCAAGCAATAAATCTAACCTTACAGAATCCCATGTTGTTATATGTGATAAAATTCGACAATCCAAAAATGATATCCATCTGTTGACACCATCATCTAATGATAATAAATCGTCAAAATCTTTCCCCACCTCAATAAATAACAGTGATGTGAACAAACCTGTAATTCCAGTATTGTAGTAGTGTTGATGTTTGGAATTGATATAACTCACTAATGATAATGATAATAATGATTATGAATTAATTATTATTTTAAGAATGAAATATAAAAACAAAAACAAATTAAGAACAGAATATTTCCAATTGTTATCGAAATTAGCCACATACAATATCACTTTAATCATCTCAATTACATTTCTATAATTGTTTTAGGATGAATGAATACATATAATAATTCAATTCAAAACGTTGCTTGTTTTTCGTATTTTAGTTCAATAAATACCAAATAACTACAATTTAATTAAACTCTTGTTGTATACTAACTATTAGTCTTCCTATTTTCTTTTTTTCTATACATATATATTGTGTTTATAATTTATGTATCATAGTTTAGATGAACATTCTTAGTTACATCTTATGTCTTTTGTATACGTTGACTGAAAAAAAGTTTTGTACACATTACACTTGCATTACTGTTTTGTGTTAATGCATATTTACATATATAAATGTACGTAGATTAAATTTCATGGTTTTGATGTGTGTGTGTGTGCAAAAACTTTTTCAATAAAATCATATTAGTTTGTAGATTAGTTAAGTAATTCTGCCCATTTTTGCATTTTAAAAGAATATTCAGTTTTACATCTTTTCTTTCCTAAATAAAATACATAATCCAGGATATCAACTATTTTCCTCTATATTTTTGATAAATGAGAACGAAGAATAGAGAGTATAGGATGGTGCTATTAATAACTGTTTAACTACTCGTAATTTCTTCCCAGTTTACTTTTGTGTCAGTCGCTATTGTGCGTAATAGTAGGCGGTAAACAGTCCCAAGTAATACATACGATTTTAACAAGTGACTTAACACTTCTGTTTAGCACTGTATGTCTGACTTCAAAATTATTCGTGCATTCAAGCTTTTTAATCACTTCGGGTGTATCAGTAAAAAAATATCTGCCGCGTAGTCACAAAGTGATTCAGTGATTTAAAAAATTGTGCAAGAAAACGTTTTGTGAGAAATTTTATACACATATTTCCATTTATCATCTTGGAAGGAGCAAGAACACAGATTTTAGCAGAATAGTATGAATTTATTTTATTTTGTTTGGTTCTCTCCAGCTGCTTACAACCTGAGATATTTAAAGTCATAATTACAAAATGAGTTCAAAGTACATGAAAGATTTTAGTTGTAAGTTATTTTGAAGACACATCAGCTTATTATAGCAAGGATGTAAATAAACTTAATAGACTGAATAAGATATTGTAAATGTATATATCACCCAAAAGAACATTCTACAACATTGATTGTAACGAAAGTCCAAAGGGCTTTTATTATTTATTTTTTTATTTATTTGAACACATAAATATTGGTACAGGGGGGCACCAAATATATATGCGCCACACAAAACAATGATAATTTGAAGAGAAGGAGAAAAGAGAAAAAAAAAGTAATGAACGTGGGGAATTATAAAAAAAAGGGGAGAGAGAGAGAACAATGGTGGGGGAAACGGAAAGGTACAATCAGAAGAGATCTTTCAATTAAGGAAGATATAACCACTTTCTATGAAGAAAGTAAGAGGTTACAGCACGATCGCCACTGGCTTCTATTCTTAGCCATATCTGATAACGTCTCTAGCCACTGCGTTACACCGTCTTTCGGACCCCAACCAGGGAGTCGTGAAGGACCAACACAAACCAGCCCTTTGCAGCTTTCTTTCATACCACGACACCATGTCATATACTGACCACCTCTCCGCTTTTTCCAACCAGTCCCAGAGTCGGCAAATAAAGCACGACGAGGAATTCTCTGGGACGACATTCGTAGAACATGTCCAAGCCACCGAAGTCGGTGTTTCAAGATGGTGACACCAATTTCATTATCGTCTCTGTGACCGAACACTCGATGCCGAACCTCTGCATTACTGACATGGTGTTGCCACTGGATGCCAGCAATCCTTCGGAGACAACGATGATCGAACACAGAGAGTCGTCTAACATCCTCAACTCGGAGAGGCCAGGTTTCACAAGCATACAGCAAAACTGCTCTCACCGTCGCCTTGTAGATCCGACCTTTAACAGCCAGACTAACATCACGAAGGCGCCAAAGATGGCCCAGATTGGCATAAGCCGCTCTGGCTTTCACTATGCGTGCATTGATCTCATCACTCACACCACCACCAGCACTTATGCAGCTACCTAGATACACGAACTTCTCGACCACTTCTATCTGCTTACCGTCCAGAGTGAGTACAGGATTAGAATCCTGCCAGTCTTGTAGGAGTACTTTGCACTTCGAAGGTGCAAAGCACATACCATACCTACGGACATTGATTGCCAACTGATTAAGTGCGGATTGCATAGCTTGGGCATTCTCGCACAGTAAGACAATATCATTCGCATACTCAAGGTCGAGAAGTCTTTCTCCAGGCAACAGATCCACACCACCCTTACTTACATCTGTCAGAGCTGTTTCCAGAATGTCATCGATGGCAAAGTTGAAGAGGAATGGTGAGATTGGGCAACCCTTCCTAACCCCACTGCTCGAATGGAATAGTGGAGAAAGGTGGTTGTGTGCCCTCACTCTGCCAGAGGTGTTTGTGTATAGGGCTTTTAGGATGTTAATAAACTTCTCAGGCACACCCTTCTTCAATAGACAATCCCAGAGAACAGTTCTGTCCAACGAATCGAAGGCAGCCCTGATATCAAGAAACACTACGATTGTTGGCCTTTGATAAGTATGGCGGTGTTCTAACACTTGGCGGAGGGTGAAGATATGATCAATACATCCTCGACCAGAACGAAACCCAGCCTGCTCCTCGCGAGTCAATCCTTCTCGGGTCCTGAACAACCTACGAAGTATGACGGAAGCCAATAGCTTGTACGCAATCGGAAATAGACTTATCCCCCGATAGTTGTTACAGGAACGACGTGAACCCTTTTTAAAGATAAGGAAAACTATCGACTCATTCCATGACGTTGGTACACTCTCTAGTTCCCAGACCTTTGTAAACAACGTGGTCAGTTCCTTAGTCAGAAAGTCACCACCATCTTTAAAAAGAGCCGGAGGTAAGTCATCTGGGCCCGGTGATTGGTAGCGTTTCAAGAGTCGGAGTTCCTTGCGGACTTCCGCCTCATTTGGTGGATCAGTCGTCACCGGCCATGGAGGGCAGGACAGTCTGGCCGATGTTGCCGGAGCAGCAGGCCAGTTGAACTGCCCTTCGAAGAATTCTGCCCATCGTCCAAGACGTCGATGGATGTTAGTGATTGGCGTTCCGTCATCCTCGCAAATTGTTTCGCTCACACCAGACTTCTTGCTGCCAGTGGCTCGGATGAGTTGGAAGAGCTTCCGGTAATTACCAGATGCAGCTGCTGCTTCCAACTCACTGGCACGCTCCGACCACCAGGCTTCTCGGTCCTTACGCAAGCTTTGGCCGATTTCATTACGTAACATCCTTCGTCTGTGGTCAAACTCACGGTCACCCGGAGTAGACCGACGGGCTTCAATCAGTTGTAAGGAACCAGAAGAAACCCAGTGCTTGTAAGCGGGACGTTTCGCAAACCCACAACAGACTGTACCCGCCATTTTCATGGCGTCATGCAATTGCAACCAATGCTCATCTATACTTTTCGGTGGAATGGTAGCTAGCCTAGAAGCTAGCTCGGTTCGGTACTTACTAGCAACAGAAGTTGCAGCCAGCTTGCTAACATCAATCCTTTGGTGGCGGTCACTTCGTTGTCCACTGAAAAGTAAGGTAAGATTGGCGCAGACCAGAGCATGATCAGATTCCAGATAGGTACTCCAAAAGGAGCGGCAGTCTTGTACACAACCACGCCAGCGGTAGCTGATCGCGATGTGATCAATCTGAGTCCAGGCTTGAGATGTAGAAGGAGGACGCCAGGTGGCACATCGGCGATGATTGTGCCGAAAGTTAGTGCTAGCCAGAAACAGGTTGTGGTCTGTGCATAGTTGCAGTAGACGTTCCCCGTTATCTGTCCTGCGACCAACGAGTCCCCATCGGCCACCTAAACGACTCTCTTCTGTGCCTAGACGCCCGACCTGAGCATTCAAGTCTCCAGCTAGTACTACAATATCTGTCGAACGCACTTTCTGGAGAAGAACAGTTAGCTGATGGTAGAACTCGTCCTTGATTGCATCCGGGCTGCAATCTGTCGGGGCATAGGCGGAGATGACGAAAAGACATCGTTTCTCACGCCTATTTCTTCTCACTTTGATGGAACTTTCTAATCTAACAGCACATAACCGACTGTTAATGGGGATCCAGTCGACTAGTGCTGCCTCAGCTCTAGCGCTTAGTGCGACCCCAACGCCAGCAAGACCAGACGAAGATGCCACAGGGTCCCCGGATAAACGCACATAAAACAAGCTTTTTGAAGCGACAGATGGAGAGCGAACTTGTAGTACTTCACCAGAGTCTTGAATACGGGTCTCGGATAGACAACACACATCAATATTAAGACTTTCCAAAGACATAGCCAGACCTATCTGTTGTCCGACCTGCATAAGTGTGCGAACGTTGAAGGTAGCCAGTTTGAATGGTGCACGCGGTTTCAGAAAAACTGCTTCAGTACTCATGTTCGGTAGTAACATACAATTTTCAACCAGGCAGTGACTCGGGAACGTTTAGATAAAGCTGAATTTTCACCATAGGTGAGCTGCTGTCTAGGTCGAAACGGATACATAAAGTAAGAATAAGAGAGGGTGAATAAATGACGTGGTAGAGTAATAATAATAATAATAATAATAATAATAATAATAATAATAATAATAATAACAATAATAATAATAATAATAATAGTACGAGTTATTTCAATGTTAATCAGATAGAAAGGAATATTTTCCATAAGCAAATTGTTCATCATAGTTTTAGTGAGTGGGCTGGGATACTGCCCGGGTGCCCAGACCGAAGCAGGTGGTTTTCTTAGGGGGCCACACCCCGAGCCTTTGACCTAAAGGTCTAGTCCACAAGGCAGTGGAGCATCGTGAGGAGATGCAGTCCCATGGAAGCCGGTGACCAAAAGTTGGTTCATACGCCATTTGTTCCCGCAGGATACTGGAGCCCATGTGCACCATAGAATTGGGATCCGGTTATAGCGCCGGACGTTCGCTTTTCGTCCTTTCATTTTCGTAAACAACACCCCCGCCACGAGAAGGCAGTGAGTAGGACTTCCCTGGCAGAGGCTGTATACGCGTGGCCGTGTGCGAGTATTTCGAGAGGGAGGGCGAACCCTCCCCGCTCTCGGCCATACCAGGGCATTTGGGGGCGTAACGAAAGTCCAAAGGGCTAGAAACATGTGGTTGTGTAATGTGTAAACGCTGATAATAAGTAAGAATACAATTAGTTAAATTCAGTTAATAAACTAAAATTAACAAAAGGGGTTTTGTGGAGATTGTAGTAATTTCAATGATTAAGATCATGAGTCAGTTGAAGCTAGACCACCATGGAAAACCTGGAAGCACTGGACGGCTGTTTCGTCCTATTATGGGACTCCTCAGCAGTGCGCATCCACGACCTCGCTCCCTGCGAGATTCGAACCCAGGACCTACTGGTTTCGCGCGCGAGCACTTAACCACTAGACCACTCAGCCGGCATCCAACGGTGTTAATGTCTAACTTCAACTAATCCACGAGGAGTCCCATAATAGGACGAAACGGCCGTCCAGTGCTTCCAGGTTTTCCATGGTGGTCTAGCTTCAACTGACTCATGATCTTAATCATTAAAATTAACAAGCCAAAAAACAGTCGAAATAAAATGATGCAATTAGATGGGAGATTTGAAAATAAGTTTTTTAAGCTACAATGAAGGAATATGCATCACGAAGGAAGGTAAAGGCTAATAACCATCTTTTAAACAGGGTTTTCGACGCCTAAAAGCAACGGCTTCGGAGGACTGGGTGTCTATTTATCAATCTGATGGATTACAAGATGTCGACTTGATGTCGTGTATCCAAGCATGTTTATTAATTACACTGCTTAAAGTCGTTCTTTCACTTGTTCTAATGTTTTTTCGATCATGTTCGAAAAATCTAAGATGTGCCCTACCTCCTGTTCTGCCAACATACGTGCTTTGACAGGTACACAGTTGGCGATAACATGAAAGGGATGCTTATCGACCCTTGATTGGTTTATTGAACCTGCTGTTTTATACCAAATACAGCTCGGCTCCCAGGCAAGTTTTGGCTAATACGGTGTAAAGCCTCTTGCTTATTGTAGTAGCGACGTTTTCAACTTTTAAGTTGAGATCTATAAATATTGGTTTTTTATTGACTATAGTCCTACCCGTCTTGTTTTCTTTAGATTTTTTTACATCTGTCAATAAGTTTCTGTGTGTAGCAGTTTGCTCTCAAAAGTGTTTCATCGTCCAGTTTTTTCAGCTATTATTGTAAGTTTGACCTCGCCGCTCACGTTTGCCTCATATATATGGTTTACTAAAGGTTCACAAATATTACACTCATCTTAGACTTATCCAATCAATCATCACTTCACCGTATCACAAGGTTGCACGCTGACTAGCAGAGAAACTAGAACAAGTCCGTTCTTCATAAATTACGAGCCTGAACAGAGTTGATTAATCAATCTCAATACTCCGGTTGAAATCCTAATTATATTATGTCACTTTCAAACACCCCCCGGTTCCTGATTTATCAGCACGATGTCATTATTTAGTCATGATGTGGGAGGCATTCATTTCATCTCAAGGTAATATAGTTAGGGTAAAGTATACCAGAAAAGTTAGCATGGATTACATAGTTTACGAAGTTTCACCTCTTTCCAATTCATACTTCCTCCACTATTTTAAACGAACTACTAACGAGTAGCAAATCGGTACATGTTAAATATTTAAGTTTTCTAAACATCAGTGAAGTTTATTTGGTCTTGTTTAATTACGACAACTAAAATATCATTAAGTATTCGTACAATTGGAGGTCTTTCTCGACTATCCTTATGCTTTTTTTCTGGAGCACACCGATAAAATATATAGTCGATGATGACAATGTGTAGCTCAGGAGGATGCATGCGTTGTGTTTTTCTGAGCTTCATAGTTTAATTAATGAAGCTTCCACTGTCTTTCTGGATGACATTGTGAGTTTGTGTATGTATTTTTACTTGCTACTGTTACGTCAATATGTTGGTCATCCCCAAACGATGGTTAACATTATTGATGTTTAATCCTGATATTGAATCATGTAAGTCAATGATGTAAATTAGAATACGGTTGATCGTGCTACAAACAAGATCAAAATGCTATTTAATGGAAACTGATGCACTCAATATTCATACCTTACAGCCTTTTCGTATTAAAATATGGTGACGTCAAAGTTTTAGACATACTTTTAAGGGAATATTTTCTGAAGATAAAAGTTTCAATGTCTATGCAAAAAATTTAAACATTATGAGTAACGATTTCCCTACAGGGAATAATAATTACAAAATCGTTTACTTTACGAAAAGACAAATCTTAAAGTTATTGTAAGCATATGAGAGAAGAACAAGAGTACATGATGGAATGAGTTGGTCGAGAAGGCACATTAATTTAAATAGAAATTAGTTGAGGAACTGTAGATAGATCATTGGGGTTCATCGAATAAAATCACTAAAGTGAAACTACAATTATTTCTCTTCAACTTCAACCAAAATTCGTACATCTACCTAAATAATTAAGCCTAAATTCCCAACCTATCCAGAATGTTATTGATAAGCTCGGGTTACATGGTATATGGTGAATTCCTTCAGCATTTCATTCGATGAAAGTTTATAAAAATATTAACTAGTAAATAACATTTAATACTTGTTTTGTTTATGAAATCCAGATTTTACGATTGGTAGTTTTGTGTGGCTGCAATCACTCCATGAATGATTTCCATCAAAGATTAGTTCAATATGAAAACCACTGCAATTTGAACTTCAACATTATTCTTCATATTTAACGATCGTTTAAATTTTATTTTTTTACAAGAATCATTCCACCTAATTTGATTTTGCCTGTACCTCTTCTAGGGTTACTGTTAGTTCCATGTCCGGGTAGTGAGTGAAGGTTGGTCATGGGGTCAATAGCCCCATCCCGTAGAAAACAGCCTTGCTCAAAAATGTCTTCATCTAAAAGAGTTACGACACCTCATGGTGAAAGCCGATTTCCTTCGGAAGTCACGAGGCCGATGCCCCTTCTGACAACCGGAAAAACCATTTATTTAGGTACATAGAATGCTCGTACAATGTGGGAGACCGGGAGAATCTTCCAAATTGCTGCAGAAATGGGGAGATACAACCTGGCGGTTCTTAGGATCAGCTAAACACATTGGACGCAAGTTGGACAACAACGACTAGCTTCAGTGGAGCTTCTGTTAAACTCCAGACATGATGAAGAAAATGCACCACATACACAAGGAGTTGCATTGATGCTGTCCAAACAAGCACAAAATGCACTTATAGGATGGGAATCTCATGGACCAAGGATCATCAAAGCCTCCTTCAAAACAAAGAAAGAGGGCATTACAATGAACGTCATCCAATGCTATATGCCTACCGACGACTACAATAAAGATCAATTCTACGATAGGCTGCAGTCAATCATCAAGAAATGCCTAACAAAGGACTCGACCATTCTGATGGGAGATTTAAATGCCAAGGTTGGAATTGACAACACCGGATATGAAGAGATCATGGGATGACACGGACAGGGAGAAAGGAACGAAAATGGGAGAGACTCGCAAACCTATGTGCCTTTAATAAACTGGTCATAGGCGGCACTATATTCCCACATAAACGCATCCACAAAACCACATGAACTTCACCGGATCACACTACGCAAAACCAAATCGACCATATCTGCATCAACAAAAAGTTCAGGAGGACGTGAGAACCAAGAGGGGAGCTAATATAGTATCAGATCATCACTTACTGGTCGCCAAGATGAAATTGAAACTCAAGAAGCACTGGACAATGGAGCGGACAATATCACAAAAGTTTAATGCGGCTTTTCTTCGGGATACTGACAAACTCAACAAATTCAAGACAGCCCTCAGCAATAAGTTCCACGCCTCTCTTGATTTACTCAATGGAGAAGGAACTATTATGGAGAGCGACTGGAAAGAGAAAAAAGAGGCAATCACTTCAACATGTCATGGGGTTCTAGGCCAAAAGAAGCACCATCACAAGGATTGGATCACTGATGATACACTGGATAAGATTCAAGAAAGGAGGAACAAGAAGACAGCAATCAATACCAGTCGAACAAGAGCAGAAAAAGCCAAGGCACAAGCTGAATACACAGAAGTAAACAAGCAAGTGAAGAGGAGCTACATTTCTAACATAACGACAAACATTTTCTAAAAGATATATCGATGGTTGGATTACAGTGATTAAACTGAGAACACAATCATGTTAAATGATAGAAAAAGTAGAGTAGTGATGCACATTCGAATATCATAGGGGGAACCCATCCACTCAAGAGTTCAGGTGAGACTTGTCGATAAGTGTCAACTGATATCGGAACTAGATCAATCGATTCCTGTCGACTAACGTAAACTACCTGACAACTCAAAATGATAAACGTGCTGTTCAGTCAATTAAACCAGTGACCACATTACAACTTGAGTGACAGAACTGTATCTGTACTAAATGGTGAGACGAATATGACATTGTTCACTAATCTGTAACCAATCATTTGTACAATTCGAAACACTGTAGGACTTTGATGACTGTTACAATGTATTTTGTTTAGCATTCTAGATACATTTCTACCATAACGACAAACATTTTCTAAAAGATATATCGATGGTTGGATTACAGTGATTAAACTGAGAACACAATCATGTTAAATGATAGAAAAAGTACTTGGTATGAAAAGGGATTATCTGGATAGTCATTCAATGAACAATGTGTGCAGTGAATGTGCATTAATATGATAGGTGCGAAGGAGTTCAGAAATATTAACTATATGATATACAATATTTTCGATGGAATAATTGTATTGTCTGCATGGATCACTGAATGATTACACCTGAATATAATTGGAACGACTACTAAACTAAATGTTTATTACTTTGATGTTAAATAGGTCATTCACAAGAATGTATTGAAAGGTATTTAATCAATTTGAATGATATATTTTCAAATACCAAGCTGTCAAAATTAACTGATTATTTCTAGTGTGACAATTATTGTTTAACGTTAAATTACATTCTACAATTCTAGTCATGATATGTTTAGAGATTAAACTTTTGATAATTACGTGTATATATCTGTTTATGTATATATATATATACATTAAATCAAGTGAGTAACTATCAATTATAATCTATGTGTATAATCCACACTATCACAGTCACTATTCTTCAACATGGTTGTAAAATTTGATGATCAAGAGAGCACAAAACCAACATTGAAAGCGTTTCTAGAAATATTCTTCGCAGTCGACAAAGACTGCGATGAAGAAATTACAAAGAGTCAACTAAAGAAATATATTGAAACTAATCGTCGAGATGATGATCTAATTCAGGTTAGTTGAAATGAATCATTATAAATGTATGAATGCTTGCAACTACTCATAAACCATGTATTATTTTGAAAAGAGTTGAATACCTGAACAGCTAGTTGAACAGTACAAGAATTAATCATTCAGTCCTATTGGTTTTTAGTTCATAACTATGACTGTAAAAATGAACAAACATTGAGCGTTTTCATAGACTACTAATGTTTATTGAATTCTATTATTTCCCACTAGAAGTGGATGAACTTATTTCAATTAAAAAAGACTAATCGTCTCAGTCTAGAAGATATTTGTGAACATCTACAATTAAATATTGGAGATGTGTAAGTCATTAACCAGTTTTTATTATTTTTGTATCTCATATTGAAAAATATTCACATATTATCTATTTATACAAATCGTGTTCGAAGGATTATGGTGAATATACGCAATTCACGTGAATATTTTCAGTTAATGTTGCATTAGTCAAAATTGTACTTCTATTGGGAAACGACAATTATGCTCCCTACGACGATAATCAAAGCTTCATAATCTAGCTCTCTATATAGGAATACATCTCAAATTAATAACTTTTCCCATTGGAAATTTAAAATATCATAATCTCATTTTAAAAGAGATTATTTACTTTGTGCTCAGATTAATACTGTCTATTCTTCTGACTAAGTTAAATCTACGCCTAATATTGTGTACATGTAATCATCTCTTTCCAGATTCAGTCATCTGAGCAAGGGGGTGAACAAGTCAGTTAGGATTTAGGTGTTTTCACAGTTTCACGAATCTCAAACCGACCATCCAACATTTACCTCGACAAATTATTCACCTACGTCTTTTACTCAGAATAACATAGTTCCAAATATGAATTGGGTTAACAAACAAATTAGAAGTGCAACAACCCCATATGTTGTTGGATCATAACGATCATGTATTCAGATTCACAACCATGTTACCGACTGACAATAATATATATCGATTCAAGACCTTATTTTGAATAACACTGAGTTGAACACTTATGTGACTTAAGCATAGGTCGTTGTAATATTACTTGTTATATTGTTTGTATTTATAAATAATTCATCGTGTTCTTTCACTCATTTACATTTGTAAAATATGTGTACTCGTTTGTGTCAGCTTGTCTATATCGACCTTGTCTGTCTGAACTATATAAGCTGTGATACAAAATGCAATAAGCAATACGGTACAAACTGTTTTCATACGCCCGCAATGTTATTTGCCGTTACATGAATGCATGAAATGGAATCTTCCAGATAAATTTCATAATGGACTTTTACGTACCACCGTTGTGCAATTGGGGTTAGCCAAAGTGGTTTTTAGGAAACGCAATTTATTTCATCTCCATCAATTATAGTTGCATAGTGCCTACTATTGCACGTTCTATGTTCGGAACAAATCATTCGCAATATTCGTCCATTGTTTGACTAGTTATGTTGTACTACATGTTGAACTACTTCGTTCCTAGCAAAATTGTTTTCCTCTCATTTGTTTTAGTCGTCAGCAAAGAAGTACACAACTAAAGTCAGCCGAAAATTCATTATCATCCTACACTGATAATCAAAGGGTACTTGGAAATGATATACAGGTGATCGTTGATCAGATGCCAATGGATATGAAATTAGAAATTACAAATGAGTTTAGAAAACTAATCACAGATAAAGGTGATTTCAATGGAATAAAATTAACAGAATGTATGAAACAGTTTATGGATAAAAATTTCTCTTCATCTTGGGTTGTGCTAATTGTCAAAGGTTCATATTCAACTACATTTTTGCATCTTGAAGATTGTGCATTTCAATTTCGTTTGAATAATTACAGTTTTGTTGTTTGGAGAACATTTTTTGGATTTAATTAGGTTTTAATTTTACTTCACACAGTTATAACATTAGTAAGGAATGAGACACTGTTGTCATAATTCCTGAAAGTAAAGTGTATATTCAGTTTGCTTACTATTAACAATAAATTACTTTTGGTTCTGGTATAATCTAAGTTCGTCAGATTCTGCTACTCATATATGCTGTTTCTGTATGCGCACTCAAATTAGCTAACTTGGGTGAGAAAAACAGGAGTGAATAGGAAGCTTCCATTGTGTAACCGGGTGGAAGACATATTCACAGCTCGTTCATAAATGTAGATATGTTTCGTTAAACGGGATCGTGACACAAATCCTATCTCTGTCATTATCTCTCACTTATGTTTGGACCGATTAGCCAACCATATGGAGTTCACTAAATTGACCAAATTCCCACTTGAGCACTATGAATACCTTATCCAGTGATTTATTAATTATTAGAATTTCTATACATTCGTCTACATTAATAATTCATATTTTGAGATTTACAAAACGTTTTCCCAATGAATGTGAATTGGCAATTAACGAAATTGAAGATATTCAAATAAACAGTGAGAAATCAGTCTTCCCAATGTGGATTTTACCATATATTGATTTCCTTTGGAGTGATAGTGAAAGAGTCGCACTACAAAAACAAATCATTAGTCTCTAATAAATTCATAACAGTGAGCATCATCAGTTCAGGATCACGTCAATGTCCATCAACACAAAAATATTACTAAAAACAACTGGTAATCGTTTGCGTCCACTTCTTCAAGCGCAACATAAGCAATCGAATCAGATCAGTTGTATTCTGCATCAGTGGATTTTGACAGATCGTTCAGCAGTCGCTTTCGAATAAAGCGATCAAATACACATAGGGAATAATGAGAACTGTGCTCCTAGAAATAATACTGAACATTTAACCTTGACCAAGTACAAATTCGAGTAGATTCTCACCAACTATCACTTACAAAACACTGTTTAAGAAAAACTTTCAGATCTGTTAGGGGAATGCTTACATCAGAAACCGTATCAAAACCTTTCCCGTTAGAACATGTGTTATTTGAGCATACATGCACTGATTCTCATAAATGTCACGATGTATTCATGATCACTCTTAATTAGGAAAGTGGTTCTCAGAGAATTTCAGTTGTTCACTAGTTTTCCCTAAATCAAAACACCTGTATATGTTATTGTAAGCTGAAAAAGTAGGCTTTTTGAGTGCATGCTGAAAACAATAATTTAAGCTACAACTCACATATTTGTGATCATTTATCATGGTCAAATGACGTTATAATTTAGAAGAGGGTAACTACTCGTGCTTCTTTGAAGTCTGTGTGTTGATCGGTACCGAATTATTGAGAAGATAACATGTGGATATTAATCAACATATATCTGAGTGTAGTGGTGTTTACACACATGATATAGATTCCAGATGTTGCTGATTTCAATTTATTTAGCCAATATTGAAACTTCGGTTTCTTTGTTCCAATTAAACTGAAGTGTTGATAAAAATATCAGGTGAGTTTTGGTAGGTTTTATGTTTAGTTAATTATTCGATATAATTAGGGATTGTAAATTGTTCTGGTTTTTCTAAAAAGATTGATGATCCATCGATTGAATTCAGTAATGACTGACTTTGTTCAATCTAAATTAATTTACCTTCGATTACTAGCACACATGATGTAGACATCACTCACACAGCTAAATTAAAATAATGTGTTAGTTAGCAACAAAGCTGAATGAAATCTTTCTCGATAATCACATAGGAGTTCTACGGAAACTTGAAAGTGACCGGATGTGTAACTTCTCGACTCTACACTTCACCAGAAATCCATAACACACTGAATACTATTTAGTTATCTTTTGGATAATACGGGTTCTCTTTATCAGTGGAAGTTGAGTTTCTCGTGATTAGAGTCAATTCGATTGACGAGCACTACACTCTAATGTTTATGAGCAGAGAAATGAAGGGTATTCACGGGTTGTTCAAAATTCATGAATGAACAAACTAGGACATTACATCGGGAGATGTAGTGAGCGATGTTTTAGTGCATTGTTGTACTTCATCGAAATACTACAGAATTCACTTCGACCTATTACTTTGAGACGTACATATGGGTTCATCAGCTATTGTGAAGCAGGATGGATAAACTGGTTATTGAAGACATTTCCTGACTCATGAGATAGCATCTGCTCTCACAAACAATTGAATAACAATGCACAGTTGTCAAATCTATCTATTCCATGATATGTAGTTGACCATTACCACGTACTGTAAAACATATAATTTTAAATATATATATCAGTATTAAAGAGATGCGTTTTTCTCATGTCCTCTCTTCTCATTTTCACTTCACATGCAATCTCACTCATCTTTGCTCATTACGTCGGAATATATTCTATTGAAATTCACTGATTTCATCGAACCCATCACTTCTAATGCCATTAAATGATCAAACTCAATTGATTTCCGTTGTCATTGTCAATGGCCTTCATTCAACTACTTAAACATACCATGATGTTTCCTTCTATAGTAGTGTCGTGTCTTTGACTCTTTTATTTCTCCAGCTTTTATTTCAGAACTTTCACTGGTTAAATATTTACGTCGATTTCCATTCATTTCCTTCAATGAAATACTCTTTTGTAATCCATTACTGAAACAAGTGTTAGTGACTCATTGTTTTACTGACATCTACGTCGTGCTCACCACTCTTAACGGTTTCTTCGTGTGTAACTCTGAATATGAACTATTCTTCTCACTTAGTTACTCGTGTAATAATGGATGTACTCAACGAAGAAATTCCCAAATTCGCTTTGACTTTTTTAAAACACGTCTTTACTGCTTGAATACATTTATTACTGAAATCATTTTATCAATTATTCATTTCTGTACTCTGGTGTTTTCCATATAAGATAATAAAGGTTGTTCATTTTAAATTGAAATGAAGTATTAAGTTCTTGTGTATATGAACTGGCAAAGGAACCATACACTATCGTAACATGCCATGACCTACCAAATACTTTATCTAGAAATTCTTTAAGCTTTATAGCAATCGATAATTTATTTTCAGATTCATATTCTTGATATAACTTTCTAGCTTCATTGCTGACATTGATTTGTTGTGGTAACATCATATCACCAGAAATGTATTCAATGTCTGGACCAAGTTTAAACAATGCTGAATGTTGTTGAATTGTATTTCTTCGTATTATTTCACTATAAAAAAATACGTATTAAAAATATATCACTCAAATTGATTAAATACCTTTCAATACATTCTTGTGAATGACCTATTTAACATCAAAGTAATAAACATTTAGTTTAGTAGTCGTTCCAATTATATTCAGGTGTAATCATTCAGTGATCCATGCAGACAATACAATTATTCCATCGAAAATATTGTATATCATATAGTTAATATTTCTGAACTCCTTCGCACCTATCATATTAATGCACATTCACTGCACACATTGTTCATTGAATGACTATCCAGATAATCCCTTTTCATACCAAGTACTTTTTCTATCATTTAACATGATTGTGTTCTCAGTTTAATCACTGTAATCCAACCATCGATATATCTTTTAGAAAATGTTTGTCGTTATGGTAGAAATGTATCTAGAATGCTAAAAAAAATACATTGTAACAGTCATCAAAGTCCTACAGTGTTTCGAATTGTACAAATGATTGGTTACAGATTAGTGAACAATGTCATATTCGTCTCACCATTTAGTACAGATACAGTTCTGTCACTCAAGTTGTAATGTGGTCACTGGTTTAATTGACTGAACAGCACGTTTATCATTTTGAGTTGTCAGGTGGTTTACGTTAGTCGACAGGAATCGATTGATCTAGTTCCGATATCAGTTGACACTTATCGACAAGTCGCACCTGAACTCTTGAGTGGATGGATTCCCCCTATGATATTCGAATGTGCATCACTACACTATTCTTCTCGTACCGAAAATTTTACACTGGTATCAAAACCATGGATGTTAACACGCTCGATACATCAATTCACCATCTATATATAAACCACTCACTGGCTAATCCATCGGTTATTGTTCACATTATTGTCTTGAAATCCTACTCTACATGGATAATAATATTGTAACTCAGCAATGGTTGTCTAATTCATGGCGAATCACTGTCTTAAAAGCAATCAGTTATCTCTACAATCCATCTGTACAGATAAATATTATAACTACGAACTGATTCGCTCATACCTTTATTAAGATCTCTTGTAGTGATGAGATGTTCACACTGATTTATCATATCATATCATATCCGAAATGTCAATACAATTCATTTTCATGCAGCCTACTTCCTGTTTGTAACTGTCGAATTCGGATATTTATGGTAACCAGTACTCGTTAAAGCAGTAATGTCTGTCGAGGTTGGAAATTTCATTGCATAACATTCTGACGTTCTGAGCGATATGTGCTGAGATTGTGTTTCGGATTCCACAAATTGACATATTGATGCAATTCGATGAGTTTCACTCTGAATAGAATGCTTATTCTAGACTGAACTGTTGTTCACTGTCAAGATTACGACCATTAAAACTGTAACTAGATTAAAAGTGGTGGAGAGAATTTCAACAATCATTCAGTTATGTTGATAACATCGACAATAGTTCAAATAAGAGACAACGAATGAACTAGCCAGTATGTTAGTGTTCAGTGACAGATCATTTTAAAAGCACCAAATAATTCAAACGGAATTTGGCAACTCAAAGATTTGCAGTAGGTAAAGTTGAGAGAATGTTTAAAGTATAATCAATGAGTGAATAGCTCACACAAATAATGTATGCACCAATATCTATGATGTCTGGGTCAATCTGACTAGCAATAATCACACAATTTCGGTAAGCTATATTCTTTTGACAAATACGTTTTCTTAACTAGTCGGCATTGTTCTTGGAATCTGTGAAGATGACTGACTGAATCCTATATGAATACTTCCAATCAGTGATCAGAGACTATTATTTTAGCATGGAATCGGACTATACCTTAGTAAAATAATGCATTCTGTTTGCATTTCCTCTAGTAAATAATTTTCTCACTTATTGTTGTTAGTTGATTTTATTTTGAACATTACAAAACTGTTAAACTCACGTTTTCATGTGAGATCATAGTTGCATCCAGTGTGATGTTTAGTTAGTCAAACATTCGTTTGCATTAATTCAGTATGATATTCATTCAGTGTAACCTACCAAACCTTGTTTGGTGTTGTTGCAGTGCCATTCTATTTCGGGATTCCTACTATCTCAATTACTTAAGATGCGTACTTTATCGGGAATAAATTTTTGCGAAAATGTGTAGTAAGATAACAATGACGAGCGAAGAAAGGAATCATAATGTTCTGAAAAGCAGTGAAAGTACACAAGTGCTTGCGTGACTTTTGTATACTTTCTAGCATTTTGATGCTGTTCATGATATTTGGTAGTGTGGATATGTTTCCCAAATACATTTATTAGGATGGCCGTTTTTAATTTTCATGTACACCTTTCTGCATTTAATTTGTCTAGTGACTGGTGTTTTATTTGTAGCACGTGCTAAGTGCATGATATGTTATCTACAGAGAACATTATGCAAACATCGTCTTCCGATTACGTGGTCTTAATTTAATCTTCCAAATATGTTAATTATGTACTGGATAAACATATCGGTTGGACGTGTCTTGATGTGACAGAATTATTACTATAGTGTTCAACATAGAAAAAGCAAGATTTGCTGTCTGTTTGTTTCTTGCATTATTGATAGTCCCAATAAATGCGTCTGTGTTTGAGTTTATTAATTTACAGCTGATAATGATGTATTCGTTGCTTTTTGAGCACCCTAACAAAACTTCAAGAGATTACAAGTCTGTCAAATGGTGATTTCGACTAGAAGTGTGTTAAGATTCTGGGGATCCGAGAGTTCTGTGTGATGATATCGATTTGCAGCTCTAATGAATATTTTCGATGATTCTGTATAGTCTGAACGAGAAAACGCAATCTTACACTTCTCATTGACACTCACAACAATATCATCAATGTCTATCTTGTTGTAGTGAACACTATTGTTAAGAATGGACAATGAGGTAAGACTAGCCATTAATTTGAAAATGTGATTTTCATTCAATGGATTTTCGTAGCAACTCACTGTGATTGTTACTCAGTATAAAAGTGATTTGTACCGATTAATCCATTGTGGCTTTTTGGTCTACTTGACTTTTGTTCAGTATGACATTCCCGAAGTTCTTGTGTTCTACAAGAATTGCTCAATCTTATAATTATTGGGACCAGTTATGACAGAATTTATTCTGTAAATGACAGGATGAACTTGGACGTAATTGAGTGGTCGGTGGAGTTTGTGTAACAAATTGACTTCGCAAGATTTGTGCATTGAAGAATCGATATAGCACCAAGTACTTTTACATTGCATCACTTTTGATATTAGATTATACAGTCAAGTTATTTCAACACCCTTATGTCAGAAACTATAAATCTCTATATGGTTGGAATTATTGAGGTTTAAATTGCATAGCTGAGACGAATTCCAAAGAACATTCAATTGATAGCAGATCCATACTAATTAAATAATATCATTATTCTACTATTCTGCTCCTGTTACAATCATATACATAGACATATATAATGAAAAAATAATTATATGGTATGAATATGTACCGATCGATTTCATGCTGAACGAATAAACTTCCATTCAGAATACTTCCAATCAAGTATAAACTAAAAACATTACATGATTGTCAGTTTAACTTAAAAAGAAATAACTAACAGTAAAAGAGGTATGTTAAAGTAAATTTTGTGAGTTATATTTCTAAGCATAACACAAAGTCATATGCTAAAGTTTCAATCTCACATACACATCAATATGACAGTTCAACAAAATAAATAACTTGTATACGGTAATGTGTATGGTATGATGTGATTAAACTGTGAAGGATTTAAATTAAAATAGTTTGGTGAACACTGAATAAAGTACAAGATATTTTGATGGAGTTTTGTTCTCTGAGCTGGATGGTTTGGTCGTGGAGCTTTCATCGTTCTTCTGAACGACATCATCAGCACAAACTTCAGATAGAAGTGAAGTGTTCGAATTTCTCCATATGTGTTTCACAGCTTGTTCTGTGCACCTCGATGTTGATTGGTTCTTATTGACCTTAAATTTGTCATTGTTTACTTTTTTGTTTTTATTTTGTCCCCTATTGGTTTGATTCTTGTTCCTATATTCGTGCATAAGTTTCCTGATTGGTTGATAAATCGGATCAATTTCAATATGTTTGTTGATTGCTGATTGACCTGAGTGCCAAGCTTCTAAGAATTCTCTTGTGTTTTTAGAGTTTCCTCTGTCCAAGATTTCCACATTTTTCCAATCGAATGTGTGTCCACAGTTGTCCACGTGTATTGATATAAGTGAGGAGATATCATGCCGTTTGACTGCTAATTGATGTTCATGTAGGCGCAGGTGAAGGGGGCGTCCGCTTTGTCCGATGTAGTGTTTGTCGCAGTTGACACAATTTATTTTGTAGATGATGTTTGATTTATCTTCTTTTGTTATTTTATCCTTTGGTTTGCATAGAATTGACTGTAGTGATTTTGTCGGTTTGTGTGCCACACCTATTCCGAAGGTTTTTAGCAGTCTTGTTGCGGTCTCTGATATGCCATTTATGTATGGTAGTGTGATCCGTTTGTCAATTTCTGTGCTTGATTTGTGTTCTGATGCTGCATGTGGTTGGTATTTTTTGATGAAGTTGATTGGGTAGCCATTCTTTTGAAATACGTCCTTCAGGTATTTCTCTTCCTTTCTTCGTGCTGCCAGTGTGCTGCAGTGTGTCCTCGCCCTCTTGAACAAAGTTTGTACGCAGTTGATTTTATGTGCTCTTGGGTTGTTGCTATTGTAATTAAGAATTTGATCTGTGTGGGTCGGTTTCCTATATACTTGAGTTTCTAGTTTTCCTGTATTAGTTCTAGTGATTAATATATCCAAGAATGGTAGTTTGTTGTTTGTCTCCTGTTCCATTGTGAACTTGATGTCATCGAAGACGTTGTTGATCAGTTTGTAAGTGTTTTCTAACTCATTCTTTTTGACGATGACGAATGTGTCGTCTACATAGCGAATCCAGATTTTTGGTTTGATCACAGGTAGTATTGCGGCTTCTAGTCTTTGCATCACTGCTTCTGCGATCACTCCTGATATTGGTGACCCCATTGGTGTCCCTTTCGTTTGTTCGTAGATTTTGTTGTTGAATTGAAAATACGTCGTTAGGCATAAATCGATGAGTTCTAGTAGACTTTTACTTTGAAGCTTTGTGTACTTTGTGAGATTCGTGTCGTTGGCGAGGAGAAGGGAAATAGTTTCTTTCGCTAACTTTGGTTCAATTGAGGTGAATAATGTTGTTACATCAAAGGATATCATCAGTTCGTCGTGGTTGATTTGAATGTCCTTAATTTGGCGCAGGAATTGTGTAGGAGATTTGATAGAGTGGTTGGATGAATCGACTAAATGTTTCAGTATTCGTGAAATTTCTTTTGATAAATTGTATGTTGGCGTTCCGGGCAGTGCTACAATTGGACGTAGTGGAATGTTTGGTTTGTGTATTTTCGGTCTGCCGTAGAATCGAGGGAGTACTGGTCCATTGGATTTCATTCTCCATTGATCTTGTTTTGTTATTTCTCCTGCTTTGACTAGCTTGTTTAATGTCTTTGAGATTCTGTTGTCCAATTTCTTGACAGGATTTATATCTATCAGTTTGTATGTGTTCTTATCTTCAAGTAGTTGTTCGGCTTTTTTGAAGTATTCCTCCTTGTCCATAATTACTGTTGTGCGTCCTTTGTCCGCTGGAACTATGACAATATCTTTTCTAGTTCTAAGTTCCTTCAAGGCTTTTTGTTCTTGTGGGGTCAGTTGGTTGTTTTCCTTCACCTGTTGAGTTAGCGGTACTATAGTTTGCCTTATTTTTTGTTGTGTCTCCTCACTGAATCCAGAAGTTTTGAGTGATGACTCTAGTGCTGCGAAGAATTCTAGTTTTGAGGCGTCGCTTGTGTTGTAGTTTAATCCTTTTTGGAGTAAGCGTTCTTCAGTGTTTGTTAGTGGTTGTTTTGATAGATTGATCACGCAGTTGTTTGTGTTTTCTTCCTTGGGTGCTTTTGAGATCTTGGTTAGTTTTTTCTTTAGTGTGTTCCTTCTTTGTTCTCTGTGTCGTTTGCATGATATCTCGATGGCTGTTGTCAAGATTTCTAAATGTTCTGACGTGAGAGTCCTTTGTAGCTTCACCTTTTGTTCCTCTATGACGTGTTGGTACAAAAGGTGAAGCTACAAAGGACTCTCACGTCAGAACATTTAGAAATCTTGACAACAGCCATCGAGATATCATGCAAACGACACAGAGAACAAAGAAGGAACACACTAAAGAAAAAACTAACCAAGATCTCAAAAGCACCCAAGGAAGAAAACACAAACAACTGCGTGATCAATCTATCAAAACAACCACTAACAAACACTGAAGAACGCTTACTCCAAAAAGGATTAAACTACAACACAAGCGACGCCTCAAAACTAGAATTCTTCGCAGCACTAGAGTCATCACTCAAAACTTCTGGATTCAGTGAGGAGACACAACAAAAAATAAGGCAAACTATAGTACCGCTAACTCAACAGGTGAAGGAAAACAACCAACTGACCCCACAAGAACAAAAAGCCTTGAAGGAACTTAGAACTAGAAAAGATATTGTCATAGTTCCAGCGGACAAAGGACGCACAACAGTAATTATGGACAAGGAGGAATACTTCAAAAAAGCCGAACAACTACTTGAAGATAAGAACACATACAAACTGATAGATATAAATCCTGTCAAGAAATTGGACAACAGAATCTCAAAGACATTAAACAAGCTAGTCAAAGCAGGAGAAATAACAAAACAAGATCAATGGAGAATGAAATCCAATGGACCAGTACTCCCTCGATTCTACGGCAGACCGAAAATACACAAACCAAACATTCCACTACGTCCAATTGTAGCACTGCCCGGAACGCCAACATACAATTTATCAAAAGAAATTTCACGAATAATGAAACATTTAGTCGATTCATCCAACCACTCTATCAAATCTCCTACACAATTCCTGCGCCAAATTAAGGACATTCAAATCAACCACGACGAACTGATGATATCCTTTGATGTAACAACATTATTCACCTCAATTGAACCAAAGTTAGCGAAAGAAACTATTTCCCTTCTCCTCGCCAACGACACGAATCTCACAAAGTACATACAACAAAATCTACGAACAAACGAAAGGGACACCAATGGGGTCACCAATATCAGGAGTGATCGCAGAAGCAGTGATGCAAAGACTAGAAGCCGCAATACTACCTGTGATCAAACCAAAAATCTGGATTCGCTATGTAGACGACACATTCGTCATCGTCAAAAAGAATGAGTTAGAAAACACTTACAAACTGATCAACAACGTCTTCGATGACATCAAGTTCACAATGGAACAGGAGACAAACAACAAACTACCATTCTTGGATATATTAATCACTAGAACTAATACAGGAAAACTAGAAACTCAAGTATATAGGAAACCGACCCACACAGATCAAATTCTTAATTACAATAGCAACAACCCAAGAGCACATAAAATCAACTGCGTACAAACTTTGTTCAAGAGGGCGAGGACACACTGCAGCACACTGGCAGCACGAAGAAAGGAAGAGAAATACCTGAAGGACGTATTTCAAAAGAATGGCTACCCAATCAACTTCATCAAAAAATACCAACCACATGCAGCATCAGAACACAAATCAAGCACAGAAATTGACAAACGGATCACACTACCATACATAAATGGCATATCAGAGACCGCAACAAGACTGCTAAAAACCTTCGGAATAGGTGTGGCACACAAACCGACAAAATCACTACAGTCAATTCTATGCAAACCAAAGGATAAAATAACAAAAGAAGATAAATCAAACATCATCTACAAAATAAATTGTGTCAACTGCGACAAACACTACATCGGACAAAGCGGACGCCCCCTTCACCTGCGCCTACATGAACATCAATTAGCAGTCAAACGGCATGATATCTCCTCACTTATATCAATACACGTGGACAACTGTGGACACACATTCGATTGGAAAAATGTGGAAATCTTGGACAGAGGAAACTCTAAAAACACAAGAGAATTCTTAGAAGCTTGGCACTCAGGTCAATCAGCAATCAACAAACATATTGAAATTGATCCGATTTATCAACCAATCAGGAAACTTATGCACGAATATAGGAACAAGAATCAAACCAATAGGGGACAAAATAAAAACAAAAAAGTAAACAATGACAAATTTAAGGTCAATAAGAACCAATCAACATCGAGGTGCACAGAACAAGCTGTGAAACACATATGGAGAAATTCGAACACTTCACTTCTATCTGAAGTTTGTGCTGATGATGTCGTTCAGAAGAACGATGAAAGCTCCACGACCAAACCATCCAGCTCAGAGAACAAAACTCCATCAAAATCATCCACCTGAGCTACAAATCTTCTCCACCATCTCAAAGTACAAGATAGTTTGACATTTGAGTCGATATATGTATATATATGTGGTTGATTAAACAACAATATGGGTAAACATAATTCAATTACGAATAAATAGTCGTTAAGTAACTGCAATCATCATAATTTTATTGATTCAATGTCAATGTTTAGGTGTGCGCCAAACTAAATAACACTTTTCTTTCAATCGAAATTGTAAAGATTGTTCAGGTAAATGTGAATACGATATCCAATATGAGCCATCGATTATAACAACATGCCATGAAGGGTCGAGTGTCTTGTCAAGCCATTGTTTTATCATTTGTGTCATATCTTGACCTGATACATTTTTATCTAACAGCGATCGAACAAATTCAAATATTTGGAATTGATCTTCAGGTGACATATTTTGGGAGATTATTTGTAAATCTTTCGGCAGTGGTCGGTTATTGACAACACTCTTCCGAAGAGTACGTCTGAAAAAAATGATAAAATGATGAATTATAATTTCTACTTGTTTGACAGACAGTATTTATTGTTTGAGAGAACGAATCCTGAACCAACTCGATTAGTATATGAAGCTCCACTTTTCAAGGTCGAACATGACGTGGATTTAAGATTTATTGGGCAGCAGGTTTCCATTTGATACCTAACTCAGTAATATATTCATAGTTCACTGTAGATTCTCCTCCACATGAAAGTCCTGTCGATAAATACATATAATAAATTTGTCTCTATGTTTAGATGATTTCTAATACAACTCAATATTAGTCGGGAAGCAGCTGAATAAGTATGAGGGATAAGTTGACACAATGATAGGAGCAAAGAAGTTTTTAAGATGAAAAAGTCACATTGGCAACAGGTCAATACACCCATTTCTACAGTGCAGTGCCAATCAGATACAAAAGGATCTTGATAAAAATATTGACCCATCGTGCCAGAAGGATTTGCTCGGAAGACACCATTGAAGAAGAACTGACTAAAATTCGGAACATACTTAGTACGAATGGGTACCCTTTGAAATTCATTGACAAACACATGATGGAGATGAAACCAAAGGCGAAGATACCCACAGTCCCTAAGAAAGTACTATTCATAAAATTAAAATACATAAATGATACTATTGAAGAAATCGTGACTGAAAAACTAAGAAGGGCTGTGCAAAAAACATTTAATGCAGCCAAACTGATTACTATCTTCTACAACTACCCCAAAATAAGAACGACCAGTAAAGACAGACTGCCTGAATTCGCCAAATCTATGTGTATCTATCAGTTCAACTGCTCCTGTGGAGCCAGTTGTATAGGGCGTACAATACGGCAAGTTCGTCACCGAATTACAGAACATCATCTGTCGTGGCTAAATAAAGGACAGGTAAAAGTGATTAAAAGTTGTATTCTCTCTCATTTGGTTGTGACACAGGTCACCAAGTTGAATTGAATAAAGCTTTTAAGGTTATCTACCATATCCCACCAAATATACTACATGATTTACGAGTGCGCCTTTTGCACATTGCGGAAACCATCGCAATCCATGTTCACAAACCTGACCTTTGCATTCAAAAGAAATTTGTTCAACCACTTTAGCTGCCTTGGCCATCGGTATAACATTCACTTCAACAGAACTACTTTCCATACTTCTCACAATTGGGTTTTTTGTTTTTGTTTGTTTTTGTTTTTTTTTATAAAAAAACTTTAATTTCTCAACATTCACTTCTTGATACTTACGTAACTACTATAATGAGAACTGTGCTCCTAGAAATAATACTGAACATTTAACCTTGACCAAGTACAAATTCGAGTAGATTCTCACCAACTATCACTTACAAAACACTGTTTAAGAAAAACTTTCAGATCTGTTAGGGGAATGCTTACATCAGAAACCGTATCAAAACCTTTCCCGTTAGAACATGTGTTATTTGAGCATACATGCACTGATTCTCATAAATGTCACGATGTATTCATGATCACTCTTAATTAGGAAAGTGGTTCTCAGAGAATTTCAGTTGTTCACTAGTTTTCCCTAAATCAAAACACCTGTATATGTTATTGTAAGCTGAAAAAGTAGGCTTTTTGAGTGCATGCTGAAAACAATAATTTAAGCTACAACTCACATATTTGTGATCATTTATCATGGTCAAATGACGTTATAATTTAGAAGAGGGTAACTACTCGTGCTTCTTTGAAGTCTGTGTGTTGATCGGTACCGAATTATTGAGAAGATAACATGTGGATATTAATCAACATATATCTGAGTGTAGTGGTGTTTACACACATGATATAGATTCCAGATGTTGCTGATTTCAATTTATTTAGCCAATATTGAAACTTCGGTTTCTTTGTTCCAATTAAACTGAAGTGTTGATAAAAATATCAGGTGAGTTTTGGTAGGTTTTATGTTTAGTTAATTATTCGATATAATTAGGGATTGTAAATTGTTCTGGTTTTTCTAAAAAGATTGATGATCCATCGATTGAATTCAGTAATGACTGACTTTGTTCAATCTAAATTAATTTACCTTCGATTACTAGCACACATGATGTAGACATCACTCACACAGCTAAATTAAAATAATGTGTTAGTTAGCAACAAAGCTGAATGAAATCTTTCTCGATAATCACATAGGAGTTCTACGGAAACTTGAAAGTGACCGGATGTGTAACTTCTCGACTCTACACTTCACCAGAAATCCATAACACACTGAATACTATTTAGTTATCTTTTGGATAATACGGGTTCTCTTTATCAGTGGAAGTTGAGTTTCTCGTGATTAGAGTCAATTCGATTGACGAGCACTACACTCTAATGTTTATGAGCAGAGAAATGAAGGGTATTCACGGGTTGTTCAAAATTCATGAATGAACAAACTAGGACATTACATCGGGAGATGTAGTGAGCGATGTTTTAGTGCATTGTTGTACTTCATCGAAATACTACAGAATTCACTTCGACCTATTACTTTGAGACGTACATATGGGTTCATCAGCTATTGTGAAGCAGGATGGATAAACTGGTTATTGAAGACATTTCCTGACTCATGAGATAGCATCTGCTCTCACAAACAATTGAATAACAATGCACAGTTGTCAAATCTATCTATTCCATGATATGTAGTTGACCATTACCACGTACTGTAAAACATATAATTTTAAATATATATATCAGTATTAAAGAGATGCGTTTTTCTCATGTCCTCTCTTCTCATTTTCACTTCACATGCAATCTCACTCATCTTTGCTCATTACGTCGGAATATATTCTATTGAAATTCACTGATTTCATCGAACCCATCACTTCTAATGCCATTAAATGATCAAACTCAATTGATTTCCGTTGTCATTGTCAATGGCCTTCATTCAACTACTTAAACATACCATGATGTTTCCTTCTATAGTAGTGTCGTGTCTTTGACTCTTTTATTTCTCCAGCTTTTATTTCAGAACTTTCACTGGTTAAATATTTACGTCGATTTCCATTCATTTCCTTCAATGAAATACTCTTTTGTAATCCATTACTGAAACAAGTGTTAGTGACTCATTGTTTTACTGACATCTACGTCGTGCTCACCACTCTTAACGGTTTCTTCGTGTGTAACTCTGAATATGAACTATTCTTCTCACTTAGTTACTCGTGTAATAATGGATGTACTCAACGAAGAAATTCCCAAATTCGCTTTGACTTTTTTAAAAACACGTCTTTACTGCTTGAATACATTTATTACTGAAATCATTTTATCAATTATTCATTTCTGTACTCTGGTGTTTTCCATATAAGATAATAAAGGTTGTTCATTTTAAATTGAAATGAAGTATTAAGTTCTTGTGTATATGAACTGGCAAAGGAACCATACACTATCGTAACATGCCATGACCTACCAAATACTTTATCTAGAAATTCTTTAAGCTTTATAGCAATCGATAATTTATTTTCAGATTCATATTCTTGATATAACTTTCTAGCTTCATTGCTGACATTGATTTGTTGTGGTAACATCATATCACCAGAAATGTATTCAATGTCTGGACCAAGTTTAAACAATGCTGAATGTTGTTGAATTGTATTTCTTCGTATTATTTCACTATAAAAAAATACGTATTAAAAATATGGTTTGTATTAATTCAGAGAAGAACATTGATTTATCAACACTGGTCCCTTTCCACTTAGGCAGCGTTACTGGAGATAATGAAATCAGAGTGAATATACGCATCATTGGTCACCACGTAAAACAGGGTGGACGACTATTCAAAGTCTATCATGACATTGTATAAATTAAAACATCAAACTGATCAAGATATTGAGGAACTACAAATGCACGCATAGCTGAATTCTTAATGACTAGTAACCTAAAATCCCAATTGTTCACTAACAGTGGATTTGTGTGGAACATTAATGTGTAATCTCAACCTAATAAGCACTTTCGATACGTATTTCAATTCGGATTAACGATCTGTCCGAAAGATTTTTAATGCTGTCAGGACTGACTACTCGTCTTATTTGTTTTGTCGGTAAGCCAGTTCCTACATCTCATTCTTCAACAAATCCGATTTGTTAATTCGTGGCATACTTATCGCTGAGTGACTTGAACATCGAGCACTAGAAGCATTCTAAATTATTCGAAAGCATTATTGATGCATCTGAACTGGGTAGCTGCATTATATTTTACACATCAATTATTTAAACTATCAGGATAATAGTACATTTTGTGGGTGGTTAACACAGGAGTGCACGATGTGCCTTCATCCTACTTGGGTCTCATCAGTTGAATGCAACACGATGCTAGTTTCGAGACTACCACTGAAACTCCAATACAATTCCCTTCCCTTCAAGCGTCGAACACATTATCCATTGAGTTGTCGGAAACATATGCCCACTAATTTGTTCAATAAGTATGGATATATCGATTAGGTCTGCAATTGATTTTTGCCAATACACAACATCCCATTCATGAAGGCGCAGAATATCAACGACTCTGAATTACAGACATTTACCAGTATTTATAGGATGAATCACATCCACAATCAATGTGAACTAGTAGTGCTTCATATAGTGTTCATAAGTGTTATATTTCTCAGTGTCCTGGCATAACACTAATGGGAAAACCGTCATGTGATTACAATTTGAAATTTACTCTTGAAAACAACTATCGCTAACCATGATATTGTTAAAACTGAAAGTGCATACATTTAACAAAACTTACTATTTCTCTCTTGCAACACCTAGAACACCTAAAAACTTATTAAGTGTAATATAGTTTGTTGCCCCTTCTGAAAACAGCTCCAACCATTTCTAAGTGGATAAAAGAAAGAGAATGTAAATATATTTCCAAATAATCTATTCAACTACATAAAGAATAACTAATTAAAATAGACATACTTAATTTGTGAAAATGTGGCTGAGTGAATTGGATATTAAATTAAGGGTGAATTGAATCTTCGATTGTTCAGAATATGAAAAGATGAGATACCTGATTAATCGGATTCACAACTCTAACTTTTAGTTTATGTTAATCTTTCTTTCATTATTGTTGTCCAGACCCTGTGTTTTTTCATCAATTTACTGTGAACATGATATATTGTCGTGGACGACGTTTTGAGGCTAGCTCTTTGATCCGTTTGAGTCAATTGAATTGACCTATGATTGTTAGCACTTCCACGTATGCGTTTGCTTAAACATACGGAAATATGCACATGAATAGAGGATTGTAAATTTCGAGATTTCTGTTGAATGAGTTCTCTGCAGAATATGTCGAATCGAAACTACCGATAGAAGTAGGTGACCAATGTGATTCAACTATTAGTCTCAGTATCACCGTCGGACGTGTAGAAAGAATTTGATGTAATTCATCATCGTCAAACGATCGTTGAAATACCCTTCGAAGGCTCAAACATGACGATATACAGTCTTTGATAAGAACACAGTTATTACATAGTTGGACGGTCGACCAATAATAGTTCAGTTAGTTTGTTGGAGTCTAGACTGAAGCATATGAAATCGATTTCCAATCTGTTACTCAATGATCTTAAGGTTGATTGTGTTAAGCGTCAGGATACTAGTACATATGACATCAATCGAAAAAATTACAAACACTAGACATCTTAATAACCAATATTAACACACATGCACGTCTATTCAAATCAGTTCATGTTGATAATCAAAACTTACTTTAACCATTTGCTTATCCAGATGATTCTCTTTGGTGAATTTCTCTAATTCTTCCTTAGTGATAATTTCATCATAGTTTGTATCGATTTTTGAAAATATATCAATAAAATTATCCATTTGTCACCACTGTTTTCCTTAAATTACCCTTTTTTTGTGCTATCTTTTACAAGACAATTTACATAAAGCGATCAAACGATAGTGATCTGATTAGAACCAACAGTAATGCCTGAAAATTATTGTAGAAAATAAGAGGAAATTTAGACAAATTACCTTATGTCTATGTGAGTATATATATATATATATATATATATATATATATATATATATATATATATATATAATATATATATATATATATAATATATATATATATATATATATATATATATATATATATATATATATATATATAGGGTCATTTAAGGTCACTGTATTTACAGTATAATCAGAAGTATGCATTAGTACTAATTATCTAATTTTATTTATGTTGTCTTAATTTAGAATGATTCACGGTTATTTCCGGACCAGAGGTTTATATCACATACTGGTTTTCAATGATTACCTAAATAAAGCCAATCCATAATGGAAATTATTTATGTTATGCTTATCTCTTCAAAGTAGTATAGAAAGATTGAGAACATTTCTAGATGTTGTGATTACAGTTATGTTTACGTACACTCAGTCACTCCCTTGTATATATTTCGGAATAATTTCAATTAAAAGTTTAATTAGACGTATGACTTTTCCTATATTGTAGTTTATTTTTCATCATGATTGACTACGCTACAATTGACACCTCCACAAGAAGATGGAGTGCTGTTTCCATCGTAGAAAATTACATTATTCATGTAGACAAGAAAAAACGACAGAGAACGAAACACGTTCCTATTGATGCATTTACGATAGTGTAACTAATAATAACCTCTACATTTTCATCGTTTGCCAGCAGTAAAGCCAAGTTTGCGAAAAAGAAAATAGTCGATCTTCAGTCAAATAAACTAGGAACATTTTGATGAAACTTCGTAATCATAATACATAGCATGTTAAGTTCTCACGTGTTTTGAACCTAATTGTGTTAACTTACGATAAAATAAACCCTTAACACATTATCACATGGAGAGTACTCCTATCACATCAAGACACGTCCAACCGATATGTTTATCCAGTACATAATTAACATATTTGGAAGATTAAATTAAGACCACGTAATCGGAAGACGATGTTTGCATAATGTTCTCTGTAGATAACATATCATGCACTTAGCACGTGCTACAAATAAAACACCAGTCACTAGACAAATTAAATGCAGAAAGGTGTACATGAAAATTAAAAACGGCCATCCTAATAAATGTATTTGGGAAACATATCCACACTACCAAATATCATGAACAGCATCAAAATGCTAGAAAGTATACAAAAGTCACGCAAGCACTTGTGTACTTTCACTGCTTTTCAGAACATTATGATTCCTTTCTTCGCTCGTCATTGTTATCTTACTACACATTTTCGCAAAAATTTATTCCCGATAAAGTACGCATCTTAAGTAATTGAGATAGTAGGAATCCCGAAATAGAATGGCACTGCAACAACACCAAACAAGGTTTGGTAGGTTACACTGAATGAATATCATACTGAATTAATGCAAACGAATGTTTGACTAACTAAACATCACACTGGATGCAACTATGATCTCACATGAAAACGTGAGTTTAACAGTTTTGTAATGTTCAAAATAAAATCAACTAACAACAATAAGTGAGAAAATTATTTACTAGAGGAAATGCAAACAGAATGCATTATTTTACTAAGGTATAGTCCGATTCCATGCTAAAATAAGTCTCTGATCACTGATTGGAAGTATTCATATAGGATTCAGTCAGTCATCTTCACAGATTCCAAGAACAATGCCGACTAGTTAAGAAAACGTATTTGTCAAAAGAATATAGCTTACCGAAATTGTGTGATTATTGCTAGTCAGATTGACCCAGACATCATAGATATTGGTGCATACATTATTTGTGTGAGCTATTCACTCATTGATTATACTTTAAACATTCTCTCAACTTTACCTACTGCAAATCTTTGAGTTGCCAAATTCCGTTTGAATTATTTGGTGCTTTTAAAATGATCTGTCACTGAACACTAACATACTGGCTAGTTCATTCGTTGTCTCTTATTTGAACTATTGTCGATGTTATCAACATAACTGAATGATTGTTGAAATTCTCTCCACCACTTTTAATCTAGTTACAGTTTTAATGGTCGTAATCTTGACAGTGAACAACAGTTCAGTCTAGAATAAGCATTCTATTCAGAGTGAAACTCATCGAATTGCATCAATATGTCAATTTGTGGAATCCGAAACACAATCTCAGCACATATCGCTCAGAACGTCAGAATGTTATGCAATGAAATTTCCAACCTCGACAGACATTACTGCTTTAACGAGTACTGGTTACCATAAATATCCGAATTCGACAGTTACAAACAGGAAGTAGGCTGCATGAAAATGAATTGTATTGACATTTCGGATATGATATGATATGATATGATAAATCAGTGTGAACATCTCATCACTACAAGAGATCTTAATAAAGGTATGAGCGAATCAGTTCGTAGTTATAATATTTATCTGTACAGATGGATTGTAGAGATAACTGATTGCTTTTAAGACAGTGATTCGCCATGAATTAGACAACCATTGCTGAGTTACAATATTATTATCCATGTAGAGTAGGATTTCAAGACAATAATGTGAACAATAACCGATGGATTAGCCAGTGAGTGGTTTATATATAGATGGTGAATTGATGTATCGAGCGTGTTAACATCCATGGTTTTGATACCAGTGTAAAATTTTCGATACGAGAAGAATAGTGTAGTGATGCACATTCGAATATCATAGGGGGAACCCATCCACTCAAGAGTTCAGGTGAGACTTGTCGATAAGTGTCAACTGATATCGGAACTAGATCAATCGATTCCTGTCGACTAACGTAAACTACCTGACAACTCAAAATGATAAACGTGCTGTTCAGTCAATTAAACCAGTGACCACATTACAACTTGAGTGACAGAACTGTATCTGTACTAAATGGTGAGACGAATATGACATTGTTCACTAATCTGTAACCAATCATTTGTACAATTCGAAACACTGTAGGACTTTGATGACTGTTACAATGTATTTTGTTTAGCATTCTAGATACATTTCTACCATAACGACAAACATTTTCTAAAAGATATATCGATGGTTGGATTACAGTGATTAAACTGAGAACACAATCATGTTAAATGATAGAAAAAGTACTTGGTATGAAAAGGGATTATCTGGATAGTCATTCAATGAACAATGTGTGCAGTGAATGTGCATTAATATGATAGGTGCGAAGGAGTTCAGAAATATTAACTATATGATATACAATATTTTCGATGGAATAATTGTATTGTCTGCATGGATCACTGAATGATTACACCTGAATATAATTGGAACGACTACTAAACTAAATGTTTATTACTTTGATGTTAAATAGGTCATTCACAAGAATGTAGTGAAAGGTATTTAATCAATTTGAGTGATATATTTTTAATACGTATTTTTTTATAGTGAAATAATACGAAGAAATACAATTCAACAACATTCAGCATTGTTTAAACTTGGTCCAGACATTGAATACATTTCTGGTGATATGATGTTACCACAACAAATCAATGTCAGCAATGAAGCTAGAAAGTTATATCAAGAATATGAATCTGAAAATAAATTATCGATTGCTATAAAGCTTAAAGAATTTCTAGATAAAGTATTTGGTAGGTCATGGCATGTTACGGTAGTGTATGGTTCCTTTGCCAGTTCATATACACAAGAACTTAATACTTCATTTCAATTTAAAATGAACAACCTTTATTATCTTATATGGAAAACACCAGAGTACAGAAATGAATAATTGATAAAATGATTTCAGTAATAAATGTATTCAAGCAGTAAAGACGTGTTTTAAAAAAGTCAAAGCGAATTTGGGAATTTCTTCGTTGAGTACATCCATTATTACACGAGTAACTAAGTGAGAAGAATAGTTCATATTCAGAGTTACACACGAAGAAACCGTTAAGAGTGGTGAGCACGACGTAGATGTCAGTAAAACAATGAGTCACTAACACTTGTTTCAGTAATGGATTACAAAAGAGTATTTCATTGAAGGAAATGAATGGAAATCGACGTAAATATTTAACCAGTGAAAGTTCTGAAATAAAAGCTGGAGAAATAAAAGAGTCAAAGACACGACACTACTATAGAAGGAAACATCATGGTATGTTTAAGTAGTTGAATGAAGGCCATTGACAATGACAACGGAAATCAATTGAGTTTGATCATTTAATGGCATTAGAAGTGATGGGTTCGATGAAATCAGTGAATTTCAATAGAATATATTCCGACGTAATGAGCAAAGATGAGTGAGATTGCATGTGAAGTGAAAATGAGAAGAGAGGACATGAGAAAAACGCATCTCTTTAATACTGATATATATATTTAAAATTATATGTTTTACAGTACGTGGTAATGGTCAACTACATATCATGGAATAGATAGATTTGACAACTGTGCATTGTTATTCAATTGTTTGTGAGAGCAGATGCTATCTCATGAGTCAGGAAATGTCTTCAATAACCAGTTTATCCATCCTGCTTCACAATAGCTGATGAACCCATATGTACGTCTCAAAGTAATAGGTCGAAGTGAATTCTGTAGTATTTCGATGAAGTACAACAATGCACTAAAACATCGCTCACTACATCTCCCGATGTAATGTCCTAGTTTGTTCATTCATGAATTTTGAACAACCCGTGAATACCCTTCATTTCTCTGCTCATAAACATTAGAGTGTAGTGCTCGTCAATCGAATTGACTCTAATCACGAGAAACTCAACTTCCACTGATAAAGAGAACCCGTATTATCCAAAAGATAACTAAATAGTATTCAGTGTGTTATGGATTTCTGGTGAAGTGTAGAGTCGAGAAGTTACACATCCGGTCACTTTCAAGTTTCCGTAGAACTCCTATGTGATTATCGAGAAAGATTTCATTCAGCTTTGTTGCTAACTAACACATTATTTTAATTTAGCTGTGTGAGTGATGTCTACATCATGTGTGCTAGTAATCGAAGGTAAATTAATTTAGATTGAACAAAGTCAGTCATTACTGAATTCAATCGATGGATCATCAATCTTTTTAGAAAAACCAGAACAATTTACAATCCCTAATTATATCGAATAATTAACTAAACATAAAACCTACCAAAACTCACCTGATATTTTTATCAACACTTCAGTTTAATTGGAACAAAGAAACCGAAGTTTCAATATTGGCTAAATAAATTGAAATCAGCAACATCTGGAATCTATATCATGTGTGTAAACACCACTACACTCAGATATATGTTGATTAATATCCACATGTTATCTTCTCAATAATTCGGTACCGATCAACACACAGACTTCAAAGAAGCACGAGTAGTTACCCTCTTCTAAATTATAACGTCATTTGACCATGATAAATGATCACAAATATGTGAGTTGTAGCTTAAATTATTGTTTTCAGCATGCACTCAAAAAGCCTACTTTTTCAGCTTACAATAACATATACAGGTGTTTTGATTTAGGGAAAACTAGTGAACAACTGAAATTCTCTGAGAACCACTTTCCTAATTAAGAGTGATCATGAATACATCGTGACATTTATGAGAATCAGTGCATGTATGCTCAAATAACACATGTTCTAACGGGAAAGGTTTTGATACGGTTTCTGATGTAAGCATTCCCCTAACAGATCTGAAAGTTTTTCTTAAACAGTGTTTTGTAAGTGATAGTTGGTGAGAATCTACTCGAATTTGTACTTGGTCAAGGTTAAATGTTCAGTATTATTTCTAGGAGCACAGTTCTCATTATTCCCTATGTGTATTTGATCGCTTTATTCGAAAGCGACTGCTGAACGATCTGTCAAAATCCACTGATGCAGAATACAACTGATCTGATTCGATTGCTTATGTTGCGCTTGAAGAAGTGGACGCAAACGATTACCAGTTGTTTTTAGTAATATTTTTGTGTTGATGGACATTGACGTGATCCTGAACTGATGATGCTCACTGTTATGAATTTATTAGAGACTAATGATTTGTTTTTGTAGTGCGACTCTTTCACTATCACTCCAAAGGAAATCAATATATGGTAAAATCCACATTGGGAAGACTGATTTCTCACTGTTTATTTGAATATCTTCAATTTCGTTAATTGCCAATTCACATTCATTGGGAAAACGTTTTGTAAATCTCAAAATATGAATTATTAATGTAGACGAATGTATAGAAATTCTAATAATTAATAAATCACTGGATAAGGTATTCATAGTGCTCAAGTGGGAATTTGGTCAATTTAGTGAACTCCATATGGTTGGCTAATCGGTCCAAACATAAGTGAGAGATAATGACAGAGATAGGATTTGTGTCACGATCCCGTTTAACGAAACATATCTACATTTATGAACGAGCTGTGAATATGTCTTCCACCCGGTTACACAATGGAAGCTTCCTATTCACTCCTGTTTTTCTCACCCAAGTTAGCTAATTTGAGTGCGCATACAGAAACAGCATATATGAGTAGCAGAATCTGACGAACTTAGATTATACCAGAACCAAAAGTAATTTATTGTTAATAGTAAGCAAACTGAATATACACTTTACTTTCAGGAATTATGACAACAGTGTCTCATTCCTTACTAATGTTATAACTGTGTGAAGTAAAATTAAAACCTAATTAAATCCAAAAAATGTTCTCCAAACAACAAAACTGTAATTATTCAAACGAAATTGAAATGCACAATCTTCAAGATGCAAAAATGTAGTTGAATATGAACCTTTGACAATTAGCACAACCCAAGATGAAGAGAAATTTTTATCCATAAACTGTTTCATACATTCTGTTAATTTTATTCCATTGAAATCACCTTTATCTGTGATTAGTTTTCTAAACTCATTTGTAATTTCTAATTTCATATCCATTGGCATCTGATCAACGATCACCTGTATATCATTTCCAAGTACCCTTTGATTATCAGTGTAGGATGATAATGAATTTTCGGCTGACTTTAGTTGTGTACTTCTTTGCTGACGACTAAAACAAATGAGAGGAAAACAATTTTGCTAGGAACGAAGTAGTTCAACATGTAGTACAACATAACTAGTCAAACAATGGACGAATATTGCGAATGATTTGTTCCGAACATAGAACGTGCAATAGTAGGCACTATGCAACTATAATTGATGGAGATGAAATAAATTGCGTTTCCTAAAAACCACTTTGGCTAACCCCAATTGCACAACGGTGGTACGTAAAAGTCCATTATGAAATTTATCTGGAAGATTCCATTTCATGCATTCATGTAACGGCAAATAACATTGCGGGCGTATGAAAACAGTTTGTACCGTATTGCTTATTGCATTTTGTATCACAGCTTATATAGTTCAGACAGACAAGGTCGATATAGACAAGCTGACACAAACGAGTACACATATTTTACAAATGTAAATGAGTGAAAGAACACGATGAATTATTTATAAATACAAACAATATAACAAGTAATATTACAACGACCTATGCTTAAGTCACATAAGTGTTCAACTCAGTGTTATTCAAAATAAGGTCTTGAATCGATATATATTATTGTCAGTCGGTAACATGGTTGTGAATCTGAATACATGATCGTTATGATCCAACAACATATGGGGTTGTTGCACTTCTAATTTGTTTGTTAACCCAATTCATATTTGGAACTATGTTATTCTGAGTAAAAGACGTAGGTGAATAATTTGTCGAGGTAAATGTTGGATGGTCGGTTTGAGATTCGTGAAACTGTGAAAACACCTAAATCCTAACTGACTTGTTCACCCCCTTGCTCAGATGACTGAATCTGGAAAGAGATGATTACATGTACACAATATTAGGCGTAGATTTAACTTAGTCAGAAGAATAGACAGTATTAATCTGAGCATAAAGTAAATAATCTCTTTTAAAATGAGATTATGATATTTTAAATTTCCAATGGGAAAAGTTATTAATTTGAGATGTATTCCTATATAGAGAGCTAGATTATGAAGCTTTGATTATCGTCGTAGGGAGCATAATTGTCGTTTCCCAATAGAAGTACAATTTTGACTAATGCAACATTAACTGAAAATATTCACGTGAATTGCGTATATTCACCATAATCCTTCGAACACGATTTGTATAAATAGATAATATGTGAATATTTTTCAATATGAGATACAAAAATAATAAAAACTGGTTAATGACTTACACATCTCCAATATTTAATTGTAGATGTTCACAAATATCTTCTAGACTGAGACGATTAGTCTTTTTTAATTGAAATAAGTTCATCCACTTCTAGTGGGAAATAATAGAATTCAATAAACATTAGTAGTCTATGAAAACGCTCAATGTTTGTTCATTTTTACAGTCATAGTTATGAACTAAAAACCAATAGGACTGAATGATTAATTCTTGTACTGTTCAACTAGCTGTTCAGGTATTCAACTCTTTTCAAAATAATACATGGTTTATGAGTAGTTGCAAGCATTCATACATTTATAATGATTCATTTCAACTAACCTGAATTAGATCATCATCTCGACGATTAGTTTCAATATATTTCTTTAGTTGACTCTTTGTAATTTCTTCATCGCAGTCTTTGTCGACTGCGAAGAATATTTCTAGAAACGCTTTCAATGTTGGTTTTGTGCTCTCTTGATCATCAAATTTTACAACCATGTTGAAGAATAGTGACTGTGATAGTGTGGATTATACACATAGATTATAATTGATAGTTACTCACTTGATTTAATGTATATATATATACATAAACAGATATATACACGTAATTATCAAAAGTTTAATCTCTAAACATATCATGACTAGAATTGTAGAATGTAATTTAACGTTAAACAATAATTGTCACACTAGAAATAATCAGTTAATTTTGACAGCTTGGTATTTGAAAATATATCATTCAAATTGATTAAATACCTTTCAATACATTCTTGTGAATGACCTATTTAACATCAAAGTAATAAACATTTAGTTTAGTAGTCGTTCCAATTATATTCAGGTGTAATCATTCAGTGATCCATGCAGACAATACAATTATTCCATCGAAAATATTGTATATCATATAGTTAATATTTCTGAACTCCTTCGCACCTATCATATTAATGCACATTCACTGCACACATTGTTCATTGAATGACTATCCAGATAATCCCTTTTCATACCAAGTACTTTTTCTATCATTTAACATGATTGTGTTCTCAGTTTAATCACTGTAATCCAACCATCGATATATCTTTTAGAAAATGTTTGTCGTTATGGTAGAAATGTATCTAGAATGCTAAACAAAATACATTGTAACAGTCATCAAAGTCCTACAGTGTTTCGAATTGTACAAATGATTGGTTACAGATTAGTGAACAATGTCATATTCGTCTCACCATTTAGTACAGATACAGTTCTGTCACTCAAGTTGTAATGTGGTCACTGGTTTAATTGACTGAACAGCACGTTTATCATTTTGAGTTGTCAGGTAGTTTACGTTAGTCGACAGGAATCGATTGATCTAGTTCCGATATCAGTTGACACTTATCGACAAGTCTCACCTGAACTCTTGAGTGGATGGGTTCCCCCTATGATATTCGAATGTGCATCACTACACTATTCTTCTCGTATCGAAAATTTTACACTGGTATCAAAACCATGGATGTTAACACGCTCGATACATCAATTCACCATCTATATATAAACCACTCACTGGCTAATCCATCGGTTATTGTTCACATTATTGTCTTGAAATCCTACTCTACATGGATAATAATATTGTAACTCAGCAATGGTTGTCTAATTCATGGCGAATCACTGTCTTAAAAGCAATCAGTTATCTCTACAATCCATCTGTACAGATAAATATTATAACTACGAACTGATTCGCTCATACCTTTATTAAGATCTCTTGTAGTGATGAGATGTTCACACTGATTTATCATATCATATCATATCATATCCGAAATGTCAATACAATTCATTTTCATGCAGCCTACTTCCTGTTTGTAACTGTCGAATTCGGATATTTATGGTAACCAGTACTCGTTAAAGCAGTAATGTCTGTCGAGGTTGGAAATTTCATTGCATAACATTCTGACGTTCTGAGCGATATGTGCTGAGATTGTGTTTCAGATTCCACAAATTGACATATTGATGCAATTCGATGAGTTTCACTCTGAATAGAATGCTTATTCTAGACTGAACTGTTGTTCACTGTCAAGATTACGACCATTAAAACTGTAACTAGATTAAAAGTGGTGGAGAGAATTTCAACAATCATTCAGTTATGTTGATAACATCGACAATAGTTCAAATAAGAGACAACGAATGAACTAGCCAGTATGTTAGTGTTCAGTGACAGATCATTTTAAAAGCACCAAATAATTCAAACGGAATTGGCAACTCAAAGATTTGCAGTAGGTAAAGTTGAGAGAATGTTTAAAGTATAATCAATGAGTGAATAGCTCACACAAATAATGTATGCACCAATATCTATGATGTCTGGGTCAATCTGACTAGCAATAATCACACAATTTCGGTAAGCTATATTCTTTTGACAAATACGTTTTCTTAACTAGTCGGCATTGTTCTTGGAATCTGTGAAGATGACTGACTGAATCCTATATGAATACTTCCAATCAGTGATCAGAGACTTATTTTAGCATGGAATCGGACTATACCTTAGTAAAATAATGCATTCTGTTTGCATTTCCTCTAGTAAATAATTTTCTCACTTATTGTTGTTAGTTGATTTTATTTTGAACATTACAAAACTGTTAAACTCACGTTTTCATGTGAGATCATAGTTGCATCCAGTGTGATGTTTAGTTAGTCAAACATTCGTTTGCATTAATTCAGTATGATATTCATTCAGTGTAACCTACCAAACCTTGTTTGGTGTTGTTGCAGTGCCATTCTATTTCGGGATTCCTACTATCTCAATTACTTAAGATGCGTACTTTATCGGGAATAAATTTTTGCGAAAATGTGTAGTAAGATAACAATGACGAGCGAAGAAAGGAATCATAATGTTCTGAAAAGCAGTGAAAGTACACAAGTGCTTGCGTGACTTTTGTATACTTTCTAGCATTTTGATGCTGTTCATGATATTTGGTAGTGTGGATATGTTTCCCAAATACATTTATTAGGATGGCCGTTTTTAATTTTCATGTACACCTTTCTGCATTTAATTTGTCTAGTGACTGGTGTTTTATTTGTAGCACGTGCTAAGTGCATGATATGTTATCTACAGAGAACATTATGCAAACATCGTCTTCCGATTACGTGGTCTTAATTTAATCTTCCAAATATGTTAATTATGTACTGGATAAACATATCGGTTGGACGTGTCTTGATGTGACAGAATTATTACTATAGTGTTCAACATAGAAAAAGCAAGATTTGCTGTCTGTTTGTTTCTTGCATTATTGATAGTCCCAATAAATGCGTCTGTGTTTGAGTTTATTAATTTACAGCTGATAATGATGTATTCGTTGCTTTTTGAGCACCCTAACAAAACTTCAAGAGATTACAAGTCTGTCAAATGGTGATTTCGACTAGAAGTGTGTTAAGATTCTGGGGATCCGAGAGTTCTGTGTGATGATATCGATTTGCAGCTCTAATGAATATTTTCGATGATTCTGTATAGTCTGAACGAGAAAACGCAATCTTACACTTCTCATTGACACTCACAACAATATCATCAATGTCTATCTTGTTGTAGTGAACACTATTGTTAAGAATGGACAATGAGGTAAGACTAGCCATTAATTTGAAAATGTGATTTTCATTCAATGGATTTTCGTAGCAACTCACTGTGATTGTTACTCAGTATAAAAGTGATTTGTACCGATTAATCCATTGTGGCTTTTTGGTCTACTTGACTTTTGTTCAGTATGACATTCCCGAAGTTCTTGTGTTCCACAAGAATTGCTCAATCTGATAATTATTGGGACCAGTTATGACAGAATTTATTCTGTAAATGACAGGATGAACTTGGACGTAATTGAGTGGTCGGTGGAGTTTGTGTAACAAATTGACTTCGCAAGATTTGTGCATTGAAGAATCGATATAGCACCAAGTACTTTTACATTGCATCACTTTTGATATTAGATTATACAGTCAAGTTATTTCAACACCCTTATGTCAGAAACTATAAATCTCTATATGGTTGGAATTATTGAGGTTTAAATTGCATAGCTGAGACGAATTCCAAAGAACATTCAATCGATAGCAGATCCATACTAATTAAATAATATCATTATTCTACTATTCTGCTCCTGTTACAATCATATACATAGACATATATAATGAAAAAATAATTATATGGTATGAATATGTACCGATCGATTTCATGCTGAACGAATAAACTTCCATTCAGAATACTTCCAATCAAGTATAAACTAAAAACATTACATGATTGTCAGTTTAACTTAAAAAGAAATAACTAACAGTAAAAGAGGTATGTTAAAGTAAATTTTGTGAGTTATATTTCTAAGCATAACACAAAGTCATATGCTAAAGTTTCAATCTCACATACACATCAATATGACAGTTCAACAAAATAAATAACTTGTATACGGTAATGTGTATGGTATGATGTGATTAAACTGTGAAGGATTTAAATTAAAATAGTTTGGTGAACACTGAATAAAGTACAAGATAGTTTGACATTTGAGTCGATATATGTATATATATGTGGTTGATTAAACAACAATATGGGTAAACATAATTCAATTACGAATCAATAGTTGTTAAGTAACTGCAATCATCATAATTTTATTGATTCAATGTCAATGTTTAGGTGTGCGCCAAACTAAATAACACTTTTCTTTCAATCGAAATTGTAAAGATTGTTCAGGTAAATGTGAATACGATATCCAATATGAGCCATCGATTATAACAACATGCCATGAAGGGTCGAGTGTTTTGTCAAGCCATTGTTTTATCATTTGTGTCATATCTTGACCTGATACATTTTTATCTAACAGCGATCGAACAAATTCAAATATTTGGAATTGATCTTCAGGTGACATATTTTGGGAGATTATTTGTAAATCTTTCGGCAGTGGTCGGTTATTGACAACACTCTTCCGAAGAGTACGTCTGAAAAAAATGATAAAATGATGAATTATAATTTCTACTTGTTTGACAGACAGTATTTATTGTTTGAGAGAACGAATCCTGAACCAACTCGATTAGTATATGAAGCTCCACTTTTCAAGGTCGAACATGACGTGGATTTAAGATTTATTGGGCAGCAGGTTTCCATTTGATACCTAACTCAGTAATATATTCATAGTTCACTGTAGATTCTCCTCCACATGAAAGTCCTGTCGATAAATACATATAATAAATTTGTCTCTATGTTTAGATGATTTCTAATACAACTCAATATTAGTCGGGAAGCAGCTGAATAAGTATGAGGGATAAGTTGACACAATGATAGGAGCAAAGAAGTTTTTAAGATGAAAAAGTCACATTGGCAACAGGTCAATACACCCATTTCTACAGTGCAGTGCCAATCAGATACAAAAGGATCTTGATAAAAATATTGACCCATCGTGCCAGAAGGATTTGCTCGGAAGACACCATTGAAGAAGAACTGACTAAAATTCGGAACATACTTAGTACGAATGGGTACCCTTTGAAATTCATTGACAAACACATGATGGAGATGAAACCAAAGGCGAAGATACCCACAGTCCCTAAGAAAGTACTATTCATAAAAATAAAATAGATAAATGATACTATTGAAGAAATCGTGACTGAAAAACTAAGAAGGGCTGTGCAAAAACATTTAATGCAGCCAAACTGATTACTATCTTCTACAACTACCCCAAAATAAGAACGACCAGTAAAGACAGACTGCCTGAATTCGCCAAATCTATGTGTATCTATCAGTTCAACTGCTCCTGTGGAGCCAGTTGTATAGGGCGTACAATACGGCAAGTTCGTCACCGAATTACAGAACATCATCCGTCGTGGCTAAATAAAGGACAGGTAAAAGTGATTAAAAGTTGTATTCTCTCTCATTTGGTTGACACAGGTCACCAAGTTGAATTGAATAAAGCTTTTAAGGTTATCTACCATATCCCACCAAATATACTACATGATTTACGAGTGCGCCTTTTGCACATTGCGGAAGCCATCGCAATCCATGTTCACAAACCTGACCTTTGCATTCAAAAGAAATTTATTCAACCACTTTCGCTGCCTTGGCCATCGGTATAACATTCACTTCAACAGAACTACTTTCCATACTTCTCACAATTGGGTTTTTTGTTTTTGTTTGTTTTTGTTTTTTTTTTTGAAAAAAAAACTTTGATTTCTCAACATTCACTTCTTGATACTTACGTAACTACTATTCTATTGACCATCCATTACAAAAAAAATTTCGTTTCTTCTCTTTTCATATATTATGCAACATAGCAACTTCTTGATTTAATAATTACTTTGAATATTAATAATCAACTTCTTCCAAACTACTCGATGTTAATTCAAAAAGGTCATTATGTAATTATTACGTAACATATCCACTCAATGAGTATTATATTATTATTGTAAACCATAAATATTAGTGTAGAGCCATGATGAAAAACTAATTGAAAAGAAATTTCTTCGCTCAATTCGTTCCTTCGGTATTTAATATTATTTGCTTTATAACACCGATTTCTCAAATTGTATTGACGTAGCTTACAGTTTCTCAGCTTTAAGTTTAGGCTGCTTTCACTTCCATTCAGTCAAGTGGCAGTGATTAGCCCTAGTTAATTTTGGAATTTGTTGAACATGTTTATGGACTTGCAGTTTATGTCATGTTACATGTATTGTTCACAAATTTCATCTGAACTTGATAAAAAGAAGAGAAATATTCTCACAACTAAATGTACTACACACGGAATCGAACATTTTAAATAACTAGTTTAATATACTTTAAACTGTATCCGTTCAAGTAAGTTCTTGTTAAAACTAAACGTAAGAAAATCCAAAAAGACTAGACTCACGCTTGTTCCGGTTTTACACCGAGGACATCACAAAATTTTTGAAATGTTATAATACCAGTATTTGTTGGATCAAATAATGCTTGCCATCTCTGTTTGATTAAAATTTGCGAAGGAAAGAAAAATACAAGTAATTACATAGGATAATTAAACCCTCACATTTTGCACATCTATGAATTTTCGTTTCAAACTTAGGAGTATTCTCCATGTGATAATGTGTTAAGAGTTTATTTTATCGTAAGTTAACACAATTAGGTTCAAAACACCTGAGAGTTTAACATGCCTTTTTAGATTATTGGATTTTTTTGTGTTATAATTTTTCTTATTTATACTTTCCTACGAAGAATTTAACTGTTATTTTTCTTAGTTGACATTTGTTAGTATCCAAACATTACATGAAATCTTTACATTTATAGAATGATAATGATAGACCTTCCTGAATTTCTTCTATTGTATTACATATTATTATTATATTTGAAATTGTTCCAACTTTTTAGTATCACAAATGTTCGATAACAGATTTATATAAAAGTGAATATGACGTCAAAGTTATTACTTAATTTTAAATTATCTCAGAACGAATTCCATAATTTTTAATACAAGTTTTTGAGGTTAATTATGTTATTCCTCAGTATTTGAGTAACCTATTTTATACGTCAAAATATATCCTAATAAGACACTTTATTTCTAGACATTTTTACTTACTCTTATATACATAAACAATAAACCTAAAAGTGTATGTTTTAGCCATATGTTAGATAGCCATGATAGCACAAGTAGGTTTATTCTAGGGATTATTGTCACTGTTAAAAGAATGTTTATAATATGGTTATTATTAATTATTTTACAAGAGGATAAACTTTACGTAATAAAATATAAGATGAATATTTAATTTTAAAACAAGATCAACACTTTCGTATTATGATAAACCATTTAATACTGAATAAACTATATTGGATAATCTAACCACTTTAATTGAGTTTAAACAGTTTTTCACCTAGCAAATCTCTAGTGGTTCATTGAAAACGTTATCAAGGTTTTTTTCAAGTTGTCGCCCTGGTTTAGGGACACCGTTTATGACACTACTGTATACTTTAAATTATTCCTCTACTTATACATGAAACGTTATTCTGAATGAGGATATAATTCTGATGTTCTGAACTTATGAAAAGAAAACTTAAGAAACTTCATAAGCATCAGTATATATATATATATATATATATATATATATATATATATATATATAATTGCAAACAACAATAACAATTTACATTGTGCTATTAGACTTGTTTTCCAATATTCCATGTTGTCGAAAATGGTAACAAGACCTATGCAACTGAGCTACCTTGTATTTAACGCTTAACTACATTCTATTCTTGGTAAAAATTTTCAAGTTGTAGTTTAGAAATATTCAATCACATACAATATACGTAAATAATTATAGTCTGAGAATATCTTTTTTAAGTCTATCACTTCACGAATTTATTCTGAAAAGTTATATAATACTATTGATTGTAAAATGTTCTACTATTTTACAGGTATAGCTTGGACTAGTTTCTTGACAATTTAAAAAGTAAGTATTTTCAAAACATTAATTATAAATAAAGCAATTTTTTAAGAAAATAAATTATCTACCGTTATCATCCCTTCATCTAGATGATTGTGCTTTACATAACGTTTCAATTCATCTCTTGTAATTGTCTCATTTTGTTGCTCATCTATAGCAAAAAATATATTAACAAATGGTTCCATTGAAGTTCGAAATATGCATCAAATGTAGATAATAGCTATATATACATATATATATCCGAATGAACGCTTTCACTGATTCGCAACTTACATTCTCTCGATTATTGATTAACATGAAACATATTTAACATGTAAGTAGCATTTACATATGAATCTAATATTTAATAGAAAATTAAAAGTAACCAATTGTGAAACATACATGTGCACATTACCGAATACTTTTGTTTAATCATCGTACCTAATCTTTAATCACAAGAATGAGCTGATATTAATGAGTACTCAAAGGGAGATTTATTTTGATGTGTACATGTTTGTAAATTGGGAAAAATTTTATAAATGACTTTTGAAGGATTTCATTATTTAGTTTGACTGTTGGTTTGTTTTCTTTACTTTTCCAGAAGAAAACCCATTCAATATACGTTTATTATCATTGTTAGCTTTATTCAGTATTATATTTTTCACAACAATCTAGAATTCTCAGAATAAATATTTCAACAAGTTTGGGTTTCTTATTTCTTGATCGATCCTGACGATAAATATTGAGTGATCACCAATTAAATTTGAGCAGTTCAAGAATTGACATTTGAATAATATACATTCTTTTTCATGTATATTACCAACAACCACAATGTCTCTGATTGTGCTCTTTACTAACCAGTACAGCGAAAGGTCGTGAATTTTCACAAACGCACCTGATTAGGTTGAGCCATTAATTGACATAGTGATCTGTTGAAACATACAAAAGACAGATAACTTCATGATATTTCAATTAATCTGTTTACATTACAAAAAATTGTGTATGATGTAAATAGTTCTTCTGAACTTGAAAAGAAAATAACTTTTTAAATCTACTTGTCTAATCACACAAACTGTAGTATTATAGAAATTACTTCTAATCCGCTTTTAATAATAAAATCCAAATCTTTCACACTACAGAATGATATCGCTTAAAGAGCCATTGTAAATCAGGGAGTAATGGACAACTATTGAATAATATGTGCTTATCTACTACCTCATCAAAACTACAAACTTCAAGACTACAAAACAGTATGATCAAACCGATAGTATTCCTGACATTATTCATCAGAAAAGCAAGTAATGTACTCATCATTATCTATTATAAATTGTCTTAATCTTCCATGTGACTTATTGTAGTTTAAAATAACGATACGCTTGGGAATCTTGGGCGAAGATTTTACAGTACTTATCAAGTCCTTAATAATCCGTTCTGGAGTCTTTTACAGTTGATCCTAAGACTGGCTAGAGTAACATTGTAGTTATAAAACATCTTGTATGACAGCTTTCGACAAACGTTCTATGAAATTAATTATATGCTTGGAAAACAAACATATATATTTGTTTTATTATTTGTCAAATAAAGTAAATTGTATGCCATATCTGTTCGGACGAGATAAATAAGCAAGATTACTTTTTTATTCAAAGTGTCACTTAATTAGCATTACTTATGTTTTAATTTGCTATGATAATTGGACAGTGAACATAATCTTCATCTGCCTTCTCCCTTGGGTTGTTCAAATCACATTTTCCCTTTAGTTATGACAGACGATGTTCGAAATCCGATACTGATATACAACGTGCTCAACTGCACAAATACTCATTTATATATGTTGCACTCCACCCCTTAGGAAATTAATCCACTTCTAGTCACTTGTGATTGTCATCGACTGATCTTCCGATTAGGCTCATCATATCACTTCTGTTTACCAATCGGGTTTTCATAATTATAATAAACTCACGATATCAAAACTGTTCACCTATACTTTAGCAGGTGTTTATAAAAATTATTGATATATCAAATGGCACAATCAACGTGAACCCTAAACTTTTATTTAGTAACCTATGTTATTTAACCAGAAGAATTGTCGTCAAATCATGGTTTTAAAAAGGAGAGTCTGATGAGATCCCTCGACAATTCAAAAAGACGTTCATAAGCTAAGAAATATACATAATTTTCTGCTCAGTCAGCTTACCCTACAAAAGCTGATAATGTCTCATCCTGCTAGAATGTTTTACAGTGATTTATAGAGAATCGACAGATAACTTTCTGTTACTTGATTTGCCAAGTTTCTAGAAGTTTCTTGAGTTTGACTGTGTCACTAAACTCACAGGCACGCTTAGTTTTTGTAGACGAAGGAACCTTGAGAGCCTGGCTGGAATCGATTAATGGTGTTAAATGACTTATAGAGATGTTGTTCTTTGTTAATACACTGGCTGATGTTCTTTAGACTGTTTTGAAAAATGCTCCTTACTTTTAAAAAACATCTACAGAAAATATCTGTCCGAATAATTTCAGTATTTGATAAGTAGTTCTTGGTTTATGGGGCGTTGTTGATCATGTCATTTTTCAAACAGATGATGTAGACCTACGATTTCAATGAGACTCCTTACTTACTTACTTACTTACTTACTTACTTACTTACTTACTTACATACTTACTTACTTACTTACTTACGCCTGTTACTCCCAATGGAGCATAGGCCGCCGACCAGCATTCTCCAACCCACTCTGTCCTGAGCCTTCTTTTCTAGTTCCATCCAATTCTTGTTCATTTTTCTCACATCTATCTCCATTTCCCGGCGTAATGTATTCTTTGGTCTTCCTCTCCTCCTTCGACCTTGAGGATTCCATGTGAGGGCTTGTCTTGTAACGCAGTTCGGTGCTTTCCTCAATGTGTGTCCTATCCACTTCCAGTGCTTCTTCCTGATTTCTTCCTCCACTGGGATCTGATTTGTTCTCTCCCACAGTAGGTTGTTGCTAATAGTGTCCGGCCAACGGATCTGAAGTATTTTGCGTAGACAACTGTTAATAAACACCTGTATCTTCTGGATAATGGATTTCGTAGTTTTCCAGATTTCCGCCCCATACAGTAGAACTGTGTTGACATTCATATTGAAAATTCTGACCTTGGTGTTGGTTGCTAATTGTTTTGAGTTCCAGATATTCTTCAGTTGTAAATATGCTGCTCTTGCTTTGCCAATCCGTGCCTTCACATCTGCATCAGATCCACCGTGTTCATCGATGATACTGCCCAAATATGTAAAGGTTTTTACATCTTCCAAAGCTTCTCCGTCAATTGTGATTCGATTGATGTATGCTGTGTTGTATCGGAGAATCTTGCTTTTCCCTTTGTTTATATTGAGACCTACTGCTGCTGAGGCTGTTGCTACACTGGTTGTCTTCTCCTGTATTTGTTGTTGCGTTTGCGGTAGAACAGCCAGATCATCTGAGAAGTCTAGATCATCCAATTGCATCCTAGCTGTCCACTGTATCCCGTGCTTCCCTTCAGATGTTGACGTCTTCATGATCCAGTCGATCACCAGGAGACTCCTGCCAAGCGAATACATATTATATGATGCAAAATGTTATATTCTTGAATCTCAATTGTATGAGATAACACTTCAATAATAGGAGAAAAATAAAAGTTTTTTACCAGTTTAAAGTTATATAGTCTACTAAATTTTATTGAGATTATAAATTGATCTAAGCTGAACGATAATTGAAAACCTAGAAGTACTGTACTGGTGTTTTCTCTTACAATATGGAACTCCTCGACATAGTGTATTTATGAATTCGCAACCAGAAGTCAAACTTAGGGCTTTCAGTCTTACGGAACGGTATTTCAGTTTCCTCAGGTCTTCAATGGTCATCTTACTTAAATAAATTCATGATCTTAACAAGACGTTTAATTATTTGTAACAAGAGCTTATGGAGATTGTTGAATTTTATACTTAACATACTCGGATAATCTTCATTAGAAAATCATTGAGGACCAGGAAGAACTGGGTATCTACTGTTTCCAAATATGTAACTCTTCCTCAGTACAGATTCATGCCCTTTATATGTATTGAACCATGAACTCACAGGTCTCGTAAAGTCCACTTAACCAGCAGTCCACTAATCTAGTATACAGTGGTAAATAATTGTTAGTAACATTAATTTTTTTTAAAAATTATTGTAACATGAACATAGAAATAATAATTACATTCTACTTACTTATATTAAGTAGTCACAGCAATTTTCAAGACATTTCATGGAAGCGTAAATCTAAACTAATAGTAAAATTTTAATGAGCAATATTTTTACTCTACTCAGTAGTGTTCAAACCTAACATAAATATTCCTTGAGAAGACATACACTTATCCATGGAAATGACTTGTTTCTAGATAAGTAGTTCCAGTGATAAACTTCCCGATGCACTTATTCTAAAAAGTGTTTTCAGCACGTTTCTCGGAATCGAAGTTTTTAATATTCATGTATGACGACAACCGTGATCCTTGATTTATTTAATTCCACCTCACTTTATTTAAACATAATGTGTTGATACTAATGATAACCACGAAATGGTTGACACTCTGTTTTGCCAGTGTTTTAATTCCACCTCACTTTATTTAAACATAATGTGTTGATACTAATGATAACCACGAAATGGTTGACACTCTGTTTTGCCAGTGTTTTCTGACAGATGACCGATCTAAATTTGGAAAATGATTTTAAGAATCCCTATAGGCCTCCAACTACTCACCAGTTACTAATTTTCTCTCAGCGAGCAGAACAGTAGATAGATAATAGAGGTAAAATATTCATCAAAGTCATAAAGGCTACAAATACCCTATAAAGAAGATCAATTGAAAACCACAGAGTGTTATCTTCAAATTTGCTTTAGTATGTTAGTCCACTGATATCAATTAGACTGACTGATATATTGGCAACATTCAGTGATGGATACATTTCCTTTCTGTGTTTATTTCACTTACGATAAAAATAACTTTAAGAGCTCTCTCCAATCTCACTTTATAAGGACTAATCGCAAATCTTCAGATAGACCTATCAACTTCAAATTAGCAGATGGAAGCTCTAATTTCTGTGACAGAGTCCGAAGAAATGAACTGATTTTGATCGACTTCAAATATAATGTAATGATGAGTATGACATGCATATAAAGACAAAAAGTTTTCTTCGAAAGTGATTTGTACAAAACGTTACATAGTTAAGTGAATAGAATGGTTCATTGATGACATCATGAATACAAACGCTTGCTTGGCTTTTGCAAACGCATACAAAATGTAAAATGTTCATGATGCCTTTCCTGTTGTCAGCGAGTGGATATACCACTTCACAGTTCCGCTGTACTGGATAACGCTTTGGAAACAGAGTTTTCGGGAAAATATAATTTATGTAAGTTGTTATTACATAGAAATAAATAACTTTAGACCATCGTTCATTAGTGGTAGAAGCAGTGAATGAGCGATGTTGAAGTTAAGAGGACAGATTTGAGCATATTCGGTTGGTCACTTAATTAGACAGTGGTGGTCATTATTCAATATAATCCTTAAACTTCGTATAAAGTTCGTCTTGATAACCGTCACCAAATAACGCCCCAACGGTATATTAATCAGAAGGAGAATACGATGTGTTGATTACGTTTATTATGGGACCACACACAGATATCCAAATTTTCAGGTGCGCTAAGCTATCATGAAAGAGTTGTGCCGAAATGCAAACAGGTAAGCGAGCGAGCGAGTCAGCGAATACGAGTATGAGTAAGAGAGTACAGATAAGCGAGAGAGAGAGAGAGAGCAATGAACATGAATAACATGAACATATATACATAGTGAAATGAATGAATCATCGAATCAATTGAGCGGTTAATAGTAAGGGTAGCAGAGTGAATATATGCGCAGGCAGTAAGCAATGCTCAAGTATACATGCTCATATATTCACAACAATAATAAAGATACAATGATATAGATAAGTTGTTGTTGTACGGATGACTCAGTTTGTTAATAAGTTAACAAAATGACTCAATCAAATTAAATGTGAGCATACTCAGTTGCACGTGAGTTTTCCGTGAGACCAAATAAGATAATAACGGGAGATCAAAAGAATACATAAAATATGTCGAATATAATAATAGATAAGTTAAAATTTTCCATGTGTACATAAAAAACGAAGATAAAAGAAATTTACATCTGAAGAAATGAAATAAATTATTAATTCAAAGTCGTAGCTATGTATAGTTGCGGCCATCTCACTCTTTGACCATATCTTGCCATTACTGGATTCTCTTCGTTTTTGTTCGTCGATGTCGTTGATGATTGGAACTCACGTTTTGGTGATTCGACGGTTTTCGAAGTATCTGTATGTACTGGCTAATTGTTGGTTTTGATGAAAGCTGGTTTGACTCTGTCGATGCTAACGACATCCGTTTTTCCAGCACTTTGAATGGACCATCGTAGGCTAGTTGTAAGGGACGCTGAAAATTATCCCTTCTGATAAACACATGGGTACTGTCGCTAAGTTGTTTTGGTATATGTTGCTTTAGACGTTGTACGAAGTTGGCCATATCAGTTGGAACACTTTTACGTGAGGTGAAAAACTCCTGGTAGATGTAGAGTAGTTCCATAAATCAAGTCTGCTGGGTAGTATCTTATATCATGTTTGATTGTTGATCTTAAACTCAACATGACTAATGGGAGCTTGCTGGCCCAGTCATTACTGCTAATGACAGCTGTAAGTGAGGCTTTAAGTTGTCGATATAATCTCTCTACCATACCATTCGATATCAGATGGTAGGATGTTGTGCGAATTCGTTTGATTCCGAAGAGCTCTGTGAGTTGTTGGAAGAGGCGGCTCTCAAATTGAACTTCTCTATCGGTTTTGATACTACTAGGCACACCATAATAGAAATTCCAATGCTCTACTAGGGCTTTTGCTATAAGACTTCTAACAGTCATAGACTAAACTGAACATGACATATGGTTAGTCCATCTAGCAACCATGCAATACAGGCTTTCGCAATAGAAAGTTAAACATAAGTCAAGAGATGTCGCATTTAGACATGATATTACTATACAAACTTCTTAGCTATGACCCAAAATTCCGTTTCAGTCCTGAAAAGACAAAGTCGTAAACAGGGACGAATGAAAATCCATTCCTTGAACACTTGTTTTCTCATAGCGTTTCACTCTACGTTTTAATTTGTTTGTTTCAAACCCTATCTTCTCAGATTTTTTTTATCATTTTAATGACTGTTAATTTGCTGCTTTCCTAGTTATTATGATGCAGGTTATTGTAATATGGTTTCATAAACATTTTTGGTTGGTTCGAAGGTATGTTATCATTCACAATGAGAGGATGATTGCTTAAAAGCTTAACGATCACGTAATTTCTAACCACATGGGTTATTCTGGACAGACCAGTTTATTCATCCTTCTTAGGTCACATTTTTTACCATGACAGGTTTTATATGATTGTATATATGTGTTTTGTTTACCCTTTTCGTTGCATTTCTGTAACTTAATTTTATCTGGTTACAAATATTAAATCACACTATGTCAATTCGAGTTGGCACACTTGCCTTCTCTGGTCTGCTTCTCCATTTCGTTTCTCTAACTGTCTGTCCGGGAAAACGAGTGCATGAAATATACCTATTCGAAATTCCTTCTAACATTTGGTTTATTTTATCCCGTTATTCACTAACGCGATTTAAGTCGATGATTATATACGTGGATAGCCGTGATTCATATTTCGTTAACATCATCATACGATCAAATTTCTGTCAAATCAGTGGGTCATAAAAATTTATCATATCCATTATAATCTAATGAAGACTAAACATCATGACCATGGAATATTTTACTCATGCTAATGAGAATAATATGGATGTGAAAGACTAGTTATCTCCACTAAATTCAAGTCTGGAAATTCTGTAGAAATTTGTGGAAATCTTACAAAGTAACTTTGTTGAGGACTTTAAATCCCCAGAACTCACTTGAAAAATCTGAATTTGAATTCTATGTTTTCGAGCCAAGAGACTCTTAGTTGACCTGCAGCTTACATTTCCTACTCGAGAATCCTTGACTGTCATTGGTTGACGGATTTTTTTAGTACGCTATTTTCAGGCTCTCCAAAGGGCGTTTCTGTGATTGTGTGCTTAGCGACCTCGTATTTTTTGGGTGCTTGTAAGATAAATTCTCTACGCCTCGTCAACAATTCATGATCTAGTTAGCAGGGCCGGGGACAACGGATTAAAATAGCCTATCGTGTCACTGTATCTTTGATCTTCATTCCGTTTACCGAGTAAGGTAAACTTGTAATAGTATTCAAGTATATCAAACTTACACATATAAGTAAAGTTTCCATAAAATTTAAGAACTATCAATTACCATGTCAAATAGATATTTTGACTATTATTGTACCGTTACGTTTATTGCAAAAAAAGTGGATGAATTTTTTAAAATTATTATTAAACGTTATTATTTATGTAGAATCTCATTAAATCCAATCCAAGTAACCATGGAAAAGTTAATCTATATATGTTAATTTATTCTAAAGATTGATTTTATCTGTCATTGCTTTAAATTGTCAAGAAGCAAGTATTCATAGTTCTGAACTAATCAAAGTTATGCGAAAAATACCTGTTACTATCTTTATGATACACAATGAATTTATCAATATCAGAAATAATCTTTTGAAGAACAACAAACCGATACAAATGAAATCTCAATTTAACAACAAAAAGAAACAAGTACAAAGAAATTTTTCGTCAATTATTTCTTTATTGTTAAAAATATAATCAAAAAGACTGTTTAAATAAATTGTTATTGATCAGGTGTACCCCATATTAAAAAACATTTATTTCGTAGTCGAAATTGAAATGATCGATTCTCTGAATGTGTATATGATGTACCATAATCTCCACGTATTACCACAACATGCCATATTGGACCATACACTTTATGTAGCCATAATTTTAAATTATGAGCAATTTCTTTATTATCAAGTTCATTAGGTGGAATTAATAAACGTCTAGCTTGATCACTTATTTGTATTTGATCGGCAATACTCATTTGCTGAGCAATAACATAAATATCAGATGGAAGCATATTAGTTGAACGTTTTTTAATTTCGTCCCTAACCTTTCGACTATATTCAAATAAACAGAGATGAAAAAATTCAGAATATATAAGTAGTCAATGTTCAAAACATGAATATGTTCATTACCTAAATTAGATAACATTATTATAGTTAATAGATTAGATTTTTCATGTTAGAATGAGAATTAGATCGAAGATAATGATGTATTCATAATAAAATATTATTCAGTAGACCGTAGCAAATGAACTTATACTCGAATTTTATAAGATTTAAATACATGACATTTTTTAATAGTCAACCATCTATCCAACAGATAGTTAATTATCAGTATAGGGGTTGTGGAGATTATTAATTTTTTGATTGAGATCATGAACCGATTGATGTGAGAAGCCGTGACCAGTGGAGCTAATCCATGTCGGGTAGAGACAGGTATCTACCTCAGTACAATGGAAGATGGTCGCGCAATTTTGGGCATTGGATGCCGGCTCAGTGGTCCAGTAGGTTAAGCGTACGCGAGCAAGACTCAAGGCCCTGGGTTCAAATCCCGCGAGTGGGATCGTGGATGCGCACTGCTGAGGAGTCCCACAATAGGACGAAACGACCGTCTAGTGCTTCCAGGCTTACAACGGTGGTCTAACATCAGTCGATTCATGATCTCAATCAAAAAGATAGTTAATTTAATGTTTCGAATGGTAATTATGATTTATGCAATTTGTTGTTTTACTCAATCTCTTTGTTTCATAAATGTCAATTAATGGAAGATTGTACGTTCTCCAGAATTTATTATAACTTAATTATGAAAACTTCGACTTATTATTTATGTTCATTCCTAACTGCTGACTATCGTCAAAATGTCTTTTTTTTAAAAGACTTATAATCAATCAAACCCAACGTCAGATAATCAATAATTGACGATATTGTTTGTAGATTAATTCAATTTACAAAATAGTTATAATTGGCTACTTACTCAGTAGTCAATGATATCGTTAAAAAATCGTTAACCATGAAGAATATAATATTTATAACCCATGAACAGGTTAAATACCAGTGAAAAACTATCTGGCTGATTGTCTCCGGTGATTGGTGACTTTTAGCTGATATCATTTCAAAATGAAATTTACTTTCAGACAAGCCTCCTAATAATCAATCATTCATTTAGTAGAAAGAGATGATATTTTTAAATGTTATTTCCTATTTCCGATTCAGAACACTTACGCCTCTTCCATTTTTACTCCTAGTACATCGCAAAACTTTGCTAGTGTTATATAGCCAGTACGATTTGGATCAAACAAATTTCTCCAGCTCTATAGGTAATAAGAAAAAATGAAATATTTTGTCAGAGAAACCATCTATCTAGTACAAGTTTTAGTACTAACAATATATTATCATAGTATTTGGTGAATGAATTCAACATTCACTTTCTACAGAAGCAGTTCATGTACTAATTACATGTGTGTATTCTCATTAAAACTAAATTGTTAATAGAAACTTATACTTTCTTACTTATAAATTGGATGATCTTGGATATCATTAGGTTGAATATCATGGAAAGTGATCATAAAAACAACGAAAAGGTTGTGTCAGCAGCATAGGCCAAGTTTTTTATTCAACAAATAGGTGTTTACAACTCAACTTGTTATCAAAATACTGGTTTATATATTGCGTTTTGAGCTGAGCTAGAGATATTATTCACATATTTAAACAGTAGTTAAGGAACGATCTTTGAAACTTCAGATCACTATTGTTAAAAGTAAAACTTTCTCATTGCTAAACTACCTGTTCTCTGCATCTTGAGAATTTTGTATTTATAATTTATAATTCACCAGCTGTGTTAAAAACTGTTTCATCAATTGGCTCTATACTCAGAAACTTAGTCAAATGTTAAACAATAAAGCTTAACAAACTAAGTGAAAACTGTCATAGTTTGACATTTAATGATTGAACAAAATTACTTTGATATATATGCAAATCATCACATTGAAAATTCAATGTTGATGCGGTTAGTTGACATATTCTTGACATATTTCTAATCATACAATCTAAGATTAAAAATCCAAAGTTATTATTAAACATACCGAACATATAAATATACGCATATAGGATAGTTAATTTTTTTTTAAAAAAAACACAACTATATTCTCAAATAATTGAGGATTTCTAATATCCAATAATTCAGTCCAGCTTTAGTATGTAAGAGATAGAAAAGAATATTCCCCTATAAAATTAAGAATGTACTAACTCACTCAAACAACACTATAGCTCTAATTTGATTTTTTTTTTAAGTTAACATAAACTGGCTCCAAATACAATTTTTTTTTCCTTTTTTGAAAACAAAAATCTCATAAAACCAAATTTCTTGTTGTTGTCAGATTTTTACTTTTTATTAACAGATAGTGACATTTTCATTAAATTAATAAAAAAGTATTAATAATAATAATAATAATAATAATAATAATAATAATGAAGTGTAATTCATTAAAAATGACTAATGATCGGTACCTGTTAATTGATTAAACCATAGAGACAGATTTGACAACTGGTATTATTTCTTTCTAAATTTTCAATTTTCTTATTTACCCCCCCCCTCCCTTACAGAAAAAAAATTAATAACTTTTCATCACAAATGAAATTTTTACATTTAAGTTCTAATTCTGAATAAAGTAAGAACAAAGATTCTAACAGAATAGTATGAATTCATTCTTATTCGCTGGTTCTCATCATCTGCTTACAAGCTGAGATATTTAATAATCGTAATTACATAATGGATTTAAATTATTTACATGAGAGGGTTTAGTTGGAAGTTATGTTGAAGATATATTAGTATAGTATAGCAACGGTGCAAATAAATTTAATAGACTGAATATTGTAAGCATTGATGAAGTAAAAAAACTTGTATATTCCAGAGTATATGCATTAGGATAAGCGAAATTTGGTTAGATATGTTTATTTCTGAGCATATTATAAAATAACACCACAACTTTAAACATTCAATAATACAATCATACAACATTTTATATTGTCATACTGTCTATCTTTTAAAACTGTTTAACGTAATGAACAATTAAATCAAGATGATTTTTCAAAGTGTTACCAAAGCAATTTTTTTATTTAAATACTGGGGTTTATACATCATTGTTAGTATATAGTTACAAGAATAAGATATATTTTGTATTGATAGGTTTGTCTAGAAATATAATGAGAGATTCAAGATTATATTATTCAACCCAGAGAATATCATACTAACAAAATCTACCAATCTATTTGAACACGTTCTGTAAATAAGTCAACATGAGGAATGAAAAAAAAAACTTAACAAACTATTTTCTGGTTAGATGTCTGCATTCGAAAATAATTAGTTTAATGTAAACGTGTTATGCCCCGATAAACATGATGAATGGTACTTTTGAGATCTATTTATCGGCCAATACTATACGTATATTTTTATCGTATAATTGTTAAATAACTAAACTATTCTTAGTCATGTCCCCCTTATTATGAGCCTTATTTTGACCTATGAACTATTATTATACTATTTACCATTTTTGAATTATGCCCTGTCTATTAATTACTATCTCCCATACTCACAGCCACATTTGGCTAAATCTTGTACAAATGTTGTTTCCTATTTTATGGTACGGTGTGACCTTTCTGGTTGGTATATAAATTCCGTATGTTTGAAATCAATGATTCATATTGCAGAGACTGAGATTGGTGTTCTGGACTAGGCAGGAAGCGGGACCGATAAGTATTCTAGACTGCTCGTACAGGTTTTTACGCGTCATTGGTCGGATTGATAATTCACTGCTCTCTAATTGGCAATATCATTACGTTATACATTAATAGGGCACGTAGGCCACAAGTTATAATAAAACGTACGTCAAACCTGATGAATTTATAACTCCTTACAATTCGAAGACAATTTATTTGCGTTATAGTTAAACTACTCTAAGGCTTGAAAAAAGAAATATTGATAAATCGGATCACAATACAGCTATGTTTTCAAAGTTTTAACTCCATGACATATAAACAGTCCATAGCATGTTGAAACAGCAATAAATCTTGTAAGATAGCTACTTTCTGTGCCATTAAGTGTGAAAATATATTGAGTAATGAAACTAGAGGTCGCCTAAGACTAAACTGTATTATTTTAGTTCTATGATAATATCGAATTACTAAAGAAAGAGAGAATTTTTTCACGACGGACCTTATGAAAATATCAAAGAAAATAAATGTCTAATCACACTGAACAAAGTTTCTGGAGACGAGATTAGGAAATTATAGTTGCGGTTTTCAGTCTACAATGTTGAAGCTTATGTAAATTCTTTGTATTACTAATTAACTACAACATGAATGTGTTACTAAACTAATCATGTAGATTTGCAGACAGATAATGTCTTCAATATCAAATTGTAATCTTACAACTTTAAGATAAGAAATTAATGTACGGAATCAAATGTTCGATTAAATTTAAAAACGTTATTACTGTTATTTATGTGTAACAAGATGAAACAAGAACAAGTTTTGAATTTTGCGTAATATTTACAAATATACCTATTAAGAAATACCTAGATGTTACATGAGAGTGTTTAGAATCTGACATCAACTTAGAAATATATTGTCTGTTGTATCTCCGTCAAATTATTAAAATGTTGGAATTATGCTTATCTTTTACTTTGTTCATTTTAGAGAAAATCTATACTGGTAAACAGAAGAAGTATCAGTGTAGTTTTCAGCTTTCTCAATTGTACGGACTTGTTTATACATTTGATGTGCCGAAGATTAAGCTCAAAATGTACTTTTCCACAAAGATGTCTAGTTATAGTATCCGGATAATGCCTTTATTAGTACGGAATGAGATTGATTAAAAAAAGCGTTCAGAACAACGTCAACAGCATATCATTTAGCATCAGGTTTATTAAGGAGATTAATTCTGCTGACCGCAAACTAGTACTTCATGACTGTTTGTTTTAAAGAAAACAGGATCATTACATAAAATCTGCGGATTCCGAAAGAGAAGACAATCTTAGAGATATCTAGTTTATAACTCAGCATATAGATGATAGGCGGTAGGGATCCGATAGACAGAGTTTAATATTTTGGCACGGATGGCTTAGAGATTGTACTGAATCTAAACATGTCTATACTGGTCATGAATGATTACCCTGAAAATTGAATTTAAAAGACTATTAGTAAACAAGGGAAAAAAGAGGCTCACTTAAGGAATAAGTTTACTCTATTGTTATTCCCCTACTTTAATGGGACAGGAAATGAAGTATGAGCAATCCTAAATAAATATAAAAGTATTTTTTCGAATGAATAATATTCCTAGTCAAAAGTACAATGCCAAAAGAGAAATACAAGAATTCTGATTGGGGAATTCAATTTAATGGCTATAGTGTCATATATCTGGGCGAGATATTGGATATGTTAAATGAAAGGGTGACAAAACAAACTTTGTTTAGAGCACATTACTATGCATTTTGAATACTCCAAAAGTTTGAAAACAGATCGACGATAGCACTAGATATGGTAGCAACCGAACACAATCAACTTCGATAGAACCAAAATCCTTCATAAAGTATTCTGATTCTTTTACTGAATAACTGACAGACGAAATACAATATAACTGAGTGAATCCAAAAAACTGAAACAAATAAGTTCGAATGCAAGTAATTGCGACACTACAATTCATTTTTCATTCCTATATCCCTCTTCAGCCTATGTAATATAGACGACAGCTATATGTATTCAAATAATTGTTCCAAATACCTTGTCTGGACATGTCTTTGGCAATCCCTTACAATACCTCTTCCCTCCTACCATTGACCTGTAAACTTCTTACACCAATCAAAAGCGTCATTTTGACCAGCCAATGAAATGCTTATTATCAGATTCATAATAGTAGTGAATTTGGTTGGTCAATATCAATTCTAGCCAATATTATTATCTCCCATGTTTATTTTGACTAGTGAAACTGATATGTTCAGAGAGATGTTTGAAAATCGTTTAGTTCATAGTTGCTGATCAACTCCATTTGTATTCGGTAATTTTGGTTTCAGAACTGAAGTAGCTCAAATCAAACCAAAAAAAACGTAATTATTTCTTATTTCAATCACTGAGATTTCCAGAAATATCATTTCTATTTTTATAATATTATTTTTACTGCAACTGTCGAAAGTTATTTGTGACATCACTGACTAATTAATATTCTAAGTTTCCCATCAATTTATGTTACTCTACAGACTTCAAGTCACTAAAAATGGTGGCTTTACTATCGTTTGATCTACGAGCGCTAGGCAATAAGCAAATACTAAATACTGATTACGACTACTCCATGACTGAGGAACCATGATGGTTTCTATTGCCAAATAATTGATGAATTGGTCCGATTCAACATACTTAGTCGTCAGTTGAATTACTTCAAAAACAACCTTCAATAATATTTCATTCAACAACGGTTATTAACGAAACATATGTCTTATAAATAACAACTAAGCATTATATTCTTTGAAAAACATCTTTCAATCTAACAATGAATAGTCTTTATTCAACTACAAGTGCTCATAATACAGAAGAATCTTTTTCGACAGAAAAAATGCCCTAACTTACTTCAATCATTTTTTCGTCTAGATTGTATGTTTTAACATAATTCTGTAAATCATGCATACTGATTTTTTCATCATGATCAAGATCAACTGCAAAAAATGCATGTAAAAATGGATCCATCAAAATGAACAAAAATTCAATGTGAATTAAGTAAATGTGTTTTAAATGATTGAATCAATTTATATGTTGCTTATTCGTATTTATACTGTAACATTGTTGACTGATGTGCCAGTTCATATCACATTATGATTGATTTTATAAATTGAAGATGTTGGAATGACAACACTTAATTTTGTTGGTTTTGTTCAACGCCTATTGGAATATGAAAATATGATATATGATTATTTTAGTATAGGTATGCAGATGTATAATGAAATGATGCAAATATTTACACATACATCCATATATACACACATATAGATAGTAAATAAAGAGTATGAAAAATTCTGACTTAATAGAGAAAACAAATTAACCGATTAAGTCTAGAAAAATACTCTTTTATTGTATTCGGAAACACATGATTAGGACATCACTAAATAAAAATGAGTCGAGAAGATAATGTTTAGTACAATCTAAGCATTGGTAAATGAATCATTCAAAATCAGTCAGTCTTGAATAATTATGTTCTCCTAAATGGTGCAGAATATTTATAGATCAAAATGACGACACTTGAGGTGCTGTGTTCTTTGAGTTGAATCGTTTAACCGTGAATCTTTAATTGTCTTTCTAAAGAATATTATCAGCATATCATTTAGAAGTGTATCAGATCATTGTTTCTGGTTATTATTTGCAACCAATGATCATCCTCGAGCTGGGATGGATTGATTCTTTGTTTCAAACATTTTTGTTCTCAATTTATTAAGTTCAGATGTAATGGCTCAGAAAGAGATTAATCAAGCAATAACTAAAATAAATAAAATGTGGTTCGTAAATTATTTCGAACGGAATTAATCTCAAGGATTATAATAATTTGAAGTGACAGTTGAGAAACAGTAATTCTTAGTAGAAGAAACAGGACACTGTTGAAGTATGAATAATTTATCGGAGGGTGATTCCGTTAAGATAATAGAGCAGTTATAATCATCCATACCTAGAGAGAAGCTGAACACACAGTATGAACAATCGTTGCCGTGACAGATCTGCAGTTATACATTTTGTAGGTTGTTTTAGAACCCGTTGACTTGTTTAGATAATACAACAGATATATAAACGATGAATAATCTACAAATATATACACAAAGTAATAATCCGAATGGAGGTCAGGTTTAGGGCAAAGTGAATCGTTTACTTATAGACTGTGAATTTAGAATTGTTAAACGAAATAGAATAAAATTGTTATTGTTTCGATGACTCAAATGCTAAGTTAACTTGAATCAACTTATACGTCATTTTTAAGATCCATGATCAGAATAAATAAGGGTCAGATAGTGTGAGAGAAATAATAGCAAGGTTACAATTCGATCAAATGTTTTGTGGAGGACTATATTATGTAAAAAATTATGAGTAAGACATAACAAGGTGGGATGAATGAGAAGTAAATAAATCATGTATTGGGGAAATTAATAATGATGTTGAACCAATAATAATAACGATACTATTAACAATACATAAATGCCTAAATAAAGAAAACAGAGATATTTGTATTCGACTAAGAAAGGCTATAATTACGTTAGTTAAATTAGATCATTCAGTAGCTAAGATTACCATTGATTTATTAGCCCTGAGGTTGACCAGGTCAGGAGAAGCGGTTGAAGGTATTTTTATGTACACATGACTAATGCTTCCGCCGTTTGAAGGACTTTGAGTTTATTTAGATATTATTTAAATTAATCAAACTGGTCAGGCACAGTGTAAGTGCATATACGTGTATCAACTAACCACTTATTCCACTATCTATTCAACATTATCTCCATAGTTTATTATTGTACTACGAGAAGTATGGATTAATTTAATATCACGTGGTTTGGAACCCATTATAGCAACTCACGTTCAATTGAGTTTGCTCTCACCTAATCCGGTTAAGCCCTTTTATTAACTTATTAAACGGACAAAGTCATCTGCACTATAATAACTTACTTACTTTACTTACTTACGCCTGTTACTCCCAATGGAGCATAGGCCGCCGACCAGCATTCTCCAACCCACTCTGTCCTGGGCCTTCTTTTCAAGTTCCATCCAATTCTTGTTCATTTTTCTCATATCTATCTCCATTTCTCAGCGTAATGTATTCTTTGGTCTTCCTCTCTTCCTTCGACCTTGAGGGTTCCATATGAGGGCTTGTCTTGTGACGCAGTTCGGTGCTTTCCTCAATGTGTGTCCTATCCACTTCCAGCGCTTCTTCCTGATTTCTTCCTCCACTGGGATCTGATTTGTTCTCTCCCACAGTAGGTTGTTGCTTATAGTGTCCGGCCAGCGGATCTGAAGTATTTTGCGTAGACAGCTGTTAATAAACACCTGTATCTTTTGGACGATGGATTTCGTAGTTCTCCAGGTTTCCGCGCCATACAGTAGAACTGTCTTGACATTTGTATTGAAAATTCTGACTTTGGTGTTGGTTGCTAATTGTTTTGAGTCCCAGATATTCTTCAGTTGTAGATATGCTGCTCTTGCTTTGCCAATCCGTGCCTTCACATCTGCATCAGATCCACCGTGTTCATCGATGATACTGCCCAAATATGTAAAGGTTTTTACATCTTCCAAAGCTTCTCCGTCAATTGTGATTCGATTGGTACATGTTGTGTTGTATCGAAGAATCTTGCTTTTCCCTTTGTGTATATTGAGACCTATTGCTGCTGAGGCTGCAGTTACACTGGTTGTCTTCTCCTGCATTTGTTGTTGTGTGTGCGATAGAAGAGCCAGATCATCTGCGAAGTCTAGATCATCCAACTGCATCCTAGCTATCCACTGTATCCCGTGCTTCCCTTCAGATGTTGATGTCTTCATGATCCAGTCGATCACCAGGAGAAAGAGAAAGGGTGAAAGTAAGCAACCTTGCCTGACACCGGTCTTTACTTCGAACGACTTTGTCAACTGTCCTCCATGAACGATCTTGCAGTTTAATCCATCATAGGAATTCTGTATGATATTGACTATCTTCTGAGGCACGCCGTAGTGTCGAAGAAGCTTCCATAGGGTTGTTCTGTCCACGCTATCAAATGCTTTTTCGTAGTCGATGAAGTTGATATAGAGTGATGAATTCCATTCAATTGATTGTTCCACAATGATCCGTAGAGTTGCGATTTGGTCTGTGCACGATCTATCCTTACGGAATCCTGCCTGTTGGTCTCGAAGTTGGGCGTCTACGGAGTCCTTCATCCTGTTTAACAATACCCTGTTGAAGACTTTTCCCGGTATTGAAAGAAGAGTGATTCCCCTGTAGTTGTCACAGTTGCTGAGATCGCCTTTCTTTGGTATTTTGACTAGAAGTCCTTCTTTCCAGTCTTTTGGTACCTGTTCCTCATCCCAGATCTTTTTGAAGAGAGTTTGGAGTATCTTTGCAGTTGCCGCTACGTCTGCTTTCAGTGCCTCTGCTGGAATGCTGTCTAGTCCTGCTGCTTTGCCACTCTTGATTTGTCTGATAGCCATGCTGATTTCTTCAATTGTCGGTGCGCCAACATCAATTGGGAGGTCCGTGAGTGCTGCTTCGATGTTGGGTGGGTTCAGTGGGGCTGGTCGATTCAAGAGTTCTTTGAAGTGTTCTACCCACCTGTTTCGTTGTTCTTCAATGTTGGTGATTATCTTGCCTTCCTTGCTTTTCACTGGTCGTTCTGGTTTACGGTGATTTCCGGAGAGTTTCTTTGTTGTGTCGTACAGTTGTCTCATGTTTCCTTCTCTGGCAGCCTTTTCCGCCGTCATTGCCAAATCTTCCACATATTTACGTTTGTCAGTTCTGACTATAATAACTTATTGTATCCTTATTACTGTTGCGAATGTATGTACCTTTATTATTGTTATCCTTGTATGAATATGTGTGCTCGGCAAGCCTTACTGACTACGCATTTATTCACGCTACTAGCTTTACTATTAACCGCTTAATTGACTCGATGATTCATTAATTTCACTATGTATATATATATGTCCATGTTATTCATATTCATTCGCTCGTTCGCTCGCTCGTTCATTCACTCGCTCGATCGCTTGCTCTTGCCCTTGCTCTCTCTCGCCCGCTCGCTTGCCTGTTTGCCTTTCGGCACAACTATTTCATGCTTGCTTAACGCATCTGTAATTTTGGATATCTGTGTGTGGTCCCATAATAAACGTAATTAACACTTCGTATTCGCCTTCTGATTAATATACCGTTGGAGCGTTATTTGGTGACGGTTACCGAGACGAACTGTATACGGAGTTTAAGGAATATATCGAACACCGACCACCACACCTTTTTCTTCAATGCAATATTTCTTCTGAATATAGATCTATATGAACGTAGCTTATAAACATTTCTATAAAAACATCATTGTATAACTGTAATTATCTGTTAAGTAAAAGATTTTATAATTAGATTTACTGTCTTACCTAAAACCTAACAATACTACTTATTTAATCTATTCTTGGCAAAACAAAGTGTTTAAATCTTGAAACTAGTAAAACATAGATTTCATTTGGATGACCGAGTACTTGTTACGAGAATTTGTACATTGCTGAAAATTATACAAATACTAAGTGAAGTTAAAAGAATTCACACAAATATACTGTTGTTGCAGACACATTATGAGGTTTATTACACTTTACGCTGTTTTTTTAGCGAAATCATCAAAATAAGTTAATCAACAGATTAACTAGGGAAAAACAATGACTCATCAAGATATTGTAATTATTCAAGTGAAGCTATACAACTTAATTAAGTTGGAGTTTTGTTCTTTGAGCTAGATAGTTCGGTTACGCAGCTTTCATTGTTTTTCTCAACAACATCATAAGCAGAAACTTCGGGTAGAAGTCACACAATTAGTCACTCATAAACTCATAAACAAAATTCTATCTAAGTCATCCACGTGAGCCACAAATCTTCTCTAACATCTCATATAACTTGAAGTAAACAATTACTCTAAATAACTTGTAACTTTTGGCTATTTACATTTTAAGTAATCATAAGAATCCAGGTAAATTTTATGAAGGTAGTTTAATTCCTTGATCTGTTTTTGTTAACTGCTTTGGAGTAAAACAAAACAAAATAATTTGTTACCTTACTATTTAAGCGTTAAACAAGATTTACCATTTTATTTCATACTAAGAATTATACGAGAAGGGGTTTTGTGGAGATTGTAGTAATTTCAATAGTTGAGATCATGAATCAATTGAAGCTAGACTACCATAGAAAACCTGAAAGCACTGGACGGCTGTTTGTCCCATTGTGGGACTGCTCGGCAGTGCGCATCCACTACTCCGACCCACGGGAATCGAATCATGGACGTATCAGTTTCGCGCATGAGCTCTTTATCTGCATTTAGTATTTCATTCAATAGAATCACAATATTATTTAGCTTGGCGAAGCAAAATCAATAAATACTAAGGTTTTAAGTATTTTTTGCCAAACTGGAAAATTCAATTCAATATTTATATTGGATGGAAATTGGATACTTTATACAGCTATTTCTATTGTATGTTGGAGTATCAACTTTACACATGAATATATTTTTATAAATTTCAGCTTCCAATGTTTATTTTTTAAATTTATTTTATCAAAACTAGTTCGTTCGTTTCTCCATATTGACTGAAATCATCACTTCGCTTATATATTATCAACCTGATACTTGATCTTTTAAGTGATAGTAATGTATTGTGCAAACCTAAGATTGAGGCCTGTCCAATAGTGTTTCTCGATATATTAAACAACAGAGACACTGATCATTCTACAAATTAATTTAACTACAAACGGTCTTATTGAAACTTTTCGGAGCTCAGAGGCAATTGTCATAAAACTCAGAAGACTTAGATTTCTTTACGGTTGAAAATTATCAGGACTGATTATTACCAATCTATGTGGAGCAGATGTTCCTCGAAACGTTGAACCTTAGACTACTGAAATCAAAAAATCTAACAGTTAGTTATTCCGATAATAACTAATTTCTTATAAAACAATTCTGTCTAAACTAATTTGCTACTAGGCAATAACCAATGTCTCATAATATTTAGTCTCTAACAATGAAACTTACCATTCAACTTGTACTGTGTATACTAGCCTAAATGATTCAATATTGAAATTGTTATTAGATAAACTAACAATAAATGAGAGATGAGTTTTATTTCAGAGAAGTACACAATATATAATTACTTGAAAAATACAAGTAAATTGTTTTACATTCTAAATGTATACTGCCAAGAAAATCGAAACATCCACAGTTAATGGGCGAAGTTCATTAAAATTTGATAGAAAAAGATAAAGTAACAAAATAATATAGTTTTGTTTTGATTCGAAATCGAAATAAAATATACTGACATAGTATTCTTTCATTCATTAGTACGATAAATGATGAATGAATGCTGATTGATTTTAAAATGAAATGACCAGTTTGGAATATGAGTATAAGTTGTCCAATATGAACCTCTGACAATAGTCACATGCCAATGACGACCATATGTTGTGTCAAGCCATCTTTTAAGTTTTTCTGAAGCTTCCTTTTCTATAAATTTATCTTGTGGTTGAGTAAGTCTATAAGCTTCTTCTGATATTTTGATTTGATCTTGTAATGGTAGTTCTTGCATAATTACAAAGATTTCAGGTCGTAAACCTGTTGTAGGTATTCCGTACAATGGTTTGCTGATTACAGCTTGACTAAAAAATATAATGGTATCAAGATTAAAACCTTAGATTTCGAAAAATAAAATGATTGAAAAGTCTATATAAACAAATGAAGTAGTTCGACGTAATCACTATGGAATTCATTCTTATTTGACTTTTTTTATGAAATATAGAAATGATTTTATTTACTAACCGACAGGAGGTAGGGGACATTTCAAAAATCGAATAGCACTAGTCTCGTCTGAGCTCAAAACTGTTAATCAGTTTAAACCAATGACCCAAATAGAGAACATTCCAATAACCGATTTTAGATGGCCGTGTCGAAATCCAGCTGTTCAAAACATTTTATTTCAGGCAGGGTTGTGTGTGCCCACACTAGTTGTACCAGGCTAGAACAAAATGATTGTCCACTACATCTTGTTTAACGTTACTAAATTAAAATTAGCTTTTTCATATAACCTAGATAATATACGAATAAGATTAATATTCATCATTGACACTTGTTTTATATATAATTTATGAAGTTTTTATTTTACTTATTAACCTGATTTGGAAACTTGTAAGTGTTATGGAGTAATCTGTTGTTAAAGGGTTTCTTTATTTTTAATGGAGTGAGGTCTGAAACTTAATCAACATAAAAAGTAGGTCTCATTCATCACAAATATTACATAATTTACCTTTAGATGAAAATATTATCTATTAAGTTAAAATGAATTTTGTTATAATAAAACTGTGAATTTATCAAAATCAAAGTGAACAATATCAGTGATAATGATAAAGTAATAGACAGAATTCTGAGGTTAGGACTACATTACAAACTGATTTTATCTATTGAACTACTGACAATCAAATAGTATGGAGCATTTATTTCAATCTAGTTTATCACTTTTAGTAATTGTAGTCAAACGGAAGCACGAAGGACTGAATTCCGAATATTCTGGCCACTTATGATATTTAGTCTTCAACTAAATCCCTACTTATGACTATATTGTATTTGGTCAGTTTAATTTGCTCAATTATACTTATTCATAAAAGAATTTCTGTTAAAATCTCTATGAGCTAAGTACAAATAATGATTACACCTTAAAATGTCTAATATAACTGGATTTTACAAACCATTCTACACTAAACAAATTTTGCATACAATTTAAATATAAAAACTTTTCATTATTTAAACATATATGTCAAATATAAAACTTCAGCGAACTAAATCTAAAAATATAATACTAACGTACGGTCTTTCTGGATGAACTCCAAGAACCTCACAAAATCTTCGAAAAGTTATCTTCCCTGTTCCTTCAGGGTCGAACAGTGATTGCCATTTCTTATATTAACAAATGATGAAACATTTAAATAGATTTAAATAAAATCGAATACATATATATTACTCATTAATTATTCAGTAGTTTCGTATCAGTGTTCCAGTATTTAATGTTATTAATGCTGTTTTCAACGTAAAACATGATAATTGTATTATAATAAATTAATCTTAACTTATACAACTTATTCTAATCATGTTAGTGATCACAATAAACATTTTTATTGTGTACAACAAATAAGATTTTCAAATATATTCATTCTATTCCATGACTTGTAAACTATGTCAAACAATCTAAATATACAGACGAATAGGAGATTATAGCTTTTATATCGCTTGAAGTATAGACTTCACTTAAAATCTACCACTGCCAATTTCCAAGAAAAATATATTATAAGTAGAATATTCCTATTCTTCTGGCACTACTAAATAAAAAGTAGTCATTACGGACTAAATACTATTATAATTAAACTTCCATTTTCAAGCATTTCCTGATAAATACATGTATCATTCATTTGAAGGAACTAAGATTTACAAGACATATTTGGTATTTCATTGTTGTCATATAAACAACGTGTTACTATTTTTAAACGATTTATTATTTATAGTGAATTAGAAGATTTAAATCAAGATTGTTATAAATTGAACAAGTACTTTCGTCTATAATATTTATATATTTCCATATTATTTGAGCATTGAATTGTTTCATTATAGGAAATGAAAAATGTTCAGAATTTTTGAAAACCTTATTGATCGATAATATTTGATTTTGATTTTCATTAAAAAAAAATAGTTTACATAATTTTGTAATGTTTTCAATACTGTTATTGAACAAATTATTACCATAAATAACTCTAGCGTAAAGTTACTTCAATATGTACCAATACACTATAACATACCATACCATTTTTATACTATATATGTATAGCAAATAGTGAAGTTCACTCTACCTTAATAAAACAATATTAAATTGTAACTGTTTTGTAAAACAAAATATTGAACACTAATTTTGATATTTTTTGAACTCTATAGAAATAAGTTACCATGATGCATGTAAACAACTTCTTTACTTTAAGTGTAGATGGTACTAGTTATTTTCATGTCGATCAATTCAAGTATATATATCTGATAGTGAAATTGATGAAACGTCATATAGTTTTGTCTAATTTGTGAAATGCGATTTTAACGAGTATCTAACACAGATGTTGAATGGAAATGAAAATATTAAGTACATATACAAAATAACGTCCTGCTTAGAACTAATATGATGTAATCTTCATTGTTGTAAAATGTATTTTATTGGCTTCAGTAGTAAATTTTCAGATGTTCATTAAGTCTATAGTTAACGGAAATGTAACTGAAATAATACAGAACTAATTGGAAAATCCTTTAAGATACAACATGTTGTTTTTTAATGAACTACGTATAGTTTGTTTTAACAGATTTCATTTTTCCTGTTTAAATGTTCATTCAATTACATAACATGTACTGATCATCATATTTCTCATAGAAAAACGAAAATATTTTGATACTCAACACTCGACATAGACTACTCAAAACTTTAAAGAAGCAGATCAATAGTATGTAATTCTATTTCACATATTGAGTGAAGAACAACATACTGCAATAACTGATATCGATAACAGAATTAATTATAAGTAAAGATAAATAGTTCTTATTGAATTTTTTTATCAAACAAAAGGAGAAAAATATTATTACATAATAAAATTATACTAACCGGTATCATTTCTTTATCTAAATGATTTTCTGTAACATAATTACGTAATTCATTAATTGTAATGACATTAACTCCTCGTTTGTCTATAGCACCAAATGTAGTAATGAATGGTTCCATGATTTTTCTGCTCAAACTTTCCCTTCTTCTTCTCTTTTGTTTTTCAATTCAAAGATTATTTGTTACAGATATTGGTTTATATTTATATATTCTATAATTGAAAAATAGTTTTGAGTAGTTAATTAATTAATAGGTCATGTAAAGAAACTGACTGTTCTTCCTATAACCTGTGACAGAATCATTTGATTGTAAATCTTTTGTTATGTTGACCATCTTTTTTCGATGAATAACGTTTTACTGGAAATATTTTCCTGTAAAACAATATATAACGTTTTACCTTATAAAACATTAATTAACACATGACAATGTAAATTCTATAGTTGTATAAGTATTATTACTATTGCAATCATTACTATTATTATTATTATTATTAGTTAATTAATCCAGGAAGAATATTGACTTAGAATGACTAAAACAACATAGTCACATTAGTTATCAATAAATTTGATAATTATCTAATAGTGACTTATGTGAAAATTGTAAAATATCAGAGTATTGTTGAAATTGCATCTTTGAGATTTCATAATTTAAACTATCAAAATTTGAAGTGAAATGGAATGTTTCAACTTAAGAAATAATAAGTTCCATTTTATATTAGTTCTGTTGATGTGATATTGTAGTGGCATAGCATTGTTAATCAATCAACTTTGTGACTGTTATTATATAAATCCTACGGTGTTTAAAATCAGAAGTAAATAAGAAGCGGCAACAACAGTTTATTAGCGGATAGCGCGGATAACAAAGCTAGAAGCACATCAAACTAATTTGAGGCAGAGAGGCCAGTATATGTGTGTGAGCAAATACAGAGGCAAATTTATAGTCGAATTGGGTAAGGCGCAGCTAGGCAAGGTAAAGTCTAATAATAGGATTTAAGAGAATGAATCATCGAGTGATATATAAGCGATCAGCATTTTAGGTAGAGTCTGTCATGTTATCAAGCGTACACGTTTATTCAGACATGGTAGTGATTATAATAATACAAACAAACATTATCTATTAAGTTAATAAAAGGGCTTAACCAAACTTAACCATAATCAAAATTGGTTGTAGGATAGTTGCTATAATATAATACCTATATTACTTGATAATTAGTAATTAGACAAAGTGATAGATGTAATGAGTTTAACTGATATTTATAATTTTGCTTGTACATATGATAGAATTATGTGTCTTTGTGTCATGTTTTATTTAACAGTTTGTATAATTTAAAGCTTGCATTTCTGATGCGTAGCAATAATTTGCAAAATATACAAACAATATTGAAATTACATTTATTTTATTATTTAAGTAGAAATTAAGATGATTCACAATTGATTGATCACTGGGTGGTGATCATTGTCATGTGTGTCAAGCCCATCTCAGTGCAGATCGAATACTATCGACCAAGTTGCAATGTGGCTACTAGTCTAGGTGACTCAACGTTGCGTGCACTATGTTGAAATTAGATGGCGGTTGGAGGTAGTCAATAGAAAACCCTGAACCCGGGTTTTGTGCTACTTGGCACTCGTCAGCAAGGTGTATCTGTAATCTTGAGGGAACTGGTGCTCCCTAACAGATTCGATCCCGTGTCACCCAGCTTCACAGTCAGAGACGTTACTACAGGACTATCCTGGCCGCGACCGACCTCCTGTAGGACTGAGATGTAATTATAATTGATTGATCACTGAGTGGTGATCAATGTCATGTGTGTCAAGTCCTCCTTAAGATGATTCATTGTACAATGTATGATCACTGCTGAATAAGACTATCTATTCAAATCAAATGAAATGTCAAATTAAAAGCTAACCAGTAGATCTGTGGAGTCGTCTAGTTATACAGACTGATTGAAAGACGATGAACTACATTACTGAATATACATGTTTTAACCTATTCAAGACTTTAAAAAAATTAATGAACTCAGAATAATTTAATAACACCAAGAATAGTACAGCATAGTTATTGTAAAAAATTGTATAAATTTATTCTATGTAAGTTAGACCACCAATGAACACCTGAGAGCCCTGTACGCCCGTTTCATTCTAGTATGGGACTATTTAGCAGTGCGAACCCATGATCCCCTCACGCGAGATCAACTCATGAATTCAACTGTGTTAAGATTTGAACAATCTTCATAAATCCCAATTCTGTATAAATTTTGTTAATTATTTACATTACACATTGAGGAAATAACCCAACTGTGTCACAAGGCAAGTCCTCACTTGGAATAATCAAAGCGAAGAAGAAGACTAAAGAACATATTACACCGACAAATGGAGAGAGACATGAGAAGAATGAAGAACAATTAAATAGAACTAAAACGGAAGGCCTAAGACAGAGTGGGTTGAAGAATGCTAGTCGGCAGCCTATACTCGGTCGTGGGTAACAGGTGTATCTAAGTAATTTACAATTAATTTTTAAACTTGTGTCGTTTTAAAAATTCAAACTTCCAGTAACTAGAATTATGTAAATATGATTGTTTAACAATTATTTATCAGATCTAAGATGCTATACACCTTAATTACCACTAATGAATATCTGAAGTAAATTACTCTACTTTTAAATTATTATTATTATTATTTAAATTTAGTAGTGATAAAATTACGTTTTAGTGTAATCATGATTGTAATCACTTAAGTAAATTATATTTATTTGAAGTAACAAAACTAACACTGAGATTATATCGTGTATTCTCACTCTAAATTTAATTGATGATTAAGAGAATATTATTAGTAATAATAATATAAGTAAAAAGCGTGAATTGTATGCCAATGTTATACGAAATGAAAAGTTATTGTTATATTAATTATGAAGTGATTAGATACAACTAACTCAGTAGCATAATAATTCTTAGTGTGCACTGTAGAAATGAACTTATCTACGTTTAGGTGCTTTGAAATCATTATATACCATAGAGAAATTAATAAATCATGTAGTTACTTATGCACTTTGAGTAAATTTTATTTTATTAATTTCTTGCTAGTTTTTGGCTTATTTGAAATAGGTTACAATTTGGTCTTTTAGAACCCTTTAGGAAATAAAAACATGTTATGTGTTAATTTAACAGTAATTCTATCATTGCGTTGAATTAGCATGTCTTTGTATAGTAAATCGATGAAATTGTGGACAAATATCAAAATAGTTAAAACAAAAGTAAGCCCTCCCATTCACCCAAATTGCTATAAAAATTCAGCATAATGACATGACATTATCAAAATGAATACCGAAGTATTAAAAAATGGTAGTTGTATCAGTGGTGGTAAGAAGAACTAGCCATAGAGAAGATGATTCAAAAAAACTCAATTTAGCAAATGTTTTTTTTTACTTCTTTACTTATTACTTTTCACTCTGCACCACTACAGTTGGGAAATCATCAAATATAATAGCCCACCGACCAATAGATTATTATCAATGTCAAAACCAATCGTTAATATGCTAGCTCGCTTAACAAAAATTACAAAATAGATTTAAAAAGTAAAATCTAGAAGGAAGACAATGAGCGGATGAATCTGTGCCATTGTGACCGATTCTTAACCACCTTATCCAACACTACTCAAAGTAAGTTAACTATTTTCATTTAGATTTAATAAATAAATGAATTATTCATATATAATTATAATGGATATCATGTAGTAAACATCAAAAACCTAGATATCATAGTAAGAGATACCATAGAGAGTAAGACACGTTTTTGGTTAATATTCATCATTATTAAAGTGTGCAGTGTTCCATAGAATGAATGCATACGATTAATGGACAGAAAAGAAAGTTTAGATTAAGAATATTTCACTAATAGAATTATCGGAATAGAGTTGGGGAGATTAAGTTTTTGATTGAGATCATGAACCAATTGATGTTAGACCATCATTGAAAACTTGGAAGAGCTGGTTAGTAGTTTCATCCTATTATGGGACTCCTCAACAGTGCACATCCACGATCCCACTCGCGGAATTTGAATCTAGGGCCCTCAGTCACGCGCGTGAACGCTCAACATCTAAACCACTGAGCCTGTCGGCATCCAACGGTGTTAATGTTTAACTTCGACCAGGCCATGAAGTTGAGTGACACATCCACCATTGCCTTCAGTGACTAACTATCTGACAACAGACCTGGTTGAACTCCAATAGTCACGGTTTCTCACTAGAACTCCAGGAATCTCGCGAGGCGGGTCCGTGGATGTGCACTGCCGATGAGTCCCACAATAGAAAGAAAGGGCCATTCAGTGCTTCCACGTTTTTCATGATGGTCTAGCTCCAATTGACGCATGATCTCAACTATTAAAATTACTATAATGTCTACAAAACTACTTCTGATAAAAGAATATCTATTGACCATGAAAAAATGATAAGAGATACCATGAAATCTCTGATTGCAATAAGGTAAGTACGACGAATTTTGTCCTTTGCGTTCAATCGTACTGATTGTTTTTAGTCCAATTTGTTGTGTTAAAAGCCACTTTCATATAAAAATAACATAAATGGACGTAATGTGTCTGAACTCTGTTGTGTAGTATTTTACCATTTAAGAGGGAACACCTTGCATGAACCATGTCTCTTATATAGGACTAGTAGAATCTAGTGATGTTTGAAACCTTCATTCAAAACGCTGTCATCTTGGAGGTCTCTATCATTTGAAAACTGTAATCAGCTACTAAAAATGGAAATTAAACTTTCTAAAATCCTTGAAACTTTGTGAAAATTCTCCAGCAAGCACTAAATTGTGTACATCATATTTCTCAGGAGATTCCAGAGAGACTTTTAATGTGAATTATTTTTGAAAAGCAGAATATTTAAGCTATTTTTAAAGTTTCACTGGTTAAAATCATTAATCCATTGAAGCTAGACCACCATGGAAAACCTGGAAGCACTGGACGGCCGTTTCGTCCTAGTATGGGACTCCTCAGCAGTGCGCATCCACGATCCCGCTCCTCACGAGATTCGAACCCAGGACCTATCAGTCTCGCGCCAGGCGCTTAACCAACTAGACCACTGAGCCGACATCCAACGGTGTTAACGTCTAACTTCAACCAATCCACGAAGTTGCGCCACCGTACACCATTGTCTTCATTGAGCTGATATCTCACAACAGACCTGGTTGAACTCCACTGGCAACGGCTTCTCACTAGAACTTCAGGAGTATCTCTTGAAGTCAGTCACTAGTGAGCAGATGATTATTATTATCAGAAGGGATTGTGTGGAGATTTTAGAAATTTCACTGGTTGAAATCATGAATCCATTGAAGCTTAAAGAGTGCTTAAAGAGCACGGTGAATTCAATTTTGACAGCTTTAACTCGACGAATAGTGTTATCTGGAAATAACCTAAAATTACCTGTTGGCCCCTAAGGATATTTTAACATAGATCATAATTCTCACATCTCAAATCAGATCCTGAAAGTATATTCTCTCAGGAATCCATATCAAAAGTGACATATAAAATAAACTTTTGGAACCATAACTGACAGGTCTGTTACTAGGACGTTTGGTAATGACTTTCCAGATGCCTTTTAGATCCTGAGAACTCTGACCTGTACTTTTTCTAGAATGTTTTGTAGTTTATGCTAACTGCAAGGAATGTCGTCATGTTTTTCTTGGCTTACAAAGATTTTATAGTAGAATTCTCAAGTCATCTCAGCGATTATAGTTCTTTGTTCTTTAGAATACGTTTGACGGTTTTATGATTATTGTTTTGTTACAAGTGAATGGGAAGATATACTGCATAATTTACTGATTATTTTTATGCTAAATACAATGTTAGTTTAAAAATGATGAGATAGATTTAAAAAGGACGAAGCATAATTATTTCTAGATCCACTTTAAATTTAAATTTCAGAGCAAACTATTCTAGATTAGGTGCCTGATGTAGTACAAAGTGTTTATTCTTAAGTAGTCCCAAAACGGCATGAAATAGATGTTAAACGTTTACTGTTTTATTCAAACAATGTCCGTTTAGGATAAAAGCTAAGCACAAAAACCCTCTTTACTAACTTAAATATATGAATATCAAACAACAGAACAACTTGATGTAAAATTTACAGTTTCTGATAGGATGTCACATTTATAACCATACTTTTAACTACAGAAAATGAAACACGATTAGAGGTTATTCAGAAAACGAGCTTTATGATAAACAGGTTTTGTAGATCACTCAACGATTAGTGAGACTATTCGGCATGATTCTTACTGGTCAAATCAAAGCTACACTTTTTTAAGGCGTGTTTTAAATACAGTCTATAATAACAACGTCAATAACATTGGTACTATATCTTTATTACAGTGTTCACTTAGAATGAGCGTTAAAGTAGATGATTTTGAAAAACCTGAAGCCAATTTAGTCAAGAAAAATCTTTGTTGTAATGAAATCATTTACTAAATCTATAGTTATTATACATATATTGATAGCAAATTGCATTAACTACTGATATTTAATGAAGTAATACATAAAAGCAATGTTGTTCTAAAGTTTGATATAAATTCGACTGTGAATACGTAAAAGATGTTCAATATAAAATTTTGTTTGCAATAAACAAAGTGATGCAAATCTAAATAATTTCGAAGTTTTATCTAATAATCTAGTCTGATATCTTAGATGAAAATGATCAAAATCAATATTTTCAGACGACTTTTCTTTTGTATAAAGAAAGATTAACGGTCTAAACCCTAAATATTTGAGATAATCGTAACATTTTGACCAGAAGCAATAAAATACAGTAAGCTATACCAAGACAATTGTTAAATGACAAAAAAATGTATATTGCTTTATTATTAATAATATGAATATCATCAATCATAACACCAACAGAAATTTAGTTATTGTTTCCATTATTATTTTGGAATGAATTTCAATTGCCTATAGTAAACTTCTAGACCAAGATTAATCTACTAATGGCATATTTTGAATATATTTTTATATTGAATAATTTATATTCTAATATTAATTACAATTATTATATGAATATGTTTAGATAGATCTGTATCATGAATTCATTTATCTTTAATAATCCTGCTTCATCACAAACCCAAAAGACATGAAGACGATTGCGTCACATGCCACTGTGTGTTTGACTACATATAAATAGGGAGGAATAATTGTGATCTACAAGTTAGGTTGTCTGAACATGTAGCTAAATGATTGCAGAAACAAATAAAATCAAATAAGCCATTAAGAGTAGAGGATAAACATTCATCATTCTCTATCGCCATGCCCAGTGGAAACAGGTCATAAGATTAGTCATAACTCGGCTTTTGTGGTGTTGAACAAAAGTGTAAAAGAATGTATACTAAGGTTTATTAAAGACTAAGCCATACGAAAATTCAAATCCCCTTTATGTATTCAAAAAGTTTGTTCTAACCTTAAAATTAGCTTATTATCCAGAGTGATGAGGTTTCAAATTGTTTTCAAATCTTTGTCTCTTCTTACCCTTCATTTCTAGTCTAGTTGACCTTCTCTTTTTATGTATAAATATTCTTAAAAAGTATATATGTGGTTCGATTGTTCGAAGTGTATTGCACTAACATATCACATAGTTCTGATAATCTTCGTCTTCTTATTACAGAATTGATATTTCTTTTAAAAAACCTCTGACTACATTGTTTCAGCGATTAATTCAAATTTTACGCCTAAAACATATGGTAGGTTAATGAGACATTCGACAATTAACTGTCCATTTAACTAACATAAACAATCTGAAGTCAGAACGTACTGATGATAGCTAACTATAAGATATCAAAATTCGAAGTCAATAAGATAAAGCAATTGAATAATCAGATTACGTTTGAACAAAGAGTTCCAACGTAATTTAATCAATCTCTAATTCTACCGCTTGTACAAAATTTCGATCTACACTTCTTTTGAATTGATTCATTCAGATATGTAAATACTTTTGAAAAACTTTTATAAAAGGCCTACATAGGAAAAAATTGATTAGTTACTTAAAAAAACTCCTAATTCATTTACATTATCCTTTTAAAAATCAGCTGAAATAATACAAGAAAATTGTTTAAAAAGAGAACATATTACGTCGAAAAATAGAGGCAGACATGAGATAAATGAACAACAATTGGATAGGACTGAAAATGAAGGCTCAGGACAGAGTGGGTTGGAGAATGCTGGTCGTCAACCTATGCTCCATTGGGAGTAACAGACATAAGTAAGTAAGTACAAAACATCTACTTAGTGTTTTCAGATCTTGAATGATTATCTTAGATCAAATTTTCATTTTAGTAAAGCTTATTATTTATTCTATTTGCATTTCTATATTTTATCACTAACATTATAAATTTATTCAAATTTCATTTAGAATCACTCTAATTTAGAATGAGGTTTACTCAAATGTCATCGCTTTCTTTATAACACTTCAAAGATTCTATCTATAAATGCATTGAAAATTTCACATGAGGAGAAATAGTTTAATATTGAAATACTACTATATATATATATATATATATATATATATATATATATATATATATATATATATATATATATATATAGCTACAGATATAGATATAGAACTTAAATGTATTCAGAACTATATGCTTCACTAAACATAATTGATAAAATCGATAACCTTTGTCAGTATCCATGTTATTTAAATATCTAGTACAGTTATATGAACAAAATGAAATGTTACACAACATATAATCGTCAAAATGCTATCGTTCATTTTAAGATAGATAATGATTATTGAAAAGTTGAATGAATGGTTCGTTAGTTAGTGATTTCAAAGACATTTAAGTCGTATAGATTTAATAGAATTAAGTAGATGTGAATTTATGATCTCTATAAATGAGAATAAAACTCTGAAGACATATGATAGTCTTCATTTAGCAGGTTTCTGTGTGTATTCAGTTATCCTCTTGAAGGAATAATCCGAAGATGTAGGAGCTATTTATTTGGGATCTATTTTTCACGACTTAATTGATGCAAAACCCTGCACCTTATGAGGATAAAGTAATGTACCTCTTATGCTTTTTTTTCAATAATGTTAGACATGAAGAAACTTTCAAATTTGAGATGACTTTTAAAAATAGTACATGAAGCAGCCTTTCGAACAGTTTGCAAGTGATTTGAATAGCATTCTATACAGGGAGTTTCAGCTTATACTCAACTTTTATGTTTGTATTTCATCAGTGTTACATTATCTTGCTGATCAACATAGGAGTTTTGAACTCACTCACACTGCCCTTATTTTGCTAACCACAATTGATAATCGATCGTTTTAGTCTAGAAACATAGGTCTTAATGTATCGAAACAACTTTAACAGAGGAAACCAAATTTTTATCAAACAATATTAATTTCTTCGTTTGTTCTTATTAGTTTGTTCTTATTATAATTTAATATGCAGTTTGTTAATTATCTTTTAGCTGCGCAGCTCATACAGACGTTTTACGCATCTAAATTATGTTCGGATTAGTCACCTTGGGTGTATGTATTGCTTCCATCAGAAACCTGATTATAAATATGAATTATGATTGAGTGAACTCAGAAGAGACAGTGTATTTATCACAGTTTAATAATCAAAGGACTAATTAATTGTATAGAACCTCAGTGACTACTTTACCATCAGAGAATTGTTAAAATGGTAACTATCGAATGATACAACACTAAACGTGAAAACGTTTGGTCAAGAAAATGTAATAAATATATGACATATGTAGGTAATTGTGATATCAAAAGTTTTAGCATAACTGGTCAGCACGATTAATTATGCGTAGTACTGATTGCAATTTGATTTTAAAACCTATTCGAAATCAAGTGTATTTCCAAGCACAGGTAGACGATACAGTGTATGCATGTATTGTTTTGAGTCCCGTGTGATATATTTGTTCCCTATGTTAATAACTATTTGTATATATGTAGTCGCCATAGCTTTTTGTCTTGGCGTCAGCGATCTCATAAAAATGTCATTTATGCTTCAATCTTTCAAAACTAAGCGAGTTGTTTTAGGTAAATAGAATAAATTATAAAACTTCTCACTGTAATATATTGTTATAAAGTAGAAAGAACGATACAAAATATCAGAAATTAGCTTTATTCTAGACAATGAAATAATTTCGACTTTAATTACTTTAGAATAAACGTTTCATCATGTTGTAACTGATAGAGTTAAGTTCTTTAGAATACATTTTAGTTACACAGCGAATAAGTCGAATGATATTTGCACTACATGGTAAACTGACAGAATATGAAAATAAAGGCCAATAAATTTTAATTTAGTGGCCAAATGTAATGTGCTCGTTGAGAAAAATGAAGACACTTGGCTAGATCCTTACAGTGAATAATGTCTGTTCTCAGCTGAGTGGTCCTAACTTGTGACATGAAATCTGTCTAACGCTGATTAGTTTTCATCTATTTTGATGATCTGATAAGTAAAAATAAAGGAGATTTAAATCAGTGAAACAAACAACCAATTTATAAGCAAAAATGGATAGTGGCTAGCAGTGGAATCCAGGACGCGCGTTTCGTCCTATTTGGGACTCGATGGCGTTTGAAGCGAACGGTACTGGGTTCGAGTCCCGGAGTGAACATCAACACTGAGATGCAGGTACATCCAGCTGACGAGTCTCAAATAAGACAAAACGCGCGTCCTGGATTCCACTGCTAGCAACTATCCATCTTTGCTTATAATGCTTGTAAATTAAGGCAATATCGAGGCAATACGCACAGTATGCACATATGCCACTATGAGAGACTGATCAATTGCAGTCCTAAACATCTATGAGAAGATTCAAGTAAAACAATATCAAGTGAATTAAACAACCAATTTATCATAAAACGGTTAATCAAATCTGGGCAATGGAAAAGGAAATTATTTAATTAACTTTTTTTCATTTAGGGCAATAATTTCATTACCTAAAGTGATATTATATGTGAATTGCAAGTAACCAATCGATATGATCAACCTTCATTACCTCCAAAAGTGCATTAACTGATAGGTTAACAGAGAAATTAATTAAATTTTCCTTCAAACCTTGTGGTCCAGTATTCTTTTATGTATATAATTCAGGTTTTTCTTCTACTATGTTTTCAATGTTTAACCTCTTTGATTATCACTTTTACTACAATGATTTTGTCTGATTTATTATTAATCTTGTTATTTGTAATTCGTTGTATTGATATGGCAATTTAACTAACCTACATTTGTATCAGTCTCAGTATTGGTTATGATTGACTATAAGATGATCAAAACTGGAAGTACAATTTTTGGCTTTTAAAAGAACTTTAGCCTAATCATTCCAAGTAAAATATACTTGGATTACAACCCTAAACTAATATAAATATAGTATTTAGAGACAGGAATTGTGACAGCTGTATTTTCTGTCTCTTCTAAAATTTGTCAATAGAAAGACTAAATCAGTTACATTCAACAAGATATTTTTTATGTGAAAACAATTACTTTATTATTTGACACATAAAATCAATCAAGTTTCTTGCCTTTTTGATAACTTTTAACATCTCAGTTATGAGGCCAACTACCAACTAATATGTACTTTTAATGATGTATTATTGTTCGTATCAATAAATATATGAAATTTACTTAAATGAAGCTGATTGAACTTTTTTGATTGACAGCATGAACTGATTGATGTTAGACCACCATTGAAAACCTGGAAGCACTGGACAGCCGTTTCGTCCTATTGTTGGACGCGTCAGCAGTGAGCATCCACGATCCTTAGGACCTTCAGTCTCGCACGTAAACGCTTAACCTTTAGACTACTGAGCCGGCATCCAACGATGCTAATGTTTAACCTCAAGCAATCTCCAAAATTGTGCTGAGGTAGATACATGTCTCTACCCTACCCCGAAATAGCTCCACTGATCACGGATTCTCACTAGAACTTCGGTTCGAATCTCGCGAGCGGGATCGTGAACGCGCACTTCTGAGGTGTCCCACAATACGACGAAATGGCAGTCCTGTACTTCCAGATTTTCAATTGTGGTCTAACATCAATCGGTTGATGATTTCAATCAAAAACCTAATAATTTCCACAACCCTATACTGATTGAATTTTAGCGTAAATTTCAAGGTTGCGTTGCTACAACTAAACACATGAAATCACCAAGTAAACTGGCATCCTAATCAGAGATAGTTTATTCATTAACTGTAAACACTACAATTTAAAGATAATTTAGCATCTACATGAGTCTATCAACTAACAGACTATAAATTAAATCTATTTATAAACTGATAAAACGGGAAGATTCGGTTGATTTACTCATTATGAGTTTTGTTCAACATTACTTCCGTTTTGATTCGATGTGATGATTACTCAATGTAGTATTTGTTTTGTTTTCCGGTATGACATTACATTCTGTACACATACGATAGCCTTGTATTCAATTGATATGAACTATGCTCACGACGTGATTTGTTATAACTGTAAGTATTTTTCATATGTGGTTTAATCCTAATTATTATTCAAAATGGGCGTACAGTCAATATATACATGAGTGTATTTTCAACTAGGTCGTCGTCGTGGTCCTGTTTTGGAGTTAATAAATCTTCACTTATACAAGTCTTTGTGTTCTTACTTTCGCGTCGTAGAAATTGCAGAGGTACCTCGTTTCGAGTACAAGTGATAAGCGTTCCCGACACAATAATCAGAGACGACCAGATATAATAAATAGCATTTAAACACCAAGACATATCATAAACCCTAGTAATTTTCACAACATTTTATAATAGTACTACTTAAAAGTATTCTTTGAGATATTCTTTTAAAAATCAAAACTTCAACTACTCTAACTAATCCATAGCATTCGATTAAAAATAGACCCGAGTTTAGACACACAAAAAAAACAACAGCGTTTAGAAATGAACATTATTACGGAGCTATTTGAATCCCTCTATCAAAATAATTTGAAATTTATAAATTAAGAAAGTAATAATCTTTTAAATTCACCTTAATTAACACTTTCAAGAGTAGTATAAACATTGGTAAAGTAAGTTTTTAATACTAAAACGCTAAACTTATTTTTTTAATAAGTAATCATTTTGCAATTGTCTTCAAATTACCACCATTAATTTTTTTTTCCAATTTATTTGAATATTCCATGTTATGTAATAAGTAATGCATAAATTTAAACGTGATTTCATGAATAGTGAAAGAGGAATTCAATAATTATTTGATAATTATAGTATTAGGAAGTACAAAAAGTCATACGCTTTTCTAAATACATTCTTTGATCATTTGAATTTGAACGAAATAATGGTTTCAATTGCAGTATATGCCAAACATTAAGAATATCCGAATTGTGTCCTGAAGCCAGAGGCAAAAAAATGTTGAATTAGATATAGTTCATTGGAATAAATGGACAACGATTGTGTCACATCCCACTGTGTTTACCAATTTAAATGTGTGTGTGGTCACACATACATAGGGAGGAGCAATCGTAATCTTAACATTAGGGTGAGTGAACATGTACCCAAATGGCTGCAAAAACAAATACAATCAAGTGACCCAATAAGAGCAGAGGATAAACATCCATCATCCTTTATTGCTAAACATATAATTGAAACAGGGCACAAGATTGATCTAAACTCGGCTTTTGTGGTATTATATAAAAGTATAAAAGGGCGTATACTAAGGTTTATTGAAGCCTTAGCCATACGAAAATTCAAACCCCCTTTGTGTATTCAAAAACAGTTTGTTCTTACCTTAAACCTACCCTGGTAATATTGACTTATTATCCAGAGTGATTAGGTTTTGAATTGTGTTCAGATTATTATTAATATTATTATTATCATTATTATTATTATTACTCTTATTATTATCCTTATCTCCTCTTACCCCATTTCCAGTCTAGTTGACCTTTTATTTTTATATATAAATGCTCTTAACAAGTATATGTGTGATCAGATTGTTCGAAATGTATTGCGCTAATATATCACATAGTTTTGATAATCTTCGTCTTCTTATTACATTATCGAAATTTATAAAAGGGACTAATTGCTTTAAATGGACAATACTCTTAAAACTCATAAGCATGTTATTATTCCGTTTCTAAAATAACTGAATTTAAAATATTTAGAAGTCAGTCATTTAACTGTTGAGCTAAGACTGTTTTAAATATGTACTTACTCTTTATAAGTGAGAAACATACAACAGAATTCTCTAAGATAGTCACTTCAGTTAATCAACTACCTCTCTCACCCAACTATGTGAGACCTGACTCAAAACACCATACAATGGTCTCATTCCATCCGATTTCATAAAGTACTGAAAATTTTAATTAGACAGCCTAGTTCTAGTATATTTTTAGTTTAATTATGTACAACCTAATGTTTTTATTAAATAAATATAGTTTTCCTGCACTGACTTTGAATGTCACCATCCGAACCCACCTAAGAAATTATAACCATTCTGTCAAGTATATCAGACCAATAATTAATTTACAGAATTTTGCAAAGATAAGAACAAAACCTGGGTGAACTAGTGTTCCACAACCCTCTAAGTTCGAATAATTAGGATGAAAATATGGGACGTCGTTTCACTTGAATTAGAGCCATTTGGTTTAGTATGAGTAGAGCTGAGATTATTTTTCCACTTGGATGTTAAGAAATTAAGTTCGCTTGGCTGTTAGAACACTGGTGAGACAACAATGGTACATCCAATGTATGACAATATAAACAGACACGTAATACACCAACAGAGCTTTGATTTCGCCATGATGTTATTTACCCTTACTTGAGTTTAACTGCTTGAACCATAAACAAAAGAAACATAGTTACATTACACATTCGTTTCTATTTGAACACATTCTGAAGTGCAATTTAAATTGGATCCCTTCAAATCAGTGAAATCAATTCATTTAGTGAATAGCTAATTTATAGATCTTTCCTAAATGGTTAACAATTTATTGAACTGAACCTAAAAAGCTCGGATTTATTGCCTAACATATTTAAGCCCAGAAGTTCAGCGATCATCTATAAAACGAGAAGGGTAAACTATTGTGTTTTACAACAGTGAAATAAAATAGTTCAGTAATCGCTTTCACATAAATAATGTGTTTTTCCTTATCGATTATTTCTTTGTATCACTCGTAGATTCTTAATATAATAACTATGGATTGTAGAACTTGAATCGTTTGTCACTAGATTTATTCCACCTATGATTAGTTTTCATTTACAAAGAAATTTATTCGACTATTAGACAAATATAACCCAATAAAACCTTGTCCTGGTGGATGAACATAGACTTCTAATTATTTTAAACTTTCTGAGAGATGGTCAATCCAACCATAAATGATAACATTTCACTCATAATATGGCAGAAATGTAATTAAAATAAAATTAACTACCATTAGATCATGTTTATTAGCCTCATTGTCCACCTCGATAGCTCGTATACATTAAGGGTGATAATAGATCAGCCTTCGACAAAAGTAAGATGTAAAATGAGTTCATAAATTCACAAACTCTTGAAATTACCCTTAATCATGAATATTAATCTTTTGGTTTGGTTGAGGATATTAATAGTAATGTATGATTGGAAATCCATGAAGTCGTAGCTTTAAAGCGGTAGAAATATGATGTAATTTACATTTATAATTTTTACGCCCTTACAACTATTTAGCAATATGATCATAAAAATCATGGCTCAATAAAGTATTATTTATGGTGAATGATTTATTGTTGTAAGTTGTGACGAGAAAATAGTTTAACATTCCTTAAAAAAACAGTGGTATAAAATATAATAATCAATAACCGTTAGTCAGCTACAACGTAGGACCAGGCACATATATGCATCGGTTCAAGTTGCCACACCTTATTAGCACAACAAGATGAACACTGAATTCATAGAAGTAGTTACATTAATGGTAGTAATATATAAAAGAAATATCGTGTATAACACAGGAAGAAAGAATTAGTTGGTAGAAAGAAAGATATAAAGCAATTTTACTCTCACAGTTTAATGGAAGACAGAGAGTGTATACACCTACGCGATTGCGATCGTTTCTGAGCCATTTCCCTTAGAGTCTCCAACTATTGATTGCTAATCAATAACAACAACAAAAATATGGTTGGAAATGTGTTTTATTAATTTTATTACAGGATTACATTTTACAGAACCGATATAACTTTTTAAAAAAACTATGATCAGTTTGCTTAAGATTATTAAATCATATGAAACAACCAGAATATTGTGAAACTCGTATCTCATGTCAATTAATGCCATACAATTTAAGAGAATAACATGTTTTTTATGGTATAATTGACATTAAAATTTCATAATGTAAATTATAATTAAAAATTGCCCTGTCAGTTGGTTTTCATTTCTTAATTCCATTTATTAGCATTAAAATCATGTTAATTAGTTAGTTGGTTACTTAGTTAGTGATAATCGTATTAAAGAAACAAAATTATTTGGTTGTGTACATGTAAATTTGTAGACTTCTCTGAAAATAATAATAAAGGAATGTAATTAACAAAGGCTTTATCAAACATACATCATTTTACAGTTGATCTAATTGCTAACAACATTCGTTTGATAAGATACTTACTTACGGGTTGATGTTTTTTAGCAAGACTGATTCTCCGGGATGTGGTCGGCAACCTCATCCCCAACCATCCTTTTTTACCCTGGTTTGAGACCGGCAGTAACTTTAGAAGAGCTATAGACGGAGTTTATGATAAGTTTGCTCTGCACATTGAATGCTGTGATCGAAATATGAAGAATTCAGCATGAATATAATCAACGGAAAAACTTATCAGATATAAGATAATGGTTTTTTTACAGGAAATTCATTCATCCATGTCAGTTTATGGAATTCTGGTATTATAACTGATGTTAGTTTGTGATGAAAACCTTATCTCTAATTCGTAACCCCCGTTTTGTGTTCTAATTCTTCACACTAATTATAACCCTATATTTTACCCATGAAATGGCTTAAGTTTTTATGGTAACATTGAATGCATCTAAAGATTTGTCAATAAATTATACTCTGATCGACAAAGTGAGAAACGAGGAATATGAGATACATAGGATTCTATATATTTCTAGGTAGCAATTTTCAAAGAGTTGTTTTATTATACTTTATTGTATTTCTATGTCCAGTTAATCATAATCAAACAAGAATCCGGCACACTACATAAGCACAATGAGATAACATTATCAAAACAAATTTCAGAGTAACGGAAGTAGTAACAGTGTCATTAATGGTATTAAAAAAACTATATGAAGACAAAATGACGAGATAAGGAAGAATTAGCTTGTTCAATAAAAAAGATATGGTAATTTTAAAATTCAGGATTAAAAAAGAATCAGTAAATGAATGAATCCGTACAACTGGAATAGATTTTGACTCATGTCGCCGAAAATTTCAATGTATTGGTTAGAACAATCATTTGGAACTTAATCAGATTAAAGATACTCAAACATTATGACAAAGTGGTTAATTATGAAATTAAAAACTATACTACATTCAAGAATAATATCGATACCATTCACATGGAAGAGGATGAATTGATGACAAGCTTTTATGTATCTTCCTTATTTACTAATGTACCTAACAATAAAGTAATGGGTGTCATTAATGATTGTTTAGAATGACACAGACTTGAATCGGAATTGTGTTTATAATCCATCTTATCCTTATTTGAGATCTTTACAGACGAATCGGTGTGACAATGGGTTTACCAGTTCCTCTGAGTATAATGAATTTATTCATGCATTCCTTAGAAATCATTGAGATTAAAAAATGTGTAAAGTCACTTAAAGTTTGGTTACGGTATGTTGAGAACATTTCGTTATCATTAAACGAGGTGGTTTAGAAAAAATATTTGGGAGTGTAAACAATATATCGGATAGCATTAAGTTAGGAAAAGAGATACAGTCCACTAACTAAAAACTAGAGTTCCTCGATAGTTTGGTTGAAAGAGGGCATAATATTAAGTTACAAATTATTCTATTTTTGAAATGAACATATTCTGAGATTACGGTTTAGCTCATTCTTGTTGTACAAAGATAACAGTCATGAAAAATCTAAATAGCAAGAGAAGTAATTTGACTACATAGAGGAAAGACCAAAAGAAAGAAATGAACTTAATATTGTCTACATTTGGAGCAAACAATTACCCTAAATAGTTTTAAAGAAGACTGTTAGAAATGAAAGATAAACTAAATTAGATTGTATACCGGAAGAATGGAAGAAAACTGTGATCATCCAATACTGAAAAGAAACATCGGAAGGAATTAAGAGGATTATGACCAAACAATATAACATCGTACATTTGGACCAGTGATACAATAAGATCGGTGTTTGTGTAAGTTAATGATAGCTTTCCTAAGGAACAGCAACAAGATGTTTTCTATGAAATCAGCCGTCAGAATTGTAATGCAGGTTATGCAGAAGAAACATAGAAGAAATTGAATGTGAGGTTGAAAGAACACAGGCAATTTTTGATACATGTTCCCGAATCTCCAGTTAGTCTATAGAAACTTGAGAATAACTCAGCATTACCGTTACGTACGTTATAAACGGGACACATAATCAACTTCGAAGGGACCAAAATAATTCAGAAAGTGTTTGACATGTGTAAAGAAGGATTGGTAACTTAAACCTATACACACACATTCACTCATCCGTTTATTCACAAATTGGGAACTTTTCACATGCTTCATATTATCCTATTTACTAAAATCAAAATCTGAATACGATTAGATAAACATTTGGTACAAATTTAATTCGGTTGTTAAACATTAAATATTCTTTGATAATTTCAATTTTTATCGGAATGGGGTTTTGTGAATATTATAGTGATTTTTAATAGTTGAATTCATGAGCTGATAAAAGCTAGACCACCATGGAAAACCTGGAAGCACTGGACAACATTTTCTTTCTAGTATGGAACTCAACTAAAGTGCACATCCATGATTCTTCACGCTGGATCAACTCATGGCAGTCCATCTTTAATCGATTCATAAATTCAACTATTAAAAATTACAACAATATCCACAAAACCCCATTCTGACAATAATCATCATGTGCTTACTAGTGACCGGCTTGATGAGGTATTTCTTGGAGTTCTAGTGAGAGGCCGTGGCTAGTGGAGTTCAACCGTTTCTGTTGTCGGGGCAGTTACTCACTGAAGACAATGGTGGACGGCAGCGCAATATCGTGGATTGGTTGAAGCTAGGCATTAACACCATTGTATGCCCTTTCAGTGGTCTAGAGGGAGTCACAGTCTCGCCCGCAAGACTGAAGGTCCTGGGTCCCAATTCCAAATGCGGGATCGTGGATGCGCACTTCAGAGGAGTCCCATACTAAGACGATACGACCGTTCAGTGCTTTCACGTTTTTCATGGTGGTCTAGCTCTAATGGACTCATGAATTCAACTATTAAAAATTTTGATTTTGATCATTACCCTGAAGTCCAGACAAATTTGCTGGACGGAACATTGGAATTGCCCTAAACTCCAACCGCTGAGATTATTTCAAATATAATTTCACAAATAAGTTGGTGTTAGTTGAATAACTGTGAAATGTGAAGAAGTCAATAGAAAGAGGACAGAATTCACGAGCATAATTCATTTTTTATTTCTACCATTTTATGACAAAAAAAAATTTCATTTCTTTAAAATGATGTATTTAGAAAGTTGGAAGAGCATTTTAATTCCTTAGGCAATAGTTCAAACACGCCACAATAAAACGATACATAGTTATACTACTTGTAATTTGATGTACATTGTGCATAACGTTGGGTGACTAAAAGAAGTAGACAACAGACGCACATTGAGCAAGTTTAGACTCACCGGTAGGGCGTATCTACAACTTAGAGGACCTGATGCTCTCTAAGGGCTTCAAACACAGGCCACCAAGCTTTACAGTCTAACATATAGAGTTTTTCAGTGACCTTCTGCAACAACAACAACTACCGATGGAGTTCATGATGTAAGAATTGTTTTATTGAAGATTCCTAAGCCGCCTACTACTACTCTAAGAAAAAGCTATGTCGATATGACTAAGTTACTTTTGAGACTTTTATATATAGAAACGTTCAACTGTCAATCATAAAAAGGAACGAAGCTTTGATGTTTCGAAGAAAAACTGACAGTTCTGGGCATATAATTTTCAAAAAAATTTACTCTGAAGAACATCAACATTTTAAAGGTCTAACATGTATTTCTAAACAAAAAAACAGAAAGGCAGTTTACGTCTTAAACTTAGATTACATAGTGCACCAGGCGGAAGCATACAACAATGGACAGTTATTTTATGGTTTTATACACACAACTCTTCCAGCAGACACTCCAAGAACATTCACGTATTGTGGTGAATGCATTTTACACAGACTACTGGTTTTGCATGGAAGTCTTCATCTACAATTTTAATTCGTTCAACCGTTACTAATGACTTTGAATAATCTTGGTGCTATAGTGGTGATCGACTAAAGATGATAATACAAATTAATTCATTTTGAATTAAAGGATTAAGCGTAACAAGCTGGATGAGAGACTAGAAATGCAGTGATTAGAACCTTGGTCGGATCAAGAGTTTCCAATCTTGTATAATTTCAAACTCGGAGAGAGCAATTATCCAACACTTCCCTGTTTTCAATAGTACCCCACTCAATATTCATTCACGATGAATGTCACTTTCAAGTTAAACACCAAATCCATTTAACAAAATATCAGATCACTTGATGAATGATGAATTTATTTCGGCTAGATACAAGTTATCTATTAATGTTTTCAATTAAATAAGCATTAAAACAAATAATTTAAAGAATCATATTCTTTTAAAGGTAAAATTTAAGAAAAATTAGTTATCCCTGGATTTCATCTTCATAATAGTGATATTTGTTATTTTATGTTACGAAAAAACATTTCTTGTTATCTATCTTTTTAAATTGTTTGTTTCTTTTTAAGTTATCGAATTATTTAACTATGTACTGGTTATTTCTTCATCTGGTGTTCTCCATATAAGATAAGATACATCACGTACACGAAATATAAAACACTTATTGGCACTATGTGAATAACTACTCCAAAATGATCCTTTAACTATGACAACGTGCCATGCTTTACCGTAAGTGTTATCTAACCATTGTTTCAATTGAACAGCTTGATCTTTTTCATCCAATTTCTTTGAAGATGTTAATAGTTCAATTGCTTTATTACTGATAGCAATTTGTTTATCTAATGGAAGCTGTTCATAGATTACTACAACATCTGGATGAAGTTTCGATGAAGCTGATTGTTGATGTTGTGTTTTCATGGCTACTCTGTAGACCGAAAAGAAGAGAAAGAGAGCAATACAAGAAGATTTATCATTTATAAAAACATGTTTTTTAAACCGAGATTAGCTTAAACTTAGGTTTACTAATTTGATAGCACATGGATGGCAATTGAGAATAAGTATAATGAGATATCATAAGCACTGTTAAATCCTATCATATTGGTTAGGTGACGACGTCGTTGAATATTGAATTCCCTATTCAGTGTTGGCAGTACAAAAATGAAATAGCTATTCATTAGTCTATGGCTGTTCGTATTTGATCTAAAACGTTCCATAAACTCATGACCAAACACATTTGTAAGATTGTAGATGAGGAACAACTAGGTTTCTAGTCATTTTATTCAGTAAGAAAGAAAGGAATTAAGCATTGACACAATCGATTCTTGAATCGTTGATTTTTACATCTGATTTGAAATTACTTTAACAATTCTCACATATTAAAACACTTAATGTACATGTTTGATAAATCGTTATTATCTGATCACTTTTGCAAACTATACTGTCACGTAGCCACATATTATTTAAATGTAACTTTACATGTTAAGAATTGATATCATTCAAAAGAGAAACTATTTCAAGTCTGACGTTGTAATCAACGAAACTACTGATTACATTTAACTTCGATTACTTACTTACTTCCTTACGCCTGTTACCCCCAAATTGAGCATAGAACACCAACTAGCATTCTCCAACTCACTCTATCCTGGGATTTAATTTCAATTACAATATTTTATCTTGTTACGCAACCTATCCTTATAATTAATAAATTTTAGTTAGATTTTATAACATTCAAATGTCTTAGTAACAATATTTTCAATTTTTTGTTTCAAAACAATTGGAATAACATATTTTGCTCTTCTGTTGTTATTTTCAGTACATTATAGTTATTAAAAGAAAAGATATGGATCATCGTTATGGTATCAGAATGCATTATGGAATGTACAGGATTCAGAATGAATTTGCCAAGAAGAATTCTGGTCGTTTAACTAACCATTTTTCGTTTTATTTCATAAAGAGTTTTTCAATTTAGCCAAAATTTTTATAGTGATTTGTGTAAATTTGGTTTACCTACCTTATTATGAGAAAATATCGAATTAAGTGGTCATTAGATATTGAGTATTTGCTGAAGTACAACATGTCTACAACTGAAAACAAGTCAAACGATCTTCAATAGCTCGAAAGATTAGTCTACATTATATCGCAACTTGTTAGATTTTGCATTAATGAATTTGGTATTTAGAATAAAGGACAGTACTTACATATCGAGGAATTATTATCATGTTAACATACCATTTAGATTTATATGGTTAGCGTCCGACTATTGACAAATTTAATTGATGATTTTACATATTTAATTTATAATATTTTATTTCTCTTCTAGTAATCATATATATTTGGATTATAAGCATTGTTTTAAATGAACCTATTTAAATAACCAGATAAACCTAATCAAGGATTATACTCTGATTTGCTAATACTCAATCATTGATGTTATACTCATCTAATTCTCAATGCTTTTGTAATTCTATCGATTAAGTTGTGATGATCCTATTAATTTACATGGCTCATCTTCGTACACACTAAATTTTTATTTCAAATATTTTCACACAATCTTGATAAATCTCAACCACATTGCAATTTAGATATGAATTTAGTTACTAATCATTGATCAATCAATGTAGTTATTACCCGTGCTGTGAGCTCCTACAAGATTGAAGACACATTTTGCTAATGACAGAATAAAGAAAAAATACATAATTTTTGAAACATCTAAAAATATTAGCTTTGGGTTTCATCGCTAATGAGTACTAAACAAGAAAAATAAACTTAGTGTCTCTATGGACTAATTATATAACTTACGCTTGTGCAGGACTCAAACCCAATACTTCACAAAAAGTACTAAACGTTATCTTTCCAGTATTTTTGGCATCAAATAATGATTTCCATTTCTAAAAGACAGTAAATCATCGAATAAAATGGAACATGAAATTCATTCAGAAAATATTTATGAATTTAGACTTGAGAAACCGTTTAATAAAAATAAAAACAAATAACTAATGCATTATAATCTACACATACACATTATCAACCGAATACTATGAATGTTTGTTATATTATTAAATTTTTGAATGGTAGTTGATCTTCTATTTTTATCAAAGTGAATTCATCAAGTCTTTAAGTAAAATTTGAAAGTAATTTCTATTGTAAACTGATCTTAATTGAAGATTTATTGAAACAGAAGTTGCGTCCTAATCCAAAAGTATAAACTGATGTTACCAATCAAATTCGTTGTGAGATAATTATGCTAACAACGAAATTAGATGAAGATACAGTCTATCACTAATTGAATTAAAGCGGATCCACTAATTCAATAGTTTTATACTGTGATAAATGAAATAATCATCTTTAGTTAAAAAATGCCAATCATTTTCTAGTTATGTCATATTCTTAGCGCATGTTCTTTGTATACTGATACTAATTAAAGATAATTATTTTCTCACAGAATTTATGACTATGGTTTGTATTACGAACGTATTACTGTACTATAGAATAATGTCATATCTGATACTATACATTTCGCTTGAATCTTTTGCTCCATGACCAATGAACACTTACAGTAACTAATGCATTACATTTTTGTCAAATAATATACCCAAACCTTATTCAGTGTTACCTCCACTTTGTATTAATCTGATCATAACTGTATACCGAGGTTCATATATATATATACCATATGATAAAAACTACACGATTTTAACTAGTCTCGAATGTCTTATAATGGTATTCATATAACAAATAACTACTTAACACGTAACATTTATTTTGCCCTTTTTTCAATCTGACATCTATTCTATTTAAATAAAATCAGCGACTTTATTTTTGACGAAAAGATTTACTAATATACTGTATTGGAAACATCTTTTATCTAGAAAAAAAAGTATCAAGAGTTGAATTGAGTTTTCAATGTCATAGTTTTACATATGACAAGCGCAAAACTAAAAGGCAAATAAGTATGAATACAACCTTAACCCTAGTCTCACCTCCACCCTGAATAAGTGTAAATAATACTAAGAATTAGAACAAATTAACTTTTTCTATCTACGCTTTTTATATCGTTACTATCAATCTTAATAGAAAAAAAGACTAGAGTTTATTTTTTTCCAAATTGAATGTAAAGTAGATTAGATAATCATGATTGGAATACCGATTCACAATTGTTACTAAAAGTCTCATATTAGAAAGAATGATTGTTCAGTAAAATACGTATTAACACAAGAAGTATGTATAAAATACTCAATTGTATTAAATATACTTTTTGTAATTCTTTGAAGAGTGATTCAATAACGCACTAGAAACTATAGTAATATTATTAATGACTTGTTCATTTTAAGACTAGCAATTTGTAGGAATGCTTAATGGTTACCGATTGGAACCAGAAAACATAACATTGTTGTTGCTAAGCTATTATGTAATGTAAATAGTAACTGTCTATCACATTATAATTATTACCGTAAGAAATATTGAAATATTGGCCAAACATGCTGAAATAATTCTGATATAAAAAATATGAATCACTATGTTTCTACTAAAAATAAATTTCATACCATAATTCTATCCTGAAGAAACTGTAGTAATAATGACATTTACATCCAGTTTGTACATAGTTCCACTGTTAATATTTATTGATACGTTTGATAGATTTGATTGTTCAAACGATTAACTAAGTCATTTCGTTTCAGAGTTGGATAAAAACATATTACTTACAGCCTAATTTCATAAGAGAACGGTTCAAAACAACACCAAGTGAATTTAAACTTCACCCCATTTCACAAGCAAGTGGCTATCAGGACTCAGTAGCTGAGTGGATAACGCGCTCACATTTGAAGCGAACAGTACTGTATCGAGTTCCAGAGTGAACATCAACTTTGGGATGCAGTTACATTCAGATGAAGAGTCCCAAGTAGAATGAAACGCTCGTCCTGGATTCCACTACTAGCCACTATACATCTTTGCTTATAATGCTTGTGAATTAAGGCAATATCGAGGCAATACTCACAGTATGCACATATGCTAATAACAGACTGATCAATTTCAGTCTTAAACATCAATGGGAAGATTTAAGTAAACAATACCAAGTGGATCTAATTTCGAATAATGTTTACTATTCATTATAAGCATAACATATACATATATATCAGTAATTATTTTACACCCTAATTTTTTTATCATATAGATGTAAAGATGAAATTAGTTGTAATGTTAAAATATAGTAGTAGACGTAGTCAATCTATCAATCATTCATATATTGAAAAAGTAATATAAACAAAAAAAGTACTCGCGATATTGATTTATCGTTTAGTTAGTTTTTTTTTTTGTTGGTAAATCACATGGGTATGACAAATGATGGATGAAAACCTTTTATTGTGAATATGATTATAAAGATTATATATATAAAAGACAAAAAGATGAGCAATAGAATATGTCATATAAATCTATGTACTAATAAGATCTAACAAAATTTAGTCGAATTATAAGTTAAGAGTTGACATAATGTTCAAAGTTCTACTGATATTTCTTTTGTGTAATCTAAATTGAGATGAACACATATTTTAATTAATCGGAATTTAATATACAATTTAAATACTTCCTTATATCAAACTGTTACTAAATAGAATGAATTAGGCAAGTGTCCCAGAATGTTCAATATCCATATAGGTTTTGTTTATCTTTTCTTTCTTTTAGCCTTAAACAATAATTGAATAATAGAAAACTTTCATATTGTTATAAAAACAGTTTACATATACAATATAATTTGTATAAATATGTAATAAATTATTGATAAACTTACTGTAACCATCATTTCATCAAGCTTATTTTCAGCAACATACTTTTTCAATTCATCGATTGTGATAGTTTCAGTTCCATCTTTGTCAATAGCAAAGAACACTTGTACAAATGGTTCCATTTTATGCCTATTTAACTATTTGAAAGTAAAAACTGAGTAAAAAACAAAAAGATGTTTGTTTTTATTACCTAAATAATTAAAAATGAAAAAATAATTTGAATTTAAAACATTTAATACTTATATATGTTAATGAAAACAATGAGATTTTGATGTTTTGTTCTCTAAGTTGGGTGGTATAGTCGTGAAGCTTTTATCCTTCTTCTGAACGATATCATCAGCACAAACTTCAGGTAGAAGTGAATTGTTCAAATTTCTCCACATGTGGTCCTGTACAACTCAATATTGATTGTTTCTAGTGAACATCGAAGTGTACAAGACAAGCTGTGAATCCCATGTGAAGGAATTCTAACTACCTGAAGTTTGTACTGATGATGTCGTTCAGAAGAACAATCAAAGCTCCACGACTAAACCATCCAGCTCAGAGAACAAAACTCCATCAAAATCATCCACCTGAGCTACAAATCTTCTTTACAATTTCAAAAAACAATGAGAAAATCAAGCTTATTACAAAAGTGTTAAGTATACCTTTTAGTGAATAATAATGATGAGTACACGAATATTTTAATACTTTATATTGATATGAATTTCAATGCTTTTAATAGTAAAACGCAAATGAAAGTGTACTATAAGAATAAATAAAATACACTTTATAAAACCAATCAACAAACAGTACACACACACACACGCACACACACAAACATAGATATCTGAATTTCTATAATTATATATATGGTATGCATATAGAATATATATTCGTACAGTTAGTTAAAGGGATCCCAACTATAAAAGTATATCTATTCACAAAGTATTAATCTAATCATATTGTAAAATATATTTTACTGGAAAATAATAAATTATTAATGATAAGAAAATGAAAATAAAAGAATTTATTGAGAAGAGTCTACAGAGACGAATCAACCAATTAAATCAATCTATGATGATTTCACTATACTATCATTTTTTTTATTCTTTTGTGTATAATAACTACACATATATACATTCATCATCAAAATACACAAATATACTTATTCTTCTATACAGCACATAACATATCAACTAAGTAAATGACCTAGAAATAAGATTACAATCTTAGTTATCTCAATTATGATATTTTCAAATATAATCAAAATTGTAATAAATATAATCATTATTATGAAATAAGAATAATAATTCTTATACTGATGAAGATGTCATCTTGTTGTAAAAAAATAAGTAAAACCTTTGTTATGTAACTCTTTTGAAATATCAACATCTCTATTTGATGTTCAATGTTTCAATTGAAAATATATCTTAAGGATAGAATGATTGAATAATTTGTTTCATTAATAGTACTAGATTAAGAACATAATTATAGAGTTACATTTTACATTTTCTTAAAAAAAAATTAACTTGAATTTCATGTTAGTAAATAATAGCTAATATTTTGTGCTCTCAGATATCATAGTTTTTCGTAAAGTTTTGTTCTCTGAGCTGGATGGTTTGGTTGTGGAGCTTTCACCGTTCTTCTGAATGACATTATCAACACAAACTTCAGATAGAAGTGAAGTGTTCGAATTTCTCTATATGCGCTTCATTGTCATTGTAAACAGTGACAAATTGAAGATCAATAAGAACCAATCAATATCGAGGTGTACAGAACAAACTGTGAAGCGCATATGGAGAAATTCGAACACTTCACTTCTATCTGAAGTTTGTGTTGATGATGTCATTCAAAAGAACGGTGAAAGCTCCACAACCAAACCATCCAGCTCAGAGAACGAAACTCCATCAAAATCATCCACCTGAGCTACAAATCTTCTCCACCATCTCAGATATCATAGTCTCAAAGAGTTTATCGTTTATCTTGATAAATGAGTACTATTTAATTACACCAAATTCCCTCATCTCTTGTGTAATGAGTAACTCTGGTTGTTTGGGAAAATTATTGGAATGACTAAGTGATTTGATAATTTGCTCATGAAATGGTCATTCTAACCTTCAATCAATTAAGTTTTAGGATTTTCACACCATTCTCCTTTTTACAGAAATTCCAAGAAGAGAAAACAAAATTCACTTACTTCACCAAATTTCTTTAATCAATCGCGACATAAAAACAATCGCACTGTATTTTTGAAAAAGCAGTCTAGGAAAATATGTATATCTTTAAGGGGTTGACAATGATAATATGAGATTTCCGGTTTTATTTTATCGGAAAACAGTTTTATATCCAAATATTAAAGGTGCGATTATATGAAATACAGTCTGAATTCAGGATCAGCAATTGCTCGTCATGCTAATGCCTGATCAACTTGAGTAGTGAAATTAATAAGACCAGACTATGAAGAAAGTCTTACTATCAAAGGCTGAATGAAAAGTTTAACCACATGAGCAATTGTAAATAGATTGACTGATATTGGTAGAGATTGGCGAGCCCTTACCTTGGTTAGATTATTATCCACGCGTATGATATAGCATAGCCAAACTTGGATTTGACTTAATATACATCCTATGACATTTTGCTAAGAATTAATCTAAAGAGGAATCGAGATTTCTTTACCATAATTCATTGGAATTCCTGTCACTTTTTGAGACAGATATGGTTTGCCTTCAATGGTCACGGCTTTTCATAAAAAAATCGAGGGTTTCCTTTTGAATTTATTTGCTATAAGCACACGGTTATTGGCAAACGATGTATATGGAGATTGTTTAATAAGTGAATTACATTATACACTAAATCTAGCCCGATAACACCCGAAAATTCCAGTACACTGGACAACTTTTTCGACCTTATATAGGTGAAAGATAGGTACCACTAATGGCGACAAATGGTGATCAAAGTTAAAAAAATTAAACATTGAAATCAAACCCAGTGATCTAACGCTTAGGTACTTGCTGAAATCTCTGAATGTCCTGTGTTCGATACATGATAGGTTTATGAAACATCGCCCTCAAATGCTCCGGCACGGTCGAGGGCGAAGAGAGTCCAATCTCCCTCTCGTAATGTTCTCAAATGGACACGCGTATACAGCAACTGTCAGAGAAGTCCTGCACACTACCTTCTCACGGCTAGATTGTTTTTCATGAAATCGAGACCATAATCGAATATTCAGGGTTTAAAAGGGTTAACGGGTACGAAGGGTTCACTTAGGAGATTCGGAAAACCCTGATTTCAAACCGATGATGTACAACGGCTTAAGGATCCTGATGAGACAAAAAGCGTATGAACCTACTGTTGGTCACTGACAACCACTGGACTGCATCTCCTAACGTTGCTGCAATACTTTGCGGATTAGACCTCTAGATCGAAGGGTCGAGGAGTGGCCACCTAAGAAAACCACCTGTTTACGTTTCGAAACCCAGGTAGTATACTAGATCACACACAAAACAAATGATGATTACAACTGGCAAGAATTATTTTCTCTCCGATTCGAATTCAGATAAACCGTATTCACAATCACTTGTTTTCATTTTTTATATCCATACTCAAGACTCTGGTGAAGTACTAAAAATTCACTCTTCATCAGTCGCTTTGAAAAGATTGTTTCACTTGAGTTATACGAACACCTCAACTGGTCCGCTGCCCCTACGACATCGATCAGATTGTCCTACTCTCCTTGGCCTATGACGACTGGTCCACCTAACGAGACCGCCAGGAACTTCAACTATTTACGTTGATTCATATACTTATCAACCGACTTAACATACCTAGCGAACTATACTTAATTTCAATGTAAACGATTGAGCAATCTAGTGTTTTTAGGTTCCTACCTGTTTAATTGAACAATTTTCACTTACATACGCGTTACCTTTCGTGAAGGACTATAGGACAACAACTACGGTTCTCCGTCAAACTCTGTACTGGGCAATCCTTCCCAGTTGCTGTTTATTATTTTCATGTCTGCTTCCAATTCCCAATGCAATCTGTTTCTTCGCCTTCCTCCTTTTCGTTTCCCTTCAGCATTCCAAGCTAGAGCTTGCCTCGTGATGCCGCTTGGTGATTTCCACAATGTACGTCCTATGCACTAACAACGTCTTTTCATAATGCCCTCTTCTGTCGGGAGCTGGTTTGTTTTCTCGAACAGTAGGCTGTTGCTGATGGTATCTGGCGAACAAATGTATAGTATCTTGTGTAGACAATTGTTTATAAATACTTGTACATTTTTGATGTTTGTAGTAGTTATTTACGTTTCAGCTGCGTACAGTAGAACTGTTTTGATATTCGTATCAAAGATTCTGACTTTAATGTTGGTTGACAGAGAGTTGTTTTGTATTCTATATGTTCTTCAACTGTAGGAATGTTGTGCTAACTTTACCAATGCTTGCCTTCATATCTGCATCAGATCCTCGTATTTCATTGATAATACTTACCAAGTATGTTAAGTTTTCTATCTGTTCCAGGGTTTCTCCATCAAGTATAATTATGTTGATGTTATAAAATCTACAAATGAATCATTTATGCATCGCATCGATTCATTTACTTCTTTATTTTTATTATTATTATGAAAAATACTTTACATACCATTTTCATTTAATAGGAATACAAACAATATGATTAATTAAATAGATCATAATCATATGCTTAATTTCGAATACTTATTAATTCTATTACTATAATAAGATTATATAAAAATTTTCTCTTTGAAGTTAATAATCATTTCTATGATTAAGTAACAATTTTCTTTCTCTTTGTTGCTTCTTTTTTTCTTTCTTTTTTTTAAAAAAAAATTCACAATTATTTGGCACACATATTATTCAAAGTTGAATAAACGCTTTTTCTATACTTTCAGTGAATATGGAATGTAATAAGTGAAAAACGATTAAAATTTACTGTCAATGGATCAAGTTAATTATCATTTATTATAGTCTCTCTCTCTCGCTTACTCTGGGGTATTTTTTCAATATTTAATATTCATTTTCGAAATAAGCAGAATACAATATTAGAAAATACATGTAAGTAAGTATATAGTAATAATAAAATACACAGAATATATGGTCTCAATATTTATTCACAATTCACTATTATTATTATTCTCTTTCTATCGATAGTTGCAGTATAATTTTAAGAATTAGCGCCAGTTATTCATTTTTGTTTAAATATTGTTAGTGTATTTAAACAATTTAAAATAATATACTATTTCATTTCTATTCTAAATATAAGTTTATGAATATTGTAGAATGGCAAATAAATATTAGAGTGGTATAAATGTTATATAAATTTCGAAAGAAAAAAGAAACATAATAATTAATTAATATTTGAATGAAAATGGATTTTAATCATAAACTGACATCTATTGAAGGATCAATTAAAAGCCAAATATAAGTAAAGTATTGTTTCATTAGAGTTTAATATTCTTATATAATACTCAACATTAATTCTATAATAGATTTGACGTAAATTATCTAAGTCATGAAATAGATAATAATAATAATAGTCATTGTTGGAGAATTCATAGTTGTGGTTCGTGAGTGAACTTGGTACCATTTGAAAATCTTTGTAAACTACCTATACTAGTAAAAACATAATTAACAAGCAGAATCATTGTACAATAAAATGGAAAAACACCATTATTTCCAACCAATTACTTTGTTCATATACATTTAAGAGACATATTTATCAGTTAGCTACATTTATAATGGAATCAATAGTTAATAAAATGTATCATGAACATTATATTTGCCTTAGGATTGCCTAATTAATATCAGAAGGGTTTTTCTTGGATATTATAGTAATTTTCAATAGTTGAGATCATGATTCAATTGGATTTACACCACCATGGAAAACCTGGAAGCAATGGACGGCTATTCCGTCTTATTGTGGGACTCCTCAGTAGTGGGCATCCACGATCCTGCCTCACGAGATACGAACCCAGGAACTTATCAGTACCTAATTACTTAAGGATTTTCAACTACCTGATATGAGAATTTTTTTAATACTTTATTTTATGTTTTATTACCTTAATAAACTTTCAAACAATAATAATGAGCTCGATGGAGCTATGCGAAAATTAATCGAATTTGTAAGCGGTATTTCTTCGTATCACAGCGTACAATACACAGGATTTATTATATCAAGTGTATTGTTATGAAGGTACAATTCCCATCATCAGTTAACACAAAATCAACTAACTACATAAAGTTAAATCATTTTAAAAAAATTGTTTCTTACTAAAGGATAGCTCCCCCCCCCCCGAAAAAATGTGGAAAAACTATCATCTAGTGACTGTTTTTATACTGTTTATTAAATAAACACATTTATTTCATAACAGTAATATACGTGAATGTCTCAAATAATACACAATTCCTCAGGGAGTGTCTACATTACAAAATAAAATATTACCAGTAAACAAATTAATAAATAAATAACCACTGCACAAACATAAATAGTAACACACTAACAAAATAAACAAAATCAAAGTTTTTCTTTTTTTGGTGATACGGATGATAAATGAATAAGGTTAGAGTCAGTAAGTGGAAAGTGAAATAGTACTGTGAAGGGAAACCGAAATCATGCATCATGTTAATGATCTACATCATCATAATTATTCATTTCGTTTTGTCGGCATTATAAAAACAATAGATTATAAATTTTCTTACTTGTCAAACTACTCTATTTATTCTTGCCATTCTTATTAGAATGACTTGTAGTGTGATACATTGCTTTCAAAAAACAATCTTTCAGTTGTATGTACATATATATATATATATATATATATATATATATATATATATATATATATATATATATATATACTCTTAGGTCATAATTCATTATCCACTTAAACACACAATGATCCAACATTGCTTACTGACCGATAGATGACCATCATTAGAACATATTGAAGTATGCTGGAACACTTGGATCTGATAAGAATCTATTTTGATCGTTTGTAATCTTGTAAAAATTAAAATTATTAAAGAAAAACTATACTAGTTGTTATCACGGTCACCGTCATCATTATTATCAACTGTTTACTATTCGTAATTTTTTTACGTTTATGTAAAAATAAACAAGTAGAATATAAAAATGACGAGACAATGTAGAATAATTGAATATTTGTTGGTTTATTAGTTTTCATCAACAACAAAAAAAAAGATAAAGAAAAAAATTTATAAAGAATAAATAAAGATAATTAATTTAAATAAAAACCAATTTCTTTTGTTGCTTGTAATAAACGTGTACGTAATTCTTTTTCTGATTGATATTCTGGTAATTTTAAATAATGTACACATGTATTCACACTAGGATATGGTCCACTATTTGTTATTTCTTTGCGTACAATTCTTAAACGTGGATGTAGATTTTTTAAACCACCTGGTGGTAGACTAGAACAACCAGTAGTAAATTGTAAGAAAGCACGACGTTCAGATGAATTAAAATTACATAATACATTAATTAACATTTGATATGTTGGTGATTGTTTAGTAAAACCTAAACTTGGTACTGTATATGCAAGAAGATCTTCACGTGTCCAATGAACTACTGAATCGCCAGCAATTAATTCACCTAATTCTGTACCAGTAAATAACGCTAACCAACGAAGTGGTAATACACGTTCAAAACCATCTACAAAGCAAAAATAACCAACAAAAGAAAATATATCATTTTAAATAAAATAGATTGTAATAAATATATATTTGTTATATCTCAATGAGTAGATAAATCGTATTTTTCATGTTTCATGACTTAATGTAAGCCACTTCTTCAGAATACAAAAATAACCGAATTAAATAGTACAACGGAAACAAAGCAGAATAATTTTAGTACAAATGAAATCATAATAGGTTTGAATATGTCAATTTATTCTTGGTTAAAGTGAATTTGTATGTATTAATTTGTGTCAGAATGAAAAATATACGTATTTGTAATAGTAGTGGGTTGAAGTTGTGTCCGTATGTGTAAAAATAATAAATAAGGTCAAATGTAGTTGTCTGGATAAACAGTCCAGGTTGGATGAATATTCAGGCCTTCTTTCCGACTGAGTGCAGAGGGATTTGGCGTAATATGGGACGCTTCAGCTAGTCACCTCTCTTTGTAGTTGGGAAAGCCTGTCTTAATTATTTTGATCTTTTTCTTATCAATCTGATGATTACTGAAAATGGAATACACTGCCACAAATAGAATAAAGTGCTAAAGAGTGTAGTTGAATCTAATTCATGATGATACTATATAAATTAAATTCATTTGTTGTTTGCTTGTATCTTCCCATTGTTGTTTAGGACTGCAACTGATCAGTCTCTTGTTGGCATATGTGCATCCTGTGCTGATTGCCTCGATATTGCCTTAAGTCACAAACTTTATAAGCAACTCTGGGATGCCGGTACATCTAGCTGTCGAGTCTCAAATAGGACGAAACTTGGGTCCTGGATTTCAATGCTCACCACCATCCATGATTGCTTATAAAGCTTGTGACTTAATGCTATATCGAGGCAATCAGCACAGGATGCACATATGTCAACAAGAGACTGATCAATTGCAGTCCTAAACAACAGCGGGAAGATAAAAGCAAACAATACCAAATGAATTTAATCTATGTGGTATCCATCATGAATTGGATTCAACCACACTCTTCAGCATTCTACTCTATTTATCCAATTATTATGATTCAGTGATTAGAGCGTTCTACTTCTAAACATTAAACCATCCGTTAGAACTCAATGTCTCTCATTTCAGTTTGGGCAACATCATTATATCACTAAGCCTCAAAACCAAAGCATGGCTCAAAGTCGCTAATATTAATCAGTACTTAATAAATAGTTGATAATATAAGTAGTTAAAAATTAATGAAAAATAATGCAAAATTATACCTTTGAATGCATCCAACTGTTTACGAATACCTTTATCCAAACAGAAGCCTAATGTTAATTCTAAATATTTTTCAATATTATGAATTGAAACAGGTACAACAACAGATTGTGAATTTTCTGTCACATTTTTATACAATGATTCTTCTGTAGAATTATTAGTAGTTCTTGGTATTGTTGTTGTTGCTTCCCAATGATAAACATCTTTCAATGGATAAGACGAAAATCCGAAGAGCTAAACAAACAAAACATGAGTAAAATTTAAAAAAAAATTAAGTGATGTATACCTAAAACGGACATTTATTGTGCTTAAACGCTAGATAGTTACAGATAGGCGATAACAAAACCGTAGACCTATGTTTGGTAAAGGATTGAATAAACTACGATGAATTGAAAATTATACACCATATATATACAGGCACAGACAGAAAATGTGAAAAGTTTGGATAGATCAAATATGAAGAATTCCGGAGTGCCATGATACATATATCCTTTAGAAATTAAAAGACATACTGATACACATTCATTCGTGTGATCAGAGGTCAATTCATTAAATCATTTGCTGTTGGTTTGAGCCATGTTAGTAAGTTTGGATTATCCTGTTGGGGTCAGTTAGATAACCGCGATCAGTGGTCGCAAACTATCATCTACATGGTTCAAAATTGTTTACAATGGTTCAGATGCATTTGCTTTTTATTTTCTAGTGGATCGTGAATTGCGGGATTTCATAAGACGTACTTTTACACTGTGTATTCTGTCATAACATGTTCTAAATGTTCACTTTTCCTTATAATTATCATTAAATCACATTACTAACCTTGTAATTCATCGTATTAATTTCACATCGTTGTACTTATACGGTAGTGGTAACTGGAGCAAACGCATATGAGATAAGCTCACTTTTATTTAAAATATAGGTGTTGATGGTGTCGTTCAACTGAACAGTAAAAGCTAGAAATCATTAAATGTACAAATATAAGACTGAGGTTGTTGGAAATACAGGCTTCCAACATTACTTCATTGGTTTTCTATGCATATGCCGAAAAACTTCGAATCTATTTGACTACAGTACCTAATGATGAAGTAATGATTCTGATATACATTTATTGTAACATAAGGTGACATTATTCAAGTAAAAGCTTTTTGTAACAACTCTATGAATTTTGGCCAGGACAACTGGTGTAAACTTTGTTTAGAGTGGGATTGTGAAGTCAAGGTTATTTTGTATCAAATTTAGTATAAATTTTAATGTATATGACAATTGTGCACTCGCGTTTAGTGTGACAATTTTATTCCCTGTGTTAATTTGGGTGACCAATAATTATTGCTTTTTTTACAAAAACTATACGTATCTCCCCACGTGTGAAAATCAGTATTGTGGTCAAGCATGATGTGATTTTTGAGACCTTTTTAAGAAGTGCTTTAGGGCAGTCAATAAAGCTTCGTTGCACTAGTCTTTAGTGTTCCTACCTTGAGTTGTGGGAACTGTAGTGGTTCCCGTTAACCAATATATAAGCAGCAGAATTGAGGAATCGTAGTGGTCCCTGATTATCAAGTAAAGGCATTAAGACGGTAAACCGAACAAACTCGATATGTACATAACAGCGAGGACTCCAAAGATATAACGACTAGATACCCAGTTCCAACAGTGCCGACGGACACAAATTTCCCAGTTACAACAGTATCAATTCCTGGATATAACACATTGCAACTAGCATTTTAACTAGTACCTTGTTAATATTTTCATTTCTGTGATCAATCATTTTTCTATTTGTTTGGTAATAGATACCAAAATAACTTAATTTCGCTAAGATTAAAGTAATATTACAAATGAATGCAAACAAAATCAGAAAAATGAATACATTACTTTCAGCAATTTACCTTAGAAGATGGAAGAAATTCCATAGATAAACAAAGATCAGTAAGATCACAGCCAAATATTTCAACAGCTAAATCATTAATACAGTTTTCATTTGTATTTCCACTTGATATCGTAGATTTACGACGATGAAATTCTGCTATTTGTTTCAAAAATTGTGCACGTTCCGGATAAATCATACAAAAATCATTTAAATTTAACAGGCCTGAAATCCAATGTGTTGAGGATTGCAAGTTATTATTATTATTATTATTATCATCATTATTTTGACCAATAGATCCACAACATTGATACAATCGTTTATATTGTGGACTGATAAGAAATGAGGCTAAATTAAACTCTTCATCATCATTTGGATTGAACTGATTTTTAATACATCGACTAGTAGTAGAACTAGTAGTAATATGAGTTAGTTGATTTTTTAAATATGAATAACCATATAAAACATTTTGAAAAGCACTTTCAACATCTGAAAGAACAGAGAAATCTACATTATTGATTGTTTTAAAATTGCCCAATGAACAAGTTGCAGAATGACATTTTTCCAAATCATGATCATCACAATTGTGAGTGTTGACAACACTACCGTAAGTAGATAGAAGTTTCAATAATGGTGCGGACAAAGGTAAATCAATACGACGATTATCCTGATGAGTGTATAAATAATGAAAATAAAATTTTAATAAGATTCTAAATATCATGAAAACAAATAAATGGATTTTATCATTATTTTTTGGAAAGGAGGGTTAAATCTTATTACGAACTGATGTCATTTCAATGAATCATTGCACACCTAGAGGGTAACGGATAGTGGTGTTGTGAATCTATTAGCAATTATTGCTATATATTAATCAACCAGAGGACCATCATTACTAAAATTTCTAGAAGGTGAACTGGAATAGATAGAATAGTTTGTTTCGAAGAAAAATTGAAATTATACGACCAGCCAGCAAACAAAGGGAGTGATGAATTTATTGGTGTAATTTACCATGTTTAAGGTCAATTACTTATTATTAAAATCTAATGCTGAGTACAATACCTGAAATGTTTAGTCAATTTATGAATAGAAATATAAAACTGATCATAAACTATTATTAAGTATTGTGTTATGCCCTTTCGTTCGATTCAGTGGAAAATGAAGACATCCTAACCTTTGATTTACCGTTAACTCAGATAAGAAAAGCTGAACAATACTTAAGAAGCTTAACACATTTGAAAGTTTAATGTGAAACATTCTAGAAATGTTTAAAATAACACAAATAATAAGTGGATATAAAGTTTAATTAGTCTGTTTATCAATCCGCTACATTTTTCGATTTAGGATTTCGTAGATTGAAGAAAGTTGGATACATTTCCTTCCGCTTTATCTCACCCGTAAGATTGAAAAAACTGTTTAGAAAATGTATATGTGCGTTAAAATTGAGCTTTTACTTTTCCAATTCGAATTTCCATTTCAAGTTGACAGATTAATCTAACAGTTTAGTGCAGAACCAAAGTCTTCTTTTCAGAATTTTAAAACAATTATTGAAATGGTGTGATGAAAAAACGCACTTCTAGACTTGTTGAAGTCGACAACATTGGAAAATGAAAGCTTTTTTTTGTATCCACAAAAAACAATTTGTTCTGTTACTTTGAATCAGCCCTGGAAATCGTTCATTCATTTTAAAACCGAACATGAAGTGATAACTTCTTATTCATCTCATATTTTGTTATTTATTTCCCTCGCTTATACTTCCAGTTATCCCTTTGTAATTATTTGATAATGTATTTAAATAATCATTATTAGTTTTTACATATAAATGCATTCACGAGTAAATGTATTATCTGACTGTTTAAAATGTATTATTGTGTATTATTTTAGGATCAGCTTAGCCTTCTTAGTACACAACAAAAATCATGGATATATTGTTAATAAAAATATATATTCGTATCCCTTTATTATCAATATTGGAAGTTATGTTAATGAAAAGTATGGTGACTAACGGAAATAAACCGCAAAGAACATAGAAGAATACAGTACTAACAAAAAAAGTGTACGTAATTATATATCTGGAGAATATTCATACAAAATTTAATATTGACTAACTCGTTTGCAAATCATTTACCGCATAAATTTACTAAATGTTTTAAAATCTTACTAAAATTGATAAAATATTAAAATTAGTAAGAAAAAATTTACTCAACATTAAGATAACAACAAATTCAAACAATAAGATCATTCACCTGAAGGCATTTCGCTACTGTTATTCCTAAAATGAAGAAGCGATAGAGAACTGATTCTGGAACTCGATCTCCTGGCCATGGAGCTGGAAACAATCCATAAGGTGTGTTCACATATATATTTGCTTCATCAATGTCATCTATTTCGTTATCAACAGACTTATGTTGCCCAGCATTCGAAATAACATGTTGCTCTATGGTTGTTGAACTAGAAACAGTGGGTAGAACTGAATGACTTCGACTTAACTGCTCACTAGTCATTGTAAAATCATTTGTGACCCACATTAAGCCATCACGTCGACGAAGTTCAGCGGCCAAAAGTGAATAAAATTCTAAAGTCGGACCTAAACCTGTGCCTTCCTCGCCTATTTTTTAAATATGAAACGTAACAAAAATGAGAACGGCAACTGAATAGCTACCAGTTTCTAAAAGTTATAGATTAAATACTGTCATTAATTATAAATATAAGCCAATCTGAACAAAAAAAGAAGCAGCAACTTAACTTCCAGGTGAATTACTTTAAAATATATGATTAAATCACAAGGGTATTTAACATACTCTCAAATAGACCAACAGAAATGAAGTAAAGTATAGTACTAAGATAACAAAATTCAAACCATTACAAAGTGAGAAATCGTTAAACAAAAATAGTGGTAGAGAAAATTTATTCAACCTGAAATAAACATGAAATTTCAACAGATTCGATAGGATTTTAATTTTTCAAAGTTAAATTCACGAGTCAATCTAAGCTATACCATTACTGAAAACCTGTAATCACTGTACGGCCGTTTCGTCCCACTATGGTGCTCCTCAGCAGTGTGCATCCACGGTCCCACATGTGCGACTCGAACAAAGAACCTTCGTTCTCGCGCGCAAACGCTTAACCTCTAGACCACTGAGCCTAATTGACGATTAAAAACAATATGAAGAAAGCTTCAAATCATCTCAAGACAATAACATAATTATGGCATAAGAATTATATCTGAAATTTCCCAATTAAATACAAAATAATATTCTATTAAATATGTCACGAATAAAGCGCACTGCTGAGGAGTCCAAAACCTTCACAAGCCCTATACTGACAAGTGAAATTATCAGGTTTACAAGTAAATCGTGTTAAAAGTTGTTTGTAGATATTTTAAGGCAAATTGTTCTACTAATAAGTACACTTAACTAGAATGAAAAAGGTTTATCAATGTTAACCAATTGTTAATAGTACTCTCACTATTTTTTATTTCTGGAGGAAAGTCACTTAAACAATAATTTAAATACTACAAACGATATATCTTCTATAAAAACAGTAGCATTCTTAAGATGACTCAAGCATGGTTTTTTTTCCTGTCGACAAACTGAGTAAATAATTAATAAATTTGTGAATTAATTATATGAGAAACGATGTCTTTTGCTCCCTATTAATTTTCAGATGACAAAATCGCCAATCCGAGTACCCACTTGTATGACCTTGTTCTTGTGCCGAATAAAATACATATCAAAACAGCATAAGCAGCCTTTTATGAACTCTGAATCCTTATTGATTCTTCTCGCTTAGCTCTACCCGTTGAGTTTAGTAAGCAATCTCAACCTCCACGGTAGAATTCAGACATACTTGGTTTATATATAAGCAAAACAAATAGCCTCACATCAAAAAATAAAAATAGAAATTATACAAAATCAAGCAAAAAGTAGTTTTGAGTATGGGATACTGTTACTGATCAATTGCGAGAAAGTTAAGAATGGTGAATTGTATAACAGAGGCCAGTAATTCAAATGAAGGCTTTTGACAGAAGATATATATATATATATATATATATATATATATATATATATATATATATATATATATATATATAATCCAGTTACTTAATAATTATCCAAAAAGAATATATGTAATAATAGTCCATAAATAAATCCAAGCAGTCACTATTCATTTATTCTTCGTTTGGATATAAAAAAATCAACCATTTACAACCTTAGAAAAAATACCGCCAAGATATCGTATGGAACTCAATTTTATCTGTCCTCTTGATAAATGAATGTAAATTGAAACTTCTCAGGTATTTGATGAAGAAACATTTGAAGTTTTGATAAGCGTCAGTCGGCAAGTTAATTTTAAGAGACTGGACATTAAGTGACACATGCGTAGTACATGAGACAGTTAGTGTAGCAGCAGCCTCTGCAGTAGTAGACACGGGGAGAAAACTAAGATCCTCAAATACAACACGGAGAGCATCAACACAATCACGAAGCAAGCTTTAGCTTGGAATCCTGAAGGAAACGGAAAGGGGGAAGACCAAGAAACACATTGTATTGGAAATTGGAAGCAGGCATGAAAAGAATAAACAGTAACTGGGAAGGATTGCCCAGAACAGATTTCGGCGGAGAACCGTGGTTGGTGGCCTGTAGTCCCTTCACGAAGGGTAACAGGCGTAAGTAAGTAAAGTAGTAAATGTAATTTCGTCACTCATTCAGTTATCTAATGAATATAGATTAAGTTGGCCACTCGAGGATAATAAGAGATATGGAAAAAAGATTGTAATGAACTGGTTATGAATTAGGAATAACGTGTACGATAAAAACCATTCTAAAATCGTTACAAAGCTCACAGAAAAAAACTAGTACCATGCTACGATAATACATGAGATAGTTAGGCAGTTCTTGAAAGGCATAGACTTTCTACCTTGTCACACATGCAGATTAGAATTTAAACTCAAAGACAGAAGAGATACACAAAGGCGTAGAAGCATAATAGATAATAATAATAGTAATAATATAATTTACCGATGAATTGTATTTCCAGTTCAGATTTGCGAGAGGCATGCTCTTCCATAAGTCTTGACGCCCAATGCCAAAATGTCAAATTGTCTGATTGATGATAATGGCAATAATTGGGAGATGATTTCATATATTTACTTGTCAACTGAGTTAATAATTCATGTGGTAAACGTGGAATACGTACAAATTCTTTATGTAAGCGGCCAATCTGTGAAGTCGACCTATCATCTGAAATGAGTCCGATACCAACACTACTACCACCACCACCATTTGGAGTAGTAGCTGTACCTCCCATCGATGTGGTCAAATGTTGATTATTCTGATTACCATGAACTAATAAACAATTGATTAAATCATTGCTATTATTACTGATCCCAGTACTATCAGATAAAAAGTTAGTATCACAGTTTAATGATGCAGCAGTAGAAGTAGTAGTAGATGTTAGTAAAGGAATTCCTAAACCAGTTAGAATAGATTCAACTGATGAAATATTGTCAGGATTTATGTCAAAATCATTATTAATGTCGGTATTTTGTAGGCTACTAGTATTGTTATTAGCTGTTCCATTGACACCAGTTATATTCAGTAAATGATTCAATATTGATGGACGTAGTAATACAATATCTTCATCAGAATTTATTGATCTATTTCCATCATCTAGTGCATTATTAGTGGTGTTACTGGCAGCGGCCGTGGCTGTGATGGTAGTAGTAGTAGTAGTAGTAGTAGTAGTATTAGTAGTTGTAGCGGTAGTATTAATACTAGCACTGGTATTGCTCAAAAGAGCAGAAATTAAGGAAGCGTTAACAGATGGTAGAAGAATTCGATAAGATGAACGACCACTTGCACTACCTGCACTCCCAGCACGACTATATCCATCCGAATGCGATAAATATGTACGTTTTTGCAATGGACGATTCTGAAGCCAAATAGCAGCTCTGAAATTACGGTGAACAAAACCAACAAAAAGTCAATCAACGTATATTATACAGTTTACTTTGAAACGTAATTAAGAGGATGGGAGTGACAAGATCAAAAATAAGCTTGAAATTAATGGAGTCGTGAATTACCTATAATTGCCAAACGTTACAAAAGTGTAATCACACACATTGACACCAAATAATTCGTCTTACAGAACTGATTGATCAAAGACATACACCATCAGCGTTGCAAACCACTGAAAAAACCACAATAGTGTTATTGATTACGGCTCCAAAGCCAAAAATAAATATATCACCGGTCTTTTTGGTTAGTACGTCCTCAAGTGACTATATCTAGTTTTTATTATCAATCACTACTGAAACAAGCAAACGCATGCAGAAATCTCTTTACAATGAAACTTTATTAAACTGTACTAGGTAGTAGTAAGTTTCACTGATTGAAAACTATTGTTTACTCATGTATATGCGTATATACATACATCAAGTGAAATGAGTTCAGAAAACTTTACCTACTCACTACAGTAATTAGTAGTATAAAAAAGTAAGAAATCAATTTAACTTATGCTGTTCAGTGAAAAACATGCATGAATTTATAGAAAGAAGAAAAGCAACAGCGCTTAAGCTAGTACTAACCTGGCTGGACCAAATGCACAGGCTGAAAAAAACTGAGAGCGCACATTGAATGAGAAGAGAATATTAAATCGTTGACTTAAACTTAAACACCAATTAGGTAAAGCACCAGAGGCTAACGCTAAAGGATCATGTATTTGACGCAATAACTTATTAGTTAATCGCGTAGATGTAAAATCCTCCACTTTCATTTCAAGTGGTTCGCTTTTATCAACCAATGAATTATCATCATTTTTATTATTATTCTCCGAATTGAATTCCTTTAAACCAGATAATTGATATAATAATTTGATAAGTTGTAAAATATCTTCAGGATCACTAGGGGGATAAGATTTATGAACATTGTAATTATTCATTATTGAGTATTCTGATTTGTTATTTAAATTGTTCCCAACAACGCCATCAACACCATCATTATCAGCATCATTATTATTACTGTTAATGTTATTATCACCAATTATAGGTATTTTGATGCCTGATGATGTATAAATTATTGGTCTATCCAAAGATGGTGTAAATCTTAAATCATGTTTATTTAATAATGCCTCCCCATAGATTGTTCGAATTGTTGACTGATGTAAAGAAAAAAGACGAAAAAACAACAGCAAATTAATATGATAAAGTAAACTTTTCCTGTTAAAAGAAATTTAATTTTTACATTGATACTTACTTACTTACTTACGCCAGTTACTCCTCGTGTAGGAGCATAGACCGCTCACCAGCATTCTCCATCCAACCCTATCCTGGGCAATCTTTTCCAGCTCTTTCCAGTTGCTATTCATCTTTCCCATATCTGATTCCGTTTCCCGACGTAATGTGTTATTTGGAATTCCTCTTTTCGCTTCCGTTCAGGATTCCAAGTTAAGGCTTGTCTTGTGATACAGTTTGATGATTTTCCCAATGTATGTCCTATCCATTTCCATCTTTCGTTCTCACTCACAGTAGGCTTTTACTGATGGTATCCGTCCAATAGATGTTGAGTATCTTGTGTAGACAACTATTTATAAATACTTTCACCTTTTTGATTATGGTTGCAGTAGTTCTCCAAGTTTTAACTTCGTATAGTAGAACGGTTTTGACGATCGTATTAAATATTATGACTTTGATATTGGTTGAGACACAGTTGTTTTGAGTTCCATATGTTCTTCAACTATAGGAATGCGGCCCTTGCTTTGCCAATCCTCGCCTTTATGTCTGCATCTGAACCTCCTTGTTCATCGATGATGCTTCCCAGGTATGTGAAGGATTCCACATCTTCCAGAGATTCCCCATCAAGGATGATTAGGTTGGTGTTCTCTGTGCTGTATTTGAGGACCTTAGTTTTCCACTTGTGTATGTTAAGGTCTTCTGATTCAGAGGTTGCTGCTACATTAGTTGTCTTCATCTAAATTTGTTCGTGTGTATGCGATAGGAGGGCTAGGTCATCTGCGAAATCCAAATCGTCTAATTGGTTCTGAGCTGTCCATTGTATTCCGTGTTTTTCCTCACATGTCGATGTCTTCATAATCCAGTCGACCACCAGAAGAAAGAGGAAGGGAGAGAGAAAACAGCCTTGTCTGACTCCGGTCCTTAATTGGAATGCATCTGTCAGCTGTGCTCCATGCACTACTTTGCACTGTAGTCCTTTACATTGATATACTTCCATAAAGTCTCCCTGATATCCAGTCCTAACAGTTTCTATAGTAGAATGATGTAATAGCATATTACAACCAACTCACGTCCGTTCTCCACCTAAATTTCAGTTGAAGAAATACGAAATCTCGCAAAACCATATATATATATATGCCTATACTGGTACTATACCTTGTATAGTTTCAGAAATCTCTTGAAGCCTAGGATAGTATGTAACTCTGTAATTAACCTCGTTGTTGTACACGAACTAACCTTGAAGAAAGATTTTTTTCTCGCCATTCGTTTATTTTTTCTACTGTTCTAGTAGACATACAGAAGTAAATCGGGAAGATAGCTTAGACGTACTAGTAGCAAGATTTATCAATACTACACATTGAAAAACACTACTCACTAACCTAATCACAACTGAAGTGACAAATACTGAAAAATATTCTTTTTTAATAAAAAGAGACATACCTCATTCACATCATGATCATTATTATTAATATCATCAGTAATAGAAGGTGTAGAAATAGTTGTTAATGTAGATGTTTTGACACAATCATCATTCGCATCCCAAAATCGATAGCCTAATTTAATTAAATAATTATTTTTTGTTTTATCATTTCCATCAATTGATTTGGACAAACGATATTCACTAGAATTTTCAAGTAGTTCAAATTTCTCTGACAATTCCTAAAATTATTTTGTTTTTTTGTTTTTTAATAAATTTAAAAGATAAAAATTAAAATAATTAGTTAGAATTGTTTAAAAAATAAAATAATTACCGAAATGTGCATGATGTAATATTGACAATTTAAACTTGATTTAGGCAACCTCAACATTAAAATATATAGTTCAATGCGAAGAGTAATGGGTTACTAAGTTGCTGTTGTTTTAAGATCAATTGAAAATTAGTAGATTTCTATGCTGATAATTGTAGTTTGAAAGAATATCGGACACTGAAATTGTACATGGATAGATCACTAGGGGGTAATAATTGTGATATTTATCTGAACCATAGAGTTGATCGAATTCTACCTACCACCTTGCCATGTTAGCACTTGTCTAAACGAATAGAGTAATATTAGGTGTTCGAAGCCAGTTGGCAGCATTTCAGCCTTACAGTAGGTTGACCACGGGCTTAACAGTCATCTCAGACTGTAAAATTGGCTAAGCAGGTTCAGAACTCACAAGCAACATCAGATCACATGATCATAGGTAGGTCTTGCTGACGAATACCAGGATACTAAGCAAAGATAACAAATCGATTGGTGAGCTAGTGAACGTTAATCGACTAAAGTGTTCAGGAATTGTAGTATGTTTGTTGAACCATCATCTACCTCGAGAGGTAGTTGAAATATAGGGTCCTGAAAACGAAAATATAGCATCAGTCCATCAAGTCACTAACTTTTGGACTAAATTGTGTTAGTGAATGCAGATTATCCGGGTTGGATCACAGCAATCAATCCAACATAAGACAGTGCACAAAAGGTTACATATGAATGTGATGTACTCACTATGTACAAATATTCTAAATATAGACAAGATTTATTCAGTGAAGATGAAACGGATGAAACTCATAGCAAACTGTTACATACAATAAAATATCATATAATATTATCGTGTCGTTATAAAACAAGATATCGACTTTTCAGTTTTCAACATTTATTCTAAATACCTAGAATGACAAGTAAATGTACTCATCGTAAACAATAAAAAAGTAATTAAAATAACTATTACTACATATAAGAAGTGTTAAACGTGAAATACCGAAGGGAGATCATAATTTCATTTAATGTGATATTTATTTCGTTAGCCTATCAATTAATTTAGCTCTTGATTGTTTTGATTTAATGTGGCTTAAAAAATGAAAAATATTCAAAAGGAATCTTTTTAGCAGGTTAAATTATATACCATTAGTTTCGACTTCAAGACTGACTCAATCTGAGGTTTTTTATTGCTGATTGTTGTCTACTATTTTCGGCATTAAATGTCAGTGTATTTTGTACGCTCATCTTTACTTTTATTTTTTGCTTATCCAGCTATCCTCATTCACTTTAGTCTTCATGCTCCCCTAGTACACAAAGTACGATCTGACTAGACGTGAACTGTCACACTTTGACATGTGTCAACCTACATCATTTATGGAATCAACTAGCTACATCGAGCAATAATTCCGCAGTACATCGACAATGTTCTAAACAGACACACAACAAGAGAAAGGATTAAATATTCATACACACCCTCCACTCTATAGGAGAGCTTAACCCAAACTACGTTAATCCCAAGCTCTACGTTGATTATGATTGATCAATTCATATTTACATTTCATTAAAATGTATGGTATGGCCGAGTGGGGTGGGTTCGCCCTCCCTCTCGAAATGCTCTCACATGGCCACGCGTATATAGCCTCTGCCAGGGAAGTCCTACTCACTGCCTTCTCGTGGCATTACTGTTGTTTACGAAAATGAGAGGACGAAAAGCGAATGTCCGGCGCTATAACCAGATCCCAAACCAATGGTGCACATGGGCTCCAGTATCCTGATGGAACAAATGGCGTATGAACCAATCGTTGGTCACCGGCTACCACGGGATGCTTCACTGCCTTGTGGATCAGATCTCCAGATCGAAGGCTCGGGGTGTGGCTCCCTAAGAAAACCACCTGCTTCGGTTTGGGCACCCGGGCAGTACCACAGCCCTCACACATATCCAATGAGATCTGTGTGCCTTCTTGTACCGATATCTATGTTTCGTATAACTTCCAAACAGACAATGCATCTACTATTTAGTAAAAACAAATGGAGAACGTCTACCTTATTATCATTGTATTTTTTAAAGATTAAGTGCCAATGTGCATGTATATGAAAACTGTTTATACTCTATAAATTACTGATTCTCAGTTCTTCACCCCTTTTCTAGTCAATGCAAACGATTTGGGAGACAAGCATGGATGATTTCAAGCATTATTATTATATAAAATAGAAACAGCAATGTACTTACTTGAATATATTTGAATAAAGTAGCATTCTTATCACGTAATGGTATTTGTATTAGATATTCAGAATTCATATAAATTCCAAGAAACAATGATAAACGTGAATAAGAATCTGTTGAATCAAAGCAAGTACAATTAAAGTATTTTAAGAAATACAGAAATTTTAATAAACATTGCTTAAATTTATTTTAGAAAATTAATTGATTTCTTATAAAGGATAGATGTAGAACAGAAAAAATATTTTATCCATGTAAACTAGTCAGAAATCAAGGTTGAGATTTTTATTTTGTAAGATTAATTGTAAACTAATTTTATCTTCAGTAGAAGCACTTTCCATTTGCGGTGACACATCTGATTCATTTTTCCGTCAGAAGTTCGATTCTGTGGTTACTACTTTATTGCTTCAGTCTTCAAAATTTGTATACCTGGAGGAAAACATCGCAGAAAAGACTGAGTCATCATTACTGATGATTACTAATGAGTAAACAGATACACTGTCGTGAATTTATTAGATTGACTATTTGACTACTTATGACTTATTTGATACCTACAAATTTGGTAGACTAAAATTGAATAAAAGCAGATCATAAGGACTACAGTGGTTGAAAATGATAAATGTTTAATTGTAAGTTAACTGATTAGTTTAGTTATACCCATAACTAACAACCGCAGTGGCTCAGTAATGGTGTTGAGCCATTAAATACAAAGTTGAAAACCTGTTTCATCTACTTCGGTTTGAGAAACCGGGTGGTACCGCAATCTCTCACACTTAAAATGTGGCTTTAACCAGATATCTAGTGAATGAGTTCATTTTCATTTATTCTGTAAGACAATTTAAAAGTTGGATACTCTGATTATCTGACAGAATTTAGGGGTTAAGAAAGAAACATTTATCTCCGATACCTCTTCAACTCTTTAGCAATCCACAGACACTTTTAAATCATTGACCATCGTAGATGATGTTTTGTTTGAGAAACTAATATAAACGGGAATGAATATATAAGATATTAGTCGAAAACACAATCGATCACAATAAATACAATTGCAATTATCGAAAGTATTGATATTACTCGAATGAATAAGAAACATAACTTAAAAGACTTACCTTCGTCATTTGCTGAACATTCAGGTTCATTGTAAGGAGGTCGACAAAGCACATACGCTGTAGTCCCTGGGGCATTTGTTGAACCAGGATTCGGAATAAAAGTAGGAATTAAACCTAATGGCAAACGAAGTGAATCAGTTGCTTCATTCCACGATAAAGGAACAGGAAGAGTACCAGAATGAGGTGAGCTCGAATGACTGGCAGGTGTCTCTTTAGATTCAGAAGAAACCACTTGACGTGGTCGATTTCTACGAATACGGCGACGAAACTGTTGATGTATTGGTTTCCAAGATGATGGTAAAACTTGAAATCCTGAACTGTCTGATGATAAGTTGGCATTAAATGAAGCAGTTTCATTTAATTGTTCAGAATATTGAGAAGTTTCATTTAACTGTTGATTATGATCATCAGAATTTTTGGATAGTTTACTTGTGTCATTACAAGGTTCCTAAGAGGAAATGTAAAATAAAATTCAGTAAAGTTGATCTACTTTATAAAACTTTGCAAATGTGATTAATTATTTGTTATTTATTAAGGTATGAACTTTTACAACAATGGAACGAATGTCAAGAAAACACCAGGTATATCAATAATATCATGTAAATTAATTCTAATTTACTTCGATACAATTAATCAATAAATTCTACTGATAGACAGATTAGTTATGTATAAGTAGAGAAGATTAATTAGATAAACAAAACGTTTTATAAATATATTAAACAGCCAAATCAGATAGTCACTGCCATTTGCTTAAATATCTGAAACACGAAGATGTAAGAATAATTATTAACAACAAGTGTATTGACCTTGAGAACAAAAAGACTAATAAATAAAAGTTCCACTGGTTGAAATCATGAGCCAATTGAGGCCAGACCACCATGGAAAACCTGGAAGCACTGGACGGCCGCTTCGTCCTAGTATGGGACTCCTCAGCAGTGGATGCGCACTTCTAAGGAGTCCCATACTAGGACGAAACGGCCGTCCAGTGCTTCCAGGTTTTCCATGGTGGTCTAGCTTCAATTGACTCATGACTTCAACCAGTGAAATTTCTAAAATCTCCACACAACCCTTTCTGATCATAATAAATAAAAGGTTTTTGTGTTGTATACGGCGAATATGTTCATTTTTTCAATACAATGGCGTTTAGATTATATGTTCAATTTGTAAAAGATTTCTGTATTCAAAATATTTAGTCATTGTATACTAATTTTCTTGTGAATAGGATAGTTTAATTGTTGAAATATCTAACTGTCAGCCATCGGATGTCAAGTTTGAATTATATTCCTTTGTGGATGAAAGAAAGTTTTAAAAGTTGAATAGCTCAACCGTGAAGCTTCCATCACTCGCCTTGCAAACGTCGTCAGTATACAGTTTAAGGAGAATTAATCTATACTAGAATTTCATGTTTCTCTCTGACCGTACATCCGGTTGATAAACTCAGTGAATAACAATATAGTTTATTGAGTAACTTAATTCGCTTATTTCCAAAACTAATCTGGCCTTTGTGTTGTTTCGAATTTAAACATCAACAATTACTTAGTCAAACACTTTTATACACCACCATCTTAGAACTTCAAATCCACCATCAACGTCATTTCTGGATAGCTTTCTACATAGACAACATATGATTTAAATTTAAGTAAAAAAATATGTACATGATCGGCGAGTTCATGATCTGATTATACGGAGTCGAACACAAACAAAAACGCGCCCACTAACCACACGACTTACAGTATTCACAGTTTTAATCACTGGTGAATTACTATATGATGTAGATGACTGAGTAAGCAATCCGATTGATTCACAAATCTTTTCTGGCTCCTTTTCTTCCTCATTGTGTATTAACTGATCAACTAACATGAGATTATTTTTATGATTAACATTTTGAATCGATTGAAAATGTTTCCATGAATGAGATGAAGCTTGTGATATTTTGTTGATAGTTAAATCAATCGGATTTTCATTATCATCACCATTATTGTTGTTTTGTCTATTTTGAACAGTATTACTACGAATTATGGCTTCTACAGTGTCTGCAAACTCTATAGCTTCTGGTTCGATAGAATTAAGTAGATAGCCTAAACCATGTACCTGATAGGGAAGAGAGATGGAAAGAAAACAACTAAAGATAATAAACAGTTAACGAATTTAATTCGAACATATGTCTATTTATAATACAACACAGCATGTATTGAAACGAGTAAACGTGATAACTAATATGAAAACCGCTACACCTGCACATATTAACGGTGCGATAAGAAATGAACAACAAGAAAAACATCAAACAGCAACAACAAAACAGTAATCATACTGCACAGTATTAGTGGTTGTTATATAAATTCCAATGAAACTAGACTTAAATACATTATTATCAGTAAGTGTTTGAATTATCGTCTTGTTGATATCGAGGACTGAATTTCGATCAGTCTATGTTGATATGCATACAAACATATGTGGTTAACAATAATGGGATAATTCAAACGCTTGCAAATAATGATTTAAACATCATACCATCTGAATGGTTTGTTAAATGTCTGGACTTAATAGACCAGTGGATAATGCTTTGAGTGTTTGAAACAAGAAGTAATATTAATAGTCGAGATTGTGATTCAATTGAAGCTAGACCATCATGGAAAACCTGGAAGCACTGGACGGCCATTTTGTCCGATTGTATGACTCCTCAGCAGCGCGCATCCACGATCCCGCCTTGCGAGATTCGGACCCAGGACCTCTAGGCGACTGAGCCGGTACCCAATGGTTTTAATATCTAGCTTCAACTAATCCATGAAATCAAGCGACACATCCACTATTGTCTTCAGTGGGCTACTATCTCACAACAAACCCGGTTGAACTCCACTGGCCACTGCTTCTTACTAGAACTCCAGGAAATACCTCCTGAAGCCAGTCACTAACATTCTCAATTCATCTATTCCTAGCTAAAATATAATAATTACGATGTGAATGTTTATGAAGATAATTCGGTTCGAAGTTGAGTATGATCGTAGAATGATATAAAACGGATAATGATGATAATCACACAGTATCACAAAGTGACCTAAATTAAAAATGTTAATCGCTGGATACCAACCCAATAGTGAAGATGAACACCGGATTCATAGAAGTAGTTGGATCCGATGTTCATCTTGTTGTGCTAATGCGGTATGGCAACTTGGACCGATGCATATATGTACCTGGTCCTACGTTGCAGCTGACTGACTGACTGACACTTTTTGAAAACCGTGGGTTTAGGGGATATGGTCCTAGTAGTATTGTGGCTCTGTATATGCTGCTGACGATTTTGATACTAGAAAAAAACATATGGATGACAATCATTTTTTAGTGGTTATTTGATGAATAAAACAGTCAAAGGTGTACTCAAATTATAATACAAAATATAACAAATACTTTCAATACAACCAACTGTAAAAAGAAAGAAAAAAAGTTTAACAAAATCAACTTTTCTGATACTTGTGGAATAACTCTGAAGAAAAATATACCACTATTAGAATTAGGCACTGATAATACTGTTTAAACTAGTAAAACCCTAAAGAATAAAACGATACTAAAATGAACCAAATTCTTACAACAGATTCACCAGATGCTTCTGTATTACTCTGGTCAATATAAGAAATGTGAGGCTCTGTAATATTGATTTCTCCAGTATCCAGAACAATAGAATCAATTCTTTTTGTATCCTCTAATTGATGATTGATCATTACTTTTGAATGATGTTTTTCTTCTTCTCTAGAATGTATACTATCCATGCTACGTGATGTACATTTATTCGATAGATCATAATCCACTGAATTAAAAGGAAAATATGGTAAAATAAATTTGAAATGAATGTATACATATGAATTTTAATTAGTAGAAAAATAGCATGAATTATCAGTTATTTTTTATCAGGTGAATCTTCCACTATTAAATGAAGTGTATTAAAAATCATTACACAGAAACACAGAGTATGTATGTGTGTTGAGGGGAGTGGCAGGGTACTGAATGATTGATAATAAATAAAGAAAATATGTTTAAAATCCTTTTTTTGAGCATAACATTAATCAACAACTTACTATCTTGTGATGCAATACGACGTAAAAGTTGATATAATTCTGGTGATGATTTATCATTGGCAAGAAGATTACCGAAACATTGTAATAATTTGTCATCAATCTAAACACACAAAAAAATAATCCCATTCAGTGGGAAAAGAGTTTGAAGATTGATAATATTTTGAAGCAAAATATAAAATATCATTAAGCTAAAAAGAAGTACATGAATACATGTACATGTGTATAAGAAAATTAATTAATGTTATATTCGTTCAAGAATCAACTTTAAATTGCTGTACGAGGAGGGACAGGACATAAAATCTCATTGATTTACAAAGGAATAATGAAACTGGATTGATAATCAAGTGTTTACAACGAAGAATTACAATATTTAAGGGATGGAAATAGTTTGAAAATTCCTATTAGACTGATATCACGTGTATTTTAGGCAAGCATACATTACTAAAAAGGATTTGGAAATTGTAGAATCACATAAATGTAATCTTACAAAGATATTATTTTTAATAATCCAGATAATATATACTACAACCACCTAAAAATATAATGTAATTGATGCTGAATTACCTAAACTACTGTCCGCAACCAATTTGATCGACAGGATTTGATCAAAATTAAGGATTAAACAAACATGGTATTAACTGTTACACAATGAATTATTGATTAACGTATCATCATGATTCACTGATCCGATTAATCAATGACAGTAAAAATGGAATACAAAATTTATATAGTATTCCGCTTATCATAACAAAATTTTAATGATTTAACAGTATAGACTTATAAATGAACAAATTTAACACAAATCTGAAGTGTATACAAAAAAAATTAAGTCAATTAAAATATATGAATATAATTCGAGATAAAGAGAGAGAAAGAATAAAAATAAGGAGACTTACTGTTCCACTAGATAAAATATTTAAATTATCCAATTTTTTAGCAGATAATTCTAAAATCATATCCACATCCGATTTACTTGTACTTGTCATCATATTGTCATCAGAACCAGCTTCTTCATCGAATAACATATTCATTAAAGTATCACTGGATTCATGATTAAGAAGGTTTTCAGTAATATTTTTACCAATACCATTACCATCATCCTCATCTTCATCGTCATCATCATCATCTTCATTGTCGTCATCATCATCGTCATCATCATCATTATCATCAACATCTACATGATTATCATGTTCTTTTTCTTCTGCTCCCACTTGTTCTTCTTCTTCTTCTTCTTCTTCTTCCTCATAATTATCATCTATAGGATTCTTTTTTTGCGATGATGATGACGATGATATTATTGAAGTAATATGATGACGATGAACTACTTCATCATTGGACGACTTTGAATCTCGCCTATTATTGTCTATTTGTTTAAGCATGATATTTAAATTAGATGATTTTAATAAAGAGTTTTCTTCACTTATTTCTGCAGTATCACTTTTGACAACCGTACGATTATTAATATCATTAGCATCATTATTCACTTCATTTTGATTAACCTGACTGTTTCGATTATTTGTTGACAGGTTCACATTTACTGATGATGACATTGATGTTGTTATTGTTTGAAGAGGAGGAGAAATATCTTTTCTTTCAGATGAAATTGAATAGATCCTCTGTGCTAAAACACTAGGAGTCAATAACTAGAAGAAATAGAAAATATTTATGTATCATCATCGTAGTTTACTATTTTTAATAATAATCATATTTAGTGAACCTTAACAGAGATCAACTCATTTACCAGGCACAGATTCATGTACTTGATTTTGGGCTACACTGAAATATGTGAAGTATGATTTCGACCTGCGACTTAGAAGGTAAAAGTTAAAGCCCGTAACTTATGAGCCACTGCTTCATAAACTGTAGCAACATGTGCATGCAAAATGATAGGAATGGGGTTATTTGGTACTAACGTCGAGGGACCAATTAAATCAAGTTGGATGCTAACAAAAACATCCCATAAAAGTCAATGGTTTTAATCGTCTTTTAAAGCCGTGGATGTTACGGAGGAGAATCGAACATCCAACCCACTAGTTGAAATTTAAGAACGTTAACGACAACTTCATCCTAATGAAAATGTAATCTAAAAGGCGTACAGAGAGGAAGGCACAGAATAAGATATTTATCTCATAAGAGGTTGTCTTTATTTATTACGACAAAATACCATAAACGTTTATTGTTAATATAAAACAACAAATATGGGGATCATTGACAAGTGTTAAACATTAGTCTTGCACGAATAAAAATTCAAAAAAATGTTAGAACTTATTTACCTAGTAAACGCCTATGTAATCAGCTGAATCCCATTATCAGTGTGAGAGATACTAATACTACACAATCGGCTACATAGAAGACGGTGGAGTTTGTCATAACCTAGCAAACACCCACTACTTACAAGCTGACTGTTTTAATAGTTAAAGGACAGGTGAAAAAGGAGTATATGTTTATTGTTGATTGTGAAGCCTATATAATTTTAGGATTACATTATTAAAAAGAAAGCAGTTAGTGAAGATCTTGATAAGCCATTGAAATGTCGGAGCAATACAAGCTGGAGTAAATTATCCCCACAAAATATTCACTCAACAGTAACCAAATTGGAATTACTATAGATGATTTGTGGAGATTTTCATGAATTACAGCTCTCACTGATCTCAGGTAAACGATCATAGAAAACCAAGAAGAACAGGACAACTAATTCGCTGTAGCATAGAAGTCTTCAGTAGTGTCCATCCACGATCCAACTGTTTGTTCAATAGCTGTCTAGCTAAGATCAATGAGTAATGTAATCTATGCAAAGAAGAATTCTCAATTAATGACAACAGAGTGTGCGTTAATCAAATAGTTTCCTTTAAATAAAAAATTTGATCATGTATGGCATCTCATAAAAAAGAGTTTAACTTTAATGAAAAGAATCATGAAACGAAAGCATAAAATTTTAAGTCTTAACCTTTTCCAAAGCTTTCATACGACAAACATGGTGTATTTTAAGCACTTTAAACTGTAGATCAGAATGATGAAGGAAATTTTTTTTAATAAACACAATTCACATATAACTCTAATTACTTAGTGGCAGTAAACTTTGAGTTAACAACGTAAAGACTTTAATACACAGGAGGAATATTTTTCGTATCAAGAATAAAATATCTGGAGTGAAGTCTAGAAAGTTCTAGAAGTAAGTTACTTATTAAGTTTTAACAGTCAAAAAGCATTGGGATCAAACTTACCGAATCATGTACAGAATAAACATTACCATAAAATTCTAAACCACCAAGAGCTAATTGTTTGCCGCCATTCGCATTTGTTCCAGTTGTCTGAATTTTAAAAAAGCGCCAACCTTTCATAGATTTTTTAGTACATGCTGTGTTCAGTGTTGAAGAAATTGTTTCAGTTATATCACCATTATAATTATTATGATATGAATTTATACTCCATGTGGCACGACTACCTGAAACTGATTGAATACTTGAATCATTGTTATGTTCACGCAAAACAATCCAAGTTATAGCGTCATTGGAAGCCTAGTAGTTTAATGCAAAAATTAGACGATGGATTATCACTTTAAAAACAAATTTAAATAAAGAACCTCATGCACCCCACAGGCTTTAGCAATTCAGCGGTTCAAGCCTGAACATTGTGTGTGCAAAACTAGTGTATGCGAAATCCACCATCCCTTTTAGACAAATTTTACTTGATAATCAGTTATTATCACCTTCTTTGAAATTTCTATGTTTACTGTTCAGTTAATATTACTTCACTGTTTTTAATTTCTTTTATAAATGTGTTAAGTAGACAATTATCTTTCGGATTTCTTATCAATAAACTGTTCTGATTTTACAATTTGTATTCAAGGTTAAGATCATTACAGAACGTCCTTGTGAAAATTGAGTCACTGAACACTATAATGTAGCCATTTTCCTTTAATAGACCGCTAGATATCTGTTAAATCAACATAAGATTGTACAGCTTCAGAAAATAATATCATTGGAAGGGAAATTCTCGTCGATGAATTATACAATGAAATCATTTTTATGGAATGGATTGTAATTAGCAATGGAATACATTTTTTGTCCCATATGAAAATGGTCAGCTGGATATTCACACTAGGACTTGAACGCAGTAGCTTTCGATTCGAAAGCACACAAAACTTGTGACAATATAGATATATCAAAGTAATCTGCACAAGATGCGAAATTGGCAGCAACAACAACAACAACAACTGATCAAAACCCAGTCAGGAATATCAACAATGAGATAATTCAAACTTGTACTAAAAGTGATGTAAGCAAGCATTTATAGAGATCGTTGAATCTTATTACGACCACAAACCGATCTACGTCAAATAACCACTAAAGGCCTTGGAGTTTTAGACAGATGTTTCGTCGAAGTATCGAACTCCTAAGCAGTGGCCCATCCACGACCCCAAAAATGGGAATCGAACTTATGACCTCCGGTGCCGCGCGAACGCTTAACCTTTGAAAGACTGAGCCATGATCCAGTGGTGTACAAGTCCAACTTCAATCGATTCACGATACTCCAGAGCCATCTTTCACTGTCTTTAGTGAGTAATTTCCACACACGCATCATGTTTGAACCTGACTGATCACAGCTTCTCGCTAGAATCGGATCTGAAAAGTCACATATTAGGATGGGACGATCGTCCAACGCTTCTCTACGCTTTAATGGCTATCTAACTTAAATCACTTCGTGATTTCAATAGGGTATTCGTTTGTTTATTTGTTATGTACCTTCATAATTAAATAATTTAACTATCGTTTTAAAATGGATGGTAAAGTAAATAGTTATTGAAGTATTTAACTAGTAAATTATTACCCCTAAAGAGAGATCAAAAAGATGAAGCCAATATTAATTTACCCTGAGTAAATTGAGCATGAGCTCATCAAATTTATTCAATAGTTAAAGGCTGCCAACATGAGTACTTCAATCGAATTTTAAAAAATTAGTATACTCAGTTTTAAGTTAGAACCAGATCACTATACTAGATTAATGGAAACACAACTAACCTCTAATTTCCAATTCCTGGGTGCTAATGAATGTTCTGAAGCATCAGCTCGTCTTAAATAAGCTAAAGTATATGCAGTCGGTATTAATTGTAAACCTAAATCAATTGCTATCCAAGCATGCGTTTCATTCTCCATGATATTAACCGTAGAAAATGAGGTATAACTTGATTTCTGATCTGACATTGATTTTTTGCCTCGACTTTCATTTTGACTGGGTCCATTAGAACAATTCATACGTTTCGGTTTAACTACCACTCCTATTCCACTACCTCTGATTGTATAACCACCAACTAGAGCTCCTGCTTGAGGTCCTAATATTGAAACTGCTCTACCTTTAACAGGACTACTTGTTGATGCAGCTATACTAACCAATCCAACAATAGCTGGATTAATCCAATCTTCTAAAGGACGACGATTACCATTAGTTGCAAGCCAGTCTATTATACCACCAAGATAATCAGCTGAACTATTTCCAGGTGGAGGTGCAGGAAAGTACAACCCGGCGGTAGAATTAAAACTGTTTGCTAAATGAATTTGACTCCACAAACTAAGATCAAGGCGAGAACATTCATACCTAACAAACAGGTAAACAATTAAAAGAAACCTATATTAGACCTCGAAAATACGAAAAGTATATATTAAAAGGAAATAGAGATGGATTGTGACTAGTAGTGGAATCCAGGATGCGGGTTTTATCTTATTTAGGACTAGTCAGCTGGTTGTACCTGCATTCCAGAGTTGATGTTGACGTTGCAACTCAAACTCAGTAAAAAAAAGGCTGATCGATCACAGTCTTAAACATCAATAGAAAGATCTAAATATCCAATACAGATTTTTTTTAAATCAGTTTAGAAAATTACTCGAAAATCTATGTGTCACTAACGTTTTAACAATAAATCAAATGACCGTTATCACACGACATTAATATTGAACAGAAATAAACTATGAAGTATTTTCGTGAAAAAAAATTATTCGTAAAAAGAATTGCTTAAATTAATATATTCCAATATCTTATTGTTACCATTCCGCAATGGCAAATAAACGAAACTTCCTAATACCTTTGTTACAATATCACTACTCCTAATCTGAAACATTATACTAGACAGTATGAAGGTCAATAACAGATGATACCCAGTGTAATTTACTAATCAATAACATTTGTAAACAACAGAGTATTTTGGATAAAATATCGAAGAGCTCTATTGATGTATGGACCACAGTGTTATCAATGACTATTAACTATTATTTATCGTACTAAAGATAGAGTACAAGAGAATATGAAATTGTTATTATCATTACTACACAATATTCTTAACCCATTAAATAGTGTGATTTGCAGTTCTCTTAATAATAATAATAATAATAATAATAATAATAATAATAATAATAGATAAGCAATGAAATAGTAAATAAGACTTCAGAAACGAAACTTCAATTGACAAGTGCGATCTGGCAAATGATAAATTTAGAGCATCGGGAAAAAGTAGGCAGTAAGAGAACTGAGCGTAGATAAAGCATTCAACTTTTAAGCATTCAAAAAAAACAGATTACAAAGCCACTCAACCTACTACTTTAGTTCTAGCAGTCAGGTGGTGTAGCAAGCGTAAAGGCAGCATTGTCGCAAGTACTGTTAGTTTGAGGAAAATACTAAACTGCCTCCACATTCCTGTACAGTTAACAGTACAACATCAACCTCGAACAAAACGTTTATTACTTTTAATCTTACGGCTCTTCAAGTGATTTGAATGGTATGGTAAGACATACAGGAACGAATATTTCAGACAATATAGCTCGGTTTTGTCATCATGATAACAGCTACAGTCAACAAAATGTAGCAAAATTTAAGTCAAGATATTGAGTATCGTCATCCTTCATAATATACACACGCAAGTTCTAGTCTAGTAAGTAACTGTGCGTATAGTTTGTCACCATCATTTAATTAAAATCCACATCACAACTATATAATGCTACTAAAAATATATGTAAATACATAAATCAATTAGCTTACCATTGTTTTGTTGACATACGATTAAGGAAACGTTCTAACTGGCCAACAGTCGCTAAAGGGCTTACAAAAAGCAATTTACCACGCCAATTATATAATCGTTTCGATTTATTATGATGTAGTCTATTCTTAGTAGTAGTATTATCGCTATTATTACTCGACAACTCGACAACTGATTGTAGGTTTGATAATTTATCCAAATATAAAGGCAGACGTTTAGCAATTTGATGTAGACTAGGCATAAAACATGAATCAAATTCTGGATAATCCAAGAGAATAGGACAAAAACGTAGCAGAGCAGCTAATTCTTTAGCATCCATACTATCTTGAAATGGTTGTTTAACATTGATAGAAACTGGATCACCATGATCTGTATAAATACCTGAATGCCAACGATTGAATGAGAAATTAATAAAATTAATTGGCAAAGATGCAGAATAACCGATTTTATTTATTAAATTAGTGGGCGGAATATAATTTGTGATTGTTTCTTTAATTGTTTTATTATTATCATTCATATTATTCCTGTCTAGTTTGTGATTTGATGTGTCATGATGATCCGACGAAGTATTTGTAGATGATGATCGTAACAGATGAGCTGCAGAAAATAATCGTAATGGAAGATGTTCCGTTAACTCAAAAGCTTGTACTAAACGTCTAACAAGAAGTGACATACTTTTTGACTTGGAACATGATAACATATTTAGTACAAATACTCGTCTCCTTTCTTGAAGATACCACAATAAAGCTGTTGTATTATCCAATTCCATAGGAAATATCTATATGTTGATAAAATAACGAAATACACCAGATAATATATGGATGAAAACCAAAATATGAACAAGAAAAATACAATGTGATAGAGAAAAATATTCTGACCCAAAATATTTACAAATCTTCAGGTTGGATATTACGTAATGTTTTGGACGTGTATTACTGAGTGAACTCTGATCATAAAATAGTTGTTCAAGTCTCCAGAGTTTTCAATAGCTTTCCAGATGATAGGTCATATGATAAATAATAACACTCAAACTATGCGACTCTCCACAAAAGATAGAAAAGAGTTCTATTAAAAGTTTAAAATATTATCTTCAGACGAGTAGATCTCGAAAATCATATCATTAAAAAAAAAGATGTAATTCCATCTATAAAAAGATGGAGTGGCGGTCGCATGACTAAGGCATTCTACTTCCAACCACTAAGTTACATGTTAAAACTCTGATTTCACCTATTTCAGTTTAGGTAGCCAAGTAGTATCATTAGCTCTTTTACTTAAAGTACAGTTTGAAGCTAAATACATAAATTTGTACATATTAACTCATTTGAGTTATTAATAATATACATACAATTAGACAGATAAACAATGATAAACTTACATGACAATACCAACGACCAGCATGTGCAACAGATAAGCATAATAATAAAACTTGTATTAAACCGCTTGTAGTTAATTCATAAGCTGTAATTGTTTGTTCACCTTCATTTAATAGATCGGATAAATTTTTAAAAACAATAAATAATTTATTCAATGTTACATTGGATGAATAATCTTTATCTGTTTTAAATATATCCCATATTTGCATAACTATTAGTTTAATTCTATTCAATGCATTAATTGGTCCAATTTTATCAATAATCCCTGACAGTGATGATGGTGATGGTAATGATGATGATGATGACGATGTTGTTGATAATGATGTATAGTTAGTTGAAGATAAATATGAATCAATTTGTAATTTCTCTAGTAATTGACTAGCTAAAGTTAACATATGCTTTCTTATGAGAATAAGACGTTCAATGGTTAATTCAGATCGTGAATCATCACTATTACATATGTAAAATAGAAAAAGAAAAAGGATGTAAAATGAAGAAAATAAGAAATAAATTTTTGAAAATTTTTAGTTTTTATAAATTGTAAAAGTAAATTTGGGAGAATTAAATAGATAATAAAAGTACAGAGTAGTGTTTGTGAAGCTTTCGTTTTATTATTAATGAGACAACTCGAATCGATTTCGACCATTAATGCTATTACAGATTTCATAGCTGAACTGTTCAGATTGTTAAACATCATCTGTATTACAACATTAATATAATACATGTTTCTAAGCACATGGCTCAAATACACACTATTTGAATGAAGGTTAGTAATATTATTCAGCATTTTCAAATCGAAATAGGTGGAGTGTTGTCTGAAGCTGAGACCTCATATTGTGCAAAACCAAATCCCTTAACAATTAAATCCCTACTGAAATTTATAATACAAACAAGTTTGTTGGTGCACAATAATATTAATGCTGATTAACTTTCATAGTTTTAAAGTTACAAAATTAACATATTTAACATAAATAAATTATTAATGAGAGATTAATAATGTCTACAACCTAGCAGTTATTCTTAGCTGACAAATATGCACTGATTGGTCAGTCAGTCAGCTACAACGTAGGACCAGGCACGTATATGCATCGGTCCAAGTTGCCATACCGCATTAGCACAACAAGATGAACACCGGATTCATAGAAGTAGTTAATTCAGTGGTGGTAATATATAGAAGAAAGATTGCATATAAGGAGATAGTACAGGAAGATAGAATTAGTTCGTAGAAAGAAAGATTTGAAGTGATTTTAATCTCTTAGTTTAAAGGAAGACAGAGAGTGAATACACCGACGCCATTGTGATCGATTCTGAGCCATGTCACCAAGAGTCTCCAACCATTGGTTACGATAGTCACGCGGACCCCAACCAGGTAGTCTGCATCTACCAACATGGCTCAGACCAGAAGTTAGTGACTTCAAGCACTGATGCCACGTTTTGGTTTGGCCGCCCCTAACTTTCTTCCAACCATTCCCAACACCGGTTACCATTGCGCGTCGTGGTAATCTGTGTTCAGGCATACGCAGCACGTGGCCCAACCATCTCAGTCGATGAAGGTTCATAACCTCACCAACTGATTTACCATCATTCCCTAATACCCTGCGTCTAACCTCACTATTATTTACCCGGTGATCCCAGCAGATACCAGCAATATTTCTAAGGCATCTGTGGTCAAATACTAGTAACTTACGAATATTTTCTACTCTTAAAGGCCAAGTTTCGCAGCCGTATAGTAGAACGGAACAAACTGCCGCGCAATATACTCGTCCCTTAATTGATAGACGGATATCTCGCCTTCGCCATAGATGACATAAGTTGGCAAAGGCCAAGCGAGATTTCCGAATCCGTGCTGAGATTTCGTCAGACACCAACCCATTAGGGCTGATCAGACTTCCAAGATAAGTGAAGTTGTCGACGCGTTCGACTACTTCACCCCCTATCCTTAGTTCAGGTGTTGACGCAGACCAGTCCTCAAGCAACAACTTGCATTTGGAGGGAGAGAAGCGCATCCCAAACATTCTGGCAATGTTGCTCAGTGCTACCAAAAGACTCTGCATTTCATCAGCGTCTTCACCAAACAGGACTATGTCATCTGCATATTCTAAGTCAATAAGTGGACCTCCTGGTAGGAGATCAATACCCGAGAATTCAGTCGATGAGAGCGTTATTTCCATCAGTAGATCTATGATGAAGTTGAACAAAAATGGAGAAAGTGGACAGCCTTGGCGGACGCCACTTGAGGTTGCGAAAGCAGATGACAGTTCGCCATAAGCTCTCACTCGACTAGTAGTATTCGAGTAAAGAGCCTTCACAAGGTTTATGTACTTCTGAGGTACGCCTTTCAATGACAGACACTGCCACAGAACCTCTCGGTCAACAGAGTCAAACGCTGCTTTTAAATCAAGGAAGACCACTAATGTCGGACGCTGATAAGTATGCCTGTGTTCTAGAACCTGACGAATGGTGAATATGTGGTCGATGCAGCCACGACCAGGTCTGAAGCCAGCCTGATTTTCACGTGTTTGCAGTTCACGAGTCTTAGTTAGGCGTCCGAAGTAACGACTAATATCATTGTCATTTAGTGCTGATCAGACTATCAATAAAGTTATAATGTGACAAATATTCTAAGTGACTCGACATTACAATTACAATGTTTTGATGATAGGTAGCTGAGGTTAGTCCATAGGAAACGGTGGACATAGATTTTTTGCTGATTGACACTCTTAACCAAGATGTACCTTCAATACAACTTGGAAACTCTGTTCACGACTTTGTTAAATTGTAGGACACATCTGCAACTTTTAAAACAAGCAGAGATAGTAGTTAAATACCAAAAAATCATTAGTAATAACTACATTCTATGATCAAACACATCTCGATAGTCCACAAAATCTTCAGATATTCACCAAAACCAAAGAGGTTTTAGAGCCTACAACTAATCAGTTCTTTCAAATAGCATAACATTAAAATAAATAGCAGCGGTTTGAATATCCTGGGCTATAAAAAAACAACCAAACGTTTTTCGAAAAAAAACTGTACCTGATACTACCACATTTACGTACAACTCATTTTTTTGTACAAGCCTGATTAGCAGGTCATTTACAAATCTATAGTACTATGTTGTACTATGTCTTATATAACTAGTGGGGTGTAAGTTTACTATATAGACGTATGTATATGCTTTGTCTGTAAACGTCTATTATTTTACATATGGTTTGTTTTCATATATAACCTGATTCACAACTAACTCATTAAGTTGGCTGGTGTGATAAAGTTCAAATCACACGCTCTCTGCCCTCCTACTGTAAAAGAAGGCAATAAGCAAAAGGGAATTTATATTTATGAGAGAAGTTACAAAGAATTTACATAATGCATATACATAGCCTTCAATCATCCATTTCCATCTTTCGGTGTGTTCTGAGATCTGAACTGTCTTCTCGTCTGGTCTCCAAGTGTTCTGCTTATGTCATTTGTTTTTCTCATTCAACAAGTTGGGATGAGCTACAATCGCTTATTGATAGCAAACATATGTAGATAACTTAAAATGATTAAAATGCAATCTCTAGGGAAAACGATATTTTTTCAATGAAACACTCATCCATTTACGAAAGAGAAAAATGTTCAAAAATGGTAGATATTGGACTTATATAAAACATTGGAAAAGGATGGTTATCCTCATACATAATGGAATTAAAACGCAGTTGTAAAACCCACTTACTCTTCTGTACGCAACAAAACAACCAATTGCCCACTATTATATGTTTCATGGATAATTTCATTAGGAAAAAATAATTTATCAATTCTTGACAATTCCATATTAGTAGCATTTGTAAGCAATTGATCAGTTTTACTAAATTTATGATCGCCATCATTATCGTTATCGTCATCGATAAAATCAGCTGTAATATTATTTTCAGTAGGTGTTTCAAATGATGTTGTATCACATAAATTTAAATAATCCATACCTATATTCAGTGAATCTGAATTGATCAAAGAGTCAAAATCGAAGATTTCCGGTATACTTTGAGAATAAATAGAAGTGCTACATACAGTAGGAGTGCTAATATTAGCATTGACACTACTACTATTATTAGTAGCAGTGGAAGAAGTGTTAGGACTAGTAATAAAAGGTGTATAAGACATATTCGGTGGTAGATCAAGTTGTGAAAACATACTTATAAAACTTCTTGAATGTCGTTTAGTTGACTTTAACAATACATTTGGATTAGTTTGTGTTTTGGATTCTGTATTGTTAAACTCTGTATTTGTATTGACAGATGAAACTGGTTTTTCTTGACTAATCGAAGCAATACGTACACGTTTGAAACCACTACAAGAATTCTCAGAAAGCAACAACGCTTCATTGGAAAATGATTTTGAATTAAAGACTGTGGGTGCGCGTGGTTTTACAGAAACATATGTTCCATCCTTCCGTTTTAACAAACTACAAATTATTGAACCAAAAGACACCGAAGTAGTTGAAGTTAAAAGACCACCACTCCCAGTGGGAATAGATTGAATTGGAATTCTTGTTGAAAATCTCGAAGTAAGGCAAACACGAGCTGGTGATGAGGCTTGGCGTTGAAGCTTAGATGTATGACCTCCCATTGTTGTAGCTGCTAAATTGATAGAAATAGGGTCATGACGCAGACCTAGGCGTCTACGAAAACGTCGTGCATTGTTATGTGAAGCTTCTAAATTAGATAAACTGGAATGAGCTAGTATATTTAACTGTGTTTGTTTTTTGACAGAATCCGGTTGATTTATTTGTTCTCTACCTTCATCATTCTTTGTAGTTTGTGCAGTTTCAGTATCAACGTCTTTAAATAATGGTGTAATAGTGATATTACTATCAATAAGCTCCATTAAATGTTGATGCATACGAAGCATTCGTGATTTCAAACCTAGAAATTTTAGAAACAATCAGGGTATTCAAAAAGAGACATTAAAATGAATTAAAGGAAATCTTGTATAAATTTTATCCATATAATATGAATTTCTACCACACTAAATAGGCTAAACTATTAACATATTAACTGTTTTAGGAATAAAATAATTAGTGTGAAATATGTATCGAATAAACCTACAAGCTTTTATTAAATTGGAATAATGACTCGTAGTGGAATCAAGGATGTGAGTTTTGTTCTACTTACAACTCGTCAAATGATTGTGCCTACCATTACAAATCAAATTTGTACCCGATGCACAAGCCACTGGCCATCTAAACTCAGCGTTTAGGATCAAATGTGCCGGATCTCGAGTCTCTAAAAGAATATCAACATAGAGATGAGTCCAAAACAGGGTGAAACGCGTGTCTAGGATTTCACTGCCAGCCACTATCTTAATTTAATAGCAGCTTCTGACCAAATAGAATTATCAAAGCACTCCGATGAGGATACATATATACCAACCGAAACTGATTAATTGTAATCCACAACATCAGCAACAGGAAAATACAAACTCTTAAAATTAAAATCTTCAGATCAAACTAACAAAATAAAAACTTATTAAATACACTGACTAGTTACACAAACTCAAATTGGAAAAAATTGTTGAAATCCAAGATGAAATGGTTGGAAAATCTAGTGACTAAACTTATACAAAAGTGTCATTCATAAGGAATGAATGAATCGAAAACCAATATAGATTTAGCTAAATACCAACTGGACACGTTTTTGAGAATCATGAAGTCGTACAGTAGATCTAAATATTTTACAAATAAATATGATTCCCTATACTACTATGCCGCAGTAATCAGGGTGAAAAATCCATATCAATATTCACTTAATAAAATGTAGCTTAGCATTATAATATGAATTAACTATCCTACGTCTTGCAAATTAAAACACATAACTTATACTGAGGACATTAAATATATCGAATGCTCAATAAATATTTAGATTTATTTTCTAAACATTTAGGGAACAGAAATTTTATCTTTTTTTCAGAATAATCTTCACTTGTGGTAATAATAACTCAGAGGTTAGTTGATGTAAAGAAAACTAAGATAGTTCTACAGCATTCGAGAAAAGACGCTGAAATCGGTAATAACTTTGAGAATCATTCAATCAAATTTAGGAAAAGTAAAGTGAGTTGCCGTTTGGAACTTTCTCGGAAGTTTTCAAGAAAAAAAGATGAATGATCAAAGTATTTTTTTAAGATTTCCCTGAACATTTCTAAAGATCTTTTAGAAAAATTATGGACAATTTTCAACAAAAACTATACGAACTCTTAGCAAAACTACTTTGGTGGACAATTTTTTAATGTTTCTAAAAATCTCAATTTCCACGATAAATTTCTACATTCATAATCGGGATGATTAAAACTAATAAATACTCGTCAAGTGTTACACGAACTAATATAGTGAAAACTACTCCCGAAATTTTTCTCCTACCTTGGGAGGTAAATAATATTGAATAAAGTCATGAATAATAATAATAATAATAATAATAATAATAATAATAATAATAAACAGTAACAAAGTAAAAGGGTTAAAGGAAAAAGATCGAATATCTTATTGTTATTTATAGTAGTGAAATGCTAATTCAATTAAGAGATGAAAAACTTCCATTTTAGCTATCATTCAGTTATATCATCATTGAACATGGTTAGTAGAAGGTATTACTTATGCATTACCATAGGACACATCCTCATACACATTTCGAAAGCGCTCTTTAAGTAGTCAGTGCTTAATTTACATCACATTTGTTGAAAGTACTGTTTAGTGCATTAATTAGACTTACTAGGACGTGAAAATGGATTTTCACCGGGATGTAACTGAATTGGTACTGGACTGTTTCTATGTGTAGAATTATGAATACACAGTACACGTAAACCACCATCTTCTGGTTGTAATTGTATTGTAATAAAAGCGAATCCATTGAAAATTGATAATAATTGACCCATACAGAAAAAATACCATCCATTCCAATTGTAAAGTTGTGCATCTAAATGGACACGTTCAGCTGTCTGAAAAGTTATAATAATAATAATAATAATAATAATAATAATAATAATAATAAACCGAACTGGTTGAAGAGGACTTTTAAGGGAACTTGACAAACTCTTAATATATTCAACCAATCAGAATACAGTAAATATAGATGGACGATTTATGACTAGAATTTAGGTTTAGGATTAGGATGTAGAGTTTGTAAATAATAGTTAGCATTTACGACTTAAGAATTGACATAAGGTATTAAGATTAGTATGTATCCACCTTAAATCCAAACCTTAATATACTAATCTAACCCTAAATTAAAAACTATACGTCCTAATGCTAAACCCTAACCTTTAACTCAATACCTTAGTCCTAATTACAACTCTAACCCATGATTTGTAACCCTACATCCTAACCCTGAAGTTCAGATTTCAGTCCTGACTCTAAACTCAAGTATTTTATGATAGTGAGTCTAATTATTCACAATATAATTAATGGATGACAACAACTCCATGAGATTATCTTTTTATTATCGGCAAACGATATGCTACTTAAAAAAATTTTGCTCCAAAACCTTGAAATGAAATCATACAGTGACAGTGTAATGGATTTACTTCCCATTTAATTGTTGGGAGTGTGAAATCCTCAAATACAACGTATGAGGGAGAAAATAAATCTTAAAATTCGTGCACCCGTATCAAAAGATTTTAGTTCAGTTAACTCTTAAAGAATTTTCATTGTAGAAAATTTTTCAGAATGAATTTAGTTAATCGACTTTCAGCGAATTTCCAATTGTATCAAGTCATTCAGCATGAAGATAGTTAATCGATTATGAGGTATCTTCATAGTATCCATAAATTCATTTTGATTTTGTACAGTGAGTCACTCAGTTTGATAAAATTTTGCACGTAATAACCATTGAATTAATTCTTATATATAAACGAATTAACTTGACTGTGATTTAATTATTCTGGTGTCTACCAAGAAACGCTCCTACATAAAGTTGAGCTTCTCACTCCAGTTATCTGATAGAGAAGACGAAGATAGAACCAATCTTGTTCATTATATTGAAGTCCGATTTCTAAATAACTGGTTTAGTCCATAAATGTATCCCCAGTTCAATTTTTTCAGTCATTCGATGTCATACTCATTAGGTATATCAATATTATGGGAACTGTCAACAATTCACAACACCATGAAAATTAATAAAACTCGATAACTGAGCATAGGTCTGTCTATTTGACTCAGAAGAGATCTATAGTATAGTAAGAATAGCCAAATGGCCAAAATAATTCAATTCAACAGGCTGGATGAATAAAGTAAATAGCTATCAACTTTTAGGTTGTAGATTTATGCCCTGTTTAGATTGCCCCCAAATGCCCTGGTATGGCCGAGAGTGGGGTGGGTTCGCCCTCCCTCTCGAAATACTCTTACACGGCCACGCGTATACAGCCTCTGCCAGGGAAGTCCTACTCACTGCCTTCTCGTGGCATTACTGTTGTTTACGAAAATGAGAGGACGAAAAGCGAATGTCCGGCGCTTTAGCCGGATCCCAAATCAATGGTGCACATGGGTTCCAGTATCCTGAAGGAACAAATGGCGTATGAACCAATTTTTGGTGACCGGCTTCCATGGGACTGCATCTCCTCACGATGCTCCACTGCCATGTAGACTAGACCTCTAAGTCAAAGGCTCGGGGTGTGGCCCCCTAAGAAAACCACCTGCTTCGGTCTGGGCACCCGGGCAGTATCCCAGCCTACGCACTAAAACATGATGAACTGCTTAGATTAAGTTGAGATCTCAACAATTGAACAGTAACATCAACCAGAACTTGGACATAAAAACTATCACACAAATCCAAGTGTGCAAATATGTGTTACTTGATTACATTAATTATAATAAATACTCATTATTACTCCAAATAAAACACGAAGCATATGTTCTTTTATCTATAACACATAAATGCAATGAAGCACTGAAAATGCCCTAACATGCGATATATATATATATATATATATTACCATTGGGTTTTGACCTTAATAGAATTTAACATTACATTTAAACTTCTAAATAACATATAATGATGATATAGAACATGATGTATTTCATTGCAGTGTATAAACAATCTCTATTTGAAAGATCGATAGTTGTTTGTTTGCTTTAACCAACTAAGTTTGTTTTGATTTCTTCCTTTAAATTTCCATTTTTAGTTCAGTGAAGGAAGAGTTAAACAGTTTTATCAAACAAATAACTATGCATAACTAGACAGCGTCCAGATCATATGATTTTATATTGAAGCAGAAACAACCTGTCAATAGTGCATAAATATGAAATATATTTCACTGTTGTTTGACTGATACCTGACAGAAATGATTTCTAACACTAAATCGTCAACTAGTAGGTTATTTGTGATTTTTAAGAACAATTACTGTTTAGATAACATATGCAAAATAAAAGCCAAACAAGATTTTAACCGAGATAAACAATTGACAAGGAATAAAATAAGACGTTTGGTGCATAAAATAAACAGATCAATAAATAAATAGCCTCCATCTACTTGAAACGAATAACCCATATCCCAAATTATTGATGCACATAGGATTCCCCAGAAGATTGTTCAAATGTCTTAACTGAGAAAGAACTTCTACTTACTGAATAAAATGAAATGACATATATAGCTTGACCCAATCGTACTTAATCAGACAGTAAGTAGCGTTCGTAAGTAATCGATTAGCTTTCCCTAACACAGAAGTGTAAAGCACTTCAAAAAGATTGATCGCAACTTGTGTTTGAACAGCCAATGCGCTATTCACTAAACAACTGAGTGTAGATAACCACTAACTTGTTCAATACTTATGATATTTAAATTCTTATTAATAAGTTTTGAATTACCCCGTTGTTGGCATCTAGGGCTGAGTTTTGATCAGTCTTTGTTGGTATATATGTATCCAGTGTGGCAACAGTCGAATAATTCAGTGCTGATCATACTATTCAAAAGGTCACACATATATAGGGCAGAACAAAAAAACACTATGCGCTAGCTTATTGATGCGATTACTTGTAAATGTGAAAACTAAGCACAGTCATTAAGGGTGCAGCTACGGAACAAAAACAACAACCACACGACACAACGATACTGACGATAAAACGATGAAAACATTACCAAAAGGAAACAGAAAAAAAGTACACCCAGACAGTTTTATTTTTTATAATGAATACAGGTTGATTACTAACTAATCAACACATGAATATTTTCCAATGAATTTTCCTTTAGTTAAATACAATACGAAAAAAGTTTTCGTGGTCATGTGACAGGCCTGACTGTTACGTTGGAAAATAACATGATGTTTATGCATCCATCACGCATTTCTGATCAATTGTGATAAAAAAATTTTAGTAGACAATATTTAAATAGTTGCATACTGAAACTAAACAAATTGACGAAATGTAATATTCCCGATATTGAACACTTTTATACATCTAGATATTTCCTTTATTATAATAATAAACAAAACAAACCCATTCTTGTTTGTACTGTGATAACGACTTACTTGATAGTTTCACAATGCTTTAACAGAATACTAAGTTCAATAATAAGAACAATAATTCATATCTATTCACCATTACCTAATGAACATCATGTTATTGTACATTACAGAGCTATGAAAGTGAAGAAGAAACAGACTTAAAGATGTTAGTTACATATGAGCGCAGATAAAAATATCAACTAATAAATGTCCCAACCAACATGATTTAACTGTGTCATGTTCATGATATAAAAGCTAGAACATTATGTTAATGTATCAATTATGGCTGGGAATCAGGAAATAGTGTTGGTCAAATATTATAGGCTAGAAAGATAAATGTCGATTTGATTTCTAAAGTTATAAATGTTTAACCCGTTTATTTTGAATTTAACATACTTCAAGTGAATAGAACTTACAGAAGTAGAAGGTAACACTGATTGGTGTTGCTGTTGTTCTTTATCTTCATTTGTAGGTGTAGATAAAATTTCAGGCACGTAATTCTTGCTTTCATTCAAATCGACATTCAACTCATCATGAACTCTTTGTTTCTCAATCTTTTTAACTGATTTCGATTTTTCTTTGTCAACTACTAACGTATTCTTTAATGACAATTCTTCTATTACTTCCTTTGTTCTTGTACTTGTGGTAGTAGTAGTAGTAGTAGTGATGGTGGTGGTGGTCGAGGGAGAAATAGTTAGTGTTATTGATGCTGGAACAGTAGTAGGAGTAGTGGTAGTCATTACAGTGGAAGTACTTGTTGTATCAGTGATTATCTTTGTCACAGAAGCTGTGCATACATCTTTTCCCACATTTTCGTCTGATGATGGTGGCACGGATAACTGCTGTCCAGTGTTAGTAGTGGACGTAGTGACGGTGGTCACGGTGACGCCAGATTTATTTTCCGTTATTAACAAATGATGTAATATATCAATGATAATTTGTATCAATGGAATTAAGCCCAAGCGATAGAATACCAAAATGTAAATATGTGGTGTTTTATTTAATAAACGGAGACTTAGTTCTAATGCACGTGAAATCAATTCTTCTCGTTCCTGGAAAAAGATGGCGAAAATGAAGAAAACAAAAGAAGGAATAGTTATTTTATATAAACAGTTATATGATTATTCACTGAGTAAAGAGATATTAAATTCAGTTATGTCTAAATAAAATAAAACTTGGCAAAAATTATGTATTGGTGACAGCTGAAAATTTACAAGAAAATAAAAACTGAATACACTTGCTCCACTCCGATTTGGAACCATGTCAGTTAACATCACCACATCATAGATTACGAGAATTGAGCAAATCATAACCCGAAAGTCTGCAACTATGGAAACACAGGTTTAATCAACAATTAATGACTTTATGGACTGATATCATGTCTTTATTTGGCTACTCTAGACTTTCTAGCAACCAACTGCATTTTATAGTTCTTAAAGAATCTTACCTTCTACACCTATTAAAGTTTAAATAACAATGAAATTCTATGCTTCATGATTAAATGAATAACTTGTGAATATCTTTGAAGGATAGGGTGAGGTAAATGAAAATTAGTGCAAAGCAGTAATTTTGCATCGATTTCACTTCTGTCAGTCGAGCAGTAGTACTAATAGCTGTACTAATTGTACCATGATAACGGACAATTATAATGAGGGTTGTAGTCAGTCCACTTCAAATCCTATCTAAGAAGTTATCTATCAGACGTTATTAGTTATAATCTATATCCCATACAGTTATCTAGCACAGATTTATGTACTCAGTTCTCCGTTAAGCTGTTCGTATGAAGGGTTGATGATACTACGTAATTTGATCACAGAGTTAACCCGATAGAAGTGGATTTGAACGTGTGACCTTAATGGTGAAAATCCGAGTATATAGAGAGGAATAACAGTGGATCATATCAGTTTATAGTGCTATTAGTAAAATAACAACAAAAACGATCAACTGTAACGTTTGTACTGACAAAAGTCGAAAAAAAGTGGGCAAAAAGACAGAAATCAAACGACCTACTTCGATTAATATAGTATAAATCATTTGTGTTAATGAAAATGCGAATGGAACTGATTGATTATCCATCAAACTAATTGTTTCTAAGTGATCAGGTCGCATATACTGAATCATACGCCAAACTAAAAGTGTACACTGATGTCTGTGAACAAATAACAATAAAAAGAATGGAAATAATGGACTATAAATTTTACTTTACACATATAAATTATTTAATGAAGAGAAAATGTAAAATTCAGACTCATTTGACATGTAATGCGTAGTTGAATATTAACATAGCACTTTAGATATGACTAGAGCTACCATCTAAAATTAAATATAACTCAAATGATCACACTTAAACAGTCTAACCAATATTAAATACTACGTAGTCATAAGTAAAATCGCTACTTCTTATGGAACACAATTTGAATTTACACACAAAATGATCATATGTAGTACAGGAAACATATTATATTCCTCAGTTTACTGGTCATAATTCACCAGTTAGTCCGATTAGCAACAGAAATTCGCTCAAACCATCTCTACTCCACTTGTAACCTTACAACAAACTGCATAGTTCAGTAATAAAAGTTATATGGTTTCGATATGTGGCCAGCGAAAGTGTGATTGGCTACTGTAAGTGTACAAAACAGACACTCAGTTTATTAACTACTAAATATGTAACTTCCTTTCGTATTTTTGACTTCCACTCCAGATCACTGAGTTTGTCTGCTTGTAATTGACTCGGATAAACATTTGTCTAGCATATACTCTGTATCTCCACTATTGGTCATGAATTTTGTCTGATAAAACGTGACTCAGTTTATGTATAGCCTATAGATCGAGTATCCAGTCTAGTCGAAGCATAGTCTCAAACACCGGTTATAAGATTGTATCATAGTAATAAACAATATACATTTCAATCCTAATATATCAGGGCTTGAATCAACTAGTACGTAATAAGATAGATTGTGAAACAAACATATATAAAGTACAATTATAGCATAAGATAAATATTGGCCGACAAGCAGACATTCATACCATTGCCTATCCTAACCAATAGGCAATACCGGTTATTTATATGATCAACTAGTATAACACTCTTCAATATGCTGGTATTACATATTTATTTGAACTGTTTTAAGTCATTTATTATTTTTATTACTAAATCAATACCAGGCACACATGACTTCAAGCCACACTTTAAGTGTGAGGGCAACTGACACTACCCGGTTTCCTAAAAGAAAGTAAGTGGAGCAAGACCTGAACCTGTAACTAAATGACTGAAAGTCAAACACGTCAAATATTAAACCGCTCACTCCTTTATCTATCCGATTGTGTGCAACAGTTGACTTGAAAAAAAGTAAATATCACTATCTTCTTTTCACTGATCGCTAAATGACAATTTTGGAAACTTTAGAAAAAAATAACATGGAACCTGTACACTGAAAATATAAAAGAAAGATGGCTTAATGATTAAATTTTCCAAGTTCGAATTATTATACCGTAAATTTTAAATCCTGACTTCATCAGCTCCGTTTGGTTTAGGCGAAAGGATAGTATCGTTAACTTTTATACAAAAATATGGCTTGAAATCGTGAACACAAATCTCTACTTGACAGTAATAAAGGATCTAAATTAACATGAGTTGAAATTTAAAAAACAGCGAATAATATTCGTAATGATACTTGAACAATACAATTTTATCAATAAATCAACTAAACCAGTTCACGAAGTGAAATGGAGCATTCTTACTTTACGAGAAAAATTTTGTATAAATTACCTTACAGAAGATGTGCTCTCCTTAAACAATCCAACTAGCAACGGAAGAAGTTGATCAACAAATAAACGTTGAGCTTCGGCAGGATCATTCGATTGAATCTCATCAGGTTTATGTTGTGTAGATGATACAGATGATGACGGTGTGGATGATGAACCAGGTGTTAGTTGTTTATCAGATTTATCTAACTTGGATGATAAACCCCTGAAACCAGCTCCTAAAAAGTGATATATATATATATATATATATATATATATATATATATATATATATATATATGCAGTACAATATAAATAACGGTGTATTAAAAACATAACTTCTAATAAAGAATATACCTAGTTTATGAAGACAATCAGTTTCATGCTATACAAAATCACTTAAATAAATAAATAGGAATTGTATGCTTACTAACTGAATAATTTTCCCCAATACGTCTAAACAAATATACACCTTTTTAGGACTTAAATATGACCTAAGGTGATACTGTTATCCGGGACATGAAATACAGTTTAGCACTTAAAGAACACTCTTAGATTACAATACTTTATGCAATAAGATGATCAACTCCCCGGAGTAAACATAATGCTCTTATTTGAAATAAATTGATTGTAGGCAGTGAAATAGTTAAGTGCGCTGACCGCTTCACTTATCTTAAAAGTCTCATCAGCCTAGATGGGTTGATGTAAGATGAAATCTCGGCATGGATTCAGGAAGCTCAATTGGTTTTTTCCTAACTTGGATCACCTGTAGAGGTGGAAAGTCTTTTAGTTAAGGAAAGAGTGAGTATACTGCCCAGCAGTCCGCTCTGTATTACCCTATGGATATAGAAGTAGACGACATGAGTAAGTTGTAATTCTCTCGCCATGGGTGTCGTGGAATGATCAAGTGAACAGTTTCGAGGTCAGGTATTAAGTAAGGATAGCAAGTCGGTCGATGGGGTAGTGAGATGTATTACTTATGTCTAGTCACTGCCTGCCCTGATTTGCAAGGTTGGTTGGCGTGGGAATAGTTTAGAAGAAAGTTTGGAATAAAATGAGACGTGACATCAATCAATCAACCGTTATACTGAGATATGGGGGGTAAGTTCAGATAACCTAGTTGGTATCCACGTGAATAATGTGACCGGTAGTTGGGTGACATGGTTCAGAATCAGTCGTAATGACCCAGATGCACTTATCCTTTTACCTCCTCCTCTTGAATCCTGAGTTTCAGAATTATTTCACATCTTTTACTCTGGAAATTCACTTATTCTCCTTGAATTATAATGTCTATGAGAAATATTTCACTATCACTGATACTACTAATAGATCAACAACATTAGTATCCAGCTTGATAACTTCATATCTTTGGACTACTGCAAATACGTGCCGAGTGTTGAATATAGATGAAACAATATTCGGTTGAAATTATTTTCTCCAGTTAGTGCAATCAACACACCCGTATATGTCTGAAATCTTTTACGATCATAAGTAAACGACTGGATTTTACGTTGAGTGAATAAGAAAAAGATGATTCAAAACCCTTAATTGTATCACTAATTACTTTATTTTTTCAAATTTGTATAGCTATGTGTATTCAAAAGTGACAATATCAAACAAACTATATTTTGTACAGAACCAAAATATATTGTGATCCTCTTTTCGAAAATATATCCTTATTCACAAACACATTATTAAAAAAGATTAATCACACATTCAACTATGAAAATGTTTACATGAAAACAGAGCAAATAAAATCAGTATCACTGAAAAATTCATTCACTTTTTGACTCGGATTCCAATAAGTCGATTACTTGTTGTGAACCAGGAAAATCAGGATGTTCTCGAGCCCTATCTATGGGTTTTCTACCTTGTACATCCTGTTTATTAATATCAGCGCCCCAATTAAGTAAAGTTTTGCATATTTCAACACGCCCAAATGAAGCTGCATAATCTAAAGGTGTACGAACACCTAAATTCACATTTGCACCATGTGTACATAAAAGTTCAACCATAACCGGGGAACCGAATGATGCAGCCCAATTTAGCAAAGTTTGTCCTAAATGATCCATGTAATTGACATCAATTTTGCCCGACTTTAAACTGCGTTTCATAAAATCTAAAAGAATTTGACAGAATTTCAGCGTGATTAGATTGATGAAAATATTGAGTTAATATTTTTTATCTTTAGTGAGGTAACTGAAAATATTTCTTCCGAAACTTTTAAAACTAATCGTACTCACGATTGAGTAACTACAAAGATGGATTTCCCAAGGTTCCGTTGAAAAGACATAACCAATGGAATGAGGTAGTAATTCATTGATGACATTACAAGAAAACAGTCCCACATTACACGTCCACTGAAGCTTGCTGCATTGTAATGGTGTTTGCTGTGAAATCCTAGGGTTCTAAGTTTAATCTTATACTACTAAGCTGTGGATGAGCATTTCTGAAGAGTCGATAAGCAGAAAGAGTTTAAAGCAATTAGTCCCTTTAATAAATTTCGATAGTGTAATAAGAAGACGAAGATTATCAGAACTATGTGATATATCAGTGCAATACATTTCGAACAATCTAATCACACATATACTTGTTAGGAACATTTGTATATGAAAATAAAAGGTCAAGTAAACTAGAAATGGAAGGCAAGAGGAGACAAGGATAATTAAGAAATAATGTAAAAACAATTTGAAACCCCATCACTCTGGATAATAAGCTAATATTACCCTGGTAATATTAGATTATTATTATATCAAACAGTTTGATAATCTTCATCTTCTTATTAAACTATCGAAAAAGGAGTTGTTAAGTAATCCCTGACTTTCAATGGTCGCCCAGTTGACGACAGTATAATGAAGACCACTTTGCAATATAACCGCATACCTTGAAATTCAAAAGTGCCGGTCATACTGTTAGTTATTAGTATTAGAGGCTTGTAAAGATCGTCGAATTTCACATCAAAAATGATCTTAGTTAGACAACTGATGAAAATCAGAAAGCAATGGACATTCCCACTGTGATCAGAGGTGTTCCAATATATTAGATGTGAGGCGGTTATCCATCGATGACACTGGAAGATAGTTGTCCAGAACAATGAATTGATAAAAAATAGAAATGCAAACCACGGGTTTAAAGGTTAAGCACCCCAAGCAAGAAGTGGAGACCCAGAGTTCGATCCCCATTGGAGCCAAGGATGCTCATTGCCGAAAAAACTTCAATACTTGGAGAAAACGGTCCTCAGGTGCTTCCCGACTTCAACTGTTGTCCAACTAAGCACAGTTCGTGGTGAAGACTACAGTCGTTAGTAATTTCCTCGCGAAATCTTGATACTGTTTTCAAACTACGGTCGGTGAAACAATACTGCCTAACTTTCAAGCAAACAACTGATAATATACTATACATTATGTGGATAAAACCAATCAGGACGCTAAAAGTATATTTTCCTGTGTAAATGTTTCTCCAACTGCAGGGACAACTATCATAGTAAATTAGAAAACATTCATCTTATGAAACATTACAGCATATGAAATAAAATATAAAAGAAACCCTCATGAATTTCGATAAAAATTGGAGTACATACCCAAATCCTGTCGTTTTATAGCCTCAATAAAATGACGGTGTATAGCATCGCCTTCCCAAGAATGCTGGGACTCCAAAGGAGCTTCAATAGTATGTTCAGATTGTGAAGTATTCTGTGAATTTTCCGCATGTTCGATAATCGATATAGAAGCTTGAAATTGACTTGATTTAAACAACTGACATGGCGTTTGATTTTGTATTGAAGTATCATCTTTGACAGCGTCTGGTAAAGTAGCTTTAAAAACTTGTTCTTTTATTTGCGATGATTCACGTGATTTCAATTGAACATTTTGAGTTTGATATAGTAGTACCAAGAGAATTTCAATCAAACGAAGTACACTAAGAACAACTAATTCATCCGTGCTACGTTGAACAACCATTGCCAATGTCATAGCAAACTGTCCATCACTAGTTAGAAGTTTATGTGTTATACTCACAGAATTACAGCAAAGTGAAGTTAGGATATTAGTGACTGCATGAACTGCTATCGGATTACTTTCAGTTGTGACTGAAGAAAGGCCATCACGACTACTCCCTGATGTGTCTGTTAGCAAATCTGCAATGAAAAGTCACATATCAAAAAATAGAGTGAAATGTTTATGCTGGAAAGAATGTTTTGTATTTGAAAAATAAATTCCAAACCAATGGTGCACATGGGCTCCGATAACCCGAGGGGACAAATGGCGTATGAACCAATCGTTGATCACCGGCTACCATGGGACTGCATCTCCTTACGATGCTCCACTGCCTTGTGGACCAGACCTTTAGGTCGGGGGCTCCGGGTGTGGCTCCCTAAGAAAACCATCTGCTTCGGTTCGGGCACCTAGGCAGTATCACAGTCCTCACACAAACCTTATTTGATTTGTGTGGCGCATATATATCCGGTGACCCCTTGTACCAGTATTTATGTGTTCAAATAAATAATAAATAATTAATTAAGGGATTTATCCCAAAATCAAAGTGATTAATGGGCACACAATTATAAATTAATTAATGTAGTTCATTCACTTAGTAAGTATCTAAGAATTCAGATTCCAGACATACTTTTATGTGACAACTAGTGTTATTACTCGGCTGCTTAAACCGAAATAGATCAGGCAGGTTTGTAACAACTTACTACTTTCAATGTACAGTTGTGGAGATCGATCAATATTACACTAACAATGAATACATAGAAGCATTAGATGGCTCTTTCGTTCTAGTATAGGACTCAGTGAGCATCAACGACCCCGTACGCAGGAATCGAACCCAGAACCTTCGACCTCGCACGCGAACGATTAACCTCTAAACCACTGAGCCAGCATCCAACGGTGTTGATGTCTAACTTCAATCAACAACTTCTTAGTCAAAAGCTACTAAACTGATGTCCTACAGAATAATAATTTTGTGCAACTTGTTTTGCAGTGCACCACTTCATTTATTTTTTATCAGTCAGTCAACTACAACGTGAGACCAGGCACATATATGCATCGGCCCAAGTTGCCACACCTCAGCATAGCATAAACATTGAATTTATAGAAGTAGTTACTTCAATGGTAGTAATATATAAAAGAAAGATTGTGTATAAGGATATGGTACAGGAAGAAAGAATTAGTTCGTAGAAAGAAATATAAAACAATTTTAATCTCACAGTTTAAGGGAATACAAAGAGTGTATACACCCACGCCATTGTGATTGATTCTGAGTCTCCAACCGTTGGTTACGATAGTCGCGCAGACACCAACCAAGTAGTCTGCATCTACCAACACAGCTTAAACCAGAAGTTAGTGACTTTAAGGACTGATGCCACGTTTTGATTTGGCCGCCGCTAACTCTTTCCATTCATTTTGTTTTTCTTATATTTAAATGGTTAAAGCCAAACTTATGAAATAACTAGAAAACATATAAGCATAAATCAAAACAAGTTTATTTACTGAGGCCAGATGAATCTGTCAACTCATTATCAGTTTCCACACCACCAGCAACACGAAGACGTTGAAGAAGACAATCAATAATATGAGAATCAGCAAGTGGACTTGGATCAGTACCCGTTCGAGTAAATCGAGCCACCAAATTAGCGAATGCACGTAATGCTTGGTCAGCAACACCTGTTTCTCGACGGTCTAAGAGTGAACTCAACGCATCAATCCAACTGGTTAGATTCTTGTCTGTTGGGTCTGCCCTGCTAAACAAACGTCTAATAATATCCATCCCAGCCTGCAGAACATCAGCATGAAGCAGATGTGGATAAAGACGTACATAACGTAAGACGGAAGTCAGTCCTCCGGCCATATACACGGCACCAGGCTCTCGTGTACAAATAAGCTGCAACATCTTGAAAGTTTATACATGATAATTAATAAAATGAGGATAGTTTGGTTAAAAAAATACTAATAGTTACATTTCAAATGAAAAAAACAATTTAACTTTAAGTTCAAATAGAGAAAGCAATCTAAAAGACATTTACATAGTTTCAAATGTTTTAAATCTTGGTTTATATCTTATTTACTCCATTAGAATACTGAATAAACTGCTATCAAAAATTTCCAATGAATGAAACTGTTGATCACCACATATTTAAAATAAAGAAACTTTGATCGATATTTGAGTAGATTGATATGGTAGTTGGAAATTTAATCTAACCTCGTTGCCAAATAAAACATTAAAAATCAGTTTTCAACAAAACAGTTAAGCGATCGAAATTCGACCGACTAGCTAAGAGGAAAGTAAGCAGTCCAAAACAACTTTGTTTGCATGAGTCTTTATTATGACTGATTGTCTGCACAACGATAATCCCGTGTTGTAGGTTCTCGTTACGTAAACAAAGACCACGTGAAAGAAACGCACGATGTGACAAAAATATTCTCGGGTTAATATGATACGCAACGCGGAGCAACGTGATTAGAGGTTCAATCCAAATAGGTAAAAACCACCACAATAAGCACAGTCTAACACTTTCATTCAGACTTCTATGTACACTGGATCCTGGAAGTGGATAACAATGCCATTATTGACTAAATCATGTTGTGCATTTTAAGTAACATTAACTCGAGAAAGATTCAAAAGAAATATTTACTTTAATAATCTGCTGCCCAAGCTCATTACTTTTCGCAGATGTCATATCAACTGCATCTAATCTAGAAGTCATGGCTGTCAACACATTTGGCGATCGTGCAATCCGTGGGGCACAGTCCAAACTAACATCCAAATAGTAAGTGAGGGCCCGAGCATTTGCCTCCAAAACAGAGTCTGGAGCTAATTCATCCAAAAATATTTTGCATAAGGCTGGTATGAAAAGGCGAGGTGGATAGCGCTCAAAGAAAACATCAACATTGTCCGAGAAAAGAACTTCATTGCACAGTTGTTCCAATGCAGTAAGTTGTAACTCCCTAAGTTCGTCGTTCACGGAGTCCAACCATTCCAGAACTATTGCTGGGTCAGCTTCCATTGAGCCAATTTAGAAGTGACCCTAAATATAGATTAAAGAAAATACGTAAAAATTATCAACTTTGACAAAAGGTATTCTATGAATTCGGAAACATAAGCAAAAGCTAAGAACTGAATACTTGAAATTTACACAAGTTTTCTCAACGTTTTATAGCAAGAATGTTTAAGTGGTTGAACAAAAATACCTTATATCAGATTATGACAGTTTGTCATTTCAGAGATGAAAATTTTAGATAAGTCAGCCATTTGTCGTTGAACATTAACACGTCGTTACTGAAACTTGACGACCCATATAAAGTCATATTAGGTCTACATTTTACTTTCAAATCTTCAAATACGGAGTGCTTAACTACCCTTGACTTACTGTTTTGCCTGCATGAATATTTTTGGGCACTATCAGCGGTATCTGATAAAGTCCCAAGTTACTGATTTAGAGACCTTCAAAGTTACATCCACATGGTGAGGGTGTTAATTTAACACAACCATCCTTCATGACACAAATTTGTCTAATTAGAATTAAAACTCAAATAATGTTAGTACTACCAACACTGAAATAGTCAAGATTAGAATACCATTACCAACCTAGTTAACAAACTGAACATGTATACTATCTTTCTAACAAATACCTTAATATCAATAAATTACACCAGCTCTCAAGTTTCAAAAATGTACAAGTATTTATAAACAGTTATCTACGTAAGATACTGAATGTCCGTCGGCCGGAAACCACCAGTAACAACCGATTGTAGGAGAACGAACCAGGTTCCAGCTGAAGAGGAAATTAGGAAAGGGAGATGGAAGTAGATAAGATACGCATTGAGGATATCATCAAACTACATCATTAGGTAAGCTCCAACTTGGAATCCTGAAGGGAAGTGGAAAAGAGGAAAGCCGAAGAACACACTACATTGGGAATCGGAAGCAGACATGAAAAGGATGAATAGCACCCTAAATGTCCTGGTACGGCCGAGAGTGGGGAGAGTCAGCTCTCCCTCCCGAAATGCTCTCACATGGCCACGCGTATATAGCCTCTGCCACGGAAGTCCTACTCACTGCCTTCTCGTGGCATTACTGTTGTTTACGAAAATGAGAGGACGAAAAGCGAATGTCCGGCGCTTTGACCGGATCCCAAAACAATGGTGCACATGGGCTCCAGTATCCTGCCTGTGGGAACAAATGGCGTATGAACCAATTGTTGGTCACCGGCTACCACGGGATGCTTCACTGCCTTGTGGATCAGATCTCCAGATCGAAGGCTCGGGGTGTGGCTCCCTAAAAAAACCACCTGCCTCGGTTTGGGCACCCGGGCAGTACCACAGCCCTCACACATATCCAATGAGATCTGTGTGGCGCATATGTATTTGGTGCCTCCTTGTACCGATATCTATGTGTTAAAATAAACAAGCTCTCGAGTTCGCGGACCGCGAGAGCATTATAAACTTATACATTCATGATGAATCCGGGTCGCAAGTATACGTAGATGAACCAATTCGGTAGTTTAATACATTTTATACGATTTTGTTAGGATTCATTGTCATACTAACGCAATATAGCGAGGTATGTCATGACCTATTAGTAGGATATTCCTACATAGTCACTTGGACTAAGGAAGCGTAAGGAACTCTGAAGCAGCAACCTGATCTCCACCAAAGATTTTCTATAGCACCTATGTAAATATGTGGTAACATGTTCATAAAAGAGCAGCTAGTTACTAGTGTAAATATTCATTAGGCACACACAAAACTGAATTATGCGTATAAGAAAGATTTGTAACACGGCACATACAACAAAAACCTAATGCTATCGTTTTTTAAGTGAAATTAAACCTCTAAAAAACTTATAGAAGTGAAATATCACCGCTTAACAAACTTTAAATTCTCAGAAAACTAATAACGGTCAATCATTAAACCAAATTTTTTGAAGCACACAGCTAGCTATATCCTTCTTGAGAACAACAACCAATGTCAATATAATATTTTTTAATGCGTTATCTTGGTCCTTTTAAATTCAACATTACAAACAAATATTAATTCTACTTGAATAAAAATCATTGAAATTTCCAATGGTGTTCCACCGTTTCACAACATGAGTGACCCCTTTGTAACTAAAAGGCGATTCAGAAAATGAATACTGTTATTGCAGGTATTTGAGTGCGTTCTTCGTCAAAATATGAGTTTTACTCGATGAAACTATCTGTATAGTCATACGTTTGTTTCATTATCTATCAAAATTTACATTTAAGAGCATCGAGCACAACAATTTTGACCGTTTTTACGCATAAAGAGTGATCTATTACCTACAAATCCTTGTAATTTCTTAAAGCCTATTATCTTACTCATGTAGCACAGACACTTGATATTGCCGCACTTTATCTTATTCAGTCCTCAGTTGTTAGAACAATTCAACATTTGACCTGCTTAAATCCTTGCAGCTTGTTTTCCAGTGAAGATCCGGCTTACCTTTGAGAATGTTTGTTGATGAAGCTCATGTAACGTGTTCAGTCACGGTGCTCTAGTCCTCGACCACTGTAAGGTAGGGTCAAATAGAAAATATGAATGCCATAAATTTAAAGTGTGTTTGGACTATAAAGTCCCTGAAATCTCATATTCCACCTGAATTGCTCGTTCAGTCAATGGCACGTATCTGACTTGAATTATTTTTTGGACAAATACTAGTTCGATACACAATGCTGTGCTAATTCAATAATTAAATCAATCATACCTGGTATCTGATCTAAAATCCCTTGTATTTATATCGCATCGAACCAATATCTACTTTACATATTCGTCACACAAAGACGAAAGTAACCCAGGAAAGTTTCATGATTACATTAGATAGTTTTCTACTATGTTTAAGTTGTTTAATAACATTTCGTAGTTACTTTCTTATAAATCAGTGATATACTCCATCAGTCCCTCTAAGTTGTGGTCAGAATGGCGCATAAATATGCCTCGTACGTCGTCACTATGAAACGTTGTATTGCACGCACACAAATGAACTTAATCTAGGTCTTAACTGAATACTGTAACAACATGGGTTGACTGGTTAAGAGTTGACCTCAAAGTTCAAGTGTCCATTTACTTCCTTGTTCTTTGTCGATATTAATAATAATAAGTTATTCTCAAATAACAGTTCATTACATGAGGCATGCCAGTTTACAGGCAAGATCAAATTGTTACGAGAGATACAATTTTCACTGTAGTAATATACTCAGCTGGGTTGATATTTTATAAGACAGGAATGTAGATGATTTCAGTCAGTATCACAGTTGGCGCACTTTATGAAGGTTGCGTTGCGACATGCAACTAATGGTCGAGAATAGATTAATGTGGAGTTAAGGGCTTCAAGAAACCGCAGCCTTATATCTCTCTGGAATACCTGAGGCTTTGATGATGGTACAAGACTAAGCGACCCGTTCCAGATCTGCTTTCAGTGGCATATCTCAAGGGGGCTGAAAAAGGGAAAGAAAGGACAAGAAGCAGAGCAGGCAATGTGCATAAAGAAATAGTTAAGGTATGACTACTCAGTCTAATTCTCTTTTATTAAGGTACCTTATAAGCAAGAGCATTCTAATATGTAAAACAAAATAAGTTTAAATAGGTATAAGTGGATAAACAACTGACAAATGGAGCTGGTTCAGGAAGAAGCTGAAAGTATGGGATTATGTGTAGTTATAAAATATAGTGTTGAAAACAGTATTCTGATACACAATTGGCTGTCTCCCTTTTTTGACGGAGCCATTTGAGCCCATTTTTGTAGATTATATAGGGTCTTGAGTATGCTTTGTTTTTAGTGAATCGTCTAGTTTGCTTGTAATTACTGGCTAGGAAGTGAAACCGACTCAACGTTCTAAACACGATTTAATGAGGTATTTTGCATGATAAATCAGCATCAATACCATTAGTTCGTGACATTCCACTAGACCATAAGGATTGAAGTTATCTCCCCACCTTCGTATTTGCTGGTCAGTAACGCCACTCTCCCTCCTTTTGTGATGTTAGGCTCTCTTACGTTTGTGGTAAGTATGAATACTGCTTTAATCAAAGCCCATAGTTGGGATACACTGTCTCTACTAGTTCCATGTTACAAGCAAATCAAATAGTTAAAGCGTTTGTATTATGGGCTAGACATTCATTTAGTATATCACACTTCCATGAAGATAACTAATAGTAAGATTTAAAAAACACAGGTCAGATTATATGCGGTTAAAGATGGTAAGGACTAATAGCAAATCAAATGATATGAAAGAGCATAAAGTTGTAAAATTTTCAGGGTAAGAAAAATAAAACACTGAGAAACTCACAAGACTGTATGACCAATTTTGAGCTTCGTATGATCGGCCTTAGTAGATCAGCATCTACAAGATTAGTGAGTTGTTTGTCAAGTTACAATAGAGGAAAAATGGACATGACACTTAGGAAAAATAGTGTATATTTAACCATTAGAGAGATTTAGAAACCAAAATGAGGGTTAGGAGCATAAGGCATGATTAATAAACAATGGATAATAGGAAAGGATAAACCATATGTTATGTAGCTTAGTTATGTTCATATTAATAACAATGGGGTTCGCTATGTTCCTGTTCCGTCTAGATGTTAGGCGGTCCATAATAAAGTGTCTAATTGATGGGCAGGAGAGTCTATATATTGCTATGTAGAGAAATATTAGATTATTCCTTAGTCTACGGTGCCATAAAGGTTCTAAAGAGAGGTGCTTACATCTATCTGCGTAACCGAGATTGGAGTCACTTCCTTGCAGTTGGCGTATGAAGCGTCTTTGAACGTCTTCTACTCCTATCTTGTCTGTGGTATTCATATTATGGAAGATAAAAGAGCCGTATTCCAGGGAAGGTCGTACACATATTTTATAGAGAGTAAGCTTAGCCTCTGTTGTGAAGAAATTTCTCATGATGAAACCAATTTGCCATCTACATTTTTAAATAATAAATGAGGCATATTCTTCAAAGTTCAGACTTCCTGTGTAATTAATTCCTAGATCGTGTACTGATTTGAGTGTTCGGGCTGTGTTTTTATTCAAGTGAAGTTGCAGTTTATAGGGATGCTTACCAAAATGCATGATCCGCACTTGTTGAAGTTAAATGGTAATTGCCATTTTTCGCTCCAGACAGTTAAGTTATTAAGGTTAGTTTGAATTAGGGATACGCTTTTGCCTAGAGTCACAAGCTTATAGCTGTATACTATTTTGAGATCATTAACATATAAGTATAGTTTCCCAAATTTTATGATGTTACATATATCATTTATACACATAAGAAACAAGAGTGGACCTAATATGCTTCCCTGGATAACTCCACGAGTTATCGGTCTAGGTGATGAGAGACAGTCATTGTACTTTACCATGAGTTTACGTTCTGTTAAGAACGAAACAAACCATGAGTATAGTGGTTTGTTTATTCCGAAGGATTTTAGTTTGACGAGAGGCCTATTTGATTGAGGTCATGAGCCGATTGATGTTAGACCACCGTGGGAAACCAGGAAGCACTGGACGGCGGTTTCGTTCTATCGTGGGACTCCTCAGCAGTGCGCATCCACGACCCCGCTCTCATGACTCGAACCCTGTAAGTTACTTTTAAGCACACCAATGAATCCAACATCCCCGGGCTCTTTACTACTCGCTGTTTCACAATCAGTTGCTGGCGTCTCCTTTCCACATATCTTACAGCTCAGCAATACTCGGAGGACTCATGTTGATTGTTTGGCGATATCCGACACGAGACTACCCCTGATGTGTTTAGTATCGATTCAGACGCCCTCTGAACTGATGCGAGAGTATTTCGGGGCCAGAGAAACGTCACGGTCCTTACCAAACCATTCAGCATTCCGGTCAGTGAGCATTGAACATCGTCAAGGCCAAGAACGCCATGGACTGACCCATACAACAGTGGTTTCACTCTGTTCCTTGTGCCTACTCTTACTAATATGTTTGTGTTATAAGGCTGTATAGGTTGTACTGAAGGGAGCAAGAAGACAAGACATCTTTGCAAACATATCAATATATAATATACAGGAACCCAACATGAGATTAACCCACTCCTACAAAGGAAAAGAGTAAAAGGTACAGGTGTTGTGAGGGCAAAGTTTCAAATGAATCACTAATAACTTAGTTTCCACATTCTGAACACGCTCGAGAGCAATAACTTTATTAAGAAGATACGAACTAACTACCTGAATCCAGCGATCCAAGTTAGGTCTCACATGATTGAAGCATAAATCCCGAAGCATATCTTCCTTACAGCATTCGAATGCTCGATGAAGAAGTCATAGCACTCGAAGTACTTTAGGGGCTGCTGTATTGAAGTGTGACATCTTCTGTATAAGCAGGAAATGAGATACCTTATGGAATGCTTTGCCGATACCTATGAAGACCATATCGACAGACAAATCGCTACCATGGACTGTTGTCCAACCCTCTCTTCCAACAAATAAATTAGTTATGCATGAATGATAGATTGGAAACCTGCTCGACTCATGATCTGATAGATTTCATTATTCTTTGTGAGTACGTATGTTAGCTCGAATTATTTTTTCTGGTACCCAAGCAAATGTGCTGGTTAGACTGTTGGTTCGGTAGAGAGACACGGTTTTCTTTTCCCATATTAACAAGAGCATCCTTTTAATTTCTAAGGATTTAAGTCTTGTAAAAGGGAAATGTTGAATAGCAAAGCGAGTGGTCCTAAAGTGATTTCCTCAGAGTATAATAGAAATCGTAGATATAGTGGTGCTGGTTCTCAACCACATGCTTATTGAAGCTAGACGTACGATAACTGAGATCTGCACTCAGCATTTATTGATTATAGAAGGTAAGAGACGGTGGACTCAGGAAAACCTAATCACTATGTCATGACTCGGGCATGCAGCTGAGGTCATTCCTATATAATCTCTTTCTTTTTATATTAAATATGCCACTCTGTTACCAGTCAATTGTGATCCACAGAAGTTCGAAACAGCATATTGTTTGATTTCATGATAAGACGTGTCAGTGTATACAATAGTGTGGCTTCCACGTAAGATTTTATAGATTGGGCGCTCACTTCGTGATAGTCTTAACAATCTACTGTTTGAGGTTGGGTCTGTTATTCTAGTACCAATGATAAGTGCACTTGTGTTGGTGTGGTTATCAATCTAATAACATCAGGAATCGGTGAATTACTAGACTGAAGACTGCTAAATAAATGTAGAACAGCGGCCTTAATCACAGGCACTGGCCTTACACTTGTTATTACCGCCCTTTGACCCGATTTTTGGTTCTATATTTTGCCGTGACCTTTCCAACTAGTCTATGGATCTGGCCGATTTCGGTGCGCTTTTCGATTTTTAATTGACCTGGGTCACAAACGTTTACGGCTTCTCTGGTATTTTCACTACTCCCCTTATTGAACATTTCAAAACTCTCGGTCGAATGTGCGCCTACAGTTGTCCACACGCATTGATAATAAGGAAGATATGTCTCGGCTTTCAGCGACTACAGGATGTTTATGCAGGTGAAGATGAAAGAGTAGTTCACACTGCCCTATTTGCAATTTTTATCATCTAGGATATTTTATTTTTTGGTCGGTGTTCATTTAACAGAAAGATTGCACCGAAAAGTCCTCCAAAGTGTTCAACTGAACAGGATTGTTATTTCTTTATTTTTTCCCTGCTTTAAATTCCAACTTTTACTCAGGTCTATCATCACCGTGTTTTACTTCTTTTCAGATTTTTGTCTGAACATTTATATTTTGATTTTGTCCAATGATTTACCTTTATTACCTAATTATACTGCTTTGTAATTCTTTGCCATTGACGATAAGACAGTGTTTGACTAAAATCAAAATTACGGCGTGGTTTAGTTGCTGATTATTAGCCTTTGACTTTCTTATGAGAAGGAATGCTCGAATAATGGCAGATAAACATATGATCCCACCTTGTTGTGACTGCTCTTATTGATTCTCATATACCAAGCACTTACATATTAGCCATTCCGCTAGCTACTTAGCACATTATTTTGTGCTAAAGTGACATTTGTACAATACATGTTATACCGCTTGAGATGTTTTCTACTTTCGACATATTTTGATTATTTTTAAAAATTAGTTCATCTAAACTGAGCACAGAGTTTTTGTTTAGATATAAATAATCAGTCGAATACGCTTTCTACACCATAGAGAAGAACGCAGTTTTACCCAATGGAATAAAATTCGGTTCATTAATTCTACGTTCGGACCAAATACTGGAAATTCGGTCGCCAATGTTCACACTTACACCTTACGTCATTTTGTTCTTTGGTTTGCTTAGTATTAGAAACGGTTTGTGTGCAACACGGCTTCAATAATCTGCTTATAACTTTTGATATACATTATATCAATGGAGGGATGATCTACTTTTCGGTTTCTATGTTCGGTTTAATTTCTGTTGATCTGTAGGGTTAATAAGTTCTGATTAATATGAGTATGTGGTCGCTCTCTTAAAAACAGTCACTAGACGTTTTCATTCCTTCACTTCATAAGTGCTTTCGCCAATAGAATAAAACTTTTATGCAGTTGGTCTGATGGGCTCTTAATTTGTTGCTACTGTGATAATTTCATCTATGTGGGCCGGCTATCATTATACCTAAGTCTCCATTTAAGCTCCTAATCTTTTTCATCGTCTCAAAACCCCAATGTTTGTTTTGCTTTTCTATTTTCAAGAATTTGGCTTATTATGATTGTTCTTTCACTTAGCTTGATCCTCAGAGAACCAATCTAGGCGGACACGAAAAGTTGTATGAACGATTTCGTATGTCTTATTTAGTATCACGTTTCTCCTCCCATTACTTTCAAGTATTTACTTCAAGATTCGCTCGGGTCCAGCCCCAACCCACCAACCTACTGTTATTGACCTGGTAATTCGTATCCGCTAAGCCACATATTTTAGTACGTTTTTGATGACAAATCCCACCAGCTCCTGACTCTGTCCATGCTGTTTAATGGGGTCGCTGTATTTTGGCTCCTCTACATTCCAAATGGCTACATTTAGGACGAACTGTAACTCATGTAACGTCCTATTCACGACTTTTAACTTTGTTATAATCGTTCCCTTCATATTAACTACAGAGATCTTCTATCTAGCTGTCGGACTAATCCATTGATCTTTACAATCCGACTTTTCTTGTATAAGAGTTTTAATCTCTGCAAGTCGAACAATTGCATTTGTTTCATCAGTAGTGTTATGTCCAAATGTCACTAACGACCGTTATTAAAACACATTTAATTGATCTGCTTGCATATTACGGACGCAAATAACAACAGAGGCAAATCCCAATTCAGGTGACGAAACTTATTTGCAAATTACAAGTAATAGCCCAAATATCGTTCTAATAATAATAAAAATTATAAAACAAACCATTTATGTAAATGGTTTTGGAGATAAACCTTTGAATATCAAGGAAAATAGTGAAAACGAGAGAACCGGTGCCGAAAATATGAGCAAACAGGTTCCGAATTTGAGCAAAACAAACACATTGATATTACAGTGAAATTAATGATATTCATTACAACAGTTTTCGGTCGGTCAAATATTTTTAGTTCTGCTCCAGCAATTAGTAATTAGATTAAACGGGTTCTCGATGTGCAATGATTTCTTTACCTTCCCTGTGCAAGACTTATGACGGTTACATGTGACAGTAGTCTGGACAATGATTCTCTCCTCCTTGAGCGCGTCGACAGTCGACGTCTGAGACTTTCGGTCAACAGTAAGGCTTGAGTTGATAGCATTAGAGATTGCGCTTGCAGTTTCCACCCTATCCAACGTCAGACTCAATCGGCTGCCATCATCAATTGACTCCTGCATCATAAGAAGAAAATTTCACGGAGCATTATCTGTGAGACATTTTAATTGTAATCATCAAACCAATGTCTTCGATATTGAACTTCAAACGTACTTGAGATGAGTGTTTTATGATGATGGCAAAAGTGGGACGACAAGGAATCGGCAATTAATACACATGAGCTTTAAATGTGGGCATTTGTTTGTTATATGCTGGATGACGGTAACGAACTGTGTTTATTTGTTGCAGAATGATCACGGTAACACAACTCATATATGCGAGCCAAATAAAAGGATTTCAAATACGAATACTTAATGCATGCGAATAATAACTGGGAGGCAGATTTTATGAGCCTCAGGACGTGTTTAAAGCGTAGGAGCTCGATAATACGTTAAATCAAAGAGACTTATTTTCTTTAAGCCGTGTGAAGACTTAAGCAGGCAGTTAGACACACACATCATCGTGCAGTCATGTTAAAAAGTGCTCATAGCTACAAGCGAATAAATAACTGAGCAAAGTGTACAACGTCAACAAATAATATCAAGTCGCCTGTTCAGAAATCAGACTGCGCTCATGTGAAAGTTATCATAAGTTTACCACAGAAAATTCATTGTAAGAGTATTATCATATGTATGTGTTCTTTGTATTTAAGGCTTTTGTATTGTCCTTCTTATATCCGTACATTACGTTCATATATTTTCAAATCCCCGAAATTATTACGTTATTACAGTCTCTACAGACTACGAAGTCGACAAACATTGATGTCGTTGAGTTTTGTAATGACCGTTCTATCGCCATTTCATTTAATATTTCCTTTATAAGGCAATCCATTATGTGAATATTGGACTATTGTAACTCAGTTATTTTTTCCATGCCAGTTAGACTGGAAAGCGTCCCCTGTTTTACGAACATTTGCTATTGATAACAGGCAATTAGTTACATAGTTCTTACTTTTATTTTGCAATTCTTATTTCATAGGTGTTGTTTACTTTCTGAGGACACTGAATTAATCAGCTTTTATCTTTGTGAATAATTTTTATTGTAGCAGTGGAGCTTACGGATTCGGATTGTAAATGATGTCTGTGCTTGTCGTTAAGCTATATTTAGTTTGGTTTGCACACGCATCTTTTCTGAAAGTACGTATCTCATGCCGTAACGCAACTTTTATCGTGTTATTACAGGAAGATTGTTGGCTGTAATTGTCTTTTCGGTACAGTGAAATTCAAGGAGTCACTAAAACACCCAGAGTTATAGATATTCGGGAATTGTATGAGCCCTGGATTTCAAACCCTTAGATAATCTTATCAGGTGTTTGCTAACGTTCAATCAGTTTGGTCAGCGATTTTCCACAATTCACCTGCGAAAAATAATACTATTTTTGTCGTCTTAAGAAGTAATAAAACTAAAATCAACATGTGAAAGAAAAGGTGTTAATAAAGTTTTCTACAAGTGATTAATAACTTATTCTGTTAACATACAATTACGACCTTCGTTACGAACAAGCATACTTTAATTATATACATATGTATTCCAACTGTTCAGTGTGAGCTCTGAAAATGTACTTTTCCATGTTTTTTTATTGCTTGATGGTTTCGTTTGATCTCAGCTCCTTTCGACAGGCGTGACGCTCATCCTTTAAACACAGAATTTATAGAAATAGTGTGGGCTTTGGAACATCTCTTTTGGATCATACTTCAACATATACGTACCACTCTGACCTTTATATTACATGTCGTAGATGGAAAACCTTGAAGTTTGCATGCAATCTAACGTGACCAAAAAATTGGCTTGTGACTAATGAGTTACTATCGTTCTACCGATTTCATATTTTGTGCAACAAGTCAAGACAAATCCGATTCAATTAATTCACTCAGCTCTTGTCCATATGGAAATCTGGCTTTCTTGAGTCATTCACAACAAATGATTTTATTAAAACACATTTTGCCATGATGCTGAGGCCCTTCTATTACGATTGATACTTTATACAGTCCATCATATGTTGTTTCCGCTATACCACAAAAATAACCAACTATTAGTAATTAGGACGATAACGATACGGCAAAATCGATAGTACTCGAAAAAAATTGTTGCGTCTAAATCTTTCTCTCAATGATTGACACACTCATGACCCAAGACCCAAATACCGGAAAACAGAATTCTAACCTAGGTATTGAACTTTATCCGTAAATTTCGAGTAATCAACACAAATATATGGTTTTGTCTATTATTATAACGAATCTCACAATCAGCCATCAAAGTTTAGGTTTCCAGAGCAAATTTCCAAAATACTACACCAAAACATTGTTTAGTCAAAGCCAAGGGTATGGGCGAACAAATTCAAAGTCTTGTAACACAAACACCTGAAACATAGATGAGTTTATAATACTCAATACGACAGTTGTTTGCCAGTTAAACACTTTCAATTTCTTCTAGAACATTGATATTTAAATAAAAAAATGGTATAAAAACGAATAATGTTTTGGCTCCTCTAGACACCACTTTCTATCATGACACCTTCCGATCTAATCAACGGCTTTCACGCTCCTTATTTCTGCTTTCCCTACATTGTTTAGTTTCATTCTACCTTGTTACAGTGACGAGCACAATAGGCTGAATAATTTGGGTTACAGTGTTTTGTTAATGAAGTGGTCCTCACTAAAGTAAATATACGTGTAAAAGTGCAAATACACAGTACCTGGATAGTTTTGTGCAGATCTACGTAGCCAAAACGTACACGAAACACGAATACGCTTATAATGAAACATCGATAATCACAGACATTTGGGACCAAGAACCGTGGCTGCGAATCTGCTTTAAATTGATCTCAATGTTCAATATGTGTGGTTCATTAACTTACGTCTTAAAATGGTGTATCTTGTGTTTTCAGTGGACTAGACATTGAGTCGTTTACTTCTTTGACAACTAAAGGAGAGAGGATAGAGCACAAATCTAGATGTGTACCGTAATAATACTGTGGTTGAGCCAACTAGAAATCACAACCACTACGATTAAATTCTGTGGGGTCACGCTTTCATAGTCATAACAGAGTTTCTTTCTAATGGTGGCAAATTACACTGGTTTACCAGGATTATGCACTTTATTGAGTCTGACATGCGATATATAAACAATGTCTCAATAAAACTTGAACAAATGAAAGTAAGGATCCCAACACGATTATTATGCGACAAAAATGATATAGATATGTATATATAACGTGTGTGAAAGATCATCTAATTATTGTGTCAGGAGATTTGCTTTTACGACGAAGCAAAATACACGTAAAATGGAACTTAATTTTTGTTTTCAAAACCGATCTGGCCAGATTATTGTTCGTAGCTACCCTCCGTTTCTATATTTGATTGATCACTGGGTGGTTATCATTGTCATGTGTGTGAAGTCCTTCTTAGTGCAGATCGGGTGGTATCAACTAAGTTGAAATGTCGCCACTAGTCTAGGTGACTGGACATTGAGTGCACTATGTCAAGATAAGATGGTGGTCATGTTGCAACCTGGTCGATAGCATTCTATCTGCACTAAGAAGGACTTAACACACATGACATTGGTCACCGCCCAGTACACTCCGTGCAGGATTGTGTTCGGTCACGGTGATAGACTATCTCTTAGCCAATCAACAAATACATGAAAAAGACCCTAAAATCTTCATGTGTAGAAATAATAAGTATCCCAACGTCTTTCCAACTGTGATTCCTTCTTTCATCCAACCTTATTGTCCGGATTATTATTATGTTCCTGTTCAAACGTGTTGCGATGTGGAGACTTATCAAGTGAAGTATTATCCTTGAATACTAAGCAATACGAACAGCTAAGTGGTGATTAAAGAATTTAAAGCAAGTACCAAGCATTCTGAGTAATAGGGACGAATTCCCTATGCAAGAACATAATTTTCACTGAAGATTACATTTCAAGCTTTAACCCTCAGTTTCTTTGCTTTTTCATCCGCCAAGTTGAAACGGGCCGCAGATATGTGTTAATAGCGGACAAATGCATATAGCTTCGTACACTTGAAATGAAATCTCAATAGAAATCATATTCTCATAAATATAGCGATTACCTATTTCATGAATGGTAAATACTCAAAAATGCTATATATTACGCATTTGTAGTAGAAACATTGGGACAACTGCAAATGATTGAACGAAATATTCATTGAGAATCATACTCGTAATCAACACTCAACCACTAAATATACTACATACCCATTGAACACCGAAAATCGTCGGGATATCTTCAACCGAATGAGCTTCCCATCCAAATAAATTAGAACCTTAGCAACGCACCTCGACAAACTCACCAAATATAGGTCTTTGATGGTTTATTGATCAATATTCGTTTATTTCGTAAACCACGAGCTTCAAACAGTGACTCTATCTCGTTAGTAACTCCACTAAGAATTTTGTCGTGCGCTCGCTGAAGGATAAGGAATGGATTTCCAGAAAAAAATATCGACCACCTGAAACTAAGATTGGGAAATATGTGAAAAAAACAAACAAGAAATTCGGACAGAACCTGTCTTAACGAGAACAACTTTGGGTCCTCGATTTGAAGACAACTCTTTAAAAGCTCTGACTCACCATTAATTGTTCGAGTGGATAAAATTCATTCAGATTACCTACTTATCTGATTCATCCTTCAATGTTGAATACTACCAGAATACCGCTTGATAGATAAAACTGAATGCTACTTTTATATCGATGAATATGAATGCATTTGGAAATAACTGTTCCGAAATCTTTCTAAAGCTAAATTTTCGATCTTTATATCCAGTGATAGATTTAAAACAGGCCTTAGTCTTTCGACTCACAGGTCAGACAATCGCCGAAATAGAAAAAATAAGCCCTGAGCTAACCAAGTTGATTTCGTCGTGGTTATTACAAAAGGGATTATTTGTTCAACTTTTGAATGAGACAAATGTCCGATGAAAATACCGATTGGACTAATTTTTAGACGACCTTTAGGTAACGCTGACATAACCTTGAGGATGCCCAGTTAATTACTAAGTGAAGATGCCACAGGTATTCGGAGTTCGACAACGCTTTAACCAGTAACACCTAATATGAATCGTACCCACAAAGTGAAATCAAAAGACAGAAGCGAGAAGCTCCGAAGATATATTTGATAGGCCATCAATATATCGAGGATCATCTGATCTAATCTGGCTAGCGATTGCAGTAGATGTTGAGCGCGGCGTCCCCACACGTGATCTGGTGCGGACGCATGACCGGGCGCCTTCGGCTAGATGAGTCCATTAAAACTAATGTGGTCAGCATCCAATGTCGAAAACTTACAGAGCTATTCATTTTGGGGATTTATTTACCGCCAAAGTAAAACGGCAGTTATAAATTAGTGTGAGGAATTAGTACTAGGATTTACAGTTGGATTTCAGGGTTATGAATCAGATTTAATCTTCCCATCACGAAATGATAGCATCTATGATGTCAAAATACCATTTCGCCAAAAGGACGAAGAGATTTCGCGCCAAAATACAAGGCCCACCAAATTAAACCTGATTGGTATGTAGCGTGATGTCGAGTCACGGTTGACTATGATCACCACTGCAAGAACACTACGTGCCAGTTAACCAACAAGATCCTCGTAGGTCAATATCAGAAGGCAGATGATGTCTGTAGTCGATATGTATTTGCTGGCGATCTCGTGGCATCGAAAGAATACAGAGACCATGCCAGATTACAAGGGGGGTTACTGAGCGTAACCGAATTTGTACAGGGTCAAAGTCAATGGGAGGAGAAATAATGGCTGTTATTAGTACAGCTAAACAAACGAGCACAGTAAAACAATCACTGGTATAATCGGTTATAACAATGATTGTTTCCATTAAATCAATCGCGTTCTGTTGATAAAAGTAGGTCACTACAGGAGTCCCCCGCTAGAAAGGGTTTACACTTTCGATAGGTAGCGGTTTGGTTCGTGGTACTGATCGGCAAAAGTGCGATTGTAGGACGGAAGAATTGGCGAAACAGGAAGCGATCTTTGATCCTCGAGTTGCCAACGAAAGTCTTTTGCGTAGAACGGTATCAGGAGAAGTGTGCTGTATTTGTTGCTCGAGGTAGCATACCACACCAGAGTGATTTGTATTCAGGATCTGAAAATTGCGTTTGTAGGGCCCAGAAGACGCTGCAGACGTAGGACGAAACCACGTTGAGCCAAGAAACCGGAGGCGTTCATAACGACCAAGCGCGAAATCAAGCGTATGCCAGGCGGATTCGAAACTGAGACTGAGTGCGTTGACAAGAGCGTGGGTGATCAGGCCGTCTTTCGCCAAGGTTGACTGAAGTCGACGTTACCAAACGGGCGATGGTCGGAGGCGACGGCTCAGGATACAAAAAAATCAAAAAAAGAGAAAGAAAAGTGTAGCATGCATGTAGTATAGGAATAGTCCTACACCGTATCCGTTGTTGGTTATGCGGTTAGTCGCGAAAGCGTACGGGTAAGCGTACTCGGCGACCGGAACGTGAGACGGTAGTCTCGTTTGTACTTCGTGAGCCTGCAATCTCATCCGAGGTGCTCTGCTGTAAGACTGAAGTCTCGTCGGCAGATGGTGCAGATGACACGTGCTGTTGACCGGGACGTGAGAATGAGTTCTCCGATGTATCTAGCGTGGGATCCGAGGTAGATGTAGAGATCCCGCTATTAGGTTTGATAGGTCTAGCATTTGGTTTTAAGTTATAGAGTAGGGTACCATCATCGACGTGTGTTGGGTTGAGGCAATCACGACGTGGCCATGTCGATCAACCTTGAAGGCCTTTTCGTGACTAGAGATCACGTGGAAAGGTCCTTCGTAAGGCTGCTGTAGAGGCTTGCGTACCGAATCTACTCTTATGAAAACATGTGAACAGGTAGATAACACTCGAGGGAGAGCGACCTGTCGATTTTGTATTCGAGTTGACACCAGAGACAGCGTTCGCATAAATGCAGACAGTCGATGGACGTAGTCTGGTTTACCAAAATCGTTACTGATCCGTTGTGTGAAGAATTCCCCAGACAGACGCAATGTCGTGCCGTATACAATTTCAGCGGCGGAACATTGAATATCTGCCTTCAAACTCGTTCTGATAACCAAGAGAACGAGCGGTAAGGTTTCGTACCAATTGTCGTTTTTGTGTGCTCGAAGAGCACTTTTAAGTTGGAGATGAAACCGTTCAACTAAACCGTTCGATGCTGGATGGTAGGCGGTAGTGCGTATGCTTTCCGTACCAAGCAGCCCAGTCAGCGAGAATAGTTAATTGGGGAAATTTTTTGAAAGTAGGTCACCACAGGTTCATCCATAGATTATAGTCCCAGTGTACCTTCATTGTTGAGTAATCACATTCCACTGTACGTCTTTGCACATAGTTTTCAAGCCTAACGAATATCCAGTGTCTTATTTCAAAATTTCACGTAGATTGTATGTGAATCGTAGAAAGCTAGGAAGTAACAGGATCCTAATGTAACTATTCGATAGGGCATTTCACCCTCCCTTTTAAGTCGTTGTGGGTGAAGTTTAATTAATCTCACTTTCAGTCAACTTATAGAATTCTGTCACTTGGAAATCCTAGTATAATCATTGTGATTAATCACACCTGTCTCAATTTAACTGTCTACACTATAGATAGCCTTCATGTGGAACGAACTTGTTAAATTTTAAACTGTCATCGATCTTAATGATTAAATGAATTCCCCATAATAGCTTTTTGACCAACTCTCAATTCAGCAGGCTTCCAAGACTTAACAGTTTTAGCAGTTACCATATTTTACTGTCCCTTTTATGTTGTTTAAATCTGTAATTACATGTTTCTGGTTAGTTTTTATCAAATTGACATTTACACTCTCCGATGATTACTAGGTGTTTTTATGGTGTTTTTCTATTTAGTAAGAAACATTGGCGCACTTGCCAGACTATGATCACAGGGCAGGTATGTAGAAAACAAACGTCGGCGATCTGTGCTGATAATTGTGGGCCTGCTTGAGTTGGACGGGAATGGCGTGATCAGAAAACTAACATCGATGTCACACCTCATGATTATTACGTTAAGTGGCTTACTCATTTTTCTTAACCAGGCACTATGGCTTATTATTCTGATCTACAGTTAGGGCAGATTTATCAGTCTGGGTGTGATTGCGCATAACTAAGTTAGCCAACCGAGGTGGAATCCATCATACTTCTTCGATGGAATCTGTAGACTCACATAAATTCCTTCTTACGACTCTATTTAGGTGTTCAGTTTCTGAAGACAGACTAACTTGTAACTAGAATAAAGAGTGACAATTCTTTCAGACACTAAGTTAAATTTTGAAAGCTTCTAATTTTAAATCGACTTCACTCTTCTTTGCAGTTATGCTGATCATGTATATTGTGATTAATAAATAACGTCACAGCAGTAAGGTACTGTAGCTGTTAAAATTCGAATTAGTGTGTATGATAATCAGAAGTATTTGAATTGTGCCAACTAAGAATTCACAAAATAGTGCAATTTAAGCCAGATAGAACATATTATATCTGTACTTCGTAATCAGCTCGCAATCAAGCACAAAGGAATTATCAGTTAGTACAGATACCACAGTGTGGTTTTTTGTACACTGAAAATCACACTTTACTTCAAGCCTCATTTGGTATAAACTACAGGGTAAGAAGTCTTTGTAGCGGGTTAAAAGCTTGAAGCTATCTGCATCCAGTTTCGATTCATAGATCGCCTTAATCTAAGGCTTGTGTTATCGCTCATTGCTGTCTGTTACTCTCTTTATTAAATGTAAATGGATTTCGTGTGTTTGTTGGGTTGTTGACTCATATTTTCTCTATTTTTTCTCTTTCACGGCTCTCCTCTCTCACTCTTCTTTCCACGCTGTCCTGGTACACAAAATATCTTCTGGCTAGATACGAACCACCACACTTTCAAGTATACCCATCGCTTTTTCTCTGAACTGAATACTGATCCATCTGTAACTAAAGGTGTACCAATTAACAATCCTGATAAATCGAACACTACTATTAACATGTTAATTTTCCAACTTCAATTTATTGTCAATCGCATGAACCACCGAATGATTCAAATATTTATGATGGAAGAAAATCGTTAGTGGAGATGAAGTTGTCGAGGAATTTATGGAAAACATAGTTTTCAGTGTCATTAGACTTTTCTTAAATAATGAGAACATCCAGGAATTAAATAAAAACATGTTCTTAGGCAGGTTTTGTATTTTGCTAACAGTTTATTAAACCCTGACTCATTAACTTAAGTTTAGTCGTATAATTTATTTTCCTCCTTCAGACTAATGAATAAAACACAGTTTAAGAATCAGAGCATTTTCTATTTCTTCTATGATTTAATCACACCTAAAGTAGCATGTAGCCCCAAACAACAAAGTGGATACCATAGGATGCCGGCTCAGTGGTCTAGAGGTTTAACGTTAACGAGCGAGAACGAGGATCCCCACTCACAGTCCCGCATGTGAGGTTGTGCATGCGCACTGTTTAGGAGTCCCGTATTAGGACAAAACGTCTGTCTACATCCTCGGGGTTTTCATTGCTGATCTAACTTTTATCTACCCTTGATTTGAACTGCGAGAATAAACCAAGCAATTTAAATCAAATAAATCAAATAATAAAACAACATGCATGAATAATATCTTGGATACACAAATCAGGGTAACATCAACATTTAACAGGTTAGGATTTTACATAATAAAACAGCTGAAAATAAGGATAAAAGGAGTTGATTTCACTTAGTTTCAAGAGTCAGTGGTGTAAAAAGAGTAAGAGGATTATTTAAACAAATAGCATAAAGAGTTAGAGAAAAATAATCAAATAAAAATTTACACCATCGTGATAAGTCTTGCGATTTTGAACGCTATACTCGATTCCTAAGCTATTCTTGAAGACCTCTAAGCTAGAACTATACAGCGACCTGAACACGATAGAGAAGGCGCAAAGTATGCGAAAAGTACTTTACTTCAAGGTTTCATTTTTGTACAGAAAAACATGGGTATTTATAGATGTTAACATTTGTTGAATCAACATCATATTTTGGCCAATCCGCTAAAAGACATATTATGCTACTGACCAATAGTAGCACGCCACGTTGGCATTCTAGAAAGCTCCATCGTGCTCTGATTGGCTAAGACTCTTTGGCTCCTACAGGGCCTCCGGAGGCTCTGTTGCAGTTCTCAGAAAGCCGACTTAACACCTCCCCCTTTCAAAAAAATAAGACCTCTCTTTCGGGTCTACTTGCAGCTTGATAACTGGTTTTCTGCTATTTTCGGACTTTCTTGATATCCCGCGTCTATGATTGTCTTTTGGGGTTCCTGTCACTGGAGTATCTGTAATTATATCTAGCGGAAGCCTCACTTGACTATCAACCGTGTCTAGAGTCCTTTTCTCTCTGCGTATTTGACTAATGTGTTTAATACATATTCCGAAAGTCCCACGCACTTTGTATAAAACATTCCCCATTCTCTTCTCAATGACTCCCGGTTCCCAACGATTTTTCCCAGTGTATGATTTGACGAGCACTTTATCACTGACATTAAAACTTTGGATATTCTGATTTTGTTTGCGTCCATCCATTTGTTTAGGTGGTAACGTGACGTCGAATGTAGTTCGGATGCTTCTCCCGAACGTCGCTTCAGCAGAGGATTTTCCTTCTGAGACAATAGGGTTAGGCTGACTTGTCCCCTCTCCTTGCCCTTTCAGTAGTGCTCTTTTGAATGTGTCCTTCTCAAATTTCGACGTACTGACGTTGTTGCAGATCGAGTCTATGGGGCGGTCTGTTAATTTCAACTTTTCTATCCAATCAAGCCCCAATAAGTCGAGTGATGGACGGTCTGTCAGAAATATTACGCCCTTCTCCGTAACATTTTTGACCGTGACTTCACAATGAATTTCACCAGCAATGTATAGAATTCCCCCAGACGCACTATGTGCTGATTGACGGGTTGGATAAATTCTCGGTCTCCCAATTTTCTCCCACGTTCTCCTGCTTATAAGTGTTATATCGGAGGCTGTGTCTAGTTGTAAGCGAGCATCACACTCATTAATCTTGAGAGAAATATACTTTCTACGGTGATGGGAGCCGGCTTGGTGAAGAGCTACTGTTACTTTAGCTGTTTGTGGCTTGAATCTTTTAGAATGCACTTTCTGTTGACGGCGTTTTCGGGTTTTGTAATGACTTTCTTTGTGCCCTTTTCTGAAACACATAGTGCAACGATGATTTTTAAACGGACAAAACCTTTTGAAGTGCTAACCGCCACATAATCAGCATGGGGATGAGGGTTTTTCGTTGTGATTATGATCATTCTGCGTGCTGGAACCTTTTGAGGTCTTTCTCTCGACTGCATGAACATGAAGGAACCGGTCACCGTTCTCCACCATCGAGGTATCATGCTTTAAATTCACTAACCTTTGACATTCGGTCGCTACTTCTTGCAGGGTCATGTTAGGACAATGTTCGATTTTGCTTAGGATCCTTGTTCGGATGTCAGCATCCTCGGGTGAATGCAGGCTACAGACAAACACTAGACATTTAAACTGGTCTTCAGTCATAGAAGACAATTTGAACCTCTCACATTCTCGGTTCACCATTCCTGCATGTTTCAGCCAGTCATCTCCTGGTTCTTTCGTTATCTTCAAGCATTGATAACGGATATTAAATAGAGATGATTGTTCTCCAAAGATTTGAGACAGGGTTTTAACTGTTTCATCAAAACTAAAATCTCGTGGATTCTTCGGAAGAATGAAGTTGCTATAGCGTTCATGTTCCATAGTCCCAAGTTTTCTTAAAAGTATTCTGACTTTTGAAGCGTCATCAAATTTGCAGAGATCAATATAGAATAAATCTTCATGCTTCTTAAACCAGGAATCAAAAGTTACACCTACTGCACCATCAAAATTAAATTCATGTATGGCATTTATGATTGAATCAGTATGAGATATTTGTGATTCACCAGAAGCAGGGTTTTGTTGGGACAGGCACAATTTCTGCATCAAGGCTTCCATTATTCTGATTTGCGATTGTTCAAACCTCTTTTCTTGACGCACCATATAAGCTTCTAGCTGCTCCAAAGAAATATTCATTGTAGTCATCCCCGTCGCCACGGATAGGTCTTGCGATTTTGAACGCTATACTCGATTCCTAAGCTATTCTTGAAGACCTCTAAGCTAGAACTATACAGCGACCTGAACACGATAGAGAAGGCGCAAAGTATGCGAAAAGTACTTTACTTCAAGGTTTCATTTTTGTACAGAAAAACATGGGTATTTATAGATGTTAACATTTGTTGAATCAACATCATATTTTGGCCAATCCGCTAAAAGACATATTATGCTACTGACCAATAGTAGCACGCCACGTTGGCATTCTAGAAAGCTCCATCGTGCTCTGATTGGCTAAGACTCTTTGGCTCCTACAGGGCCTCCGGAGGCTCTGTTGCAGTTCTCGGAAAGCCGACCTAACACATCGACATTCAGAAAAACTGATAATTGTTTCCTTTAGAACGTAAAAGTTAGACTTTAAACGATTGATAGCTTTAGCTTCAATGAGTTCAAGAATAATTTGTTTGGTTGTTCGCTAACCACTTTGAGAAACTTGAGGGTCTCTCCTTGATGTGTTAAGTCAGTGAGATGCTGAGGAATCTCAAATAAGGATATCAGAAACATCCTCATAGAATCTACGATAGGCTTCTTTTTCTGTTGTTGAAATACTTGATATTGAAAATTCAATAGTGTACCACAAATATAATGTTGAATAGGGCTTATAATAATGATAAAAAAAATAATAATATAAAATCATCTGTTTTGGTAAACACACGTATATTAATATTCACAGTCAGCCGTAAGGGGTGTCTGTCAACCTTAGATTGTGTTAATAAGCTTACTATTCCATACATCTTGACCAGTTTGAATAAAGGACAAATTTTGATTAATGTTATATTCTGTTTGACAAACCGCTCATTTTAAACGTCTTTTGTCCCATTTCTTCTTGATAGACGTTCAATTATCTTACAAAACAAGATTGCGATTGATTGTAGTAACTCAATATTCAATACGACCTCGCTTTAACGCGACTTAGCACAATATCTTAGTAGAACAGCCAAGCATAGGGTGAATGGGATTTGATGAGATGCAAAAACGAGAGATGGAAAGAAAAGAAGGTTTACTGTTCACAAATTTAAGTAATCTAATACTTACAAAGTAAGCTGTTCACATAGATTTGTATTACCTCGGTTAGCCTTAATTTATTTGACTGTACTACTGACTAAATGAAGGAGGTTAGTCTATTAAAAATCATAGTCTAAAAAGACAACATAAATAAACATTCCTGAACAGATAAAGTTAATTAAGCTGCCCTCTTCTTAACCTAGTTTCAGTACAATACACTCATACACAGATTCGGTTCAAGTTGGAGGGAAATAATCAAGCAGTTTACTGTCGGAACTAAGGTCTGAATTCGTCCAGTAATTTAAAATGCCTATCTGACTGTCATGAGTAAATAAACAAGGAAAAATGTTTAGTTTCACAAGGTTCACCATGTAGATTATGCTGTTTTACATCTGAATCAAAAATTCACTTGAGAATTTCTTACATGTCCATATACACAAGCTCGAATATGTGAAAATATATGATAAACATTAAAACAGATGTAATTGCCTTGGTTTGTAAAAAAAGAAATTTTAAATAGAAGTGCTATCTAAAATCATTATGATAAGAACAAAGTAAAAAACGAAGTATTAATTATGATAGGGCGACAACAAAAATAGTATTGTTTGTTTAGAATATTTGAATATAAAACAGTGCTTTTATATTTTTATCAACATAAATAACAATTGTAAGTTTAGGGTTGTGGAGATTGTTGAGTTTCATTGAAATCAGCAATCTATCATTGTAAGACCACTATTGAATATATGGAAGCACTGTACGACAGTTTTGTCACCGTAAGGGACTCGGCAGTGTGTATGAACGATCCCGTACTCAAGAATGAAACACAAAACCCTCGATCTTGTTCATGAATGCTAAACCTCTGGGCCATTGAGCCGGCATTCAAAGGTTTTGATGTCTGATTTATCAAGTGTGCGTCATTTACTCAATGAAGATATTGAAAGATGGTTGGGTAATGTCGTAGATTAGTTGAAGTCAGACATTAATATTGTTATGAAAATTGACTTTATTTGTAGATCTTGAAAGTTAGGCTACAAAATACAAAATCTTTCGTTTAAGATCTATAAATCCTATACCAGTTTCAGTTTGGAAAGGACAGGAGGCTTGATGGCCTGTGTTAGTCCTGACAATTGTGGTCTCTCAGTTGATCCAACTTTCTTTTGAAAGAGTCGACGGATGGAGCCTCAAACACGTGCTGAAGTAATGAATTCCACTCGTTGGTGATTTGATGGGAAAGTCGATAATCAACTGACAAGTAATTTGTCCTGGGCTTGTGAACTTTTTTGTAGTGTCCTCATAAATTCTCTGTTTTGGAAGACAAGGAAAATTAGGGCATATCAGGTGTAAATTTATCACTAAGCAATTTGAAAACTGTAGCCAAGTCGCCCTTTTCACTTGTATTCAAATGCAGTACATAGTAAAACTTTCACTACAAACTAAACAGAGTTGGATGGTGGCTAGTAGCGGAATCTAGGACGCGCTTTTCGTGCTCTTTAGAACTCGTCAGCTATATATACCTTCATCCAAGTTGATGTTCACTCCGGGACTTGAGCCCGATACCGTTCGCTTCAAACACCATCGCGTTGTTCACTCAGCTATGGAGTCCAGATAGCCTCTGGCTTATACAATGAGGTGAACTTTAATTTAATTTATATATATTCGTTGTTTAGATTTCATTTCTAGCCACGATCCATATCTGCTTAAAATATTTTCAATTTAATGTCAATATAGAAACAATCCTCACAGGATGCACATGTCAAAAGAAACTAATCATTTACAGTCATAAACATCAACGGAATGATTCAAATAAATAATATATGAACTAAAATTATTATTGCAAATGATGTGTAGTTAAAAACTGACTTATTGTATATCTAACTAAAAAATCAGCGAAATTGATAACAATTTAAGGTTATTTCTTAGGAAGAAATCCATTTTAGACAGTTTAGTGAATATTTATCCTTTTCAACTATTTTTAGACAAATAAACATACAAATTAAAATGTTAAGACAATGTTAGTATGTTATCTAAAATTAAATAATCATTGCTACCATCTATAGTGTTTCTTTTCAAAGATTGACAAAAATAACAAGCGTACTCTTGCCATTCAAAACAATACATTTGATAACACTGGGCTTATTTAAAGCTAAAGGATTTAATGATTAAGGTTTCGTAATAATATTGTGGTATACGCTACTTGTGTTTGCAGATATAAGTAGTATGTAACATCAGTCAAAAATGAAATGTCTGTGAGCAGAATGTTGAAAGAATTGAAATTACTAGAAGAGAAGAAGAAACTGAAAGTAATCAATATAAAAAGAGGAATGAAGTAACAATGAAGGTTATAAGAGACAATTCAAAGATGGTATACAAACAAAGTATTTCATGTATGGTTTTCATATTTTAGCAAGATATTGTGAACTATTATTATTATTATTATTAATAATGGCTTTATTCAATATTATATTTTGATACAATATAGAATTTTCAGCACAAGGTATTTCAACAAGTTTCTTTTACAAAAAAGAACAAAAACAGGGACAAAAGAGAAAGGAAAAATGGTTATAAAAAATCTGAAAAAGTGTACAACTTTCCAAATTAGAGACATGTTAAGAATGCAGGTTATTGACCAGGTTAACTAGAACAACCTTTTCGTCACAGAGTACATTTGTTAGCTAAGGTATTATAGAACTTTTATACGCTTGCTTGCGTGCATGGATTTGAATGTAATCACATCTCGTTCTATCAGAAGATATACAAGGAGAAAGATATGAGTGAAGTGGATGGTTAGTATCTGATAAAATAACACCTGCCAGGAGTTAGCATGACTTTAGATGTCTATCCACAACCATATTAATTATGACCTCGAAAGATTCATCACACACCTTGCTAACTGCCTTCAGTCTTCTTCTCAATAGAACAAAGTGTATGCCTCAGTAAAAGTTGATCTTCCCTATCTAACTGTTTATTCACTAACTAAACTAAAACTAATTCTGTTGATAAATATTTCAAATTATATATATTATAATTAAGCAATTCATTAAAAAAGTTTTTTTTTACTTTAACAATTCACAATAAATTCATAGAAATTATATTCAATTAAATAAAATCTAATTAAATCTTACACAGTTAAATTTAAATTTTTCTTAAATTATTTGTATATTCATTTAAACTTAATTTATGTTCATTCAATGTCCAATAACTCATTTATTAGCTTATAAACTATAGTTATAATTATTAAAATGCATATCATCTTTAGGAATAGATAATTAATTTGAATTATTCGTTATAGAAACGTTTATTGTTATTATTATTATTACCATTACCATCATTACTCTTATTATTATTATCCATTACTCAAAAGTTCATGATTTTAATTTATTATATGTGAATATAATAAATAATACATGAATTATTACTTGTTTAAACTCATGCGAATAAGTGATCTTCTTTTTCTTTTTCTATTTTTTCTCTTTTTGTAATTAATGTATCATAAAACTTGAATTTGAAGTACTTTCTTTTTTCCTAAACAAAAACAAAGAAAAAATGTAATTTATAATTCGAGTAATTTCTAAATACATTTCAAATTTGATTCACAAAAAAAATATTCATTATTATAAATAGGTCATTTCTTAGAATTAGTAATTTGAAAAGATTAATGATTATTTTTTTATTTTATAAGTAAAAATGGATAGTGGCTAGCAATGTAATTCAGGACACTCGTTCTGTCCTATCTGGAACTCGTCAGCTGGATATGCCTGAATCTCAGAGTTGATGTTTACTCTGGAACTTGAACCCAGTACCATTCGCTTTAAACGTCATAGCTTTATCCACTTAGCTACTGAGTTCTGATTACCACTTGCGATTTGAGTACTATAACATAGATTTATCTTATTTTATTATATACACAATAATTTTTATTGTTATTATGATCTGTAATATTTTAAAATTAAAATTTCACAAGCTTGTAGAAATGAAGTAGATTGAAATTTAACATTATAATAACATCAACATTATTTAGTAAACTTTCAAACAAAGATGAAATGATTCAAGCAAACAGTACCAAGTAAATTTAAACTTCATCCCATTGCACAAGCAAGTGGCTATCAGGACTCAGCAGCTAAGCGAATAGTACTGGGTCCGAGTCTCAAAGTGAACATCAAACTCGAGATGCAGGTACATCCAGCTGACGGGTCCCAAACAGGATGAAACGCGCATCCTGGGTCCCACTGCTAGCTACTATCCATCTTTGTTTATAATGCTTGTAACTTAAGGCAATATCGAGGCAATATGCACATTGTACATATATGTCAATAAGTCACTGATCAACTGCAGTCCTAAATAACAATGGGAAGATTCAAGTAAAGAAAACCCCAATGTATTATTATTCACTTTCAATCTGATAAATTTTGATATAAAATAATTATACAAATTGAGCTATCAAAAATGTTAATCATAGATGATCATCGACTATTGTGTTTGCAAAGAAAATCAATCATATAAGGTATTTTGTCCTGCCTGATTGCTTCTTCAGGAAAAACCCTTACTAGTTTGCATGTGGAAACGCTGGAATGATCTGGTTTTTAATACCTAAGATTATTTAAATATAGTTTTACATATATTTTCAACATTCTCAAAGTTCAATTTCTGTCAAATCATTTGTCAAAGTTTTAACAAATGTTCATATAAGACAGATGAGATCGAATAAGAAAAAGAGAATTCAGCGAAGAAATTTTTCTTTTCGACGAAATAATTTACTTAAGCTGTACATTCGTATATATAGTTATTTGGAAAATGTATGTCTATTGGAGGATAGAAAGGATTGTATCATACGTACTAATCAAGGGGTAAGGAAGAACAAAATTTATGGGTCAGATAATAGTCCAATTGACAGATATGAAGAAAAGCGACAAACAACAAAGGTCATAATAATAAACTGAATAATAATCAAGAAAACTTGTATAAAGTAATAATAATAACTGATTAGAGTTTAAAATGTAATATATTAATTTAAAAAATATTGATAATAATTGGATGAAAGTACAGAAAAATAAAAAAAAATAAAAAAGACACCACCACAGAAACATACCCGTTAAGGAAATTAGGGCCAAGGAAGAATGAGAGGTTGGACAAACCGTTTCTGCACGCGAAGTTCAGGCTTGAGTTTGTGGATTGCCAATGCCTCAGCAGTGCATAAAATATTGATTCTAACCCCCTTCGATCCAGTTCCTTTGACTCTGTAGACTACTTTAAATGAAGAGTCCTTTGGAGCTATGTGTCCACAATTAATTAAGTGCTCCTGTATCGAACTAGTAATCGTTTTACGTTCTCCTTTTAAGAGCCAGGCCGGATAATGTTCCGAGATGCGTTTAGACAATGAACGCTTTGTGCGGCCTATGTAACGTGCTCTACATGAGCAAGTAAATTTATATATGCACATTGATGTGGCCCAAAACGGAAGTTTGTCTTTAACACATCCCAAAATGGTAGGTCGGCTAGAGAAAATGATTCGGAGCTTAGCTGCGTAGAATGTTTTATTCAACGATTTCGAAATCCGTTTATTTAGGATTTCAGCAGCCGTGTCTCCTTTAAATTCCGTATCCATAAATAGAGTTTTCTTCTCTACTGTCGATGCTTTGTCATGAAGTCTAGGTGCCAGGTTGCTATCAACGAATCTCGGTGGATAACCATTTTTGATGAGGGTCTGTCGAAGATAAAACAGTTCCCCTTCTGTTGTGTCGTTGGAACAGATTCGCTTGATCCTCGAGGATAAAGAGTGAATTAAGTTCCTCTTTCTACTTAGTGGAACCCAACTATGGAAGTTCGTGTATTGTCCATTCCAAGTAGGTTTTCTATATATAGATCTCTGTAAAAAACCATCAGGCATTCTTTTTAAACGAACATCAAGAAAATGAAATTCATGGTTTGCTTCTGCTTCTAAAGTAAATTGAATTGATGGGTGACAATTATTGAAAATATTCAAGATTTCATTGAGGTCCATGTCTTCTTCACAAATAATGAAAGTATCATCCATATATCTCTTATATAAATGAAATCTCTCAATTATTGGTCGAAGTACCGAATTTTCTAGATTAGCCATGAAACAATCAGCCAAAAGAGGACCCAATGGAGAGCCCATTGCAACTCCATCTACTTGTCTATAGAAAACATCATTAAATCTAAATTGCACGTTGAGGGTACATCGTAGAAGTAGTTCTTTAAGATAATGTTTTGGGATACACATATCAAGATTATTGTTTTCAATATAGTCACATAAAAAACAAATTGTTTCTGTGAGAGGAACATTTGTAAACAGAGAAGTGACATCTAATGAGAACATTTTCTTACCGGTTACGTTGATATTCCTAATTGAGTCGACAAATTCAAAGGAATCAAGAGAATTGTATTTATTGATATGATTTTTAACAAGTTGTAAAATGTCAACTAACCATTTAGCGATCAAGTGATAAGGAGAGTTGTTTATATCAAGTATAGGACGTAGTGGGACATTAGTCTTATGAACTTTTGGGAGCCCATATAGTCTTGGTATAACGGAACCCGATGGTTTGAGATGTGCATAAAGGTCACAATTGATAATAGACTCATCTTTCATTTTCTTTAAGATTTCAATTAGCATCTGTTCAGTTTTTTCAGTTGTGTCTTTTTGAACAGTCTCTATGGAGAATTTGACCGGATCAGATAAAATCGAAGATATTTTGGAAATATAATCAAGGCGATCCATAAGGACAATTCCTGCACCCTTGTCTGGGCGACATAACACTAAGTTCTGATTTCTCCGAAGATCAGATAATTGAGATTTATGTTCTTTTGTGAATAATCGATTAATTGTAGGTGTTTTATTTACATATTGATTACAACAATCCACAAGAGTTGTTTTGAAATGCTCAAAATCTTTATTATATACTGGGACAAGGTCATTTGTCTGACGAATGAGGCTTTCGAATTGGATTTTAGCGTTGAGCTCATTAATGTTAGTAGACGTACTACAAAATTTTGGACCAAGGGATAATGCTTGTAGTTGAATAGTCGATAATGTTATACTTGAGTAATCGAAAACATATTTCTCTGGAGATTCGGGAAAAGAAACTTGCGTCTCGGTCTGTTTTAAACCTTTCATTAATTTCAAGATCACATCATCAGTACGATTTTTGCTAACAATATCAATGTAATCTTTGAATTCCAGTGTAACTTCCTATCGGTTAATCAAAAGTCAAGCAAGAAATTAAATGTACCAACAATTCTAGTGTTTTGGTTTATGCTTTCTGATATTTAATATCATGATAAATTGTATGCTTTTTACAAAAATCTGTAGATGTATACAATTACAATTCATTGTTGTTCATTACAGAAAAATCTGAATTAGAAAAACACGCAATAATATTATTACAGTTCAGTCAGTCAGTAAGTCACAACGTAGAGCTTCGTGCGTACGTACATCAGTTCGAGTTGCCATACCACATTAGCACCAAAATACAATCGTCGATTCAAATCCCGTAGTGGTAGAGGTAATAAAAGTATAAGCAGTAATCGGAAACATTAAGGTTTGAAGATGTTATTCAATGAGTATAATCCAGTAAAACAAGTTCGAAAAAAAAAGAAAGGGACATAAAGAATTCAGAAGATTAGAATTTGAAAGAACATAAAGAATGAATATACCTCTACCATGGCAAACGATTTTGATCCATGTCATTCATTATTACAGTTAAGAAATAAATACCCAAACATTTGAGTAATCCACTCAATATTCATATATTTTCAAAAAATCAAATAACTCTCTCCAACACAAAAATAAAGAATAAAATTGTGTTTCACCGCCATTCACTTTAAAAGTCTGAAAGTGGTTTATTTTAAATAAAATTTAAAGAAAAAAATTATCATTGGATTGTCTTACATTCAGTCTTAATAATCACATTATCACTATGATTATCTTTTAATGTTTCATTTCATAATCACTTCAAATAGTTTCAAACTGTAGAATAGTTAACATTAGAATGAAAGAAAGAAAAAAAAAGAAAGAGAATAATATACAAACTTCGAAACGTTTAAACTATTAATCAATTTAGTTGATAAGTACATTATCATTAAATATTAATGATATATATATATATATATATATATATATATATATATATATATATATATATATATATATATGAATATACATATGAATGATATGGAAAAGTTCAACTAAGTTATATATTTTTTATAATAGAAGAGCCTTAAATGATATAATTACTCTTTTTTTGAAATATTCCATAATAATTTTATAATTAAAATGAAGATAAAGTACCATTACCAAGGTTTGACATGATAATTTCGAATAAATTGAGCATTAGGTGAGTTATTATAAATAAATTAATATATTTGTAATATCCCAACCAAATTTGATTATTTATTCTCTGAAGAAGTGATTTACACTAAGTCACGAAACGTCAGAAAGTCTAATTTTTCTGCTCATTGGGACATTACAAATATATTATTTATTTCGAAGATAAAGTACGTTTGTTTGGTCATTATATGAAGAAAGAATTTAAATTTCTAGTATTTTATCGTGGGTTTGGAATTCTTTTTTAATCTACATTGAAGTAGCCAATATCGGTTATTTTATATACTCAAAGAATTACACTTATTATTGTATTCAATTAATTATTTTATACAATGTATACTTCACTAATTTTAACAATATATATGCAGTATCAAAGAATAAAAATCCCCTACACGAATTGCATGTTTGCATGATTGAAGTCTTATGTAAACGTTCTAAGATTAAACTTTGATAGGTGGTTGGAGTCAGTTGATAAGAAAGGAAGGACATAGATTTTGTGTTGGTTTGTACTCCGCCTGTAGCTCTTCCAGAGTTACTGCCGGTCCCAAGCCCGGGTAAAGGAGGAGGGTTGGGCATGGGGTTAGCGTCCCCATCCCGTAGAAACCTAACTCGCTAAAAAAACGCTAACCAGAAAAAATAACTCGAACCATTTAAACTCTACCCTGGGAGTTAGAGGTAATATGACGCTTCATGGTGAAAGCCGAGTTCCTTCGGAAGCCACGAGGCCGATACCCCTTCTAACAACCAGAGCAACAATTTTTATAGGTACATGGAACGTCCGGACAATGTGGGAGAACGGGAAGACCAGTCAAATAGCAACGGAAATGAGGAGATACAACTTGGCAGTACTGGGAATCAGTGAAACCCATTGGACCCAAGCTGGACAACAAAGGCTAAACACGGGAGAGATGCTGCTATACTCCGGTCACAAAGAGGAAAATGCTCCACACACTCAGGGAGTTGCTCTAATGCTATCCAAAGTAGCACGAAATGCATTTGTAGGATGGGAATCTCACGGATCCAGAATCATCAAAGCATCATTCAAAACAAAGAAGGAGGGGATCACAATGAACATTATCCAATGTTATGCACCCACCAATGATAGCAACGACGACGTTAAAGATCAATTCTATGAGAGGCTGCAATCAATCATAGAGAAGTGCCCAAGAAAGGACCTCACCATTCTGATGGGAGATCTAAACGCCAAAGTCGGAATAGAACACACCGGATATGAAGACATCATGGGACTACATGGACTGGGAGAGAGAAACGAAAACGGGGAAAGATTTGCAAATCTGTGTGCATTCAATAAATTGGTCATAGGCGGTACAACATTTCCACACAAACGTATACACAAAGCTACGTGGATCTCACCGGACCACACCACAGAGAACCAGATAGATCACATTTGCATCAATAAAAAGTTCCGAAGGACAATGGAAGATGTGAAAACCAGGAGAGGAGCGGACATAGCTTCAGATCATCACCTAGTTGTGGCCAAATCGAAACTGAAGCTAAAGAAGAACTGGACAACTGGACAAACAGCACCACAAAGGTTCAATACAGCCTTCCTTCGAGATACTGACAAACTCAATGAATTCAAGATAGCTCTCAACAACAGGTTCCAAGCCTTACAGGATCTACTGAAGGAAGAAGAAACTACTATGGAGGATAGCTGGAAAGGTATCAAAGAAACATTAACTTCAACGTGTCAAGAGGTTCTGGGCCCCAAGAAGCATCATTACAAGGAATGGATCTCTACAGAAACACTGGACAGGATCAAAGAAAGAAAGACAAGAAGACAGCAATTAACAACAGTCGAACAAGAGCAGAGAAAGTCCAAGCACAAGCAGAGTACATAGAAGCAAACAAGAAAGTGAAGAAGAGCATTAGAGCTGATAAGCAAAAATACGTGGAAGAACTAGCAACGACGGCGGAAAAAGCTGCGAGAGAAGGAAATATGAGACAGCTTTACGATACGACGAAGAAGCTTGCAGGGAAATACAGTAAACCAGAGAGACCAGTCAAAGACAAAGAAGGAAGACCAATCACTGAGATTCAACAACAGCGCAACAGATGGGCAGAGTACTTCGAGGAACTCTTGAACAGGCCGGCTCCAATGAATCCACCGGACATCGAAGCAGCACACACAGATCTTCCTATAAATGTCAATCCACCAACGACAGAAGAAATCAGAATGGCCGTCAGACAAATCAAGTGCGGGAAAGCAGCAGGGCCTGACAATATACCAGCTGAAGCGTTGAAGTCAGACATCGAAGTAACTACAAGCATGCTTCATCTTCTATTCAAGAAGATTTGGGAGGAGGAACAAGTGCCGATGGATTGGAAAGAAGGACACCTCATCAAGATTCCAAAGAAAGGAGATCTGAGCAAGTGTGAAAACTACATAGGCATTACACTACTGTCAATACCGGGTAAAGTCTTCAACAGAGTGTTACTGAACAGGATGAAAGACGCAGTTGACGCTCAACTTCGAGATCAACAAGCTGGATTCCGTAAGGACCGGTCGTGCACAGACCAGATTGCGACACTACGGATCATCGTCGAACAATCAATTGAGTGGAACTCGTCACTGTACATCAACTTCATTGATTATGAGAAGGCATATGACAGTGTAGATAGGAGGACGTTATGGAAACTTCTTCGACACTACGGAGTTCCTGAGAAGATTGTCAATATTATCCGGAACTCATACGACGGACTACAGTGCAAAGTAGTGCATGGAGGACAGCTGACAGATGCATTCTAAGTAAGGACCGGAGTAAGACAAGGCTGTCTACTCTCTCCCTTCCTGTTTCTTCTAGTGGTCGACTGGATTATGAAGACCTCGACATCTGAGGGAAACTACGGCATACGATGGACAGCTCAGAACCAATTAGACGACTTGGACTTCGCAGATGACCTAGCCCTCCTATCACATACACACGAACAAATGCAGATAAAGACAGCCAGCATAGCAGCAGTCTCTGCATCAGTAGGCCTCAACATACACAAAGGGAAAACCAAGGTCCTCAAACACAACACGGAGAACAGCAATCCAATCACTCTTGATGGCGAAACTCTGAAAGATGTGGAATCCTTCACATACCTGGGAAGCATCGTCGATAAACAAGGAGGTTCAGATGCAGACGTCAAGGCGAGGATTGGCAAAGCTAGAGCGGCATTCCTTCAACTGAAGAACATATGGGACTCAAAACAACTTTCAACCAATATCAAAGTCAGAATCTTTAATACGAACGTCAAGGCAGTTCTACTGTACGGAGCTGAAACTTGGAGAACTACAACAACCACCATCAAGAAGGTACAGGTATTTATCAATAGCTGTCTACGCATGATACTCAACATCCATTGGCCGGATACCATCAGCAACAGCCTTCTGTGGGAGAGAACCAACCAGCTTCCAGCTGAAGAGGAAATTAGGAAAAGACGATGGAAATGGATAGGACATACACTGAGGAAATCATCAAACTGCATTACGAGACAAGCGCTAACTTGGAATTCTGAAGGGAAGCGGAAAAGAGGAAGGCCAAAGAACACATTACGTCGGGAAATAGAAGCAGATATGAAAAAGATGAATAAGAACTGGAAAGAGCTTGAAAGGATTGCCCAGGACAGGGTTGGATGGAGAATGCTGGTGAGCGGCCTATGCTCCTTCACGAGGAGTAACAGGCGTAAGTAAGTAAGTAAGTTGTACTCATCGGTAAAATGTGCGTTCAATATTCGGAACTTCATAATGTAGGGTGAGGGTGATATGAGCTGGAGTCAAATAGAGATTATTAAGTTCCTTAAGAGTTCACGTATCCTTTGTCGATGAGTGTAAACTAGAGTAAAACTTAACACCTCGGTTTACTGCAGACTACCTCTAATCACCTAAAATCCCAGTGTATTACACAAGGTGTATAGTCGCTTAGGCTAACTGCCAGATTATAACTTGATTGAAAAATAGCTTGATCAACAGCAAATGACTAGACAAACATGATATTAGTAACTAATGATTAACTAATCAGATTTATGGCAAGGTCATTTTAGAGAATATTTAGACCACTGAGCCATGTCATACAAGTTTAAGTCCAATTAATCAGCGATTATGAGCGATCATCTTCCATAGTCTTCAGTGGGTACCTTCACGGTTTCTTATTAGAAATTTCCTCTTAAAACCTAGTCATTGGTAAGCACACGATGATTATCAGCAAAATCAGTAATAACTTGATACTCCGTGTTATCATCAAACAAACTTCAAATCTTTACATTGGATAGGCATTGAAAAGGTTTTGTATTTGAAAAGCGGTTTTCATCATCATTAATTGACATCAGACTAACAAAGTTAATAATCAGGAACTAAAATTAAAGAAATGCTTTATCCCACTTTGTCACCCCTCTACTTATCTAAGATAAGATCCAGGGTTCGGTTGATGTTGAACCTAGCATGACGAATTTATTGGGTTGAAATTCATTAGTTTTTATTTTACTTTTCGGTTAATTTTACAATGTAACTCAATAATCTTTTGTGATCAAACAGATCATAATTATGTCCCTTTTAATAAGTAATTAGGGGTCACATTCAAGATTCCTAGTGAAAATTAACGAAATTCGGAGTTTATAAAATCGTAAATGAGATATGGTTACTTAATGATAAATTAATATAGGCTCAGTGAAACATATGGACTTGATCACAATTAAAAATATGAACTATTTTATCGTAATTTACTTAACTACGCTTTCAACGAGAGGTTAAATGTCTGAGAATTCTGTTTTCTATACATTTACGAATCGATTGTCGTAAAGTTCATACGTAGTTTTGAAAATCTATCGATTCCTTCTATGTTTCCAACCGTTCTCTGGTTCATTTCAGTTCATAATGTATACTATCTTCGAACAAAACCAATTTACACAAACCACCAAACAAAAGTCTCGTCTAAAAGAAAGTTTTTGCATTCAAAGTTCAATAAAACTTACAGTACAATATTACTTTGTCATTTCATAAAACAAAACGTTTTTAAAAATTGTGACGATGAATACAACTTTAAAAGCTGAAGAAAGTAAATGGAGGAAATTAAAAGATATCAGAAAACGTTCTGTAAAATATTAAATCTAAACAGTACATAGATTCAAGAGCCTTTTTATCACTAAAGTAAGAAAAATCATGCAACAGATGAAACAATAAGATACATATATGTAAATACAGGAAAAGTTTATAAACCACATTTTGAACCATGAGAAATGTTTAACACTATAAGTGATTCGCACAGTTAATAGTTTGATATAACTCTTAAAATCTAAACATGAAATGTTGAGGTCAATGGAAGTTTGCTTAAAATTGTATTTAACATTATTGCCTGACTTACTCGGCTGTCAAAAATTTGAAATTCAGAAATCGATTTAATTGGTACAACATTAATTAATATGTAGGCGACCTGATTGGATATCTGAGCAACTTGTTCTTTCTATTTATATATTTCAACAAGTTATCTGTCTTTTGTTTGTTTCAACACGTCATATGTCAATTAGTTGCATAACCTATTCAAGTGCGTTTGTGAAAAGTTCACAACTTTTCGCTGTACAAGTTAGGAAAGAGTACTATCGGGAAAATTGTGGTTGCTGGCAATAAACATCGGAAAGAATGTACACTATTCAGTTTTTGATTCATGAACTGTTAACTTCTAACTGGCAACCACTCAGTATTTATAACCAGGATCGATCAAGCAATAAGAAACGGTAACTTTATGAAATATTATGCACTGATAATTCTAAATTGTACCAAAAATATAATATTGAATAAAGTTATTAATAATACTGTTACAAACGATCTTGTAATCCTGAAACGTGTCATCATTCATACTCATTTCAATATCCATTCGTGTAATAAATCAACTGGATAAGAATACACAAATATAGTCAACTAAATTTGAGCCCACAATCAACTTAAACGAGGACAAACAAGAAATAACACTGTCAAAGATAGATATCTTTAATGCTTTTTTAATCTTTAACAGTTGAAATCATGGGTCAATTGTAGCTAGACCACCATGGAATGCCTGAAAGCATTGGACGATCGTTTCGCCCTATTATGGGACTCCTCTTCAGTGCGCATCCGGGATCCCGCCCCGCGGGATTCGAACCCAGGACCTATCAGTCTCGCGTACGTACGCTTAACCACTAGACCACTGAGCCGGCATTCAACAATTTTAAGATCTAAATTTTTGAATCGTTTAAAACTATCTTTTATACTTATGTTATTACCAAACCTTTTTTATATTCTCCAATAATTTATAAATCTAAAATTTCAATATTTTTAACAGATCATATTTAACCACTGCACACTTAATCCACACCCCTAACATCTTATTATGTGAATAGTCTACTACATATCATCACTAAATGAAGCAACAAAAACAAACGGCTACAACTTGCCAATATCTTTATTACACAAATTTCTTTACATTAGTTTATCTATATTGTTTATCAGCAAAATATCTCACAAGAGTTTTATAAAACAATATAAAACAATATTCTAATGTATCTTTTTCTTCTATTCTATTCTATTAAATTACATAAATTACATAGAATAAAAGTAAACATAGCAAGTTGAACTTCTGTTTAGTTCACTAATTATTATTATAATCATTTTGTTTTTTTTAAAAAGGTTATTTTTAATATTGTTGTTGTTACTATCTTCTTGTCTAATAAATTTTGTTTGCTGTTTTCTCTCTCTCTTGTTTACAAGTGTTTACATATTATAAATAAAAATAAAACTTTTTTCTTAATCATTCATAACTAAATCTGTAGAATTCTCAAATTAATGAAAAAAATATTTAAAAGATTGAAGTAAAACTGAAATATTCTTTCTTTCTTTCTTTCTTTAACTTTTTTCTTCTTTTTTAAATTATTAAAACAAGGCATGGTGTGATTTTATCTTAAAAAAATCAACGTATATATGTTTCTTTATTTTTTTCTCTTTTTTCTTTTTTGTTCTTTTTCTATCTGGTATGCAAATGTAATCACTACGTATTTTTATGGTAATAGACACATTCATTTTTATTTAATGTTTTTTTTCTTTTGCAAAAAATAAAATTTCAAAGGAATTCCTTCATAGAATTCCATAAATCATTTTATTATTATTATTTATTATTTATCTAATCTTAACTAAAACAAAAGAAAAATTTGTGATTTAATAGTAATATTGAAATAATTTTTTAAGAAAGTACATCTGAAAAAATGTAAGAAATTAATGACATTCTCTATTATCAATAAAAGGAAGATATAAACTCTTTCAAATAATAAATAATGATCCATCTTAATTGTATAAGTTAATGATTATCTAGACTTAGTAAATCAATAAATAATACGTAAGGAGCTTAATACAAAAAGTATCAGATTCATGTCTGAATGTGTACACCAATATTCAGGTGTAAGTACATTCAAATGATAAGTTTCAAACAAGATAAAACGTATATCCTGAATGTGCTATCATCCATTATACAGTTTTGATAATCATTGTTGTTTGAAAAAATAACATACTAAAATTTAAATAAAGTGAATGGAATCTTTTATGAAACAAGAGATCTAATAACATTTTCTATAGTACTCAATTCATCAGGAATGAACAATAGTTCTTTTTTAAAAGCTTATTTAACTTTATTGTTTGAATGTAAAAAATTTCCATAAACTATGCTGTATTTGTTTGAGGATATATTCGGAATAAATGACAATGATGATTGATAGATCAAAGAATATACATCAGTTTCATGAAAGATAAAGATAAACCTATCTGTCACAGAAGAATAAATTCATTTATTCATAAATAGGACCTAATATGTTAGGGGTCAGATTGTTATTCATGAACGATATTGACTAGAAATTACCCAAAATCTCGAACTGAATAAAATTATTGGATAGAAACTATACCAATCAATTCTAATCCATTAGTTTAAACATGTATTCATTCAGAGACCCATATGTTACAACTTCGATCTATTTTTGGTAACAGCGGATGTTCACTTCGGATCCGTTGGCCAAACACTATCAGCAACAACTTACTATGAGAGAGAACAAACCAGATCCCAGTAGAGGAAGGATTCAGGAAGAAGCGCTGGAAATGGATAGAACATACATTGAGGAAAGCACCCAACTGTGTCACAATGCAAGCCCTTACATGGAATACTCAAGGCTAAAGGAAAATTGGAAGACCAAAGAACACATTACATCGAGAAATGGAGACAGACATGAGAAAAATGAACAAAAATTGAATAGAACTAGAAAGGAAGGCTCAGGACAGAGTGGGTTAAAGAATGTTGGTCAACGGCCTATGCTCCATTGGGAGTAATAGGCGTAAGTAAATAAGTAAGAATGTTCACTCCTTACAAGTCCCAAGCTAACAGACTTACATTGTATTGTTATTATAGATACCATATATACCATCATATCGTAATGATAATCATCTTGTAACTGTAAACATTTTCCAACAATTCATTTTAGATTAAAAAAATATCTCAAATATATGTATATGACACTACTTATTGTAAAGTTTGTCTAACAAATTATTTCAATAAATAAAAGCAAAATCAAGTAACTGACATCATTTGATTTCATAATTTGTGTTTACTTAAAACTGTAGTGTAATCAAAACTTATCAATGAACATAATTTTTTTCTCTTTTTAAAGAATCCTGTTTTTTCTTAATTTTTATTATGTAATTAAAATTATGAAAATTTACTTTATAAAGCCGAATAATCATTTTTCATTTTACTTAACCATGTGATGCGTATGTAAAATCTGGCTAATTTAATAAATGGATATCATTTTTATTTTATTATATTCTTTTGGAAATAAAATCAATTTGTTACTAAGTGGAAACAAATAAATCAGGATTTGACAACTTTCTTATTTCTAATACACTTTATATATACTAACACTAAATGTAATTTATATCACTCCCACTCTCACTCACTTTCACTCTCTTTTTCCCTGCCTCTCACTCTCTCAATCACTATATATTTATATTAAATTCTACAATCCAGTCAGCTATCCAAAATTTTGTAGTTTTAATATGTCTTTAAACTCTAAAGATTTTTTATATAAATTGATTTATTCTGTGTAAGTGTATTGAAATAATTTTGTTGAGATCATACATATATTCATGAACTTAAATTAGCCGAAGTATATTAAATGAGAAAGGACTAGTGGATAGTGGTTTCTCTTTACTTTTAGATTTATCACTAATTTACTTTTAGATTTACAATATAAAGGCTGTTAGATGTATTATAATTCTTATCTGCCTACTATCTTACATTAATTTCGTAACTGAAACTACTTTTAAGTGGTACATTCATTAGTCGGTCAGATAATGACATATATTTGTGCTTTATTTTAATAATATACACAAACGTAACTTAGAAAAATATATTTTACTCTTTTTTATGAACTAGATTACATTGAATGCACAAAGCTACCTCTCTTTTGAACTAATCTCCACACATTACTCTTCATGGCAACTCGAACTGATGTACGTACGTACGAAGTTCCACGTTGTTACTGACTAACCTGGCTTTCAAAAGAAAAGTGCAAAATAATCAATGACTCAATATTGAATCATTTCATTAATTCTGATGACACTGTCCAACCAGAAATGTCTCTTAATATTATTTACACAGTCAAATGATTATTTATTACAGATGCTTTAGCGATTCAGTATCTGTGTTATCTCTTATCTTGATATGCATCTAATACTCCTGGTTTTTTACGCTCTGTAATTAGTTATTAATAGCTTCTTATAAATTTTTTAACTCAGAAAGCTTTTTTTTACTATTACATCGTGTTTTATTCCGTCTTCACATTGATCAGGTCAGAAGTAATCTCTCATACTTCTTCTTTGAAGAAGTGACTTCAAACGAATTTTAAAAAAACGTTAGAAATTCAGATTTTTGCTCACTGATACATTACAAAATCATCATTATTTTCATTATATGTAATTTACCAATGCTTAGTTTATTTGTTATTACATAAATCAAACCTTCTAATGTTTATACCATTATCCAACCTGTATGTGAAATTTCCAAATATTTTGTGATGTAATCAATTTCTATTTTTTTTAAATAGACTTTTATATCTGTTAAATCATTATAAATACAATTTTATAAGTTCAATGAATGATACCATGGAAAAGAAAATTTCCTTTGGGTTATCTCTGTACTATTTGAATCTTTAATGATTTACTTTTAACATTTTGTGAAACTTAATTGATTGAAATGATTAATTAAAAACCTTATGAATTTCATTAAGGATAAATAAGATTTATCGAACTGAAAACTTTCTAAGCCACTTTTTTTTAAATAAACAGTTACTAGTTTTTCTTAAGTTCATTCTTATCTACTTATTATTACCTACAAAGTAATATGTAAAATATCTACATGTAGCAGCGATTGATTTGTCATCCAATAATATACAATCACAATTTTATATTTATAGACCACTGTTAACTGAAAATTACTTCCCCATTGATTTGATGAACTCTATAGGCTACAGTTTCCCACTGGAATATTAAGAGATATAATACTTTTGTTAAAGCACTTCAATAATTCCTAATATTTTTCCAATTAATATCAGTTATTAACAAAACATTTGTTAAAACTATACAAAACCTACACTCAAAGTAAACCTATTAGTTGTTCTTTTCAATCACATGATTAGTGAAAGGTTATCAATGTACAATAGAAATAACATAAGTACTTTATATTTCTTTACAGTATGATTTTCGCTACTGACTATTTTCCTTCATAAGTAGTTGAAATTAATTTGATTTATAATTTTCGGTACAAATATATTTTAACTTTTGACTTGGAATATAAACAAATTCTTTTAAAATCTAAAATCTCCATATTAAAAATGAAATAGCTATGATCAATCTTTCGGCTCTAAATTGGTCGTAATTACTTGGTCTTTCTCCTTGAATTGTGTTAATCTACCACAGAGAAGCTAGTCAGTTAAAAAAAACATTGATTTTTAATCTGGAATCCTTTAATAGATCTGATCACTATATGGTGCCTTGTGAAACCTATGAAACTGCTAAACATATTTGCAAAAAAAGAAATCATCTCCTCCAACAACTGAAAGGATTTCATCATAAAAACGAAAAATTATAACCCATATAAACAAATTCTAGGCTGAAACAAGAAATTTCATTATTATACAGATAAATCCATCAATCAAACAACTAAGAATCTATTGAGCACTCACTGGAATCCTCTAGAAATTCAAATTCAATGATTAGATACATTGATGCTATTAGATAGACATGAATTTAAAGCATATGAATTATCTAAAATTAAATGTTTACAAAGTAATTGAATCTTGTATTTTACTCATATTTAACCATAAAACAACCTTCCAATGTTACATATACAACTACCATACTAATAACAGGTCTCTTCAAAGATTGTTTTTTTAAATATATGTATATATTGTATCACTACCTGCATAAAATAGAAAGAAAATGAATTTCGGTGATGGGTGCAAAATTAAATTATACACTGAATAGTGTTATATTCTGTCATAGAAAATGAATAACATGTAATTGAGAAACAAACTTTCTATTAAACGATTCATAAATAGAAAACAAAATAATAATCATTATCATATTAATGTGTTCAATAGAAAAAAATAGTGTACACATTCTATTGGTTAAGAGTATCTAAGATATAGATATACAATGAATCATTACAGTCAGTAACATACTAACAGAATACACTATATTTCTCACAAATTATAGTGCTTTCTGTACACTTATATGAAACACAAACTAAGCATATGTGTATAATGAATTAGTTTTGTCAGTTAGATATCTCAAACTTGTACATATATTAATCACTATGTATAGTAGCATATCGATTTGTTTCTAACTTACATTTACTCATCCAATTCTAAAACATCTAGATTGTTTATTCAATAATGTTACATAGAACACAAACACATATTTATGTAAATTACTATATGTTATCAATAGAAAGTAAGCATATATTCAAGTTGAAAATTTACATACAAGCCAAATATTTAAACTAAAATATGCACCAACTATAACTCACCCGATAGAAACATAATGTGATCAATTTATCTAAAAAGAATAATCAACAAAATGTTGGTCAATTAAATTATACACAATGAAATACACACTTACAGGCAATCACTATACCATTTTGACAATACACATATATACATATATAAATAGAGTTTAAACATTGAAATGAAAATCATTCAGATTGAATTTATTTAATAAAAGATTTACTTGACAAAAAAAAAATTTTGTTTTAATTCACTTCTAATATATTTTTATTAAAATAAAATTAAATATAAGATATGGATAGTCCTATGGAAAAATTTATTCAAATTTATTTAACTTTAATTCGTGATGGTGATGAAAGTGTTGAAACAAGTAAATTAAGTGAAAGTTGTAGAAGAGAAAAACTTGATATGAAACAAGTGAATGTAAGTAGTATTGTTTAATCATGTGTTTATTAAAGTTTTTACTGATAACAAAATGTTTTGTTATATACATGTATATACATAATTAATCATGTTATAAGTAATATTATTTACCTGGACATGCCATTTTTTTCACAAACAAACGTTAAGCACAAAATATTTTGAACATTTCGATAGATCTTTTTGAAAGTACATTTAGATTAAACTATCAGATATTGTGCTACATTTGATTAAGCTAATAACCATTGGAAAGTTTTAAAAAATTATCTTTTAGAAGAAACTCGTTAAGACATTGTCTGATCGGATTCTATCACAATAAACCGTTTTTTTCTTCTTCTTAAAACAGTTGTTCATTTTTGTTCTTTTCACAAAACAAACGAGTTTTTTTTTTCATTTAAATTTAGGAGTGGATTGCACTTTTCGATGTAGACAAAGATCAGAAAATCACATTTGAAGAATTTTGTCGAGGATTAGGATTGAAACAGAATGAAATGTAAGTGTAAATGAATTGCTTTCATTAATAATAAACTTATTTTACTTTTTAAAATTATTTATAACTGTTTAATTACAGTGTCAAATATGACTTTCCTCCTTTCATTATTGTATTGTTAGTTTGAATTTGACAGTAAGGAAACATTATCAAGTTAGCTAATGATGATACTTCAAACACTTGTCACTCGATCAATGTTAGCATTCAAAACATAATATATTTGTTACATGATTTCATTAATAGCATAAAACAGTGTTCATTGACGCATTTCCAAAGATCATAACATAAAACTAAAAAGTATTTTTTTCCTACTTCACTAACCCGAAAGTAAACAAAGTAATTTAAAATTATAGTGGAATATTTGACTGTTATGTTTAATAGAATAATAAAAATACAAGAGATTCTCAAAACAATAATAAGTAATATATTTGATATCATAAAAATTAGATATACTTGACTATGGTATTTAAATAGTAAAACACTCATAACACTATTTAAAATATTTATTGTTAACATAGACGGGACATAAATGCCAAATAGAACTCGAACTTTACATTACACTTGAACTTTTAAGGTTAGAAAGTTTTAGTGAACAACAATGGATAGTACATTTGAACTCGACTCAACCTACTAGTTCTGTTAGCTATACAAGATTAATTATTCTCAAACTAGCAAATGTAATTAAAGATTGAGTGTAATAAATTTTACTTATGTGATATATTAGCACAATACATTTCGAACAATCTGATCACACATATACTTGTACCTAAATGGTTGCAAAAACAAATAGAACCAGATGACTTAATAAGAGTAGAGGATAAACGTCTATCATTTTCTATTGTCAAACACATAATTGAAACCGGTTATAAGATTTATCATAGCTTGGCTATTGTAATGTTGAACAAAAGTGTAAAAGAATGTATACTAAGGTTTATTGAAGACTAAGCCATGCGAAAATTAAAATCCCCTTTAGGTATTCAAAAAGGGTTTGTTCTAACCTTAAACTTAGCTTATTATCCAGAGTGATGAAGTTTCAAATTGTTTTCAGATTATTTTCTTTATTATCCTTGTCTCTTCTTACCCTCCATTTCTAGTCTAGTTGACCTCTCATTTTTATCTATCGAAGTTCTTAACAAGTATTTGTGTGTGATCAGATTGTTCATTATGTATTGCTATGATATATCACATAGTTCTGATAATCTTCGTCTTCTTATTACACCATCGAAATTGATCGAAAGGACTAATTGCTTTAAATTTCATTTCATTATAAAGTTGTCTTCTTTTCTACAAAGACTATTAGTAGTTGTAATATTGAGTGAAAAAATGGCTGTATTTTGTTTCTTAGTGAAATAACAATCAGCTTAGAAAATAAAAGTTTAAAAAAAATAAAAAGAACTTACTCATCTTTACACGTATATTTACAAGAATATAAAGACGAAGTCAAATGTTGTTTGGTATATCATGTACTTACTTAATTACTTACGCCTGTTACTCCTAATGGAGCATAGGCCGCCGATCAGCATTCTCCAATCCACTATGGAGAATGCTGGTCGGCGGTATATATCTTGTAACTATATATAATAGATATGTAAGATTTAATAATATTTATAACTTTAATCTTCATGAATTAGTATTTTGATACAACGATATTAAAAGTCTTCGTATATGTCACTGTAACAAAATTTATTTATATCATGTATAATGCGACCACTAAACTTATACAGAACAAGTGTTTATTGATTTGTAGTATTATAAATACATGATATTATCTATGCATCTTTGAGTATAAATGGGTGTTATTTAAAGATCTGTGTTATTCAGTTACTACTAAACAGATATACTGTTTAGTTGGAGAATCTCTTATAGGCAGATTTCTATTCATCATGATAAGCTATAATTTTTACAGAACCTGACTTAAGTAATTACATCCATTTGTATTCATTACAAAGCATTTGTCGACATTTTATTAAAACGTTAAAAGGATAATGTAAGTAGTCATATCAAAATATTAAGATGGTGTTTGTTGGTGCTTATTTATATTATTCTACTGATATTTATTTAAAATGAGGAAGATAAAACTGATAGAAACGAAAACGTTTAATTAAAACTACTTCTGTTATTTTTATTTCAGGCGCATTGAACGAAATCATATTAAAAGTGTACAATCAGGTAAAGAACCAGACTTGCCAGAAGGAGTAAAAATTATTGCTTCAACAATGCCAAAACCAAAACAAGTTGAAGTAACACAATTATATAAAGAAATATTTGATGGAGTTAAAAGAGATCCTGATATGAATAAAGTTGTAAAAACATTCAAAAGTGAATTAGAAAGACGTTATGGACGTGTATGGCAAGTGAATGCTGTGACTCATTCATACTGGGCAAGTTTCTCACATGAACCATTCCAATCAATTCAATTCCAATATGAAAATAAGATCGTTCTTGCTTGGCGTACACCAAGCAACTAAAAAAAGAATAGAAGGTTGAAGTATGACCCAGTAACCAGGGAATGACATTTTGTTTAGAAACAAAACCGATATTAAACAATTCAAAAGTTATTAATTCTATTGATATCATGAATAAAATATTTGTCTTTCCCTTTTCTATCTTTCAAAAAGTTTAATGTTCTTCCAAATATCTGAACAAACTACTCTGTAGTAATAATTGTTATGAAAATATTTTAAGAAGCATAAATTTAGTAAAAAAGAAATTACTCTTTACACTTATTGTGTAACTTTTAATCATATATTGGGCTTCTTATTTGTTGGATTAGATTTACTTCATTCATTGGTGATACATCAATAAACATCATGGTTAACATTCTGTACAAACAATTCAAATGATTTGTAGATAATGTTCATTGACGACTGTCATTAACTTAGTTACTATTTAGATCTGGGTGGCAATGGACAGTTGTTTAAGTCCTAGTATAAGATTTCACCAACAGTGGACATCTATGGTTGCGCTAAAGTTTATTCACAGATCTACTAGGTCATGAATTGGTAGCATTGTCATTGAGACTACTAACCTAAGGTTCATTAAAGTAAATTTCTATATTTCACTCCATTTAAGTGACTATGGGATTTTAAATTATCTCATTTAACTTGTAAGCTTGAATAAATATGAAAATCATTTCTTTGAGGATTTTAAAATGATCTTGAAAAAGTTGGTACCGTTTATGATATTTATCTGAACACAAACATATTTCAATGTCATAATAATATTGATGTTAGACCAAAAAAGAAACAGTTGGTTAAAAATACTGAGTATAAAGTAGTTATGGATACTGTGAAAAACATGTCTGATGCAAACTTTAATTTTCTTATCAAATATAAGTGGTTTGGAAGATTGTTCACATTGTAGTAAGTTTCTGTTTAGAAAAAATCTATGGAAACTGAGAAATGACACAAAACAAACTATTAATATTAATCTGCAATTTATAAACAGTACGTAAAGATGACAGACATCACATATAGTTTAATCATAAACTTTTGAGTCTAGCAGTAAGTGTAATAACCCTATATATATATATATATATATATATATATATATATATATATATATATATATATATATATATATATATATCAGCTTAGCCAATAACTATTACAAGACACTAATAATCATCTACAACCTAAACTTGAAAAAAACACGAAAAAAGAGCACACTAAGTGAAAACAGGAAGTGCTGTTATAAGTTTATTACCATATAAACATTGATTGTTTTGTAATGTACTGATTAATATAATCTTATTTAAACTAATACATCTCTAAATAGATACTTAAAATAACTAAATACGGTATAGTTTGTGATGAATTAGTCATGATGTAGGAAAGCTCTTAAATAATAAAAACACAATGTCAACACGAAATTGACTTTATTAAGAACTTTCAATAATAACAGTGGTTAAACATTCAAAGTCTCTAGAGATTCATTAGTAAAGTGAAATATAATTCATGTTAACAATTTCAAGACAGTATAAAAAGAAGGAATTATGAATGTATAGTATAAATGATGAAAGAGAATTTATACCAAGGATATGATATTATCATTGAAATCAAATGTCCAAGATGTTCATCTTTTATTATTCATGTTTCATGTCAAATATTGTTGAACTTTATCGAATATAATTTCTCATTAAAATTTCCTAGACTTCATCATGAAACTACAAACTATTTAACTCACAACTATTCTCATCTTATTATTCAATGTTCCAAACAAAATCTATTATACATATACTGTTTTCTTTTTGATAGAATACATAGAGAATTCACTGAGTCAAAAGCTTTTTAATATCTCTTCAGACATGTGATAATTGAAATTATCTAACTAATAAGATTTTAATAGTTTTCTATTGAAGAAAGTATTTTAAACCTCTTTAACTTTTGATGTTCTAATCACTTAGACCATCGACAAATCATATGACTAAGCTAAAATATTTCCCTAGATTTAGCTTATATAATACATAGTTTAATTCATTTTGAAACTGAAAGAGTCAATGAAAAATGTGAAACGTACTGTTTATATTGAAATATTCATTCTATGGAAAACTAGGTTCATTTTATTCAATAATTAACATCAAAGCATATAATACAAATACTAATGTATGTTATAAGCTTGATTTCGATATACGCTAAAATATACCAGTAATTACATGATATATTGATTACATTAAACATGATGTAATGAACGAGAACACTAATGGGGACAATCGAATGTATTTGAACAAAAAGTTACAGAATCATTTAGTAAGAAAGCGAGAACTATATAGTGTATACTTGATTTGGAAAATATCAGTCAATCGTCTTAGACTTTATTGTTCTTTCATTTCCACATCAATTATTCCTTTTTCTCGTTCTCTTTTCTTTGATCTTCTTAACCTTCTGTTACCACGTGTTTCACTATCGCCTGATGATATATACTACTTATATCTGTCAACATCAGTAGCACACACCACAATGCTAGTAATTTATATTGTGTACATAAACCTCTCCTCTTGATCTAAATAATAATCGGAACTTCATATTTCTTGTCTGGAAATAGAATCACTTTCAGAATAACTTCGAAAATTTTGACTTCCTGAAAGAAATGATGGATCACAGGAATTAAGTGTTATTTTCTTTTGCTTTGATTCCCATCAATGCTTTCATATTAAGTCGAAGTAAAACTGTTTGTGTTGAAATTAAGCTCTTTGGCTAATAATTGCTTATTGAAACAGATTATGTTTCAGAATAATCATCTGTGCAAAGTTTGTTCGTTTGAGAATGTGTTCCACTAGTGAAAAATGTCTAAGTATTATAAATTTTAGTTAGATTTTTGTATTCGAGTGTATGTATTCGTCAATATAAATGATAATCTACCGAAGTCATGATGTAGTTACAGTGAATTCTTATGTAAGCTGAATACGTAAATATTAGGTAGTTAGGCTAGTTAGGAATCACTATCAAAATATATTCGTACATATCGGGGAAGTGATTTTCACCATAGAATTCGATTCAACGTCATTATGTGACGGATTTTACAACATCCAAAAATTTTAAATTCACGACCCCATCGCCTATCACATCTAGAAAGTCCAGATCTGCCGGTGTTCAGCTTCAGTTAATTCTCAACATTACTCAATAATATATGAATCAGTGTTTGTTCAGCTGATCTTATTATATGATCGAGACCAACTTTAAAATTTATAGGTAAATTTTCATCGCTTTGCCAACTTTGTTTAGCGCTGAACACGAAATTGGCTGTATAACTAGTTAATAGATTGCTCAATGTATCTTTCATGGCAAACAAGGGACACCATTCACCACAAGAGTACATAATGTCATAGATAAATATCATTTTCTACATTTTCCTTATACTAATTATTATTGATAATTTTTCTTGCAAGACTTGTGATTGCTACCGTACATTATGGAAATAATCCAGCACTCTAAAATGATATCACCTCTGACTTTGAATTTTGCTTCACCTTACTAAGCCCTCCATAAATCATGTCTTTTGAAATAGTGTACGCTAATTATTTTAACTATCCCCTTTGATTTTACCTCAACTTGATATCTGTAAATTGACTAGGATTCTGTAATTATTTGCAGAATATACCGTTAATACTACTACATAGACTACTATCAGTATATTTATTGAACTAACATATACAGTAGTACAAGTTATATATCCTCAGTAAACACCTTGGTCCCAATCTATTCAAATTTCTATCAATAACACTGAAACGTACTACTACAACTACTACGACCATCATCAAAAATGTAAAAGTATTTATACATAACTGTTTACGTAATATACTAGATGTCCGTTGGCCAGATACCACTAGCAACGGCCAATTGTGGGAGAGAACAAACCATCTAAAAAGGAAAATAGGGAAAGATGTTGAAAGTGAATAGAACACATATTACGGAACTCGTCAAACTGCATCATGAGGCAAATGAAATCCTGAAGAGAAAAGAAGAGGAAAGTCAAAGAACACATTGTGTCAAGAATTGGAAGCAAACATCGAAAGGATGAATAACAACTGGAAATAATTGTGCAGCACAGTGGGTAGCCTATGCTCCTCCACGAGGGACGACAGGTATAGATAAGAAAGTAAGTAACCAAGTTACTAATGGAAAAATATCAATCAAATAACTTATTTTAACTAATAACAATTATCATCATCGTTTACCAAAGAAATACCATGCCAGAAAGCTAACGATTCTTCTTCATCTTGTTAATATCGTACAATTCTAAATGATCAAAAATGAGATCATTTTGTTTGATTAAATTAATCACTAAGTATTTTGTTTGTAATCTATTCACTGTTTGAAGTTTGTTTCTTTTTAACACACTGGAATTTATTTGAAAAACTGTATATTTTAATATAGTCAAGTTTAAGCATGTTAATTAATATACTTCATCTAAAATAACCATAAATATAATACAAAAGGTATTATTCTGACAGTAGAATGATCGATAATAATAGACACTTGAATATTGATCATTTCGAATATTAACATAATATTGAGACATTTGTTATGGAGTAACTATCACATGAAGTACAAATGTAGCATCTATTGTTATGTGGGGAATACCAAGGATATTTAAGTAAATATATAATTTGGTTATTCCAACATTCTAGGCAGCATCAAGATCATATGAGTTGATGATACATAATTGCTTTTGAGAATTAAGCAGTATATTTTATTGAAACTTCATCTCAATAATATTAATATATCAGGCAACAAGTAAGTTCAGTGATCAGTCCTTTACTTCATAAGTTCATGAGTGACTTACCAAACCCATAGTTTACAGTCCGTGATATTTTAAATGAATTGTTTTTCTTTTTCATTCTTCTGGAATAATACTGTATGTAAGTGTATGGCTCTACCACAGTGTAACTTATTTTCACAGACTAGTAATTGCTCGTCAATCTTCCATTCACTGGGATGTGGTTACAGTAATATTGGCAAATAGATATATAATGAAAGCGATATAGAATGGAATTTTTACGTGAAATAGAAAAGTGATCAAAGTGTTCAAGCAGTCTGTAATTTGTAAGACATTGTAATAACTGTGTATTTAATAGTTAAGATTCTGGTTAGCACTTTGTTAGCAAGGTTGTTTGCTATGGGATGCGGTTACTAACCTCATTCCATATTAATTTTTCAATGGTAAACTGGTGATGTGTACATGTTATGAATATCGGTTTCATGCATAACAGTATGTAATCTTTTAATTTAGGGGATGATAGCAATAATGAATAATACTTTCGACGAACTGTCATTTTACTTATGGGAAGCATTATTAGTGCCTACTTCACGTAGGACTATATTTATGTATCCTGGAATAAACTTTGTAAATTACAATTTATAATCATGCTGATAATGAAGAGTCTCACTATTAAACTGTCTGGCTCGAATAATACAGCACCAGCTAAAGCATCCGTCTAAGCTTTAGACCTACTCCACTACATCAAAGGCATTATTTGTTAAAAGAACTATATATATAATTTAATAGTAAAGCTGTGAAATACGCCAAAAAACGATCACAAGTAAATTACTACCTCCCTAGTAACTTATGAATTTATTGAATTTTTATGTACACTGAGTTACCATAAATCAATTATATTCAATTAATCAGTGCACAATTTTCACACCCGCTTCTATCATTCACCTACTTAGTAATCAGATACACCATAGGCATTCACGTCTAAAGATAAGGTAATTAGACGCACGATCGAAGTTTATCAAGATGTTTTAACGTGAAATCTGTATACTCTGAGCTTGCTGTGTGTTGAATACTGACATCATATGTAGAAATACTTAAAACTATAAAGTAACAGATGTCTGCTTCGTTTTAGTATAGACCTATCCAACAGTCCTAAAAGTTCTAGTAAAGAACTCAAGTTGATGGGTCTAATCAAGTCGAGAATAAAAAAAACAGCTCATTAATTTCATTCCCAATGATCTCTCTAAATTACGAATTAATCGTAGTTAGTAGTGTTAACGATCGGATACAAATTTATTGGCTTAATCATATCATAAGCACTATGATGCGATCACAGTCCCATTTAGGGTCATAGTTGCATGCTATTAAGTAGTCTCCGACCAAAACAATTAAGTTAATCAAAACTTCGAGGATTTCAACTTTTCCGCATTTGATGTCAGCTTGTATAATATAACATAATAATTAAGTTGCGGTAGATTCTATACCCATTGAACTCTCAATAAAGAAATTGAATCGAACTTAGTTAGATTTTTAAAGAATTGAGTGAAAAAAACTTGACTTTCAACCATCAACATAAATAGTATTCCATATTCATTATCGGTTTCTGTAATAGGTCTGTGATAGGTCCTGGGTTCGAAATTCGTGGGGGCGGGATCGTGAATGCGCACTGCTGAGGAGTCCCGTACTAGAACGAAACGGCCGTCCAGTGCTTCCAGATTTTCCATGGTGGTCTAGCTTCACTTGACTCATGATTTCAACTATTGAAATAATACATATGTCTTTATTTTTGTATTTTATGTCAACAATTGATTGTAAAATTTATCCTATGAGGGAGAAAATATATTAAAGAAATATTTATTAAGATAAATTATGAAATCTCAGTATGTACTTTTGTATAGTTTCACGCTATTGTAAAACAAATTTCTAATTTAGAACGAATAATTTAGCAAAAATTGAGCACCGTGTATAGAGAAGTTATTATATGTAAAAATGATATTTAAAATAATCTCAGTAATTGAAATTTAAAATAATTCCAACGTTTCATCTAACTAACTTCTTTGAACTTCTTCAGGGTTTGATTTGATTATTAATCTGAAGAAGTTCAGACAAATTAGCTGGACGAAACGTTCAAATAAAACGATCTATTATCAATGACTGCAGTACAATACTTAATATATATATATATATATATATATATATATATATGTTTTAACTAATAACCGTTTCAAAAGTACACTTATCATACATATATTGTTATCTCTTTAAAATAAGGTCACTAAAATAATTTATTGATTAAAATAACTTGAATGACTTATTTCTGTCCACTACATGACCACTATCGATTAAGTGTGAAAGAACTGAGCTGCGTATTGTCTTTACGTAACCTTTTCCTAACCACGATGGGAGGTGTTTTGTATTTAAATTCAAACAAACAAGGTTTTCAACCACTTCATTACGATGTTTACCTTTTTTTGTTTATTTATTTGAACCAATCAAATTTTCAAAAGAATCTATTTTGATATACATAGATATGGCACATATATTCAATAAACCAGAACATTTTGTTTTACTTAGAAATTATTCAATTCTTTTTCTTTTTTTTGGTTTTTCATTGATATATTCATATTTTAAAAATAAGGTATGCATAAATTAATTTTTATCATTTTAAAACTATTTTTTGTAGATTTCTCTATTCTAGATGTATCTCTGCATATGTGTGTGTATGTATGTATATAGGCATAGTGACATTTTGACTTCTCTTTTCTATTCTTTCTTTCTTTTAAGTCAATATGAAGAAAAGATGTAACTATGTAACCTGATTATTATGAATGTAACTCAATTATTTGTACATAATAATCAATGACATAATAAACTGAATAGTGAACATTATTAAAATTCAGTTTTGTATGTGTGCATTTGTAAACAACCCTAGTGACGGATTCAGTTGTAATAGAAGTAGCTGTATGGATAGCTTTTACTAATCTTTTAGTTACATTTGAGAGAAAAAAAATCAAAGTTCAAATAACATTTTTATATGATCTAACTGTTAAAATAAAATTATTGTTTTCTTAGGTTGATTTTTCGATTTGTTTATTTTTGTATTCAATTAATAAAAAAAATAAAAACGGAGTTTTTATTACGAACTAACAGCAACTGGATGAATCATTACAAAACCAATGTAACAATGAATTATGTTGTTGGTATGAAGTTATTCGACCATGATTTTACCACACTTCCTACTTTGTTTTGGTTTCGTTTATGAGTAAATGAAGTCTATTAAACATTTTTTCTAATATTTCAACTCATGAGTCGATATAAGCTAGACCATCATAGAAAACGTAGTATTAGTGTACGGCAATGCCTATACACGATCACTCACACGTTGAATTTAATAGTCTAACAATCTACCATAATTTTAAATTATTATCAGGGAACTCAATTTATACTAATGTACAAATAAGATACATTTTCATTTTCATCTTTCTTCTTAACTACAAATTAACACAATACAATTCCACAATTTCATTTTTACTTGCTTTCTACAACAAATCTCTTTCCAAAGCACTGTGTAAGGGCTACAACAGATTACATCACTATATTTCTACTCTAATTAAAACAATCTAATATGCAGGATCATATGAACAACTGTTTCGCTTTGGTATGGTTCTTTCTTGTAAAAAGAATTATATGTATGAGATAATATTTCAATAAAAGAAATCATTACGAAAGATAAATTAGATTTTAGTAAATAATATAAATAATTAGTTATAGACATGTGCTTTTTTAATCATAGATGAATCTTGATATGTGATATTTGGAGTCTTATGATATTCGCTTATAAATTTTATCATCACTTGCTTGGTTAAGGAATTTTAACATCATAAATTCATCAAAGGCCCCTATGAAAGTATTCAAATTAATCATTTGATTTATAGCATATGTTTAATGACATGATGATACTGTTATTTTTCTAAAATACAAAATATTTATCATGTTATAACCTATTTGTTAGGGATGTTAGATCCCTAGAACGCACTTGGTAAATACCTTATTTGTGTAATTTTATTTTAAAAATTTGAATTTCTTGTTTTAGCGCCAAAAGCGCTCATTTTCATCTTCATGTCGTATTTCCCACTTAGGAGAATCCTAAACGCTATTGGTTCGTTATATCTTTAAGTATGATATTTTGTAACGCTTCGCAAGGACAATTTTATGCTGTATATATACGTTTGATTTGTGTCTGTTGTTATTGCTCGTAATTCTGGCTTCAGCATTTCGAATTTGGACTTCTCTCTCTAGTTTAGCGGGACGCATCAGAATAGCTAACTTATTGGTCTTTGGTCACAGGACCTTTGTAAATTTCTCAGACTAGGTGAACTCTTAATTGCTTCAAACATAGCACTATCATCAGCAAGAAACAATGTAGATGTGAAATATTTGTGTCGTCAACTTTAATGTCAATATACATTAATTATAATTCCGTAAATTCTAGTTGAGCATTTTATTTTTATCCCAACGTTTTCCGAAATATTTTATTTTTATACTAAAAAATATGCAGCGTAAAGAGAAAGAATGTATTTGTAAAATCTCGGCGAAAAAATTCGAAGTAAATCCAACTTTCCGCCTGGCAATTTGGTCCAAGCTTTTTGATAAGCCAGACAAATCATTTATTTAGTACATTTTTGCTTTAATATTTTAAACTACTCATAAGTAGTAAATATCTACATCTAAGATTACTTGAGATTTAAATTTCTCATTGATGACATTTGATGAAGACAGTAAACGAACTAAACAGTTCAATTACTGAATAAAACGACCCTAATGAGAGTGCCAGTTTACCATGAAATCACTGAATGTCATTCGAAATAATCAAACCGTTTATTTTTACTCTTTCATTAATCTTCAAATATGAGGAATTTATCAGCTGAAGAAAAATACTTTCTCATAATGAATTTATGTTTCTCTATCTAACTTGGCGTCGATTATCTGGTATTATTACCGGATTCGCCAATTGAGAAGAGTCGAAGGAAACCTTTCAATGATTTTCATGATCAGTAGTTCTGTTCCTTCAGACTTATGAAATTAAAAATAAAAACGTAAACTAAAATATGGCTTAAGGAATAACGAAAAATTCAACAAAATCTTCATGCAATCTATGTTTACCATATCTTATACTGAATTCTGTCAAACAATATCCAACTATCGGGTGATCCCATTAGCATTTGCTGCTAAATAAACACATATGATAAAATTACTATTATCAAGCGCATTAAAAAAATTATATTCGGTAGGATTCAATGTGGTGTGCGTTAATTCAATAAATTTCGTAGTCCGCGCTGAGTTAGAAATCATATGAGTCTGAAGAAAGTCGTCATTCTCAAGTCGTTAAGTAAAATATAAATGATCATCTGAAAGTTCATTTCTTATTTTATTATAAATTGAGCAGTATATAACATCTTAGGCAATAGTAAAACAATAATTTTAAGTTATACATGGTTTAACAAGACGGTTCGAGTGTTTCAGATAATATTGTCATTGTACAATATAGTGACAAACAACCCTACTAAACAACATATATCATTCGCTGCTTACTTTCTAGTACAGTAGTTATGCTACCTAATAATAGTAAGTAGTAATGAACCTTATGTACACACTTTTTCATTGAATCTCTATGTGATATTCTAAATACTTGCGGCTACAGACAAAATTTAGCATCATATTAGAACTTAGCAGATGTTTAGTAATCCTTTGTTTTAAGTAATACCTTCATGATGAAATCGATCTAAGCTCCGCAAAACATCTTAACTTCAAACAATTTTTAATGTATTGGGAGCACTTTTCTTACATGCAATTTTATTAATTAATCTTCATGATAATTTGATATATCAATGTTCGAAAAAATAACAGTCTGTTTGTCTATTTTCGGTGTTTATATAAATAATACTGTACAAGAAGAGATATATAAAGTTCACCATTTTTCAAAATATTTCTACAATAATAACAAGCATGTATAAACAAATATTATTGATCTGGTTCTCTGTAGTGTGACGCGATGAGACCCATGAAGCTATGTGTATGAATTTGTAGGGGAATGTAGACCTAAACTATAATCATTTTGTAGAATTCATATAAATTTGCAAATCCGTCACTATTCTCGTTCCTTCCTCCCGTTCAGTCAGTGATCTTGAGTACTCTTAGAAATATGAGGGTGATTATCACTTCGCGGTTGCCCACACTGTGGAATAGTCCTTCTAGAGGTACCTAATAAGGAAATTGGATTAAAGGTGGTCTAAGTGACTTGAGAGCATGACCTCAGTGCCCAAGAAACTACTGCTAGAGGCCAGTCACACACGACTTTTTGTGTGAATAATTTTAGTGTTAACCGCGTACGTGTTGGGAACTTACCACCGGAGACGGACGTCTGTGGGATAAGAAGAGGTGTACATTTTTAGGGTTGACATTTTCTAACTCCACTCCTCCTTGTTGGAGGGTAGAATTTCTGTTATGCTGGTTGTCTGAAGGAAATATCTTACTGCCTTCACATCTCTGTACAGCCAGAAGTACGATTTCGCCTTCGTATCTTGCGCTTACTGCTTTTAGTCTTACCGCTCCTCAACTGAGCTGTCTGGCATGGTAGTCAGTCAGTCAGTCAGTTAGTCAAAACGTAGAGCTTAGTAAGTACGTACATCAACTTCAGTTGTCACACCACATTAGCACCAAAATACAATCGTCGATTCAAATCCCGTAGTGGTAGAGGTAATAAAAGTATAAGCAGTAATCGGAAACATTAGGGTTTGAAGATGTTATTCGATGAGTATAATCCAGTGAAATAAATTTGAAAATAGAAAAAAAAGGGACATGAGGAATTAAGAAGATTAAAATTTGGGGGAACACAAAAAGTGGATGCACTCTCTGGCATGGTAGGACCTTGAGGAACGATTGTTTCAGCCAGTATAGCTCGGCCGGTTCATTACGATAGGCAAGCCCGACCACCACGTCAAGGTGGCAGCAACGGTAGGGTTTCTCCCAGTTAGTCCATGTCGTCCCATGACATCTTCAGATCCGATGTCGTCCATTGCGACTTTGGCCTTTAGGTCTCTCATCAGGATGGTCAGGTCGTTTCCTAAGCACTACGATATGATTGACTTCAGCTCCTCACAAAACTGATCTTTATCGTCTTCTTTCCTATCATTGGTATAGGAAAAACACTAAATAACATTTGTTGTGATTCCCGCCTACTTTGTTTTAAATGATGCTTTGATAATCCTGGGTCCTTGGAATTCGCTTCATATGAGTGCTTTTAGTGGTTCTTTGGACATGGTCAATACAACTCCGTGCATGTGCGCAGCATTTTCGTTTTCACGACCAGAGCACAGTAGCATTTCTTCTGAAACTGTCATTTTTTATCCAGCCGGGGTCCAATGTGTTCCATTTATTCTGAGAACCACCAAGGTGTATCGCCTGATTTCCTCAGATATCTGACTAGTCTTCCCTTTCTCCCTCATTTTCCGAACATTCCATTCACCTGTATAAATTGTTACTCTGGTTGTTAGAATGGGCATCGATTCTGCTACTTCTGATGAGTCTCGGCTTTCAACATAAGATGCCATAATTCTACTAAACTAATAATGCTCAAAAAGCAAGTGAAGAGGAGCATCAGAACTGACAAACGTAAATATGTGGAAGATTTAGCAATGACGACAGAAAAGGCTGCCAGTGAAGGAAACATGAGACGACTGTATGAAACAACAAAGAAACTCTCTGGAAATCAACGTAAACCAGAACGACCAGTGAAAACAAAGGAAGGCAAGATAATCACCAGCATTGAAGAACAACGAAACAGGTGGGTAGAACACTTCAAAGAACTCTTGAATCGACCAGCCCCACTGAACCCACCCAACATCGAAGCAGCACTCACGGACCTCCCAATTGATGTTGGCGCACCAACAATTGAAGAGATCAGCATGGCTATCAGACAAATCATGTGTGGCAAAGCAGCAAGACCAGACAACATTCCAGCAGAGGCACTGAAAGCAGATTTGGAGGTAACTGCAAGAATACTCCACATTCTCTTCAGCAAGATTTGGGATGAGGAACAGGTACCAAAAGACTGGAAAGAAGGACTTCTAGTCAAAATACCAAAGAAAGGCGATCTCAGCAACTGTGACAACTACAGGGGAATCACTCTTCTCTCAATACCAGGAAAAGTCTTCAACAGGGTATTCTTAAACAGGATGAAGGACTCCGTAGACGCACAACTTCGAGACCAACATGTTGGATTCCGTAAGGATAGATCGTGTACAGATCAAATCGCAACTCTACGGATCATTGTAGAACAATCAATTGAATGGAATTCATCACTCTACATCAACTTCATTGACTATGAAAAAGCATTCGACAGCGTGGACAGAACAACATATGGAAGCTTCTTCTACACTACGGCGTGCCTCAGAAGATAATCAATATCATGCGGAATTCATATTATGGATTAATCTGCAAAATCGTGCATGGAGAACAGTTGGCAAAGTCGTTCGAACTAAAGACCGGTGTCAGGCAAGGTTGCTTACTCTCACCCTTTCTCTTTCTCCTGTTGATCGACTGGATCATGAAGACATCAACATCTGAAGGGAAGCACGGGATACAGTGGATAGCTAGGATGCAGCTGAACGATCTAGACTTCGCAGATGATCTGGCTCTTCTATCGCATACGCAACAACAAATGCAGGAGAAGAAAACCAGTGTAGCTGCAGCCTCAGCAGAAGTAGGTCTCAATATAAACAAAGGGAAAAGCAAGATTCTCCGATACAACACAGCATACATCAATCGAATCACAATTGACGGAGAACATTTGGAAGATGTAAAAACCCTTACATATTTGGGCAGTATCATCGATGAACACGGTGGATCTGATGCAGATGTGAAGGCACGGATCGGCAAAGCATGAGCAGAATATTTACAACTGAAGAACACCTGGAACTCAAAACGATTGGCAACCAACACCAAGGTCAGAATTTTTAATACAAATGTGAAGACAGTTCTACTGTGTAGGGCGGAAACCCGAAAAACCACGAAAGCTATCATCCAGAAGATACAGGTGATTATTAACAGTTGTCTACGCAAAATACTTCGGATCCGTTGGCCAGACACTAGTAGCAACAACCTACTGTGGGAGAGAACAAATCAGATCCCAGTGGAGGAAGAAATCAGAAGAAGCGCTGGAAGTGGATAGGACACACATTGAGGAAAGCACCGAACTGCGTCACAAGACAAGCCCTCACATGGAATCCTCAAGGTCGAAGGAGGAGAGGAAGACCAAAGAATACATTACGCCGAGAAATGGAGATAGATATGAGAAAAATGAACAAGAATTTGATGGAACTAGAAAAGAAGGCCCAGGACAGAGTGGGTTGGGGAGGGCTGGTCAGCGGTCTATGCTCAATTGGGAGTAACAGGCGTAAGTAAGTAAGTAAGTAATATCAGGCTTATGTTTCTTATAATAATGCATGAATTTTTAGAACGTTTGAATAGGACGGTCTAATAAAAATCATGCTATAATTTATGAACCGACGAAATTTAGGTAATCTATCTGAATTTTATACGGACACAATTTCGAACATAAGGTTTAACTTATATAACACTTGACTAGTGTCCTCGACAGTCGGAATAATTTACCGATTTGGTTTCGCAAATAAGTTGATGTAACACAGCAGTAAATATTGAGGTTTGATAACACAGATCTTCATGGATCACTGAAAAATTAAAATAAATCTCGTATAAACATCTGATTACCCTAGTTTCAAAAAGAAATCAAATTAAAACTTCACAACCAAGTTTAGCTTTTCTCACATCATCGTAACTTGAGTGTTGGGTCATCTTATTTGCTCAGAAAGTCACTAGACGAACTTCATCATGTGAATCCTAATGGGACAGTAAATGACATTTATTGTTTAGTTTCTTATTCAACTACTTATTTCGTCTAGTAGTATAGACCCAGAAAGGTGAAAAAACAGTAAAGTATCTTCGTTTTACACATAAACATTAAAACAATGATTCTTTCATTAAAACGTCCTAGCAAAAAAGGTTTAACTTAAATCTAACTGCAAAACAGACCAAAAAATCATAGAAATATGAACTAATGTGAATTCTTTGATGTATTCATAGTTTCATATTTCACTTACACATAGAACATTAAACTGTGCTAAAAACAAAGTTCATCAACAAGTTATAATCTATTTCATGTCGTGTGCATTGTTAAACATTTGTTTCGAATTCAAATGTTTGTTATTAAAATCTAAGATATTTCATTGATAATTTTATTTACTATCCATATACATACATATTGGTTGTAAATTATGAAAACAAATGCACAAAAACACATATGATATGAGTAAACAAATTGAAAATTAATGCCATAATCTGAGGTTTGATTTCTACACCTAATGCTGATAAATAAGGAGACAGATGATTTCGTTTAAAACTCTTGTATATAAGGACTGAACAGTAGTGCTCATCATCGGTACACTTATGTTAACAGTCAGACTGACAGAGATGATGACATTTGGGTAATAACCATTGTATAGTACAACTACACTTGCATCTGACTAACATCAACGCCTAGATTTACTATTTTTTGTCTGGTTCATTGAAGTTAACAGACGTCTCAATGCTCATAAGATTCCTATCTTCACAAAGTTAATGTTTACAGATGCTTATTATTCATTTCGAAAATCTCAATAAATTTATGATGAAAACTTGATTAATATGTTTATCTTACCATAGAAAACCTGGACGGCAGTTTTGTCCTATTGTGGGACTCCTCAGCAGTGTGCATCCATGATCCCACCTCGCGAGATCTTAGTCAAATCCTACTTGCCAACAACTTATTTGTGATTCTGTTGCAAAGGTTTACATTTTTTTTAGAATATTTTGATCATCAGGTTAATACCAGTATTCTTACATCATAATCTATTGAAACAAAGTATCACCTATCAAACTGCTAATGCCAGAATAAGATCATGGCCTAGTTAACATTTTTCATAGTAAATAGTTATCTGTGAATGAGTTCAAAAACTCAGTAACTAACCATTCTATATGAAATTCCTTTTCTGATCAGTGTCCTTAAGGCTTTAATCATTGTCTAACGTAAATCAAACACTTCTTTCTATCTTGATTTATCACTTATACAAGAATTTGACACATGTAAACATGATGGATAACTGACTGTTTTATTTACTTAATTATTTTTAATTCACTACTTACTATGCGATAAGTAACTATTACACTATGTGCATGAATGATAGTTTTGCTTCTGAAAGTAACTTCGTTCATTTACCCAATGAAATTATCATTTAATATCTGTTCACCTAGGGTTTCTCATTAAGTTGCTTTGTTAAAATACCAAATCACCTCTTCCCAATATTACATCATTCTTTGTTATTGACTCAATCTAATGATTCTGTAAATAACTCATAATAATATATTAAAACAAACAATTCATCTTGCCGAAAATGTTGAGAGTTCGATTTTTATTTTCTATTTTCTATACCGCGAATTCATGCATCCTTCTTTTGATATTTTTCTTATTACTACACTTATTGTTATTACTCAGGTTATTACTTAGGTATTTGTTATAGAAATTTCATCTATCATTGTTGATGTAATCTGATAACTTAAACCCATACATATTTATCCTAAGTTCTATAGTGCTGATGACTGCTTGACTAAGTGACTGACTGACTGACTGATTGATTGATCTAAAATACCTGAAGTACATTAGATACTAATAATACGTAGTAAAAGTACATGTATATTTAACATTTAATATATGTCATTTTAGAGTAAAACAACTAGTTGAGTTGAACTAATCTTGTTTTTCTCTTTAATTATGAAATAAGTAATGTATGTACTATTAATTATGATTCGTATACTTAAATTATATTTATTATTATATTGTAAATAATTAATGCATACTTTCATTACTATTATTATTATTTTAATAATAACTATTTATCATTATGTACTCATTCAATATGTACTTTTAAATATTAATAAATCTTTATGTAAAAATAAACTTTACCATACAACTGTTGTTCTTTTCTTTTAGGTTTGAAGCTATCACGAGTTTACTTAATCTGCGAACGGAACAAAGTCTCGGTGACCAAAGATTAATAAGCTAGTTATTCTGATGCGTCCCAGCCTCGCTAACTAGAGGAAGAAGTCCAAGTTTGGAATGGAGTAGTATATTCTGCAAGTAGCCAGAAACGAGCGATAACAACAAACACAAATCAAAACGTATATATACAGTACAAAATCGTCCTTGGGGAGAGTTATTAAATAGCATACTAAAAGATGCAACGGACCAATAGCATTCAAGATATTTCCCAAGTGGGAAATACGACATGAAGGTAACAAGAGCGTTTTCGGCGCGAAAACAAAGAAATTCTAATTTTCTAAATAAAATTACAAAATTAGATCCTTTTCCAATTGAGTTCTGGGGATCTAACGTCCCCAACATTTTCAATGATCAGCTTGGAATCGAATGAGTTAAGTAAAACACAAGTGTCTTAAACACATTTTTCTTTTGAAATTCAGATGAAATGTTAACTTGATACTGCTGACTACAAACTGAAATTCTTATTTTTGTGATCATAGTTTATCTGATTAAAGAAAAGGATACTGAAACTAATTATTTAATCAAAAGAAACATTTAGTTAAGAGATCTAACTGAAAACTTTGCAAGATATTAGAAGGCGAAAAACACTAGTTCATTATACGAATATTTGTTAATATTAGGACGAATAGTTTGACTAAAATTGGGCGCCGAGTATAGAGAAGTCATTATACTTGAAATTTATCGTAACGATTGAAATTTAAAATATTTTCAACTTCTTCAAGGTAATAATCAAAATGTTAACGAAACGTTGGAATTATTTTGAAGTTTATTTACTGAGATGATTTCAAATATAATTTTTACATAGAATCACTAGTCCATTAATTGAGAATGCGATTACATATTATTGAGAAATAAACTTAATCATTTCATATACAGAATATTCAACCAAACTAGTAGAAGAAAGAGTAACTATTGAATTATTCAGGAATCGAGCAAATAATTATCCTTCATATTTTAACTAATTAATCCAAATTTGATTAATTCATTTAATTTGAAAAATTAAGATTTCGGTTGAGATCATGAATGGATCAATGGTGGTCTAATATTGATCCATTCATGATCTCAACTAAAACTCAACAATCTCCACAACCCTATGCTCATAATTATCATGTGCTCACTGGTGACTATCTTCAAGATGGATACCCTGGAGTTCTAGTGAGAAGCCGTGAACAGAGGAGTTTAATCGTGTCTGACATGAGACACTTACCTACTGAAGACAATGAAGAATAATCGCTTAATTGTGTGGATTTGTTGAAATTAGACATTGACACCATTGAATACCGGCTCAGTGGTCTAGAGAATAAGCGTCCGTGTGGAAGATCAAAGGTTATGGGTTGAAATCCCATGTGCGGGATAGTAGATGTGCATTACTGAGGAGTCCCAAACTAGGACGAAACGACCGTCCAGTACTTCCAGGTTTTCAGTGATGGTCTAACATTGATTCATTCGTGATCTCAATCAAAACTCAACCATCTCCACAACTCTATAATGATAAATAACATTTCTTCGGCAAATCGGATGTGCTTTATTTTCAACAATAAGGTGATAAATAGTTCTTCACAACTCTTATCCGTATTCACAGCTGTTAATATAGTACGTGATCATGGTACTAATGATTTCCAGACTAATATAAGGCAATTAACTATAATGCTCAAACTTCAACAATAATAACAAAACCGTTAACCTAATGGTAACGAAAGTATTAGTGGTAGAATTGTAGTGAACAAGAATACCAGTGGGGACAATCGAATGTATTTAGGCACACAATTACAGAGCATCTCAATGAAGTCTGAGAGCCATATATTAAATCGGTAATTTGCAAAATATCAATCCATGATATCAAACTTGACTGTTCCTGTTGCAAACATAAATCTATTGTCTCAGATTTCATTGTTCATGTGTTTTCATACCAATTGCGTTTCGTGTCCGTTCTTTCCTCATCGACCTTTTACTGAAATACATTCTATGCCTGACCACCGTCATATACTACTTGTGTGGATATAAGTAACACACACCACAAAATTACTTGCGAACAGTTGGTAATCTACACAACCAGACAGGCGGTCGGCGCAATCCCGTACTTTTCCATAAAATATATTTGGTAAAATAATCCACCAAATTGAATTTGACGTGCTGTAATTAGTTGGTTAATCTTTATATTCAGAATACTTAGATGTAGTGTGTAAAAGTGTGTAACATGTTGTAATCCTGATACAAATATTATTGATAAGTAAAATGCACCAAATAGTTCTTTTACACAAAACAAGCGTGAATACCTTGTGTCTAGAAAAAATTGTAGTGTTCTTGAAGCCTACCAAACAACCGGAGATAAACTAGGTTAATGCCAAAAGATTTTCTGGCTTTAAAAAATATCCAGAAACGTTTTTTCCTCGAAAATTTTAAAGTTAATCCAACAGGAATCTAAAGATCTTCAAATATTTTTCATCCTAATTCCTTGAACAGACTGGTTTGAAATACAGAACTCCGGAAATATTTCTGTACTAGGAGTAGAGATCAGTACTGCTTGAGAGATAATAAGGTTATCTTAATCATAATTAATATGTACTAGTCGTACTCGCGATTTCTTCTACGGATTTATGACTCAACTTGTAAGCATAATTTTCAGATGTATACAATCAATTGTCTCTTGGCTCTTAGCATACTATTGTAATTACTGACTCATGATATCCCGAAAATACCCATTTCTTGGTTTGAGTTGATGTACAAAAGAATTATCAAATGCGTATATTTTACCATAATCCTCTTAAATGAGACTTCCAAGCTCCCATCATAATTAAGAGAAATTAGACATTGACTGAATAACCTGTTATTTGATTAGTAGTGCTACACTGCTTGATTTTATTTTATAAAATATGAAAAAAACTTTGCAGGTTAATATTTTCTCAGCATGATATTATACTACAAAAGAACTATATGAAAAAAAGGATTAAAAAGTATTCAGCATAGGAAACTTTCGATTATATCATTTACCGAATCATATCTATATTTTTAAAAGGGGTTAATATCAGAAGGGGTGTTGTTGAGATTTAAGTAATTTAAATAGTTGAGATCATAAGTCAATTGAACCTAGACTACCATGGAAAACCTGGAAGTACTGGGTGGCCGTTTCGTCCTATTATGGTACTCCACGATCCCGCCTCGCGAGGTTCGTTAAGAATTAATAGAATGATATCAAATCAGTGTTTTTAAATACTGAATATAAGAAGGTAGGTTGTGTAAAAATCTGAAGATTGACTAAAAATGATACAGTGAAATATGCTTATAAGTGGGAGATTGGGGTCCTTTTTTGTCGTCATTTAGATTGGACGAGGTTGTCGACGGGATCTCCACTTTAGTGGCCCGGGCTCTGACTCCAATTTGGTCGTATGAATGGTTGTTATTGAATGATTGCTGCCGAAGCATATGTCCCCTATCCTCGTATATAATCATCGACTTAAATCGCGTTAGTCAATAACAAAAATAAATAACTCAAATAACGAGAATGGACTTTTGAATACATATATTTTGTATATGAAGCGAATGGTATAGAGCAAAGCAAAACGACGAGCAGTGGAAATCGTGGGTAAGCCAACCCCCTTTGGTCAAGCGTTAATCAATATTTGTAGTCACACAAAAATAAGTTACAGACTTGTGATGAATAGAATAAGAAACGTACACACATATATGCACCAATATAAAAACAGTCAAGGTAGGTAACGGAATAATTAACAAGGTTAAAACGTGACTCAAGTAGAATGAATAGATTGGCCAGTCCGAAAGCAAGAATAAGGTATATGGACTTAACATGTCAACCGACACTACAAGGTAAAACTCTAATTGAAGAATATGGAAATATTGTATTAAAGAATCATACATAGTTACAATAATTAATTAGTAATTACAAAAGGTTAGAGTAGTATAATAATAACCAATTACTGGATTTTTAAGCAAAGATGAATAATGGCTAGCAATGGAATCCAGGACCCAAGTTTTATCTTATTTGGGACTCGTCAGCTAGATGTACCTGCGTCCCGGAATTGATGTTCACTCTGGGACTCGAACCCAGTGCCGTTCACTTAAAACGCCATCGCGTTATCCACTTAGCTAATGAGTCCTGATAGCCACCTACTTTTGCAATCGGGTGAAGTTTAAATTTACTTGGTGTTGTTATACTTGTATCTGTCACGGTACTGGGTTTGAGTTTCGGAGTGAACATCAATTATGGAATGCAGACACATCCAGTTAACGAGTCCTAAGTAGGACGAAACGTGCGTCCTGGATTCCACTGCTAGCCACTCTCCATTTTTGCTTAAAAAGCTTGTGACGTATTGCTATATCGAAGCAATCCTCACAGGATGCACATATGCCAACATGAGACTGATCAAATTCAGTCCTAAATAATAATGGAAAGATACAAGTAAAACAACACCAAGCGTAATTACTGGATTTGTTAGATAAATATTTATATAATTGAAGGGTTTCAGTAAATGACACTGTCTTTACTTTTTCATCAATGACTTAATGGATCTTTCTAATAGTTCAAAATGTGATTGCTTGTCTGTGAAAAAAAAAATCAAGGTAACTTATAATGCCAATAATAATAATAATAATAATAATAATAATAATAATAATAATGACAATACTAATAGTTTTACTCATCACTATAAATTTTATATCTGCAGTGGCTTTTTGAACTCCTCCTGGAGTCCCTTTCGGAAGGCTACTGCCGGTCCCAAGACCGCATAAAGGAGGAGGGTTGGGCATGGGGTTAGCGATCCCATCCCGTAGAAAAATAACTCGCTAAAAAAACGCTAACCAGAAAAAATTATTCAAACCATCTAAACTCTGCCCTGGGAATCAGAAGGTCTTCGTTTAGAAGAGTTATGACGCCTCATGATGAAAGCCGAGTTTCTTCGGAAGTCACGAGGCCGAAGCCCCTTCTGACAACCAGAGCAACCATTTATTTAGGTACATGGAATGCTCGCACAATGTGGGAGACCGAGAGAGTTTTCCAAATTGCTTCAGAAATGAGGAGATACAATTTGGAGGTGCTTGGGATCAGTGAAACACATTGGACGCAGGTTGGACAACAACGACTAGCTTCAGAGGAGCTGCTGTTATACTCCGGACATGAACAAGAAAATGCCCCCCACACACAAGGAGTTGCATTGATGCTGTCCAAACAAGCACAAAATGCACTTATAGGATGGGAATCTCATGGACAAAGGATCATCAAAGCCTCCTTTAAAACAAAGAAAGAGGGCATTACAATGAACGTCATCCAATGCTACGCGCCTACCAACGACTACAATGAAGATGCTAAAGATCAATTCTACGATAGGCTGCAGTCAATCGTCGAGAAGTGCCCAACAAAAGACCTGACTATTCTAATGGGAGACCTAAATGCCAAGGTTGGAATTGACTACACCGGATATGAAGAGATCATGGGACGACATTGAATGACTTGGAGAAAGGAACGAAAATGGTGAGAGATTTGCAAATCTATGTGCCTTCAATAAACTGGTCATAGGAAGCACTATATCCCCACATAAACGCATCCACAAAACCACATGGACTTCACCGGATCACACTACGCAAAACCAATCGACCATATCTGCATCAACAAAAGGTTCAGGAGGACGATGGAGGACGCGAGAACAAAGAGAGGAGCTGATATAGCATCAGATCATCACTTGCTGGTCGCCAAGATGAAATTGAAATCCATGAAGCACTGGACAACGGGGCGGAAAATATCACAAAAGTTTAATACGTCTTTCCTTCGACATATTGACAAACTCAACAAATTCAAAATAGCCCTCAGCAATAAGTTCCAGGCCTTTCATGATCTACTCAATGGAGAAGAAACTACTATGGAGAGCAACTGGAAAGAGATAAAAGAGGCAATCACTTCAACATGTTATGAGGTTCTGGACCACAAGAAGCACCATTACAAGGATTGGATCACGGTCGATACACTGGATAAGATTCAAGAAAGAAGGAACAAGAAGGCAGCAATCAATACCAGTCGAACAAGAGCAGGAAAAGCCAAGGGACAAGCTGAATACACAGAAGTAAACAAGCAAGTGAAGAAAAGCATCAGAACTGACAAACGTAAATATGTGGAAGATTTGGCATTGACGGCGGTTAAGGCTGCCAGAGAAGGAAACATGAGACAACTGTATGAAACAACAAAGAAACTCTCTGGAAATCAACGTAAACCAGAACGACCAGTGAAAAACAAGGAAGGCAAGATAATCACCAGCATTGAAGAACAACGAAACAGGTGGGTAGAACACTTCAAAGAACTCTTGATCTGGCTCTTCTATCGCAAACGCAACAACAAATGTAGGAGAAGACAACCAGTTTAGCAGTAGCCTCAGCAGAAGTAGGTCTCAGTATAAACAAAGGGAAAAGCAAGATTCTCCGATACAACACAGCATACATCAATCGAATCACAATTGACGGAGAACATTTGGAAGATGTAAAAACCCTTACATATTTGGGCAGTATCATCGATGAACACGGTAGATCTGATGCAGATATGAAGGCACGGATCGGCAAAGGAAGGGCAGAATATTTACAACTGAAGAACACCTGGAACTCAAAACGATTGGCAACCAACACCAAGGTCAGAATTTTTAATACAAATGTGAAGACAGTTCTACTGTGTAGGGCGGAAACCCGAAAAACCACGAAAGCTATCATCCAGAAGATACAGGTGATTATTAACAGTTGTCTACGCAAAATACTTCGGATCCGTTGGCCAGACACTAGTAGCAACAACCTACTGTGGGAGAGAACAAATCAGATCCCAGTGGAGGAAGAAATCAGAAGAAGCGCTGGAAGTGGATAGGACACACATTGAGGAAAGCACCGAACTGCGTCACAAGACAAGCCCTCACATGGAATCCTCAAGGTCGAAGGAGGAGAGGAAGACCAAAGAATCCATTACGCCGAGAAATGGAGATAGATATGAGAAAAATGAACAAGAATTTGATGGAACTAGAAAAGAAGGCCCAGAACAGAGTGGGTTGGGGAGGGCTGGTCGGCGGTCTGTGCTCAATTGGGAGTAACAGACGTAAGTAAGTAAGTAAGTAAGTAATGGCTTTTTGAGGATCAATGTCCGACATTCATCTTTAATGACAAACCTTTTCTATCAGTTTGTATGCTACAACTATTGATTTTCATCGACCAAGAATTTAACATCAATCCTGACAAACAGTTCTCTTGTTTTTTTTCGAATGGTAGACAAAGAGAGGAATATCTTAACAGATACTGTGTTTCATTTTGAAATCTTCAGTATTTAGCACCATAACAGGTTTTAAGCCGATTATAATGCTTTATGAGTAATCACATTTAACATTCATAATAATTCAGATTAAACAAATCTAAAACATGATGTATTGTCATATTTTCGCCATTGGAAATTAGGTACCTCAAACATTTGAGTAGACCATCATAAGTTACGTAATTCCGTGATAAAAACATTCCTACTTTAACCAGTAGACTGAAGATTTCAAAATCACTTTTTATCTGAACAGTATGGTAAATTTATCACCACTCATGTAAACAATATGGTTCGAATCAACCCGTAATTACCAAGTAGTTTACAATGAATAGTGATAGTTGAATTCACATCACAGTAACATAAAAATCCATTTTAAAAAATTATGATGAACATCAAATTCATACAAAAAATAGCATTTGGATAAAAAGAAATAGATGAAACTTATTATCATATCAAACGTACTGAAACCAATAGAGTACATTACAGTAACCTAACGAATTAACGCTTGACATAATAATAAAAGAATATAATTACTATCATTATTTGACCGTTTTCAATTGTTTTTGTTTCATCCACACAATAAAAAGTGACACTTTCTCATACCCAAATACACCCACTTCTAATAATACAATCCTATGTACAATGAAAATATTATTATTATTATTAGTAATAGTAGTAGTATTGTTAATTGTTTTTATCGTCTTTGTTTTCAAAAAAAGACAAACAATACTGAAAAAAGAAGCATCTTAAAAAAATAAAACAAGATTATAATGAACTTATAAGGTCTACGGTTCTTATTTTTGTATATGTCTGGTGATAATTGTATAACAATTAAATTAATTTCATTCATTGTTTCTATTCATAATTCAGTTACAAAAAAAAGATAATTTAATAATCAGTCTCTGATTGAGATCATGAATAAACCAGTGTTAGACCACTATTGAAAATCTGGAAGTAATGGACGGTCATTTAGTTCTATTATGTGACTCCTCAGTAATGCATATCAACGACCCCGCAAGCGTGATTCGAAACCAGGATCTATCTGTCTTGTGCACGAACAATTAACCCTCAGACCAATGAGTCGGTATCCAACAGTATTAATGTCAAATTTCAACCAATCCACGAAATTAAGAAACTATCTTTCATTGTCTGAAGTAGATATCTGTCTCATCAATCGTGATGGCTTTCCACAGTGGAAAACATATAATAATCATAAACATACTCTTTTGTTGAAACAAAATTTCAAATCGGTTCGAATAAATAAATCGTTTATACAGAGAATCAAATAAATTTTGTTTAGTTATAGTTTATGAAGTTTAAAACTAAATTATACTACAGAAGTTGAGTAACTCTTAAAATGAAGTTAAACATTTTTAGGACAAATAATGTAATTAATCATAGCGATACTTGAAGTTTGTTTTTTATAATCAATCACAATGTGAATAGTAAGAGAGAATAGTTTATGATCAACGAAAAAGAATGAATATAACATAATGTATTTTTCACGAATAATCAATTTATCAAGTTTAATTAAAGGTTCTTCTGTCTTTAAATCAGCGTAAGGTCAGTAAAGACATTTATTCATATAGGTTCAAATGATTTACGCATATGAATCTTAATAAAAATGATGATAGTTATTATGTTTCTTTTTGTCTTACGATTGTACGTTTTATCAATTCCTACAACTTTCTCTCAACCACTTATTGATGAAGGTGTTCTTATTATGTTTTTCAAAGCATACATCTTTGTAGTATTCTAATCGATTCATTATTGCTACTTCATTTATTATATTCAGCACAATTACACAGGTCATATAAGTGTCTATAATTCAGTGCATAGATAGTAAAGATACATTTTCCTCGAAGAAAATATAGTATCTTTATCAATGCTTCTGTATAAATAAATATTAAAGTAATCTCAAAATAAACATTCAGTGATTAATTACTGTTATCTGATTTCGACCACGATGATTACACTTTTTCGCATGACTCAAACCAACTAGTAATAATCTCATAAATTAATACCACATGTTTCTTGTTTAACGTGATCACATTATCGTTTACACGCCGTATCAAATTAAATGTTGTCTAGGTATGCGTATTGTATTCGTCATAAAGATTACAGTTAATAAGGCTTTTTCTTCAGTAGATTTATCACAACTACATAGTACTGTCTGCTCTCGGTTGCTATTATTTACTTAATTGGTCCACTATTATCGAAAAAAACTATGCTCATAACTAGTTATAGAGGTTGCGTTTCATATGACCAAGTATAAGCAGGGTATAATGTCAAATATTGACAGTCCTGTTGGTGGTCATTTTCTTTTTGAACAGCTCAGTGTTCGGTAATATAGGTTTAAATCATGGGAAATATTGGTCAACTCAAGATTGCGGATATATATTTCTAATATGTTTCATATAATTAATGGACGACAATTTCCTAAAGACTGCCTTCAATCGCCTAACACGTAAAATCATAATTTCCCATTTAGCCAATCTTATGTATCCTCAAGTAATATACTTAAAACTGTGAATGTAATACAAGTTCTGTATTTGAAGCATTAATTACACTATAAAAACCTATCGTTAGAATTAATCATTATTCGACAAGCATTAGCGGGCTTAACAAAAATCTTCTCCACACGATCTATTCTTTAAAACAAACAACCTTCATAATATGTTATATACATAACTAACTGATTACAGCTAAATAATCATTAAAAATCAAAAATCACTGATTATACATTACATTCTACTTGAAATGAGTTCACGATATAACCTACAAATTGAACAACATCCACGAACTTCCTATATATATTCGTCACTTCATAATTATTGATTTCTTTTTATTTTTTTCTTGAAGTAATATCTTTACTAAAACTCTTATCATCAGAAGGGGTTTTGTGGGTATGATAATAATTTTAATAGTTGCGATCATGAGTCAATTGAAGCTACACCACCATGGAAAACCTGGAAGCAGAGGACGGCCGTTTCGTCCTAGTATAGGACTCCTCAGAAGTGCGTATACACGATCCCGCCCCCTACGAGATTCGAACTCAGTACCTATCAGTCTCGCGTGCGAACGCTCAACTATTAGACCACTGAGCCGGCATTCAACGGTGTTAATGTCTAAATTCAACCAACTCTTATCAACAATCGCGCTTGTACATAATCAACAATAATTTATTAAATTCCTTATTATTAAAAAAGTATTTAAAAAAGATTCTTTTATTATAGTACATGTAATAGGTATATTTCTTTGCAATACAAAATTACATAACTCATAGTAACAAACATCATAATTGTTGAACATAGTAAATAACTAATTAACATTAAATACTAAGATCAATGTTTCAATCCATTTTTATGTTGTTTTATATGTTTAATTGTACATTAACTGGATTATTTTAACCTTTTGGTGTACGCCATAATAAAAAGATATTTGGTCCATATTTGAAATGAAGAGCTTTAAACGGTTCATGTGAAAAATTCATACAATATGATCCATTTAATATAATTACTTGCCATACACGATCATATGTTTCATCTAAATATTGTTTTAATTTATTAGAGATTTCTTTAATTTCTGATTGTTTGAATTCTTTTAAATCACCCATAAGTTCACGTACATGTTCAGTAATATCATATTCAGCTTGTGGTGACATTTTTGATAGAATTATTTCAAAATCTTTTGAAGGTTTCGGTGTTGAAGCAACATTCACTTTACTACGTTGAACTTTTTCTATACACCTATTAAAAATAGTAAGAAAATGTAATAAATAATATATATGGAATAAATTTTAAACAAACTATGTATTTTCAATAGTTTAAATCATGAGTCAATTGAAGCTAGACCACCATGGAAAACCTGGAAGCACTAGATGACCGTTTTGTCCTAGTATGGGACTCCCGTGAGCGGGATTGCGGGATTTTTATAAAATATACTAGAGATAATAAATCATCTGATTATTAAAAAAATGACAACTAATAGCAAATTTATAAGCCAGTAAATAATTCCCAAACAAATTTTAAGGACGTTTGAAAATATAAAAGCTACATTGAAAGGCTTCTAATTAATACAATATAATTGATATTAAGATGATGGAGAAGATTTGTAGCTCAGGTGGATGATTTTGATGGAGTTTTGTTCTCTCTGAGCTGGAGAAAACAAAACTCTATCAAAATAATTGATACTTGTAGAATCAAAATAAACTAGACTAAAACCTCAATTGTTTAGTATTATTTCAAGGCATAATATTAAGGATATCGCTTAGCAATCTTTATTAATTAGTTACAAGATACGTATTTTTTTTGTTGTCTTTGTAAAATTATAAATTTGTTACTTTAATTATTATGTAACATGTTCATTATAATTGAGTTTGTTACATTGAAATTTAATAATTTGAGAATTAATTTTAATTAGTTTTATTAAAATGTCATTAAGTTGACTGTATGAAAAGTATCATTTGAATGGATAAGTTCAATAGTTTTACATAGTACATAGTATTATTGTTCTAAATATTAAATAAACAATTCTCTCTCACAACAGACCCGGTTGAACTCTACTGATTAATGCTTCTTACTAGAAATCCAGGAAATACCTCTTGAAGTCAGTCACTAGTGAACATATGTCTAAGAGGAATTTCCTGGAATTCTAGTGAGAATCAGAGACCAATGGACTTCAACCGGGTCTGTCGTGAGATAGTAACTCACTGAAGACAATGATGGATGTGTCGCTCAATTCCGTGGATTAGTTAAAATTAGTCAATGACACTGTCGGATGCCGGCTCAGTGGTCTGGTGGCTAAGCGTTCGTGAGCAAGACCGATAGGTTCTGAGTTCGAATCTCGTGGGCGGCGGGATCGTGGATGCGCACTTCCGAGGAGTCCCATACTAGGACGAAACGGCCATCCACTGCTTCCAGGTTTTCCATGGCGGTGTAGCTTCAATTGACTCATGATCGAAACTATTAAAATTATTATAAAATCCACAAAACCCCTTCTGCTACTAAATGACTCTCTGTTTGAAACGAATTTGTAAGGATGAAAAACAGTTCAATTGAACTTTGTGCCTATCATTATATATATATATATATATATATATATATATATATATATATATATATATATATATCAAGGTACTTAGACATTAATATGCTAAATTACTAAATAATTTCATACTAAACATTCCTATCGGATCAAATTGTTTATCAAAGAGTTCTGAATGCGATTCTCAACTTCCAGTAGTTTAGAAATTAAAGAAAATAATGTGATCATAAAGTTGACTGTCACTATTCAGTGAACTATATTGTTTTGTGTTTGACATTTTGAGCGATCGGCCAACGGATAACATTTATTCTTATATTTTTACTTATCTATATCTGTCTCACAGGAAGGTTACCTACAAAATCAAAGTAAAGCATGCATCCTTGTACATTCAGCTAGACACTAGGTATCAATACAAACGAATATTGTATTATTAATATACTCAGGTTACAAGTATTCTCTTCAAGGATTACATAATGTTCACAGAGAAAATGCATTCAATTAAATGAATTTACTTCTAATTTAGAACTACTCATCAATCTTAACTACTACGTTAAATAATTTTCTATCTTCTCCAAAGTTCTAGTATTTTTTTCTGTGTTGTTTGTAACTCAATTTCATTGTTTAAAGTATTAGGAATAGTATTTACAATAATAATACTAATTGTAACTTCAAGTCGTTTACAGCTAATGAGAAACCTCAAAATACAATGAATTCACTTCTTTCTACAAATCATGTTATTCTTGTTTAAATGTATCAATGAATTAGTCTATCTGTATTATATCAATGAAACGATGAGTATAAGTCTTATAAATTCATAAATATCAAACACTCTTTCTATATACAGTCTAAATTTTTAATTGATAGATTGATAATATAATATACAAATTTGTATATGTAAAGCATAATTGATGGGTTTTAAAAAGTACACTAGTGAACATATCAAATTTTTAAGGTATGAAGAAATCTGAGTTCATTTTGTATTATTTGTTTGAATCTTGTCATTGATATTCAGGACTGTAATTGATGAGTCTCTTATTGGCATATGTGCATCTTGTATGGATTGTCTCAATATTGCCTTAATTCCCAAGCACTGTAAGCAAAGATGGATGTTGGCGATCAGGACTCAGTAGCTAAGTGAATAACGTGAATGCCTTTGAAGTGAACGGTACTGGGTTTTGAGTTTTGGAATGAACATCTACAGGATGTTGTAGTTTTACATTAAGGACACCCATAGAAAACCAAGAACTAACGTGTAGCTGTTTCATCATAATGTGAGATTACTCAATAGCATGCACTTATGCCCAATTCAGGATCTCTTACCTATGCATACTCATAATAACGACAGAAACCATAGTTTGTTTGGAATATATTTTTCGAAATAAATATCAAATTAAAATACAACCAATATTTTGTGAACGACTTACATTTCTGATTGATTTAGGCCTAATGCCCTGCAAAATTCTTCCATTGTTATTTGATCATCTTTATCAACATCAAAACGATCCATCCATTGCTGTGGACCAAGAAATAAAATGTTAATAAATACAGGTATAATAATAGATACTGTGACCTGGTTTACAGACATCATTGCACACCAGTGAAAAAGCTGTCTAACATAGGTCATCTGGTAACTTCAACAATATTCAACAATCACCACAAACTCCATGTACTGATAGTTATTATACGTTCACGAGCGACTAAATTTGAAGGAAAATTTAGAGTCCCAGTGAGAAGCTACGACTAGTGATGCTTCAACGTGTCGAATGTTAAAACGTTGACTACCAAAGACAACGGAAGATCGTTGCACAATGTCCGGAACTATAAGTTTACTGTAATTGTAAAATGTGAGTGATTAAATTCTGAATCAGAGGGTTTAAAGATGGACGGCAAGTTTTTAAATAATTATAAAATGTTTCTTCAATGTTCAAAATGCAACTGATAATCTGTCTTACCGCTTTAACCTCAACATTTTATCATTTCTTATACATTTTGTGTTTGAATCTATTTTTTTTATTTTAGAGAAACTAACTTGTAATGTAAGGATCATGAACTTAGAACGTCTCTAATAAGTAACAATGATAATTATTTAAACATCTCATCACTAATTACTTCCACTATTATGAATGATACATTTACTGATGATTGTCTCTAAGTTGGAAGTAATGAGTTATAGAATTATTTATGATGGAAGTCGAATAGACTATTTAGTTGAAAATTTAATTTTGTAATTGATATTTCATTGTTGTTGACTTCTCTACATTTCCGTCACATCAAGGTATACAAACCGTTGTAACCATTGTAATATCTTGATAAATATAACTGATTAGTTATAACTATTATTCTGTTACGAATCTCTTTTTAACAAAATCAGACGCCAGTAGTAACTGCAATTTTACTCATTTAATCATAATATCAGTGACGGGTTGATTGATTATACGGTGTTTATCTGACATTCGCTTGAGTTCCGAATGATATTTGACTTGGTACTGTTTGCTTGAATCTTTCCATTGATATTTAAGACTGCGATTGATCAGACTCTTATTGGCATATGTGCATACTGTGTGTATTGCCTCAATATTGCCTTAGGTAACAAGCATTATAAGCAAAGATAGATGGTGGCTAGCAGTGGAATCTAGGACGCGCGTTTCGTTATATTTGGGACTCCTCAGCTTGATATGCATGCATCTGAGTTGATGATCACTCCGGGACATTTTTATTTTTCTGCTCATAATCTGTAAATTTATTTACTATCTAGAGGGAAAGGATTAGCATCATAAATTTGGTCTCTCTGGCGGTTATCAATATTATGATCTATCAAACAACGTTTCGCTCATCATACTAACATCCGAATGGTATTCGGAACCTGTAGATGACTACAGTAAGGTGGAAGATTATCTATTAAACAGAAATTAATAACGTACAGAAACTAACTGTTATGTAAATGAGTATATATATATATATATATATATATATCTGTAAATTTTATAATTTACCTGGACCAAGTTTTGATCAAGATTTTTCTTCTTACAATAATCAACTAATTCACGCCGTTGAGCAACTAGATCACCATCAGAACATACATGAAGATATGCTTTGATAAAGTCTTCCAACATTCTGTTTATTTCTCGAGAAAATATCGAATCTGAAATTTATAACTTTTTATATTCGAAAATACGTTCGCTTCAATGAAGTGCTACATATATATATATATATATATATATATTTATAGATCATATATTAATCACAATTTGCATATTGTGTAGGGTTTTTTTAGCGTTGGCTAAAAGCGAATACCTAATAAGTCCATTTGAGGTCATTTTAAAACAGAAAATAAAGACAAACATAGAATTTAATGTATTGGTGTATATGTATAGGTGTATACGACTTAGTGTGCACTTGTGTGCGTATGTAAATTCAATTGTTTTAGGTTTAGAAATTATGCTTTTGATAACAGAGTTACTTGGATAAACACATTTCATAAGTGGACTCGTTGTTTGTGCACCAATATATATAAACGTATGTGTACATCTATATATATTTCTCTATCAGTGAAGTATTTGATAGTAGTCTGCCAAAGGATTTTCTATTTTATCTGAACTTATACTTTGTAGTTATGTCTATCTGGGTGCTTGTGTGTGTATGGTTGTTTATAAAATGAGACCGGCCATACAGTGAATATTAATTGAGAATCAAATTGTTAGTATTACTGATGGAGTAGTGAATCAACCTAACTGCTTACAAAACTGTACTAATCAATAAGTGGCAAAAAACACTCAGGCCACACAAAGAAAATGACTGATAGATATCAAAAACGAAAAAGTACAATTATCAGTATTGGTTTGCGGAGATTGTTTAGTTTTTTATTGAGTCTACTACTGGACGACCGTTTCGTTCTAGTTTGGTACTCCTCAGCAGTGCGCATCCTCGATCCCACACGTGGAATTCAAACCCAACATGCAAGAATAATATTCTTGCTTTGTTCCTTTGTACTATTTAAACTTGGATTAATTTTGATTTGGTTATCTATTCTCTGAAGAAGTGGCTTATATCGAGTCATGAAACATCAGAAAATCTAATGTTTCTACTCATTGGGATATTACAAATATATTAATTTATTTATTGTATTAGAAAGAGTATTCGTCATCAAGACAAGGAAAGATTAATAAGCGTCTCCTTTCGAACTCATAGGTCAGGGTTTTGGCGCTTGATGGCAACGGCTTCAGCAAACTTCAGAAGACTGGAGTTTGGCTAACTACTATTCACCTGAAAGGATTGAAATGTATCTACCTGATGTCCTGTATCAAAGAGATGTTTGGTGATTGTACAGTTTAGAGTCTTTCTTTCCTTTGCTCTGAGACTTTTTCGAACATGTTGAAAAAATCTAAGATATACCCTCCTTTTTGTTCGGCCAATGTAGCTGCTTTGGCAACTACGAAATAAAAATGAATTCATGCTATTCTGTTAGAATATTTGGATAAGTTGACTGATAACTCTCCAATCTATATCATACAGTTATTTCTATTATAGGCATAACATCTAAACGTATCCCTACATTCTACTTTTGATGTTTATACTTTAAATGATTAAAGTAATAGGGACTACGTTTAACTTTTAGTATGAACAATAACATTGTAATATAAGTATACTTACATAATAACTTGCAAATATCAATGAAACATACATTATAGATATGATACAATCTAAAATATAATCAATTATGTTTTTATAATTAGTAATATTATTATTATTATATTCATCATTTAGAAAATTACTTTTTTTTAGTATTTTGTTTGAATGAATTAAGATAAATTAATCAAATCTGTTAAATGAACTTTGTACACTTCTCTATATACATGAAGATATAATAAATTACATTATTAAATTAGTTTAAATAATTATATGTTGACTTGAAAATTTTTATTAGTTAAACAAGGATTAAAAATATACTAAATTGAGTTGCTGAGTTAATCATCATCATCACTGTTAATAATATGATCACTAAATTTAATCAGAACAGGCGAAACATTGAAGAAGTACATTGTAGCTAGCTAGCTAGCTAGTTAGTTAGTTAGTTAGTTAGTCAGATAGATAGATAGATAGATAGATAGATAGATAGATAGATAGATAGATAGATAGATAGATAGATAGATAGATAGATAGATAGATAGATAGATAGATAGATAGATAGATAGATAGATAGATAGATAGATAGATAGATAGATAGATAGATAGATAGATAGATAGATAGATAGATAGATAGATAGATAGATAGATAGATAGATAGATAGATAGATAGATAGATAGATAGAGATATCAATATGGTTTGAGCTATTCATTTACTGGACCGATGATAGGAATAGTTAACTATACAATACCAAATGTTATATGAATATTAATTGATTCAGTAAATATCGATTATATTAATAATTAACGTTATAGTGATTACTTATTTAAAATGATAGTTCAATGTCTTAATTATCATTACATAATTATTTACAATAATTCATAGTTTATTATTCCATTATGTGCCATTTTACACATTTGTACATAATAAACAACTTTCATAACTAGAAACAATGAATTTAATATATTTAAATCGTCAATGGAATATTCAGTATTAAAAAACAGTCATATTTCAATTCCTTAATTGTTTAGATCTTGACTAGAAATACAAGGTCATAATTAATTTAGTGAACTATGGTAGATCAAATATTAAATTAATAAAATGAATAACTCACGAATATGATTAACCTTCTTCAAGTGATTGAAGTAATAAAATGTACAGTATTTACATTAAGTAAGTAATTTTTGTCTGAATGTTATTATTGTTTCTAATGTAGGAGGCTTATGAAGACCATACAATTTAAGGATGAATTGTATCATTGACTAACTTGACTTCAACAACTAAACACATATCATTAAACTTCTCAAATATGTTCATCAATAATCTTGGCAAGGCTTGAACCTAGAACCGTTCGATAACTTAAGAAAATGGTACGCCAGTGATCTGGTCACTAGAAATTTACACTTTAGTCACCACAACTTTCATAAAAATGGTTATTTTTAAATAAGCCGACACCTGTAAACTAACGTTCCTGACTACTTGCATAAAACGTTTTTAGACAAAATATAACGCGAAATACACGAGCTCCTGTACAAATTGTTTATTTTCCTACATTTATATACCCGGTTCGTTCATGGTTAATCCTGTAAGCTTTAAAGGAGAATGAAAATATTTCCTTTTGTCCCCCCCAAAAAAAGAAATGAAACTGACATGCTGAAATAAGTTCTCATTATCCAATAAAATAAAGTAAAATAATTATGTTAATCAAAAGGATTTATGGTTATCTAGTTATTATACCCAGACATTATACAAGAATTATTGATATTAATGCTGAAGCCTAAGTAAAACACGTAACAACATCAATGTTAAATCAAACACTGAGTAATACAAACCTTTTTCGACCATTAATGCTTTTCGTAACTTTCACTGTATAGTGATATCATTTTTAGTTGATTAAAGTTTCTTATTAACAGTGTGCTTATTCTCATGATGAAATAGTTAGCACGGTTTGTTAAACATCATGTTTTATAACGACCCTTTTCTTAATGTTAATGTAAAACTCTCATTCAGTTTTGCGTTTTTATCGTTACTCGGATATAATTCAGCCATCTCAATGATAGTTGAAACACTGCATTCGAAAAAAGCTATAGCTAAGCCTGTTCATGAAAAATAAACATAATTATCCCCAGTTAACACTTGTATTTCTGTCATCTAATTTCTGACTTCTTATTCATAACGTAATGATGAAATTTTGTGAGAAAACATTCACTACTTAAATACTATTAAAGCACTATGTTTGAAACTAAATAATTTCATAGAAATAATCTTTTGTTCAATTATTCATTAATTCTTATCAACGAACTCTACTGTTGATGAACAGTTTCATAGATGAAGTGCGTTTTGCGGTATTGACATAATTTTGCACTTCGCAAAGGTTAAGTAGAAATATGTACTATTTGATCAAAACCTTATAAAAAACAAATACTCCAGTCGTAAGCATACAATCAATTACAAGGGACTGAAAAGAACCATATACCCAGTCAACGAATTGAAAACTCTCTCCATTTGCCTTCAAGACACTACACTAATAATAGTAATTTTGATAACGCTTTGCATCTGGGTCTAGCAAACTCAATACTTCTTCAGTTTCAATTTACTTACATATGTAAATATTTGCATTATAAATTACTATCGTGTGAATTAGAACAACACGTACACGTGAATAACTAAAAAATGCATTTTCTACGTTTGAAATGCTATGATATTTTAGAAGAAGTAACATATCCCGCATCAGATTTTGTTTTATATACCACAATGAGTTATAACCCTGGAGGCAAATAAGACATACATTACGGAAATCACCAAATTCTATCACGATGGAAGCAATAATTTGGAACCCTGATATTAAGAGGAAAAGGGAAAGACCAAGGAACACACTGAATTGTGAACTGGAAGCAGATATTAAAAGAATGAATAGCAACTAGAAACAACTAGAGAAGATTGTCGAGGACAGAGATCGACAGAGAACAGTGGTGGGTGACCTACGCTCCTCCATGTGGGGTAACAGGAGCAAATAAATAAGACTACTATGAACAAAATAAGTATAAAATTTTGATATATTTTGTAGGATGCTTATAAATATGCTGAAACGCGAATATACTTCGTATATAATGTGCATGATGGATGTCGTACTGTTGTAGCAATTGCTTGATTTATCTATGCATGTAAGTATTTTTGCACAGACGTCTCTTAAATACCTTTGAAAAACATTCTGTTTTCTTTTTGTCATGCATAATTAAATGTTATTTTAAATCAAAAAGCTTTATATTTAAGCCACAAAATCTACTTGCTCAGCCTCAAATGCCATATTAGATAGTGGCAGCAAGATAACGGGAAATGAATTATCAAGAACAAAATTACGTAATAGCTTTGGAAGTCATCAGAAGTAATTGTTTATAAAGTAAATGCAGTTGATAAATACTTGAAATCATTTAATGATCTTGATTACATTATACAATGTCAATTCATTTTTACCGACTTTCATATTGGACAATGGAATATATTTGACTATTTTTTTATAATTGTGCAAAACTCCTCTATTTTGTGACAGACTACTACATGTAATAGATTACTTACAAATAAGATTGTCCAACTTCAAAAAATTGATATCTTCAAGAAGAGCAATTTCTTCATTCAAAAATCTTTATTTTCTTCTTTCAACGAATTCATTTTATATTCACTTGATATTGTTTACTTAACACTTCCCATTAATGTTTAGGACTGCAACTGATCTGTCACTTATTGGCATCAACTCTGAGATGCAGGCACATCTAGCTAACTTACTTACTTACTAACGCTTGTTACTCCTCGTGGAGGAGCACAGGCACATCTAGCTGACGAGTTCCAAATGGGACGAAACGCGCGTCTTGGATTCCACTGCTAGCCACTATCCATCTTTTCTTAGAATACTTTTTATTTTGTAAATCTTATTGTTTTCGCCTTATTTAAATATATATTAGTTCACAATATTGATGAAAACCTAATTTTGAAGTATTTATCTTCATTTCTCTATTTGCAAACTTCCTCAAAACCCAAATATCTCTAGTAATCTTATTGTAAACCTTTTAATTAGTTACTTAGCTTTGAATATAAATCTTCTGTTATAATATATTCTTATAATTATTCATTCTATAAATATTATTTCTTTTGAGGGAATTAGAAAGCCGCTCCAATACTAACGATATAACTGTTTAAATATGCCAAATTTAAACAAAAAGAAGGAACCTAATTAAAAGACAAATTATTGTTATCATTCAGTGTGAATTCGGTAATTCTTTCCAAAATAGGTATAGGTATTTATTCATTATTTAAATTATATTGATAAATTAAGATGAGAAAAGATCAATTTCACTTAACAGAATAGTTTGTTGAGCAACTTTTTAGTTTGTGTTTAGGATCTACTCAAAATCTCAAACAAAATTGTCAGTTATTGTGGGGTGGGGTGGGGTGGGGTGGGGTGGGGTGGGAGTAAACACAGTCAATCGAGATTGATAAACTAATATAGTTCATTAAAAAAATAGAATTATATCTTGTTTCATAACTTGTTATTAATTTAAAACTTTCAGTGTTTCTAACAATTACATAAAGTTTAAACAATATGCTTTATTTAGTAAAAGTTGAAGATAGAATCTTCTTTTCTATAAGAAATAATAATCATTTATTCCTAATAGTAACTAATGGATTATATATAGTTTTGCAAGAAAAAAAAAACCAAAAATTAAAAAAACCCACTATTAACAATGATAGATGATATCAGGATGTAAATTGAGTATGAAATTGATGTCAATTTAATTCTTTTTATAAATATTCAAGATTACAATACTTTTGGAGATGGATATTCTGAAAAGAAACAGATTAGACATTCTCCCTCTCTCTCTCTCTGTACGTGTTTTAAATGAAATACTTTCTGATTCTTATAAGAGAGATTATTGTTTTATTGTAAACAACGTTTTTAGCTTGACAGTATCGTCAGAAAATCTAAAGTGGCTAATATCAGTAAATACTGGTAGCATGTTTTATGTTGATGAACACTTTTCAATTTAATGTATTTAAAGCTTAATCTTAGAAGAATCTTTTACCATTATACATTATCAAATCCTGATAAGCAATGAATTTCATTACTTACCTACTTACTTACTTACTTACTTGCTTGTTTACTTACTTGCTTACATATATCCTAGCTTGCTTACTTACTTACCTACTTGCTTACTTACCTACCTACTTACTCACCTACTTGCTTACACCTGTTACTCCAAGTGAAGGAGCGTAAGCCGCTCACCAACACTCTTCATCCAACCTTGTCCTGAGCAATGCATTTCATAAAATGAAAATATTCTAACCTTTTATAAATTTTCTTTCGAAATAATACTTCATATATGTTAGCTCATATATTCTCTTTGATATTTGTTCACTTTTTAATAGCGTTTATTATAAATTCCCTTAGTGTAGATTCATAAATAAACATTTTTAAATCAATATTCTTTATTGTATAGAAAACATAACAAGTGAAATGTTAATTAGACATAATGAATTCACTTTGAGTAAATGTTCACATAATTTTAATATACCTATAACTCATAGTTACATCTACAAAGTGACAAGGGATAATTATTAGGGGATTTCACAATTCATATGTCTTCTTTATTTCACTTTAGAACTAATCAACTTTGTGTATATTTTGTAACGTAAACTCAATATAAACATTCAGGTAGATTTATAGACATTTCTAAACTTGAATAAATAATAAAGTTAATTTATATATAACTTATAAAATTTTATCAAACTGAATATCAATGTACAGATATTAATAACAGTTTAGAATATTCCATTGTTATTATCTAGTATAGCCAGTGATCAATATTTGTTATTATATGTGTATTCTGAGCTCATTAAACCGGTATAGTATACCGGTTGCATCTAGTAGACAAGTTAAAAATAATAATGATAATAAAACATTCACTGCTAATCACATATCGAATATACTAAAGCAGTTTACAGTTAGTTAGAAATCTGTCATAGCTAACAAGTATTTGTGTGTAAACCTGTCTTTTTAAATCTTAAAGTTGCTTAAAACGGGAGTCTTCATCAAAAACAAGAAGAATAACACGTCTGTCTACTTGAATATTTGGGCTACTTGCTCCTAACATCTAGATATTTCAACAGGTTATTTTTTTATTGTTTGTTTTAACACATTGTTATATCTATTAACCGCATAACCTATGAAAAATTTGCGACCTATCTCTTTACAATGTACAAAAAAGTGCAATCCATAACATTGTGCTAATTGGCAATATTCATTGAAAAAAATGAACATTAATCAGATGTCGATTCCTGAACTGCTAACTCCTGATCAATAATTGGCAAAATGTTCTATCTTCAATTTCTACTAAGTCTAAACATATATCATTATGAGAGTGTAATCTCAATTCAAGACTCCTGGTTAAATAATTTAGAGATTTATTCTCTGAAGAAATGGCTTACACTAAATCACGAAATATCAGAAAATCTAATTTTTCTACTCATTAGGATATTACAAATATATATATATATATATATATATATATATATATATCAGTATTTATGTATGTATTGCATGAATTTGAGATTTATTTCAACTTATTCATTTAATTCATTCACTTCAATCAACTTTAAAAATAAAAGTTTAGTGGAGATTGTAATAATTTCAATAGTTGTGATCATGAGTCAATTTTTCATGGTGATCTAACTTCAATTGACTCATGATCTCAGCTATTGAAACTTATTGAATCAAGGATAACTATAGATATTGTTTCTGTTCATTACCATTGCCCTGCTTACCTTCAAATGTATATTTCTCTTTCTATAGAGTATATAATCATTTAACATTGTGTTATTATTTAATTACATGTAATAAATTAAATAGATTTAATTAAAAAAGTAATTGAATAATGAAATAAATAAATAATAATCTTTAATGAGGTTAGTGAAATAAATTATACAATATTTAAAATATAAATATTATTTGTATATTTAAGTTAATTGGAGCACGTCATTGACCCTGTATATTAAGAATTCTATTTAATATTATTAGAAGGTATTCATTTTTCATTTACATCTTGATTGATCACTTGAATATTTATCCAAAATGAAATATCCATTTGATTTGTTCATACACAAAATATGTAAAAAATAAAACACTTTTGTGACCCGGGATCTGATTTCAATTAGATTATAATATACTGATTGTTATTGAAATACATATGTTGGCTATCCTCGTATATTTTTTTCGACATAAATCGCGCTAGTGTATAACGGAATTAAATAAGTCAAAGATGAGAATGAATTTTGAATATGTATATTTTGTACACTCGTTGATCTGGACAGACATTCAGAGGGATGAAGCGAAGATTAGAAAGAGAAGCGAAATGACGCACGATGTGGAAAGCATATGAGCTAATCCTGTTTAACTAATCGTTAATCAATATTTATAGCCACACAAAAATAAGTTACAGACATGTGATGAGTATGATAAGATGTACATACACACACACACACACGTACGCTCATATAAAAACAGTCAGAGTTGATAAGTGAATAATTAACAAGGTCAAAACGTGACTAAAGAAGAATGAATAAATTGGCCTGTCCAGAAGCTAGAATAAGGTATACGTGCTTAACATAGCAACCGATACTATAATACATTTTCATCCGCAAACTCTTTTTAACCAATTTTTTCTGTTACAACATCTATTTTACAGTTCGACAGTTGCCATTTTCAACTTCTGTCAATTCATGTTATTGAGCGATTAAGTATGGAAAAGAGAATTATGGACTGCTAATCTAAATGTAACACACTTAGGAAACCTGATCTTGTCCTTGAGTGTTGATAAAGTCATGTGCTCTCACTGTAATAGTTTGTTCCATGCTTCGACAAAACAACTTTACAGACATCTGTTTTTCAGTGGTTGTCCAATGAAAGTCAATTCATTATTGAAACGATATTTAAAATATTATGTTTAATATAAAATAAGAAAATTATTTCGCGTTTGGAATTCTTTGTCATAGAAATATACTATCAATAAGCATCGAAATTACGATAACATAAAATAATAGTACATTAGAGAAACTCTCCTACGGTCAATCTCGATTGTGGTTAATTTTTGGTTAAGCCCTTTTATTAACTCACTTAACAGGTAATGTTATTCGAACAGTAACATTTCTTGCATTTCTTTGTGCTATTATAACCACTATCATATATGTATAAACATGTACGCTTGACCACATGATAGACTCTAGCTAAAATGTTGATTGCTTAAATATCACTTGACGATTCATTCTCCTCCCCATGTACATATGTACTCAAATCCTATTATTAGCCTTTGCTTTGCCTTGCTGCACTCCTATGAAATTTGATTATAAATTTGCCTCTGTATTTGTTCATACACATATTGGCCTCTCTGCTTCAAATTAGCTTGATGTGCCTATAGCTTTGTTATCTGCGCTATCCGCTAATAAACTGTAGTTGCCGCTTCTTATTGACTCCTGATTTCAAACACCGTTGAAATCTATGTAACAACGGTTACAAAGGTGATTGATTAACGAAGCTAAGCCACTACAATATGTTTTAAAGACGCGTCCTGGATTTCTCTGTTAGCCACTACCCATCTTCGTTTCCTTTGTAGTTTTATACTATGTTCATGATATAAAGATTATATTCCATTGAAATATAAATACAACACAGTTTTAAAACTGTTGTTTTTTACTTTAGTATAATAATCCAAATGAAAAGGTACCTTTCAACACTTTCACAAAGAAACTCCATATACACTAATTGCTAAAACGTTATTTATACAACTTATTCTTAATTAATTATTTCACGGACCATTCATGATGGAATCTAATCTTCATTATTAAACTCCAAGTGCTGATGGTCTCATATGGTTCATAGAAGGTCAAAAAGTATGATGTTATTCTCCAAGCTGCTTGACATGTAAAATACCTAACACATTTCAGAAAGTCTTTAACCTGTTTCGTAAAAAAAATCCATTCAGCCAATTGTGATATAACTTTAAATTCCTTTTAATATTATATTGGCTGATACTGAACGTCTGTAGAAAAATGCAGCAATCACGTTTTAGGCTCTACATTGGTCATTCACTAACTATTAACTAATGTCAGCATTATCTAGTCTTTAGTGCTGATCAAATTCTACTGATTAAGTTCCAATGCTGCCATTAATCCCTGACTTCACATACTGTGCACTATATCTTGATATAAGGTAGTTGAAGACAGTTGGAATTTTATGTTACCCATTGAAATAATTTAGTTTTATATGTAAATGTACATTAAGTTATGGTAATAATTGATCCTGAATTCTAAACAGAAAGTGGATATGCTTAAATCATTTTGTTGAATTAAAAATACTTTACCATTCAATTTGTTTCACCTCTTTTTTTTTAATTTGAATGAACAAACACAAAAATGATTAATAACTTCGACATGTATTCCAAGACCTGAATATTATTTGTGAACAAATAAATAGCTGTATGTTTGTGAACCAACACCAAGGAAAAACATAAATAAAACCTCGACAATACAGATCTTCCAATAGATACTTCTCGACCCTCGTCAGTCTGTCCAAAATGGATACTCTAGGATGAAATCTTTCATGATCTTTACACAAGCTAGGATTGATAGAAACAACTCATTTCTCAATGAAAAGTATTGCTTTAATAATAAATACATATATAATTAGCTATCTGTTCTAGTGCAGTACGATAAATTACTAAACTAGTAACCTTTATTTATTTATATTCAATCTTACTGATTGTTAAACCAACTAATAACTTCATCTATCACTTTTCATTATGCATAACGTCTAGCTCTAAAACAAATTGTGTTAAACTATATTTATTTACAGCCTGTCTGCACAAATCAGTCTAATGTACTACAATATCTCGGACCGACTAAACATCTCTCTTCTTTTTTTTAAGCAGGTAGAAAGATAAATGCTAAATTTGATAGGTTAATAGAAAAGTAAAATCAAATTTCTATTAGATTCTTATACTAGAATACTAGATTGGTAAACAGTGAATTGCCTGACACAAAATGGCCTAGTGCTAAGAAAGCAATATATATATATATATATATATATATATATATATATATATATATATATATATATATATAATTCTTATAAGTGAATTTATTAGCCCTACAAAATCTTTCATTTCATTGTCTATTCATTTATTGATTTACTGTAAAATCTATAGGGGGAATAAGGATTATTGTTAATGTTAGGCAGAAGAATGGAAGTTAGTGATATCAAATCAGAATACATAAAATTATTTTAATATTGATTACTATCACAAGTTATTTACTGTGTGTCTTTAATTTTCCTTCATTTGTGCATTTATAAAAATAATAGTGCAATATTACTTGCCCACGTAAACATATCTACAAATTCTTAAACATATTATTGCACAAACATTTTTCTTTTGTAAATCTATATTATGGTGAAATTCCTTTGTATGTATGCACCCAATGTAGAAACTGAATTTCTGTTCAATAAATCAATATATGGACAGGTTAAAAACAAAATCTTACTTATTAAATTCAATTAGTGTTGTTTTACTTGTATCTTTCCATTATTATTTAGGACTGAATTTGATCAGTCTCATGTTGGCATATGTGCATCCTGTGAGGATTGCTTCGATATAGCAATACGTCACAAGCTTTTTAAGCAAAAATGGAGAGTGGCTAGCAGTGGAATCCAGGACGCACGTTTCGTCCTACTTAGGACTCGTTAACTGGATGTGTCTGCATTCCATAATTGATGTTCACTCCGAAACTCAAACCCAGTACCGTGACAGATACAAGTATAACAACACCAAGTAAATTTAAACTTCACCCGATTGCAAAATTAGGTGGCTATCAGGACTCATTAGCTAAGTGGATAACGCGATGGCGTTTTAAGTGAACGGCACTGGGTTCGAGTCCCAGAGTGAACATCAATTCCGGGACGCAGGTACATCTAGCTGACGAGTCCCAAATAAGATAAAACTTGGGTCCTGGATTCCATTGCTAGCCATTATTCATCTTTGCTTAAAAATCCAGTAATTGGTTATTATTATACTACTCTAACCTTTTGTAATTACTAATTAATTATTGTAACTATGTATGATTCTTTAATACAATATTTCCATATTCTTCAATTAGAGTTTTACCTTGTAGTGTCGGTTGACATGTTAAGTCCATATACCTTATTCTTGCTTTCGGACTGGCCAATCTATTCATTCTACTTGAGTCACGTTTTAACCTTGTTAATTATTCCGTTACCTACCTTGACTGTTTTTATATTGGTGCATATATGTGTGTACGTTTCTTATTCTATTCATCACAAGTCTGTAACTTATTTTTGTGTGACTACAAATATTGATTAACGCTTGACCAAAGGGGGTTGGCTTACCCACGATTTCCACTGCTCGTCGTTTTGCTTTGCTCTATACCATTCGCTTCATATACAAAATATATGTATTCAAAAGTCCATTCTCGTTATTTGAGTTATTTATTTTTGTTATTGACTAACGCGATTTAAGTCGATGATTATATACGAGGATAGGGGACATATGCTTCGGCAGCAATCATTCAATAACAACCATTCATACGACCAAATTGGAGTCAGAGTCCCGGGCCACTAAAGTGGAGATCCCGTCGACAACCTCGTCCAATCTAAATGACGACAAAAAAGGACCCCAATCTCCCACTTATAAGCATATTTCACTGTATCATTTTTAGTCAATCTTCAGATTTTTACACAACCTACCTTCTTATATTCAGTATTTAAAAACACTGATTTGATATCATTCTATTAATTCTTAACGAACCTCGCGAGGCGGGATCGTGGAGTACCATAATAGGACGAAACGGCCACCCAGTACTTCCAGGTTTTCCATGGTAGTCTAGGTTCAATTGACTTATGATCTCAACTATTTAAATTACTTAAATCTCAACAACACCCCTTCTGATATTAACCCCTTTTAAAAATATAGATATGATTCGGTAAATGATATAATCGAAAGTTTCCTATGCTGAATACTTTTTAATCCTTTTTTTCATATAGTTCTTTTGTAGTATAATATCATGCTGAGAAAATATTAACCTGCAAAGTTTTTTTCATATTTTATAAAATAAAATCAAGCAGTGTAGCACTACTAATCAAATAACAGGTTATTCAGTCAATGTCTAATTTCTCTTAATTATGATGGGAGCTTGGAAGTCTCATTTAAGAGGATTATGGTAAAATATACGCATTTGATAATTCTTTTGTACATCAACTCAAACCAAGAAATGGGTATTTTCGGGATATCATGAGTCAGTAATTACAATAGTATGCTAAGAGCCAAGAGACAATTGATTGTATACATCTGAAAATTATGCTTACAAGTTGAGTCATAAATCCGTAGAAGAAATCGCGAGTACGACTAGTACATATTAATTATGATTAAGATAACCTTATTATCTCTCAAGCAGTACTGATCTCTACTCCTAGTACAGAAATATTTCCGGAGTTCTGTATTTCAAACCAGTCTGTTCAAGGAATTAGGATGAAAAATATTTGAAGATCTTTAGATTCCTGTTGGATTAACTTTAAAATTTTCGAGGAAAAAACGTTTCTGGATATTTTTTAAAGCCAGAAAATCTTTTGGCATTAACCTAGTTTATCTCCGGTTGTTTGGTAGGCTTCAAGAACACTACAATTTTTTCTAGACACAAGGTATTCACGCTTGTTTTGTGTAAAAGAACTATTTGGTGCATTTTACTTATCAATAATATTTGTATCAGGATTACAACATGTTACACACTTTTACACACTACATCTAAGTATTCTGAATATAAAGATTAACCAACTAATTACAGCACGTCAAATTCAATTTGGTGGATTATTTTACCAAATATATTTTATGGAAAAGTACGGGATTGCGCCGACCGCCTGTCTGGTTGTGTAGATTACCAACTGTTCGCAAGTAATTTTGTGGTGTGTGTTACTTATATCCACACAAGTAGTATATGACGGTGGTCAGGCATAGAATGTATTTCAGTAAAAGGTCGATGAGGAAAGAACGGACACGAAACGCAATTGGTATGAAAACACATGAACAATGAAATCTGAGACAATAGATTTATGTTTGCAACAGGAACAGTCAAGTTTGATATCATGGATTGATATTTTGCAAATTACCGATTTAATATATGGCTCTCAGACTTCATTGAGATGCTCTGTAATTGTGTGCCTAAATACATTCGATTGTCCCCACTGGTATTCTTGTTCACTACAATTCTACCACTAATACTTTCGTTACCATTAGGTTAACGGTTTTGTTATTATTGTTGAAGTTTGAGCATTATAGTTAATTGCCTTATATTAGTCTGGAAATCATTAGTACCATGATCACGTACTATATTAACAGCTGTGAATACGGATAAGAGTTGTGAAGAACTATTTATCACCTTATTGTTGAAAATAAAGCACATCCGATTTGCCGAAGAAATGTTATTTATCATTATAGAGTTGTGGAGATGGTTGAGTTTTGATTGAGATCACGAATGAATCAATGTTAGACCATCACTATCGACCATGTTGCAATGTGGCCCCCAGTCTAGGTGACTCGACACTGTGGGCACTATTGTGAGATTAGATGGTGTTTGGAAGTAGTCGACAGGAAACCCTGGACCCGGGTTTCGTGCTACTTGGCACTCGTCAGCAAGGTGCACCTGTAATCTTTCAGGGAACTGGTGCTCCCTGGCGGATTCGATCCCGTGTCACCCAGCTTCACAGTTAGAGACGTTACCACTGAGCTATCCGGGCCGCGACCGACCACCATCTAATCTCCCAATAGTGCCTGCAGTGACGAGTCACCTAGACTGGTAGCCACATTGCAACATGGTCGATAGCATTCGATCTGCACTAATAATAAGGACTAGACACGCACGACATTGGTAACCACCAAGTGATCAATCAATTGTGATTACATCTCAGTCCTACAGGAGGTCGTTCGCGGCCCGGATAGCTCAGTGGTAACGTCTCTAACTGTGAAGCTGGGTGACACGGGATCGAATCCGCCAGGGAGCACCAGTTCTCTGAAAGATTACAGGTGCACCTTGCTGACGAGTGCCAAGTAGCACGAAACCCTGGTCCAGGGTTTCCTATCGACTACCTTCAACCACTATCTAATAGTTGACTTCTATTCGTAGTATAGGATTATCCCTAAAATCCTGTCTTTTCTATCAAAAGAAACTTAAATACCTACGACTTCTACCTCTAGTGAAGAAGCATAGGCTGACCATAAGCATTCTACAACCAAATCTGTCCTCCTCACTCCCTTCCAGTTAGTGCCAAGTGATATTTATTCTCCTGCTATCTGTCTCCTATTCCCAATGCAATGTGTTCTTTGATCTTCCTCCTTTCCTCCTACTTTCAGGTTGGCAAGTTAGAGCTTGCTTCGTTATGTAGCTTGATGACTTCCATAATGTATGTCCCACCAACCTACAGTGTGCTTTTCGAATTGGCTCTTCAGTTACAAGTTGGTTTGTTCTCCCCTACTACATGTTTGTGCTGATGGTATCCAGTCTATGGATTCGGAGTATCTTGTGTAGACAATTGGTTATAAATACTTGCATTATTTCGATAAAAGTTATATCAGTTCTCAACGTCTGATTCCTTACAATAGAAATGGCTTGGTATACGTACTGAAGTTTGCGAACACGTGTTTTGAATTCCAAATATTCTTCGATTAAACAATTCTGCTGTTGCATTGCCAATCCTTACATTTACATTCGTATCAGATCCTCCTTGTTCATCAAAAATCCTGTCTATGTACGTGAAAGATTCCACATCTTCCAAATCTCTATCAAGTATAAATGAGTTGGTGATATCTGTGTTCAATTTCAGAATCCTGGTTTTTCTCCTTGTGTATGTTGAGGCCCACTACGTTAGAGATAGCTGCTTTACCGACTATCTTCACCTGAATTTGTTGATGTGTATGGGATAGAAGAGTTGAGTCATCTGAGATGTGCAAATAGTCTAGTTGCATCAAAGATGTCCATTGTTATCCGTGCTCCACCTCAGATGTCGAGGTCTTCATAATCCAATCGACAACCAGAACAACGAGAAAGATTCATAGTAAACAGCCTAGTCTGATACCAGTCTTCAATTCGAATGCACCTGTCATCTGTCCTCCATGCACCACTTTGCACTGTAGTCCATCGTATGATGTTGACGATCTACTCAGCTACTCACTCCATAGTGTTGCAGAAGGTTCCATAAGGGTCTCCTACCCATGCTGTCAAACGCTTTCTCAGAGTCAAGGAGGGTGGTGTATAGTGACGAATTCCGTCCATTTTATTGTTCAACGATGATCAGTAGTGTCACGATTTGGTCCGTGCATGACCGGTCCTTGAGGAATCCGGTCTGATGATCTCGATGTTGGTTGTCTACTGAATTTTTCATCTGGTTTTGCAATACTCTGTGGAAGACTGTTCCTGATGCTGATAGTAGTGTGATTCCTGTGTGGTTCTCACACTTACTAAGATCTCCTTATTTCGATATCTTGATGAGATATTCTTCTCTGCAGTCTGTCTGTCTGCCAGTACTTGCTCTGCCTCTGCAATCTTCCCTGATAGAATTTGGAGTATATTGCAGTTGCTTCTATGTCTGATTTCAGTAAACCAGCTGGCATATTGTCAGGTGTTGTTATTTTCCCACTCTTCATTTGTCTGATGGCTATGATGATTTCTTCGATCGTTGGTTGAATGATATCTATAGGCAGGTTTGTGTGTGCTGCTTCGATATCCTGTGGATTCGATGGAGCTGATCTATTTAAGAGTTTCTAGAAGTGTTCCAACCACCTGTCGCTCTGTCCTTGAATCTCAGTGATTGGCTTGACTACATTTTCCCGGTCCGGTCTCTCTAGTTTACGATATTTCCCTACTAGTTTCTTCATCGTGTCATATAGTTGTCACATGCTTCCATCCCTTACAGTTTTTTTCCACCGTCATTGTTAAATCTTCCACTTACTTTAGCTTATCAGCTCAAATGCTCTTCCTCACTTACTTGTTTACCTCTGAGTGTTCAGTTTATGCCTTGAATTTCCCTGTTCTTGTTCGACTGTTGTTAATTGTTGTCTGTCTGTTCTTCATTTCGCGAATCCTATCCAGGGTTTCGATGGAGATCCATTTATTCTGTCACACAAGACAAAATTCAGAATTTTCAAACCAACACTAATAAAGCTTTTTTGTTCTAGATTCATTTGTCAGCGAGCATCAGCAATAAGCTACTCTGAAAGAGAACAAACCAACCTCCAGTTTAAAAGGAAATTAAGATAAGCTTTTAAAGCCAGTTAGGACACATATTGCTGAAATCACCAAAGTGAGTTTAATGACAGGCTCTTATCCGGATTGCTCAATTCAAAAGGGAAAGTGGTAAACTAATGAACACATAATGTTAGGAATTGAAGCCAAACACGGAGAGAATAAATGACACCTCCTCACAAGTGGAAAGAATAGTCAAGTACAGATATGGTTGGAGATCGCTGTTCAGCGGCATACGACACAAAAGGGATAACACGTTTAATTGATGTAAATCAATAAGTCTAGTGAAGATTGACTTGACGTATGGATTTTATTTGTCTAAGATTGGTCTCACTGGATGCCCATAAATAGTCTTAATGATTAATTGTTCTACATCATATCTGAATGGTCCCGGTTTTTATCCTGGTGGGGTCGTGTTTGTACATTCCTAAGGAGTCCTTTACTAGGAATAAATACCTAGGCTGTTCCCCATTAAGGAGGAAAAATGTATTTGTAAAATCTCAGAAAATAAATTCTAGTCGGTTTTCAGTGGTTATGCCTGCTTCTTTCATACCTTTATCACTGGAGATAATACAGATCGTTACCTTACTCAGCTTAGTATTATTATGAAAATGTAATTATTTATTCCTTTGAGTAATATTATCATCTAAATTTATCATTTAATCCATCTTCCAGTCATAATTGTTTTTATTGATTTTGTTCTATGGAAATCAGAAATACATGATTGTAAAGAGCAATTATGACTGGTTTTATCAATCGACTGAATAAGTTGTAAATATACTTCTTACAAAATCTACTTTTTATTTGTTCACTTAACACTAAAATGAAAGATTCAATACATATCCAATGATGTAATAAATTCACTGCACTTTAAAATGTTTATCATTTTGACTTTATAGGACAGAAATGGTGCATGTAGACAAATAGAGAAGTTCCAAATTCTTAGATGAACCAAATAGTCGTTTTAATGCTTGTTTATAATTTATCAATAGTTAGAATTACCAAAGTTGAAACTGATGACAATGGATAAACGGATGATTATTGTATGCTTTGGCGCTACGTATGACGTTACTTGTCTCTTGTGAGATTTGAAGTAAGTGATGTTTTTACCACTTAAAATTAGTGGTATACCTTTTATTCAAAGTTCATAACCTTGTACAAAGATCTTTCAAATAAAATATACAGTAAGATTCCCAGTAAATCACCAAGCACTACATAGCTGTTTCCTCACTGTCTAAGTCTGCCAGATCGATCATCACACATACTTTCACATGGACGCAAACTACCTTTAATTATGGTGACATGCACAACAACTTTGGATAAACCGATTTGGAATTCAATAACTTATATCTTTATCTTAAGCTAATTCACGATGTTACGTGACCAGTGACCAATAAATGGAAAATTTTTTTAATACGAACTTTATTGAACATCATGAGTCAAAAATTCTCATCAGAACATTCAGTATACATCTCCAAGCTAATTACTAGAATGTTGTTATTATTATTATTATTACTATTATTATCAGTAGTAGTAGTGTGGTGTATATTACGTATGTCTGTCCACATTATTATGTAACAACATTCAGAAGTGGAATGCCTGGCAGGAGAAACTTGAGAAGATCAAATTGAAGAGAAGGCAAACGTAAACAGAGAGTCATTGTAATGGTAATGAAGGGACAATGAATTTTGAGACAATTGATAGAAGATTCGCAAATAAAGTATTTAATTTATAATTTTCACATTTTACAAATGAACTCTGTAATTTTTTATAAAACAATAAATTTATCATATCTACCTAAGTATTCGTTCACTACAGTAGTAATAGAAGTAGTAATTAGATGTATGATTAATGAAAACTATTTTCCATTCGAGAGATAATTATCATCATGAACAATAATTTAAAATAAGAAGGGATTTTCGTGAATATTATGGTCATTTTAATAGTTGAAATCATGAGTCGACTGATGCTAGACCATCATGAAGAAAACCTTGAAATACTGGATAGCGTGAGTTCAAATCTCGTGAGATGGGGTTATGGATACATACTGCTAAAGATTCCCATAATGGAACGAAATGGTCATCTAGTGCTTCCAGGTTTTCCATGGTGATCTAGCTCAAATTGATTCATTATTTCAACTATTAAAATAATTTAAAAATAAACTCAAGAAATATTTTGTATAAAATTTTTCATTTACTAGTTTTTCTTTCAGAAAATAAATTGACAGACATAATGAAAAATAAATTTTTTTTTCTAAAATAAAATTCAAAAAGAGTTAAAATACTTGGTTCATTTTTCTCTTCCAACTAATTAGATTGCTCATTATTAGTGTTAGTTGATTGGTCACATTCAATATAACTTTTGTTTGTCTATCCATTTATTTATTTATTTACCTGTCTATCATTCAACTTTCCGGTCTGTCTGTCTATCTATCAACATATCTTTTCATTTATTCATATTTACAAATACCAAAGATTTTCTTTTTTAAAATAAAAAAAGTTGAAGCTAATTAACAGATAGTTAGTTATACTTTGAGTAAGGTATAGAAAAAGAAAACAAATAAGAGGATACATATATAGAAATAATAATGATACAGTTCATTTTATTTAGATAAATATTCTTTCTTAATTATCTTTAAAGTATTCATATTTCTTGTCCTTAGAATGACATCGATAATTTATCTACTATTTTTTTATTTATCTAGCCTGTTCGACTGTAATTTGGTCAATACCAACCATTATTTACGCGTAATAATAATAATAATAATAATAATAATAATAATAATAACTAAATTCACTTGGTATTGTTTACTTGTATAATAATAACTGTTCTCGAAGTTACAATTTTTACAACAATTCAGGTAATCAAAGGTGAAATAAGTATTGAAATTTATTGTTATTATTATTATTATTGTTATTCATTATTTAAAATGTATCAGTTAATGGTAAGATTTGAATTTATCTCATTAACTAATACTTTTTAAACTTATCTTTCTTTCTAAACAAAGGACGGACATATGCCAACATGAGACTGATCAAGTGCAGTTTGAACTAACAATGGGAAGATACAAGTAAAACAACACGAAGTGAATTTAAACATAACCACACTGCACAAGCAGGTGGCTATCAAGATTCAGTAACTAAGTGGATAACGCGATGGCGTTTGAGGAGAATGGTACTGGGTGAACATCAACTCTGGGATGCAGGTACATCCAGTTGACGAGTCCTAAGTAGGACGAAATGTGCGTCCTGGATTCCACTGCTAGCCACTATCCATCTTCGCTTAAAAAGCTTATGACTTAATGCTATATCCAAGCAATCCGCACAGGATGCACATATGCCAACATGAGACTGATCAAATGCAGTCCGAAATAATAATGGAAAGATACAAGTAAAACAACAAGGTAATTTATCTTTCTTTCATTCAAAGAAAATATCATTGATTCTTTGGACGTTTTTTATTGGATTGAATAATAGTTAGAATTCAGTATTTACAATTTTGATTATTATTAATCTTTTTCTTTATATGATGAATAAACTTTGTCTCAGATTGGATAACTTCAATCTGTTAGTATTCTGAATATGATTTTTAATTAATGACATTGAAAGAAAGGAAAAAAAGAATAAAAGTAACTATTATATCATAGTAATCCAGTAAAATGAATGAGGTAAATTATCAGTTATAGGGGTTGTGGAAATTATTAAGTTTTTGAACCGATTGTTGTTGGACCTGTAGTGTCTGTTAATATGTTAAGCCCATATGCCATATTCTAGCTTTCGGACAGCTCATCTGTTCATTCTACTTGAGTCACATTATGACCTAGTTAATTATTAGCTTATCAATCTTGTCTGTGCTTATGTGAGCGCGTAGGTGTGTGTACACTTCTCATCCCATTACTCATCACATGTCTGTAACCTATTTTTGTGTGACTATAAATGTTGATTAACGCTTTATTCAAGGGGACTTGACTTACCCGCCATCTCCACTGTACGTCGTTTCTCTCCTCTCTGTTCCATTCGCTTCATATCCAAAAGTTCATTCTCGTTATTTGACTTATTTAATTCCGTTATTGACTAACGCGATTTAAGTCGATGATTATACACGAGGATAAGCGATAACAAACATTCATATGATCTACTTGGGGTCAGATCCTGGGCCACAAAAGTGGAGAGCCCGTCAACAAACATCGTCCGATATAAACGACGACAAAATATCGGGCTCCACAGACCATCCAGGAGAATAATCCAAGACTACTCACTCATGAATAATATGGATTTATATAAGATTTCTTGATTTATACTACTATGATTAGTCTAAAATAAATCATATTTATTAACAATACCTATAAACCATAAGAAAAAATAAAGATAATTTAAGAATTCAGTAAGTCATTTAATCATGGTTAACAATAATAACAAACATAGATGGTTTGTTGCTAGTAGTAGAATTCAGGACGTAATTTTCGTCCTATTTGGATGTGCCTGCATCCCAGATTCGATGTTCTCTCTAGGATTGGAACCTAGTACCTTTCTCTTTAAAGTCAACATGTTATCCATTCAGCTACTGAGTCCAAATAGCCACTGGCTTGTATGTGAACATTATTTTCATTGTTATAAATGGTATTAAAATTTATTTGATCATTACAACAACTGCATTAACTTTACTTCATTCAATTACAGTTATTTGATAAATATTGGTTGGGTACTGACATTATGCATGAAAATATTTCGCTACCAGAATTCACGCAATAGTAGAAGTATACTAAGTATTATAATTAACACTACTTTCGTTCATTTTTTGAAGGTAGAACCTATGACATGTACATATTAATTCTTCAGGTGATAAGAATGCAAATAAATACTACTACATATAATATTGAGTCACTTAAGCCTAGTAGTCACATTGCGATTAGCCAACAGGACTCAGTCAGTGTTGAAGGACCAAACAAATATGACATTATCAATTTAGGGTTGTGGAGATTGTTGAGTTTTAACTGAGATCGTGAACCGATCAATGATAGACCACCATTGAAAACCTGAAAGCACTGGACGGTCATTTCATCCTAGAGTGGGAATCCTCAGCAATACGTACCCACAATCCAGATGCCGGATCAGTGATCTAGGGATTAAGCCTTCGAGCACGAGACGGAAGCTTCTGGATTCGAGTTTCGCGTACGGGATAGTGGATGCGCATTTCCTAGAAATTCTATATTAGAACGAAACGGCCGTCCAGTCCTTTCAACTTCTCAATGGTGGTCTAACATTGATAGGTTCTTGATCTCAATTAAGATATGACATTAATCATTTGTCATGAAACAAATATATAAATTAATCCTTAAACATTTATCTTTTAAAATGTAATCAGTGAAACAGCAAAATTAAAACTTCGGTTATAATTATATGATAAGGTAGATAGATAGATGAGATCCTGTGTTCTAGACGAATAAAAAGGTTAGTCTAAGCACCGAAATTGTGTATCATTCATATGGTTCGAAGTGATCATTGATTTGTATCACTGACTGGAATTAGCCAGCTAAATACTGAGAACCGAAATCTACGACATTCTTAACACCATACGTTAAAAGAAAGTCAGCCAGTTGCGAAAACAATGCAATCATCAACTTTCATAAATCAAATATAAAGAGAATTCATCGAGTCTAAATGGCTAGCTATAACCAAAAGAATTGGTTTATATCAAGAGTGGGTTAGTTATCAATGATAGAAATAAATGATGGTTCCGAATTTTAATTGTTTATTGTATGTGAAAAATGTCAATCATATGATATTATCCTAGAGGCTTTAAATTTCTGCGAAGGCTTAATTGACTAAATTTGATCTGTGACGAGATTATAGGTACCTTTCAGTGGTTATCTATGGAAATCAACTTCATAGTGTAAACAATAAATCTAATAGTCTACACATATTATTCTATACTAATTATCTGACAGTTTGACCAATCATATCGAAAGTATATTAAATATCCTAGTAAATCCAATATATAAAAAGTGATTCTCAATTTCTGAAGCTTTTGCATATTAAATTTCTGATATTTTCAAATTTTCACCAAAATAAATCTTAACTGCTTATAAGTCGATTAGATTTTAAATGATGTTTGATACTCACTGTTGAATTCATTCATGTTTCAGTGTTAATATCAACACTGTGATGCATTTAGTTAATAATTCACGGATTTTGTTGCTGATTATTATCAAAACCCGGGCGGCCTGCTTGAATGTTTTTGGCTACCTGTTCGTGCCGTCTCGATATTTCAACAAGTTATTTGTTTCCTTGTTTGTTTTAACAGATCACTATGTCAATAATTTGCACAACCTATTCAGGTGTGTTTGAGAGAAGATTACGACATTTCGCTGTACAAGTTACAAAAATTTGCAATCGGAGTAATCGTGATGGCTGGCAATATGTATTGAAAAGAATGAATATTATTCAGATGTTGACTTCTGAACTAGTGATCACTCAATATTTATCGTCAATATCGATCAAGAAATAAGAAACGGAAACTCAATGAAATAATTTGTGCTGAGAATTCTAGATTGTACCAAAAAATATAATATTGAATAAAGCTAATAATAGTAATCATTTGAGGTAACTAGAGAAAATCGATTAATTCATCACATTGTATAGTTCAATTTCTTTGTACATGATTAATTAACAATTTCTACTAATGTGATACCATCCAGTTAGTTTTACATTAAAATAATCATCCCGACCATAGTACAATAATAATAATAATAATAATAATAATAATAATAATAATAATAATAGCAATAGTAATAGTAAAAATGATAAATTAGTTAGTAGATCACGGAAATTGACTATCAATCAAGCTATGTTCTTTTTCTTCGGTACAGCATATTAGAACAAAATTAAACGTAAGTGAACAAAACAAATACAGTGAGAGAGAGAGCGAGCGATAGGGGGAGAGACAGAAAAAAGGAAAGAAAGAAAAAGTGTAATTCCGTTCTACTTTTTTTGTTTATATAAAACATTCTATATCTATTTGGATTGAATAGAAGAAAATAAATGGATTTGTTTTTACAAACGGAAACTCAATATCATCATCAACAATATCATTATTATTAACTTGATATAGAATTATTTAGTGTATAAAATTAAAAATGAATAAATTAATTTACAATATACTTACAACTGAAGAACATCTGGAACTCAAAACGATTGGCAACCAACACCAAGGTCAGAATTTTCAATACAAATGTCAAAACAGTTCTACTGTATGGGGCGGAAACCTGGAGAACTACGAAAGCCATCATCCAGAAGATATGTGTTTATTAACAGCTGTCTACGCAAAGTACTTCGGATCCGTTGGCCAAACACTATCAGCAACAACCTATTGTGAGAGAGAACAAACCAGATCCCAGTGGAGGAAGAAATCAGGAAGAAGTGCTTGAAGTGGATAGGACACATTGAGGAAAGCACCCAAATGCGTCACAAGGCAAACCTTGACTTGGAATCGTAAAGGCCAAAGGAGAAGAGGAAGACCAAAGAACACATTACTCCGAGAAATGGAGACAGACATGAGAAGAATGAACAACAATTGGGTAGAACTAGACAGGAAGGCTCAGGACAGAGTGGGTTGGAGAATGCTGGTCGGCGGTCATTCAAAAGAATGGTCAACAACCAATGTATTGACATTATGGTTACGTGAGTAATAAACTAATCTTACATGATAAGTATATATTTTACTTAAAATAATTGTATTGATAAATGAGCTGGAAATTATTTGGGTTGAAGAGTTCTGTTTTATGGTTTGTCCAAGTTTGGTTAGTTCATGCAATTACATCTTCAATATATTTTACTCGAATATATATTAGAAATTTCTATACACATTTGGAAAACATAAACTAATCAACGCAATTTATAAGTCTGTGATAATAACTAAATGGACTAAGTAACTAATCACAACAAATTAAATAATATACAAATTGACAGTAGGATGACAGATGTAATAGTAGTAATGATAAGAATAATAAAATAAACTCCTTTCAGTATTTAAACATAAGAAATAGGTCAATACTTGAGAAAATGAACTTATTAAAATAATGATCCTGAATGTTGAATGATAAGAAGAGTAATCAATGTAAATATAAGACCGGTAAAGAAGAGAAATGAAACGGATGAAGTAAAACAAATAAACAAACAAAAGCTTTAAGGGATCAGTACAAATTGTTTATCAAATCTTATCAAGCCAAATAACAGTTAATGCTACAACAAATTCCCCTCAAATACAAATACTAGAGTTTTTGGTTCAAACCCATTCAGTTGAAATAAGATCAAATCTTTCTGAGAAAACATGAAAATATGCAGTAGATAACTCAGAGTAATTTGATTCTATTTTCCATATTACCAATATCGACCAAATATGATAAAGCACTTGATCATGATATACTTAATCATGAAAAATACCTCAAATGTATGCAAGTAATCTTCAAAATGCTCCCAATAAGGTTAAATAACAGTCAGTTTACAAAAACAATATACATCAGAAAGTAGAAAGATTAACATGTCTTTTTAGTCTTAAACTTACTGATCTCTAAAACCTTGACGATACCTTATGTCCATTTTTAACGTGTAACTAAACTGTGACATTATTTAATTCTAAGCACTGATACCCAGTACATCAATAACATACCAATCCTCCTTATCTTAAAATATGTTTTTATCTGAGAATTATGCATGGAAATATCAAATGGGGTTGAGTAATAACCTTATTCTTGTAAAAAAAATCCAACTACATGAGAGTTATTTTGAATACAATCTGTTCAGTTGAAACATTAAATTTATTCACCAAACAGAAGCTTAAATCTTACGAAGAATCTAATTCAACCCGTAATTACATCTAACTATCTTCTAGGATTAGCAAAAGACATAACAGATTTCGAAACATTGTTTAATTTATAAGGCACTTGCATTCATTAAGGCAAAAGTGATTCACGTCTAATATAGCTGAAGGTGCTTTTTCCATAACATGAAATATCATTTTATTACATATGGATTTTAATCATTTTATGAAGATTAATAAGTAGAAAACAGTAAATATATAATATCACAAATTAGTTAAGGTTGAAAATATGAACAATTGAATTTTGACTTGATGATCATATCGACTACCTTCAAGCGTTTAACATCAAAATACAGCTCATGAGATATTGAATAACATAGATTAGTAGCTACAATGGAACTTGATTGATAGACCTCTAATTTAAAACAATTAGCCCTTTTGATAAATTTCGATAATGCAATGAAGAGACAAAAGTTATCAGAATTATGTGATATATTTGCGCAATACATTTTGAACAATCTGATCACACATATACTTGTTAAGACATTTTTATATGAAGACTAAGAGTTCAACTAGACAGATTAAAGGTAAGCTGTAACAAAAATAAGTAAAAAACAATAAAGTACACAAAAACAACGTGATAAGCATTCTGGATAATAAATCAGTAATACCAGAGTAGGTCAAGGGTAAGTACAAATTAAAAGACTAATATCTCAGTGAAGAATATGCTTTTCGATAAATTCTCTTCAGATTCTACAATTCTATATTCAAATTAATAATCCGAAAACTGACCAGGTTAAGGGCAAAGTGCATCGTTTAAAGTTTAAAGCATTTAGGATTGTTACACAAAATAGATTAAAATTACTAATGTTGATATGACTCATATTTTTCACACATTATAGTCTTCCACTAAATGTTTGATCGAATTGTAATTGCACTATTATTTCTCTCACCCTATCTGACCTATATTTATTCTGATCATGGATTTTAAATTTTCACTTAACATATAAGCTGATTCAAATTAACTTTCCATTTGAGTCATATCAACGTTAATGATTTTATTCCATTTTGTTTGACAATCCTAAATTCACATACACGGAACTTTAAACGATGCACTTTGCCCTTAACCTGGTCATTTGTCGGATTATTAATTTGAATATAGAATTGTAGAATCTGAAGAGAATTTATCGAAAAGCATATTCTTCACTCAGATATTAGTCTTTTAATATGATGGGGGATCTTTAAACGATAAGAAAAAATTGTTTTTGAATACTTAAAGAGAGTTCCAGTTTCCGTATAATGAAGGTTTCAATGAACTTTAGTATACGCCCTTTTGTACAACATTGCAAATGCTGACTTGATATCAGCATTATCACTAGTCTCAACCAAATGTTTCGCAATGGAGGAAGATGTCTGTCTATCCTGTGATCTTATTTGACCATGGGAATTAATTTGCTTCTGCAGTCAATTGGGTATGTGTTACTCCACCCTTACTTGAGTGTCACGATTGCTCCTCCCTAAGTACGTGTTTCCACAAATACATGTAAATTAATAGACATGATGGGATGTGATACAATCGCTTACGTGCTGTTTGAGTTTTCGGTGAAATATAGACCTTGTCTTTTTAATAATGACAAGTTGGACTGCATAAAATGTCATTTTCATGGCTAATTTCAGTCTCTGTTTCAACATGAGACTATTTCAGTTGCCTCTAGTTGCCAACATAACGTAAACTCGCTTTATGGGTGCCAGAAGTGTCATAGGTCTAATCGTATTGCAACCCTTCCAGCGGTTTATGAACTTCAATGAATAACCATTATTCATTAATGTTTCCGTCAAGAGCCTCATTTCTACTTCAATAGTATCGCTAATACAAACATGGTTGTTTCTATTGAATAAGCCGTTTATTAAACCATGTTTATAATGAATTGAGCAGTGACTATTGAAATTAAGATATTGCCCTGTCCATATTGGCCTTCTATATACAGAACGTTTAATGGAACTGTCATCTCTCCTACTAATCAGTATGTCTAGAAAAGGAAGTTGGTTATTCTTCACTTCTTCGCATATAAGAGAAATATGCTTTTGAGTTGTGTTGAGTTCTTTTAACAAGCGGTCCACATCTTCACGTTTATCCCCTATGATTATGATGTCACCAACGTACCGTTTATACAGACACATCTTTTGGATCAAATCTTCAACTAGATTGTTAACATATTCCATAAACACATCAGCTAGCAACGGTCCTAAAGGGCTACCCATAGCTACACAATAGATTTGTCGAAAGTGCTTTATTTTGATGGAGTTTTGTTCTCTGAGCTGGATGGTTTGGTCGTGGAGCTTTCATTGTTCTTTTGAACATCATTAACACAAACTTCTATCTGATGATGTTCAAAAGAGCAATGAAACCTTCACGGGCAAACCATCCAGCTCAGAGAACAAAACTCCATCAAAATCATCCACCTGAGCTACAAATCTTCTCCACCATCTCAAAGTGCTTTATTTTTCTTTGTTACAACTTACCTTTAATCTGTCTAGTTGAACTCTTAGTCTTCATATAAAAATGTCTTAACAAGTATATGTGGGATCAGATTGTTCAAAATGTATCGCGCAAATATATCACATAATTCTGATAACTTTTGTCTCTTCATTGCATGATAGAACTTCATCAGAATTAGGGTATTGATAAATAATAGATGGGATATTACACAGTACAGTTTCAAACTGTAAGTCTTAGTAATCCTGGTTCGAATCCCACAGGAAGTATATTCTTACCCTAAAATTTCAGGAAAATCTTGAAGGTAAATTGCAACGAAACTGATGTCTACTGTTTATTATTGATTACATTCATTTATTCATAACTCAGTTATCTATAAATAACAGCCTTATTGAAAGATATTAGTTTTAATCTCCGTTAAAGTCGTATTTACCTGAGCGTTTGATAAACTTATCATCATCGCCTGTTACTCCTCGTGGAGGAGCATAGGCCGCCCATCAGCACTCTCCACTCAACCCTGTCCTAAGCAATCCTTTCCAAAAACTAATATAAAGTTTATGAGTTTTTCTTTTCAATAGTTGTTTTGATGTTGTCCACTAACGAGTAGACTTTAAAATGAATTATTACTTCATATTGTGAAGGTAAATCATATATTTATTATAATTTTAAACATTTTCATATTCCAATATCCATAGTCTTATTTTCCCAATTTTATTTTACAATATTCTACTTGATGACCTTCATAACAAAAATTATTTATGATTAGGACAACTTATTATATAAAACTGACAATTTATGAAAGCAAAATCAAAAGATATAACGATCAAATTAATAAACCGTTTAAAATCCTTTGAACAAAATCATTACCGTTAAGTTCAAATAAATCGGCACATAAAGTAAGGACAAAAAAGACAAAGTAATGATTAGAAAGTGGGATAAAGTAATAAGATATCCAAACTCCTATTAATAATAATGATCAATTAAACATTATACAGATCGTATAAATTAATATTTGATTATATATTCACCAGCTCAGTGTGTAACCTGTTGATGTTTGGATTCAAAGAAAGTGCATTCGAGTTCAATTGTGAATATTAACACCAGGATCCAAATGATGAGCACTACATACGATGAAAATGTAATCCAAACTAATTCAAAGCAATAAAAAGATGCATATTTATGCCATTTCTTCTCAATAAATTATAAGATATTAATCATCACAAGTCAGAGATTTTGTAATTAATAATCATTTCATTCAACTTTGCGTCTTCTCAACAATACGTATCTTTAAATTCAGGGTATCTTCACACATCATCTATCTAAAGAGATGGAGAAAGAGCTAACCAAATCTTTCAAGAAGCTCAGGGACCAAGAGATTGTTTCTTCGGGTTTATACAAAATGATTAAACCAATGGGGACCTATCTGCCCAGATTGTATGGATTCCTAAAGGTACACAAACTAGGGATCCCACTAAGATCAATTTTAGATATGTATAACTCACCTTATCATACAATAGCTAAGTGGTTGGTAACTATAATGAAATCTCTCCACGAAAGAACTTGCAAAACATAGTATTAAGGATGTATTCCAATTTGTTAGCAAGAACAAAAATGTGAATACTCTGTGACTAAAGATGATGTGTTTGGATGTAACATCATTCTTCACAAATGTTCCACTCATAGAAACCGTAGAATATATATATATATATACGTCTACGCGCCCAATGGCGACACCGAGGCTAAAAGATGAATTACCCAGAATGATCACCTCATATCAGTTCGACTACTCCTGTGCAGCAAGTTATATTGATGGAAGTTCTAGGAATTTACATCTTCGTGCTTTCGAACACCTCCCAGCATGGCTAAGCAAAGATCTGGTGAAGAAAGTGAACAGCTCGATATTGGCCCATTTAGTGCAAACTGGTCATAGTGCCAGTGTGAATCAATTTTTTTCAATTATTTATCGGATCAGTACTTTTTTGTCAAAGCTCGTCAGACATAAGGTCCTTCAAATGGTTGAAGCAGTAGTTATCAGGATCAAGAAACTGGAGCTATGCGTACAAAAGAAATATCTTCAACAGCTTCTCCTCTCCTGGCCAATGAATCAATAGTAATCTCAACTATTGAATAACCTAATTTGACCATTGTACTTACGACTTTTCGTAGTCAAATGTAATTGTCTCTGTTATCTTTATTTACAAATCTTTGTACTATTATTATTATTACTATTGGTTAAACATCATTATTAATCTCCTCAATACATGATTCATTTACTTCTCATTCATCCCACCTTATTATGTCTTTTACACAATATAGTCTTCCACTAAATGTTTGATCGAATTGTAATTGCACTATTATTTCTCTCACCCTATCTGACCTATATTTATTCTGATCATGGATTTTAAATTTTCACTTAACATATAAGCTGATTCAAATTAACTTTCCATTTGAGTCATATCAACGTTAATGATTTTATTCCATTTTGTTTGACAATCCTATATTCACATACACGGAACTTTAAACGATGCACTTTGCCCTTAACCTGGTCAGTTTTCGGATTATTAATTTGAATATAGAATTGTAGAATCTGAAGAGAATTTATCGAAAAGCATATTCTTCACTCAGATATTAGTCTTTTAATATTTCAAAAGGTGCAATGGTGGTGAATTTGTACTCGTTTCGATAAGAAATAGCTGTACACCGAAGAGTTTTTAACAGACGAATTACAATATAAAATAGTACTAGAATGGGTTTTGTGGAGAATTGGTAATTTCAATAGTTGAAATCATGAATCATTTGAAGCTAGACCACCATGGAAAACCTGGGAGCACTGGACGGCCGTTTCGTCCTTGTATGGGACTCCTCAGCAGCGCGCATCCACGATCTCGTCCCCCGCGGGATTTGAACCCGCGCCAGGCGCTTAACCAACTAGACCACTAATATAATTTCTTCAGGTTATGTCAGAAAGTATGCTTTGTGTAATGATATCATTCATCTTTCTGAGGAAACTAATGCTTCGTCAGATGTTGGAATGAAAATCAATCAAAGAGGTTACAATTAAGCTATTCCAGTTGTAAGTTGACCTCCCTTAGAATTAGTCTTATTTTAAGTAAGTACTTATTTATACTTCATTTTAGCCAATCCAGATTCTACAGAAATCACGAGTCCTGCTATCCTCCTGACATCCATAGCAACAGTTAGCATACGAACATGAAGTGTCCGGACAGTGTATGAGACAGGGAGGACCACTCGAAAGGCTGCAGAAATCAGAAGATACAACTTGGCGGCGCTCTGAATAACTGAAACCCATTGTACCCAGGCTAGACAGAAAAGGATAGATTCAGGAAAGATGCTACAGTACTCTGGTCACGAAGAAGAAAATGCTCCATACACTCAGGGAGGCACGTAAAACACTTATAAAATGGGAATCTCATGCATTCAGAATCATCAAAGCATCATTCAAAACAAAGAAGGAGGGGATCACAATGAATGTTATCCAATGTTATGCACCCACCAATCATAGCAACGACGACGATAATGATCAGTTTACGAAAGACTGCAATCAATCATAGCGAAGTGCTCGGGAAACGACCTGACCATCCTGATGGGAGACCTAAACGCCAAAGTCGGAACGGATGACATCGGACCTAAAGATATCATGGGACGATATAAACTGACAGGGAGAAAGAAACGAAAATACTGACAGATTCGCAAATTCATGTGCATTCAACAAAATGGTTATAGGCGGCACAATATTCCCCCACAAATGCATACACAAAGCCACATAAATCTCACCAGTTCACTTTACAGAAAAGCAGATCGGTCATAATTGCATCACTAAAACATTCAGAAGGCCAATGGAAGACGTGAGAGCATAGAGATTAGCTGACATAGTTCAGATTACCGTCTACGTGGTGCTTTTCGAGATGAAACCAAAGCTGAAGAAGCACTGGACAATTGAGTTTTAATACAGCCCACATTCCACATATTGACAAACTCAACCAATTCAAGATAACTCTCAACAACAAGTTCTAAGGCTTACGAGATCTACTCAAAGCAGGAGAAATAGCTATAGAGGCCAACTGGAAAAAGATCAAGGAAGCAATAACTTCAACGAATCAGGAGGTTCTGGACCACAAGATGCATCATCATAACGGATGGATCTTCATCGAAACCCTGGATAGGATTCGCGAAATGAAGAACAGACAGACAACAATTAACAACAGTCGAACAAGAACAGGGAAATTCAAGGCATAAGCTGAACACTCAGAGGTAAACAAGTAAGTGAGGAAGAGCATTTGAGCTGATAAGCTAAAGTAAGTGGAAGATTTAACAATGACGGTGGAAAAAATCTGTAAGGGATGGAAGCATGTGACAACTATATGACACGATGAAGAAACTAGTAGGGAAATATCGTAAACTAGAGAGACCGGACCGGGAAAATGTAGTCAAGCCAATCACTGAGATTCAAGGACAGAGCGACAGGTGGTTGGAACACTTCTAGAAACTCTTAAATAGATCAGCTCCATCGAATCCACAGGATATCGAAGCAGCACACACAAACCTGCCTATAGATATCATTCAACCAACGATCGAAGAAATCATCATAGCCATCAGACAAATGAAGAGTGGGAAAATAACAACACCTGACAATATGCCAGCTGGTTTACTGAAATCAGACATAGAAGCAACTGCAATATACTCCAAATTCTATCAGGGAAGATTGCAGAGGCAGAGCAAGTACTGGCAGACAGACAGACTGCAGAGAAGAATATCTCATCAAGATATCGAAATAAGGAGATCTTAGTAAGTGTGAGAACCACACAGGAATCACACTACTATCAGCATCAGGAACAGTCTTCCACAGAGTATTGCAAAACCAGATGAAAAATTCAGTAGACAACCAACATCGAGATCATCAGACCGGATTCCTCAAGGACCGGTCATGCACGGACCAAATCGTAACACTACTGATCATCGTTGAACAATAAAATGGACGGAATTCGTCACTATACACCACCCTCCTTGACTCTGAGAAAGCGTATGACAGCATGGGTAGGAGACCCTTATGGAACCTTCTGCAACACTATGGAGTGAGTAGCTGAGTAGATCGTCAACATCATACGACGGACTACAGTGCAAAGTGGTGCATGGAGGACAGATGACAGGTGCATTCGAATTGAAGACTGGTATCAGACTAGGCTGTTTACTATGAATCTTTCTCGTTGTTCTGGTTGTCGATTGGATTATGAAGACCTCGACATCTGAGGTGGAGCACGGATAACAATGGACATCTTTGATGCAACTAGACTATTTGCACATCTCAGATGACTCAACTCTTCTATCCCATACACATCAACAAATTCAGGTGAAGATAGTCGGTAAAGCAGCTATCTCTAACGTAGTGGGCCTCAACATACACAAGGAGAAAAACCAGGATTCTGAAATTGAACACAGATATCACCAACTCATTTATACTTGATAGAGATTTGGAAGATGTGGAATCTTTCACGTACATAGACAGGATTATTGATGAACAAGGAGGATCTGATACGAATGTGAAAGCAGAGATTGGCAATGCAAACGTAGCATTCCTACAATTGAAGGATATATGTAATTCAAAACAACTGATAACCAATTCGAAAATCAGAATCTTCAATACGAACATTAAGACAGTTATTTTGTATGTCCTTATTTTGATCATATGTTTAGAACCTATATAATAACATACGCAAAATGACAAACTGTTGTGCAGCGCAAATCATAACATTCTGTTATTACATAACTAGTTCGATTTTTCGATTAATACATTGATAATCTAACTGATGATCAATGAAAGATATGAATAAAAATGAATGTTTAAAATTCTAAATGAATCTATCACAAAACAACAACGACTTAGATTTAACCATAAATTTGGTAATATATATCTGATTCGCAGATTATGATTATACTATCAATGAGTTACAATAATTATTATAATCTAATATACCAAATATTCAAGCAAAATGTATAAAAGAAGGAAATAAACTTTAATCGTTTGCATTCATTATAATCAAAACACAGAAATATAAAAAGAACATCGGTTTCAAATGAGTCACAGCATTATAAACTGATTTATGAATGGCTTCTAATTTCTTATACACAAAATGATAATTCTTTCTATTTTCTGGGAATCGATCTAATATCTGTACTTTAATCAATAAATAAATAGTTGAAAAAAAGTGGGGGCGGATAGAAACAAGGCGCATTTTGGTTAACTTATATATATATATATATATATATATATTGATTGTCTTACGATAACAATGACAACAAAATAAATGCATATAAATTAACATATTGATGATATCGTTTTGTTTTTTCTAGGAATTATAAATTAATGCAATGTCAACCTTGATGCAGGACCGTGATTGGTTTATTACAATTCGAATTATATATATATATATATATATATATATATATATATATATATATATATATATAGACGTCTATGCATCAGCGTGAGAACTTGAGAACTTTATTACTTCTTCTGAGGGAAGAATGATGCGTTTGTGTTTCTTAACTAAATAAATTGAAACAAAACGTCGAGGAAATAAACAACAATTTGTATAAAACATGATATTTCGCTGACATTTTAAATAGGAAACCAAATTCATATGTTCCCTATAATTTGTTTTAATCCAGAAGAGATAGAGAATAGTGCAGAGAAAAAGAGACCGATTAATGTATGACAGATGGTTTAAGACAGTTATGTTATTTATGTCAACAAACTTAATTTATAACCAATGAGTAAGTAAACAGAACTTATGTATAATCACGATGAGTATATAACCGAGAATAGTTCAATCCGAAAAGTATTACTATTCTTATTAAGGAATTAAACAACATTAGCGAACTATGAAGATAAAATACAACAATAAAATGATCAATCATAATTAGTTAATAAACAATATTAACTCGTACATTTTCTTGTACATTATAAAAAATTAAATGGTTTAAGTGATTTTTTCTGGTTAGCGTTTTTTAGCAAAGTTGTTTCCCACTGGATGAGGTTCCTAACCACATGTCCAGACCTCCTCCTTTATCCGGGCTTGGGACCGGCAATAATCCTGATAAGGCTACAGGCGGAACACAAACTGAATCACACTTGATAAAAAAGATCTGGAAGATATGGAATCTTCCACTTACATAGGCAGGGTCATTGATGAACAAGAAGGATCTGATGCAGATGTAAATGCAAGGATTGGCGATGCAAATGTAGCATTCCTATAATTGAAGAACATATGGAATTCAAAACAATTGACAACCAATACCAAAGCCACAATCTTCAATACGAACATCAAGACGGTTCCGTTGTAAGAAGCTGAAACGTGGAGAACTACTTACTATAACTATCATCGAAAATGTACAAGTATTTATAACCAATTGTCTACACAAGATACTCCGAATCCATAGACTGGATACCATCAGCACAAACATGTAGTAGGGGAGAACAAACCAACTTGTAACTGAAGAGCGAATTCGAAAAGCACACTGTAGGTTGGTGGGACATACATTATGGAAGTCATCAAGCTACATAACGAAGCAAGCTCTAACTTGCCAACCTGAAAGTAGGAGGAAAGGAGGAAGATCAAAGAACACATTGCATTGGGAATAGGAGACAGATAGTAGAAGAATAAATATCACTTGACTCGAACTAAAAATGAAAGAGGAGGAAAGAGATGAATGGAGAAGGCTGGTGATTGATTTATGCTCCTCCACTAGGGAGGGGTAACAGGCATAAGTGAATAAGTACGTAGCATTATGATAATTAGTTACGAGCATATTTTGGTCAATGATTTTGAGGTAACAAGAATATGTACGCAACAGTTATGTTAAATTAGAAAGAAATAACCTACACATCAATTTTTCTATGTTTAAATGGTTTTCAATAAATATTAATTCACAACAAGACGTTATTTCCAAATTAATTGATACTTGCCAAATTATCAAAGCTGAATAATTATTGAACTACTAAATAATTAAATAGCCCTATTCTTTGATAAGTTTTTGTGCTGTTACATTCAAGTCATTGTTGTGTATCTTTAATTTTGTGAGAGCTAATATTTTCTCTTCGTTTCAAATACATCTATCAATGTTACAGTCAATTTGGTTATCACTGAATTATTCAAAACTCGGACGTTTCTTATTAGTATAAATTAACTCTAAATACTTCTCCTAACTGCTTCCAACAATCATTAAATACCCACACTTAGACAGTTCTAATCAATTGAATTCAATCAACCAAGAAAATATAACACTACCATTATCTTACTCAATGATTGATCATTGTAAATATCAATTTAATTTGTCATAATTAAAATAATAATAATCTCGCGGAGGGCGAAATCGTTTAAACATAGCATTCGCTATTCTATTTTTCTACCTTAAACTCCAGCTTTAGACATAAATGCACCTTCCTAGTTGTTCGTGCGTTATGGTCATATTAGTCATCTATTTACTCATGTATCTTTTTTTCCCCATATGCCTGGTACGGCCGAGTCAGCCCGCCCTCTCGAAATGCTTTCGCATGGCCACGTGCATACAACCACTACCAGGGAAGTCCTACTCACTGCCTTCTAGCAGCAGTTTACGAAATTAAGAGGACGAAAAGTGAATGTCAAGTGCTTTGGTGGACACGGAGGGTTCACCTAGGGGAGTTGGAAAACCCTGATTCCAAACCAATGGTGTGCATAGGCTCCAGTATCCTGAAGGAACAATGACGTATGAGCTTATTGTTGGTCACCGACTACCACGGGACTGCATCTCCTGACGTTGCTCAACTGCCTTGTGGATCAGACCTTTAGGTCGAAGGCTCCGGGTGCGGCCCCTAAGAAAACCACCTGCTTCGATTCGGGCAGTATCCCAGCCCTCATACAATTTGAATGATTTGTGTGGCACATCCTTATAACAATGTTTGTGTTTAAATAAACTATTCTGAATCGGAATAAGTCGTGTAGTGTCCCAGTTGATTTGTCTTCTCTCTCTCTCGTGAGCTTGTCAACCAATCAGGCAGTAAGTCTCACTTTGAACTCACGCGTTCCTAACCTCAAGGTCAGACCAGTCAGCCTATCGTGTCAATGTTTTAATATAGATTGAGACATGTTATCTACTGTATACTAGTGGGTAAACAGATAAAGGATGTAACACAGGAATTGTAATGAGCACATAGTAATAAGCGTAAAAGTTCTCTGGTGTCATAAATATGTACTTGAACAGTTCTTCGGTAATCATTCTAAATTGTATTGACTTAATTATTTAACTGCCTGATATAATAGACGGAAACTTAGCCATTATCCGAAAAGCTAAATTTATTTCATGTCTAGTCATCATTGCCCGTTAATAGGCTCTATGTTGTCTGATTGATCATTTTCTTTTAGCTATTCGTTAGACGGTTGGAAGCATTTGACAGCAAACTTAGGTTTTGTGTTAGTTACTATCTTTCTGATGCAACCTCTACACCGTTGAGAAGTTATTTAATAAGCCATGAGGACGATTTATGTACGAAGTATAGAAAATATCTAGAAGATATACCATTACAAACCTGTCACTAGGTTGTAATATAATCTATAAAAACAACTAGGTTATATCAAGAATATTTATTAGTTTTATTATGTAAATTTAAAACGCAGTAGATTTTGTAGAAGACAGAAAAAACTATAATAAATGTGCCGAGGCATAATGTTGAGTAACACATGCATTTATAAATCAATGTAGTTGTATAGATGATATTGTATAACAAATAATCATATATATGTATATATTCTTTAAAGAAGTTTTAGAATTCAGCATATACTTCCAAAATAAAACGAACAGATAAACAAATGTACTTATCTAGACCGAAAATTCACCATTGAAGCAAAAGATAACTGTTCAATACCGACAATATAACATTTAGCCAAACAAACAGGAAATTAAAAGGTCATAATACTGTGAAACAAGAAACACAAATTTGAGATTATCCTCTTAGGAAAAAAGACCTTATAAAAAATGAATCTTTACTGAAATAATATGAGAAGATACAATACTAAGAAGGATAGACAGTCTGACCAGGAGACATCCGAAATTAACTACACAAAAAAGTGCATATTCCATTTTTATTGCACAAAAATTTCAATTAATTCACTTCAACATAACTACGCATGATTTATTACTGAATCATTCCATACACAATTTGAAAATCTCACCATCTATTTATATCAGTAAATAAATGGTGAATAATAGCTACAAAAGAATACAAAGACGAGGAAGTAAAGAAAGAAACGACAGATTTATCATTAGGGGATAAAGAGTAGACAATAATGAAATACGCGTCTTATAATGATTGTTAAGACTAAGAACAAATTATGTAAATGGTTTTTTTCAAACGTAAATGCATGAAGTACAGGACGAATAACTCTCTAGCATTATAATAACACACTGACGATTGCGCACACACACAAACAGGAATAAATTAGAATACTGTTAAAAAACGTACACAAGTAGTATGATATATATATATATATATATATATATATATATATATATATATATATATATGATACAGAGTACATTACATCAATTCAACAAGCCCAATAGTATTCTATCATCTCTCAACAATGAAATTCAAACAAAATAAATCCCCTCTTTTCTTAAACAAGTTCACAGCCTTTCTTTCTTTTACGTTTAGTATTTAAAGCAGCACGTGTAGCTGTTTCAAAAACTTTACGAACACCTTCCTTTGTTTTAGCCGAACACTCTAAATATCCATAAGCATCTGTAAATTTTAAAGGAAGAACATAATACTTATTGATATAGTATGGGATTAAAAAAAACAAAGGTTAATTCATAACAATCTCAAGGCCAAACTAACTGCGTAACATAACACTCAGTAATTAAGTACGTATGTCTACGACCAATACTATTGATGTGAGCATAAACAAAACTAATAATTCACCCCACATCAGGATTCTGTGGGGTCAGTGATTTTAATTCGTCGTCTAATAATTGATGATCGAATAACTAAATCACTGACTCATGTAAACATCTAAACAGGTCATCAGTTGAAATAAACACGTGAAGATCTCAATATTATTTCGGCTACAACAAACTTCGAAACAATGTCAGTGGAAAATGTCATCCAATTGGTTTAATTACTACAGGATATTCAATCAACTTGATTATGTAACTATGCAACCAATCACCGGTACCATAAGAAATTTAATAATCTCTTAACTGTCCCAGAGCATTTATGGACAAATCATCATAGTTACGAACAAGTATATGTATGGCACTTTGAGCCACACTTTATTTGAAGACTTCTAATAACACTACTCTGGTTAATACTAACTAGATGGAACAGAATTTGAGAATATGACCTGAAAATCCAGTTATTTCATTACTACTTTTAGTCAAACTTTTTTCCATCAGTATTCATTCGCAATATAGCTACTTCGCTTTAAATGTATTCCTTGATTCCCTGTCGTTTTTAAAATAATAAAAAAATCAATAAAGTATCGAACTTTTATCAGTTCCAATCTGAAATTTCCAGACAGGTATGTTGAGTATTGTTAGTAGGCAGTTCATGAAGTATGAATAAAAAACTACCAAATACGTCAAAGAATACTTAAACTTATTATATCAGAACCTTTTCTAAAAAATGAAAATGTAAACCGAACGGTAGCTGTTACATTATAATCTACTACGAACATAAAAACTACATATGGAACTATAAAACATTAATAAGTTGTAATTATTACGTGTAAGCGAAATACTTCAGTTTTACTCGAATCAAACCCTAAACATCATAAAATTTCACAGAGCATAATAACGAAAAACTTACTAATACGATCACATACAAGGCGACCCTCTTCGGATTTGACTAATTCCTGACGAACTTTGGCTAATTCATGATGTGCTCGCTCATCATTACGCAGATCTTGTTTGTTACCCACAAGGATGATCGGAACATTTGGACAAAAGTGTTTTACTTCAGGATACCATTTCTCAGTGATATTATCGAGACTGTCAGTGCTAATTAAGAGATGAATCAATCAATGAAAAATCAGAATACAGTTGGTAAGAGATACAACTGATGAGATCTTAGCTTTCATTATACTGAAGGGCAGTGGCAAAGAGACTAATGGAACTGGAAGTATTGGAGGGCTGATCAGACTTCCAAGATAAGTGACGTTGTCGACGCGCCCGACTCACTCCGTATCCTTACTTCAAGTGTTAACGCAGGCCAGTCCCGAAAAAACACATTCCAAACATCCTGACATTATTGATGAGTGCTAACAAGTGACTGTGCATTTTATCAGCGTCTTCACCAAACAGGACTGTCATCTGAGTACTTAAGTCCATAAGCGAACCTCCTGGAAGGAGATAGATTTCCGGGAATTCAGACGAAAATGGAGATAGTGAACAGTCTTGTCGGAAACCACTTAGGGTTGCAAAATATGACAGAAAAGGTAAGTACGAAGGCACATTAGAACACAAAATCCAGAAGATAAAAAGCGAATGCATCAGGGCTATTACGACCGGTCTTAAACTGCATCTGTAACTACTGATCGTTGTTTACGTATTGGTTTTGTCCTCTAAGCACAAACTTCAGGTCCGTGCTGATGCCGTCCAGAAGGACAATGAAAGTTTCACGACCATACCATCCAGCTCAGAGAACAAATGTCCACCAAAATCAAACACTTTTACTTACTAGTCTCATCCACACAGTCTGCACCTATCCATAAAACACGACACAACAGTCTATGACTTCATGGACTGATACCATGTCTTGATCTAGTCAGCCCTAGCTTTCTGCAAACAGCAGAACTTGGGAAGTTGGTTTCGGAGATCTTCAAAGATGGTGGTCGGCTTTTAGTCAAAATTACCAAGATATCAGATAGGGTGTAGTGACTGGACATCAACCTAGACTTGGTCGCTAACCGTGTCTATAAGAAAGAATTCGCTAATCACCACAAACAGACCAGTTTGACTAGTAGTTTGATACATTAGACTCAGTAATTGTTTGTAAATAATATACTGTGGCGAAGTATACATTCGGAATAGTTAGCGATAGTAATCGTGTAAGATGAAAGGTGTAATAGTTGCTTAAAGTACGTACGTTACAAGAAGCCGACTCTTGGTGAATATATTTTGATTACTTTCGTCGCTCGTGAGACAAAATGATCTAACTTACTTTTATAGCGTACTAAAAGTGGCTAGGTGTGACAACTATAATTCCCAAAACGTGGGTACGCATACGACTTAAATATCAACTCTGACTAAGCGGCAGTATCAAAAACCTAAACATACTTGGCTGTTACTGGGAACTTACATGTATCTGGGGACAACACTCCGGAACAGGTAGTCCTGACAATACAGTTGATAAACTGGGACGTAAAGTAGCGCTGGATTGGATGTATAGGAGGGAATTCGTTAGGATAGACATCGTCGCAGGGCAAAACGATATACATAGTTGTCCAGATAGCGGCTTATTCGTGAAATAAGGTGACGAATATAAGGCAGCTTGGCATCACAGGTTATAGGGATACTGCTCCCAACGTGTTTCTAGCCGCAAAATTAAGCGCCTCAGATAAAGAGGGATTAGGATAAGACATATGTTGAGCCCTATATGATTTCTTTAAATTTCAAAGAGCATTATCGATCAAATAAAGTATGATTTACGGTCACTTTCAAAGAACAAACAATGTATACATGAACAAAACTGTCAACCAACCTGTCTATTGAAAAACACATTAATATGACATCAGTGTCGGGATATGATAAAGGTCGAAGTCTATCGTAATCTTCTTGACCCGCGGTATCCCAAAGAGCCAACTCTACTTGCTTCCCATCCACTTCGATATCAGCGACGTAGTTTTCGAAGACAGTTGGCACATACACTTCGGGAAACTGATCTTTGCTGAAGACAATGAGCAAACACGTCTTTCCACAAGCTCCATCACCGACAATAACCAGTTTCTTACGGATGGCGGCCATACCTCCACCGAGATTTAAAAAGGTACTGTTCGAAGTGAGCGCCGAAACAAAGGCTGACCTACCCTTGGTGCAAGCCAAGAAATGAACCAAACATCAATTCGTAGTTAAATGACGACAACTTTGCTTAATGACGTAATGGAACATTTTGTTTCTTTTTATTCATTACTGTCTAATAAAGAAGCATACGAACACGACGAGCTGATAAATCAGCTAAGAAAAAAACCGAAGCGCGTGTTGTTTAAAAATGACAGAGGTACTGACTTAATTTTATTGTTTTGATTGTTTACTACGCATCAAGACCACTTTTTTCCCTTTAATAGAATTTATTTCAGCTAAAGTAATCTCCAAGATCATTGTTTCTTTCCGAAAATAATCTATCATCGGTACTTTCGAGTACATCGATTGTTTGTATTTGTTTGCAATTTTAGCTCTAACAATTTACACTTCTTCACTTATTTTCCCGTCACTAAGTGTTTTTGTTTCTGTGTATTGTTTATGTATGGTGAGTGATGACTGCACGATACAAAAAAGTAATTACCAACGCTCAGGCTGTCGATACCTTTGGAAAGCACCATGCAGTGCGATGAGTGAAAAAAGTGGTACCAAGAAGTTTGCACGAATCTAACGCCTTCGACTTTTGAGCGATTTTGCGAAAATGTATGCGTGTGTTTTTTCAGCATTTTTTCTTGGAAAATAACAGCTTGCTATCCGAAGCCGTTATAACGGTGGATAACGCTAAAATGAGTATTAGCCAGCGTAATCGAGACATATCAAGTGGTACTCGTCCAGTCCATACACCAATTGATATGAAGTCACCTCAGCTAAGTTCAAAGTCAATTGACTTACTTGGGTCAACGGAGGAAGGACAGCCTGTAAAAAAGTCTGTTAGAAATAAAAGCCGAAGAAAGAAAGTTTTTCGTTCCCTCTTTCAAAATGGAAGAGAGAATGAAAATCCTAGCAAACCTAATCGCAGTTCTAGGCCTGTTGTCAGCAGGACAAGCAACAACCTAACTACCCAAGTCACCGACAATCATCCAGGATCCAATAATGTATATAACGCGAATGTGATTGCTACTCCAATGAAAGTTGATGAATGGGTACAGGTCAAGAATAAGAAACGACCTAATGTTGCTAAGGAAAAGACAGCACCCCAACCAGTATCTTGGAAATTAAGGACTGATCATAGGGACAGGTCATTTGTCTTTCATAAAGTCATGAGGAGTGGAAGCTGAGAACCCACAACTAGTCTTGAACATGATATTTAATAGATAAAAGAGATACTAAACCAGCTAATGCCTAAGATATCTCTGGAGTTACCTAGCCAAAGGTTTGTTGATTGTACAGCCAAACGGACTTGAAACAGAATCAAAACAGGCTGCTATACGTATTTTTTGAATCTTCCAATCAAAGAGGATTAATACTACTGACTGAATATAAACTGAAAGGGTCAGGAGTCTTTGTCTATGATGACTTGCTGCTCGCGGGCGATGCAAATGACAAGGAGCAGTAAAAAAACTAAAACGAAGGGTAGATGCTGTCGAGAAATACCTTAAACTTGTTGATTTTTGGGTGGTAAGGCTTCGACAGAAAATAGTTTCGAAGCCACTTTGGGTGTAGCACGAAGAACTCACTACCTCGATACATGATCGTAGCTCCATCATCTGCCGCTTCCAAAAGAACGTTTGACCATTTGGGAGACCGCCCTTGCCAGAACTAACACAAGCTACCTAGCTTCCTGTCCTTTCGAAACTGAAACTGAAATTCGATTAACTGGTCACCACCCTCTCATATGGTCCTCACAAGTTGAGGTACAACCACTATGTATCATCTTTTTAGTTTTGTTTTTACATACCGTGATATTATTTCCGTATTCCTGAATTTTGATGAGTTGATGAAAAAAACATTTACGATCGTTACTTCTCGCCACACATCAATGACCTGTCAGCCACTAATGAGGTACAACAGTTTACCCAAAGAATGATCAGGATAAAGAGTACAACCAAATCCCTATGACTGAAGACAACACCCCTAAAAATTCATCAGAGACTCCTCGATGACGTCTTTAGAGGTCTCAACTTCGTGCGTACTTATGTTCATTACTGCTTGATCGCAAGACAGACAGTGAATACAACCTCCAGCTTGTGGACCTGGTTTTCAAACACACGACATTGCTGCGAACATCCAGAAGTGTCAGATTAAAACAAACTCTTTAAACATTCTCGGACATGCTATTCATGCTTAAGGAATAAGCCCTCTGAAAAATGAAGTGAAGGTAATTCTGGACTACTCAAAACCAACTAAACTCAAGTAGTTGAGCACTTTTTCTAGTCTGGAAAGTTTTTATCGCTGTATCACACTGAATCGCACGTTTCTCTTGAGACGCTTAACAGCTCAACTGCGTGAAGATGAAAAAATCGTCAATTTGAACGACATTGCGATGAAAGCATTCTCAACAGCTAAGGAACTTACTACCAAAGCAACAATGCTTGTACACCACGACATCGAAGCTCCCATTAGTATCGCAGTAAACGCATCCGACTCAGGGGTCTAACAACAGTGGGCAAATAACACTTACCACTTTTTGGCATTCTTCTCACGACGGTTGCAAGACAGTGAATCTACATCTAACACTTTCGGTCGGGAACGCTCAGCCATCTATGTATTGTGCTGTCAGGTACTTTCATCACTCTGTGTAAAGCCGAGAATTCACCATATCTTCCGAAAAAAACCTTCCACCATTTCTCTAGGCTCATCAACCGACATACGCAGATTCATCAAAATCGGTCGCACCAACGAAACTTGAATCTCAGACATTAACGACTGAGATAAAGAAAAGAGAAGGGACTATGGTAGTAGTGCATATCCATAACTTTGAAATAATGATTTTTTTTACTGTTTTGAATATGAATTATTTTTCTTCATCGTCGTTTTGTACGCCCCCAAATATTAAATTTACACCATTTGATACAAAATTTGACATACATTGTAGATCTTTACGCCTACATGTATGGTATTTTTAAGACGATGCCATATCATTTTTTGTTTGTCATAAACTGATCTGACCCTACGAATGTACGCGAACTCAGATATACATAAAAAATACCAGCATAAATGTCACTTTACTTTTGCACAAGTCGATTTATTCTGACCATCGAAAATATCCTATTCCGCGAAAGTTTGTGGAAACGCATAAATTTATTTTATATAACTCTGTTTACAGAGTGAGATATTAGACAACCTGTCTTAAAATTAAGTTTGCTAAGAGACTAATTTTGTCATCATACCCTCACATTCAGCTAACGTGATGTCTCACCTCCATATAAAGCATTACGGTCACAAGATTTGTTCTCAGTCATAGTTTTATTTTTTTTCATTGGAAATTGGATCTTTAACTTTTACCAGTTTATAGTTTACAGTGTCGTTTACTCAAAATGATACTCTTATATTTTGATTATTTAGGACATTTATGATCTGTTGTGCAGTGATATGGGATCACCACTGAGTTGACCCACCCTTTTCGTTTGACATTTTTCTCATCTTTTCGATCTTCCTTGAGCACTATTTTAGAAAGTCTCTAGGATGATTCTTCATCATAAAAGTGGACATAACTAAATTCACTTTTGTTTCTTTGTCACCTGTCTCAGCGACAGGTTTTAAACTCTGCTTATCGAAGTCTTGGCAACTGTTACCTTAATAGAATGCTCATGGGCTGGCTTGTAGTCTACGTATTTTCAAAGATATGTTCACATTCGAAATGCCCATACAACGCGAAAAACCTACAGTTTCTAGACCGGAACATCAGTAGTTAAGAAATCAAAACACTTGAGAATAAAATTGAGGCTATCAGAAACCTTCCACAAAATAAATTGGTAAACAAACGTTTTCGAATCTCCAGAAAGATTTACTTATATCAACGTTTTATTTCCCATTTTTCTGTGATTCTATAACATTAAACGGAACAGAAATAGCTTAAATGGCAATGTCGGCTTATTGAAGTTCAGGTTATGGTCCAACACTGATCTTGTTCACAGACGCATCACAGTCAGCAGTAGGCCCCGTGCCATAACAACATATACTTGATGAATTCAAACTGCTAGCCTTTTCTTCAAAGAAACTGGAATCTGCTCAGACACGATACAGTACATTCAGGATAGAAATCTTGAGTGTCTTTTAACCGTAAGACGTTTTATTCAACTACTTCAAAGGGGAGGTTTTGTAGTACTCACAAATCACAAACGTTTGATGTGTGCTTTTTTCTGTTGCTAACAATGACCGTTACTCTCCCAGAAGAACTCCCAATTCGGTTTTTCATAGCTTTCAGCAAACACTCAATATATTGAAATAAGAGCAAATATCGACGCTACTGCTTTACCACAGTTAGATTCGAATGATGTAGCACTATTAAAAGGCTTTAGCTTACGGGAAGTAGTACGACTGTAAGAAGGTAAATATTGACCTTGCAGCCTGTCGAATGAAATCCGGTGTAAAATGGTGAGATACTCCTGTATCAGTTGCAGAGTCGACGATCATCCGCGACATATCTGCCGGAGTTGAGTGACCTTGTGCTCAAATGACCCACGGAAAGACAGTCGCTGATCAGGTTCGTTCGTTAACCCAACCAGAAATGCGCTGCTGTTGAATTCGTGTCAGACGTTTGTTTGGCCAATAATGGACACAAATATAGAACGATGGATCCAAGATTGTCTCCAATGTCAGCACAGTAAAATTCACAGGGATACAATTGGATAACTAACGAAATTCAGTTTGCTCGATCATCGTTCTCAACATGTTCAAATTAATTTAGTGGGTCTACTGTCCCAATCTTATGGTGCTATTTACACTATAATGTCAGTGGACAATTCTGCCAGATGGACAATTGCATGTCCTGTAAATGGTATCTCGGTCGGAAACATCGCTGCTGCATGTCATAACAGATGGTCCTCTAGCATTAATGCATCTTCTACAACCACCTCCGACAGGGATTCGCAGTTTCAATCGGACCAGCTTGGCAACTTTGCTCGTATTTTTGATACTCATTGCACTAGTACAACAACATACAATCCATCAGCAAATGGGCTAGTCGATCAATTCAAAAGGCAACTAAGAAGCTCGCTTAAGGCACAACATTACTTAACTACATTGAGTGAATTCCTACCCCTGATACTATGGAGCGTGCGTTTTACCATCAAGAAAGACATACATTGCAAAACTGCACATATTGTTTATGGAACAAATTAAAGTCTGTCAGACCAATTTGCAACTCCTAGACACTAATTCGTATACACTAACCGTATGTCGTTTCTCGAAAGACAGGGGAGTCATATGAGCCATATAAAGTTGATGACAATTCTGGTAGTTCAACGAAGGAACAAATGAGTGTGTAAGTCAACATGTGCAAAATTGTTTCCGTTCGCATAAACACAACATTCAGATGAATGATATTAAAGTAATGAAATAAGGAAACAAAAGCTTTACAGTTATCGACAATAGAAAGAAGAATACAGTCGCAAATAATAGACTTACATCAGTGGTGCTAACAAAAAAATACAAGTTTTACAACTTATCAGCAATCCAAAGTTCTTGAGGGGTGATACAATGAACTGACATTGAGAAGAGAACTAAATCAATATTAGTGTGTGGTTAACATAGCAATGGAATAAAAGTGAAATAGGAAGTAAATCGCGAAATAGTTCGAATAACAATGTTGAATAGAATGGATGTATAAACGAACACTAAAAAAGTGATCAAGTAAACGACTGATGGTCATGTACAATGTGACAACCAATATTTCTGAAACAACATAATCAAGCGAAACTACACATTTGAGAAAACATCGGTTAAATTCGTGAGCATAGTTTCATTCACTTTCCAACATCTGATTGACACAACCTGGTAATACAACCATGTGGACTAAGTTGTCTATAAATTTAGTATGGATCTGTGGGTATGATACGATTTGTGAATCAAGCCGAATCAGATACAAATGTGACTTTTTATCCTCAAAAGTCCCGACGACGTGAATGAACAAGATTATTTGTGTAGCAAGCTTTACTATGCGAGTAGTGATATTTCAGTCGATGTTTGGTGACGTGTAGGTAGAATGGCGCAAGTCGTTTGTGTACAGGTAATTTTCTTGTCCTAGGTTAATGCTTCAGTTACTGATTGAGACACTCCTCCCGCCGCTTGACTAACCGTAAAACTTTGATATAGTGTGATAAGCCTTGATAAGCTTTATCCGGCTTGCTCAGTTTATCAAAATGAGAGTTTTCTTTCAAATGTGGTATATTAAAACACAAATTTTACGACTGCAACTAGAAAAACGTTCAGAAGTGGCAAAAATTTAGCGGACTGAAATAATTCTTCAAGCTAGTAGCCCACTCATTACTTTCGGTGTATGATTCGTCAAACAAATATAGCATCACACTTGTTTCAAACAAGCTAGTGGTTTAGCTTAGAAATCTTCAAACTCGGCATACATCAGTGTGGGGAGTACGCAAAAGCGTCGACTTAAATCGACGCGCATGACTGAACACAACTTCTATCAATTGCATGTGCCAAATGTTTCGGTGGAAATGACCCAACTTCCTGGATAAGTGACTGTTCTTTCAGCAATTTGTAGTTACTTTTATCCACATAGTGCTATATGTTGAATTTGGGACACCTGTACTTTACTGAAGCTAATGAACGTGAACACGTAATGCCGGCCATTGTTTCGTCGAGATATATGTACCCTGTATCAAAAATAATAAAGAACTTATTATTAGTAACATACATTCCCGCCGTTTCCAGTCAACAACCCAGTTTCGGTTGTAGGTATGCTAAACATCTGAGTGAAAAAAGTCATAAATAGACGGGGTTTCTTATAAACTGCTCAGTGTAAAGAGAAAATGCTTCACAAAGATACATTATCAATTCCAAGAACACCTCAGATTATATTCCGCAGCTCCATTCGATGTAGTTCACATTAAATATCTAGTGTACAGAGCTTCACAGGTCTGAAATGCAATCTATGAAATGGTTATAGTGGATATCTCATCACGTATCTTGATAGGAAGTGATCAGTATGTAGTGTCTGTCATTATGTTAAACCCAAATACCTTATTATTCTAACTTTCGGACAGCTCATTCTATTCGTTCTATTTGAGTCACATTCTGACCTTGTTAATTATTCGCTTATCAATGTCTTGACTCTCTTTGTATGAGCGCGTAGGCGTATGCACACTTCTTATCCCGTTACTCATCTTATGTCTGTAATTTATTTTGTGGGCTTATAAATATTGATTAACTCTTTGTTAAAGGGGGAGTTGGCTTACCAGCCATCTCCACCGCGCGCCAATTAAGCTTCGCTTTCTAATCATCGCATCGTTCCTCCGTTCGTTTGTCTAATCAACAATTATACGGAATATATGCAGTCGAAACTCCATTCTCGTTATTTGACTTATTTAATTCCGTTATTAACTAACGCGATTTAAGTCAATGATTATATACGAGGATAGACGATAGCAACCAATTATTACGATCAAATTGGAGTCAGATCACGGGCCACTAAAAGTAGTTGTTGAACGCTACTCTCAACACTGAGACAAAGACCTTCCCTGAACAAGTTCTTTCATGTTAGTTTCATCTGACAATTCACTGTTTAATTTCTTACCTAAACTAAAAGATTCATTTTTGTCGGAGTAGTTTGAGTCTCATACATTTTGTTGTATGTTGTAGGAAGAGCGCATTTACACCCGAATAATAATAATAATAAACATTGACAGTAGTTAGGTCCGGATATTGCACTGCTTTAGTGTCTGTCTTAATCTAAAAATTTTGGTCACGCTCTCCAAGTTCGACAATTCAAAAGGCGGTAATAGCCAATAATTTCCTTATAACAACATAACAAACGTTCAAGACTGTGCAGAAGATGTCCAGGAGAGTCACTTATTGGTATTCTTTCCAACTGGTTCAGACACTTGATAAAATCCAATCATCACATTGGGAAAAGTATTCATACCAGTCAAGAAACGATATCCCAGTCAAAGAAGGAAGGTAAGTCAATTCAATTTGCTCCGAATATGAGTGGTCGGTAGTGAATAATAGCAAACGTCTCTAAAGTTGTACAGGAAATGTACTTGGAAATCAACCTCATGAGACACAGGTGATCAGTTCACCGTATACCAACCAAAGTCTGGCAGACCAATACGCCGAGTGCCATAGAAACAATGTTAGGTAAAACGAAAGAAACATTTATTACAAGACTGAACAACAACAAGAAAATAGTAGGGGTCCAGACACTAGATTAATAGTAGACAATATGGCAATGATAACTGCAATCAAACTCAAGAATGGTAATCAGTATACGAAACAGAGACGACAATAAGAGAAACAGTACATACTACAGGAATGCAAAGGTCTAGTCACAAGAAAGAACAGACATGAAGACATGAAATTAAATATTCGATCCAATCTTCTCTGTGCAACCACACTAATAGTAAGTAATCTCAACCAAAACTACATCCAGCATCAGTCATACACAAGCAATCAATAGACAATAAAATCGTAGTTGATTGTGCTGGAGACAGACATAGTTAGAAAGCGTTAGACAGTGTCGTTCTATATGAGAAATAAACAAGCAAATCAATAAGGAGATAGACCGACAGACGGAGATCGGAAGTGAAACAAGCGATAAATTGTAGAAAACAGAAGACAGTGTCCAGGAATATCATTTTATTTATTTTTCAGCAAACACGGATTACAAAGTGTAGAATCAACCGTCCATTGAAGTGTCACTGTTTTGTTCACTCTTTTTTCGACTTTTTAATACCTGGGAATGGGGGAATAGAAAGCAGGAATAATGAGCTATTGATCTCAGTCGCAAGTATGAACGGGCAAATATACACGGTTAAGTACATGTGCTGACAAACTGACGGGATAACTGACAGTTTGAGGGACTGTTTTAATGCGACATATTGGACGTAGTGTAGAGAATGAACAGCTGTCATTCCTCAGTATAAAAACATTAGGAATGGAGAACCGAGTGTAATAAACTGAATTTGCATGAGAGGTTGATGAGTTACATGAGTGACTTACAGGTGGTGAACATACAAATATCGGGTCAATAGGTTTCCTATTTTAAAATTTGGAGTGGGAAATGAATATCACTGAACTTACCATACACTTTCATCCAGTCTCTCCTAGGTTTCCCTTTATCGGGGGTGCCTGAAAAAAGTGACAAGGTAGATGTTGATTAGTCAAAACTCACCAGGGTACAATTACCATTAATTTATATGTGTGTGGGGTGGGGTAGAGGAGTGATTGAGTGGGATGTTGAGTCCATTATATGTGGTGACTTACGCTGTCCACGAGGCTTAGATTTCGACCCTGGGAATCGACCTGATTTTTTCTGTGGTGCCTCCACTACTGTGGCAGGCTTAGATGGAGAAGCCGAATAAGGATGGTCAAACCAAAGCAAATGTGCATTTCATGGAAATCATGAGGTGATATAGGTTAGTAAACCATTAAAAACCTGGAGGCACTGTGCTGTTGCTTCGTCTGGGTATGGGACTCCTCATCAGTGAGTATCTACAACTTTAAAACCGGGAGTCCAACACAAGACCTCCGGTCTCTCTCTCGAGTGTTTGACCTCTAGACCGCTGGATCAGGTTCCAATGGTGCGCAAGTCTAACTTCGTGACTTCAATGAGATTGAACAGTTCTCACGACTTCATACCGACCAAGTGTGTACTGTTCACAAACTTAGAACGTCTCTATTCAACCAATCTACCCTAAACGCTATCTATATTGAGGATGCTCAAATTGTTTGAAACCTCCAGTCCATTTGATAAGATACTGAAACGACTTAAATGGTCCGACCAATGACTTTTGATAGGGTAGGGTCTCAAACGAATGTACTTCAAATGATAGACCTGCCCTAGCTAACCGTCGTTCTATATTTCTTACAATCTTACTGCTACGAGCGATTCACAAACCACTCAACTAAAATTGTATGACCATGAGTTACCTGTCAGTTAACAAATGAAATGGGTTTGATTCTCCGATTGTCACAAACCTTGCTTATTAAGATCAACCTTTCAAAACTACTGTTTGGCTACTGATCATGTAATCTGTGCACAACCTGTATCGGCAGCAATAGGTCCTGATGAGAATAAAAGTGTTTTGACAATCTAAAAGTCGGAGTACTTGGGTTTTCAGGTTTTCAGCTGTTATTGCCGTAAATATAGAGGAAGCCAACCACATTGATTCATTGGGAGACTGGTGGCATTTACTACTGAAACATTGAGTACAAGTCAGTGCAAACCATCCTATGTGAGTAAAACACATGATTGACTGAGTGAAAATGCTTTCTTAAAATTTAGGTACATGCTGAGTTAATGCACACAGCCAGAACACATACTTTTAACAATTAATGGTATAAATCCTGTGAAAAGAATCATGCTTTATGAATCGACTTACTGGATTTAGACTTCGTAGGCACAGCGGCTGGGGCTTTAGCATTTTCAGATGCTTTTTCGTCAGCACCTATATCGGAAAGCGGAAAACAACACTTTGGTAATTTGGTATAATTCAAATTTAACAAGTTCAATCCATTTTGTACAGAAGGCGGTGTTGATGGAAGAAGAATAAATAGACGTTTTGATGGTTACCGGTATCGTGAATCAATTCTGTTTACTGCCTCCAGCAATACGCTATAGGATGCGTGAGTCGTAACACACTCCAATGACGGACAGAATCACTGACCGGATAAGTGGGCGAGTGAGAGATTGAATGAGTGATAGAAGCATGTCCGTTCGTGTAAAACTCACCTTCGTCACAGTACGTCACACCCAGATAGTTAACAGCTAAGGTAAAAATGAGCACGGCCACCTGAAAATGAGAGAAAAATCAAGTTGGTTTGATTGGTTACACGGGTGAGTTCCTTACTAATGTTCTATCCATTTGTATGTTTACTGATTTCCGATGTTCCAGTGAGATGTGGGCTAGAATTTATATGCTTGTGAAGTTGTAGATTTCCCAATCAACTTTGTCTCGAACAAATCGTTACCGGTAACATGACATTTTCTCATTGAACTGAAAACGTGATCGTGTTATATATGTCATGTCACTTTTATCAGGCACACGGTTCAGTGAAATCGATTGAGTGAAGTTAAAAATCTCACTTCGAGAGTAAGATATGACAAATTCAATAAAAAATGATTTTACACCTAGTTTTTAGTGATTTTTTAACTTCAATATATGAAAAAACTAAGCTATGCACTTCCTTAATTCAGTTAAAAAATAATAGTTTTTTACAATTGATGTGAAATCGTTCAACTTTACATGACGTTTTTACGGGCTTCTTCATTTAATTCGAATTTAACTTTTGTAAATAGCTAGTTAGATCTGATAAAACTGTAGGTTTAATAGATAAGCAGGAATTACTATTGTGACTTTGTTGTACCATAAACGTCCTCAGTAACGTATTATCATAACTAGCATCACAGTAAGGACAGTGAAATATATACTGAAATGAAAAAATCACTAAAAACTAGGTGTAAAATCATTTTTTATTGAATTTGTCATATCTTACTCTCGAAGTGAGATTTTTAACTTCACTCAATCGATTTCACTGAACCGTGTGCCTGATAAAAGTGACATGACATATATAACACGATCACGTTTTCAGTTCAATGAGAAAATGTCATGTTACCGGTAACGATTTGTTCGAGACAAAGTTGATTGGGAAATCTACAACTTCACAAGCATATAAATTCTAGCCCACATCTCACTGGAACATCGGAAATCAGTAAACATACAAATGGATAGAACATTAGTAAGGAATTCACCCGTGTAACCAATCAAACCAACTTGATTTTTCTCTCATTTTCAGGTGGCCGTGCTCATTTTTACCTTAGCTGTTAACTATCTGGGTGTGACGTACTGTGACGAAGGTGAGTTTTACACGAACGGACATGCTTCTATCACTCATTCAATCTCTCACTCGCCCACTTATCCGGTCAGTGATTCTGTCCGTCATTGGAGTGTGTTACGACTCACGCATCCTATAGCGTATTGCTGGAGGCAGTAAACAGAATTGATTCACGATACCGGTAACCATCAAAACGTCTATTTATTCTTCTTCCATCAACACCGCCTTCTGTACAAAATGGATTGAACTTGTTAAATTTGAATTATACCAAATTACCAAAGTGTTGTTTTCCGCTTTCCGATATAGGTGCTGACGAAAAAGCATCTGAAAATGCTAAAGCCCCAGCCGCTGTGCCTACGAAGTCTAAATCCAGTAAGTCGATTCATAAAGCATGATTCTTTTCACAGGATTTATACCATTAATTGTTAAAAGTATGTGTTCTGGCTGTGTGCATTAACTCAGCATGTACCTAAATTTTAAGAAAGCATTTTCACTCAGTCAATCATGTGTTTTACTCACATAGGATGGTTTGCACTGACTTGTACTCAATGTTTCAGTAGTAAATGCCACCAGTCTCCCAATGAATCAATGTGGTTGGCTTCCTCTATATTTACGGCAATAACAGCTGAAAACCTGAAAACCCAAGTACTCCGACTTTTAGATTGTCAAAACACTTTTATTCTCATCAGAACCTATTGCTGTCGATACAGGTTGTGCACAGATTACATGATCAGTAGCCAAACAGTAGTTTTGAAAGGTTGATCTTAATAAGCAAGGTTTGTGACAATCGGAGAATCAAACCCATTTCATTTGTTAACTGACAGGTAACTCATGGCCATACAATTTTAGTTGAGTGGTTTGTGAATCGCTCGTAGCAGTAAGATTGTAAGAAATATAGAACGACGGTTAGCTAGGGCAGGTCTATCATTTGAAGTACATTCGTTTGAGACCCTACCCTATCAAAAGTCATTGGTCGGACCATTTAAGTCGTTTCAGTATCTTATCAAATCGACTGGAGGTTTCAAACAATTTGAGCATCCTCAATATAGATAGCGTTTAGGGTAGATTGGTTGAATAGAGACGTTCTAAGTTTGTGAACAGTACACACTTGGTCGGTATGAAGTCGTGAGAACTGTTCAATCTCATTGAAGTCACGAAGTTAGACTTGCGCACCATTGGAACCTGATCCAGCGGTCTAGAGGTCAAACACTCGAGAGAGAGACCGGAGGTCTTGTGTTGGACTCCCGGTTTTAAAGTTGTAGATACTCACTGATGAGGAGTCCCATACCCAGACGAAGCAACAGCACAGTGCCTCCAGGTTTTTAATGGTTTACTAACCTATATCACCTCATGATTTCCATGAAATGCACATTTGCTTTGGTTTGACCATCCTTATTCGGCTTCTCCATCTAAGCCTGCCACAGTAGTGGAGGCACCACAGAAAAAATCAGGTCGATTCCCAGGGTCGAAATCTAAGCCTCGTGGACAGCGTAAGTCACCACATATAATGGACTCAACATCCCACTCAATCACTCCTCTACCCCACCCCACACACATATAAATTAATGGTAATTGTACCCTGGTGAGTTTTGACTAATCAACATCTACCTTGTCACTTTTTTCAGGCACCCCCGATAAAGGGAAACCTAGGAGAGACTGGATGAAAGTGTATGGTAAGTTCAGTGATATTCATTTCCCACTCCAAATTTTAAAATATGAAACCTATTGACCCGATATTCGTATGTTCACCACCTGTAAGTCACTCATGTAACTCATCAACCTCTCATGCAAATTCAGTTTATTACACTCGGTTCTCCATTCCTAATGTTTTTATACTGAGGAATGACAGCTGTTCATTCTCTACACTACGTCCAATATGTCGCATTAAAACAGTCCCTCAAACTGTCAGTTATCCCGTCAGTTTGTCAGCACATGTACTTAACCGTGTATATTTGCCCGTTCATACTTGCGACTGAGATCAATAGCTGATTATTCCTGCTTTCTATTCCCCCATTCCCAGGTATTAAAAAGTCGAAAAAAGAGTGAACAAAACAGTGACACTTCAATGGACGGTTGATTCTACACTTTTAATCCGTGTTTGCTGAAAAATAAATAAAATGATATTCCTGGACACTGTCTTCTGTTTTCTACAATTTATCGCTTGTTTCACTTCCGATCTCCGTCTGTCGGTCTATCTCCTTATTGATTTGCTTGTTTATTTCTCATATAGAACGACACTGTCTAACGCTTTCTAACTATGTCTGTCTCCAGCACAATCAACTACGATTTTATTGTCTATTGATTGCTTGTGTATGACTGATGCTGGATGTAGTTTTGGTTGAGATTACTTACTATTAGTGTGGTTGCACAGAGAAGATTGGATCGAATATTTAATTTTATGTCTTCATGTCCGTTCTTTCTTGTGACTAGACCTTTGCATTCCTGTAGTATGTACTGTTTCTCTTATTGTCGTCTCTGTTTCGTATACTGATTACCATTCTTGAGTTTGATTGCAGTTATCATTGCCATATTGTCTACTATTAATCTAGTGTCTGGACCCCTACTATTTTCTTGTTGTTGTTCAGTCTTGTAATAAATGTTTCTTTCGTTTTACCTAACATTGTTTCTATGGCACTCGGCGTATTGGTCTGCCAGACTTTGGTTGGTATACGGTGAACTGATCATCTGTGTCTCATGAGGTTGATTTCCAAGTACATTTCCTGTTCAACTTTAGAGACGTTTGCTATTATTCACTACCGACCACTCATATTCGGAGCAAATTGAATTGACTTACCTTCCTTCTTTGACTGGGATATCGTTTCTTGACTGGTATGAATACTTTTCCCAATGTGATGATTGGATTTTATCAAGTGTCTGAACCAGTTGGAAAGAATACCAATAAGTGACTCTCCTGGACATCTTCTGCACGGTCTTGAACGTTTGTTATGTTGTTATAAGGAAATTATTGGCTATTACCGCCTTTTGAATTGTCGAACTCGGAGAGCGTGACCAAAATTTTTAGATTAAGACAGACACTAAAGCAGTGCAATATCCGGACCTAACTACTGTCAATGTTTATTATTATTATTATTCGGGTGTAAATGCGCTCTTCCTACAACATACAACAAAATGTATGAGACTCAAATTACTCCGACAAAAATGAATCTTTTAGTTTAGGTAAGAAATTAAACAGTGAATTGTCAGATGAAACTAACATGAAAGAACTTGTTCAGGGAAGGTCTTTGTCTCAGTGTTGAGAGTAGCGTTCAACAACTACTTTTAGTGGCCCGTGATCTGACTCCAATTTGATCGTAATGATTGGTTGCTATCGTCTATCCTCGTATATAATCATTGACTTAAATCGCGTTAGTTAATAACGGAATTAAATAAGTCAAATAACAAGAATGGAGTTTCGAATGCATATATTCCGTATAATTGTTGATTAGACAAACGAACGGAGGAACGATGCGATGATTAGAAAGCGAAGCTTAATTGGCGCGCGGTGGAGATGGCTGGTAAGCCAACTCCCCCTTTAACAAAGAGTTAATCAATATTTATAAGCCCACAAAATAAATTACAGACATGTGATGAGTAACGGGATAAGAAGTGTGCATACGCCTACGCGCTCATACAAAGAGAGTCAAGACATTGATAAGCGAATAATTAACAAGGTCAGAATGTGACTCAAATAGAACGAATAGAATGAGCTGTCCGAAAGTTAGAATAATAAGGTATTTGGGTTTAACATAATGACAGACACTACATACTGATCACTTCCTATCAAGATACGTGATGAGATATCAACTATAACCATTTCATAGATTGCATTTCAGACCTGTGAAGCTCTGTACACTAGATATTTAATGTGAACTACACCGAATGGAGCTGCGGAATATAATCTGAGGTGTTCTTGGAATTGATAATGTATCTTTGTGAAGCATTTTCTCTTTACACTGAGCAGTTTATAAGAAACCCCGTCTATTTATGACTTTTTTCACTCAGATGTTTAGCATACCTACAACCGAAACTGGGTTGTTGACTGGAAACGGCGGGCATGTATGTTACTAATAATAAGTTCTTTATTATTTTTGATACAGGGTACATATATCTCGACGAAACAATGGCCGGCATTACGTGTTCACGTTCATTAGCTTCAGTAAAGTACAGGTGTCCCAAATTCAACATATAGCACTATGTGGATAAAAGTAACTACAAATTGCTGAAAGAACAGTCACTTATCCAGGAAGTTGGGTCATTTCCACCGAAACATTTGGCACATGCAATTGACAGAAGTTGTGTTCAGTCATGCGCGTCGATTTAAGTCGACGCTTTTGCGTACTCCCCACACTGATGTATGCCGAGTTTGAAGATTTCTAAGCTAAACCACTAGCTTGTTTGAAACAAGTGTGATGCTATATTTGTTTGACGAATCATACACCGAAAGTAATGAGTGGGCTACTAGCTTGAAGAATTATTTCAGTCCGCTAAATTTTTGCCACTTCTGAACGTTTTTCTAGTTGCAGTCGTAAAATTTGTGTTTTAATATACCACATTTGAAAGAAAACTCTCACTTTGATAGACTGAGCAAGCCGGATAAAGCTTATCAAGGCTTATCACACTATATCAAAGTTTTACGGTTAGTCAAGCGGCGGGAGGAGTGTCTCAATCAGTAACTGAAACATAAACCTAGGACAAGAAAATTACCTGTACACAAACGACTTGCGCCATTCTACCTACACGTCACCAAACATCGACTGAAATATCACTACTCGCATAGTAAAGCTTGCTACACAAATAATCTTGTTCATTCACGTCGTCGGGACTTTTGAGGATAAAAAGTCACATTTGTATCTGATTCGGCTTGATTCACAAATCGTATCATACCCACAGATCCATACTAAATTTATAGACAACTTAGTCCACATGGTTGTATTACCAGGTTGTGTCAATCAGATGTTGGAAAGTGAATGAAACTATGCTCACGAATTTAACCGATGTTTTCTCAAATGTGTAGTTTCGCTTGATTATGTTGTTTCAGCAATATTGGTTGTCACATTGTACATGACCATCAGTCGTTTACTTGATCACTTTTTTAGTGTTCGTTTATACATCCATTCTATTCAACATTGTTATTCGAACTATTTCGCGATTGACTTCCTATTTCACTTTTATTCCATTGCTATGTTAACCACACACTAATATTGATTTAGTTCTCTTCTCAATGTCAGTTCATTGTATCACCCCTCAAGAACTTTGGATTGCTGATAAGTTGTAAAACTTGTATTTTTTTGTTAGCACCACTGATGTAAGTCTATTATTTGCGACTGTATTCTTCTTTCTATTGTCGATAACTGTAAAGCTTTTGTTTCCTTATTTCATTACTTTAATATCATTCATCTGAATGTTGTGTTTATGCGAACGGAAACAATTTTGCACATGTTGACTTACACACTCATTTGTTCCTTCGTTGAACTACCAGAATTGTCATCAACTTTATATGGCTCATATGACTCCCCTGTCTTTCGAGAAACGACATACGGTTAGTGTATACGAATTAGTGTCTAGGAGTTGCAAATTGGTCTGACAGACTTTAATTTGTTCCATAAACAATATGTGCGGTTTTGCAATGTATGTCTTTCTTGATGGTAAAACGCACGCTCCATAGTATCAGGGGTAGGAATTCACTCAATGTAGTTAAGTAATGTTGTGCCTTAAGCGAGCTTCTTAGTTGCCTTTTGAATTTATCGACTAGCCCATTTGCTGATGGATTGTATGTTGTTGTACTAGTGCAATGAGTATCAAAAATACGAGCAAAGTTGCCAAGCTGGTCCGATTGAAACTGCGAATCCCTGTCGGAGGTGGTTGTAGAAGATGCATTAATGCTAGAGAACCATCTGTTATGACATGCAGCAGCGATGTTTCCGACCGAGATACCATTTACAGGACATGCAATTGTCCATCTGGCAGAATTGTCCACTGACATTATAGTGTAAATAGCACCATAAGATTGGGACAGTAGACCCACTAAATTAATTTGAACATGTTGAGAACGATGATCGAGCAAACTGAATTTCGTTAGTTATCCAATTGTATCCCTGTGAATTTTACTGTGCTGACATTGGAGACAATCTTGGATCCATCGTTCTATATTTGTGTCCATTATTGGCCAAACAAACGTCTGAGACGAATTCAACAGCAGCGCATTTCTGGTTGGGTTAACGAACGAACCTGATCAGCGACTGTCTTTCCGTGGGTCATTTGAGCACAAGGTCACTCAACTCCGGCAGATATGTCGCGGATGATCGTCGACTCTGCAACTGATACAGGAGTATCTCACCATTTTAAACCGGATTTCATTCGACAGGCTACAAGGTCAATATTTACCTTCTTACAGTCGTACTACTTCCCGTAAGCTAAAGCCTTTTAATAGTGCTACATCATTCGAATCTAACTGTGGTAAAGCAGTAGCGTCGATATTTGCTCTTATTTCAATATATTGAGTGTTTGCTGAAAGCTATGAAAAACCGAATTGGGAGTTCTTCTGGGAGAGTAACGGTCATTGTTAGCAACAGAAAAAAGCACACATCAAACGTTTGTGATTTGTGAGTACTACAAAACCTCCCCTTTGAAGTAGTTGAATAAAACGTCTTACGGTTAAAAGACACTCAAGATTTCTATCCTGAATGTACTGTATCGTGTCTGAGCAGATTCCAGTTTCTTTGAAGAAAAGGCTAGCAGTTTGAATTCATCAAGTACATGTTGTTATGGCACGGGGCCTACTGCTGACTGTGATGCGTCTGTGAACAAGATCAGTGTTGGACCATAACCTGAACTTCAATAAGCCAACATTGCCATTTAAGCTATTTCTGTTCCGTTTAATGTTATAGAATCACAGAAAAATGGGAAATAAAACGTTGATATAAGTAAATCTTTCTGGAGATTCGAAAACGTTTGTTTACCAATTTATTTTGTGGAAGGTTTCTGATAGCCTCAATTTTATTCTCAAGTGTTTTGATTTCTTAACTACTGATGTTCCGGTCTAGAAACTGTAGGTTTTTCGCGTTGTATGGGCATTTCGAATGTGAACATATCTTCGAAAATACGTAGACTACAAGCCAGCCCATGAGCATTCTATTAAGGTAACAGTTGCCAAGACTTCGATAAGCAGAGTTTAAAACCTGTCGCTGAGACAGGTGACAAAGAAACAAAAGTGAATTTAGTTATGTCTACTTTTATGATGAAGAATCATCCTAGAGACTTTCTAAAATAGTGCTCAAGGAAGATCGAAAAGATGAGAAAAATGTCAAACGAAAAGGATGGGTCAACTCTGTGGTGATCCCATATCACTTCACAACAGATCATAAATGTCCTAAATAATCAAAATATAAGAGTATCATTTTGAGTAAACGACACTGTAAACTATAAACTGGTAAAAGTTAAAGATCCAATTTCGAATGAAAAAAAATAAAACTATGACTGAGAACAAATCTTGTGACCGTAATGCTTTATATGGAGGTGAGACATCACGTTAGCTGAATGTGAGGGTATGATGACAAAATTAGTCTCTTAGCAAACTTAATTTTAAGACAGGTTGTCTAATATCTCACTCTGTAAACAGAGTTATATAAAATAAATTTATGCGTTTCCACAAACTGTTTCGCGGAATAGGATATTTTCGATGGTCAGAATAAATCGACTTGTGCAAAAGTAAAGTGACATTTATGCTGGTATTTTTTATGTATATCTGAGTTCGCGTACATTCGTAGGGTCAGATCAGTTTATGACAAACAAAAAATGATATGGCATCGTCTTAAAAATACCATACATGTAGGCGTAAAGATCTACAATGTATGTCAAATTTTGTATCAAATGGTGTAAATTTAATATTTGGGGGCGTACAAAACGACGATGAAGAAAAATAATTCATATTCAAAACAGTAAAAAAAATCATTATTTCAAAGTTATGGATATGCACTACTGCCATAGTCCCTTCTCTTTTCTTTATCTCAGTCGTTAATGTCTGAGATTCAAGTTTCGTTGGTGCGACCGATTTTGATGAATCTGCGTATGTCGGTTGATCATCACTCTCAGTGAAAGCTTGTTAAACTCGATCGATGCTGTTTGCGTCTAGCTTTCCAAATTTTTTTACAGTATTCTGTACTCTCAATCACTTTAAACGGACTGCCATAATGCGGCTGCAAAGAAAATTGTACATTATCTTTTCTGATGAACATGTGGTGTCGAGTCGCGCTTGATTATGAACACCTCTACAAGAAGACTACATGCCAATTAACCAATAAGATTCCCGTAGGTCAATATCAGAAGACAGATGATGGCTGTAGTCGAGATGTATTTGTTGGCGATCTCGTGGTATCGAAAGAATACCGAGATCGTGCCAAAGGAGTACAAGCGTGGTTACTGAGCGTAACCGAATTCGTACAAGTTCAAAGTCAACGGGAGAGTAAGTGTAATGGCTGTCATTAGCATACTCAAACAAACGAGCACAGTAAAACAGTCGCTGGTACAATTGGTTATAATAATAATTGTTTTCATTGAACCAATAGCGTTCTGTTGACAAAAGTAGGTCACTACAGGAGCCTCCCGCTAGAAAAGGTTTACACTTTCGATAGGTAGCGGTTTAATTCGTGGGACTGATCGGCAAAAGTGCGGTTGTAGGACGGAAGAATTGGCGAAACAGGAAGCGATCTTTGATCCTCGAGTTGCCAACGAAAGTCTTTTGCGTAGAACGGTACCAAGAGAAGTGTGCTGTATGTGTTGCTCAAGGTAGCATACCACACCAGAGTGATTTGTATTCAGGATCTGAAAATTGCGTTTGTAGGGCCCAGAAGACGCTGCAGACGTAGGACGAAACCACGTTGAGCCAAGAAACCGGAGGCGACCATAACGACCAAGTGCGAAACCAAGCGTATGCCAGGCGGATTCGAAACTGAGACTGAGTGCGTTGACAAGAGCATGGGTGATCAGGCCGTCTTTCGCCAAGGTTGACTGAAGTCGACGTTACCAAACGGGCGATGGTCGGAGGCGACGGCTCAGGATACAAAAAAATCAAAAAAAGAGAAAGAAAAGTGTAGCATGCATGTAGTATAGGAATAGTCCTACACCGTATCCGTTGTTGGTTATGCGGTTAGTCGAGAAAGCGCACGGGTAAGCGTACTCGGCGACTGGAACGTGAGACGGTAGTCTCGTTCGTACTTTGTGAGCCTGCGATCTCATCCGAGGTCAAGGGCGGCATGCTCTGCTGGTCTGGACGTGAGACGGAAATCTCCTCCGTAGATGGTTGACCGGGACGTGAGAACGAGGTCTCTGATGTATCTAGCGTGGGATCCGAGGTAGACGTAGAGATCCCGCTAGTAGGTTTGATAGGTCTAGCATTGAGTCTCAAGTTATCAGATAGGGCACTGTCATCGACGTGTGCTGGTTTGAGACGATCAATGCTGATGATCTCGACGCAGCCATGTCGATCAACCTTGGAGACCTTTTCGTGAGGAGGGATCACGTGAAAAGGTCCTTTGTAAGGCTGTTGTAGAGGTTTGCGTACCGAATCTACTCGTATGAAAACGTGTGAACAGGTAGATAACTCTCGAGGGAGAGCGACCTGTCGATTTTGTATTCGAGTTGACACCGGAGACAGCGTTCGCATAAATGCAGACAGTCGATGCTGAATGGTAGTCGGTGGTGCGTATGCTTTCCGTACTAAGCAGCCGGGTCAGTGAGGAAAATAATGCGGACTCGAATTGCTGTCCTCGGTCAGTCGTGACAGTCGAGGGACAACCATACAGTGCTATCCATCGTTCTACGAAGCGGTGAGCAACTGTCTCCGCCGTGATAGACGTGATGGGAATAGCTTCGGGCCATCTTGTAAAACGGTCGATGCTTTACCCACATACGAACATCTTTATTCATGGACGGCCAGACGTATCGTGCAGCGATGAGACGTAATGTGGCTGCGATACCTGGATGAGACAATCCATGAAGGGCATCAAAGACTAGACTTCGACAGGCAGAGGGTACGATGGGTCGAGGAAGACCGGTAGAAGTATCAAATAGGATAGTACCTGAGCTAGTAGCTAGAGGTACTTCCTGGCACTGAAGTGATGAAGATTGTGGTGCTTCTGTACAGACAGGATCGTTTGCTTGCGCGGCGGCCATAGCAGGAAGATCGAGCACTGGTAAGGTAACTGCATTCGTCTGGATACGTGATAGAGAATCGACAACATAGTTCGACTCGCCTTTAATGTGACGAAGGCCTGTCGTGAACTGGGAGATATAGCCCAAATGTCTGCACTCTCGTGGTGAGTAGCGGTCAGACTTGGTATGCAACGCATACGTTAAGGGCTTATGGTCGGTGAATAAGATGAAATTGTGATCTTCTACTGCGTGCCGGAAATGTTTGATGGCGCAGTAGGCTGCAAGCAGCTCGCGACCAAAAGCGCTATATCTCGTCTCCGTGGGAGTAAGGCGTCGTGAGAAAAATTCAAGCGGTTGCCAACTACCGGAGATATTCTGTTGCATGACGGCTCCTATAGCGAAATCTGATGCATCAACCGCTATACTAAGCGTGGCTGATGGGTCAAGATGAGCGAGAAGTGTAACTTCAGGGAGAGCCGTTTTGATCTCTGAAAATACAGTACGTGCGATATCGTTCAATTCTAATTTGCGTGGATTACCGCGCAGTAAATCGGTTAATGGTCGTAACCGTTCTGCCGCGTGAGGGATGAAACGTCGGTAGAATTTAACCAAACCGAGAAAAGCCTTCAGTTCCTTGATTGAGGACGGCACGTTGTACTCCTTGATTGCTCGAACTTTGTCCTCGCAAGAAAGAATACCCTCTTGTTTGATGATGTGACCCTAAAATATTATTTCTGGTTTACCCAATTCACATTTCTCTGGGTTGACTACTATTCCATTATCCGAGAGGCGTTGGAATAATAGTGTAAGGTGTTGATAATGTTCATCTACGTTTGATGATGCGATTAGCAGGTCATCAATATAGACGTGAACAAAATCCAAGTCTCGTACTATGCCATCGATAAACCTTTGGAAAATTTGAGCAGCATTCCGTAATCCAAATGGCATTCGTAGGAACTCAAACAGACCGAAAGGATTCGTGATAGCAGTTTTTTTGATATCTTCAGGAGCGATGCCATGATGTCGTGCATGTGGGGGATGGGGTAGCTATCAAAGCGCGTAACTACGTTTAATGCTCGGTAGTCGCCGCATGGTCTCCAACTAACCCCATCCTTTTTGCGCACCATATGAAGAGACCCAGGGACTGTGAGAAGGACAAATAATACCAGTAGATAGTAAATTGTCAAACTCACGTTTAGCGAAAGCTAATTTGTCCGGTGCCAGTCGGCGTGGTCTTGCCGTGACTGGTGGTCCGCGGGCGACTATGTGGTGTACCACACGATTGGTCAGCGATGAAATCTCCTCGAGTGGTTTAGTTATCCTGGGGAATTTCTCGAATAAAGCGTGGAATTTATCGTCACGCAAATAAAAAGTGCCGAGGATTTGGTACGCGTACATCGAAGTCTATTATATTAACACTATTCTTGTCGTTATCCGTCATGTCGAGTATATTATATATTAAAAATTAATATGAAAATATACGACAGACGTGGATAGACAAACAATGGACCCACCGAATTGCCTTCATTGGAAGATTTGACCGAGGTTGAGACGTGTTCCCAGATTTGGCTCACCAATTGTAGCGTGGTGTTGAAATCGTTCGTTTGCTTCTTTAATCGTTGTACATAGTTGGCTAGATCAGTTAAAGCAGTTTTAATTGAAGCGAAAATTTCCCCAAGTAAACGTAGAGTCGTTTCATAAACAAACTCTGACAGACAACATTCAATATTCTTTATAATTGTTGTTTTCGAACACAACATGACCAGTGGAAGCTTATTGGCCCAATCATTGTTGAAAATGAATCGTAAGGGAAAATTTTAATTCCCTATACCGTCGTTCAAATACATCATTCTCCATCGGATGGTGCGATGTCGTGTGAATACATTTAATTCCGAGAAGTTCTTTAGGCTTCTAGAAGAGGTGACCCTTGAATTTTGCTCCTTTATCAGTCAAGATAATCCCTAGCACTCCATAACAATAAATCCAGCTCTCAACTAGGGCTTCGGCCATAGACTTGGCTGAATCTATCGATGCATGTAAAAATATGGTTGCAGCTATTCAAATTTAACATATATGTGTATATGTTCGAATCTTGTATCGAGGGGAGGGAAAGGACCCATTGCAGAATTAGTATGACTATGGACTTTGAAACATCATGAATGTCTGCATCCAACTACTCACATCCCGATCCATTTTTAGCCATATACAGTGTTCTCCGATTAGTTTGAACGTAGCTTTTATTTCAGGATGCGATACAATGAGTAATTTCGAATACCCATCGTTGTAATGGTTTCGGGATAAATGATCGAGGTTGGCCTGTTGACATGTCAAATATTACTTTTGCTCTGCCAAACTGAAATTCTTTAAATACCAACGAAACTGTATTATAGGATCTTAGCTTACTCAATTTAACATTCGCCTTTTGCAACCTCGCCAAATTGTGATGATCTATCCCTACTGTAATGACCGCGTTTATCATCGTTCCAGATAGCTCATCCGTTCCTCATTATCATTGACTTTAATATATCGTATACTAGACGCGGATTGAGGGATAAATTCTAAATGTCGAATTTTCCTCAGAGAATAATTATCCTGTTTGGCACTTAATGCTTTCGTTAGAGGTTCACAATCTGTGTACACAGCGAAAATTATGCTTTCTAAATGTCGGAAATGGTTTATTTTTAAGGAAACTGCTAGCATTCCCTTTTCAAACGTACTATACTCGTCTGAGAATAATTTAATCTCTTTCAGAAAAGTGAAAGTGATTCCGATGTTCTATTCACTAACTGCTGCAATACGACTTCTACTGCCATATTCGATGCATCAGTCATGATGGCTAATGGCGTTTTGCTCATTCGTCTAAACAGCATCGACTTTTTGCTCAGTGCTCCCTAGGCGTTCTCAAATGCCCGTATAGCCTCCGTTGATAGGTGGAATGTCCGGGTATGCCCTCACAAGGCGTCCGTCAGTGCTTGCAATATTGTCGCACATTTTGGGATAAATCGTCTATAATAATATATTAGCCCCAGAAAGTTTCCTAATTTCTTTCATGACTCGGATAAGTGACAGTCTCAAATAGCAGTAACTTCTACCGAAACTAAAGTACTACCTTGAGGTTACCATGTGTCCCAGGAATTGTAAGGATCCCTTCCCAAACTCACACTTTTCAATGTTGATAGAGATGTCATGTACTTTAGGTCTCATGAACAGTTGTCTTAGTTGCTGTAGATGATCATTTGTGTAGCTCTGGCTACTAGCAGGTCGTCGATATGCTCACATACCCCTGGCAAACTTCTGATGACCTGTTTAATAAATCACTGAAAAGTTTGCGCTTCATTAGTCAGTTAAAGCGAATGTTCAGAAATTAATATAACCTGAAAGGGGTCGTTACTGCCGTTTCAGTTACGCTTTCTGGTGAGACGGGAATGAGATAATAAAACCTCTCGTACGCCTCCTGCAACATCTTCTGTAAGGAGTGTACTTTAGTGGTCAATCTTGTCTCGTTGTAAACTCATATGGTAAACCACAAAAATAATTTCCAAATCTGATATACCAAAGTTGTGGGTTGGTGACCTCGAAAAGTGAAATAAAAAGAATAAGAGACTTCACGGACGGCTTTTAAAGGTAGATTTAACGTAGGGTTTTCAGAAATCAGGTTTATAAAGAATAAATAACATACGAATAAAACAGTGTAAATGTAAAAAAGAGAAACAAGAAGAAAACAACGATGGAACCTTCTAGAATACCAACGTGGCGTGCAACTATTGGTCAGTAGCATAATATGTCTTTTAGCGGACTGGCCAAAATATGATGTTGATTTAACGAATGTTAACATCTATTAATACCCGTGTTTTTCTGTAAAAAAATAAACCTTGGAGTAAAGTACTTTTCACAAACTTTTTGCCTCCTTTCTCGTGTTCAGGTCGCTGTATAGTTCTAGCTTGGGGGTCTTCAAGAATAGCTTAGGAATCGAAATAAGCGTTCAAATCCGCAAGACTTATCAGAAAATAGGTCGAATGGTGGAAAATTGCGCCGCGTTCCAGCGTCGGGTTAACCATTTCTGTTATGGATTGGCGTCGAAGTAATCCCTTAAGCTTCGTATATCATTCACCCTGATGACTATTATTTGGCAAATCCCAAAGATGTATCAATTTAGAAGGCAACATGAAGCGCAGACTACAGTTTATTATTTGCTGACATTTACCAAATATATCCTCATCTTTGTAAACTGCTTTGCAATTCTTTGTTGAATCGTTTCTCATATTTTCATGAGAATCGAAACCATTGCCAACCAAGTATGAGCTTGAGAGACCTCGAGAATGTAATTTATCACGACGACTAAGAATAGTATCGGAAATCTTCCCTGACTGGAAATCTAACACATTCACTGCGTCGTAGTTAATACATCCTGTTTAAATTACTTGTACCGAACTTTTAGGTTTTTGAATGGATTCTCTTTCCAAATTTGAAATATTATTCCAGTGACCAACCGATCACGAAGTTGAACATCCAACTGGTCTCCAAAATTTCAATTCACAGCCTATTTCTGTAGTTCAAGTAAAAAGTCTTTGACTTTCTGATCATTCAGTCGCATCATTTTCCGAAATTTCGATCTCTCTCTTCGTTCAAAGCCAACATGCTTCACATCACTAAGAAGTGATTACTTGAGAAATTCATATGACAATGAAATTAGTTTGTCTGGAAAAGCTAGATTCCTTAACAGGTCATAACCATCTTTATCGGTGTATGTCAGGAAATAAGCTGCGAATTTTCGATCTTTAATGTGTTTTTTACTCGTGCATCAGATCTCAAATCTCTCCATTTAATTTTCAAAGACAGAACCACTTAAATTAATGGTGACTGTCCAAGACCTGGGTCAATCACGACACCAATTTGATCGTTAGAAATAATCCTGAAGATGTGCCAACGAAGAACTAACAGAATACTGCAGTTTGGGGCGGATAGATATCGACGAGCGCAACAGAATGTATTATTTTTAGAATTAGAACTGATAGCGGAATAAGGTACAAACGAATCATCAATTGTTATAAGCACTATAAAAATCTCACCATCTGTTAAAAAAAGCTATTTTCCGTGTTTCTATCGTGTTGACGAACAACGAAAGCCATTTTTGTGAATAGTGTTTCACTTTATTCAAACACCGTATAATACTAATATTTGATTTTATCTCTCTATTCCATAACTTAAAAGCTATCGTTTGATGTACTATTTACTCCCATAGCCTTTTGCACTATAAATTATTGTATTTTAAAGGTAACATTTTTTACTCAATTTTTCTGCTGTAATGCATAGTTTTGACGAAATTGTAATATTCTATTTCATCATGCGTTATGATCACTTATTTACACATGTGTTTTAGAGTAAATTTCGGTCAGGAATAAATCAAGTGGTGTTCCAGTCGGCTCGCTTTATCTCTCTCTGTCTCCTACTTGTCAGCAAATGAGGTGATAAAATGATATCCCTCTCTCTGACCACAAAACCGTTTCGATACAAATTGGACTCACACATCTCTACCCTGAAAGTTGAACTAGTTAGCCTATCGTGTCAAAGCCTCAAACTAGATCGAGACAGGTTTTCACCTGAACAATATTGGGAAAACGGATCAAGGATGTAACAGTGGGCAACAATGTTGGTGTGTATTGTGTCGTATAAACAATAGATCAGGTCCATCAAAAATATGTCTCTGAAACGACATCTATACAACACAATGGAAACGCGGAATATTAATTTCGTGACAAGTGATAAAGAAAGAATTGGATTGTAAACTCATTCCTTGACACCATCGTCATTCCTACACACTAAACACCGAACAAGACAAACAAGCAAACTTCACAGTACGTCACTCAATCCGTCAATTGATTTCACTGAATGTTTCACTCAATCAAAGTGACATGACACTTTCTCCCACCGATCAAACCTCACAATGTCAGTAACGATTTGTTGAAGACTAGCATTCAATTGGTTGACCGACAAATTGACAACTTCACAAACGTATAAATTCTAGTCCACAACTCACTGGAACATCAGAAATCACCAAACGTACAAATGCAAAGAACATTGGTGAGGCATTCATTCGTCTAACCAAACAAAACTCTCTCTCTCTCACACACAGGTGACAATATTGACTTTCGCTTTCGCTGTGAACTATCTGGATGTGGTGCACTGTGATGGAGGTGAGCTTCACACCAACAGACAAGGACCGCTTTCAATCATTCACTCACTCATTCATTCATTCATTCGACTAGTCATTCACCAATCTATTCATCCATTTATCCCCCCATCCAACCATCCATCACTCCGATGATTCATTCATTCATTCACCAGTTCATTCATTCATTCATTCAACATTTCATCGATTCATGCACTCACTCACTCACTCACTCACTCACTCAATCAATCAATCACTTGCTCACTTACTCACTTACTTACTTACTTACTAAGTCAGTCAGATAGGCAGTCGGTCAGTTAGGCAATTAGGTAGTTAGGTAGTGAGTGGTACCCGTCAAGTCAGTCGTCGACATGCACACACCTGATGGAAACGCAAACTGAATGAGATTACTGCAATTGAACTTAACTTAACTTAGACCGACAACACATTGTTTCGTTACTGTTTTTCAATGCAGATGACGCACCCTCATCTCCAGTCAAATCACCTGATCAGCAACCAGCTGCAACAGCCGCACCGAATTCACCTGCAGCACCAGACACACCAGCAGCAGCTTCAGCAAAACCAGGTAAGTCCATCCACTCTTCATTCTTGGTGTGCATTGAATTTTGCTTGGGAATGATTTCCCAGTGTGCATCACTCGAATCATGTGTCCCCGTGTTCAGACTGTGGACAGTGCATCTGTACTCTGATTTTATTCCACAGATTCGCCTGCCAACACGAAGTCAACCACACGTCCGAAACCATCGAAGAGAGGACTGAGACCAGCCTACCCACCCAGATCACCACCACGTGTTCGTGGTAAGTCGACACTACACTAATCAACTACTTCTATTCCTTATCTCCGTTTATTTCAATAATCCTGACCATTACGACACACCAGTCATTCCTCCGAACACACAAACACACACGCGCGCGCGCCCGCCCGCCCGTGCACATACACACATTCGCTAACACATTCACTCACTCTACAGCCAGATCACATACTCAATCAATCACTCATTCACTCACTAACTCTTACAACGCCATCAATTCTCACACTCACTCGTTGAATGTCATCGCACATTTGTTCCAGTTCACACAATCAACCATTCACTCACTCACTAACTCACTCACTCACTTCTCTACAAGTGCCACGTAATCTACCGAGTGTTTGACTGACCAACACCCACTGTTTCACTTGTTTTCAGGTCCGTACGCTCCAACACATCAAAGAAAATACTAACGTCCACCACGAGGTAAGTCTACCAACAAACACTCATCACTCTCCACTCTCATATCAAACGTCTAACAACTGGTTGGCGAATTCACTGTGTTGTGTTTGTGTGTGTGAGTGACTGACTGACTGAGTGAATGTGTGTGTTCACTGACTGTCACCAATCCATCCCACCGCTCGTGTGGCTTCTTGTCCTATGTGGCGATGTATGTGGTGCTTATTTCTGTCAGGTCGCCGTCTCCATTCTCTGTGTGCTGTGGTTAGTGCATTGGGAAGTGTTAGCTGGTCGTTCATCTCGTCACTTTCAAACACTCTTGTTTGGGACACTTCACCAATCCCTCATTCATTCATTCATTCATTCATTCATTCATTCATTCATTCATTCATTCGGTCTGTCGATCAGTCAGTCATTCGACCGACTAATTAGTGTGCTCACTCACCCATATTTGCGTACTCCTACTTAAAGCCAGTATGTTAAACCAACTCCTCTTCAACCTTCTCATCATGTATGTGTTCATTTCATTTTCCTTTTAGATGGTAGAAAATCGGTGCAAGTATGAGGTGAACGGAGCCAATGTGTTCCACGACAATTCCCTCAATTTTACATATGTATCGAATGACAACTGAATAAAATGTTAGGCCCCAAACCTCGTCTTTTTTGCGTTAGCTGTGTTCTTTGTTTACCTTTTCATCTGACTATTGTGTTGAGCAATTAAAATTGGAGAGAGATAAGAAAATTGCAAAACATGATGTAATAAACTGATGTTAAAGCCACTATGATAAAGAAGGATTTGCAACTGTTTCCTTTTCCGTACATAATCCCGGCTTTAGTCGTTTAATGGTTACGGATTGGGCAAATTTCAGAAAAACGATACTCGAATGTCGATTGTTGATAGTGAAAGACTTTTGTCTATCAACCTAACACCCTGTGCTATCGCACTGCTAATAGCCCTAAATCCCGTTGATCTGAGACATTTTGCGATATGTTCTTGTAATTGAACATTGGCCTTTTTTCTGTTCTTCCATTTTAACTGCTTTGACAGGTACATGTAAATATATATACGTAGTTGGTGGTAGCATGTTAGGGGTACCCAACGGTCTTCAATTGGAGTTAAGAACATATTGTTTTATACAACTGGGCTTCAGGATAATTTCTGGTCAGTGTGATTTTAATCTTATGTTATAGTAGCTGAAACATCGTCAGCTTTAAATTCAAGTTCAGTGAAAATAGGTTTCTCGTCGGCTGCGATTTCTTTAGGCATCTTGTCTTTACTTTCCCCATATTCCTCACAACACTTCTCTGAATACCCGTTGTTCCTTAGGCATTCTTTCACGTTCATTAATTCTGCTTCTGGTGTATCGATAGCGCATGTCCTTTCAGTTCTGTGAAACCGTGATTTTATCAGTGCCTTTTTGTAACTGATCGGACAAAAGCTGTTAAAATCCAGAGAAACACCATTCTATATATCTTTTCGATAAACTGGACGTTGAACTGTACCATTCTCCCTCCGTTGTATGGCAATGTCGAGATAGTGGGACTTATCATCCTTTTCACGTTTCATAGTAAACTTGATATTCTTTCTATCTCACCGTTCTGTTTACTATTTTTACCGTGCACTTTCAAACCTTGTATGTCCTAATGGATCCTCGGTAGCTACAGCTTTTTGCTGGTGTTCATGGAATCTATCATTATTATCATATTATCAATATCAATATCCTACCTTCTCTCTTTAAAATCTACATCTTTTTTCTTCCACAAGCAATTTTCTTGGATAAATTGTATCTCCGTCACATGTTTGCAAAACCTATTGTTCATTAACTATTCGTTAATGTGCACCACACTACCATATAACTTCAGTGACAGAATAATTTCCGCTACATAAAATCCTGTTTTGAGTAGAATAGGCGTCCAATAACTGATGTATTCAGAACCATAATAGAGATGTCAATTTTATGTACACATGTGGAAACGCTGCTTGAGAGACTGTCCACTGGAAGATGTTCATCGATAAAAATAATGCTCCACTCTCGAAATGCATGTTTGCACTAAAACACCCGAAACTAAATCAATTTCGAATTGAATTCTTATCTTATGTGTCCTTTAAACTAGTCCATTAAGTATTCAGTCATGAAAAGTGTTAAGTATTATATTCCATCTCCTAAATCTTGATCAATCCTTACCTTCATTCAAAACTGATTTTCCTTGAACAATTCTCTCTTTCTTTTCTTCATTAAAACCTTTATTTCTAGCTGATTTTAAACAATTCTGAATATAAAGTTGCGATCAGGAAATAATTGAATGATTTATTCTGATCGGTTTAACGACAGAAGTTATTCATTCCGACTTAATTCAATGTGAAATGAATTGGTTTATCCCGTTGTTGATATTCTTGAATGAAACTTAACCAGTCCTGGTCTGGCATATATGCATCTCATGCAGATTGTTGGGAAATAGCTACTCCAATATTACCCGCTTAATAATATTTTTCCGGCTTCTATATGAACACCCAAAAATATAGATCTCTATATTCTATCAATATTGATTTTGAATGCTATAATAAAAAGGTGAATGATTGGTCCATTTTACACTTAGCGTAAAATAATGAACAGCTGATGAAAATTCTGTAAAACTGATTCTTGACATAGCACATGACGTAGAAAGAGAGAGTACGGAATAGCAGTATTTTTATTCGCAAAAACATCTATTTATTCTATATGCATACATATAGATAAACATAAAATAAATTCAATCCATGAAATGACGATGATGAATGATTGAAATCTTTCAACAATTTGTAATTATTTTTAAATCGCACTTATTAGTCAACCTTATCACATGCGCGAATTCAGCGGTGCTATCTGTGTATACAGCTAGATGTGTTTGTCACTGAGCTATTTGGTTCGAGACTAACTTCCTGTAAAACTATGATGTTTATATGTATTGAACCAATTGACTCCTATATTCGATCACTAATACAAGCGGACAAATCTTATATACATGAATGTTTTCGGATTTTGAATATCAAAACATGTTTTCCGATTGGTCATCCTATGTTTATAATAATGTATTCCAATATATCTTTTCTATCATAAAAAATATTAATTGCGTAGTTTGTTTTTAATTGTTCAATCTATCTATAACCAATTAACGGTTTGAACGATTTCTTCGTATCCTTTTAACTGTGTTTATAATTCATTGAATTTAACAGGGAGAATTCGTACCAGTGTTCCTACAAAACTTTAATGTTAAGTGATTGAATGCAACCGATAATCAAAGTTTCATGCTATTTAATACTCGTCAGTAATGTCCACCTCAAACTCTCAGCAAACGGATGCTCTCCGAAGGACTCAATTCTATCCAGTTATATAATGCCAAACTGTAGTACAAACAATGTTTAATTATTTACACAATTGTGATTATACGATATTGATTACTGCTACCTAAGGATCCGGTAAGCAGTTTAAAAACATTTTATCTCCACATTGTATAAAAATTTTATATTCAGTTAGTATTCGGAACTTTAGTAAAATCTTAGAGAACATAACTTATGGACGACTTTTGAGTGATACTAGAAGAAAGAGAAACTTCTACTACTTAGGATTAGAGGTCGGAACTTAGGCTTAATAATTACAATCAAGGTTTTATTCATGAACTGACATTAGCTGTAATACCAAAATTCTATACAACTGTATGGATGAATAAATTCACTTGGTATTGCTTACTTGAATCTTCACAGTGATGTTTAGAACCGCAACTGACCAGTCTCTTATTGGCATATGTGCATACTGTGCGTATTGCCTCGATATTACCTTACTTCACAAGCATTATAAGCAAAGATGGATAGTGCTATCAGTAGCTAAGTGGATAGTACGATTGCATTTGAAGTGAACGGTACTAGGTTCGAGTCCAAGAGTGAACATCAACTCGGATGCAGATACATTCAGCTGACGAGTCCCAAATATGGCGAAACGCTGAATGTTGCTTTCAATAGAACATTTTCCCACTTTCTAATGAATGTCATTATCTACTTCTCATTTCACCATATTATTGACGTGTATTATCTGTTGACTCATTTTGTTTGAATACTACTGTCATGATTATATCACTGTTTCTGTCTGTGATGGATAATTGATTGCATTCTGTATTTTACATATCGACTGATTTAGAATTTCTTTTCTCTTCTACGTTAAATTTATAGCCTACCCGTTATTATTTTCTCTTTTCTAATTATTTAAAACATTACTGATTTATGTCGAATATAAATATTCCATCGTTTGTTCTCGAATTTTTTTATTTCTTTGAATCTGAATTCAATCTTTAATGATGAATAATTATCTCCACTACGAATTACTTAATAAATTATTTTGTGACTTTATTTACGTCCATTACATTATTATAAATAAAATCAGTCATGGAAACATTACAAATACTTAGCATTACCTGATATAAACTGAAAGTTATGTTAACTGGATTGTAGAAAGATCTAACTGAAATAATTCGTTAAACTCAATGGATTTAGATAATTCACTTAGACTGGTGGCCACATTGCAACTTGGTCGATAGCACTCGATCTTCACTAATAAGGACTTGACACACATGACATTGATCACCACCCAGTGACCAATCATTTGTGAAAACATCTATTTATAATAGGTAAATAACATATGGTTAACCGAAAGATTTTATTGTCTTCTTAATGGTAAATAATAATTTTATCAGCTATTCATAAATTTAAGAATGTTTCGTTTTAATAATTATGCTTCATTACCTATTATTAATTATAAATTATTCTATAAACATTCAATAATAAGTTAGTAATTAAGTAGTATATTGTTTATTACTTATTCCCGAAACTACAATAAACATTATTAACATATTATCTGAATTCGGTAAATATATATCTTTCTCAAATGATTAAAATTGATTTAGCATATTGTAAATCACTAAACAATTGTAGTATTCCATACATCACTATTAAAGTTTTAGTTTTTTTCTTTCTTCTGCAGTAAAACTGATCCATTTAAATAGTAAATAATTTCTATTCTTTGCTGTTGTTATTGTATTTAATTGTCATACTGTTGTAGCATACAGTAGCAACTATAACGTTTGACAGCTTTATTAAGTTATACAAGTTCATATCTCTGTGAGATCATCAGTGGCATTACGATTTTAAAAAAAACACCTTGATCATTTTTACCAATCAATAAAAAATCGATATTCAATACTTCTTACTAATCACCAAATGCATAAAAATATAACTATAATACTAGTTCACTTAAGTTATTTGTTAAACTTAATCAACATTGGAAACTAGAGGGAAGACGTAACAATTGTTGTTAATTGATTAGTGACTGGTATAAACGCATCACTACATAGTAATTCATATGTCAGATAAAAAGACATGAAACAGATGTGATATTTTACTCTACCATTCAAACAAAGCTTCAACCTTTTGATGATATCCTTCTGTTTAATTTATCTTTGTTATTAATAGTCATTTTGTTGGTACAGTCCTTAATTTTTGCATCGTCTAGCCCAGATTGTTAGTGATATTGTTTTTAATGACTGAAAGCAATCAGTGCAAGTTTTTAACTTGAATTTCCTATTTACTAGTCTCTATAAGATCATGAATGCTTATCCTCTAGAAGAAATTCAAAACCAAGTCGGGAAATATCCTTAATTGGTCGTTTTATCGATGGTTTTTTTAGTGTCAGTAAAAAAAACTAAGAACAAAACTTCCATAGAGTTTGAAAAACTATGTGAACGAACTGATAATCATCATGTAACAATTTTACCTGTCCTGCCAAGAACTACCACTCAAAAGTATCACTATCATGAATCCAGATTTCATGGTGCATTAAATAGAAATCCATTTCAATCATTAGATAATTACCGAGACTGATTATGGAATCATATCACTAAACATTTATTCGATTCAAGTGATTTCATGATAAGGTTTATTAGATTTCGTAATTACACTACTGGCAAATTTGACAGTAGCTGGTTAAAAACTGTATAATGTTACCATTTAACCTTTCACATGTGATTATGATCAAACTGAAGGTTTTATAAATATCTTATTCATTTGTCATTAAAAAAAAACAAGCACTAAGACTGAAAATTTTACTGGTGGCAGCCGTTTAAAAAATAATTATATTCCATTAGATTAATTATGTTTTATACAATCATTAACTTCACCGGGAGGTTATGTAGGGTTAGTTGTTGTTCCAAGTTCTGACAAAGGTAGATGGGTGGGTATAGGGTTATTCACCTATCCCATATAAAAGAACTTTGCTAAAAATGCTAACCGGAAACAATGGCTTTCATCTAGTCATCCCTACTTACTTACTTACTTACTTACTCCTGTTACCCCTAGTGAGAGAGCATAGGCCCCCCACCAGCACTCTCTATCCAACCCTGTCCTGGGTAATCCGTTCCAGTTCTTTCCAGTTACTATTCATCCTTTTCATTTCTGCTTCTAATTCCTGACGTAGCATGTTTTTCGGCCTCCCTCTTTTCCGTTTCCCTTCACGTGTCCAGGTAAGCCCTTGCTTCACCATGCAGTTTAGCGATTTCCACAATGTATGTCCTATCCACTTCCAACATCTTTTAATAATTTCCTCCTCATCTGGAATCTGGTCTGTTATCTCTTATAGTAAGCTGTTGATGATGGTTTCCGGCCAACGGACATTGAGTATCTTGCGTAAAACACTGTTTATAAATACTTGTAGTAGTTCTCCAAGTTTCAACTCCATATAGTAGGACTGTCTTGACGTTTGTATTGGGAACTTTCCCTGGTACCGATAGTAGTGTGATGACTGAAGTTTTCACACTTGTCAAGTCATCTACAAAGTTCAAATCGTGTAGTTGTATCCAACTTGTCCATTTTATTCAGCGCTTCTCCTCCGATGTCAAGGTTTTCGTAATCCAGTCAACTATCAGAAGAAATAGTAAGGGAGAGAGTAAGCAGCCTTGCGTCTTTCAGCTGTCCTCCATGTATGACTTTGCGGTGTAGTCCATCGCATGAATCGCATATGATGTTGACGATTTTCTCAGGTACACCACAATGTCGAAGAAGTTCCCATGAATTCCTCCTATCCGCACTGTCAAATGATTTCTCATAATCATTGGAGTTGATGTACATTGACGAGTTCCATCCAACTGACTGTTTAACGATGATCCGTAGTGTCGCGATTTGATCTGCGCACTGGTTATTATAGCCATCATGAGCACACTTCGTGTTGATTTTTTCCCTTATCTCATTACATTTATTCATGAATTTATATAATCCTCATTTATCCAGTCTATTAGGAATATTAAACATCGACTGAATCCAATCTGCCAATGAATATAATTGATTTCTTCATGTATAGTTATATGTGTTTAGTAGTGAATACACTTTACTGTGGGTTTTAACAAATTATTTGGCTGTTTGGACTCATTAGCTTAGTTGATAATACAGTGAAGAGAAATGTACTAGATTCTAGTTCTGGTATAAACATCAGCACGAGTGCAGATTCATTCAGTTAAACAATGTGAACAGGATGAAATGCGTCTTCTAGATTCTACTGCTAGTCACTATCAAACTTTGCTTAGAAGTAATTGTGACTGAATGGTATCATCGAGGCAGTCCACTGGACATCATCGTACGCCAAAATAGACTGACCACCTATAGAGTTTATATCAGTAACGGTAAGCTTCAAACAGCCCTCACAGATTATTATTTGAATTATCTAAACTTATTTTTTTACATATCATGGGTATTAGACAAATAACTATTGAGAAACAAGGAACATTTGATGGTTGTTTCATTCTACTACAGAACTCCTTGGTAATATGATCCCATAATATCACCAGGGATCAAATTCAAAACCATTAGGTCTTAAACTCATAATCATTTTTTTGGATAAGTAAGTTGACATCGATTGATCCACTCTTCTAATTCTAGTCAGACAACTATATTATATGACTGTCCCATAACTGTCTCCATTACTTCCAAGATTTTAGTAGATGTCGGTGGTGTCAACGATCTTTATGTCGAACAGTCGTATCAAACTTTACACCCTTATGTATACGTAGGTGGATAAACAGATGAAATGATTTATTTGAGAATTTTTTCTTGGTTTATATCCATCATGGTATGCTGACAGAGAGAGAGAGAGATAGTCAAAAAAAACAAAAAGTGAACCAAAACATCCATATGTTTATTAATTGATTATCTTTGAATAATAATTCTCCATTGATCACATGAAATTGTCATAGTTATCGCAAAACTTATGAAGTGATTTTCTATGTTTCTATTTATTTTTCTTTTTAGTTTCCCATTTTCTGTTTAACATTTCATTCACATACATGCACATATGAATACATATACATACGCACACAACATACATACATACATACATACACTTATTCTGTACTACCGTTTTCTGCTTTGAATTTGTAACTTTTCAATTGACACATACAAACACAAATAAAATAAAGTGACAGAAAGATAAAGATTGTACTATGAATCAATTTTGAATAGTTACTCTATAAATAGAATATAACTAACATTCATATTATTAACATTATAAATACTATGATAACTTGAGTTAATTGTATTACATAAATTAGCTGGTGTTAAAAATATGAGCCGTTGAATACAGATTAAATCTATGTTTAATGAAACTGAAGATTTTTAGAGTTTTGAAATTAGGATGAAATAGTTAGTTCTAATAGTTTATAAGTTAATTAGTATAAATTCATGGTGATAAAATAATAATAATGATAATAATAATAATAATAATAATAATAAAACAACCTTGAAAAAAAGACTACTTACAACATTAAATTAAGTAGTTCATTAGAGTAAGTAAATAACAATATTTGGCTATTGTAACAAAACTTTAGAGATTTGTAGCTGAATTTTATGTAAAATAAGAAAATTGAATTAATTTAATGACTTATTCTTCAATGTATTACATTTACAAGAAAAGAGAATAGTGTTGAAACTGTTTAATTGTCAGTTAAATTATATGAACTCTTAAGAATCAAAGTTTTGCATTTTAATATCAGATGGGTTTTGTGGATATTATAGTAATTTCAATGGTTATGATCATGAGTCAGTTGAAGCTAGACCACCATGGAAAACCTCGAAGAACTGGACGGCCGTTAAGTGCTCGCGCGCGAAACCAGTAGGTCCTGGGTTCGATCCTCGCAGGGGGCGAGGTTGTGGATACGCACTGCTGAGGAGTCCCATAATCGGACGAAAAGGCTGTCCAGTGCTTTCGGATTTTCCATGATGATCTAGCTTCAACTGACTCATGATATTAACCATTGAAATTACTATGATATCCACAAAACCCATCTGATATTTTAATTTTAAGTCAATAAATTCATTTTTTCATATAATATGACACCTTTCCAATCAGTCAGTTTTATTTTTACAATAACATAGAAATATATAGTACTGTCTGTCTTCAAAAGTGAATAAACTACGTTGGTTCTGATGAGTAAAGAATTTTAAAATTACTTGTGCAGTTCACACAAATCAGGAGTGCAATAGTTGTCACTAGTGAAATTAAACCATCATTGGTTTATGTTCCAAAGTGAGTGAAGGTAACACTGCATTACTGAAGCCCGATCCAGTGATTATAATGGTTAGGCTTTCAACCAAAGACCTGAAAGCTTTGAGTTCTATCCTGATGCATTTGTCTGTACGCATTGTTGAGGAATTTCATTTTAAGATTAAACAGCTTTCTGGTCCCTTCTAGCCTTTAGTGGTGTCCAACTCAGATGTATCTGTAGTGAATTGAACCTATAAATATTATTAGCGTTGATTTTCCAGGGCCTGAAAACCAATCAATCAATCAATCAATCAGCGGTTAAAACTCTGTTCATTAATGCTTTTTAATTCCCAGTAGTTCGTTATTTAATGTCATACTATGATGAAATTTGTACCTTTATGACTGAGCACTCTCTATTAAAGAAACCAATCGTGGTAGAAATCAGCTTTAAACAATTCATTAGGTGTTATAAGGGAGCATGAACAAATGGCAGCTCTAAACCTTTGATCACAGATCCTACAGGTCATGATTTCCTACCATAACTTTTGGAGACTTATTTCAAGTCTACTCACCAGCAGAACTAAAAATAAACACATTAATAATGATTTTGTGCAAAATTTTGTACAGTTTAAAAGTAACAATTCGCATGAAGTGATACATATTCATTCGATTTTTGTTAAATAAATAAAATAACGAAGATTAAGAAATTCGTTTTCATCGTCAACTTTTGCTGAATAATGATATTATTGTGACAATAATAATAATAATAATAATAATAATAATAATAATAATGAATTTGTGATGCACATTGAATAATTATAGAAATCAGCTACATATTGGCTTTGTTTTCTACTGATTTCAACTAGACATGATTATTTAGCCTGTAAACTTATGTTGATTGATCGAAATTCCAGTTGTATTTATCTATCTATTTAATTTATTAATTGATTACATAAACAGTTGCATATATGAATATTATTTCCGGAATAAATGCATACAACATATGCTGAATTTTAGTAAAACTTTTTAACTGAAGTACAAAAAAACATGATGTAACTGGAGATAATGTCAGAGAGTAATGCAATTCTTGAAGAGTTTTATCCTATTTATTATTGTAACCATTATTATTATTATTATTATCATTATTATTATTAATATTGTCTGAATAGTACCGACTGGACAAATAAAAAACACCCATGTGTGCATATTTTCTTGGGAGAGAAAGAGAGAGTGAAATTGGCAGAGTGGTAAAATGATTTTTAAGAAAAATTAAGTAAAAAGAATATAACCGTGTAGAGAAAAAGAATGTTACATAATGTTACCAGAAGAAAAAAACTGATAAAACTGAGTATGAAGGAAGAAAAATTACAAAATCAATCATAGTAGTTGGATTCATGAGTCGATCCAAGCTAGACAACCTTTAGAAACCTGGAAGCACTGGATGGCCGTCTTTTTCTAGTACAGGATTCTTCAGTAGTGCACACCCATGATCTCCCATGTTGGATTTGAACCCAGGACCTCCGGTCTCATGTGCGAACACCTAACCTCTAAATCACTGAACCGGCATCCGACGGTGTTAATGTCTAACTTCAAACGATCCATGATCTCACTAGTACTCGTGTGCGAGCCTGAAGGTCCTACATTCGAGTCCCGCGTGAAGGATCATGGATGCGCACTTCTGGGGTGTTCCATACTGGAACGAGACGGTCGTCAAGTGCTTCCAGGTTTTTAATGGTTATCTAGCTTAGATCAACACATGAATTCAACCATTAAAACTAATACAATCTCCACAAACACGCATTCTGACAGAAATCAATTTTGTTGGAATCAATCCAATCAATAAAACCTACATAAATTTATTCTAATGTGCTTTTTCATATCGAAGACAATCAATGGCGATATTACTCACCTTTGACTGAATGCTTGAAAATTACTTGGTTTATATTAAATTTGAAGTTTTTCAAGTGAATAGAAGCAGTCGATAGGAAGCTGTGGACCTCAGTTTTTGTACTTGTTGGTGTCCTTTGGTAATGAATCTTAGGGAATAGATGTTCTTTTTGGAGTTCGTCCCTGTGTCACACAGTGATACAGAAGTGTTATCACAGTTATTACGGTCATGACAGCCCTCCTGAAGAACTGAGATATTTATAATAACTGATGAGTTAGTAACCTTATTAATGCCATCTCCATTTAACGATTGACGATGCTACATCGATTTTTTTACGCTGATAACCACGTTGTTTTTTATCTTTAAAATTCCACCGGGAATTTATCAATAAATATTTGAAGTATTACTCAATATGATATTTGGTATTTACGATGGTGAATGTGTTCTTGTTGTTTCCATAAACACTTACACGTTAAAAAATAAAGACGTAATGAATCTTAACTCACTCTCGGTGAAAATAATGTGTAATTCAGTACCTTGCTTTAAATATATATGCGTCCTTAAATAAGCTATTTCAAAAATAATAATACTAAATGTCAAAACACACAGTTTTCCTGACATTAGAACTTGATACAAAGTAGTCCCTCTAAATATGGGTAAGTCTTAGAAGGGAAATGATGTTTAAAAATAATATCGACACTCAGTCATCATCTTGAAAATTTTATCTGAGTATGCAATATTTCCGGTTATGGTTCCATAATGTATTTCTATCAATCGAATCTATATGTCAATTCATTTCTGGAACCATTCACACAGTCTACAAATTCATCGCAAGTCGTAATAATAACTGGTCAAATAGAAAACGTCTTTAAATGCTCAAACAAATATTTAATTATCTATCAGTCATCATTCTATGCTTACTATCAAACCGCTTATGTTCATCAGAAGGTGAGATTCTTTTCCATTTGATAAAAATATCCACAAAATTTATGACTATTTACTTTATGGTTTTATATCATTAAAACTCTGAATCGAACTTACAGTATGGTGAATATAGAGAACACTGAAATTTTTCTCAAAAGAGTTTCCACTCATTTAAATCTGATGCTAATAGATCTTTATATTTTTATGAAAATCTCTATTAAGTTAAGCTTTTTTTATTAAGATCGTATTTCACCAATATCATGGATAAGTTATCATAAGCATTAACAATTAAATATAGTTATTTTAAAGAATCCAAAGTAAATCACTTTGCTCAGTATTTTACATTAAAAAAGGACTTTATTCGCATAATTTTATCACATTGAAAGTTGAACTGTGCATATATTACCAATAAAAACAAAGTGATTTATGCAAATTTAAACATTTAAATTTAAAGGCAATTACTGATCAGAGTCAGTGTATTTGTTCTGACAGATGTAAGGGTAACTATCTGAGCTCAGTAGCTCAATGGATAATGTGTTCAGTATTTGAAGTGAAATGTAGGGAGATCGAGCCCTAGGTTGAACATTTACATTTGGATGCAAGTAAATCCGGTTCACAAATCCCATATATATCATGGAATAAGAGTCATGGATTCCACTGCTTGATTATTGATTAATCCCGCTGGTCGGGATCGTGGATGCTCACTGCTGAGGAGTCCCAATATAGGACGAAATGGCCGTTCATTGCTTCCAGATTTTCCAATAGCGGTCTAGTTTCAATTAACTCATGGTATCAACTATTAAAAATTACTATAATATACACAAAATTCCTTTCTGCTTTTAATGGAGTTTTGTTCTCTGAGCTGGATGGTTTAGTCGTGGAGCTTTCATCGTTCTTCTGAACGATATCATCAGCACAAAACTTCAGATAGAAACTCCGCAACCAAACCATCCACCTCAGAGAACAAAACTCCATCAAAATCATCCAACTAAGCTACAAATCTTCTCCATTCCTTTCTAATATTAATTAATTTTCTTTTTTGTTTATTTAAGCATGAAAATCTAAATTATTTACTAACAATGTTATCACAAGATGTCTGATATATTTCACAAGGTCATAAAAGTAATCTGACCTGTGCACACTTTTTTTGCTGTTATCTCATAAATCTCTTTATCACGTTTTTCAAACAAACAAAAAAATTTAATTGTAATTTCTACTGTCTAAAATATTTTTATAAATATAAAATTACGTATATTTAACAATGTGAAAAATTTATTTGGTAATTGTTTTTCATCTGTTCAAAATCAGACAACACATAGTAACAACTAACTAACTGACTGATTGTTTTGTATTTGTAAATTAGTGGACTGGATATTAACTAATGAATAAATATATCATTCTTGGCATAAAAAATAAAAAAAATTGGGTAGTCGATATATATATATATATATATATATATATATATATATATATAGTTCCCGTTGTTTAATGTATCATTGAATGATTGTAACCTTCAAACTTATTTATACAATTTCAAATAGAAGTGAACTAGGGTGAATATTTTGTTTCCTATTTGTTTTTTTTGTTTTTTATTGATTGAATTATTATTGAACGTTACATTATTTTTATAAAAAAACAATAAAAATCCTAATACTACTTATATAAACAAAGAAATTAAATTAAATGTTTATGTTGTATCAAAATAAAACATGCAAATAAGTGAAACAAAGAATATTTAAATTCACTTCGTATTGTTTTACTTGAATCTTCCGATTGATTTTTAGGACTGAAATTGATCAGTCTCTTATTGGCATATATGCATACTGTGCGTATTGCCTTAATTCACAAACATTATAGGCAAAGATGGATAGTGGTTAGCAATTCAAACTTTACCCCATTGCATAAACAAGTGGCTATCAGAACTTAGTAGCTAAGTGGATAACGGGGTTGCGTTTATAGCGAATGGTACTGGGTTAGAGTCCCGGAGTGAACATCAACACTGAGATGCAGGTATATCCAGCTGACGAGTCCCAAATACGATGACACCCATGTCCTAGATTCCAGTACTAGTTACTATCCATCAAAGAATATTTAAATTGAAATTAATGTATCTGAACTACTGAACCACTGATATTTAAATTAACCTTTATAAAGGATTTAGAAGATAGATTTTCTCTTTCCCTGAAGAAAATAATCATCTATACTTGTAGGTCTAATCTAGTCTGTGGCTTAATCGTCCTCAAATCATTATGAACATTAAATGATGAAATTGTTGAGTTACGAGATGTATCTTCATATCAGATGATTTGTCCAGTATACAGTATACACCTGGTCTCAATAATTCTTTCATGAAGAATGTAACAAATTATCTCAATTTTGACTCACATAACTTGTATCTCTATTATCAATCTTGAAATCTTATTCATACATTGTACATCATTCAAGATCATAAGTTTTGAAAGGGGTTAGAATAATAGTTATTTTTATGACATAAAACTTAGTTACGTTAGTGACAAAGCTTAGTTACTCATAACCACAATAAACTAAAATTGAAATATAAAATAAACTTATTGTCTACCTATTAGGTTTTTTCTTTAATTTTTCCCAGACTTACTAAATACTAGGTCTTCAATCGAAACTAAACAGTTAATTCTATTTTGAATTTTGAAAATGATAAAAATCTTGTTGATTTGTTTAAATATTTAACATCTAGGTAATAATATGTTTCTAACATTTTGCTTTCACTCTATTTCTGATATTATATAATTAAAGGTAACAGTTAAAATGTACCATTTGATCCAAAATTTGCATTAGATGGGATTCACCAGAAAAAGATATCTGGAATCTTACATGATATTCACCACAGAATTCAAGTTCATGTTAGCCAATATCACTGTCAAAGATTATACTATCGAATTATTCAAGCATCAGTCATTAACTTTTTTCGAATTCATTTTTAGTCTTTTTCTTTTCTCAGAATTAAAAGTTTTTTCTTTCTTTTCCCTATTTTCTTGTATACTGATTCTGAAAAGCATTAATCTGAACAGAAGCATATTGTTTGACGAATCATATGCTCTTTTACGTGTCTTTACATTTACGTATCTAGACAAGTATTTTTAATGTCATACATTGATTTAAGCGTAAATAAACAAATAATTAAAATCAGAAGGGGTTTTTTGTGGATATTATAGTAAATTCAGTAGTTGAGATCATGAGTCGATTGAAGGTGGGTTCGAATCCCGCGAGGCCGGATCGTGGATGCGCACTGCTTAGGAGTCTCACAACAGGTTTTCTATGGTGGTCTAGCTTAATCGACTCATAATCTCAACTATTGAAAATAAATAATTATTGGACTAAATTATATTCAAAGTCTTTTTATCATTTTCCGCATATTACTCTTTTAACTAAAATTTTTAAAATCTTTTTGAGTCAAAAAAACAGTCGTTATAACTCCGAAAATTCTATAATTGAACACTTATTGGTTTCCAATTGGGAAATTATTTATTGATTGACCTTGACATTCCTTAAACAAACAAAAAGAAAGAGATGTTATTTTGGACAGTCCAACATTTGAAATTCCATAATCATCTAAATTCAATACTGAAACTCAGATGATCACATGAACGTATGCAAATATAATCATATTGGTTATCTTAACGTATGTATGTGAGAGAGAGAGAGAGCGTATATACACATTGCCAGACAGATGTACTAACATCAAGCAAGTATTTCATTAAACATTGACAAGATAAAATGTTCATAATGCATGTACATAATACAGTCATGGAAACTTGAAATTTCCACCGGTTAAGCAATGAGAATCAAAAGAAGAAATGTTGAAAATAATGAGGATAGAATGTTAACTCACGTACTAATCAATTTAAATATTTAAAAAATTAAAATACACATACAAAAACTGTGTAGATACATAGAACTATTTATTTGTCTACTATCTGGGATACAATAGTGAAAAAAAAACTTTCTGTTATCTACTGAAAATAAGAAGGAAAAATGTTATAACCTTAAAAAATTTCAAATAATACTCAATATAATTGTATATGATTCTTAGTTTGTGGTCTATCAAAAGTCTTACCAACCAATAGTTGAGCTTAACTCAGTAACCAAGTTTACATTAAAGTATCTTCGAGCCACGCCTATTATTTAAAAGGGTTATTTATACTGCTTAGCTAGTCAAGAACGGAGTAACCCAGTCATCGGGTCTACGTTTGTAAGTTTACAGTTAATTCAGTTGATTGGATACGAGCATAAACTCTATTAGGTTATCCTCATTTTCTTCTTTAGAAAAATTTATAGTGAACAGCGATATCACTTAGTACTAAACTATTCTTCAATGAAGTAATTTGTTAAGATGATATTGATTTGATGATAGTATTTTTCATGAAATGGTATCAGCTAGCTAAAAATCAACCAATGAAATACGGAGACTTATCTGGAATCCACACTTGGAGCTCTTATATGTAGATTAGGATGAAATTAGTTCAGCAATGTCGGAGGTGATCGTATACTGTTTGGGTTCTAACTAAACTGTTTAAAGCTATCGACTTAATTGTGATACTTCAAAGTATAAAATTCTTTATCGACTAAAGTAATCGATGTTTTCTACTGCAGACGATAATCATACTTAAATGAAAAATCTGTCTAGCATTTTATTGAGTTTTTAACAGCTATTAAAATAGATATCACCATGAGAGATAGGATTCACAGTTCAAATGAATATCTTGAATACCCATTCATTTAAAAATGACATGACCAGTCCATCAGCGGTGGAGGGATGTTTGTATACTCCAATTTGTTTTTAAGACTAACATGAGTGACTCTATCATACGCTTTCTAATGCGGAAGAAATACTTCCGGAAACCACGATGTCAAGCTGCAGATAGGTCTACAGGTGAGAGATCATCACGTAGGTTAGTATAGACTAGTAGTTCCATTATCTTGAAGGGCACTGAAAGAATAGGGAGTATATAGGATCATTGTGTCGACCTCCATTGAATATTACAGTGATGTGTGTTAACTTCCACCTGTCTGAAATCCCATCTTGGTTTCAGGGAAGTGAGAAGGGCATACTAGAGGTTGATGCCAGAAGTGAGGACAGTTGAATGGACCATGTCCATGTCAGGTGTAACCTTTTCAGATCTAGTTTAAAGGACACCTGTCCGTTACTCAGGTTAGCTTCCAATATTCCACGCACTCTAGTTTTGAAGACATGGTTAGTTTGTTTTTGAAGATAGTTTGAATGCTTAGTGGACATATATTGCTTCCATTGATTTTGTTCCCGAATTCAACCTACCTCAGATTAATATATTTCAGTTTAATATTGTAAATATTCTTCGACTCGTCACGTTGTATAAAAAGTTCAAACACCAACGAAATACTAAACAGTCGAAAACAAAATTTTTGGGAAATTATTGTACATCAGGCGAACGCATTCAGCATCCGAAATACCAATGAAGAAAACTTAAGCTAATGAGAATAAACTGAATTATATATGATATTTCAATTGATAGGGAAATCAATCGTTGTATGAGTCATTAAATACGTTTATACATAGTTTAAAACAGCTACTAGTGTAGGTGAGTAAACAGACACATGCACACTTACAAACACAAGCGTACTGTGATGAGTAACTAACACATTTACTGCACAATCAAATATTTTATGTTGTGTTTAAATTTTTCACAAGAACTTGTTGTAATTTCATACTGCGTACTTCAAATTCGAGTTCTTTCTTGCGTCCTATCGAAGTTCTAGACTTACTGAGATTACTAGTATTTCATAATACTATTTTGAATTTAAAAATACACACATGGAGGACTTATGTGGATAGGAGAGAATAAATATGCCTGTAAAAGTAATTGCAATATGTTTAGTAGGCTTAACAGTGACACGTATAGCAGAAGAAACCCATTCTATCGTTAGAGAAGAATTAAAGATAGTTCAGTGAAGAATCTATCGGCATATAAGTCACACCATGATTGACTAGATTGAAGAGATTGATTTACTCGCCTAGCCTTTTGAATTTGCTCAAGTAAGAAAAATTCACTTAGGTGTGTATGCTGTTTTCTCATCATAGAGTTGCCACAAACATTTCAAAATACTGGCTAGTCAGTATCCCTGGTAGATGAGCTGTTAGGACTATACAACTAGGAAACGCTGTAAAAGTAGACTACGAGCAGCATAGTTAACTTAGTACCATGGCTCACTTATTAGTCTTAATCGCCTCGAGTTAACCCGAGTGGTGTAGGTCTCTGACTTACACAACATCATGTTGAAGCTGCACTAGTCAATTAATCCTATACTGTCCCGCCTTAACACAGTGGACAGAGTTTTCTGTTTTTTCAGTCATACTAGGATGAAATCTTATCAGCCAAGATTATATTTAGATGAAAATAGGAGTGATGAATAACGTTGACAGTGTATGACCACTCTGCTATTCATACTGATACCAACCAACAAATTAAATAATTAGCCTAGAAAATTGTTGACTTTGACGAGTTACACTAAAAAATCGATGTTCAGTTATCACTCTATCGAGATATGGATATGTTCAGCGTGAAAAACAATTTGGCCAAGGTCCAGTTTTATTTGACTGGTTCTGTGACAGAAGCCTCAACTTGTCAAAAAAAGGTATATGGTGAAATGAGCCTATTAGGTTACAGAGGGGTTTATAGATCAGCTAAGTCCAACAATGACTTCAAACTTCCCTTAGGTCCTTAGTGCAAATGTCTGACTTTCCTTAATCGTTTGAATGTTCTATAGCTGCTAGTTCACTTATATTCTAATTAACAGCACATTATTAGTTTTAGCAGTCTGAGGACGCGATTGAGCATATCCTTAGGCTGCATGAAAGTTTTAGAGACGGTTTTGACGTCAGAACACTTGGAAATCTTGACAACAGCCATCGAAATATGATGCAAACGACATTTAGAGACGGTTTGTGGCATGCACTAACTAATAGCACGTAAGACAGTAGTTAGCAAGAAGTCTCGGTGAGTATGTTTACCAGGTTAGGAATAGACCTTTCAATCTACCTGTTCAGTATTATCCTTTAAGTTTGTCATATTCAAGCGCTTAAAGTTCCAGCATCAGTTGTTTGAAAGGCTTCTTAGTTTAGCTTTACAAATAAGACTCGCTTTTGACTAAGCAGTTATAGAGAGACATGACTCCTGATTCATTCCTGCTGAACAAGAGAAATATTCCACATCTATTTAAACTTAGCGGTAGTTGTGACGCAATAGACTGTAAACCTTTTATGAATCTTCTTAACTGCAAACACTTGGTAGCATAAGTAGTCACAACTGACCACTAAATTGTATGATTACATTCCATCTACCATACCGTGTTATTCGGCAAAAAAAAGGGAAACGAAATTCACTTGAATACAGCCAGAATATACAAATTATGCCACAAAACAAACAGAGAAATAACCAGTCATAGTGCAAAGAAGATAAAATAGCACAACCTTGAAATAAATCAGACAAAAAACAAACTTTCAGGTAATCTACATAATCGAAATTGACGAAATCATCAAAGTGATGTAAATTAAACAAATCTCGTCTGAAATCAGCATGGCCACAGTTGATGGAGAAGTCAGAAAACGACACAAACGTCTGCAGTAGAGCGACGGTCAGTTCTGCTTAACACAATATTCAGATGAAAAGGCAAACAAAGAACACAGCTAACGCAAAAAAGACGAGGTTTGGGGCCTAACATTTTATTCAGTTGTCATTCGATACATATGTAAAATTGAGGGAATTGTCGTGGAACACATTGGCTCCGTTCACCTCATACTTGCACCGATTTTCTACCATCTAAAAGGAAAATGAAATGAACACATACATGATGAGAAGGTTGAAGAGGAGTTGATTTAACATACTGGCTGTAAGTAGGAGTACGCAAATATGGGTGAGTGAGCACACTAATTAGTCGGTCGAATGACTGACTGATCGACAGACTGACCGATTGACTAATTGATTGATTATTTGACTGACTGACTGACTGACTGACTGAATGAATGAATGAATGAATGAATGAATGAATGAATGAGGGATTGGTGAAGTGTCCCAAACAAGAGTGTTTGAAAGTGACGAGATGAACGACCAGCTAACACTTCCCAATGCACTAACCACAGCACACAGAGAATGGAGACGGCGACCTGACAGAAATAAGCACCACATACATCGCCACATAGGACAAGAAGCCACACGAGTGGTGGGATGGATTGGTGACAGTCAGTGAACACACACATTCACTCAGTCAGTCAGTCAGTCACTCACTCACTCACTCACTCACACACACAAACACAACACAGTGAATTCGCCAACCAGTTGTTAGACGTTTGATATGAGAGTGGAGAGTGATGAGTGTTTGTTGGTAGACTTACCTCGTGGTGGACGTTAGTATTTTCTTTGATGTGTTGGAGCGTACGGACCTGAAAACAAGTGAAACAGTGGGTGTTGGTCAGTCAAACACTCGGTAGATTACGTGGCACTTGTAGAGAAGTGAGTGAGTGAGTTAGTGAGTGAGTGAATGGTTGATTGTGTGAACTGGAACAAATGTGCGATGACATTCAACGAGTGAGTGTGAGAATTGATGGCGTTGTAAGAGTTAGTGAGTGAATGAGTGATTGATTGAGTATGTGATCTGGCTGTAGAGTGAGTGAATGTGTTAGCGAATGTGTGTATGTGCACGGGCGGGCGGGCGCGCGCGCGTGTGTTTGTGTGTTCGGAGGAATGACTGGTGTGTCGTAATGGTCAGGATTATTGAAATAAACGGAGATAAGGAATAGAAGTAGTTGATTAGTGTAGTGTCGACTTACCACGAACACGTGGTGGTGATCTGGGTGGGTAGGCTGGTCTCGGTCCTCTCTTCGATGGTTTCGGACGTGTGGTTGACTTCGTGTTGGCAGGCGAATCTGTGGAATAAAATCAGAGTACAGATGCACTGTCCACAGTCTGAACACGGGGACACATGATTCGAGTGATGCACACTGGGAAATCATTCCCAAGCAAAATTCAATGCACACCAAGAATGAAGAGTGGATGGACTTACCTGGTTTTGCTGAAGCTGCTGCTGGTGTGTCTGGTGCTGCAGGTGAATTCGGTGCGGCTGTTGCAGCTGGTTGCTGATCAGGTGATTTGACTGGAGATGAGGGTGCGTCATCTGCATTGAAAAACAGTAACGAAACAATGTGTTGTCGGTCTAAGTTAAGTTAAGTTCAATTGCAGTAATCTCATTCAGTTTGCGTTTCCATCAGGTGTGTGCATGTCGACGACTGACTTGACGGGTACCACTCACTACCTAACTACCTAATTGCCTAACTGACCGACTGCCTATCTGACTGACTTAGTAAGTAAGTAAGTAAGTGAGTAAGTGAGCAAGTGATTGATTGATTGAGTGAGTGAGTGAGTGAGTGAGTGAGTGAGTGCATGAATCGATGAAATGTTGAATGAATGAATGAATGAACTGGTGAATGAATGAATGAATCATCGGAGTGATGGATGGTTGGATGGGGGGATAAATGGATGAATAGATTGGTGAATGACTAGTCGAATGAATGAATGAATGAGTGAGTGAATGATTGAAAGCGGTCCTTGTCTGTTGGTGTGAAGCTCACCTCCATCACAGTGCACCACATCCAGATAGTTCACAGCGAAGGCGAAAGTCAATATTGTCACCTGTGTGTGAGAGAGAAAGAGAGAGAGAGAGTTTTGTTTGGTTAGACGAATGAATGCCTCACCAATGTTCTTTGCATTTGTACGTTTGGTGATTTCTGATGTTCCAGTGAGTTGTGGACTAGAATTTATACGTTTGTGAAGTTGTCAATTTGTCGGTCAACCAATTGAATGCTAGTCTTCAACAAATCGTTACTGACATTGTGAGGTTTGATCGGTGGGAGAAAGTGTCATGTCACTTTGATTGAGTGAAACATTCAGTGAAATCAATTGACGGATTGAGTGACGTACTGTGAAGTTTGCTTGTTTGTCTTGTTCGGTGTTTAGTGTGTAGGAATGACGATGGTGTCAAGGAATGAGTTTACAATCTGAATTATTTATCATAATATTGTGTTTGGAGTTCTGCAGCATTCCATTTTTAGCACTCCACTTAATTTGTTTTGTACTTTTGTTTTTTGTTGATCAAATGTGAATTATATTCGTTGCCCACACACTGTTTATCGGCGACTGGCTGTTTCATTGTTTGGCTTTTTGTTTCGTTAATTTTCATCGAGTAATATTTATTATAGAAATTTGTATTTATATGGCAACAAAGAATCCATGAAATATTTAAAATTATAAGAGATAGATCTCGATGAGTCCCAACGAATCGTTGATCAGTACAATACAACAATCTTACTTACTTACGCCTGTTACTCCCAATGGAACATAGGCCGTCGACCAGTATTCTCCAACCCACTCTGTCCTGGGCCTTCTTTTCTAGTTCCATCCAATTCTTGTCCATTTTTCTCATGTCTAGCTCCATTTCCGGGCGTAATGTGTTCTTTGGTCTTCCTTTCCCTACATTGGTCTTGAGGATTCCATGTGATGGCTTGTCTTGTGACGCAGTTCGGTGCTTTCCTCAATGTGTGTCATATCCACTTCCAGCGCTTCTTCCTGATTTCTTCCTCCACTGGGATCTGATTTGTTCTCTCCCACAGTAGGTTGTTGCTACTAGTGTCTGGCCAACGGATCCGATGTATTTTGCGTAGACAACTGTTAATAATCACCTGTATCTTCTGGATAATAGCTTTCGTAGTTCTCCAGGTTTCCGTCCCATACAGTAGAACTGTCTGTGATATCCAGAGAGTTTCTTTGTTGTCATACAGTTGTCTCATGTTTCCTTCTCTTGCAGCCTTTTCCGCCGTCACTGCTAAATCTTTCACATATTTACGTTTGTCGGTTTTGATGCTTCTCTTCACTTGCTTGTTTACTTCTGTGTATTCAGCTTGTGCCTTGGCTTTTCCCGCTCTTGTTCGGCTGGTATTGGTTGCTTTCTTCTTGTTCCTCCTTTCTTGAATCTTATCCAGTGTATCGACCGTGATCCAATCCTTGTGATGGAGCTTCTTTTGGCCCAGAACCTCATGACATGTTGAAGTGATTGCCTCTTTTATCTCTTTCCAGTTGCTCTCCATAGTAGTTCCTTCTCCATTGAGTACATCATGAAAGGCCTGGAACTTATTGCTGAGGGCTATTTTGAATTTGTTGAGTTTGTCAATATGTCGAAGGAGAGCCGTATTAAACTTTTGTGCTGTTGTCCACCCCGTTGTCCAGTGCCTCCTGAGTTTCAATTTCATCTTGGCGACCAGCAAGTGATGATCTGATGCTATATCAGCTCCTCTCTTGGTTCTCACGTCCTCCATCGTTCTCTTGAACTTTTTGTTGATGCAAATATGATCGATTTGGTTCTGTGTGGTGTGATCCGGTGAAGTCCATGTGGTTTTGTGTATGCGTTTATGTGGGCATATAGTGCCACCTATAACCAGTTTATTGAAGGCACATTGATTTGCAAATCTCTCACCATTTTCGTTCCTTTCTCCAAGTCAGTCAATGTCGTCCCATGATCTCTTCATATCCGGTGTAGTCAATTCCAACCTTGGCATTTAAATCTCCCATCAGAATGGTCAAGTCCTTTGTTGAGCATTTCTCGATAATTGACTGCATCCCATCTTAGAATTGATCTTTAGCATCTTCATTGTAGTCATTGGTAGGCGCGTAGCATTGGATGACGTTCATTGTAATGCCCTCTTTCTTTGTTTTGAAGGAGGCTTTGATGATTCTTAGTCCACGAGATTCCCATCCTATAAGTGCATTTTGTGCTTGTTTGGACAGCATCAATGCAACTCCTTGTGTATGTGGGGCATTTTCTTGTTCATGTCAGGAGTATAACAGCAGCTCCCCTGAAACTAGTCGTTGTTGTCCAACTTGCGTCCAATGTGTTTCACTGATCCCAAGCACCTCTAAATTGTATCTCCTCATTTCTGCAGCAATTTGGAAAACTCTCTCGGTCTCCCACATTGCACGAGCATTCCATGTACCTTAATAAATGGTTTCTCTAGTTGTCAGAAGGGGCATTGGGCTTGTGACTTCCGAAGAAACTCGGCTTTCATCATGAGGCGTCATAACTCTTCTAAATGAAGACCTTCTGACTCCCAGGGCAGAGTTTAAATGGTTTGAATAATTTTTTCTGGTTAGCGTTTTTTTAGCGAGTTAGTTTTCTACGGAATGGGGTCGCTAACCCCATGCCCAACCCTCCCCCTTTATCCGGGCTTGGGACCGGCAGTAGCCCCCGGAGGGACTCCAGACGGAGTTCAATACAACAATCGACATGGCCTACATGGGAATTCGGACTTCTATAACCTGTTATATGTCTTCTTCATTGGTCTATCATGTATTTGTCTGGCTGTTCATTGGGTACAAACTCTATATTATCTGGAATATACTCATATGTATTAGAACTAACAACCGAAATTGAAACAGAATCATCTGGTTCCTGGAGTTGTATTTGATCAAGATGTCGGTTGTATGTACTTAAATCACTGATATCTAGAATTTGAACCATGTGTCTACTATCCATTCCAGCTCATCAAATGCTGAAGAAGCAGTTGAAGTAATGGCAGTTTTTAATGTCCTGATGAAATCTTTTGCCTAACCATTAGAACAAGTGTATCTGGGACCAGTGAACAGATGTCTACACCCTATGCCATTGAATCAGGTAGTAACTGCACCTGCGGCAAAATGAGAGAAATTATCACTCAACGATGTCATATGGGCCATCTCTTAACTGAAAAATCTTTTTAATACTTCGACTGTGAAGTCAGAATTCGGTAAATCTGTGTAAAAACTTCAGGATACTTAAAAAAGGAACTAATGAAAACAAGTCAATAGTATTTACTGAGAAATAGATCATAATTGTCTAAATGAGTTTTCTTCCAGGCTTCATACGATGCCGGCCATAGAGTGCACTTTGATGGATTATTTTCACAGTTATGATGTCTTTCACAAACGTTTACTCTATGTCATATATTTGCATTTATCTCCGGCCACCAACATGTGAGCCTTGTCAAAGATTTCATGTCCTCAACACACAAATGTCCACTATGAAGATCTTCAAGGACAGGTTTACGTAATAAAGGGGGAATAATAACACCATTAAGAGTAGTGGATAATTCATCCTACTTGTCGCACCAGTGAGTTTCTGATTAGAATTCCAACCTTTTCGCATAGCACTGAGTATACATAAAAAATACCGATGACTTTCTCTAATGAGATCTGGACGGCTCACATGTAGAGGTTGGACTAATAAACAGACCGCAGTATCAACAGGTTTATATTGTGATAACAATCGAGATATGTAATCAAAATTTTGACTTTGTTTGGGAATCCTGTGCCGAATAGTATGTTCATAAGCACTCAGAGGAAAACTTTGGTGGCACTCTATCTGACTGCAGTTAGAACACATGATGGTCGTTATCGAAATATACATCCCGGCTACCCTCGTATATAATTGTCGATTTAAATCACGTTTGTGAATAACGAAATTAAATAAGCCAAATATAAGAATGGATTTTGAAGACACATATTTCATACAGTCGCTGATCCAGACGTTCAGAGGAACGAGACGAATCGGAGGTATGTGAGTCAATTCGTTTTAACCAATTATGACCCGATATTTATAGTCAGACAAAAATAGGTCACAGATATGTGAGGAGTAGGGTAGGGGATTAACACACGCTCATATAAAAAGTCAAAGTTAATATGCCATAATTGACAAAGTTTAAATGTGACTTAAGAAGAATGAATAAATTGGTCTGTCTGGAAGCTAGAACAACCCATATGGGCTTGACATAGTGACAGCCACTACAAAACTTCATCGTTAAGCCATGGTAGATGAGGAGCGTGTTAAGGACGCTTCAGGATGATAGATGAATCTCAAAGCTTCATTATTCGTAACAACAGTGAATCGCTTTACAAGTAAATATATATGAATGTTAGGTTCACAAATTGGATTGTTTCAGTATGTCTGTCGGAATATTTGCATGAAACACAGATTACTGGTCTCCTAAACTGCACCATAACTTACAGAGGATGTATCAGTAATAAGTACAGAATATACGCTAGGGGAGTGTGTTTGAATAACACCATCACTTTGAAAAAACGTTAGTAGACTTCGTGGGTATGACTCTTGTTCCTCACCACATTTAAATGAACCGGAAGTCAAGATTTGAAATAAACAATTAGCACAGCAAGAGAAATCAGGAATAAAACGAGAACAATGTTGAGGAGAACCCACTAGTCAGCGTAGTTCTGTAAGATGTTCCGAAGATGGTTCATTTGTCAGCGGAGCTAGTCGCTTCATATCTGGCTTAAAACCGTTAGCATCAACTAGCTATCAAAGAGATTCAAAACTTGATACACAAAATAAACTCTTATTTTGATTCATGGTAACATTCTTCTCAATTAAAAGACGTAGCAAAGCAATAATTCTTTGAACATGAGATACTTTATCAGAATCATGAATAATAAGATCATCTTGATAAACTTTAGCGTCTTTAAGACCACTGGCTACATTATTCATCACTTCTTGAAATATGGTTGGAGGAGAATTGAAACCAGAAGGAAGTTGTATTTGAATGGACCAAAAGAAGTATTAATCTCTGCCAAAACAGGCGAAGATTTATCTGAGGAAATTTGAGGATAAGCATCTTTTAAATCAGCTTTGAAGAATACTTCAGAGCAATGAAGTCGATTAAAAATATGTTTAACTTCCACCATGGTCCATGTTTACTTCAACTAACTTGAGTTCAGTGTTAATTTATAATCAAAGCATATTCTAGGGGTCTTTCCAGCAGACTTCAAGGGTGTAACAATAGGAGTATCTCATGCTGAAGACTGAATCGGTTCAATCATAATTTTCCCAGACAAATCATTTAATGTCTTATGCACTGCTTCTTGAAGACCATAGCGAGTTATTCGTCCTTTATGAAAGACTGAATCACCCTGTAGTTGTAGTTCTATAGGCTGAGCTTTCGTCTCTTTACTGCAGCTATTAAACCTCTAAGTATAACATTACTATTTTCTTTGAAAACATATAAGTACAACTCCGCTTTGAGCTTTTTCAAAATTCACAAACTCAGTATTAATGGTCATTTTTCACCCAATCAAAACTAACAAGACATGTATGAATAATTCATCTTTACCAATTCGCAGCATACTTGTATGGGGGGAGTGTTGTGGTCAATACTGAAACTTTAATGGGTTGTACTGCAACGTTAGAATATAAAGACTAGGTTTTTCAAATGAAATAATGGACTCTATTGACTATCCCAACAATAAAATCATAGAATAAACAAAACGAAGTATATTTCGGCGTCTGAATGTGGAAAGTACCTTTCAAAATCATGCATAATCATAATCTACGATCATTAGAAACAACCAAACCAATAGGATCCGGGCTAGAGAGCTTAATAGTGGCGAAATGAACAGTTGTTCTACACACCGAGTTAATGTCTCCGATTTGTCACACTTAAAGCATTTAGAATGTCGGAAGATGAATTATTTGAATGAAAACTACCACAAGATAAACATTTACCAAATATATCCTCATCTTTGTAAACTGCTTTGCAATTCTTTGTTGAATCGTTTGTCATATTTTCATGAGAATCGAAACCATTGCCAACCAAGTATGAGCTTGAGAGACCTCGAGAATGTAATTTATCACGACGACTAAGAATAGTATCGGAAATCTTCCCTGACTGGAAATCTAACACATTCACTGCGTCGTAGTTAATACATCCTGTTTAAATTACTTGTACCGAACTTTTAGGTTTTTGAATGGATTCTCTTTCCAAATTTGAAATATTATTCCAGTGACCAACCGATCACGAAGTTGAACATCCAACTGGTCTCCAAAGTTTCAATTCACAGCCTATTTCTGTAGTTCAAGTAAAAAGTCTTTGACTTTCTGATCATTCAGTCGCATCATTTTCCGAAATTTCGATCTCTCTCTTCGTTCAAAGCCAGCATGCTTCACATCACTAAGAAGTGATTACTTGAGAAATTCATATGACAATGAAATTAGTTTGTCTGGAAAAGCTAGATTCCTTAACAGGTTATAACCATCTTTATCGGTGTATGTCAGGAAATATGCTGCAAATTTTCGATCTTTAATGTGTTTTTTACTCGTGCATCAGATCTCAAATCTCTCCATTTAATTTTCAAAGACAGAACCACTTAAATTAATGGTGACTGTCCAAGACCTGGGTCAATCACGACACCAATTTGATCGTTAGAAATAATCCTGAAGATGTGCCAACGAAGAACTAACAGAATACTGCAGTTTGGGGCGGATAGATATCGACGAGCGCAACAGAATGTATTATTTTTAGAATTAGAACTGATAGCGGAATAAGGTACAAACGAATCATCAATTGTTATAAGCACTATAAAAATCTCACCATCTGTTAAAAAAAGCTATTTTCCGTGTTTCTATCGTGTTGACGAACAACGAAAGCCATTTTTGTGAATAGTGTTTCACTTTATTCAAACACCGTATAATACTAATATTTGATTTTATCTCTCTATTCCATAACTTAAAAGCTATCGTTTGATGTACTATTTACTCCCATAGCCTTTTGCACTATAAATTATTGTATTTTAAAGGTAACATTTTTTACTCAATTTTTCTGCTGTAATGCATAGTTTTGACGAATTTGTAATATTCTATTTCATCATGCGTTATGATCACTTATTTACACATGTGTTTTAGAGTAAATTTCGGTCAGGAATAAATCAAGTGGTGTTCCAGTCGGCTCGCTTTATCTCTCTCTGTCTCCTACTTGTCAGCAAATGAGGTGATAAAATGATATCCCTCTCTCTGACCACAAAACCGTTTCGATACAAATTGGACTCACACATCTCTACCCTGAAAGTTGAACTAGTTAGCCTATCGTGTCAAAGCCTCAAACTAGATCGAGACAAGTTTTCACCTGAACAATATTGGGCAAACGGATCAAGGATGTAACAGTGGGCAACAATGTTGGTGTGTATTGTGTCGTATAAACAATAGATCAGGTCCATCAAAAATATGTCTCTGAAACGACATCTATACAACACAATGGAAACGCGGAATATTAATTTCGTGACAAGTGATAAAGAAAGAATTGGATTGTAAACTCATTCCTTGACACCATCGTCATTCCTACACACTAAACACCGAACAAGACAAACAAGCAAACTTCACAGTACGTCACTCAATCCGTCAATTGATTTCACTGAATGTTTCACTCAATCAAAGTGACATGACACTTTCTCCCACCGATCAAACCTCACAATGTCAGTAACGATTTGTTGAAGACTAGCATTCAATTGGTTGACCGACAAATTGACAACTTCACAAACGTATAAATTCTAGTCCACAACTCACTGGAACATCAGAAATCACCAAACGTACAAATGCAAAGAACATTGGTGAGGCATTCATTCGTCTAACCAAACAAAACTCTCTCTCTCTCTTTCTCTCTCACACACAGGTGACAATATTGACTTTCGCCTTCGCTGTGAACTATCTGGATGTGGTGCACTGTGATGGAGGTGAGCTTCACACCAACAGACAAGGACCGCTTTCAATCATTCACTCACTCATTCATTCATTCATTCGACTAGTCATTCACCAATCTATTCATCCATTTATCCCCCCATCCAACCATCCATCACTCCGATGATTCATTCATTCATTCACCAGTTCATTCATTCATTCATTCAACATTTCATCGATTCATGCACTCACTCACTCACTCACTCACTCACTCACTCAATCAATCAATCACTTGCTCACTTACTCACTTACTTACTTACTTACTAAGTCAGTCAGATAGGCAGTCGGTCAGTTAGGCAATTAGGTAGTTAGGTAGTGAGTGGTACCCGTCAAGTCAGTCGTCGACATGCACACACCTGATGGAAACGCAAACTGAATGAGATTACTGCAATTGAACTTAACTTAACTTAGACCGACAACACATTGTTTCGTTACTGTTTTTCAATGCAGATGACGCACCCTCATCTCCAGTCAAATCACCTGATCAGCAACCAGCTGCAACAGCCGCACCGAATTCACCTGCAGCACCAGACACACCAGCAGCAGCTTCAGCAAAACCAGGTAAGTCCATCCACTCTTCATTCTTGGTGTGCATTGAATTTTGCTTGGGAATGATTTCCCAGTGTGCATCACTCGAATCATGTGTCCCCGTGTTCAGACTGTGGACAGTGCATCTGTACTCTGATTTTATTCCACAGATTCGCCTGCCAACACGAAGTCAACCACACGTCCGAAACCATCGAAGAGAGGACCGAGACCAGCCTACCCACCCAGATCACCACCACGTGTTCGTGGTAAGTCGACACTACACTAATCAACTACTTCTATTCCTTATCTCCGTTTATTTCAATAATCCTGACCATTACGACACACCAGTCATTCCTCCGAACACACAAACACACACGCGCGCGCGCCCGCCCGCCCGTGCACATACACACATTCGCTAACACATTCACTCACTCTACAGCCAGATCACATACTCAATCAATCACTCATTCACTCACTAACTCTTACAACGCCATCAATTCTCACACTCACTCGTTGAATGTCATCGCACATTTGTTCCAGTTCACACAATCAACCATTCACTCACTCACTAACTCACTCACTCACTTCTCTACAAGTGCCACGTAATCTACCGAGTGTTTGACTGACCAACACCCACTGTTTCACTTGTTTTCAGGTCCGTACGCTCCAACACATCAAAGAAAATACTAACGTCCACCACGAGGTAAGTCTACCAACAAACACTCATCACTCTCCACTCTCATATCAAACGTCTAACAACTGGTTGGCGAATTCACTGTGTTGTGTTTGTGTGTGTGAGTGAGTGAGTGAGTGAGTGAGTGAGTGACTGACTGACTGACTGAGTGAATGTGTGTGTTCACTGACTGTCACCAATCCATCCCACCACTCGTGTGGCTTCTTGTCCTATGTGGCGATGTATGTGGTGCTTATTTCTGTCAGGTCGCCGTCTCCATTCTCTGTGTGCTGTGGTTAGTGCATTGGGAAGTGTTAGCTGGTCGTTCATCTCGTCACTTTCAAACACTCTTGTTTGGGACACTTCACCAATCCCTCATTCATTCATTCATTCATTCATTCAGTCAGTCAGTCAGTCAGTCAGTCAGTCAGTCAGTCAAATAATCAATCAATTAGTCAATCGGTCAGTCTGTCGATCAGTCAGTCATTCGACCGACTAATTAGTGTGCTCACTCACCCATATTTGCGTACTCCTACTTACAGCCAGTATGTTAAATCAACTCCTCTTCAACCTTCTCATCATGTATGTGTTCATTTCATTTTCCTTTTAGATGGTAGAAAATCGGTGCAAGTATGAGGTGAACGGAGCCAATGTGTTCCACGACAATTCCCTCAATTTTACATATGTATCGAATGACAACTGAATAAAATGTTAGGCCCCAAACCTCGTCTTTTTTGCGTTAGCTGTGTTCTTTGTTTACCTTTTCATCTGACTATTGTGTTGAGCAATTAAAATTGGAGAGAGATAAGAAAATTGCAAAACATGATGTAATAAACTGACGTTAAAGCCACTATGATAAAGAAGGATTTGCAACTGTTTCCTTTTCCGTACATAATCCCGGCTTTAGTCGTTTAATGGTTACGGATTGGGCAAATTTCAGAAAAACGATACTCGAATGTCGATTGTTGATAGTGAAAGACTTTTGTCTATCAACCTAACACCCTGTGCTATCGCACCTCTAAAAGCCCTAAATCCCGTTGATCTGAGACATTTTGCGATATGTTCTTGGAATTGAACATTGGCCTTTTTTCTGTTCTTCCATTTTAACTGCTTTGACAGGTACATGTAAATATATATACGTAGTTGGTGGTAGCAAGTTAGGGGTACCCAACGGTCTTCAATTGGAGTTAAGAACATATTGTTTTATACAACTGGGCTTCAGGATAATTTCTGGTCAGTGTGATTTTAATCTTATGTTATAGTAGCTGAAACATCGTCAGCTTTAAATTCAAGTTCAGTGAAAATAGGTTTCTCGTCGGCTGCGATTTCTTTAGGCATCTTGTCTTTACTTTCCCCATATTCCTCACAACACTTCTCTGAATACCCGTTGTTCCTTAGGCATTCTTTCACGTTCATTAATTCTGCTTCTGGTGTATCGATAGCGCATGTCCTTTCAGTTCTGTGAAACCGTGATTTTATCAGTGCCTTTTTGTAACTGATCGGACAAAAGCTGTTAAAATCCAGAGAAACACCATTCTATATATCTTTTCGATAAACTGGACGTTGAACTGTACCATTCTCCCTCCGTTGTATGGCAATGTCGAGATAGTGGGACTTATCATCCTTTTCACGTTTCATAGTAAACTTGATATTCTTTCTATCTCACCGTTCTGTTTACTATTTTTACCGTGCACTTTCAAACCTTGTATGTCCTAATGGATCCTCGGTAGCTACAGCTTTTTGCTGGTGTTCATGGAATCTATCATTATTATCATATTATCAATATCAATATCCTACCTTCTCTCTTTAAAATCTACATCTTTTTTCTTCCACAAGCAATTTTCTTGGATAAATTGTATCTCCGTCACATGTTTGTAAAACCTATTGTTCATTAACTATTTGCTAATGTGCACCACACTACCATATAACTTCAGTGACAGAATAATTTCCGCTACATAAAATCCTGTTTTGAGTAGAATAGGCGTCCAATAACTGATGTATTCAGAACCATAATAGAGACGTCAATTTTATGTACACATGTGGAAACGCTGCTTGAGAGACTGTCCACTGGAAGATGTTCATCGATAAAAATAATGCTCCACTCTCGAAATGCATGTTTGCACTAAAACACCCGAAACTAAATCAATTTCGAATTGAATTCTTATCTTATGTGTCCTTTAAACTAGTCCATTAAGTATTCAGTCATGAAAAGTGTTAAGTATTATATTCCATCTCCTAAATCTTGATCAATCCTTACCTTCATTCAAAACTGATTTTCCTTGAACAATTCTCTCTTTCTTTTCTTCATTAAAACCTTTATTTCTAGCTGATTTTAAACAATTCTGAATATAAAGTTGCGATCAGGAAATAATTGAATGATTTATTCTGATCGGTTTAACGACAGAAGTTATTCATTCCGACTTAATTCAATGTGAAATGAATTGGTTTATCCCGTTGTTGATATTCTTGAATGAAACTTAACCAGTCCTGGTCTGGCATATATGCATCTCATGCAGATTGTTGGGAAATAGCTACTCCAATATTACCCGCTTAATAATATTTTTCCGGCTTCTATATGAACACCCAAAAATATAGATCTCTATATTCTATCAATATTGATTTTGAATGCTATAATAAAAAGGTGAATGATTGGTCCATTTTACACTTAGCGTAAAATAATGAACAGCTGATGAAAATTCTGTAAAAATGATTCTTGACATAGCACATGACGTAGAAAGAGAGAGTACGGAATAGCAGTATTTTTATTCGCAAAAACATCTATTTATTCTATATGCATACATATAGATAAACATAAAATAAATTCAATCCATGAAATGACGATGATGAATGATTGAAATCTTTCAACAATTTGTAATTATTTTTAAATCGCACTTATTAGTCAACCTCATCACATGCGCGAATTCAGCGGTGCTATCTGTGTATACAGCTAGATGTGTTTGTCACTGAGCTATTTGGTTCGAGACTAACTTCCTGTAAAACTATGATGTTTATATGTATTGAACCAATTGACTCCTATATTCGATCACTAATACAAGCGGACAAATCTTATATACATGAATGTTTTCGGATTTTGAATATCAAAACATGTTTTCCGATTGGTCATCCTATGTTTATAATAATGTATTCCAATATATCTTTTCTATCATAAAAAATATTAATTGCGTAGTTTGTTTTTAATTGTTCAATCTATCTATAACCAATTAACGGTTTGAACGATTTCTTCGTATCCTTTTAACTGTGTTTATAATTCATTGAATTTAACAGGGAGAATTCGTACCAGTGTTCCTACAAAACTTTAATGTTAAGTGATTGAATGCAACCGATAATCAAAGTTTCATGCTATTTAATACTCGTCAGTAATGTCCACCTCAAACTCTCAGCAAACGGATGCTCTCCGAAGGACTCAATTCTATCCAGTTATATAATGCCAAACTGTAGTACAAACAATGTTTAATTATTTACACAATTGTGATTATACGATATTGATTACTGTTACCTAAGGATCCGGTAAGCAGTTTAAAAACATTTTATCTCCACATTGTATAAAAATTTTATATTCAGTTAGTATTCGGAACTTTAGTAAAATCTTAGAGAACATAACTTATGGACGACTTTTGAGTGATACTAGAAGAAAGAGAAACTTCTACTACTTAGGATTAGAGGTCGGAACTTAGGCTTAATAATTACAATCAAGGTTTTATTCATGAACTGACATTAGCTGTAATACCAAAATTCTATACAACTGTATGGATGAATAAATTCACTTGGTATTGCTTACTTGAATCTTCACAGTGATGTTTAGAACCGCAACTGACCAGTCTCTTATTGGCATATGTGCATACTGTGCGTATTGCCTCGATATTACCTTACTTCACAAGCATTATAAGCAAAGATGGATAGTGCTATCAGTAGCTAAGTGGATAGTACGATTGCGTTTGAAGTGAACGGTACTAGGTTCGAGTCCAAGAGTGAACATCAACTCGGATGCAGATACATTCAGCTGACGAGTCCCAAATATGGTGAAACGCGTGTCCTGGATTTCACTGCTAGTCACTATCCATCTTTGCTTATGGATGAATGATTTTCGATGGAAAACCAGAAAGTCGCTAACTTAAACCAGACTGGTTAGCTCATAAATTGAATTTCTATCGAAGTCTCTTTTCGCAATGTAAACTACTTACTTACTTACTTACTTACTTACACCTGTTACCCCTCTTGGAGAAGTACTAGCAACTCACCAGCATTTTCCATCTAACTCTGTCTTCCGGTCTCCTTTCCAGTTGTTTTCAGTAGCTGTTCATCCTTTTGATGTCTGCTTCGAATTTCCGACGCAATATGTTCCTTGGCCTTTCTCATTTCCATTTCCCTTCAGGATTCCAAGTTCGAGCTTGTCCCATGAGGCAGTTTGATGGTTTCCGTAATGTATGTTCTATCCACCTCCGTGGTCTTCTGTTAATTCCTTCTCCAGTTGAAAGCTGGTTTGTTTTCCCTCACAGTAGGCTGTTACTGATGGTATTCAGTCAACGGACATTGAGTATCTTCAGTAGACGATTGTTTACAAATACTTGTACTTTTTTGATGATAGTTTCCTACCAATTTCTTCGTTCTGTCATGTAATTGTATAATATTTCCTTCCGTCGCAGCTTTTTCCTTTACTATCTCCTTATACACAATCTTTCTTCTATATATTACCATCACTGAATTAACTACTTCTATGAATCCGGTGTTCATCTTGTTGTGCTAATGCGGTATGGCAACTTGGACCGATGCATATACGTGCCTGGTCCTACGTTGCAGCTGACTGACTGACTTTTCCACTGTCCTTGCTAGATGTTCCACGTATTGCTGCGTGTGGGCTATGATGCTCCTCTTCATTCTCTTGTTTGCTTCTGTGCATTCATCCTGCACCTTAATTTTCTCTGTTCTTGTTTGGCTGTTTTTAAATGCTATCCTTTTGCTTTCCCTTACTTGAATCCTGCAGTTAACTGTTCCAATTCCTTCTAATAATAAATTCCATCTACTTACACTTCACAGAATATATGCTGTATTATTGAAAAGAAATAAAAATATTATACAGAGTAAATTCGTTGTTTATTTATTGCTGTTCTATCATTAATTTTTAAAAATCAATAGTTTCATGTTGTTTTAACTTTAGGTTCATCAATATCAAACGTAATTAAACACCAAGTTATTGATTTTGTTGACTTGTGAATTCGATAATTTACGGACAATTGTATATTCTTTGTGCAAAATTCAGACTAAACGAATTAAGATAACAAATTTGTTAATGCGACTGTAAATTCTTGTCAACTGAAACAGTTAGGATATGTGTGTCACACATATGTCTAAAATGATAGCTGTTTGAATGATTTAGGTGATTTAGGTGTCGCTAAGTCAGGTAAGTAAATTTTAATAATGAATGCCAAATATCTGTAAAAAATATAACACTCGTTTTCTCCCAACGGTTTATACATATCTGGTATTAATTTCCTTTGATCTATAATTAGACTCATTGATTTTACTTAAATCATCAATTAAAACCTGAAACTAAAAATGAATAACTTTATAGTCTTAGTGTAACACATTACCTGTGCACATTCACTTTTTAGCCAACAATCTAACTAAGAGCTTTCAAGCCTGTTGACTGGAGGCTATCCGACGTCTTAAATGAATAGTTAAGAATCAATAGCAAATGCTATTTATCCGTTACAATTATTTTATGAAGATGAGTTACGATATGTGAAATAGTATTTTAACACTTTATTCATTATTGACCACAACTAAATTTAGTAATTAATCCAACTACAAATTGTAACTTTCTTGCTATGTATTTCAACTGTATGATATTGTAAGGACTGTACGTTTGCTATAGTTCTACCCTTTCCTGTCTACGAGTTGCGGTTAAATGACTCTTCAGATTATTATTATTATTTTTGTATCAGCAGTATTTTAATTTGCTACTTTCATCTTGTATACGTAGGTGAAACTATATGTTAGCACCTATATAACCAGAAATCAATTCATTGAGAAGTGGGAATTTTCCCACTAACGAAATAAGGATAAATATATATGGAAGGGAAGGGTCCATTTTCAATAGGCTACCTAATTTTTTGACGTAAAACAGAAAGCTACTACAGAATGTCATTAACCTATGTTAATTACATAAACATTGCAAGTTACTAAAGCTGTGATCATTCTACCTACCTCCGACTTTTTCCAAGGCTGGTTGGATAAAATGTCTAGCATTTCTGGGCCCCTAGGGACTTTGACGAGAGATATTCTTGGGACTCTTCCAACAGATAATTATTGTGTCAATTAAATTACTATAATATCCACAAAAGTCTTCTCAGAAACATTTGGAAAATGCAGAATCACGCGTCACAGTTGTGATTGGATATTTACCCATACTGTCAATAGATTTAGTGTGGTTCCAGAAGTCTCCAGAAGCCCAGGGTTGTGTGTAACTCTATAAATTCCCTGTACATCAACTAACGTTGGAGTAAAGCGTTCCTTTTGTACTTCACACCTCCTCTCTTTTGTTCAAGTTGCCATGTGGATTTAGCTTGGGGTTATTGGCAAGCAGCTAGAAAACCGGATTGAGTGTCCATTTAAGAATCTCAACGTTATCAACAAGTGTGCCATATAATTCAATGATACTTCTAAAATACTTCTTTCTATGATATCTATGCTGTACAAGCACTATAAATTTAATGAAACCACAAACCGATCAAAGTTGGATGGTCGCACACTGTTGTGGATGGATTGAAATAAAACTTATACATTGTTAGATCCCAGCTTAGTGATCTAGAGGTTAAGCGTTCGTACGCGAAACTGAAGAACCTGGGTTTGATTCCCGTGTCCGGGATTATGAATGAGTACTGATGATAAGTCCAACACTAGGATGAGACAGCTGTCTAGTGCCTCTAGCTTTTCAGTAGTTGTCTGACTTTTATTAGTTTATGATTTAAACGAAATTTAATAATATCCACAACTTTAAACTGGCAACTATAATTTCATGTAAAAATATTATGGATCATATAATTTATATTAAAAGTTGCCAGTTAATCCTGCCACCAGCTTAATACATTGTTAAGCTACATTAACCTCAGAAAGTAAGTACGATTTTATAACTTAAGTATCCCAATTACTACAACGATCATCACAGTTACTACAAATGAAGTTGAACTAAATGAATAAGATATAATATGAATCACATTGAAAACCAATAATAATTAGTCTTTGTTTCATTAACTTTTTCTTAACATTACATTAAAACTGAGTTTGTATTAATAAAATGATTTAAACTTTTTGAAAGTCTTTCTAATTTAGAACATAATTTTATAAAATACAATAACAAAGTACAAAGTCATCAATTCAACTTTGAATCACACTGTTTGTGTAATGGCTAATGATGTTAATTGATTGTCGAAATAAAAATAATTAGAGCGAAGTTCAAATTTCCATGCTGATCGCTAACAGTTAAGTGTTTTATTCATATAACTACTATCTTTTTTACAAAGAAAAAACATAAGACTATCTCATTATCATCTTCTGTACAGTTGTATGATAATAATAAACATGATTTCACGATGAAAATCCTTAATATTAATGGATAAAGTTAATTAAGTAGTAAATTTTAAACATTTTAAAAGCACATCAATAACACATGAAATAACAGTAAGTGTTTGGTAATCAACTTCCTTTAAGATACGTCAATTTTTGTCCACCATATCAGTTTTAAACTATTAGCTTAGTGTTTGAAGTACTTAACATTCAAGTAGTAGGCCAGAAGTGATACCTCATTCCCTATAATTAGGTTCGGCCACCTAAATATTCTTGTAAGAATTCACACATACACATATACACACAAAGCAATTTCAAATATCCAATATCTTGGCAGATAATTATAAATTTATAAAAGACTTGGTTATATCACAAGTTCAACACTATTAGTCCTTTACTTCTAAACATCTTAGTAACATACAGTTCAACCAGGCACTTATTCTTTCCCTACAATAATTTACATATGATGGAGCAAAGTAAATAAGTGGTGAATTAGGCAAAGTAAATCGTGTAATAAATCTACAACCTGCATTAACACATATTCTTCTAATATATGTTGTTAGTATGCTCTCATTTAAAGCTACTAGTAGTACGAAAATAAACCATAGCTTTAATAAACAATACTCCGAAAAAGTTATCCAAAAAACAAAATACTAGCTTAGTATTCGGTTGAGATCATGAATCGATTGATGTTAGACCACCATTGAGAACCTGGGAGCACTGGACGACCGCTTCGTCCTAGCATGGGACTCCTCAGCAGTGAGCATCCACGTCGCGCTCGCGGGATTTCGTGATCATGTGGATTAGTTGAAGTTAAACATTAATACCGTCGGATGCTGGCTCAGTGATTTAGCGGTTAAGTGTTCACGGGCGAGACCGAAGGCCCTGGGTTCGAATCCTGCGGGCGCGAACGTGGATGCGCACTGCTGAGTCCCACACTAAGACCAAACGGCCATCCAGTGCTTCTAGGTTTTCAATGGTGGTCTAACATCAAACGATACATGATTTAAACCAAAAACCTAACAATCTCCACAACCCCATACTGATAACTAGCTTGGTATTTGAACTACATGACTTTCTATCATTGAGTCACAAATTCGAATGTGGATTTATCTATTTGGGTTTAGACGCAACAAAATAATCCCCAGCAAATGAATCAATGTAATCATTCACTGGTCTATATTTTCTGCTTGCAATAATAACATAGTGTCATCAATGAGTAACTGTCTCAGTCTTGATTTGGTCGACTGATATCATTCAAACATCATATTTACATGACTACGCTTCAATATATACACGTGTGACAATGTGTGTATGTGTGACTATCTACATCTGGAGAGTAAGTATAGATTTACATGTAAGCAATTCCATTAACGAGAAGGTAAAATTAGAACAAATGATTAAAAGTAATCGTTTCCGGCGACAAAAGTTTAGTCCAATTCTAGGGAAAACTAAATTGCTGTTCATTTTTTCAACAGTTTTGCTGACCTGAACGAGTAGAAACATCTGAAGTAAACATTTCTTTCTTTTAAATAATCAAAGAGAATATACTCGTGTATACATACACTTATATGCACACAAAGTAAGTCAACAATGTATTTCAATACTCGATACCTTAAAAATACTTTCTGGTGTAAAGCAACTTCATAAAACCACTGGATCAGTTTGAACCTATACAAACACACGCAGTTATTAAAGGCAATTAAAACAACAAACAGTTTTATGTGCATGAATGAAATACATTTATGTAAAGTATGACATACGTGTGGTAGACATAGAGAATTACCTACAGAATAAATCAATCCTATCTTGATTGTGTAATAATCATTATAACAATAAACAATAATAATGATAATAATAACGATAGTAATCATAAATAGTATTATTATTAGTAGTAGTATCATACTCCTGGAATCTGTGACAGAAGGGCCTGTAAATCAAGAGAGAGTGAGGAAAAACACAAACAAGAAAGAATATCCATAAACAAACAAACAATAAATTAGACATGCTCATGTACCTATGGATTTTTCCATGTCACATGTATATATGTATACATACGTATTTGTGTGTTTGTAATATAGGAATAGAACAGTAAAAGAAACACCTTTCTTACACATGTATACAGATACAAATAAAAGTGACCGGGGTGTACAAAAATGTGCCGAATTTACTACAAAGACCAAAATATATGTTTGCTGGTTGAAAATATAGTAATTGGTACAACTGCTAGACGTAGTAGCGGTAATGGTAATCGTGACCACTACTATTACTGCTACTATCAAGTACCGATAGTAATAGTAATGTTGAGAGTGGTAATAGTAATATTAATTAGTAGTAGTAATGCAAATAGTAGCACATTTTCAGTGTTGTAATCAGAACAAGAGTTGGAGAGAAAGAGAGAATAAAGGAATTATAAGGAACAGGAAAGAACTTGGGAAATGGACTTTTTTCAGAAAAGAAGTGGGAGGAAAACGTATATGAATAAGAGGAATATGTATTAATAGAAAAACGAGAAGACGAAGAAGAAGAGAAAGTAGGACGGACAGTAAAACATATTCATCAGTTTTAATAATATTCTATTTATTATCATTAGCATTATTAAAACAAGAAAAATAAATATTAAAAGTGAGAACTATACAAGAAATTACAATCCATAAGTTGGCGCCTAATTGAACAAAAAGAAAAGTCGATAGACTCAGTTATATCTATGATAGTTGAGATACAGAAAAATTGCTTTTTTCACTTGTACAGGTAGTGTTTTCATCAAAAAAAATCAACAAGTATACACTCTCTACGTCGACTAAAACACAGTATATCATGATTTGCATACGTTTATGTGTATGTGTAATTGTGTGGAGGACAGACAATACAGTGCAGGACAACCTACATATAGGATAATTATGACAAGTAGTCATTATTGGTTGAATTAGGTAGACGGTTAGTAGAAACATGTTGTTTTTGTGCAGTACATGCTGAAGATAATGCTGACAAGGTAGAAGATACGAATGAAGAGGTGGAGGAGGAAGAAGAGGACGAAAACGATATCGAGGCTGATGTTGACGACAATGAAAAAGAAGATGAACAAGGAAAAGAGGCAGAGGAGATAAGTTGTGGGGCATCTAAATTCACAGACAGACCAGAAGCAGAAGTAAACAACAGTGATGAAGAGGAAGTAACATTAGCAATCATGGTCGTGGGAATTCTATCACAATCAACAGTAGTAGTAGTAGTAGTATTGCTAGTACTAGTACTACTAGTTGCAACAGTAGTAATAATAATATTCGATTTAACATCTTTAATTATATCTGAAGAGAACAATAATGATGATGAAGATGTCGCAGAAAGTGAATCTCTAGAAGAAATTTTAAACGAATTTGAAAATTTACCAGAATTATTCGTTGAATCATTATCGCTGGTATAATCACCACTACCGGGAACAACAGTATTTACACTAAAGACGGCTACAACCGGAAATGTATTCGAATTCAACATTGGATTCGACGATGGGATCGAAGACGATGGTGGTGGGGAACTAGACGATGATAGTTTAATATTTTCATGATTAGTTAAATCAATTGCTTTTGGTCGCCCAGGTCTACCTCTAGTTCGACCACCTCTGTTTGTATTCATTGACTTTACAGAATTTGTGACATGATAATTTTGTAAGTTATAATGAATTGAAGACTCTGATCTTGAATCTGATTTTGCAACTGAATTATTTGATACAATCTGATGATCATTATGAAGTATAATCGCTGATGCAGACGATGTTGATGAAAATGGTCTATCATGTGTATGAGATCTCAACTCTGAATTCAATTCTGATTTAAGGTTTACCAAACTTTGATTGTTGTTGGTATTATTATTATCATTGCCATTATTATTATTGCTTGTCAATAGGACAGACAAAGCATCTTTTATTCCATGGAATAACATATTTTTAATTTGCAATTTATCTTCGTGATTTTGATGTGTCGGCGATAGCTGACGAAATTCTTCCATTAATTGAAAACATTGAGGTAAATGTTCCGGTGAGACAAAATCTACAGCCGCTTTAATACAACTATTTAAATTTCGTACCTATTATATATAAATATACATAAATCAATGAAGAGTAAGTTATTCAATCAAAGACCGATTGAATAAACAAACATATGAGAATAGTTTTTAAATAAAATAACAAACCTTTTTGCTTGTTATGGTTTTGCATCTCAAAAAGACCATTTTTAGGTAACCATTGGGATCCAGGAAGCACTAAACAGCTGTCTCGTCCTAGTAATGAACTATTAAACAATCCGCATCCAAGATCCTATCGGGGATAGAGCCTATGACCTTCAAGATCCATAATGACTGAGTAATGGAGAACACCTCAATAGTTATGAGTTGGAAATCAAATGTTTCACATCTCCAGCTTCAGCCAACTCAAGATACAGCACTACGATCATCTTAATAGGTTACTGATGACGACTGTTTTACTCCTATTACAACTTCCAGATATAACAGATTTCACAGAATTTTCCGATTTATAAGTTTGAGTAACGAAAAATTCAAGAAATACCATGAATTCATCCATTTTGTGGAATTTCCTCAGCTGCCCACAACTTTGAAAATTAATTTAGAACTAAGTTATCAAGAAACGCATTGTGATACTATTGCCTGGAAGTTGATTGAAGTTAGAACTGTAAACCACCTGGATACCAACTCACTGGTAAAAGCGTTAAGCAATCACCATGGTGTCCGAAAGTCATAAGTCCGCAAAGAGACTGATCAATTGCAGTCCTAAACATCAATGGGAAGATCCGGAAAACAAATACATATAATAATTAAAATTCACCCCATTCCACAAGCTAGTGGCTATCTGAACTTAGTAGCTAAGTGGATACCGCGATGGCGTTGAAGAGAATGGTGATGGTTTCCAGCCCCGGACTGAACACCAAATCACTCTGAGATGCAGGCACATCCAGCTGACGAGTCCAAAATAGAACGACACCCTCGTCCCGGATTCCGCTGATAGTGACCGTCTATCACCGCTTAAATAGTGATCTTGTTTTAACAAGAGTAAATAGTTATGAACCATAACATCGCGGGGAACAGTAGGAGTGAAATATACAAAGGACATCGTTTTATTAAAAAAATAGTATGATTTAACCTTTGCGTATGACAACAAAAAAAGAAGAAGTTAAAATATTACCTGATGAGCAGCACCAGCTGGAATGAATACAGCATCACCATGAAATTGTACAATAGTACATGGTTGAATACCCATACAATCATATAAACGATCTAATAATGATTGATCCATGTAAAATAATTGATCATGTATTGGATCACTGCCTGATTCCACTGGTGTACCAGTTTCATTTTCACTTACTCTTGATAAAAATTCTCGTAAACCATTTGAATCTTCCGGTAGAAATATATGCCATAATGCTCCTGGGATATCTGTAACAAATGAATTGGGAATATAGTTTTTTATACAATCAAACCATGGAATAATAATAATAATGTGGAACCTAATGTTGAACCTCTAGAAATATTCCTGAAGCTCTAGTCAGAGGTAGTGGTCAGTAAACTTCAGCCATATTGGTTACAAAATAATAGGAATGCACATTGGTTTCCTGAGTATAGGAAATAATTGAGGTTGGGAATATGTAAATCGTTGGATAACGATGCAAAGATAATGAGCTTGCCATCATAACTTAAGACTTCACGTTTCATCTTTGTTTGAATCATGATGGTACATTAGCGATGAATTTCATACAGAATGATCAAACATATTCTTAGTGTATCTTGATTTTCAATGAATATCCAGAAATAAAATAAGCCAACAAAACTGACTGATTTGGATAGTGCAATAAGAAGACGGAGATCATAGGAATTATGTAATATATTAGCACAATATATTTCAAAACACATCATACTAGATAATAAACCAATATTACCAGGGTAAATCTTAACAAGTATATATGTAATCAGATTGTTCAAATTGTATTACGCTAATATATCACATAGTTCTGATGATCTTTGTCTTCTTATTACACTATACAAATTAATCAGAGCAACTAATTATTTTAAATGGCTCACTGATAACGGTAAAATGAAGTCCAAACAAAAATTTACACTAACTGATCAGTGATCACTGCAATATTTACCGTAATCTTTGATTGCTGATCAAATTCTATCAATCAATATTAGTTTATGTATCAGCCCTACGGAAATTCAGTGGATTACCGAAAACCCACCAATGTGGTAACAATTACGACTATGATATTGAGGTTAAACGGATTCAAATCTACCGAAGAGTATAAGTTCCCCGAAGATTTCAGATTCACTCCTGGTAGCTAATGTCAACTACCAAAAAGTCTAGATCCAAGGATTCGCTGCTTTTATCCACCCAACATGAAATACAGGTTTTCATGATACTGACTATTGACATCAAAACGACTACTATTGACTTTGAAAAAAAGTGCTTAGGTATCTAGTAGACTTTATTCATCATTTTTTTATAATAAAAGTAATTTGATGAATAAGAAATGTTCACAAATGAATAATGGCATAACCTACCTTCAGAGTTAGTTTCATGAGTAGTAGAAATAAAAGTAGTGGGAGTAGTAGTAACATTGTTACTGTTAGTATTATTATTATTGTCATTAGCATGTACATCAGTTTGGTGTGATTTAATTTTATTGAACCAATTTAAAACTCTTTCCAGATAATTGTCATCAATATGTGCACTTGTTAATGTGTTCACAACTGATTCAGCATTGGTTAACATTTCATTCAATGAATCTGTTGGTTGTCCCACATACAACATGACATTTACGGCATCAGCTATATCTACGTGCAAATTTGTTGTACTAATCTGCAAAGAAAAACAAAGGAAATGAGAAGATAAATGGTTAAAATCAGTTGAAATGTGATGTTGGTCTAGAACTAAAAACAAATGTTTGTCGCCAACGTCCAAGTCAGAACTTTACGATACAAACTTCAAGATAATTTCGCTGTATAGAGCTGAAATATAGAGAACTACTACAGCCATTATCAACAACGGTACAAGGATTTATAAACACTTCTCTATACAAGGGGAAATTAGGAAAGGACGCCGAAAGTATATAGAGAACATAATGAAGAAATCATCGAATTGAATGACAAAACAAGCCCTAAATTGGGATCTCCAAGGTAAAAGGAAAAGAGAGGAACCGAAGAACATATTGCTCTGGGAATTTAAGGCGAAAATCAAAAGAATAAATATCGTTTGAGAACAACATAAAAGGAGAGCCCATGACAAAGTACGTGGGAGATTCCCGATCGGGGACTTATACCCCACCTGGAGTAACTGGCATAATTAGGTTAGTAAGTAAGCATATGCTGGAAGGTGGAGGTGACAGGAGTTGGGAGAAAAAATCTGATTACAAGTTCTTATTTATATACCATTGTAAGTTAAGCTCAAGTTGGGGAAAATGTTCGGGCTGCTACTGATGATACTGTCTAGGAAGAGAATAAATATGTGGTGCAAGTAAACTGTTCAGCCGAGCTATAGGCAAAATAACACGAGTAATGTCTGTATTGCGATGATCGAACAGATATCACTAGTACAAAAAATTTATGAGTGAATTAGTTAAATTTTGCAAAGAACCTATGGTTAGAAAACCCAATACAATGGTTTATCCTTGTCTAATTTTAGTAGGAAATCCAGCTGGCAACTAATACTGATAATTATGTGGATGGGCTTACATTGGAACTCAATAGTTCAGTAGATAATATATTGTCATTTAAAGCGAAAGTTTCTGGATCCAACTCCAGGCACATCCAAATGACAATTTTTAAATAGAACGAGACATGCGACTTATAATTTACTGTTATCCATTATTCAGTTTGAATAAAAGGCATAAATATTTTTTAATGAGATACAATCTGTAAATAAACATCAAGGCAAAATACTTTTTGTCTAAATTCTATTTTGTGTCTTATTTTCTACAGATTAACTAACGTTCCATCATTACAAGTAAATAATAGTATTCATCATTCCAAAAAAACAAAAAATACACAGCAAAACATCATTTCAACGTTACTGTTTCAAATCAACCTTTAGATATGATGATCAATACAATAGCAACAACAACAAAAAAAAGATGTGAACAAAGCCAACAGGTATTTTAAATATCATCATCATCTATCGATCTATCCATAATAAAACCGGCCAATTTGGAATTAATCACGCATACACATAATTCACACATCAATACACATACGTATGCCTGCATACATACACACATACAGAGTAATGTTTAATGGAGCAGACATAAACAAAGAGATTAAATATACATGTACAATGAAAATTAGATTCAAGTCCACATTGTGATAGACAGATACCATTTTGTAGCATACAAGACAAAAACTAGATTATGTAACGTTTAGTAAAATTGACCAATTATTCTATAAGTTCGACTGAAATTCACATCTCGTAACAATAATAGCAACGACAAAGCATAAGTAATGATAAGAAATTAATTTAAACAAAGGTTTTGACATTTGGCATTCGTTTAATTTCGATCTTCCAACATGGAGGAACACAGAATGTATGTACATGATTTTGTTGGTTGAATGAGACGGAAAAAATGATTGATAGACATCTGTTTTAATTTACTCAATGAGGTCAAAAGAAACTAGAGAGATTATTAATAACTAATTCCTTCTATTTTAAAGTCAATACATAATAGAAGTTTGCCTTTTACATACACACAAATACACATACATAAGAAAAGACGACTTACAAAGTCCATACATGACTGATCCGAATTCACAGTTGTCATCATAGAACAAAAAAAAAATATTTTTTTGAGGAGCTTTCACCACAGGACGATATTAGTGAGAGTGAGATGGAAAATTATGGAGCACTGAACAAATGTCTTGTCCTACTATGGGACACCTAAAGCAATGCGCTACAAAAAAACCACCAGGAGTCGAACTAATAACCTACTCAGTTCGTGGCGAATGCCTAATCATTGGGACTGCTGCATCGGTATTCACTGATACACTTTTGTCTTAAATATTTATATTTGAATTAAATAAGAATAACAATTGACGCTGAATAATGTGATATTGTTCCTTGTCTGTAAAAGTTAATGAAATATTTATGTTAAAGCATAAAGATTGTATACTTACAGAGCAAGAACCGACTGTTCCATAAGCCACATATAATTTTGGACCTAGATCAGGACATACGAAAAATGATGATAATCTAGCAGCTAAATTCAATTGTCCATCACGTTGTGTATAATTTGGCATTGGTAGATTTAACATGAGATCATTGAAACGTTTCGGTTGTAATTCAGCAAAATCATCTGTAGTTGGCCAATCTTTTAGCTTCAAACAAAGTGGACGACCATCTTTACTAGTGATTCGACCTATAATTTTCAATACAAGCCAAGATAAATATATAAGTTAATAATTGATACGCTACAGTGTTACTTCAAGACATCTTTTATAAGGTGTAAACAAAGCAAAAAACAGTCATTATCCCAATGTAAACAACAATAAGTTATATTTATTTTGGCAAAATAGTTATTGTTCTGTAGCTTACTGGTTAGACAACTCAACCATATGGAAGGTGAACGATCTCTCCGAACCACTCTAGACTGATAATAATCATTTTTTTCAATACTAGATAACTTTGAGATGTGATTCCAAGAGTTCCAGGAAGAAACCTTGATTAATGGACTTCAACCATGTTGAACAGTCATTCACCACAGGCAATGGGTGAATGTTGTACAATATCGTGAGTTGATTAAAGTTAGTCAATAGCACCGTCCGATACAAACTCAGTGGTCTAGAAGTTAAGCGTTCGCGCGCAAAACCGGAGACCCTCAGCATAGCCTCCGAATGCAAGGTTGTTAATAGGCACCAGTGAGGAGTCCCACACTAAAACGAATCAGTTTTCAGTGCTTCCTAGCTTTCACTGGCTAGCTAAGATCAGTTCTTGATATGAACTATGAAAATTATATGGTTACATAATCCTACTCTGTGACACATTTTCTAGTAGTTTAAACAGTTGCAATCATATGATTAGGTATGGAATAGAATGTATGTGAATCAGTGCTGAATAAACAGATATGTACACCAACTTTATTATTATTATTATCTCTCCCCAAATTTTTCTTACCTAATTAATTATTATATCAATTATTTACCGTATCAATACTATCAAACATAATTTGTTTAAATACCGTAAACTAAACTTGTTGTAATGTCATTTATAGATTTATTAATTTTTGTTAGATTTTAACGAATTAGTTCAGAGCATTTTGATTTCCGAAATGACAATATTAAGACAATTCACATTTACATGAGTGCTAAATTAAAGACAAAAGATTCATTTTACAAACACGTTTATTTTTCTATATTCACAAACAGATAAATAAACAAATACAAATGGGCCAGCGGATGAGCACGTGCTCAGAAACATAAAACTACTCATTTATGTACATTTTTCTCACCTCTATAGATAAACATATACATTATGCATTTATCTTTGATCATCTTTGATCAAAAACACTTATCATGAAAATAAAATAAAGGAACTGGCAACAACTATTATTTATCTACCGATTGGGTTCTTTTTTAGAAAATTAAAATTCGATTATCAAACATGAATTGTAGAATAAATTACTTCCCTCTTTGCTTTCGTTGTTGGGGTGAAGTTGGGGAGAAAATCCAACGAAAGGAATAAGATATAACCAACAAAATAAAAATAAAATTCCATTTTCATTATGTGCATAGTCTAATATTTGGACAAGGAATATGTATATTCAGAACAGAATATTAATGTGACATAGTAAGTAATAGTGTTAACTTGATGAAATCAATAAAGTTGTCTTCTTTCAGCTTTGTAGCAAAAAGTTATACATGATCGTTTGGTCCTTTTCTAACTGTTCTTCCCCCTCCAACCCTTTCACTATTATTTATTCATACATTTAAAGAAATTTCTAACGTGAATAATAATAGAGAGGGGAATTTATGACAACATAGATTCTAATAATCACAAATAATATACAGTTGAACAGATTCAAGTGAAAACATGTTTGTGAGATAATAAAAATCGAATATAACGTTGGATAGTCTGATAGTGGTATCATTCAACTTGATGCTTATCAGCTGGATGAATCTGTATTCATCTTAGTGTTAATGTTTACACTGACTAATATTCGAGACCCACATGTTTTGCTTCAAATATCTGACACCTTATCCAGTAAGTAACTGATTTCTGGTAGCTACTAACTTGTCCAAAATAGATTAGTGTTTTGAACACCGATAACGACAAAATTTAAAGTTTTACTAATAAAATCCGTGACTGTTGAACGAATTCGTGGATATTTAGAATCAGTAGCTCGGTGGATAACTCATTAGGCATTTCGACTGAAATTTATTGATTGGGTTGAAGTCTTATTGTGAACATTAACACTAGGATCCAAGTGAATCCAGCTAACTAGTTCCAAATAGAAAAATACACTTATCTTCAATTCCACTGCAAGTTATAATTCAAATTCAATTTAAAAAGCTTGCGACTAAATGAGAATATCGAGGCAGTCCGCTCAGGATGTATATATGATAATATAGATGAATCAGTTGAAGTCATTGGCCTCAACAACCGTAGAAAAGCACAAACAATTACAATTTTAAGTAATATACTCTCGAAATGTAAACAAATAAAAAGCATAAACACACCACACGCACATATAAAGTGGCAGACGCGCACATAAACACTACTATACGAAATAATATAATTTTTCCGAGAAAAACACGTCCGGACAAATTTAAAGACATGCTTATGATGTGTGCACAAGGCAGTATAGAGCTTAAAGTTAAATTTAGTTTTCGCCACAGACTAATAGAAGTTATAGAATCACTGAAAATCTAGCGTTAATTTATGAGCTGGTAGGTATTAAAAATATGATCTATTGGATCCAAAAGAGGTGATGGTTTTAATGTAATATGCTTATCACGACTGGTACAGCTCCTAGTTTCATTCATTCTCAAGGTCTTGAGTGTGTACCTTGACGTGGTGGTCGGGCTTGCCTATCGTGATGAAACAACTGAGCTATACTGGCCGGAACAACCGTTCCTCAAGTTCCTACCATGCCAGACAGGTTAGTTGAAGAGCGGTAAGTCTAAAAGCAACAAAACCAAGGTCCGAAGGCGAATTCGTACTGCTGACTGTACAGAGGTGTGACAGCAGTAAGGTGTTTCCTTCAGACAACCAGCATAACAGCGATGCTGCCTTCCCAAAAGGAGGGGAGGGATTAGAAAAGGTCGACCCTAAAATTCACACCTCGCCTTGTCCCACGGATATCCGTCTCCGGCGGTAAGGTCTCAACAAGTACGGGGCTAACACAAAAATTACTCGTAAAAAGGTCGTGTGTGACCGACCTCAAGCAGCTGTCCCTTGGGCACTGCGGTCACGCTCTCAGGTCACTAAGAGCGCCTCTAATCCAATTTCCTTTTCAGGCACCTCCAGCAGAACCCTTCCACGGTGTGGGCCACCGGGAAGTGATAACCGCCCTCATACCTCTAACAGCACTCAAGACCACCGTATTCATAATCAACCTCCCTCTTCAATTCCTATTATTCCTCTTACATCGACTTTCAAATCTAAACTCCCTCTTTCGGCTTCCTCCTCAAGTGTCACCACAGCCAACGATTCTAGTGCGCAAAACACTGTCCCAGCTCTACTGAAACCTCGCTCCAAACTAATGTTTTAGCTAAAATCTGGGAGTTAGACGTTATCTCATCTAACCGGTCACAATCACTTATCGTCCCAATATTTAAGAAAGGGTCAAAATCATCCTGTGACAACCACAGAGGGATTAGTTTGACTAATATAATATCTAAAATACTAGCCTCGATAATTTTCGGACGCCTAAGACTCATGAACTGAAAACATGAGAGAATCAAGCTGGCTTCAGACCTGGTCGTGGCTGCATCGACCACATATTCACCATTCGTCAGGTTCTAGAACACAGGCATACTTATCGGCGTCCGACAATAATGGTCTTCCTTGACTTAAAAGCAGCGTTTGACTCTGTTGACCGAGATGTTCTGTGGCAGTGTCTGTTATTGAAAGGCGTACCTCAGAAGTACATAAACCTTGTGAAGGCTCTTTACTCGAATACTACTAGTCGAGTCAGAGCTTATGGCGAACTGTCATCTGCTTTCGCAACCTCAAGTGGCGTTCGCCAAGGCTGTTCACTTTCTCCATTTTTGTTTAACTTCATCACAGATATACTGATGGAAATAACGCTCTCATCGACTGAATTTTCTGGCATTGATCTCCTTCCAGGAGGTCCACTTATCGACTTAGAATACGCAGATGATATAGTCCTGTTTTTGGTGAAAACACTGATAAAATGCAGTGTTTTGGTAGCACTGAGCAACACTGCCAGAATGTTTGGGATGCGCTTCTCTCCCTCCAAATGCAAGTTGTTGCTTTGGGACTGGCCTGCGTCAAAACCTGAACTAAGGATAGGGAGTGAAGTAGTCGAACGCGTTGACAACTTCACTTATCTTGGAAGTCTGATCAGCCCTAATGGGTTGGTGTTTGACGAAATCTCAGCACGGATCCGAAAATGTCGTTTGGCTTTCGCCAACTTACGTCACCTCTGGCGAAGGCGAGATATCCGTCTATCAATTAAGGGACGAGTATACTGCGCGACAGTTCGTTCCGTTCTACTATACGGCTGCGAAACATGGCCTTTAAGAGTAGAAGATACTCTTAAGTTACTAGTATTTGACCACAGGTGCCTTAGAAATATTGCGGGTATCTGCTGGGATCACCCGGTAAGAAATAGTGAGGTTAGACGCAGGGTATTAGGGAATGATGGTAAATCAGTTGATGAGGTTATGAACCTTCATCGACTGAGATGGTTGGGCTACGTGTTGCGTATGCCTGAACACCGATTACCACGACGCGCAATGCTAACCGGTGTTAGGGATGATTGGAAGAAAGTTAGGGGCGACCAAAACAAAACGTGGCATCAGTGCTTGAAGTCACTAACTTCTGGTCTGAGCCATGTTGGGAGATGCAGACTATTTGGTTGGGGTCCGCGTGACTATCGTAAGCAATGGTTGGAGACTCTTGGTGACATGGCTCAGAATCGATCACAATGGCGTCGGTGTATACACTCTCTGTCTTCCTTTAAACTAAGAGATTAAAATCACTTCAAATCTTTCTTTCTAGGAACTAATTCTTTCTTCCTGTACTATCTCCTTATACACACTCTTACTTCTATATATTACCACCACTGAATTAACTACTTCTATGAATCCGGTGTTCATCTTGTTGTGCTAATGCGGTATGGCAACTTGGACCGATGCATGTATGTGCCTGGTTCTGCGTTGCGGCTGACTGACTGACTGACTGTGTACTGCTCAAACGTCCCGACAAAACCAGTATCAACTACTCCCAATTAGACATATTCAAAGTTTGACTGTTGATCTGATATTCAGAAAATGGAGTACACATACATCTCACTGTACATTTTTATATCATTTTAACTTGTTTGTAAGTCACTGGTAAAATCAGTGATTAATGTATCTTCAACTGCAGCCTTGTCTTCTCCCTTACACCGAGCCACACCAGTTCTTGTTCAGTTATAAATTGGTAACAGTATCACCGTTTCACTTGAATACAATGTGGATCACACAGTACAACTTTCTAATAATTAAAATAGTCCATCACAATGGAACGAAGTAAATTATTGAACCAGTTTTTAAAAATATTTTTGACTTATAATAATAACCTAGTAATCAGTTAATCATTTCAATTCTATTGCAAATGAATTAATTCATTCACATCAATTAATAAACAAATAGTAGGAGAGAGATAGAAACAAACGAACAAGCACACACAAATCATAAGTTGCTAAAACGAAAACATAATCACGTCTATTGATTAATCAGTGAAATAAAAAATTATTAGTGAATGTGTATAAAATTCTGGAGAGTTATTTACTTGAAGAAAATTATTAAAAATTAACTGATTAATCAGTAGTTAAGTTACGTAATGTAACTCATTTACTTTAATAAAGTACGAATCTATTTTTTCAGTTATGAGCTACACTTTATTTGTACAATGGATACTAATTTTACTGTTCACGAATGAATGAACCGAAGTAGGTAGAAGTGGGAGATTGATTCTGAAGTTGTGAATTTCACTGTATTTTCCTGTTTTTCATAGTGGGTGCTGTGCCACAGTGGAATGTTCATGTTAGATAGATGTGAATAAATTCAGATGCTCGAAATAATTTTTCATATGCTCATTAACTAGTAAGAAATAGCAATTTATGTTTGAGGGTAAGTGATAATTCCCGGATGTTCAAATCGAATTAGGAGGGACTGGACTTTAAAATGAAACCTAGTGACTGAGATTTGAATGTCTTAACTTTTGACCATCCCACCACTGTATTGACAGTGAGCACCGTTTACATCTGTTGCGTCATAATTGGAGACTTAAGTACAGTACACTTGCAATCCAAACATGTGAATCCTAAATTAGTTTATCCTGTACTCTTTAAAAATAAATCCGTCTCAATAATTTTTTCAGTATATATGTTAATAGGATTTTTATTCTCCATATTGCATTTTCTGTGTGTTTATCTATCATGTATCAATCTAACAACCTATATTCTCTCAATGATCTGTTATTATTTAACTATGTATCTTTGTCTATCTGTCTGTTTTCTCCTCAAACATAACAACAGACTGGAGAATAAAAGAAAACAAATCTTTATTGATTAATTTTCTTCTCTTAGAAATAAGAGAAACAACATAATTATAAATTGAGTTTTATGTTAATGATTGAATCGATTAATTATGATTGTATCGTGAAATGAAAAAGATAGTTTGTAGTTAACGAGAACACAAGTGGGGACAACCGAATGTATTTGAATACGAAATTACAGAACGTCTTAGTAAGATCTGAGAACCGAATAGTAAGTAACCTAGGTCAAAAAAGGTTTCTTATCGACTATCGCCAACTATGCTATATCTCAACTATTGTACGCAATGTCGAGTCACTTAGACTAGTAACGACATTACAACTTGATCGATAAAATTTAATCAGCAACATTAGAGGACTAAACAAACAGGATATTTGGCATTATTCAATGATCAATTAATATGCCTACGATAACTACATACATGAAAAGCAGTCAGAAAGATATGGATATGGACATAGTTTTCATTTATTGATCTTTAAAGCACTATGTATAAGTAAATCAGTATTCTTGTTTTACATTAAAACACTTTTTAACAATACACACTCACACACATAAACAAACAAACACTTACGTTCACGTTTTTCGAAACCATCCCAAAATGATTTTAACGTATAACGTGATATTTCAGCACCCGTGGCACAATCAATTAATGTAGTTTTCATATCACCAAAATCATTTGAAAAACTTTGTGGAGTCCATAATTCTTGGGTAAATTTACGTTGACATCCAGATATAACAAGCGGATGATTACGTCTCCATTCAGACTAGAAGAAAGAGATATAAGAAGATGAAAAACGAAATGATACAGAAAAACAGAAAATATTTTAGTTACACATGTAAACACAATATAAGGCAAATAATCTGTAATCCATATCAAGTAATATGTATTAAAAAATATATAATAGACAAAACGAAGAAGTACATCAACGAGGAGCAACTTTTCACAAAACAAAATTGTCTCGTCAAATTGACATCAAAGCTTAATAACACAGTTTTTAAAAAATATCACACAACATACTTTACATATTGTTGCATGAACGCTACCTATATCGCTTATGAACAACAATTGGGAATGAATATTACATTCGTCGTAAACGTTTAAACATCTAGGATTGATGTATACGTGTGTGTGTTTGTATATATTGGTGTAAGTGATATTTCAGTTATTTACCTTTACATTGAAGAAAAAAACAGACAAAGCTTAAAACTATCAACACTATTCATTTGATCAATATGATTAGTTTCTAGTTTTTAAAAGTAAATTGTATTTTATACCATTTTGTGATATGTTAACTATTAAGTGGTATTGTGTTTTATAAGGCTGATAATTTAATTGTGGGTCTTTCATTGCGTCTCTGGACAGAAATCATCAGCCTATACAACTACGTGAATTAGGCGCTGATAAAGTTGTCCAGAATGATAATGAAAGCTTACCAATTAAACTGTGTACTTCAAAGAACAAAGAACTACCAAAAGCATCTATTCCACCTGCAAAACTTCTACATTATTTCAAAATATTTTGATTAGCAAATAAATTGATGGACTAGCCGTTTTTTTATACGTTTTAGAAAATATAATTGACCCATTTTGAAAATTAAACCGATATTACACAGTATAAACATATTTCATAATCATGCAATTTCCTTATTGATACATTGTAAATTTGACCTACCAGCTACATAGAAAAAATAAATGGTAAATATAATCAATACAGGTTCTGAATTTTTGAAAAAGAATCTAGGTAAATATTAATAAACGATATTACGCAATGAATAGAACAATAACATACGGTGACATGAATTCTAGTCTACTAATCTACACTGTCGCCAAAATATGACATCAATCCGAGCCATTTACTATCGGTCTTAAAGCAAAAAATCTAAAGTTCAAGGGTGAGGTTGAGCCCCCGACTGTACTAGATTGTGATGATAAAGGAACCCTTCACCTATACAACTAGCAGTTATAGTGAAACTGCCTTCTCACACCGGAAGTAAGAAGATGGAAAAAAGTGATCCCAGAACACCTCACCGTACCCCAAGGATTTTCTTCGCCGGTGACAAGCCCTTGAAATTATGGAGGTAGCACACTAAAAAACTTTTCATATAAAGGCTGTATGTGATAGGCCTCAAGCAGTTACCTCTTGAGTTCAGTAGTTACAGCACAAGATCAGTTTACTTTTTAGATCCTTTAAGAATTATTCTCCAACTATATGGACTACCACGAAGTAAAAACCGCCCTCATACTCAAGCAGTACTCCAAATATGGGCTGAGGAGTTAAAGAGAACTGACCCTCTTGGTTAGGATGTACGTAAAAACACAGTTTATGATTAGAAGCATAAATAATATGACTGCAAATCAATGTCAGTGATTTATATGTGTCCAGTTCGTTTTTTAATCTTCCTGTATATCTAACATTTAAAAATTATTTCATGCTCTTTATTTTGCAATTGTATCCTCTCCATGTTATTGATGCTTCAGTTAGATAACCGTTGAAAACCACAAAATACTGAACAGCTGTTTCGCCCTACTATTAAAAGTTTCTGAAGTGTACATCCATGACTCCTTCGAGGACTGATCTGAAGGCCTTCAGATCTCGTGGCGAGAGCTTGAATTTCGGATCAGTGAGTTACCATCCAATGTTTTATTTGTCTGACTTCTAACTAACTATCTTCGTTTTAAAGTTTCCACTAAAATTCATTATAGACTACTTTTTAATTTTTTGTACTTCATTTCATTGAATCCCTTCTCTTGCATTTCTGAGAAGGGACGTTTTGGCAAATTGAACCGAAATATACACTTGTGCTAGAATTTACATTCTATCTATAACTACCTAACAAACCATTTTTCAAACTTCTTCTACAGACCATCACATTAAATAATTATTTTCAAAAATTATCACGATGATCAGCAAAGAGGTTGTGGAGACCGTTGAGCTTTTATTGAAGTCATGAAACGATCAATGTCAGACCACCACTGGAAACCTGGAAGCACTGGACGGCCGTTTTGTCCTAGTATGGGACCACTTAGCAGTGTACATCTATGATCACGCTGCTTCAACCAGTCCACGATGTTACGCGAAGTTAAACATTAACACCGTCGGATGCCGGCTCAATGGTTTAGAGGTTGAGTTCGCGCACAAGACTGAATGTCATGAGTTTGAGCCCTGCATGCGGGATCGTGAATGCGTTTTGCTGGAGCGTCCCATACTAAGACCAAAACGGTCATCCAGTGCTTCTGGGTTTTAAATGGTGGTTTTACACTGATCGGTTCGTGGTCTCAATAAAAATTATCAAAATGTTAACTCGACCAAAAAACGAACAGACAGGATTACCTCATTTATGGTCGTCTCATGTACAGACCGAAAACGAGGCCGTTTCCTCCCTATTCCTTAACGTGTTTAGCCCAATCAATGATGATTTCAAAAGACAACTAATCGCATTGATTTATACTCAGGTATGTATATAAGATATAATGCACATCAAATGGACACAGTTGATTACACAAAATTTGTTGTTAATTTAACCAAAACATTGTACGTTGATTATTTTAATTTAATAAAAGACATGCATGAATGCGAAAATGAGAGAATGCAAATTGAAATTGTTGTGATGGTATGAAATATGTTGTTTGTTTTCTTTTCAAAAAGAAAAAAAAATGTAATACAGGCGAATGCTTCACTGTGTTTTGATTTCAGTCATATTTTTTCTTTGGCAAAAAGTACAACAACAATCGTAATAGCTTAGAAGTAATAAAATCGATAAAGTATTTTAATTCCTTTAGATATTACAGCATAAAAAGGGTTTATTTTCTTTTTACGTACATAGTAAATACTTGTAGCAATGGATATTTATGGTCATATTGATCATTCATTGAGTGGTAGCAAGTCGGTCCTGACAGACATAAGCAACGTAGAGCCTGGTACATTTATGTGTATTGGGTTTAAATTGACACACACAATTAGCATAGCAAATTATCAAGACAAATGCCAGAGCAGTAGAAATAGTAAAAGTATTATTGGTAATAAAAAGGTCATCCACAAACAATAGTATTCGTGAAGAAAAAATGAAATTGCATCTACGCCACTGTGGACCGTTTCATCCAATATCTGCAACTATTGAATGCAATAATAGCTCAAACCCCAAACAGATAGACTAAACCCAAGTATAGGGTTCAATCCAATGGTCGATGACTTCATAAGCTAAACCCATGTCTTGGTATGGCCACACCTAGCTATTTCACGACATGCACTGGCAAACACCGCACATTGAGGTAAGCGATAGTTGGATTAAGCACATTGAATACATGGCATGTTTTTATAATCCTTAACTCGCTTAATCCAAGATTTTATAGTTTATAGTCCCTTATTCTATCCAACAGAACGTTTCAAAACAATCCGAAACTGATGTTCAGTACTCCTTGAGTGAGTGGTTTTATTGTCTTAAACATCGTCAACATAATAGTCGTCACGAGAAAAAGCAGCTAGAGATATCGACAATAGCCGTAATAAGTTATTTTACGTCAAAAATCATTATCATTATCACCATTATTTACTACTATTTCACCTCAGAAACTTCACATTCTTCCAGCTTAAATAAATTAAAGTGGTAACACTTGGTGAAGAAACATATAGTGATAATGTTGAATCATTTACTGATTAATCGATCGATATCCAAGGTATATTATTTTACTGCATTGATGAAAAAGATTAACAGGTCTGCCATGTTTGTATACACATGTAGATATCTATCATATAATGATTCATTTATAACACTATTGGTAATAGACATAATTACATCAGCTGATTCGCAATTACCGTTTGCCAAATTATATATATATATATATATATATATATATATATATATATATATATATATATATATATATATATATGCATTTATGAATGTGTATTCATTTATGTATGTATCTATGTATGTGTGTTTATTATTTATTTTGTTCATCTACATATTTTCCGCGTACAGATATTTGTATATAATAATAAAATTAAACAAGATATATTTTCATTGCAAAGAATTAGTTGAGCAGATTAACATCGAGGCAAATTCGATTTCAATAGAACAAATTTAATTCTAAATAGCAGTCAACGGATTATAGGTTTTGTTCATAGAAATTTGTTGGCTAATCAGCGTTACTCAATACAGGATAAATATTAAGTCCATAAGTATTCTGCTTTACTATCTGTTAAGATTTATACAGTTTGGAGATGGTTTTCTCGTCAGCTCGTTGGAGAATCATTGAGAGAGGAAGAGAGATTAAGAACGTAGACACGAGGAAATATAATTGTTTCATTTTAACACATAGACTATATGCTTAAGTTATTAAATTTGATATTTGACTCCGGTTTAATCAATGTAGCACAAGTTAAAAAAAAGTCTGCTTTAGGAATCGTTCAGTTGTTTGTATTTCGTAAAATGGTTTCAATTTATTAATACTTTCTATTATAATCACGTTATTTACCGACTAGCCTTTTTAATGAAAATCTCATAACATAATCACTAAACAATACATACTTGGAAACTAGACAGATGACAATCTCAAAAATAGGTTTACGTCCAATTTTAGTCTTAAATTAAACGGAAAAAGATGTAGAACATGTAAATTAAAATGGGGAGATTTTTGTGGATAAAAGTAATTCCATAGTTTAAATTGCGAACAAAACATAACTAAAACATCACTAAAAACCTGGAAGCAATGGGCAGCTGTTTCACCATAGTATGGGACTCCTCAATAGCGTACAAACCAAACATACAGAAAATGGACCCAAGATCTTCGATCTCGCGTTCAAACGTTTAACCTGTGGACCACTGAGCAAGGGTCCAATGGTTTACAGTCTAAATTCAATCGATTTACGATACTGGGCAACCCTAATTCGTTCCCTATGGTGAATAACTGTCTCACACATGGTTGAATTGCATTCGTCACGGCTTCTCACTGAAACTCCAAGAGTTTTATATTAAAGCTGGTCACCAATGAACACATTGTCATCATTAATATAGGGGAATTTCTGGAGATTTCGAAATTCTCATAGATTAAACCACGAATTGATCTTAGCTAGATGTGGGTTGCGCAATATCGTATGCTGATTAAAGTTACTCATTAACACTGTCGGATGCTAATTCAGTGGTTGAGTGTTTCCGCATGAAACCAGAGGTATTCAGATCAGTTCCCGGGTGTGAAGTCATGGATGTGCACTACTAAGGAATACCACACTAGGATAAAGCGACCTTCCAAGTGGTCTAGTTATGATCAGTTAGTGATTTGAATAATAAAATATATTTATCATACAATAACTTATCTAACATATATGTACATATATTGTGTGATAAAAATCGTTTGTAAGGCCACTACTGACTTAAATACTTTTGAATTACAAAAGAATCAACCCCTAACCATACATTAGATCGTATCTTTTTCAGTAAACTACAATGTAGCTTAATTAAAACAAGAAAATGATTCTAATGTTTTTTTCCTAAGAAACGATCGAACATTAAAAAATGAATACAGCTATTAATCACTGTCAACATATATATGCACGAAAACAATACTCACTTGGAATGCTAATAAATTTCCAACGGAATCAGGACAATGTAAACGTAAGAAAACGGGATTGTGGTGATGATGATTACGATTGATTGTTTCTGAAGGTTGATAAATTTTCAAATTTGATTCTCTGTGAAAATCAAATCCATGATTATCATTATGCTTCGTTTTATGTTTAACAGTGATAGTACTTGTATTAGTGATGTTAGTTGCATCATTCATTTTTTGACAACAGGACCTTTGATTACTATGCCTTCGTTTGGAATGAATCCAACTGTGAGATGGAAAATCCATCATTATCATCATACGTTCATTATTATTGTTATTGTCTGATAAACTGATCCCATTATCCGTTGTTATAGAAGAAGGATTATTACGTGAAGCATTAAATTCTGTTTTCACAACAACATTATCTATAATACCGTTACTACTGGTATTACTATTACCAGCAGTAAGTGGCCCAGTGTTCCCCATATCAGTTTTCAAAGCAATATCAGCTAGTAAATCAAGAGAATTTCGATCTAAACATTCACGATTATTCATTGATTTCATTGGTTTCATGAATAATAATGTATCATTTGATGAATCTGTTGCATCATTACCCACTGTTGAAGAGGAAGGAGAGCAATTACAGCCTAAATTAATTTTATAATAGTTCGCTATGCGATGCAATCGATGAATTAATCGACCAATAATACCAGACGGTAACAGAGAAGTTAGTAACAGCTTATTTGGATCATGAGGTTGACGTGTAGTAGTACACGATGCCCAACCATATGGGCAACCGCGACCTTGAGAAATTATTGGGCAAAAGAAAAACGACACCGGTATGATAATAATAATATTGTGAATAATCTGAATAATAATGAGTTTATCATATTACCATGTACTTAGTATTTGGTTACTACTGAGATTCAGGACAAGGGTTCCACCCTACCTGGGGTTTGTCAGGTGAGTGTACTACATCCCAGCGTAGGTGTTTACACATAGACTATTGATGAGGATGCATATGTGGCTTAAGAGACTTATTAGTTGCGATCGTAAATACTAGCAACAAGAAATCGCAAACCTTTATTAATAGTTTGCAGTGACTGTTGGATTATCTAGTTTACATCACGGTCTGACTGTAGCTAGCTAGCCACTGAAAGTTGGAAAGTAATAGACAGTTGTTTCGTCCTTGCATAAGACTACTAAGTAATGCACGTCCACAAACACATAAGAGGTAAAATCCAGGACATTCAGGCCTTACAAGGAGCGTTTGGCCTTCAGATCATTGGGTGACATCTAAAGGCTTACACTCATAGCTTTAGCCAATCCATGATACTCTGCACCCACGGATATGCATTGCGCAGTAGTCGTATACAGTTGCTCAGTGCTTCTCGGTTTCCAGTGACTATCTATTTAGTCAATTCGCAATATAAGCTGAAAAATTAACTATATAATCATGTGAGTGTTTAAATAAATTTAGGCAATAAAACTATACTAACCGAAGTTGTGTAAGACAATTAGTTCATAGAGTCCCTGAAATATACTCAACAAATTAAGTGACTGAAGAAGACAACATGGACCACTAAATCGCAAATCAGTAGTCTGAGAGTAACCTACTCAATGAGGATTCATGGAGGTTCGATTTAGGTCTCTTGTTGATTTATGGGTGCCCATTGTTGAGGACAAAACAACTGCACAGCACGGATTGTTAACTAGTTCACCATCTAGTGTCCATCAGTGAAGAAAAACCATCTTTAGCCTACTCAATTAAATCGGCTGCCTCATGAAACACAACCATATTCATATAACTTTGTAAGGGATCGAACCGAGAAACTTCAAGTGTTGCAGAGATCGCACTATTTACAAAACCTCTAAGTTGCCATCTAACAGTCTACATTTCCAAACGAAATCAATCAGTTTAATCGGTGATTTATCTCTGCGTCAAATAAACAACTTGTTATGATAAAAGTTAGAATCATAAGAAAAAAATGATGGTGAAGTGATAACATTAAAAAAAATTGTCTTACAAACCTCTTAAGTATTTTAATTTGCCTTTTTTTTCCACTGTACCATTTTCATTGAATTTCACATAATCACGTGTATCCAAATTGCTGCCACCTACAGAATTGAATGATTTCGATTCATTCAAACAATCTGTACACACTGAATAACCACATTTACCACAAACCCAGTGTGTATTGAACATTGTTGTTTCACAGACATCACACATCTCACGTACACCTTTTACTGGTCTTTTCCATGCAACTGAGTTAATACTGCCGTCATTTTTGTTATTCGATTCCATTGCATGACCACTAATTCTGTTTTTACTGGTTAATGAGTTGATTTTTTCATTTTGACTTTGATGAGCATGATTATTATTCAAACTTGTTAATTCTTGATGAAGAAGACGACAGAATAAGCCACCAGCACATTCCAAAAGATATTTAGCAGCGCATGTGCTTAAAAATGGTGAAACTGTGGAGGAATATGATAAAGAAGATCACTAGTCAGTGTTGAGGGAAAATTTCATTAATTCATTGTCTTTATAGTGTTCTGCGTTTTAACCTGAAACCCAACCGTAGCTAATACCTTGACATGGTCAGGTTAGAGTATCATAATAATCCATCCGATCTATATTGGATCCTACTATACCAGATAAATTGGTTAAATATAGGGAGAACTAGTACTTTCTACTGTACTACGTTATGACGACAGCAGCGTTTTCTTTAAACAACCACAATTCACAGTGATGCTGCCTTCTCACGACAGGAGGATAAGGAGTAAAAGAGGTCAGCCTTAAAATTGGCTTGGCCTATGGATTTCGATCAACAGCGATAAGCCCTTAAAAATCCAGAGCTAATACATCTAAAACTACCCACAAAAAAGCCATGTGTGATCAGCCATAAGCAGTTGTCCCTAGGATGCTGCGATCACTCTCTCAGGTTGACAAAACCACTTCTAACACAGTTTTCTCTTAAGGTCTCTCGAGAAGTAATATCCTACTATGGTGAGTACATCCGGTAAAACGATCACATTCACAACTCCAATAGCAGTGAGAAATCGGAAAGTCTAGTAAATTAAACCATTTCTTTATTATTTAAATTAGTTGAAAAGAAACTTCCCTGTCAATAATATCCTAGATTTACACAACACAATTATTACAGCAGATGATATGGAAGGATAGAAACCATTTCGTCTTTAGTATTTTTAACCAACCTATCAGATGTGATTAGTTGTTGGATTATAATCATTAAAGAATGGGATTGTTTGGTGGAAGTTTATAATCCTTGTTAATTTCTCATTTTACATTATTCTAGAAAAGATTACAACATGAACTAGAGTATCACAATGTGAGATTACTTAGTTCTCAGTTTAATCGTATATTAGTCTGCCTACTTACACATATACAGTAATAATGACTCCATTTCAATATTATAAATTTTGTTACAGTACAGAATTCTCATTACCACTTGTAAAATGTCCCAACAAATTTCAATTATTTAAAAATATAGATTTTATCAATGTCTCACAGTGGTCAGTTTATCACTCATCCTCAATCATGGAAGCTTTCTATCAGTTTAACTGCTACACCTAGGTTTCTTCCTCCATCATACATTGGATGCATGAATTTCAATACATTCATCTCTCTTCCCTTCAAACGACAGACGATAGCGGTAAATATGCTGGCAAATCAAGCATTTCCATCGGACTTTACTGGTATTTAAGTAGTGTGAATGGTTGTAAATGTTTCATTGAGGTGCTTGAAAGCACACAGTTAGCGTTCATAATTATTCAGTTTGGAAAAATCTAGAACATGGAGGTTAATTTCAATATTTCCACACTTGGAAAGTAATTGTTCTAAACGATTGAGGACCGATCCCACCCATATCTATCTATTTATCATTCAAGCTCAGTAATTACTGTTATATGTAATATTTTCACAGAAATGAATGAAATCTACTATATAACGCTCATGTACGGAATAATTACAGGTTGATAATAGTTTACAACAAAGATAATTCAATGGTCAAGCATCATGTTTATACTTTCGACTTTTGATTTGGATCAGCCTTGTAAATAAGAAATAATAATTAGTACCCACAGAAGACAAAGCTTCAGAAAAGTCTAGTGAAATACAATTCGAGGATTTATAGTACAAATGATTGAAATTCGAAGAATTCAAAAACCTAAATCACTAATATCAAATAAATATTGTAAAGGTCAAGTTTTTAAACAGTGGAGAAGCTTTCCAGCTTATGTGAGTGTTCTTAGTTATATTGTGTTCTCTATGCTAGATAAACAGTTTAATTGTTGTTCTGTAAACTTCTAATGGTATTAGCCAGAAAAATAGTGAATACTCTGCAATTAAACCATCCATCTAGAACAAACAACACAATATCGAGAAAATGTTTTGCAAATTTTTTTAAAAAGGTTATATACGACACAACAACAAGAAAAACTCACATGAACACAAAAGTGTGGATTTTAATTTCATTAAATACAAAATAAAATACATACACAAATACAAAAAACTAAATAAATAACAATAACAGTGAAACATTTCATACAATAAAATTATATCCATTACCTGGTTGATACATTTCCCATAATGAACGTTCTAAAGCATCAGATTCAGTGGATCGACAAAAATCAGCTATTTTTAATACACCTCGATTATTATAACATAATCTGGTGTTTTGTTCCATTTCATAGTTGAATTTTGTGTTTATTTTGTTTGTTTTAAATAATAGAAGGGAAAGAAAAAAACCAATTATCATTTTTGTGTTAATTAATTAATAAGTCATGAAAACTGCATTATTAGTTGCAACAAAATTGGGAAGCAAAACATGGCGGGAATATTATATTCTTTTAATTTTTATCCGATGGCTAGTTCTCGTGGACTGGCAGGTGTAGGCATAGCACTTAGCATGAGGGCGGAACAAGCGCTATTAGAGTGGATCCCCGTTAACAGTCGTCTATGCGCTGTTCGGCTAAACGGCTCCGTAAGAACTCGGAAGGATAGGGACACACGTCGTTGCCTTTTCGTCGTTTCTGCCTACGCTCCCACTGACTGCAGTTCGGATGAAGTGAAAGATGAATTTTACAGAATGCTGTCTGAACTTCTTCAGAAAGCTAAACGTTCAGACATAGTACTCGTAGGAGGTGACTTTAATGCCCAGGTAGGTAGCTTAAACAAAATAGAAAGACATTTAGGTGGGTATTTTAGTATTCCGGCACAGCGAACAGATAATGGTGATCGTCTGCTGCAACTGTGCTCAGACAATCGTTTATTTTTAGCAAACACAAATTTTAAGCATAAGGAGAGACATCGTCTAACATGGCGACCCCCTGCACCAAACCAACGATGGACTCAAATAGACCATATTGCCATCAGTCATCGTTGGAGAGGGTCAATAGAAGATTGTCGCTCATTCTGGGGTACCTGCTTGGACTCTGATCATGCCCTAGTACGAGCACGCATCTGCTTGCGCCTCACTGGACGCAAAAGAGCCACACAAAAAAGACTCATTAGAACCGAATTGAGTAATGAGAAAACCAAAAGTATGTTCCAGGAACAACTGAGGTCACACTTAGGTAGTTCTGAAAACGAGACTGACCCAGATGTTGCTTGGAAAGTTATACAAGCAGCTGTGGAAACAGCATTGACATCTACCAATGAGTTAAACCACAGGGTTACAAAGAACCAATGGATTTCGTCAAGGTCTATTGTACTGATAGATTCTCGTAAACTCATCCCATCAGGTTCTGAATACGATGAAGAGCGTAAAGAAATCAGATCTAGATTAAGCAAAAGTCTAAAGAATGATCGTGAGCAGTGGTGGGCAACGAAAGCAAAAGAGATGGAAAAGGCGGCGGCTATAGGGAATACAAGACAACTCTACAGACTAATAAAAGAAACTGGAATTAATAAATCAAGTGTAAGTCAGACCATTTCGGAAAAAGACGACACTATCATCTGCTCCCAGTCCAGACGCTTAGAACGATGGGCGGAACACTTTAAGGAGCAGTTTAGCTGGCCTTCAGCTACTCTACAACTACCCTCTATTCCCAGACAGTGTGAATGGAACATTGAAGTAGGTCCCCCAACTCTAGCTGAAGTTCAAAAGGCTATAGCTAATCTGAAACGAGGAAGGGCAGCTGGTCCAGATGGATTGGCCCCAGAGGTCTTTAAGGATGGTGGTCTAGTCTTAGCGATTAGGTTGACTAATATTTTAGCTAAAATCTGGGAGTTAGACGTTATTCCATCTAACTGGTCACAATCACTTATCGTCCCAATATTTAAGAAAGGGTCAAAATCATCCTGTGACAACCACAGAGGGATTAGTTTGACTAATATAATATCTAAAATACTAGCTTCGATAATTTTCGGACGCCTAACTAAAACTCGTGAGCTGCAAACACGTGAAAATCAGGCTGGCTTCAGACCTGGTCGTGGCTGCATCGACCACATATTCACCATTCGTCAGGTTCTAGAACACAGGCATACTTATCGGCGTCCGACAATGGTGGTATTCCTTGACTTAAAAGCAGCGTTTGACTCTGTTGACCGAGAGGTTCTGTGGCAGTGTCTGTCATTGAAAGGCGTACCTCAGAAGTACATAAACCTTGTGAAGGCTCTTTACTCGAACACTACTAGTCGGGTCAGAGCCTATGGCGAACTGTCATCTGCTTTTGCAACCTCAAGTGGCGTCCGTCAAGGCTGTCCACTTTCTCCTTTTTTGTTTAACTTTATCATAGACATCCTGATGGAAATAACGCTCTCATCGACTGACTTCTCTGGTATTGATCTCCTACCAGGAGGTCCACTTATTGACTTAGAATATGCAGATGACATAGTCCTGTTTGGTGAAGACGCTGATGAAATGCAGAGTCTTTTGGTAGCACTGAGCAACAATGCTAGAATGTTTGGGATGCGCTTCTCTCCCTCCAAATGCAAGTTCTTGCTTCAGGACTGGTCTGCGTCAACACCTGAACTAAGGATAGGGGGTGAAGTAGTCGAACGCGTTGACAACTTCACTTATCTTGGAAGTCTGATCAGCCCTAATGGGTTGGTGTCTGACGAAATCTCAGCACGGATTCGAAAAGCTCGCTTGGCCTTTGCCAACTTACGTCATCTATGGCGAAGGCGAGATATCCGTCTATCAATTAAGGGACGAGTATACTGCGCGGCAGTTCGTTCCGTCCTTCTATACGGCTGCGAAACATGGCCTTTAAGAGTGGAAGATATTCGTAAGTTACTAGTATTTGACCACAGGTGCCTTAGAAATATTGCGGGTATCTGCTGGGATCACCGGGTAAATAATAGTGAGGTTAGACGCAGGGTATTAGGGAATGATGGTAAATCAGTTGGTGAGGTTATGAATCTTCATCGACTGAGATGGTTGGGCTACGTGTTGCGCATGCCTGAACACCAATTACCACGACGCGCAATGCTAACCGGTGTTAGGGATGATTGGAAGAAAGTTAGGGGCGACCAAACCAAAACGTGGCATCAGTGCTTGAAGTCACTAACTTCTGGTCTGAGCCATGTTGGGAGATGCAGACTATTTGGTTGGGGTCCGCGTGACTATCGTAAGCAATGGTTGGAGACTCTTGGTGACATGGCTCAGAATCGATCACAATGGCGTCGGTGTATACACTCTCTGTCTTCCTTTAAACTAAGAGATTAAAATCACTTCAAATCTTTCTTTCTAGGAACTAATTCTTTCTTCCTGTACTATCTCCTTATACACACTCTTTCTTCTATATATTACCACCACTGAATTAACTACTTCTATGAATCCGGTGTTCATCTTGTTGTGCTAATGCGGTATGGCAACTTGGACCGATGCATATATGTGCCTGGTCCTACGTTGCAGCTGACTGACTGACTGAATTTTTATCCTTTTAAAATTAATTGTGTGAACTGTTAAAAAGAAATAGTGACAATATTTTATTCAAAGTAACACATTGTGTCATTGAATTATTATTATTCCTTGTCCATCCTCGTTTCCGTTCCCCTTTAGGATTTCAAGTTAGAGCATGTCTCGTGAAGCAGTTTGATGATTTCTACAACGTACATCCTATCCATCTCCAGTATATTCTCCTAGTTTCCTCCTCAGTCGATAGCTGGTTTGTTCTCTCTCACAGTAGGTTGTTACTGATGGTATCCAGCCAACAGATATTGCGTATCTCGCGTAGACAATTGTTTATAAATTTTAAATATAGTCACATAAAAAAACATAGTTTTTGTGAGTGGGACATTTGTAAAGAGAGAAGTGAGACCGAATGAAGTTGTCTTTCTGCCATTTGCATTGATGTTGAATCGATAAAATCAAATTATTTTCGTCCTTTTATTCTTCTCTACTCCTTCCCAATTATTACGTAACCGCACTTGATATTTAGTCTCGAGTCGCTTTGTGATGCGACCTTTCCGATCCTCTTATAGACATGTATTCACCATACAATTATAAACACGAATGTACAGTTTTAGTAAACGATTTTGTCGGAAAGAAAATTTTCTTTAAATTCTCCTTAGTTTTTATGCTTTTTTCATATGACCAACTTTTAACATTGATTTATCCACATGTATTATAATAGCAGTCAATATCAATGTACAGCCTCGAATATATGTTCGTTGGCTAAAGTTACGAACTATATATTAACACAATAAGATGAAATTAATAAAATCAATAGCAAAAGAGGTTGAAATAGTGTAGTAACTAGTGATAATAAGAAAAATAAATCAGAGAATATGGTCATAAAAGACTGAGTGGACAGGTTTGTATGAAGGAATACGTAGATTCAAGACATAGATGAAGATGTAGAATGAATGTATATTCACCATTGTGAACAATCTTGATCCCCATCACCCAACATCTTGAACCATTCTAACTATTTAATATACAACCGCATACATGGTTCAGATCAACAGTCAATGAATTCATGGATTAATGTTATTTCTTGGTATGGATGCTCCTGTCTTAATCTCGTGTGGTTGGGAGTTGCCAGTTGCTTCATTATTAAATGTAAATACATTTTATATGCTTAATAAGTCTACGACTCATCTTTCCTCACGTTTTCCTTTCTCTCCCAGGTTCTCTCTCATAAAGATAGCTCTGCATACTACCCTTCCCATACCAAACAACATACCTTCACACTAGACACAAATCTACCGAAATTTGAGTGTTACAATATCATTCATCATATTTACTTACAATACTGATTTTGAATTTATTGTAACCTTGACAACAATTTTTAGTAAACTATCCCTTTGTAACAGGATAAATAATTGATACTTAGACTACAAATTCAACAAACGAATACACATAATGTAGTTGTAGCTATTAAGTTACAAACTGGTCGTCTGTTTCAGTCGATCTCAACAAATTACAAGCTCATACACCCCAGGTTTTGAGTTATCCTGTTTGGACCTAGGTTTCATGCTAATTAAGGCTAGTTTCTGAGGTGATGACCAATCAATGAAGAAACCTAGGCACCACAGAATTTCAATAGCTATCCGAAAAGTTCAATAGCGATATCATAGACTGTAAAACTGAATATGGAGGGTCTGAATCCTACAGAGAGGATCATTCCCCCTATAAGACGGCACATAAGTCCAGTCGATGAGTACCAACCAGTACGAAACCTAGGTTCATTGTTTCCTTTCGACTATTTCCAACTAACTAACAATCTTTGATAGCGACCATTACCCGTGAAGTGTAGGTGGATGCTTTTATTTCATTTCATACCTAGCAAGACATGAGACTATTTGAAGATCGACCAGTCTCTGAGGCTTGAATATATCATTGATCATATTTTACAGGTTTAAAAATATATCATTATGATAATTATATTGTGTTGTAATTAGAGTATAATATGTAAATTATAATATTGGTTTTCTAGCATAGACTAGATCCGATATCAATTTTTGTATATGATCAAGTTCTGTGAGTAAATTAATACCTTTAAAAAAAATAACCAAATGACATTTCAAATTAGAACTGTGCAAAAAGTCAGACTTACTTAACTGTTTAATAGGTTATAGATTAGTATACAATAAAGGAAAAAATCGAGACAATAATCTCTAAAGTATTAACATTAAACACATTACCCTACATTACAGTTGAATGGTGGGCTAGTAGTGAAATTCAGTACGCATGTTCGGTCTTATTCAGAACACATTAGATGGATCCACTTACACACCATTGTTGATGCTCATGGTGAAAAAAACCCAACGGAAAGATTCAGTTTATCAATAGAATCCGTGACTGTTGAACGAATTCGTGGATATTTAGAATCAGTAGCTCGGTGGATAACTCATTAGGCATTTCGACTGAAATTTATTGATTGGGTTGAAGTCTTATTGTGAACATTAACACTAGGATCCAAGTGAATCCAGCTAACTAGTTCCAAATAGAAAAATACACTTATCTTCAATTCCACTGCAAGTTATAATTCAAATTCAATTTAAAAAGCTTGCGACTAAATGAGAATATCGAGGCAGTCCGCCCAGGATGTATATATGATAATATAGATGAATCAGTTGAAGTCATTAGCCTCAACAACCTTAGGAAAGAACAAACATTTACAAATACATTATTCTATGATGCATTTAAGCAACAGAATCTGAATGAATACCATTACCTTTTAACTGAAATCCATCAGAACTTATTACTGGTAACCGTTTTCCATCATAATGTTTACACAGAAAGTATACTACCTATAATACTGTGCCATACGATTTGGAAATTTCACGCATTGACACAAGTTCTTATTATCTCAATAATACTTTAGTCTAACCCCAATAATTAAGATGACGACATAAACTCAAGGAGTTTATTGTGGCTTCAAGTGATTATGATATAATGTGAAATGGACGCATACTTCTAGAAGACATAATGATATCCCTGAGAATCTGCAGTTAGAAATATAAGTTCTCAGGTTTCAGATTCAAATGTGTGACTGCAGCTTAAATTGTACAAAATCGTTGAGTTCGGTCAAGGTTTATTTAGAAATATTACGTTTGTTAACAAATTAGTGCACGGAAATGCAATGATAATCACAATTTGCTACTTATTTTTTATTTCGATCATTTCATTAATAAATAATACGTCACAGTAATACTAAAAGTATTGACTATTCTGAGAATCAAAATTAGTAACAAGAAAATGATCGAGAATCCAAGCAGCTCTATATTTACCAACACTCACTTTCTAAATCCCCAAAAGCGACAGAATACTGACATTGATGGATGTGTAGCATTTCGTTTATTTTTCGATTTATCATTGATACTTTCTTTACGGGTATTTTTACCCAAACTAGTTCTTCGACCAGGTGGTTTTTTAAATTGAATATCTTTAGTTAACCCGTTCGAAGAGTTTTGATTATTGATTGGACTAGGGACATCACTGATTATAAGTTTCGGATTCTCTTCATCATCATCATCATCATCGCCACCATCATTATCATCATCATCTGAATCGATTTGTCCGTTTGTATGAATTAAAGGTGAATTATGGTAGGAAAATTTAGTTTGACGACAAGCACGACATTTAGGAACTTGTTTCAATCCTGGATCATTACAATTTATAAGTTGAACAAAAACACGTTGACTTCGTTTATAAAAATTTAATGAATGTGTAGAGTGTAGTGATTTATTGGCTGTTCGATTCACTTTGAGGGAAAAAGAAACAATATCAACAGATTAGTCATAAATGTTATTGCATAAATTTGTTATACCTTTAAGAAAGAAACTGAAGGAAATAAACACGGTGAAAACGAATAACAGCTACAATTATGACAAACCATTCACTTCAAAATCAGTAAATAAGGTTGTATATGTTCATCCCTCGAGGTGGTTGGGACATTTGCTATGTATGCCAAAATATCGTCTACCTCAACAAGCATTGTGAGCTGGTGTAAGAGTAGGTTGAAAGAAATCTAGCAGAGTTCTTGCCAAAACGTGACAACACTTCATGAACTGACTGTTGATCTGAGCCATGTTGATGTAGATGCAAGCGAAGTGGTTGGGATCGAAGTGAATATTGTGACCGATGGTTGGAAATGTGGATGATGTGGATCAGAATGTGGCAGTGATGTAGATTCCTTCGTTCTTTGTTTTACTCTGCATCTTGAATCTACGTATTCCTTCATACAAACCTGTCCACTCAGTCTTTTATGACCATATTCTCTGATTTATTTTTCTTATTATCACTAGTTACTACACTATTTCAACCTCTTTTGCTATTGATTTTATTAATTTCATCTTATTGTGTTAATATATAGTTCGTAACTTTAGCCAACGAACATATATTCGAGGCTGTACATTGATATTGACTGCTATTATAATACATGTGGATAAATCAATGTTAAAAGTTGGTCATATGAAAAAAGCATAAAAACTAAGGAGAATTTAAAGAAAATTTTCTTTCCGACAAAATCGTTTACTAAAACTGTACATTCGTGTTTATAATTGTATGGTGAATACGTGTCTATAAGACTATACAATAATCATAATTATCCAATAAAAAATGAATCGACAAAAGTACTTATAAGAGGACCCATAACGTATGGAATACTCTGAATCAAGAAACTGACACAATACCTGAGAGATAACACTGACTCAAAGTCAAAAAATACTCATGAACTGTTTCAAGTCGAAAATGTAAGCTATTTGATTCCGACTCACATAGCCAGACTGTATTATATAATTTGAAAGATATAAGAGTTCTAGGTTCTATACCACGTAAAATAATATATAATCGTTGTTACTGAATTTTAAGAAACGATTAAGGAGTGATTTATTTATTTTTGCTTGTCAACTCTCCTTGATTTGACATCAGTCACTTTGCTAATCATTAGTGAAGTATAGGGGAAACATATTAAGCTCATAATTTTTAATTGCCATTTTGACGGATTAAAAATATTATCCCTACTGTTTAAATTCAAAAGTATAAAATAGAAGTAAATTTCAAGAAATTACAGAAACGAAAAATAAAAAATTTAAATTATTTACATACAGAACAGTTCCTCGATGACTGCCAAACTTTTTAATATTATGTCTACGCCTCTAACGTTATTGCTCATCCACATCGATTTGAAAACCTCTCATAGCAGAAGTATGACTGGGAAACGAGTCCACGGATTCGTACGTGCATTTAACGGGTTCAAATAATTTAAGCTAATCTAAATCGTAGTTGCTTATGATGTAGTCGTCGGGCTTATACAACGAGATGAGCTAATTGAGCAAGCTACATTAAATACTAGACTTGTTAAGTGTCATCCCAAGCGGGTCAGATGGAAAGCGGTGAAGTTGACAGCAGAAACTTAAGGTCTTAGGCTGAAGTCGTACTCCCGACTGTACTGAAGAGTGACGAAAATGAGGCATTTCCCCCATACAACCGGCATGTGTAGTGATACTTCCTTCCTACAACGGAAGGAAGAGATTAACATAATTGACAGTAATACTTTATTGAATATATGGACATGAGCCACATTCCAAGTGTGGGATCTAAAGATACTACCCGGTTGCCAAAGCCGAAATAAGTGAAGCGGAGTTCTTACCCTGAACCTAGTGGTTGAAGGTCGAACACTTTAACCACTAAGTCTCCATTCCACAGCCTAACAGATTCGCATCTCCAACCATAAGATAATAAAAATACGAAGGAATCAGACCAAACACTACTCACAAAAAACTGCGTGTAACCTGTCTCAAGTAATTATCTCTTAGACCTTGTATGCAAACGCCAAGGTTGACAAGACCACTACCAACTTGGTTTCATTTTTAAGTCGCTTAGGAAAAAGTATCATTCCACAGTGTAAGCAATCACGAAGTGATAGCTTTCTACACATCTCTATTTAAAATGAACGAAATAAATCATGAAACATTAGTTCACAATAATACAATAAAAAACAACGTAGATAGATAAATGTCATATACTTTAATGATTTACAATCACTTACAATCAGGTGGTCCAGGAAGCTGTTCAACCAGTTCTTCAAATCGCAAGTTTTCTTCAGCTAAAGCAGCTGACAATTCATCTGGCGTAGAATTTTCATACATCAGTGTACAATCATCTTGATTTAATAAATCTGTTTTAAACTTCATACATACTGTTGAATCATCAACATCCTCCTTATGAGTGGTAGTTCTTGACTTGCCATTATCACCACGTCGATGTTGTTTCGATGACGCTTTTATTGGTTTTCCTGTTGCTATCATTGTCGTTGTCTTCGTGGTTGTCAACGATGATGCAGATGACAGACGAGGCTTTTTTGCTGTTATAATAGTCGGTCCAATTGTAGTACCAGATGCTACAGTTAAAGTAGCCGTCCTTTTCGGTTTTCTTAAATTATCACCGTTACCAACACCATAGACACTCTGTGCACTATCCATGGATGAATGCGTAGTACCAAGTGATTCATCATTTGAATTTAATGATTGACTATTATTATTATTATTATTATTATTATTATTATTAGTGATGGTATTAGAACTTATTGTTAAATATTTTAAAGTAGATTTATATGATTGTAGTTTTGAATAAGATAACTGACGATCAGTGGAACATTTTGAACGCGTAGTATTAACAGATGAGTTTGATGAAGAATTTAAACACACATCATTATCATCATCACTGACTTCACCGTCAACACTTTGTAAACTAGAAGAACTACTACTGTTACTGTTATTACTACCTGAACTAGTGCTTCTTTGAGCGTGTGCCGTAACCATCATCATAAGATTGCCATTAACAGCAGCTATACGTTTTTTTACATTACCCCTAATTAAATCACTACACAATGACGTATGTGATAAACTTGATGTACTGTTTGCACTTGAGCTATGCTTTCTTGAACGTCGTCTTCTAATTGCTGGTTTAATTCTTTCATCATCAACCTCATTATCATCATCATTGTTCTCCTCTTGCTCTTCTCTTACTTCTTCATCATTATTATCATTAACAATGATATCATCATCTTCATCGTCATTAGTGATATCATCAAATTCTAATTTTATCGTTGACAATTGTTTATTCATACTCAATTTTGATTCGACATCATCGTTCAATGAATGTTTTAATCGACGTGTACTTTTTGAATTAGATTTTCTTAAAGAACTTAACGATTTTGTACGGATTTTCGTTGGCTTATTTTTATTTGTGTTTAGGCTTGACATTCCCTCTGCTTCATATTTAGTACGTTTTTTTCGTTTAAATTTTCTCTCTTGACAATCTAATTTTTCTATCTGAATAATAAGGAAACAAAACCAACCACAATAAATATAAATAAAATGACTATTATGAAGGGAAATATATAAAATTAATGTTATGAGCACAAAACAAACAAAGAGATGAAGTTGAAAAGAAAAATCTATCTAGACTATACAAGATAACAAAGTAACGTTGATCATCACGTTCTAATAATTACAAGTATTTATATCAATACACAAAGACTTATACATTTGAAAGCGATTTGTAGACAGTTCTGAACGTAGATTTGCTTCTAGCTACACTCATCAGAAACGCTACATGATTTATTGAGATAACTGATGATTCTCGCGAGATTCAAATCTGTCCAACCCAGTTTTACATGAAGATATCTTTTCCTTGAGCTATTAATGTAATGACTGACCTCTTGAACAGTTACCCTACGACCAAGAACAGTGAATCCAATTATAATTCACACCGACTGGTGACCAAATCGCAACGATCAACGGTTTTAAAGAACTAGACAAGTAAGACGTTGTTTACTACTAAGTTGATTAAACACCGTAAAATCTTGTCAATTATTCCAATTATATTTTAAATAAGAAACAATGCGACATCAAGGATACAAGTAATATAAGTTGAATATGTTATAAGAACCAATAATTCAATGATTGAGAAGTAATTAACTGAGAAAATAAAAATCAAATATCCCCTTAAGCAATCACAACATGGTAAAATCATTTCAACAAAGACTATTTAAGCCTTAACGTAACCAATAGTACATATTTTTTTCTTTTTTAGAAGCTGAACTATTTTGGAAGTCACTAGATAGTTAACTAACTAAAATTATTCACACCCAGTGTAATATCTGACCTAGTTATACTTAAACGAAGCACCTTTTACAAGATCGCTATTTTCTCGATGTAAATAAAAAGTTAAGTTAGAATGCTGGGAAGGTTTAATACTGGAAAGAGTTATATCCCGAAGACGTGTAACTGAGATCTCAGTGTACTAATGCTGACAAAATTTACACCTGTCTATATAAATTTATTTTGAAGTGCATTATCTAACAGAGTCTAATATGTTCTATTCTTCCATCCCTAGAGCCAGTTTACACAAAGGGCTAGGATCGAACTTCCTACTAGTCACTAGCAACCCCAAGTTATGATCATGAGTGTTCATTCTGGCTGGAAGACAAAGCAAAAAGTAGTGTAAAAACCGTGGTTTTTCTCTGTTTACGCCTCTTCTCAAGACCAGTAAAGAATGCACCCAAAATATATCTTGATGCTGCTCAGTGGAGATCTCGATAAGTCATTTAAGTTGAAATATAGAGAATGACAGTTCAGATGACTAATGGTATTCATTTTATGTAACTTTAGACAGATTACAATATATATTTGACTTGTTATCAAACCATTACTAATGTTCAGTCATCTCCAAGTTATTTCATTCCAAGAAATCACTATAAACGTGGGTGTATACAAGACTAGTTTTTTAAAGTGTCTAAATTTTGATCGTACTCACTCCCGATAAAATATTTTACTTTCTATTAATCAGCACATATGTAGGTAATATGTATGATGTGTTGACATCAATTAGGATAACAATGAAAACCAGAGAGAACTGGGTGGCGTATCGATAAACTGACCAGTGAGAGAACCCAGACACTTTAGGTTTCGTGGAAACTAACAATTCACACTCTCAACTTCAATCAAATAAGTAAGAATTAATTAGCAAACTGTGGTAGATCTAAAATTAGTTGATAATTTATTGAAATGTATGAATTAATATGGAATACGCTTGAAATACGTCAAAAATATGTGGAAACTTTCACGTTTTAGAAACGACTGTCAAGTAAGAATTAAATTTATACGAGTTCTTTAGACCTCCTCCATGTGTATCCATCTACTTCTACAAATGGCGTGTAATCAAACCTATATATCTCTTAGGTAGATATTCTCAGCATATCTAGACCCACTAAAGCCAACGGCTGTAAAACTCTGTTAAGATGACAACAACAGCTACCTCTGAAAATATTTAGGAACTGTTTCAATTCTTGGTGATGTGTTTTGTGAATAAAATGGATGAACCATCAAGCGTTTATTGTCATTCTAGATGACATTATCGATGCCTACTAGAAAAAACACAACCAAAACAGCGAAACCCCTGATGTCAGTGGGCAATCTATGAATTATGTGCAAAAAGGTTATCCGACTAGCCTAGTATACCAGAAACCTTATCCATAATTTGTTGTGTTTCAGGATCAGTTGGTGCCAACCCATCTTAGGTAACTTCTCTGGTTTATAACTAAATATACCAACATCTATCTGAATCCTCAAGTAGTGTATTGCATGTTCAACTCGTCCCATGATAAGTAGTAAACTGTGTGAGATAATGTGTCTGTGTATGTGGGATAACCATAGATAATATATTTTAATGCATTATAAATATATTACTACTAACGCGAAACGAATATTAGATAAAAGCTTACAACATTATCTTTCATTGCAATCCGGCTTTCAGGCGAATATTGATTGTTTTTTAAATCATCTGCATTAGTTGATCTATTATGAAGTTGAGAATTATCCATAGGTAGTTCAGTCTTAACAAGGTTACATGTTGATAACTCTGATGGTTTCATATCTACACGATCAGCTTCATAACGTTGAATAAGTCGTTTTTTCAATGGCATTGAAGTGTTTTGCGATCGATGATCTGATATATTAGTATCAACGGAAAACTTTGTTCGTGTACACTCTTGTTTAGGTTGAGGCAACAAAGTTGGCATTACATTTGTTGTACCTACTAAGAGATGTCGTTTATATTGTTCAGGTAGCATAGATCTCTTGCCTGGACAGCTACTAATTCGATTACTTTCCACGTTATTAGACAATTCAATGGTATCGTTATGATTAATTGAATTTGTATTCGTAGGTAAAAATTGTCCACATAAAGAATAAATAGTTGGAGATTTTCCTCCAGAAAGCGCTGAGAATTGTGACTGGCTAGAGTTGGGAATTTTAGTTATTCCGGTATTTGGGGATGAAGATTTGATTGTCTGACAACAAGATGAAATGGGCGATTCAGTCTGTAGATTGGGTCCTTTCGGATTAAAATTCACAGGAATATTAGGACTACAATGACCGGAAGTTGGGCTTCTAACAAGAGATTCAGAAGTAACAAATGAAACAGATGATAACGACGGGGATGAACTGGTTGTTGCTGCTTTGGTATGTAATTGGTTTGTAGAAAATGAAGATTCAGAAGTAGTATTAGAAAAAGAAGTCGATGCCAAGGATACTGGTGACGAGAAAGAACTTGAAGATCTAATTCGATTTGCTTTACTCATAGGTATATTTTGAGTCATTGTACAGGAAGGCCAATCTACACTTAAAGATGCTAATTTTGCATCGTGTAGTATAGCCAGTCTTGAATCGGCTAATTCAACTGTATGATCATGTGGACTAGGTTGTAATTTATAAGAATGGGAAGAATCTGTTGAGTAAGTTCTTTGATCAGTTGTTGACCAAGGTGGGCAACACATATGATCGTATTTGTTCATCGGTTCATTTCCAGGAGTTGAAGAACGTGGATTTAAGCGATTTGTCAACTGATCCATTGATCTTGGTAAAGAAAGACTATTTTTCATACTAGGATGTCTTATATCAGACATTGTTCCTGTTGAAACGGATGGGACTGTCCTAGTATTGGTCAATGACAAATCATTAACTCTTCGTGATTTACAATCGGTTCCGGTCCTTGGGATGAAAGTGGGGTGGGTGCAATGAAGTAAAAATCAAGAAAATACAAATTATAATTACATTTAGTGGTACTCTTTAAAAGGCTCTACCAGTACAATAAACAATGGAACTTACTTTTACTACCTGAATGCAACAGGGAAATTACAGGTGAACTGTGGAAGTTGATAACTGTCACGAATATAAACAACTATTATTAATTATTTATTTCTACGATTACATGAATAAGTGTTATATTCCATTGTTTAACTTTAACGTGAATGCTTGATAAACAACCCACTATCAACAGGAATATGTATATAGGTAAACTAATTTACGGATATTTTGAGAGACGTCTTTCGTATCTAAAAGAAGGATAGAGATAATTCTAAACTTATCCTATAGTTAAAGAATTACCTGAAATATTTTCTCTTGACCTAATAGATAGATGAGATGGATCTCATGCTATAATAACAGTTGTAGACCATAATTCAATTATCCCGAAGATCAATAAAAGAATTATAATTAATTATTATCCTCAAAGTTGATCAGAGGTACCCAATCAGAACAAAGAACTAGACAATACAGCACGATGGTTATTACTTTAACGAATGAACAGTGTATAAATACCAGTCTTCAAACATGAATTACGTTCCTGAATAGCTCACTGGTAAATTCTCTCACTATAACACTGGGTATAAAATTCATTCTCTCAAAAATGAAAATATAACTCGTTAGGAAATTTTTGAAAGATAACATCAATCAATCAATCCAAGATATAGAAAACACGCTCAAACGTAGAAGGTAAGGAATAGTAGAGAGTCCAACATTATTCCAATATGTCACCTCCATGAGTCCAATTACTCCAAGATACATATAACCAAGCTAATAGACTAACCAATTTATTAACAGGGAAGAATTTTTTCTATAATACGATCATATTATTAAGCTGTTTTATGTACGGAAAAGACTAATACATATTCAAACAATAACTTAAATGCAGGTCATTTTAATAAGTAATCTAACTAATGTATATCTACATGTTATTAATTAATTTATAAACAAAAATCGAAAAATAAGTTGTGTGGATTAATTTTTAAAATATTAACGATTTGTAATACACAGAGTGTTCTCGTAATCTGAATACTAGTAATAATAATAGTAATAACAATAAAAATACTAATAATATTTCCTTAATCAAATCCTTACTAATAACGATATAAACATTGTGCCCGTTGAACAAGGTACTTATTTATTGCCCAGATGAGAACATTCACATTAGAATGTAATTTAATTTGGCTGGTAAGTTTTAAATTGGATGAAATGTAGAATACAATCCATCTACTCTGTGAAATCAGAATACGTATTGCTTATATACTTAGTCAGAGACATCATTCTTCTTAAACAAACAGTTTTAATGATATCATCATTGATAAATGGAATGAATAAATGAATACGACGTGTCGACAGTTTGAGTTTTTTTCTGATGAATTCTATTTAATCACTTGCTAATAAATAAATATATATATCAAGTCTATATCTCATCAATAACTATCACAAACAAACCATATTCAATAAATCACAAAAACACCTCACATTTTTTGAGAGGAAGATTTAAACATCTTATATATATATATATATGTATATATATATATATAGAGAGAGAGAGTAGTCCTTTTTGTAAACTAATTTGTCTCTTGTTTTCATTCCTTTTTTTATTACGATAACGAATATTATTTTGAACTAGTTAATAGACATAATAAATACTTTATAGTCGCTCCACTACTGCATACTTATAAATATGCACATAGAGGAGAGAGGGTCACGTGGCGTGACCATATGTGCATAATTATATATATATATATATATATATATATATATATATATATATATTAGTACCGATCCGTTCGTTTAATTATACAACTCGACATTCAAACACTAAGCATCAAGTTCACAATTCCTGTTCGATCTAATTTAGTTTTGACAACTGGATAATATCAGTAGTCATCATCACACACATATGCGCGTACGCATACACACAAGGAAGTGTAACCCAAATCCTAGTACATATAAGTTTGTACTCTTGACAAATGAATTTTATCAGAAGGGGTTTTGTGGAGATCTTAGTAATTTCAATAGTTGAAATCATGAGTCAATTGAAGTTAGACCACCAACTTCGTGGATTGGTTGAAGTTAAACATTAACACCATTGGATGCCGGCTCAGTGGTCTAGTCGGTTAAGCGCCTGGCGCGAGACTGATAGGTCCTAGGTTCGAATCTCGCGGGGGGCAGGATCGTGGATGCGCACTGCTGAGGAGTCCTATACTAGGACGAGACGGCCGTCCAGTGCTTCCAGGTTTTCCATGGTGGTCTAGCTTCAATTGACTCATGATTTCAACTATTTAAATGGATTTTACTTTATCAAATATACGATGATTATCTAATTTAAATACGGGAAAACATGTTTTCATTTACATTCCTCAATAGAAATTTTTACAAATTGTCTACATTTATGAACTCTGTTCACTCATGTTAATAAATCAAATAAACCGGTATGTGTACATCCAATAAATACACGTACTAATGATGGACAACATTTAGAACTATTTCCATATGACAAAGTTTCAAGTCTAGTTCCCATAATTTATGGTAAAAAAATAATTAATCAATAAAATGGATAAATAATGAAAATAAAACTTCAGAAAGAGACGTGTAGAATGTACAAACAACAGACAGTTATAATAGTAGAAATAAAATAGTGAAAAATAAGGCAGAAATATAGAGTGAATGTAAATGCTTTATTTTATTATATTCTAAATAACGTCTAGCTAAGAAGTATACGCTTCAAAATAAAAGATTAACAGAGATTGAATTTATTATACTTAAGTATTCGGTTATCCTTAAATTCATTAAAGATACTAGATTCTTTGTTATAATATCAAGAGTTTAAGTTTATTCTTTATCTTTGAATAAAATGAACTAGGGAAAAAATTCTACCTCGCTTTTAAGTTTCATGTATTATTTACACAGAATGGACAAATAGGTGGTTTATTGATCAGAATATTTGAGCAAAACCAATAAGTTGCAGGCTCAAGTCACTCCATACTTAATTCCACTTGAACAGCCTACATACAAAGTGTTCGGGTCAAAGATGAGTATATAAATCTGTACTGCGTAAATGAATGACATTATATCAAATTAGTTCATGATGCCTGTATACCTAGACACAACAAGAATCTCTATGTAGATCAAGCGTACTTGATAAATCGATTTCTTTTTTCTAAATCGATAGCGATTGGCTATTTAAAATAATACAATTCAAAAATAGGTTTGGCTATGTTGTGGTCTCATCATCTGAATCTGTTGGCATTATGATGGGTATGATGGTATCTTAAAGTAAACACAGTCTTGAACTCCATAGCGTTATCCACTTGACTACAAAATTAAAATATCTAGACATTATTCAATATGCCACTAATTTTGCTTTGTTAGTATACATCGGATACGTCTTCAAAAAAACCACTATTCATAGTTTAACATCACAAACTCATTAAAGTTAAACACTTATTGAAAATCAGGAAGTATTGGACGACTGTTTCGTCCTAGCAAGGGGCTTCTCACTGGTGTGCACTCATTACACCACCAGCGCTCGAACGAATGCCCTCCGTGTATCACAGTGATTGCATAACTTTCGGACCAGTAAGTTGGAATCAAACTTTTTACATTCCCAACTTCAATCACCTCGTGATATTGCGCGACTATTGTCCATAGTCATCGGTCGCATCTCATTCGACATTAATAAATTCCGATTGTCAGGGCTTTAAACTAGAACTCTGGAAGTCAAAGACGCTAGTAACCATACGATGATTGGTCGAACCCCACAATCTACAACCCCCATACTAAAAAACCCTATTTACCCAACTTTTAAGAAAGAAACATAAATCAGATATATTTTAGCCTAAAAATAGAACAAACGACAGAAAAACTAGAAAATGCTGTTTTATGGAAAAATGAAATAAACAAATGAAATCTAGTAACCATGTTAATATTCACTTGTCAGGCTAAGAACCACGCCTCATACATATATGAAGAGTCAAAGTAAAATGGAGATCTACTTTCCATACTAAAAGAAATGACATGTCACTTTTTGCCTGATTGATGATTAAATATTAAAAGATCAAACGTCAAGTCTTCTCCGTGATCCCCGGAATTCATCGGTTCGACCCCAGGGGGCTCACAGATGCGCACCACTGAGGAATACCATACAAGGACGAAGCTGCTTCCTAGTGCTTCCTGGTTTTTAATGGTCGTCTAAATAAAATCAGTCCGTCGTATAAACTAAGGGATTCAACACTATTCACGAATCCCTCATAATTGAAAAAAAATAGTTGTACCTTATTTTTAAAGAAAATGTAAACGGATCATGCGTGATAAAGGAACAGAATTTTTTTTCAGATTATTTAGTACCTATAGTAATTTAGTTTGCTTATCATAATCCTATCAATAGAACTGTTTGTACTTTTCATTAACTAGTTTATTTTAACAAACCGTCTGACCACTTCAGTAGGTAATAATGTCATAAGGATTTGAGTTGCTTACTATTTATTTACTTCGTAATATCTATAAAAACAGAAAAAACGAGCGTATCGTAGATACGTCGAATAGTATCTCAATCCTTTATGTACTTTTTCATTTTATCAATTACATAGCACAGATTTCAATACTCCTCCACTTTCTACCTTTTCATTTAGACAAATTTAATTAATGGTGATAAAATTTACTGAACCGTTAAGTGACATCGAAAAAGTAACCAAGCAGCCAAAAAAGGTTTCAGTAAGTATGGAGGGTGTGGAGTGATGGCTAAGTGGCTAATGAGTTTGACTACCAGCCAGTAAATTGTGAATGAAAACCCCTCCCTACTTTCTTCTGATAGATCAACCGGGTAGTATCCTAGATCTCATATAGTGTAACTCGAAGCTAAATACACAAATACGTACCTGGTAAATGATTTGAATTAAGTATGGATATGACCATCTATGAGAGTATCTTGTCTATGTATAAGCATAGTACAGCCACATGCACATTATGAATATGTATAATCGGTATATACTATCAAGTACTTTGGAAGAACATATAATATCTTATTATTAAATTGGAAATCGTTATCACTGATTATTGATTATTCAGTCCGTATGCTTTATAGACACTAATCTATAACTTCAAAGTAGTAATATTAACTCCAATTTGGAACTCTCCTGGTTTGCACTAGTCGATAGTTTACTGAAAAAACAACTACATATTATGTACATTTGTAGACAATATATGTTAATGAATGACGATTATTTGAACATGAAGTAAAAAATTGATTGTTCAACTAAAAAGTGAATTGTGTTACTGAAATGCATTGTAGAACATTTTTATCCAAAATTACCAACCTTATGTGGGACAAAATGATCAATTGAAACAGATAACTGCACAAAAACATAGTAAGATATATCACTGATAATTGAATAACTCTTACATCTAAAAGGACAGTTTTATTTCAATGTCATTAGTACAACTGATGACACTTAATTAAACTTTTTAATCCATAATTGAATAATTGATTTTTTTGACAACAAATAACATGGATTCATTGTAAGGTTTCAATTAATTTATGGATAATAATTATTATTATGATTACTATTATTATTAATCTATTATTATTATAAAACGGTTGACTTATCCAGTCAAGTAGTGGCTCAGTGATTGTGTTCTACTTTCAGTCATTAAGCTGAGGGTTGATATCCCTCCTCACTAAATTCATTTAGGACAAGGGGGTAGTATAACTAATCGTCATACTCATTGTGTGGCTAGAAGCAAAGCACACTTATTTGTACATGGTAAACGCAATAAACAATGAATATCGATGAATAGATAATGAAGTGTGTCATCTGAAAATTACCGAAAATCGATAAATATTAAAAAATATCAATTTTGAGCATATCAATTAAGAATAGAAAAGTTTGTGAGAAAATAAACACCGAGACAATCTCTGTTCGTTTATACACATGTAACCGTAGGAATAGTTAGTTCTTTCTTGAGGAAAAAATTCAAATGTATGTCTTCACTACTTCAGCATTAATGTTATCATAAAATGTGACGTAGATATTCAAGCCTAAATGGTTTAATGTTCACTGTCAACATTATTTATTGCTATTATTGATAAACATGAAAGGTATATACGTTTGAATGTTTGCTTCATATGCTGTGATAACACTGAAGCTGAAGTAAAGAAGATAGATATTAGAAATTTTCTCGAGAATATTCATGAAATGACAGACTATTCCTAAGGATATATATTCGAAAACAAAAAACAGATTTCATGGCCGTTTATTCACTCACAGACAATACTATGTATGGTTGATATGTTCGAAATTGATACTCTTTTTCTATATTTAGGCCTACAACAGATAGAAGAAACGCGTTTTTTGATTAATACTTTAGGGTGTATAATCAATTTGTATGTGTCAGTGCCGAGGTTGGTAGGACGTTAATAATAAACACAGATCTTGTAATATTTCAATGAGCAGAAAATTGTGTTTCTGACGTTTCGTGACTTAAACATCAAAAATACAATTTCACACTCATTAGAATATCACAAAAATATATTTATTACACATAATCAATACTGTTTATGTATGTGTTTTTGTATCGCCTGATAGAAGGGATCCATTGTTATCAGATCTTTACATGAAGATCTTACTTGTGATCAATTAATAATTTTCTAGTTCGTTACCAAAAAAATTTCAATAAACGTACTATCGAAAAATGATACATCTTTGTCAGCTACTCAGTTAATCATAATCAATATTGAGCGAAGCATAAATGTACATAGACTCAGGTTGCTACACCGCATCAGCACAGTCAGATAAAATTGATACGCTGAATACAAAAGCACACAAGATAATAATAGTATCAATGGTAGTGAGAAAGAGTAAATACTGCAGAATACTATTTAAAAAGAAACGATAGATTCAAAGAATAAAAAGTATGTAACCATACTGAAGCTCATTGTTTAGAGGAAGACATTAGTGAATGCACCCGAGCCACTACGACCGATTATGAGCCATGTCACCAAGTTCTTTAACCACTGAAATCAAATAGTTCTGAGGTTCGAAGCCACGAATAAAAATATCAAGATTTCGTTACTGAAAATTCAAACATTTCCAGATAGTTGAAATTTATATCTCAATACTGATCAATATAGTTAATAACAACGACTTTAATTACTTCTTAGCAAGTAAGCTCCTGTCCCTCATACCAAAGATGAGTATGATTTGTTTTCGCTTGATTGTTTAAATTAATAATTTTTTTAGTAATCAATTGATAATTACATATATGCCAAAGTTAGATTTAACAGACCACAACCAAAAAATTACGACTTAATCTATACATAATTGCTGCTTTAATATTACAGATTCTTGCATTCGGTGATATACCTAACCATTTTTCTCGATAATTCTGAATTTTCTTATCTATTTAAAGGGTGTAAAATAACATGTAATGTTGCAGTGGAAACTTATTAGCATAAAACTGCACTTGATAATAAAGAATAGTTTTTCAAATTTGATTTATTAAATCGATGAGATAATTAAATTCCAGTATTGCTTCATGTCTTTTCGAACCATATACTCGATGTTTCGTTTTTCTCATTACCATGGTTACCACATTATTTCGACCGCTTTGCTTTTAATCTTATTAGTATCATCTCATTGCTTTAGTCTGGTATAGCAACTTCAGCAAATGCGTATCTACACCGGCCTATAGATTGACTGATTGGATGGATTAGAAGTGGTTAAAATGAATGTAGTTGAATTATAGGCAAGCTAAATAGACTTATCAGACTATAATCCCGCATAATGTATAACTCCCTCGCCCACCTTCACATTACTACAACCCACAACAACAGCACACATAAAACCAATATTTAATAATAATAATAATAAACTCAAGGTGAAAAGTTTGAGAATGAATGGATTTCTATCATAGTGACTGATTCTAAATCATATCATAATCTAGCAATGCGTTTTTATCTTTTCAAAGATTTGAAGAAAGGATATTCGCAACTCTCGACGAAATCCGGATCAACCAGTCAATGATTTCATTGTACCGGTGTTATTTTCTAAGCTGATTATTATATTTCAATTGGTATCATGCATTGAAATAAAATATGACTTGGTATGTAAAACACTACCCGGTTACTTCAGTTAGTGTAAACTAATTTAGTTATCGGTTGATTCACTTTCCTCCCCTGTATCTTTCAGCTTAATTTCGGTATTACTCACTCGGCGACCTATTATGCATTTATCCATTATGATGAAGATATCCATGACTGAATGCCAATAATCTACGCATACCTCCCACTCCTAATAATTATATCTGAAAGTTATAAACGAGCACGAAGAAGACTACTATTACACAGTATGCTTATTCTTTTGCCGGCATTTAGATTTTGGAGGGGTGTGTTGACAAAATACTGGACGAATTCTCACTAGGTATGTTAAGACTTCCATCAACGATAGATCAGTCTAATTTGATGCATCTTAACCAGAGTAATTAAATAGTCTTAAGACAAAGGGAAACAATGTAAGACCTGAATGAAAAATAACACCAAAGGCTTTTGGATAAAGCCTTGATTTGTAAACAATATAAAGTACCTAAAAAGAGTCGAGATTACTATTAGAATTATTCATCAATATGTAGAAGACAGATATGCTCATAAAAAATTCTTTTTATGATAATGCGTTCATGAAGTTGAACGTTCTAATTTCAAAGTTTTGTTTTTACCATCATCACTATTATAAATAACACATCTTTTTAAAAAAGAGCGATCCATTTCAGAGAACGTAACGTTATTATAATTGACCGCTGTTTGCCTATATCATCTTGTTAATTTGATCTCGTCATGCTATGATATGGTAACTTGAATCAGAAACCAAACCAAAAGAACACACCAATAAATTTCGTCGTAACGATTAATCATTGCCTATGACTAACTCTAAATGATTAGTTCTTTAAAAATGAAAATAACAGAACCAGTTGAAATTGTTTTGTATTATGACAAACCAGTGAAAGAAAATATGAAAAAACCTAATGTTAAAAAATGAGCGTCACTAAACAGAGAGCAAGTGGATATCAACTAATCAAAATATTTTAGATTTTTAAAAAATATTGATGGGGAATAGGTGCATAAACAACATCGTGTGATTTTAACTCAAAACATTTAAGCTTTCTGACGAATGGTGTCTCCTAACGATCATAACTCTTAAGCATCAAGCTTACATCTCACCACAGTTTATAAGTTAATAATTTTCATCAAATAATGTTGTAAGGACTGGAACTATCTAAAGGTAATATTTTAAAAATAACTGAATGACTAGAATTACTTAATAACAGAGATAAAAACGCAAATTGTGATGTATAATTATATTAATAATCATTCATTTATGAAAAGAAAAATAACTTACCCATTTCTATTTGTGATGTGGACATGATTTTCAATGTAACCACCACTAGTAACAGGGTTTGGTTCGGAAGAAACCGGTGGAGAAAAACTATGACTTGAATTGACCGGTTGTTTATTTCCAGAAGAATCAACAATGTTGCATAGATTTCTATACGAGGAATTATTAGCTAATAATGCTAATTGGTTAACATTATCCCACTGGGAAAGTAATACAGCTGCAGCTTCAAGTTGAGAAGGGGATAACATACTGGCTGCTCTAGCTACAGCAGATATTGTTGGTAAATCAAATCCGCTCGGTAATTGATGACTTTGTGTCAAAGGCTTATTATGTCTTGTTTGTTCTCCAGAACCACTTAAACGTCTAGGAGGTGGATGCGGAGGAGGAGAAAATCTCTGTGAGTTGTTAGGCGCTGGATATTGGAACACAGGTGAGTTAAGCATAGGACTAGACCTAAGTGACTGAGATGTCCGCTGAGTCTTCGAATTATCTGGGCTTTTTATCCTGAGTGGTAGATTCAGTGAATTATTATGAGTAGATATATGGGTCTGACGTCCCTGAGTATCAGGTTGATGTAATAAACCTTGGGAATATCCAGTATTCTGTACAGAAGATAAAGTGTCCATCTTGCTTAGTTTAGATCCAATAGAACAGTCATTAGAAGGAAGATGCACCAAATCTCCAGAATTTTTATTAACATTAAGTTTAGCCAAATTCTGAGCATAATTTGCCAGATATTCCTGTGGTAATACCTGAAGAAGTAATCCAGATTGTTGTTGCTGTTGTTGCAACAGTTCCGTAGAATAGTGAGAGATTGTCGTTATCAAGTTTGAATTCACATCATTTCGACGTCCAGGTAAAGCAGCCTTAACAGGATGACTAGATTGTCTAGATGTCACTACTTGTGATTTATGATCACCATGTAAATACTCGGTAGTCATATTAGATGTTGACCGATTTGCAAGAGATTGTTGTTGGAGCATAGGCAAACTATACGGATCTCCAGTTAATAGTAAATTCCCAGTTGCTAAGGGTCTAACCGGAAGTTGAGTAGAAGCTACTGAATTTGGTAGTGATCTAGAAAGTGACCCGATTGTTTGCATAGGTGTATCACAGCAGAGCTTTTTTGAACCAATATTTGAAATGGTAGTCACTGTAGAAGGAGAGGAAATTAGATTTGTGGAGGAAGCATGTGCAGCCGCCATCCAACGCTTTTTCTTTGGTAACATTATTATAGAGGATTGTTAGATTTATCTTTAATTTGATAGATAATTCCAGATTGAGGGACAAATTATAAATATAATTAAAATAGATAAATTAATCCAATTCGATTAAATAGTAAACCATCAACAATTTACAAATCCATGTTGGTAAACTGATTCACTATAGTTGAAACGGCTCAATATTAGAATATTGATATATATACATATTGATTGATTAATAAATAATTGATAAATTTTTGTTAATACATAGTTTATTCATAAAGAAGTAATATTCAATGATTCCTCAATAAGCAGTTAAGTATTAATAAAATAAACAATGATTAGTCTACGTATTTTATAATTCGTTTATTTCCACTGTCTTTTCATCGCTAAGATAATGAACTTTCGACCATTTGTCTATCAGCCCATAACAATGTTATTAAATTCTGTCTATTTTCTAATTTAACCAACAGTTAATGAATCATTCATGTAATTGGACAAGGTCAATCATTTAAACCAATCATAAAATTAGTCTTATTTACCAATGATAGAGAAATTGTTAATAGACGTAGAAAATCAGAAATTTTGTTTAGCTTATAAACTCTTATTGGATTCTCATAAGGACAATGTGTCTTCTTACTGATTCCCCTTCAACAAAAAAATATTAAAAAATAAACTCAACTATAATTGAATAAGTAAATATGTATCCAACTCGTTTAAAGGTTTGAATGCTGGATAAACTTGGTGGTGGGAATATTAACTATACCGCATAGTTTGTAGAAATATCAGATGATGAGATGTCGTAATCTAGGTTTTCAAATATAGTCTTAACCTAATAGATTGAGGATGATAGAATTACAAAATTGATACCATAATTTAGTCAGATAATCACCCAAATACTGCTTGTTATAACAAAAATATATCTGATATAATTCTGAATCAATATTTAAGATACTTTGTAGTACATGGATGCTGGAAATATGTCGTCGAGTAGGAACATTTACCATGGTGTTATATTCTCGAAACTAAAGACTTTTTCCATAAAACTCTCACTACTTTTATGGACAATAACATCACTTTCATTATACTGTCATAACAACAATCCCTTCCACGTATTATTATTACTGATACTTAGAAACATGTAATAGGCTTTAAATAATAAAAGGTAATCGTATAAGTTTGCGAACATTGATCTAAATCAACTCCTTAAATGTGTATACATTTTAAAAACGTTTTTCAATCTTTTTAAATTCACAGACATATATAAAACTGTAGTGTATTGTTGATGTGAACGTGGACACAACTTCTTCATATTTATAGATAAACTACGTTAGCGAGTTCCGACAGAATGAAAACCGCCATAATCAATTTCCGATGTTATAATTGAAAATAAATGACATCATAATAGTTGCCAATGGTTGTTAGAATAAAATCAGATTGTAATGTAAACTATAAAAACCTTCACAAACTCTTCATGTTTATAATAATCATGTGTTCACTAGTGTCTAAAGAAAATTCCAGGATTTCTAATGAGAATCAGTGGTCAGTGAAGCCAGACCATGTCGTATTTGAGGCAGTTACCCACGTATGGCATTGATTGCTGGCTGAAAGATAGCGCGAATTGATTTGAATTAAAAATGTGAACAACATAATCCTTACTGAGTGGTTTAAATGTTAAATGTCCACCTCAAGGTCAGGTATTCGATCGAATGTGTGGTCGTGGGTGTGCATTGTTTATGACTCTATATGAGGATAAAACAGTTTGTTCAGTACTTTCTGGCCTTCAGCCGTCAGTTAACTAAAGTTAGTTAGTAATGTGAACCACAAAATTCAGCAATCTCAAACCACTTGAATTAATAATGTCATATTGTGTTGGATGATCGGTAGGGTTTGAATAACATTTTGAACAGGGCAGAATTTAAAATTATAAAATACTTCTACGTCGTTTTGAACATCTCCTTCGTTTTAAATTTCCACATCACTAAATACTTATTGATAAAAATTTTAATTAATTACAACTCGTTTGGAAATTATTTATTTCCGAAAAGGTCATTTATTTGACCTTTTAATCTAGGTAACCATTTAACAAACACGTATATAACGTAAATGACCTTTTTACGATAAGATTACAGGTCAGATTTACTCATTTCTCTATGTTCAGATAAGGATTTCTCCGAGCAAAAAATAAGATGTCTAAGTAATTCATCATAGAAACAAGTGAAACAAAATCAAAATATCCGTTGAATAGTCTGGGTTGGTTGTATGGAGAAAATACTTGATTCTTAACACTCACCAAATGTTTGAAAATTCTACAAAAGCAGTTCTATTTTAAAAACTTGAAGTCAGTTTACTTAGTACCTTGAATAAATTAGTGACGAAGTATATCAACACGTCAGGAAGTATGTTTTTGTACTGGCCCCTAGGCGCCCTAGTAAGGACAAGGATGAGAAATGTCCTCCCTCCTGCTCGAAATGGTCCCATACAGCCACAAGTCTAATGCCTCTATCAGTGAAGCCTTACCCACTAAATCCACACGGTAAGGGTGTTTCGCAGGAGTAAGAGGATAAAAAGGGATGGTCAGGATATAAACTAGATTGTAGGTATAAATGCCAAAAGTGGATTTGATAGTATCAAATCAATTGAGCATTGGGTAGAGAGTTAATAGTATATATGTATATATTTTTATAATATCCAAATGAGCAGAAAAATTGTATTTCTGACGTGTCGTGACTTAACGTGAGCCACTTCTTCAGAGTGAATAACTAGCCGAATTAAACTAACGCAAATTTAAATAGTACAAAGGAAACAATAAAAAATATTATGTTGATTGTACTAAAAATATTCTGCATTGTTTCCTTTGTACTAATTCGGCTAGTTATTCACTCTGAAGAAGTGGCTCAAGTTAAGTCACGAAACATCAGAAATGCAATTTTTTCTACTCATTAGGACATAACAAAAAATACATCTATTATAAACTAGATTGGTCGTTTCAGCAGATCCACCTAATGAATTCGGCAATTCGTTATCCCAAAATAAAAGTGTAAATGAACTTAAGGAACCGGATGATGTGTAGAAATAATTTAGTCACGAGCTACCATGAAACCATATCTCCTGGTTTTCCTCTACTACCTTAGGTCGAAAACTATCAGAGCTCTATGTTAAGTAAACTACCTTCTTCATTTTAGTCATTTGAGTAGTATCCCTGCTAACACATGATAATGTATTAATCAATATCCTAAAGATTTTAGTAAAATGGCGAATGATACATAGTGGACTTGATTGATGAGGATTGTTACCAGTGAAGATTAATTTATAGCATGAGTTAGACTCAAATGACGAGTATTTTTTATTGGGCTTCTGTTTATTTTTGTTCGACATTACTATCAGTATAAGGGTTTTGTGAGAATTGTAGAATTATCATATTTTACATCACAAACTTATGTTAGCTGAATAACCATTGAAAACAAGGGAACATTGGAGTGTTATTTCGTCCCACTCTGGAACTCCTCAGCAATATGCATCTGAGACCCAACCAAGGTTCGAACACGGGACCTTTAGTTCCATATGCAAGGGCCCAACCATTAGATAACTGGGCATGTACTCAATGGTGTGCATTGCTTAAATTCAATCAACTTTCCATATCGTTCAGTTATCTTCTAATCTCACTGGTGGGTAACTGACTCAAACACGACATTGTACATTACGAACATATTACAGACAGATAATCGTTTGAAATTGTTACCAATGTTAGAGTAACTAAGTTAAAGAAGCAATCCTAAAGTTTCAGTGACAGCTTGTAGCTGGTGGAATCTAACTAATCCGAATGTGAGATAAATATCATCTATGGAAACAGGTAATGATCCCAGAGCAATATCGCGAACTGACTGTAGCTATAAACCGTTTTCGATTATTTATGGGGTCATAGATGTTCACTGTTATCCGATACTCTTTGGCCTAGTATTTCAAAACATAATCTCGTTAGTTCTAATTGTGAATTACATTACATCATTTCTCTGACTTTCCAGTGCTCCAATTTAATAGGCGTGTAATGGACGAATATTTAGTTGAATTCAGTTCATATTAAATTGGCTGCAGGCGTTGTAATGAAATACCGATGATATACCCATTTTACATTTATTATACGTAACTTTTTAAACATTTATTATCAAATTAGTTTGACACAATTTTATGTAAACAAATTGTTATTGTTTAGTTGTAAAATTATGTTTTCCATCAACATTATTCTTTTTAAAAAAACTAAATGAATATTTTTTTCGTCAATTATACAATGTATGGTTTTATCTTTCAAATTAATGTTTATCTAAAAATCACGTTTCCGCAAAGACATGCACACATAAATACACACCCACACCCACAGAGAAACATGTTTATACACACAAACCATTATAAGAATTCATTCTATAAAAAAAAAGATATCTGCTTATGTAAATGACCTTTTTTTCTAAGTATCGATTATCTGTCTTTATTTATTTTTTACTTTAGCAAATAATAGAAATAAATGAACACTATTAAACGTAACAATAATACACAAAGAAATTTATTTATATTTGGGTCAAATAGTCAATAACATACACAATTAAAATATATTATGACATGGTCCAAATAATGAACGATTCTATGTACATAATTATATACAATAATGTTAATAAGACTGAACTGGTGAGAAAAATAAAAACAATCATCTGATCAATTTCATTTTATCGATTGAATGAAAAGCATTAAACTATTGAATGAAAACAAGTAAAAGTTTTCATAAATTAATGAAGGAGTTTTATGAAGATGGATTTAATTTGTAGGTAGTATTTTTGATAAAATAATTTTCTATATGGAGCATTAGCTAATAATTTAGCTCCTTGTGAGACTTGAATGTTCGGAGTTCGATACCTGGAGTGACACTGAATGAGTATTAATGTGTTTTGATGTCAAAATGACATTCTTATTAATCTAATTCAATAGGTTGTAGAGAATAGTTCAGTTTGAAGATAATGACTGATTAAGAATCATCATCCTTTGGAGGATCATTGAAGATCATTGAATATTAATGAAAATTATCTTTCGATAATACTGACCTCCACAAAATACTCGGCTAAATGATGAACACAGATTTACTAGTAACTAGATTACAGATGGATTCTCACAATGTTGGTGAAAAGTCATTTCCTATAGAGTTTATGAATAAAGTGGGACAAATGAAAACGGGATGACGATGACAGTTGGGTTTTGTAAAAAGTGAACTCATTAGACTACAACTTACTAATCCAATGGCGACACGCTCGGAACCAAGTGTATATGTGTTGGGTTCGAAAGTCGAAGAATTTATCGCGTTATACTAAAGAGAAAATTCAGACTTTAGTAGAACAACTGTTAGTTTCTCCACTGTTGCATTTATAGATTTCCAGTCACCTAGTCTCATAACTATCCCAAAAACTTCGTTTATGTATTTCACTTATTCACTCAGAAATAATTGCCCGAAATTTCCCCTATCAAGAGATGCCACCTTTAGGATAGTTATGATTGATAAGAAGATAAGCAGTGATGAGTTGTTTCGTCCAAGTTGAGGACTCATTAAAGCTATTTAACAACAACTGTAAGTGGTATTATTTCCAAGTCATGCGATATGTTTGATTGTACTCAGTCAATTATTTTTCAGACTATACAGTATACCTTTTCGGGCGATTTTTGAATTAAATCACAGTGTTAATCCGCCACATTTCGACATCATGTATGTAGTTGTCATCGATCGGCACTAAGGACCAAACTATGCATTTATTAACTTATTTATTTCTGTAATAAAAATGAAAAACCCTGAATATATGTTATCGTATTGAACAAGAAGTGAATATTTAATAATTTCTCATATGCATATGCATATTACTGTATATTAGAGTAAAGCCTGATGAGGGTCTAATCGAAAACAATATTGTTCGCTTATATATGTTGTTCTAAATTTACAATATGGGAATTTTTCAAAAAAATTATATAACTTGAATGCAAAGGCTTTGGCAGCCAGCTACTGTGACAAATCCTTAGAAGACATAATATCCTATACGATACAGTGTATTTAAAGTATCAGTTTCTTATGAACTTAACTGTTTGCCTTCAACCATTTAATATCTCTAACGTATACTAAGGTACTAGTCAATCCATTTAGCTTGATGATTATTATACCAAAACCAAAAAAAAAACAGGACAAAATTGATGGCAGAAAATCAGTTTTGAGAAATCGAACATTTGACATTGGTATTTGTCCTAAAGCTTATTAGTACAATGCAACTTGTATAACTGAATACAGTTTCATTTCGTTTTTTTCTCCTATATTTATACTGTTATGTTGCCTGATATCAATAATTACATCAATAACATTACTTTACTGAACCAGTCAGAATACCAAAAAATCAACTCACTAACAATTTATACTGATATATGTTGGGCAAGTCTAAACAATGCAGTCATACATCATGTTAGAAAATGCATTTATCAGATATATGACTTAAACAAATTTCATTTAAAGTTGATTAACACGTTTAATTATAAGTCATGAATAACAAAAGATGTCAAAACAATTAAAAATGTGCTGGATGAAAGTTTACAAATATAGAGTCATATCAGAATCCTGTTGCTTAATGGATGCATGATAGGTATTTTACAAATTGGTTCCAGCATAAATAGTTTTTTTGAAATTTCACAGTTGTTGTTACATCACCTCTTTTTAGTAAATATATGGTAGAAATGCTGAGATGAGTCGCAGCTGTTTAGATTTTTTATTCACAATGGATAGTTATAGATGGTCAGAATAACTGAAATAGTAGTTTTCTAAGTTATGTTTCCGCAAAGACCTATCATGTTAATTGACCTGTTGTTGATACTTAATCTGCTAGTTGTATGTATCGAAGTATTATTGCATGTTAATAAATAAAAAATTTGTTTCTTAACTTCGTTAAATATCAAGCTTTTGAGACTATCCTGACTTCTTCCGGAGTTTCATCGTGTGGATAACTACTGAAACATTGTGTATTACTCGCTGTACTATCGAGTTATCATCAGTTCCTGTTAGTATTGAAAGAATCTCATTTTTCGTAACCGTTTTCAGAAGTTTAACAAACAGCATATTTCTAAACTAATAACCGCAAATGTTAACTGTGTGACCTATGTACCGTTCTACCTGAAACTTTCCACCACGATACACCTGCAATCTTCTAGGAACTAATACTCTTTATAGGATTCGAACCAATCAAGTTCAAGGTTTACAGAACAAGCTGTTAGTCACATGTTGTGAAAATCGAATAACTCGTTTCTATTTGAAGTTTGAGTATATTATTTTGTACAATGACAACTTCATAATAAAATCAGTCAGTTCGGTGAATGCAACTGCACTAAAATAATCCTCCTGAAATACAAATCTTCATCATTACCAGCAATAAGTTCACCGCCATTCAACCTCTATTCAATGACGTGATTGAATTATGTCTTATTCAACTCGTTATCTACAAGTTCCCATAAGTGAGTTCTGACAACAAAATATGAAGTGGAATAAATATACTACACTAAAAAATATCTTATCATTACTATTTGTGAATATATCAGTTCAACACAGGATTTATTACTTGATGTCAATGAGCATTCAACTTTTATCATAAAGTAATTTAAAATGTCTACTTCTTTCTTTTAGTCCTCATAAAAATTCAATCACAAACAAGTGCTTTTTGCCGGTAATGTGGTCACTTATTGATAACAATCCCTTTTAACTGACATTATCGATTGATTTTCACACATTTATCATTCACATACAATATATGTATACGTTATGCATAAAATGGATTAATCTAGCTATATACAAATTATTTCATTACCTATAAATGTACAAACGTAGACACATATACACTCATGCATACCGAAAATGTAAATGAACAGTTCTATCATCAAAACACACAAGTGCTAAAACAAATGCATAAAAAAGTTGAATGTGACTTTTCTTAACTTTTTTCTGTTGTACAGAAAAATTGTTAAGACTATCCAATTTGAAAATAATTTCTATAATGAACAAACTCCGATAGATGGTGCACTATTGAAAAAGACCATTCTGTAGTGAACAGTTGTTGCCTACTCTTTTAAGGCTCTTCATCAGTGTACACCTATTATCATGCCGGAGATACTAGTCAAAGTGTAAGTTTAACAGAGAGAGTATAAATTAAAGTAATATGACATGGACAAATATTAGATTTATGTATACGATGGTTTATTGTTAAATCATAATTATTTTCAAATCAATTTTTTCTACGTCAGTGCTAACCAAAGATGGCACACACACATGTCTCATAAGCAAAATATAATTAATGAAATATAAAAATAACCTAAACAATTGTTTCTTATGCCACAATATAAGTGTTTCTACTGTATATGTTCGAAGTCATAAAAAAAAGAAAAGACCTTCACCTAATGTGCAAATCAAATAAGTCCAAGTTAATAAAGAAATCAATAAAACTTGACCAACAAATTAAATTGAGGAGCTGAGCAGTCCCATATTAGGACTAAACGGCCGTCCAGTGCTTCCATGTTTTCAATGGTGGTCTAACATTGATTGTTTCATGATGTAAATTAAAATTAGACTATACAAGATAAATTAAAATAACAATTAAGACTAGAATTATTCACAGTAAACCAACTAATTTATTAATCACGAATCGACATAATAATGGAATCCTGTTTATGACAAAGTTTAGTTATCGATTTTTAGAAGCACTAGTTAGTAGAACAAGTCACTAATTTATATAAAAATATATAGTGAAACTTAAGAAATATGATAAAGCATAAGAGCTGTAAAGATAATTTGATTCATACAAATGGGAAAGGTGAAAACAACATTAAAATGAAAAATGAATTTGTGAGTAATACAAAAGATTCATGGATCAATTTGAAATCTACCGGAGGATATTTAAAACTTGATGAACAAATAATTCTGTCAATAGAATTTTATCAATCACAGGGAAGTTTTGCTTAATCATAAAGCTAATTTGAAAAATTTGATGGAATCATTGAGAAGGTATATTTGTTAACATATTTATTTCAAATACTGAACGAATTCTCTTTTTCTTAGGGGGGTGTATAGAGCTCACTACGTACACATGCGTACGCACCTGGAACTAGATTATCAAGTTCTTGCAAAAAAGTAGTATATACTAAACCAAATAATCATTCATTAACGTGTACAGCGCCAGCTACAGAAATTAACTTATCAATGATATCTAAACTGTAGGTGGGCAAATATATTTTTTATCAGAGTCACGTGAACCACAATACTATGTCGGTTAGATCTCACATACAAAATATCTTTAATTAAAATACTGTGTCATTTATTAGTAAGACGAACATTTATATGTATGATCTTTAATACATCATGAATATTTATTATTGAGCGTTGATATTTAGCAACTAAATTTCTGGAAAGAAAAACATTAAATGTAATCTCGAATTTCATAGTTCTATGATTTTAGTCTGAAGAAAATGCTTCCCTGTAATTTTGCCCATCTCTTGCATAAGCTGCACTTAATGAATAAAACCCAACACAAAACAGAACAATTTTCATGGTGTTTCGTTTAGAAATAATCATGAAGATACCAACGAATATTGCAGTTCTTATCTGCTAACATCTAACTTTAACCCTGAATTAGTCAGTGATATGAAACTTAAAGTTCAACAATCCCCGCGAACATAATGTAAAAATTGTATAAAAAAACTACTTGTAGAAAGTGTGTAAAATTCTTATTTAAGTAGTTAATTGGTTGAAGCTTTCATACAAATATTCTTTTTTGTCATAATTGAAATATACCAATATCGGTCAATCAACACTTGGAATCACCGATTTAAAATAAAAAAACACCAAAAAGTTAACACCGAATTGTAAACGATGTTTGACAAAAAGGATTTCAATAGTTGAGATCATGAGTCAATTGAAGCTAGACCACCATGGAAAACCTGAAAGCACTGAACGAACGTTTCGTTCTGTTGTGGGACTCCTCGGCAGTGCGCATCCATGACCCGGCCTCGCGGCATTCGAACCACGGACCTATCAATCTCGCGCCATGCGCCTAACCAACTAGATCAGTGAGCCGGCATCCAATGGTGTTAATGTCTAACTTCAACTAATCCACGAAATTGAGCGACACATCCACCATTGTCATCAGTGAGTTATTATCTACTAATCAAAATAAGAATTACTACATTTCCAGTAAAAAATCTTATTATTGACATTCAAATATCAAACATTTTTTTGAATATTGGTTTGAAAATTCCATAATTAATAGCATGAAAATAATGAATAACAAAGATAAATAAATATTTTAACTAATTTTTGTCATAAATTAAATAAACACATTTGTAAGTAAACTAATCTGATCTAGATGACTCCATTTTGATAAACAATCTTTGATATAGGAAAAGAAGAAAGTAGAATTATAAGACGAATTCCAGATATCTTCATAAATAAATGAGTCGTACTAATTATAAGTACTTCACTTCAAAATAGATTTTAATAAAGCTAATTTTATATTACTTAAAACAGTTGTAAATTATTTAATAAAATGGATCAAATTTTGAAGATCAAAATAATCCATAGTGTCATTGAATAAGATAAAGAGAATTCAGTGAAGAAGAGTTTCTTTTCAACGAAATCATTTACTTAAGCTGTACATTCGTATATATAGTTTTATGGAAAATATATGTCTATAAGAGGTCAGAAAAGATTGAATCACAAAAATGGATTCGAGACTAAATAACAAATGAGGTTATGTACTAATCAAGGGGTAAGGAAGAATTTAATTTATGGGTCAGATATGAAGAAAAACGACAAACATAAAAGTTATAATAATAACAAATTTTCTTCACTGAATTCTCTTCTTTTTATTTAATTACACTATGGGTTATTTTAATTATCTGAATTGCTTAGCTTAAAAATCAACCATTTGTGTTTGTTATCAGAAGGGGTTCTGTGGAGATTTTAGTAATTTCGATAGTTGAAATCATGAGTCACTTGAAACTAGACCAAAAACTATTATCATTATTATTATTGACAACTTTTAGTTCCTTGAATTATTATTCTATGCATTAATGTTCAAGTTAAAATGAAATAAAACAATGAAATTTTTCACCTTGAAGTAATTATTGATCGATAAATCGATCAATAATTATTCACGAAGGCATTACATAATGATCTAGTTAATTTTTAGGATTGACTCATGATCTCAACTATTGAGAGCACTATAATATCCACAAAAACCCCTTCTGATATTAATCAACATGTGCTCGGTAGCGACTGGCTTCAAAAGGTATTTCCTGGAATTCTAGTGAGAAGCAGTGACCAATGGAGTACAACCGGGTCTGTTGTAAGATAGTAACTCACTGATGACAATGGTGGATGTGGATGTTAGACATTAATACTGTTGGATGCCGTCCGGCTCAGTGGTTTGGAGATTAAGCGTTCGCGTGTGAGACTGATAGGTCCTACATTCGAATCCCGCTAGGTGGGGTCGTGAATGCGCACCGCTGAGGAGTCCCACAATTGGACGAAACGGTCGTTCAGTGTTTCCAGGTTTTCCATAATTGTCTAGCTTCAATTGACTCATGATGATAGTGACTAATATTTACATATACAATATACATATATTTAATTTAATTTAATTCGATTTCATTTGAATCAGTACTATTTCAAAAAACCACATCAATAATGCATAAAAACAAAAAAAATTTACATTTATTTATACGCATAAAATGATTGTTTTTGTTTTTATGAGAACAAATAATTATTTAAAACAAATGATAAATCAATAAAATCGTTATCAATTTCAGATACTATGTATGAACAAATCAAGTTTAACCAATTAATAGACAATTAAAATTTATTATCATTTTTATTGTTTGTTTATTTTTTTCTTTTTAAAATATGAATACAAATAAATAGATAAATAAAGAATAATAACAAATTTTTGTGTATAAAAGCATAATATTTGATATTGATTATTTAAGAAAAATGTAAGTTTTTTTATAAAAGTTAAAATTTAATATAAAAAAAGATTGAAAGAGTGAAATGTACTTAAAGATCATTGTTATCATTAAATGATCGATTAATGAAAGTGTTACGTATCTCTAGTAAACATTTTTTGAATTTTTTTTTACAATAACATCGTCCGTACATCTAACTATTAGTCAGTTATTGTTTGTAAACTAAAAGAAATCCAACAAATCTTTGTATTTTGATCTCATCATCTCATAATATGAACAAATATTGACCAGGTAGAAGTGATACTTGATGATTTCGTTTTTATGTAGTTCAAATTATTTAATTCATATAAATGATGTTTCATTGATGTTAGTTTAATGTCTAATAATATTATCATGTCAATTAAGGTTATATATGAAATGAGATAGATAGTACTTTAATCGATCACTTTGTTGTCGTGTCATTCAATACAGTGTATAAATCACTCAACTTGTATATTATAAGTTGAATTAAAGAAGCTTTGATGTAGTCAATTCTACCACATACAGTATATGAGTAAAATGTATGATTCTCTGTAGTTGACTTTCATTTGTAATTAAAAACTGTTTATGCACCATCATAATCAATCCAACTAAACCTGTTTCTATAATTATTTACCTAACCAGTTGACTTTATAATATACGAAATTTTTGTTGGAGTTTTGTTCTCTGAGCTGCCGTTTGTGCTGATGATGTCGTTCAGAAAAACAACGAAAGCCCCATGACCAAAATCATCCAACTCAGAGAACAAAACTTTACAAAAAATCATCCACCTGAGCTACAAATCTTCCCTATCATCTAAGCATACGGAATTAGATGGATTCTGCCTACTTGTTATATTTGCCTAGTTTGACTGCTTGCTAGATGATTAATTTGAATTAACCGATGAATTCATCATACAAAATGGAATATTCCTGTCTACAACTGGAAATATGTAGATAATTACACTCAAAATCGCTTCTTTCAATGTCGGTAGAGCTAATCACTCTTGACAGAGGTATATCGGTGCGAAATCTTAGACAGGAACCATAAAACTAGCCAACACTATATTGTCTTTAATCATTCGCCAATTCGTGTTAGTCTATGATGAAAATTGCATTCACTAAATGCTTTATTATTGGTTTAATTTAAGCTGAAATGCCTAGATATAGTGATTAAGTATTATAACATTTAGGTCATGAAATAAACTGGTCACAAAAAAGTGTAAATTTAATCTCGTCAACTAAATGTTCTATCAAGTTGTCTACCAAGATAATGTAATATTAATCGCTTCATGATAATCAAGTCTAAAGAAAATTCAAATATTTTTAAGAATTTCAATGTTAAACAAGTTATGTCAAAGTCATTGACGTTTGTTTCAGGTTAGTTGGTACTCATCAGCAAGACTACCCGAAATCTTCTGTCACAACAACTTTTTCATCGAATTATTATTCGATACGAGACAAACATGACACAGTACTATTCACTGATCACACTAATTTCCACACACCTTTTTTTTCTTATGGCTCTCTTTTAACTGCAATCATCATCCTTGTGCAAAAAAGTAGACTCTGACATCTAATATTAGCGTAACATTCTAAATTTCAGTGTTGTTGCGCCATCCAATTTTTAATCAGTATCTTATATATTTATATCACATTTGTATCTATCTACATGGTGTTTCAATAATCTTGTGACATCACTAAGCTATCATACTAGATAGAATTATAAACATACACCAGTTTCACTTCATGAATAGACTGTGATATCAAAATAGCAACCATTACAATCATTTATAAAGCCATCCATAGAATACTAAACAACTAATACAATTAATTAATATCAGATGGGTTTAGTGGATATTATAGTAAATTCATTGGTTAAGGTCATGAGTCAGTTGAATCTAGACCATCATGGAAAACCTGGGAGCACTGGACGACCGTTTCGTCCTATTATGGGACTCCTCAGCAGTGCGTATCCACAACCTCGCCCCCTGCGAGGATCGAACCCAGGGCCTACTGATTTCGCGCGCGAGCACTTAACCACTAGACCATTGAGCCAGTGTCCAAAGGTTGTTCATTGCTTCCAGGTTTTCCATGATGGTCTAGCTTCAACTGACTCATGATATTAACCATTGAAATTAATTAATTGTTCACTTGCTTAAAAATAATTTAAAACCAATCTCACTATTCTTTTCATAATCATTTCATCATTTGGTATGTGTTATATTTATGAGTTCACCTTGTAATAAGATTTAATTATTAATTCATACAAAACAAAACAATAGTCTTATTGTCATAAGAATTTCTTAAATTTTTATTTCTCTAATGTATTTTTTTTATTCATAAAATATTCAATATTATGTAAAAGTTCTTTTTAGGTAGAACAGAAAATGACCACAGATAACGCGATCATACGTTTAATATATAGACAATTTACAGGTTCATTTATTGGTTGTTATGACTACAAACTCTTATTATATATATATTAAAAAAAATTTTTTTTACATTCATTTTATACAATAACTTATATAAATGACCTATTTAATTATCGTTTACCTTTACTGAAGGTCATAAAAATGAATCAATAAATTTATTTTCAAAAAATTACAACTATAACATTCTGATTGGTTAAATTTTAATAAGTTTGCATTACAATATATCACGAGTTAAAACAAAACAAAAAAATTAATATCGTATAATCAGTAATAAATTAGATATCAAGTAAAAATGTTTATTATATTGACTTCTTCAAAACAAGATTTGGCATATTCAATTTATACTTGAATTGTTCATGATCTTACTAATATGCTTCCAAAAAAATGAAAATAATGATTGTTAGTATTATTAAAATTGTTTAAACTAATTACTTATTTTATTGATTTTCTCTTATTCTTAATAAATTAATACATTATCTTGTATTTCAAAAATCAATAAAATCAATTCTATTATTATGATATGTGTTATATAGTAAATGTACTAATAGTGATCTGAACTTTAAAATGGTTATAATCTTATATTTTAGATAAGCATAAAATAAAACTGAATTAAGTTGTCTAAGGCTTAGATTACTAATCGATAATTACCGTGATAAAACCTATAGAAGTTATATATAAAAAAATAGAAATAATAATTCGACTATGATCAACTTTATACGATTGATCATAGATAACTGTGAATTACAAACTCAAGTAAAACATTTTATTCATAAAAAAGGAAAAAATAAACATTTCAAAAGTGCAGATTTACAGTGATAACAGTTTAGTTTATTGATCAAGTGGTGTTGTGGTGTGTGCTACCTATATCGACATAAGTAGGAGATGATGTTAGTCGTGAATAGAATGTCTGGCAGCAGAGAGACAAGAGGATCGAACAGTAAAGAATGGAAACAGAATGCAATTTGTATGAAAATGCAAGAACAATGAAGTCTGAGTCAGTTTGAGACAATTGATGGACATTTTGCAAATTAAGTATTTACTATATGATTATTAGATTTTATTAACAAGTCCTGTAATTTTGTGTCAAATACATTTGATTGTCCCCACTCGTGTTCTCGTTCACTACAGTGTGAGATAAAACTGTCTGATAAATTAGTAGTACTATACAGGAAAGAATATTGATTATAAAGGTAATTCAGATGACCATATTGTACAGATTAAAATATAAAGAAATCAAGAAAACGGTATGGATAAAAAATTAATCAGAGTATATTTGTTGCGTATTAAAATATTTCAATATAAAGTTAGTTATGACAGGATATTATTTTATGGTTCAAAATGTCTGAAACTATTTACAATTAGATTATACGATGGTGTGTATTAGGCTATCATTAGTCAAAATATGATTTGTGTTAGCTAAACATCTGTACTCCCTAAATGTCCTTTATCAAAATATTGAACTGGTACTTATATATGTTGTATATAGTGAATTATAATTTATTTTATTATTTGTTTGTGGTTCAGTTGAAATGATTCAGGTAAACTGAATTATACATAGGATGTGTTCTTACACATTCAACATCCAAATGACCTATTACATAAAACCTGCGTTACATCAACAGGTTTTATTAGCGACTAAAGAAAAAAAATGTATTTCTGCACAGTTATTGTGTGAGCAGGAACGAAAACTATCTTTTACCAACAAGTGAACCAGTAAGCTACTAATTACAAGTTTAGTATTATATTACTTTACTTACTGAATGTTATATCAAATGCACATGATTAGAATGAATGGAGTTTACATTACTGAATAATCTAAACTGAAAATTTACAAAAAAACAGCAGTTATCAAACAGTTGTATTGTCTTTAGTAATGAGCGATTTCAACAGAGCGCCTTCACATGTCTCAGCTTTAATCAAACTCAGTGATCAGTATCGGTGGACGAAATCTGCCTCTGAGTTAAGTAAATTCATTCAAATACAGGTGATTGACCATGTTATTTGTCAGTAACTTTGCTGACCACCATATCACCACAAGCCAAAGGAAGGCAGAATAATATAATGATGTAGTAACCAAATGATTAGTAATCAAATAACCTAAAATACTTTTTGGTGCAATTTCCTTTAACAATAACTAGGTTTCCTCGATAACCCTACCTATAGATCTTCTAGGGTTACTGTGGTTCCAAGTACAGATAAAGGAGGAGGGTCGAGCATAGAGTCAGTAACTCCATCACGTAGAAAATAACCTTGCTAACAAAAACGTTAACCACGATAAACATTTCAAACCATTTAAACTCTGCCCTCTGAGTTGAAGAATCTTCTATGAGAAGAATTATGACACCTCGTGGTGAAAGCCGAGATTCTTCGGAAGTCACGAGGTTGATGTCACCCAGCCTCGGTTGTAGGTGACACAATATTACCACATAAACACACACAAAGCTACATATGTCTCGCCACTTCAAACTACACAGAAACACATCGATCGTATTTGCATCAGCGAAAAATTCACAAGGTTAGAAAAAGACGTGAGAACCAGGAGAGGAGCTGGCATAGCTTCAGATCACCACCTGGTGGTTGCCAAAATGGAACTGAAGCTAAAGAAGCATTGGACAGCTGGACAAACAGCATTACAAAGATTCAATACAGCCCAAATTCGATAAACTGACAAACTCAATAAATTCAATCTAGCTTTCAAAAACAGGTGCCAAGCCTTACAAGATCTATTCACAGAAGAAACTACTATGGAGGACAATTCAGAAGAGATCAAAGAAGCACTAACTAAGACAACAAATAACAATAGCCGAACAAGAACAGAGAAAGTTAAGGCACAAGCTGAGTACACAGAAGCAAACAAGCAAGTGAAGGAGAGCATTAGAGCTGAAAAACAGAAATACGTCGAAGACCTAGCAAGAACAGTGGAAAAAGCTGAAACGGAAGGAAACACCACACAACTATATGACACAACGAAGAAACTGGCAGCGAAATATGGTAAACCAGAGCGATCAGTCAAAGACAAAAAAGGCAAGCCAGTCACTGAGATTGGAGAACAGAGTAAAAGGTGGATAGAGCATTTTGAGGAACTTTTGAATATGTCAGCTCCCCGGAACCCAATGGACATCGGATTAGCGCATACAGACATTACTATAGATGTCACTTCACCTACTATCAAAGAAATCAGAGTGGCCATTAGACAAATCAGGAGTGTGACAACAGTAGGACCTGATAATATATCAATCGAATCACTGAAGTTAGACATAGAAGGGAATGCAACTATGCTTAACGTTCTATTCAGGAAGATTTAGGAGGAAGAACGATACCTCGTCAAGACACTGAAGAAAGGAAATCTGAGCAAATGTGAGAACTACAGAGGCCAAAATCTTTTAATGGTACTAGGAAAAATCTTCAACAGAGTGTCTCAGAAGCCTCTGTAGCAGTAGGCCTCAACACACAAACGAGAAAATGCAAGATCCTCAAATACAACACGGAGAACATCATCACAATCACACTTGATGGAGAAACTATGGAAAATGAGAAATTTTTCATGTACCTGCATGGACAACATCATCGATGAACAAGGAGGATCCAATGCAGATGTAAAGGTGAGTATTAGCAAAGCAAGAGTTGCATTCCTATAGTTGAGCAACATATAGGACTCAAAACAACTGTCTGTCAACCAATATCAAAGTGAGAATCTTGAATACCAACGTCAAATAGTTCTGCTGTATGGAGAACTACGACAACCATATTTGTTGACTGGTATTAATTGGTATGTATTAACTCAGTTACGTAAATGGTAGATTATTTACAATATACTCTAGTTCAATGGCATCATAGTGGGAAAACTGATAAATAATAGATAATATGCATGTTCTTATGTTTTATTTCAGAATCTTTACGAGACTACTGAATAGCAATGAATTTATAAATGATGGTAGTTCATAGTGAAATCGGGGGTCGGAATATCACCCCTAATTAATATCAGTTAGCTAATAGAGACCGTAAACAAGTTATCACCACTGAAAATCTCTTCCAGCCTTGTATAAAATTCGTACTCAATGTAAATCTAAAATTTAAAATTCCATCAAACCTAGAACGTTCAGTCACCATAAACGGGCTCAGATTCAAGAGACCATTTTCATCAAAATTGAATTGTTGACATTTCCTTCTTTTATCCGTTTGCGAAACAGTATGAAATTTACTCGAATCCATCAGTTATATCTTTCTTATGGTTGGATTACAATAGTCAATACCGTGAGATCTCTGTTCACTCCTGTAAGCAGATGACGGGGATTCAACCTAGTGTTAGTACATCAATGGAACTAACTTCTAAGTGAACGATTCGCACAAATGTATTTATTTTAACTCTTCTACTGCTTTACTTATGGATTGAAAATAACTGATTATTTTCAATGACACAATTATCTTATTGAACAATGACTAATTACAAAAATATACAATGGAAGTTTACACAGTTTAAAATATATTAACTCAGTGTCCACACATACATAATTATTTAGTTACATACAGATGATTAATATTGTCTGGATTTATGACTTTTTATGCTCTGACTTTCTTCTCTGTCCCTCTCACACGCATTCATACATTAGTGTGCATACAAACTCCCTTCGCACATAGTTCTCCATTTTCAAATAGTTTTACAAGAAGTTATGGCATTCCGTTAAATGCTATTAAGAGATGACTTTTTAATTTAATTCAGGAAGGTTTTTTTAGCCAGATCCCATAATTTCCAGCTCAAGGTATTTATGATGAAGAAGAAAATGACGAAAGAAGAATAACAGCTAGCGAATTCCGTGATGAAGACTAATAACAATAAGTGCAAAACTAAAAACCAAGGCTTTTCATATTTATCAGTTAGAAATTTATCTTATATCACCAAACCCCCTTCATTATAACAGGATATTGTTCGTGATCCTAATCAAACTGTACACGGTTATAGTGAATGACCAACATTCATGTTAGGAGGCTAAATGTTACTACAAACAAATCGGTCAGGTAAATCATAATGACTGGCAATGGCTACTACTCAGTGAACATGAGAGATCTCATAACTCAGTTGTATGGTTGAAGACAGTTGTCACTTTCCCAGTTATAACTTCCCAGTTTGAATATAACTAAGAACATTAACACTGAGATGTGAGTAAATATAGTTGACAAGTCATTAACAAATAGGAATGATCGACTTGGATCCCAGTGCTGATCATTTATTATCTACTAACTTTAAGTCCATATGACTATAACTCATGTACAAACAAACACAGCTGATTATTATTATTATTATTACTATTATTACAATACAAAATATTATCGTGAACATAACATTTGTAATTCACATGAAGATCTGTTTATTTTTCTAAATCGTAAATTAATACTAAAAATATCGTCCAATAAAATGAAAGCTGACTATTTTTTTTCACTCGGCATTGTTTACTTGAATCTCTCCATTGTTATTTAGTTCTGTAATTGATCAGTCTCTTGTTGGAATATGTGCGTCCTGTGCGGACTGCCTCGATATTGCCTGAAGTCACAAGCTTTATAAGCAAAGATGGATGGTGGCTAAACAACAAAGCAAACAATACCAAATGAATTGAAACTTCATCACATTGCTTAAGCTAAGTCGATAACGCGATGGCGTTTGAATTGAGCGGTACTGGGTTTAAGTCTTGGGGTGAACATCAACTCCGAGATGCATGTACATCCAGCTGACGAGTCCCAGATAGGATGTTCTGGATTCCACTACTAACCATCATCCATCTTTGCCTATAAATTGCTTTTTTTTCTATACTATGAAAATTATTTCCTAAATCTATCAAACAGAAAATATTAGCTCTCATACACGTATTTTTTTTAAACTTTCAATATTCGTATCTTGTTGTCTATTGATTTTTCTCTACAAGAAATATTTAAATCCCGTTCGCTTATTTTCACTTAGCATATCTCCTGTTTTGAAATGATTGGTAGATAGGTAGACATAAAGATAGGCAGGCTGATAATTTAAAAGAATAGGCAGATAAATTATCATAATGATTTATGAACAGATACTAAGATATAGAAAAAATTTATTATTATTGTTATTGTTACTTCGCATAGTCATTTCTAGTTTTTCTTCTTTCTACAAATAAATAATGACACAAAGAACATTATCTATTTTGTCCTAGAATACTTACCAAAACAATGAATAAACTAGATATCCTATAAATAATAATGGAACAATAATGTTGTATGACCTTGATAATGTTGACTAAAAGAAAGGGAGATGGAAAGAGCTTCATTATTGACCACATAAATAATAATAATGATACTCTTAATTCATTATCAAAATAAATTAATCTATATATTTCAGTCGGTTTGTATTATCAAATATTCTAAAGATCTAGTCAATCAATCAAGCAATATGAGGAGTGAGATAAAATTAATGGTTATTCTACAATAGATTGAGTCAAATTGAGAATCATTCATGTTTGTATTTTGACTCAATGATCAAGCCGTATCGTGCTCTTCATGTCACTTGAAAGTTTTAGTTTAGACATATTGTATAGTTGTGGTTATTCACATCACGGTATCTTTATTGGCTTAAAAGCTGGTTGCATTATACGTAACGTACAATCATCTCAACATTTATAAACAATAACTAACAAACTTATTATACTGGCAATCCTAAATTTATGCCATAACTTGTATTTAGGAAAATAGAACATATACGTCGAATTTAGCTATAATTTTTAATCTTTAGTTTGAGATCATCTTCGTGGAAGCCTGATATGAGATTTTAATAAAAAAAAAGAATATTCTTCACTCATACGTCTATGTATGTAAAAACGGAGAGTGAATTATCTGGTTCAAAACAAATATTTATTGACATTAGAATTTGTATACATTCAGCACTAATTAGCATGTAATTTATTCATGTTCTTTGATAGGTAATCCTATTTTGTATCCAGAAATCCATACCATACCATATACTACTAAATGATGCTTCCCAAAAAGGTTTTTAAACTTGAATTTATTCACAAATCTTAAATCCGAGAATAATCAATTGATGTTAATTAATCAATAATACATATGTAGGTAATTTTCAAAACAAAAATTACTGTAACAAGTTCTACCTCGTAAAACTGTCAAAAAAAACATTTCTTAAAAGAAGGTTTTACGATAATGATAATAATAATACACTATTTATCTTCAGTCTCATTGAATATTTTTACCCTTATTTAAGGTATTGTGTAGTTTTTACATATATGAATTACAATGTAGCAATGTTCAAAAAATAATTGAGAACCAACCAGTTTTTTGTTTCCGTCCGAATTTTGTTGCATCCAGTGTAACAATATTATGTTAAGCTCTTAGTAAATACATCAATAAATAGATTCCTAGACTTAACCTGTTGAGAAAGTGTTTATAATAGTTACACAGTTAAAACATAGGTAAACCAGTAATTTAATTAGACAGCTATTTAGTAGTTGAATTCATGAGTCGATTGAAGCTAGACCACCATGGAAACACCCGGGACTCCTCATCAACGCGTATCCACGATCCTGCCCCGCCAGATTCGAACACAGGACCTATCAGTCTCACGCACGAACGCTTAACCTCTAAACCACTGAGCCGGCCGGCATGCAACGGTGTTAATGTCTAATTCTAACCAATCCACGAAATTGCGCCACTGTCTACCATTGTCATCAGTGAGTTACTACCTCACAATAGACCTGGTTGAACTCCGCTGGTCACGTCTTCTCACTATAGCTCTAGGAAACACCTTTTGGAGACAGTTACTAGTGAGCAGCTATTTGTTCATTGATAGACAATAATTTTATCTCAGGTGTTATTAAATATTGAGCATTTTTTATCACAATACTTTAAATATTACAGCTAACAAACTGTTTAGTCCCTTATATATCAGTTTAGAACTAATTATATGAAGTTGTTGTCACTGAGCAATAGAACCTAATTAGGTATTATTAATTTGTGATTATTCCCTATACTTTAAAAAAACTCAATAAAGATAAACGAATAATCATCCTCTTTAATTTATGTAAATGTTAATATGACACTTTATTCTAACATTTATCACTTCTTGCTTATTCTTTTATATATATATATATATATATATATATATATATATATATATATATATATCTGTGTGCATGTACATGTACGCATACGTAAACTGATATGATAGAAGAAACAAAAGTATCCGTTTTAATTATAAAAATGGTGATTAGCGGAATATTAAAACTAAAATTAAAATAACATTCTTCAGTAACCATGTTGTTTACTATTTGGGACTCTTCAAGATAACCGCTACTATCTATTTATCATTCAAGCTCAGTAATTACTGTTATATGTAATATTTTCACAGAAATGAATGAAATCTACTATATAACGCTCGTGTACGGAATAATTACAAGTTGATAATAGTTTACAACAAAGATAATTCAATGGTCAAGCATCATGTTTATACTTTTGACTTTTGATTTGGATCAGCCTTGTAAATAAGAAATAATAATTAGTACTCACAGAAGACAAAGCTTCAGAAAAGTCTAGTGGAAGAGAGTTCGAGAATATGTGACCTAAGTGACTATTCATATATATATAACCATGTATACGTTTGTTAAAAATTCTAAACGTCAGTAAAATGGATGTATTAGCTTCTCATTTATTTGATACTCATGTTCGCGATTGAGATGTCTATCTTAGATTTCAACACATTCAACAAATTATCATTGCTGTTAACGCATGTAACATCTTTTTTTTCACCTTATTGAAAATATTCTCCATCTGACTAATTGAACATTTTACATACATAGATTTTATGGATTTTCGATTCAGAACTCACATTTTTTTCAAATTCAAACACTGAATAACCAATCAACTAACTAATTAGCTAGTAGTGTAATAAAGTCACACGTTTACGTCAAACGATAACATGATGCATATATGTACTCATGTTATCAGAATTTATGCATCATAAAGTAGTTGACATTAAGTAGATGAGTTGGTAAATCTGTGTATCAAACACTGAATTGAATAAATTAGATGGAAACTACTTCATTCTACAAGTAGGTAAGTAGATGGATTGACCCACATATAGATAGATAGATGTGTGGATAGATAGATAGATAGATAGATAGATAGGTATTGATGAAATTTAACTAATCTCCTATTAGGGTGAGAATTTTGCATTGGGTTTTCAAGGTTTCCAGTAGCAACTAAACTTCAAAACACCATAACGACGAACCTAATTTACTGACCTGCGACAGTTATGTAGATTATGTTGGGATTTGATACAATCCAGATAACTGATTAATAACCTAAAAGTCCAGTTTTCTTTCTAGTAAGTACTTATCAAGCATATCTCTAAACCTGTAGAAATTAATGCTTTCAAATTTTGATATCTCTGGAGTAGCAGTTAGTGACCTTACAGGTGATCGGTTCAAGTCACTATAATTTAGAAACGTAATTTGAACAAAAATATTTTTTGAGATATTATTCAAAGGAATATTTATCTAAGAATTGTTTCACACGGTATTCGTTAATACAGTTATAACCCTTTATTTGGCTGACACATTTGGTGAAAATCTTGTACATCAAGGATTGTCATCAGCAATACACTTATTAAAAACCAGAAATCAATAGTGAAGAGACACTGTCCTTTTTTGGTGTCCCACAACAGTGGACACTCACAGATCCTTCAACAATCGAACACTAAATATTCATGAAATACACTGAGATCACTGATCTAGTATTTCATAATCTATATTTCAAAGTTTTAATTAATTTAACATATTACAAAACCATTATTCACTTCGATTTGTGTGCCAGTCGATATGTTTTAAGCTTAGAACTGAACGATTTCTACGAACTAACCACTTTAAACATTAATTATGTTTCGTATCATGTTCAGTCAAAAAAAACAATAAGTTAACAACAGAGATGTTTATCCAGTTTCGAATGAAAAATACCACGTGTGAAATCAAAAGAAAGTTATTAAACATTATAATGATATTAATAATAAACATATTTTTGTTATATCCCAATGAGTAGAAAAACCGTATATCTGACGTTTCGTGACTTAATGTCAGAAATGCAACTTTTCTACTCATTGGGATATGACAAAAAAAATTACTTCTCTACCCAATGTTCTATTTATTTGAAACTAACAAGTCCAACCTTGGTATGGATACCTATTATATTATATACCTATTATATGTGTCAAACTAATAAAACCTGGCTAGTTATCATTCTCTCTTCAACAATCCTAAATAGAAGCATTTCATTGCACAAATTTTTGAAACGGAATCTCCAATAAAAATTACACTAGTGTTCAGCACTCACTCACCTAATGAATGGTAAAATAGTAGAAAGTGTTGTTTGTAAATATGTTAACTGAACATTAAAAGCATGACAGATAACCCTAGTTGAAAATATAGTAGCAGAAAACTTAATAATGCAGCCAAGCTATTAATACAGTATAAAGCAAATATGTTCAATTACCCAGTCAAATGTTGACAAGTGCCCCTTTCATATTACTGTCAATTGGGTTTATAAATTCACATGTACCTCCTAATGCAGTTACGCTGGTTGAATAGAAAGAAGAACATGTCTTTGATATTTCTTAATGTACCGAAAAGCGTTTTCACTAGAGAAAGAAATACTTTAGACGGAGCAATTACTAAACATCTCCGACATATGGGATATCAACTTTCTACCTTGCAACTTTTCAAGATGATTAATAAACAGAAAATCTCCAGTCTTCTGAAGTTTACTGAAGCCGTCGCTAATAGGCATCAAAAATCTGATTTATGTGTTAAAAAGGAAATGGTTGTTAATCTTTCTTTGCCTTGGTGACAAATATTTCTTCATTACATAGTAAAATTCCGATCATCTCTTACTTTCAATTAATTACATTTTTGTGTCTTTATTTCTACTGTTTTCCAGATTAGTAATCTTATTTTAATTAACTGAGCTTCACTCATTTTATTCCTACTTATTATCAAAGTTTATTCACTACGTAGCTACCGGTTTCTAGCCTCTTGAACTTTTGTTATAATCAATGTTGTAGGATGTTCTTTTGCATAATATATATTTGCAATATTTTATTCTGTCTATTAATTTTTTTTACATCCTTGCTATATTAAACTAATATATCTTCATAATAACTTCCAATTAAACTCTTTCATATAAGTAATTTGAACCCATTTTGTAATTATGACTTCAATATCACCGGTTGTAAGTAGCTGACAAGAACAAACGAAGTAAAATAAATCTATGCCATTCTGACAAAATCTCTGCTTTTGCTCTTTTCAAGATGATGAAGGGAACTTTGTGCACAAAATATGTTAGCAGCAGGAAAGAAATCCAGATCATTATTGACATGATAGGCTAGAAGAAGGGTAACATTCGGTAAACTTCATATAGACAGTCTACAATTATTAATATCGGTCATTGTAGCACCCAATGACTTCAAGGAACTAGTGTCATTTCTTAGTCTGGTTATCTTTATTGATTGTTTTTCGTCTAATCTCAACTTAATCCAGCTAGTAATACTTTATTTCAAGGGTAAATTGGCTCAAAGTTTATAACTCAAAGCCTATTTACCGTAATTTATTTTGATGAATAGTATCAACAACTGATTTTCATTTTTTTTTGTCACTCTTACCTTTCAAATTGCAATTAAAATAATCTTTATTTTGGTAAAAACAGACCTCTTAAAATTAATGAGATGAACTGTAAAATATCGTTTAAACTAATAATTATTAATATCTTATAACATCATTTTCCTCCAAGTACTAGTCTTTATATTACAAGCCAGGTTGCTTGGTATCTCAAAGTACAGAACAATATTGGAACACAGGTACATCAAGCTGACCTGTTCAACATGGGATCAAACGTTTTTCCTATATTCCACTGCTAATCAAAATTTAAAATGTATCTTATACTTGTAGTAAACAAGTAGCATCATAACATTTGCTAAGGATGAACATATCCCGACAGAGATTGATTATATTCAGTTGTGAATGTCAACAATGGGATATTTCATAAAACTAAGATGCTACAGATATTGAAGGTTTGATAAAGCATTTTCCGTAACGCCATTATGATTGAAGGATATCGACCCAGTCAAATTAGAAACCAGGGATGAATGAGTTGAACGATATATTTGGAAGGTTGTCGATGGGCACGGTGTGCCCACTCGTGACATGATGCGGATGCATGACCGAGCGCCTTGAGGTAGGGTGTATGCAGTGTCGAAAACTGACAGAACTATTTATTTTAGAGATTTATTTGCCACTACAAACACTTACTAATATAGGGCTGACATTATTGTGACTCCTGACTCCTAATGATGGAAATTTAGGAGTGCGTTATTGAAAAAGTTCAAACTAGAACAGAACAAATTACTGCTTCGTTATTTTAATTAGTTTTCCGGTTAATGTCAGCACAAGCTTATACTCTTTAATATGAAGTAACAGCATTCGAAAAGACATTAGTGGTTAGAAGTAGACTGAAACGAAATGTGTATATACATATATCCCAATGGAATAACGGTTTGACAGGTCAAAGATTTCGGTGGATGAACAACCAAGTAACATCCTAATTTAAATTTGTTACCTGAAAATTTAACTAAATTTAGAAAGTTGAGATAAATAAATTCATTTACTGAGTGGTAAGGCACTGAATGTACTGAATTGTGATCGTAAAACAGTTGTCAAGAAATTAGCTATTTTTCAACTGAGATTATCTTTTGATAAAAATAACTTTTAATTTATGTAATATCCCCATCATAATCCACGCTACTAGCTGTATAAGTCTGATAAAATTTCGATCCCGAGTGTCAACAATGGGATAACACAGATCCTTGGGATTAATAGTCCTCGGAATCTTTTTGTTCAATGAATTATACAGTGACGTTCGAAGTGATAGGTATATGATTTGAATTTTCATGTGGACAATAACAGTAGGATAGAGCCATAACCAAATGACGAATCTCGAACAGCATTTCTTGGATTTCATTAGTAGCAACAACTTATCCATTCAAATGACTCCCAACTTAATTACATTTTAATTAATATGTCCTATCTAACGGATATGATTTTTCCAAAAGATACAAATTGATTGTATTGTATATGTAGATCATAATACCATAATCTGTTGTTGTCTTATTGTTGTACTAGCATTTAAAGCAAAATAAAAGTAATTGGATAACACCTTCAGTTCAAGGTCAATTGTACGTCACTGTTCCATTTTAATTTGAACTTTACTACCTAAAAACATACAATTTGATACATCCACACATCTATACACATTACTGATTTTTATAATTTATTTATTTTTCGACATATTTCATGTTCGATCATGTTTTAATTATTTACATAAACAGTCCGTTATTGTTCATAATAATGTTTACAATTTATTATACTAACATTAAATGTTTAAAATAATTGGTGCTACGTTTCAGACCCAAACACCTCACTGATAAAATCCCCGACTGTGATACTGCTGGGTGATTGGATTTTGAATGTTAAATATAAAAACTTTAAATCAATAAATACAATTGTTAACACACTAATATGTTTATATTGTTTACTACTGAATATGTTGATTAATTTTATTCACATTTCTACATTACCAAGATATTACTACATTAAAACTCGGCGCCCAGATATTGTGAAACTATTCGTTCAAATTTAGATGAAAGTCCTTATTTATTCAAGATATTACTAGATTGGATTTTGATTAATAGTCAGTTCAGACGTTCATCAATGTACTATAGTCATAAGCTAAACAATAAAACAAAGAGAAAGAAATTTTTACTATGAAATTTTCTTAGAAGAATGTGATAATTAGAAGTATTTAAATTATTGTATGAAGTAGGAATTCCCCAAATAGCGCAATCTAGGTAGACAGAACTAGGTGAGCACTAATGAACGTATTGTATTTGGAATTCAAAATCAGGCAGACATTAAGTACAAAGGAATCATTAGTTCATACAAACACCACAAAGAAATATGATCAATTATTTATAAATATAATAGTCTGAAGATTAATGTTTATAAAAAAATTTATTTGGACATTTCTTCTGAATTTCATGAATTTACATTCCAATCAATTAATAATGACAGGATAATACCTGAAGAAAGAAATGAATTTACGGTAATACAAAGTGAAGTTATCTGGGGTGCATTGGATGTTCAATAAGTGTGTGTTATACCTAGCATTTTCAAAGCTTTTTCTGCTTGTCTTTTTAATGTAAAATTTCATTAAAGATTCCATATCAGTTATTTGGAGTTATTTACAACTGTCTGGTATGTGTCAATGTAGCGTAGCACAATATGGGGAATGAAAAGCATAAATACAGCAAAAGTGATGGTTTGAAATGAAATCTTTAGTAAAAACTACGTTCCAACATGCAGCAATCAATCACTAAATGAATGAGAACACGGTCAAAAGTACTGAATGCAACGTATTAATTGAATATTAAATTCTTTGCGAATACCCTCAGTTGTAATAAAAAATTTTTACTTTTAAACCCTATTTCATCGTCTTCAGTTACAAACATTTTGCATAAAATTGTACAGAAAAGCCTATAAATGTGTACAGACATGAATACATAGAATATGAAGAATGTTTTTCCTAAGCTTAAAGAGCACCTCTCTTATGCCTATGTATATACGTGTGTTTCCGTAGATTTTCGTTGATCTACCTATATATACAAAAATGAAAAAAAGGCGATAATTGAATTTTTCTCGTAACTGAACTAATCAGCTGATCCACTATGTACGAATATCAATTAATAATAATAGTAATTAAGAAGAATTTTATTATGAAGTAAAATGTGAGAATAAATGAAGATATTTATTTTAGATGATATCACTAGTATTGATGAAATTATTTACATCACAGTTGGACACAAATTAGCTAGAAAACAACTAATAATCATGGATTGAAAATAGAAATGGGTGTTTCATACTAGTTTGAAACTCTTTAGTTGTGTGTATCTATGATCCTAACAGAGATGAGACTTACTGGGAGAAGGGATAAATTTCAGAGAAGCTACTTTTCATAGTTTTAATCAATCAGAAAACAATGATTGGTCAAAATAGAAAATTAAACAATGAAAACTAAGGGGATTAAAAATCTGTATGCAGCTAACCATAATTAACAAATTTTCACAAGTTAATAATCAATTGATTCTTAGTAAAATCGTGAAATGTTCAATAAAGAAACTAATCTAAAATGATTGAAAATAATTTTTTCTTGTGAAACCTTTTAAGGTTGTAAATAAAGCTTTGAGATAAATCAACAACTCGAGTCACCTAGACTGGTGGCCACATTGCAACATGGTCGATAGCATTCGATCTGCACTAATAATAAGGACTAGACACGCATGACATTGGTCACCCAGTGATCAATCAATTGTGATTACATCTCAGTCCTACAGGAGGTCGGTCGTGGCCCGGATAGCTCAGTGGTAACGTCTCTAACTGTGAAGCTGGATGACACGGGATCGAATCCGCCAGGGAGCACCAGTTCCCTGAAAGATTACAGGCACACCTTGCTGACGAGTGCCAAGTAGCACGAAACCCGGGTCCAGGGTTTCCTATCGACTACCTCCAACCACCATCTAATAAATCAACATTGTTTATTTGAATTTCTTCTTATTGATTGAATGGCGTTTCTGAAGTTATGCCACCGAAGGCGATTGTATCTTTCGATAATGTAATAAGAAGACGGAAATTATCTTATTACATTATCGAAATTTATAAAAGGGACTAATTGCTTTAGATTGTATCTTTCATGGCTATGCAATTAAATCGTGGTTCTTTGTAAAATATCCTTTTAGGAAAGGACTATCCTATAAACTGAAAATATAATGTAATTATACAGAAAAGAATTATTTTGGATTAGCATTCTTGTCAAAACATTGCAACAGATTATCACTTCACCTTGTGTTACTTTAAATTATTTTGGTGTCATGTTATGGCCATACAATGACGTCCTTTTTTAAGTAATCTAATGACTCGTAAATAGTTTTATTATGCTTTCCCTACTTGAAATATTAATAATGCGTTGGACTGTGAATATATATATCCTACATGCCACAAGTTTATTGAAATCTGAATAGGATCTTGAGTTTCTTATCTTTGTATAGTTGACTAGCTCTACAACATATGATTTAACAGGATGCATCGATTGTGAGCATCATGTTTCGATTGAGGTCTCGTGACCTTCAGATCGCTATCGCAATCAATCATTAATACTCCGCTGTAATGAAACTCAGTTGATCACTGAATAAGAACCTAATTGTTCAAATTCCCTACTTCGGATGGTTTAGTATATTATGTAGAAGTCATCCCATGATGTACAGTATCTTCACTTTGACTGAATAATACAAATCACTAATTTTGTTAATAATAATAATTAACATTATTATTAATACAATGTGGTATTACTAATATTCTTGACTATGGATTATTCAGGTATTCAGATTGATTTTATAAACATTAGAGTTGATAAATAGAGTGAACAAAAAACCAATGTTACACAGTATTCAAACACACACACAAACATACATAGTTATTCAATGAAATAAATGAGCCAGATTATCTAGCTTTATAATAGGACTTAATTATCAAATCAAATTTCCACCTAAAACTAGTCAGTAACGTTGTAAACTAGGTTACTGTGAAAATAAAGTTTAGATGAATACATGTTTCTGATATTCTACACAAATATACATATACATTAGTTGCTTGATCAAATTTTTTTATTCTTCTTTAATCAACACTAACAAAAACAAAATGAAACTATAGGATCGATTGATTGATTGTTTGGGAAATTAGAATATATTATTTTGATAATACTCTCACAAATTATTCATCTGATAAACTAATCAGAACTCCTTAATATTATATAATTTGATTTTAGTAAATGAAATGAAATAATTATCATTCAGGTGATGTTATCTGAATGACTTTTTTTAGAGCTAATTTTCGGCATAACAGCTGGTGACTAAAATTAGACAGATGTTTCGTTTTAGGTTTAGGGAATTTCTCAGTATCTACATGCTAATTCTTTGGAAAATGTTTTAAAAACTGAGAAAAAGTTTGAAAGAGCTTTTTCCAATCAGCGTTCAGTAAAAAGTCTCAGAAAGTTTTAAAGCGATGGAAAATTGGAGACACACTAATTAATTTAGGGTGATTTTATGAACTTCTGGAACATTGATATCATACTTAAACCTGTAAATATCCACGTTTTCTGCTGTGAAACTAAACTTGAAAGTAAAACATTTTTTCATGCTTCCTGCCTTTTTGGAGGACTGAAAGGTTAGTATTTACTTACGCCTGTTTTACCTCGTAAGGGAGCATAGTCCGCCTACCATCACTCTCCATCCAACTCTGTCCTGGGCAATCCTTTCCAGTTGCTATTTATCCTGTAAATGTTTACTTCCGATTCCTGACACAGCGTGTTCCTTGGTCTTCCTCTTTCACATTTCCCTTTAGAATTTTGAACTAGCGCTTGCTTCGTAATGCAGTTTGATGACTTCCTCAAGATACGTTCTACCCACCTCCAACTTCGCTTATTTACTCTTCAGTCCGAAGCTGGTTTGTTCTCGTGCATAGTAGGCTATTGTGGATGTTATCCGGTCAATGAACATTGAGTATCTTACGTAGACAACCACTTATAGATACTTGCACATTTCTTATTATGGTTGTGGTAGTTCTTGAAGTTTCAGCTCCATACAGTAGAACTATTTTGACGTTGGTATTCAAGATTCTCACTTGGATATTGGTTGACAGACAGTTGTTTTGAGTCCTATATATTGCTCGACTATAGGAATGCAACTCTTGCTTTGCTAATACTCACCTTTACATCTGCATTGGATCCTCCTTGTTCATCGATGATGTTGTCCATGCAGGTACATGAAAGATCTCTCATTTTCCATAGTTTCTCCATCAAGTGTGATTGTGATGATGTTCTCCGTGTTGTATTTGAGGATCTTGCATTTTCTCGTTTGTGTGTTGAGGCCTACTGCTACAGAGGATGCTGCTACACTAGCTGTCTTCATCTGAGGTTAGTATCAATCATCTAAGTCCTAGGTACATCACTACTACATTTAACGAGATAGAATCCAGCACTTTAATGAACTTACAGTGAACACTAGAACTAGAATAGTGAGCTGGAATCGAGTGAAATACTAAAGTATTTTCTCTAAATATTTCTAATAATGATAACAATAATAACATTAATTTCGTAAATTTTTTCGACTATTTTCACAAGTACAGACCTTGTTAGAATTCATTAATCGAATGAAAGGGAATATAAATAACTTGGAATGATTTTATTCATTTGATAATCTATCTCAACATTGATAGATCCATGCTGTTTTGTTTTTAAGAGTTGATTTATCTAAATCAGTTTCATTAACTCATTAACTAATTTATAGAAAAGAAGAGAGGTAGTAGAATTAGTTAAAAATTAATTACATTAAATAATATTCAGATGACTAGGATGTTAATCGATTAAATTAACAAATCAGACTACTTGTTTAAGCAATGAAGTGAACTACTTCACAATCCTTTTTTATGTTTAAAAATGTTTTTCATCACTTACTTGATTTTACCATATAAAATCAAGGTCTAAATAGGCAATTTACACAGATAACTACGCGATCAAGCTAGACTATTGATTATCATTAATAATAATATCAAATGTATTATTATTACTATTATTAATATTATTGTGTTAAAGCTTGAAATAACTGGGGAAACAAATATGCAAAGTCATTTACTTTTTAAAGAACCAGATAGATGAGCCAATCAATTTAGAATATTAACACACCATTCATTTGTACCTATATATATTACGTAGATAGATAGATAGATAGATAGATAGATAGATAGATAGATAGATAGATAGATAGATAGATAGATAGATAGATAGATAGATAGATAGATAGATAGATAGATAGATAGATAGATAGATAGATAGATAGATAGATAGATAGATAGATAGATAGATAGATAGATAGATAGATAGATAGATAGATAGATAGATAGATAGATAGATAGATAGATAGATAGATAGATAGATAGATAGATAGATAGATAGATAGATAGATAGATAGATAGATATGCATATACATCTGGTGTACATAAAATTGAATCGATTTACTTATCTGTTGACAAGCACAGAAGAACCGTAATTTTTACTTGAATATTTTGGGCATCATTTGAATCAGTTTAAGTTATGTAAATTTTGTTGTTGTCTTTCCCCACATTTTCAATTTCAACATTATTATAATCATTATTATTAGTATCATTGTAATTCCCTTTTTATACCATTATCTAACTGTCTCATTGTTATTCATATAGTTGGAATTTACTAGTGGTCATGAAATTATTATTTGATCGAAATGTTTATTAAAAAATTTGTCTAATTTCTAAAAAGAGTTTCTAACGTGATTTATAATTCGTCTGTTTATAATGCGGAAATCATTTACAAATTAATCAAATAAATTAATCTGAATGCTAATCGAATTATTCATAATTAAATATCATCGTTAAGCATTAACCGAAGGAACTTATAAAATTATTGAAAACTAGGAAACATTAAACAATCCTGGCATAAGACTCTTCAGTAGTTTGCCTTCATGACCCCACAGGGGCTCAAGCACAGAAACTTCAGGCTGAACCTTTAAACTATTGAATCAATATCCAATAGTTTACATTCATTGTTTTCGACCAATTTGTTACATTTATAATTTAACTTCAGCACTATGTCGTATCCATTATGTAGATGAACAAAATATACCTTTATCAGCATCTTAGAAGTTAGATATCGACCATGTTTACTGATTTCTTGGTAGGGAAATATGTGCTGTCCTTCAGCGATCTTTGAATTTTAATTAAAAAACCAAATCTTAAATTTGATTCGACTTTCAGTATAATAGAAGACCATATATATCTCATTTGAGTCTTTACATTAATTACTATTCATTTTTCAACTTTTTCTTACTAATAAAGTCTGTTTAAATTGAATTGAAATGAAAATAATGAGAAAAAAAATCAAATTTTATAGGTAATAAAAAACATTTTTTATTATTGCTATTAATTGATGATAAAATCATCGTAAAGACATACCTACACATACACAATATACTTGATAAATATTAGGTAATCATCTAGGTGTTGTTAAGAAAATGTGTCAATTTTGTGCAACCTAATATTCACAGAGAAATAATTGTAAAACAAATATGTTTAATACTGTTTACTTATTTATTTTCTTCTCACTAATTTCATATTTCCACTTTGTAGAATTAAAAAAGTCTTGTGTATTTGTCTCAAAATCGTTCATCCAAGTTGGCTTATCAACATTTAAGGGGAAATTCTTCGATATTTTCAGTTTATTCATAGATTCAACGTACAATTTAAATGAGTTATAGCATTAAAATACCATGATAGTTTTGAAGACCTCATTCATGATTTCCATTGAAAAAAAATTAAGCAGATCCGTTTATCGGATGAAACAATTACTCATCACCGATTTTTGGTTTTCAGTGGCTTCTGTCAACTGATACCAAACTTCAATGACAATTATCTAAAAATTTATTCATTGACTAAAGTAGATGATAGTATGTATGCGTGTCAGAGAGATAGAGCTCACAGATGATCGTTAGATCCCTATTTGATCTGTTTTCACTTTTAACGGATCCAACGCAGGGTATTTCTATCCTTAGTTCTTTATGGTTTTCTCTTATTGTAAGATAAACACAGTCTAGTCTTTATATTGTGTGTATCCTCGTGACAGTATAAGTCAATAATACATCTTAATGTTTTAATGATGATAACTGAATAATATCAGTCGTAAAGCAGTTGAGTTAGATACTTTATCTGTCAATAATAAAAAGCAGACTAAACACATAATCAATAACTCAGAGTTCTAAAATTATCCACACATACATTTGATGGGTTCAATACTACAGAACATGTTGAACAAGACCATTGTGATGACCTTATCTGTGATTGGTCGTTCTCGAAATCTAAGTTATCTTCACATACATTCGAATTTCTATTAACTGTTTTGTGTTCTATTCAATTTGTTCCCTGTACATTTATAGATCAGATCTACGCTGACACTACTGTTAAATTACAGATTTTCCCTAATAGTAGGTGTAAATAAGTTCTCTATTCTGTTTACCTGAACTACTTCAGTTTATTATGCTTTTCTCTTTTGCTTACCTAGAAGGATACTTGCTTATTTCAACTTATTTGTACAAATTAATTAAATTGATAATTCATAAATGGTTTAATGTCTGTACTCCCGCTCCGATTCGAACAAAACGGTCCACAGGAATGTAAGGACAAATATAATCAATAGAGACTATTGTTGGCAAAGTTGTATTGTTGGATAGCAGTGGATTACAGCATTAGCGCATCATCCTGCTGGAATGACGAGGTAGATGCAGCTGAGGCGTCCTCAATGGGACAAAATGGGTGCCTTGGGTTCCACTGGGAGTCACAATCCAAATATGCGGAAACTTCTGACTAAATGACAATATCGTGACATTCACCTACCACAAATTCAGAGAATTGACTAGCTATTAGAATTTTTTTCTAAATAACTAATGGCCTCTTCTCATGCCATTGAATTTGATTGGCCATTGCAACACAAACATGATCATCTTGCTAAACTACAACTTTTCCCTGTCATCTTATATCCTGATCACCATTAGTGGTGAATTTTAACCGACAATATTTACTAGAATCAATAAAGTTAATATCAGAAATGTTTTGACAGTCTTGTCCTGTAATTTTGATTTCAATAAGTCAGCCTTAGTGATACTGTATTCTTGCTGAAAATTTATTTAAGTGAATATTATCGTCCCTTGTTTTCCTTGATAAATTGAATTTTTATCAATATGTTATCTACTTACATCATACGTCAACCTTAGTTAACTAAATTGTCGCAAAAAACAATAAATTTTTACATTTTAGATAAAAATGGAAATAGAAAAATTGATCTTAATTCGTTTACGTAAATCGTACATCGACTCAAACTTGTGATGTCTGTTTTGTATCCAGATCACTTTGATTATCCATCGGTTAGTCTATCTACTTTGTTTGTTATTCTTTATCTTCTTTTTATGTGAATTCTAATTTAGAAGATAACATTAAAACACAGCTTTTGGTACATTGAAATATAAATCTATCCCTATGATGAGTGGGCGTGTATTTGAAAAGAAAGAGTAACCTAAAATTCAGATAAACTTACATATATAACTAGCCTAGTCTCTTAAATAGAACACAAATGCAAAAAGACATTGAGTCATCTGTTGAAAGATAGATGTATGTGAATAAGAAACCTAGGAAAAAAGAATGATTGACTAAGGAAAATTTATTTCTTTGTTGTTGGCTTCTTTTTCAGGAAAAGTGAAAGAAATAAATGAAATGAATCATATTCAATTCATCTAAAATCACATGATATCCTAGTTAATTGATATAGAAATGATATTGCTGTTTTTGGTTGGGTGATTTTGTTGAGACTGAAAATAATAATAGTAATATACTCGGCGCCCAATATCTGTCAAACTATTCGTTCTAATCTTGACGAATATTCGTATAAATAATAATAATAGTTTTCAACATGCTTTCCACTAAAAATCCGACATTGTTTAGTGAACAATTAGGAGACTATGTAATACTAGCCAGTTGTTCCGTCATACTGCAAGCTTTTTTTAGTAGTACTACGCAACCCTATCACATAAGAAGGCTAACAAAGAATAATTGGCAGTCTGCTTGGATATTCGAATTACCTGTTCCTGCAACCTAGATATTTCAACAAGTTATCTGCTTTTGTTTATGTGAACACATCATTATGCCCACTAGTCGCATAACCTATTTAGGTGTGTTTATGAAAAGTTTATGACCTTTTGCTGTACATGTTACAAAAAAGTACAATCAGACATCGTGGTGACTGGTAATATGCATTGAAAACAATTAACAGTAATCAGATGTCCATTCTTGAACTGCTAACACCTAACTGGCAATCACAATATTTATTGTCAGGATCGATCAAGCAATAAGAAAATGAAACTTACTTTGTGCTAATTCTATTGTGTAACCAAAATATAATATTGAATAAAGTGATTAATGATAATAATAACATTCAACTGTCATTCAATTTAAGTTAGTAGATTTAATTGGAACCAGTCAGTGAATTTACAATGATTCCACCCAAATTACTTTCAGATCATATGCACACACGTAACCACACATGCAAACTCACTAAAGCATGAAAATAGTATCGTTTACATTTATATTTATATTTATTCGACAAAATCCGATCAGTGATATACTTAATTTTAAAAAGACGATAAAAATGTCACTTAATTTTCAGATTACTATGCAAGGCGAAATAATAATAATGCTTTATTGACTACAATACAATTGATTACAGCAAATTATTATTAACACAGAGTTTCCAAAATTTCAACAAAGTCTTCGTTTCATAGGCATTTTTTAAATTATTTACTTAATCGATTACCTCTCATGGGGCACTGGTTTTCCTTCGCTCTCCTAACAGGTGGTTTGAATGTACTATTCATTCTTTTGATGTCCACCTTCAATTTGTGACTCAGTATTCTACGTCCTTTCTCCTTTCTCTTCGCCTCCAGGATTCCAAGTTAGATGTTGTCTTGTGATGCAGTTTGATGACATTCGCAACGTATGTCCTGCCCATCTCCAGGGTCTTTTTCTTGTAGGCATTTAACTTATGAATATTTTCCAAGAGCGGTTAACAACGATTTATATTCACTCTTAAATGTTTACGTTGAGTTTCGCTCCAATAATATCCATTTTCATCGCAGAAAATATTATGAACAACATTCTCTGGATAATGTTCTTCATGGATTAACATATGTCTGGATTTCAGTGAAGCCTAACGAGCGGGTACTGAACAATTATTTCGTCCTAGTTTTTGGACCATTGAATTCTAGCTTAGTAATATAAAGGTTGAGTGCTTCCTAAGAAACATGGGTTCGTCCACCGGTGTGGTTATGCGTAAGTAGTGTTAAGGAACACATTATCATTTAACTAAATTTTTCAAACAGTATCAAAGATATTTAATTATTTTATGTCATCTGATGATCAGTTTTAAAATTAATGGTTTTGTAGAATATAATTAATTGTTCAAACTTTTGTACAAAACAGTAAATGTGTAATAATGCCAACACAATGCATGGCTGATTACATCAATGAACATACACACAGTATAAATTGTTAACATGACCATAAGTCATCGAATGTTAAGATAATTACTGATATTTACAATCGTGAATTAACATTGTTCAATTATTGTAACACAAACAGGATGCTATTTACTACTTTTAATCGATAATCAGCGATTGAAATATGATTGTTTATTCTTCACTATTTGATTCTAATCATTAAGTGTTAGTAATCAATTTCATTGTTATCATAAAAGTACATATCACTGCTTGTAGTCAACCTATTATTATATTCTTATCATTGACCTTATACAAAAATACAAAAATGACCCAATTCATTTGGTTTGTAAATAGGTGTGACATTACATTTTCGTATTATATTTATTCATAAATAGAATAAAACAAGCAAGTCTAGTTGTTTATTTATTGATCAAATGCGAACATAACTATTTATAACCTAGATAATGTGTACATTAATTATAAAAGAACAATAAGAGACATGCATGATTTATTCAGCTGGCTAAGTTAAGAGTGAATATCATGTTATACCAAAAATTTACAGGTGAAAATGTGGTATAATGGTATCATGTTTACTGTGAGACTTGTAAGGTCATATGTGGAGTTGTAGGTGCGACTTGTTAATGATATCTGAGATAAGTTGTCAATATAAGGAGTGGTGTGAGTTCGATGTTTAAAATTTTCTGTTTTTGGTATTATATTATTACTGTAAGTCAACAAACCTATAATTTATGGATGAACCAATAAAATCAAGGATAGAAAATTTTGGATTTTGGTGCAAAATTCGTTCATCCAGATGGTTAAATAGCATTTGGGCATTATAGCTGATGACAGTTCGTGATGAAAAACCTTATTTTAATTCCTAACCTTAAATTCCGATTCCAAATCCTAGTCCTAATTCCTCATACAAATTTATAACCCCTTTTCGACCCTAAACTCCACCTGTAGCTCTTCTAAAATTACTTCCGGTCCCAAGCTCGGGTAAAGGAGAGGGGTTTGGCATGGGGTCAGTAACCCCATCCCGTAGAAAAATATCCTGCTAAAAGCACGCCAATCAGAATAAACAAATTAAACCATTTAAACTCTGCCCTGTGAGTTGAAGGAAAAATCATGACACCTCATGGTGAGAGCCTAGATTCTTCGGAAGTCACGAGGCCGATACCCCCTCTAACAACCAGAGCAACAACTTATGTAGGTACATGGAACCTTCGGCGTAATTTTGACCCTAGTTTGGAGGTGAGTTGTCTCAAAATCACTTTAGAGCTGCTCAAAGGTCGTTCATAAATTATAGTCTCACCATAATAAGCAGTAACTAGTGAGTATGATTCACAGGCCATCATGTCAATCAGCATAATTTCTCCACTAGTCGAGCATGAACGATACCGAATATTTTCAGAGATTAGTCTTCATGAGGATGACGAAGACACATTTGAATTAAGGATATTTTACAGATTCAGATTTAACGTTAGGGCTTAGAAGAAATTGACTGAAATTTATTATTGTGGGTTTTGTCGTAGTTAATACTCATCAACATAATTCACCTGCGATCTTCAAGGAACCTGACGCTTGACGCGGAATACACACTTACATTATCTAGTCAGAAATATTACCAGTATGCTTTTAGCATTCGGATTAACTTTCTGCAGGACAGAGATATCTGCACTGATAGGTAACTGAGTGGTTAGTATGTGTATTTCAGAAGTTACAATATTTACAATTTAAAATAAACCATAATGTCATTGAATAAGATAAAGAGAATTCAGTGAAGAAGAGTTTCTTTTCAACGAAATCATTTACTTAAGCTGTACATTCGTATATATAGTTTTATGGAAAATATATGTCTATAAGAGGATAGAAAAGATTGAATCACAAAAATGGATTCGAGACTAAATAACAAATGAGGTTACGTACTGATCAAAGGGTAAGGAGGGAAATAATTTATGGGTTAGATAATAATCCAATTGACAGATATCAAGAAAAACGACAAACACAAAAGTCATAATAATAGACTGAATAATAATCAAGAAAACTTTTATAAGGTAACAATAATAACTGACTAGAGTTTAAAATGCAAAACATCAATTTAAAAAAAATCAATAATAATCAAATAAAAGTGCAGAAAAACAAATAAAAAAAACCCAGAAACATACCCATCAAAGTAATTAGGGTCAAGGAAGGATGAGAGGTTGGACAAATCGTTTCTGCACACAAAGTTTAGGCTTAAGTTCATGGATTGCCAATGCCTCAGTAGTGCATAAAACACTGACTCGACCTCCACTTCGATCCAATTCCTTTGACTCTGTAGATTACTTTAAAAGAAGAGTTCTTTGGAGGGATGTGTCCACAGTTAATTAAATGCTCCTGTATCGAATTAGTGATTGTTTTACATTCTCCTTTTAAGAGCCAAGCCGGATAGTATTCCGACATGCGTTTGGACAGCAATCTCTTTGTGTGGCCTATGTATTATTATTCAGTATATTATTATGACTTTTGTGTTTGTCGTTTTTCTTGATATCTGTCAATTGGATTATTATCTAACCCATAAATTATTTCCCTCCTTACCCTTTGATCAGTACGTAACCTCATTTGTTATTTAGTCTCGAATCCATTTTTGTGATTCAATCTTTTCTATCCTCTTATAGACATATATTTTCCATAAAACTATATATACGAATGTACAGCTTAAATAAATGATTTCGTTGAAAAGAAACTCTTCTTTACTGAATTCTATTTTTTTATTTACAGTTTATTGAAAAGTAAATTTTAAATATTTTACGCACAAAAGTATTTAGTCCGGGATACTGATAGGGTTTTTTCTAAATATTGGTGTGTTCTGGAAATGCATTCATGTATCGGACGATTCAACTTGCAAATTAAATTATCCAAGTTTCCATGTCGTTATTTTATCAGTTAAAACGTTTGTTCACTACAACACATTCTTCATACCTTGTGTTTACCTCATTATCAGACAAATTCATACGTTTTGTTTCCTATTTTCACAAGTATGAATCGTATACGACCTTGAGATTTAAATACGACATGATTTTTCTCTTTATCATAACAACTACCTAACTAATTTACATTTTTTTGACCGGTTCTATCATGAATTAAGAAACAAAGTACTCAGACGTGTACTCATACGACGATTGTGCATTAGACATTTACTGTCAACTGCTTTTCTTATTTATCAAAATGCTATGACTAACCTTCTTTTAGGACAAACCGTTCTTTTCTATTTATTTCTGATTGGTTAACTTCAAGAGTGAATAAATCAATATATATCAGTAGTGATAATACCAAGTTTTGATAGCAATATTTTCCTATTACATTCTACTAATCAATATGAAATTCAATACAGTAAATTTTTGACAGATTTATGCGTTTATTTTTGAAATTCTATTTCTGAGGATATGGACAGTCAAGATTGAAAGAAAAATAATTTATCTTTACTCCACTAATGATTCTTGTAACAAACACATTTCATACATTTACCAATCACCGATGATATATACTATCTGTCTGTGATTTACCAGTATTTATGCAGTATAAATTTTATTGTTTGTAAACAAAATATTTCACTAATCCCAGATAAAATAAGGATTTATCTAGACTATTATCAACAGTTATATTGACTAGATTTTTCGATAGCGAATGCTGAATCGGCAGGAATATGTTATGAATTCTTTCTATGATTTACTAATTACGAATATAATAATACCGTTTAGTGTGTCTCAAAATTTTCGACAGCTCACTTAATATTCTGATTTATCTTCTATTCACAATTCCAGAAAGATAATACAAACATCACGTAATATCCCGTTTTATTCAGATTGTAAAACTCATGTGATTTTGAGATGGTGAAATTTTTTAGCTTAGGGAGATGATTTCGTTGGATTTTCATTCTGGGTTACACAGTTTAATTGTGATGCTTTTATTATTTTCCAGAATTATATCATTGTTACAAATTTCCACTTCTGCCTGGACTTTATTCTAATAATATTGTTTGGTAAAACAATGAAAGTTTCACAATTAATCTACCTAACTCAAAGAATGAAACTTACATAAAATACAAGACCATAACTAGACATCAGTAATAAGTCTGAATATGTAAAAAATTAGATTTATGGTACAAAACTGAAAAACATTTCCACGATTAATTAATAGTAATTTATGAAAGAAAAAAGTATGAGAGGAGTTAATTGGTTAAGTGGAAGCTTACAACTATGACAATATCAAAATTATAATTCATTAATCAATCAACCATGTAATAAATGAACATTTAGAAAATATTCCTTCAGATTTAACGGATAGTAACTATCCAGATTCCCATCTCCATTTATTAGCCCATTCATAATAAAATACAGTAGATTATATATAACCACTTTTTGATTTGAACGGATAACATTTCACATGATATGTAGTCAGATCATTCACAAAGAAATTAACTGAAAATCATGATTACAAAATGAAAAGTTGTTTCACAACTAAAACTTTCATGGTCAGAAGTACAGGATAAGTTTGTTTGAAAGGTCGAACATCACTTCTATAATTGTTCTAAAAAGTACAAACTTAGGACACAAATTAACGACAGCTTATTTCATTCCTGAGTAGATGTATATCAATCAAATCGTCACTTAGTAATGTGATTTGACTGTAAAAGATTACAATTTTAAATGATGTACTCTGCCTTAAATCTGGCCAATTTCATGGATTATTAATTTGGATTTATAATTGTAGAACCTGATGAGAAATTCGTTGAAAAGAATATTTTTCGTTCATATAATTGTGTTTTAATAGATTAGTTGTTGATAAGCGCTTGAAGTTGTTCAACAATGATCCTTACTTTAACCAATACTCAACGGTTGATTCGGTGAAACTTAAGTTGCATTTGAGGCTAAAATGTATCCCAATTTTAAGACAGTTAGTAGGTTTTTAGTATAAGACAATGACTGTCGACATGAATGGAAAAGCCTTTCAGTTAGGGAATATAATTAACAAAATAGAAATCTTTTCAGCTTATTTACAATCCATCTGAAATTCAAATTATGTTAAGATTAACATTTTCTCTTCACGTTCTGTATGAATCAATGTAATGTGTGGCAACAAGAATGTACGTAGACCTGTACAAAGAGTTCCCATTCTCTACTGTACAGGTGTACACCTTTAATCTCTAAATATATCTTATTTCCTTTCGTATTTGAAGCAGAAATTTGTACTTTTCGATAATTTAAATAAAGATGTCTAAGTAATTTTTAGATAAAAAAAAGGGATTCGAACAGATTATTAAACAATATGTACTTGGCACTGTATCGTCAACTTACCATTGAAATAAGTAGTCTTGTTAAACTGAGTAATATTTGTGCATATTTTAATTTATGAAATCGATTTATTAGTACCAGGTGTGTGTCAAAATAGTTCACAACTTAAGCTGACTTCACTTAGACAAATAGTGAAAACCAGGAAGTAATATGCACCTGTTTAATCTTAGTAGTGAACATCTATGACCACTCCAAGGATTAAAACCAATGGCTTCACACCCATCGGCTTTCATAGTCGTGAAATATTATGAATTAAACGGAATTCGAAATGTTAACTATAATATACTGAACTCAATGATCTGAAGGTTAGAAGCTTCTTTAAATACTTGGATATCCTGGGTTCGATTAATACTGAGGTCACTGATGAGACTACTAATAAGTTCCATATGAAAACAAAGCACGTGAACATAATTTCTTAGTTTTCTGTAGCTATCTAACTGAAATCAGTTTTTTTTATTTTAACTGCGAAATTGGTTAATTCAATTTTTTTATCTTTGTTTAGTTCATAGGCTTCAAATTACAGATTAAATGAGTTTTATTTGAATTGTAACACACGTTATTCAATAGTTAAAACCTGTTTCCGTTTAAATCATTCGTTTCTTTATAGTTACTTCAATTTTTTTAAGCTGTCTAGAAGAGGATTTTTAGAAAAACATCCAAATTCTATTTATTAAAATCTGATGCTTGAAACAACAAGTGAATATCTCACCTTAAAATATATTCACATTATCTAGTGTTGTTTATTTTAATAGTTCTATTTTCAAGAAATATATTTCTTAATTTGCAAGTTTGAATTCACGAAAACCTGGTCAATGAGTGTGTATCGTGTCTTATCACGTCTACAATATTTCATCTAAAAGCGTACATATAATTCGTACGCTAATCTCTAAAAGTTATTCTAACTTTGTATTATGAATATTGTAATCCAGTTGTAATAATCTGTCATACACTGAATAAAAACAAACTCAAAAAATCTTAATAAATATCCGATTTCATATGAAATCACTAAGTCTACGTTAGAGTGTGTTGTGGATTGTTCCAATGATAACATCTGTAATTATAGTAACAATAAAATAAGCACGCATATCTTCTGTGACATTAAACGTTGATGTAAATGAGTTGTAAATAAATTTGACGATGGGCATATTGTTTTAACAAATTCTAATTAGTGCAATAATATCCTTTATATCCGACGACTATCTTTCCAATGTATCGTGCTGATGATATGTTACCGTAAATTATACACCAAAGCTAATTCAGATAGAGGATTGATAGTACCTAGATATCTATCGCAAATCATTAAGCAGTGGTGAACGGCTTTTCGATGTCTAGTTTGAGACTTTCGAGCAGTAGGAGTCTATAATTTCACACAATATTAGATCAAGCAATGTTAGACCTCGTAGTTACTATGGTGCCTTTGATCCATTAAGTTGAAATCCCATGATTCACATATTTTTACCTAAAGTCACTTTATGGTATATAAAATGTTGCTTACTGAGTGTCATAAAAAGCTACAATTGATTTATTTGCTTGGTCGACTATTCAAGGTTATAGTGAGTTCTATTGAGAAGCCGTTACCAGTGGAGTTCAACAGTGTCAGTTGTGAAGCAATTACTCGCTGAAGACAATAATAGACGGTCGCAGAGTATCGTGGATTGGTTGAAGTTAGACAATGACACAGTTGGATGTCGGCCCAGTGGTCTTGAGGTTAAGCGTTCGTGTGTCAGACAGAAGGTCCTAGGTTCGAGTCCCTCATGTGAGATCGTGGATGTACACTGTTGAGGAATGCCGTACCAGTACGAATCGGCCGTCCAGTGCTTCTAAATCTTCAACTATTAAGATTACTACAACTTCCACAAACCCACATTTTAATGTACCAATCGTACAGAAAATGAATAAGTTGTCTTCAGTAAAATTTTGAAGTTTAAACTAGTGGATGCGCATATATATATATATATATATATATATATTACCTAGACTGGTTTAAATCATCTATCGACATGACTCTTCGTGTGGATTTTGAAACCGAATGAACATAATCAACGTTTTAATTTATCAAGAGAATTTTGTTAGGTTAACCATGAGCTTATCAATTACATACATTTATAGTCTACTGACATGATATAGAATCTTTAATTTTAAACTATTTAAATAGTTAATAATGGGTTTCGAGTTTAATCACTAATTGTTCAATTGATTAATTGATTGTATCTATCATTGGTATTATCAGGACTCCCGTTCGAATGTTATCTTGCAAAATTTATGATGTGTCAAATTTATTTTTTTCAAATCACAGTTGTCCCATACTCAATTTTTACTGTCAGAAACATTCCTGGAATTCAACAGAAACCAGTCTTCATTAAGATCACTTCATTTTGCGTATTCTTTTCGACTTTTTATTATTTTTATGGACAGATAGTCTTCTTAACTTAATTTCATCACTAATCACCCAGACAACAACAATTGTATGTATTCGATGATTTTCAACGACACCAGTTGCCAATGAATGTCTCAGTCTTGCATGATCTTTGAAGTACTCACGTCCCCCTCACCAACACCACTGAAACATGACCAATTTGTCATGGTATCTCTATCATTAATTAATATACTTTCTAACATTTAATTAGCTGGGTTATATAGAGACGGAAGATAAGGACTATGAAGAAATCTTTGTTGATAAAGCCAATTAGTTCCACATTTAGTTAATCAGTATATGTAGGTTACAGGACTGTCACATGTCAATGGTGACTTTACTCAGAGGAGTAATTCTCTTACTATCATTAATCAATCTGGAATTGTCATTTACTTACCCGTTTATCATTTTTTCAATGTTATATCTAAACAGAATTCATGAATTTCCCGGGAGTCTTTGCCAATTGTAGCCTAGCTCAGTTCGCTTATTTATTGGATGGTTCACGAACATGTTCACTATATATATATACTGGAAAACCAGAGTGAAAAGGACCTTTGTTGTGTTATGAATTATGGCTCATCAGCACTCACAACTCCATTCATTCATCTATTCAGTTGCAATAAAATACTTCACAATTTTGAATTGAGATAATTTTTCGGTGCTCAGGACAGTCCTAGTTTAGTAGAATCAGTAACGATGGTGTTTTACTTCAATCTAGGAAGATTACACATATTCAATGTACTATAGAGGTGTTTTTAATTAATAATCTGTAACCTATGAAGTCGATCAAATTTGACATAGTAGAGCAATGTGCTGATAACATTATGGAAACTTAGTGTAGATTATTAATCAAAGTTGGGAAGCATGAACAACGAAATGCTAATGCTAATAGACAAATGGAAGCTAAACAAACAGAGGGTGTTCACTTCCGTGTTCTAAGATTATCCCCTTATGGTATCAAAGAAAAATAAAAATCGTCTCATAGTGTTTCCAATGTTCCCTAAATTAATATCATAAGGATGATGGTTGTGGTGATGGGAATGACCTTGATAAATAATGCAGACAAAAGCTAATTAATATTATATTCACAAGAGATAAATATGTACATAATTTTTCTCAAGTTGTATTTATTGTCTAGACATAGCAACATTTATCATTTAAACTTTGATCTGAAAAATGTTATCCCTTATTATTATTAATAAGTTTTGGAATTTTCTGTCGAAGATTTTTTATTTTGGCCTAGTATGCTGATTAGTTACACGGTTGATACACTTTAACGCATACGCACACGCATATGCACATATGACATAGGCAAGTAATGATAGTTTCATCTTTACACACTGGCTAGTATCTATTTAATAAGACTCATTTAAGCCTTGACATTATCACCTTTTGATCAAAAATCTTAATCATGCATAATAAATAGCCGATCATAATGCGAGCATGTGTGTGCGTTGTATGAGTGTGTGAGAGTCAGAGACAAAAATGAAAAAGAATATATATCTCTTTCTCGTTTACAAAAAAAGCAACAACACTAACACTAAATCAAAGATAATGAATAATGACAGAATATAATGCTGAATTCTGCAGAAAAAACATCCATCTAATGAATTGGTTAATTTTTCACGGTGACTAAAAATATTAACATAACCGATGTTATTCGATTCTCTCTGAAGTTATTACATGTGCAACACAATTTCGGCAATAAAATAACTACTTCAGTTAATGATAATTTCAATGATTATTTAAGTTGTCTACTGTGATCACTTACTGTCCCAAATGAATGACGATAACAGAAAATATTTGCTGCCTTCTGTATTCTGGTTAGTTTTAGGAGTAACACTTCACGCTATCGAACTAAATAATACACAGATGTAAGTTCTTGAAAAATCTCATAGTAGTTAAATGAGAATTTTCAACTGTTCAATCATGAAGTGAGTTTTACTAAATAAAAAAGCCCACTATGCACAACAATCTTAAGGTGGGGGTAATGCCGATAGTTCTTCGAAAAAATCATCGAAAATTGGGGAAATGCTCACTATACTTCAAGTAATCAGTGTTCTTCAGGACATTCTAGAAATTTTTTTAAAAAATGACGGATTTATATTATATCTTAAATGAATGTTTATCAAATATGTTATTAATTTTAATACACTTTCCGAAGCTTCAATACCTTCAACGTCACATGTACGCTCACAAATAGCTCAACTTTCTGTGCATTAATTAACCAGCAAATAAATGATTTTTTCATGATTTATACTTTCTCATTTTTGTCTTCCGAATTCGAGAGCTGAATAATTTTAAAAAAACTATGACTCAGTTAGACATTTTGTGTTCAAGCGCTCAATCTTTTTTTAAAAAAGGACTAACCGAGAACAAAAATGATTCAAATGTCAAACTTGTTTCATTTGTTTGGTTGATAATTTTGCTGAAGGTTATGTATTCAGAATAAAAATGAAATTAATAAAAATCATTTAATTAAAATACAAACGAGTGATTTTCCTATGATCTGGTTGCATAATTTATTAAAAGCAGTGAGGTTATTGAGAATTTAGTTAGTAAAATCTGATTAAACAGTTAGACAACAATCTGATGATATCGATCGTAAATTGTGTGACATCTTGACAATAGTCAATAAGATTTACGCGAGATTACAATCTGAATACTTAGTTCGTCAAATAAACAAACTCAACTCATTCTCAGACAAGAATCTTAATAACTCAAACCAGTCTTGGTAATTACTAAAATCAATACACATCTATACACACAGAAAGTCAGCAACTAAACGCTTAATTTTGAAAGTAAACCAATTACAATTTATTGATTAGTATGAAAAGAATGAAAATTTAGTGACGAACTGTCCGCAAAATAGTGGTGGTACTGTTTTGATAAATTGTTGAGATCAAATAATAAAAAGATTACATGTAGATAAGTTTTTAAAAGAAACATTACTCATAAAGACGCTACTGGAAAATTTGAACAAAGGTTGATAGTAATTGTAAGAAATATTAGAAATAAGTCAGTCATTGACTATAGCCTGCACTTGGAATAACCACCACCTGAATCAATTATCCCAGGACTGTATGGAATATAGTCCTTTGACATTCTAGCTATAATCTTTGTTTTTGCTCTTTTCAAAATGATAAAGGGAACTATGTGTATGACATCCCATTTTTTCGATTAATTTATGAAGCGATTCCACTCTATTTGCGGACAGACTACCATATGTGCTAAATTAATATAATTATATAATTGTACACCTTCAGTAAATGATATCACTAAACAGTAATTGTTTACTGAATACTCTGTATTCGTGTTTTATCGATCCTAAGTTAGCTGAGTTCATAGATTAAGAGAGTCTGCTAGAATTAGGTTTGAGTATCTATCTAGAAGTTATTCACCAAATACGACAAGAATATTTTATAGTTTACATTATGAATTAATATTAGTCAGTCAACTATTGAGAACTAGGAAAGATTGAGCAGCTGTTTCGTCCCAGTATAGGATTTTTCAATAGGATTAATCCATGATACTATTGAACTCAATTGTAATCAGAGGAGTTGGTCTATCAGAATTTCAAAATCTTTTAAAAACTAGTCAAAACTAAAAACAAAATTATTAAATTATCAATGTAGTTTTTATAGGTGTTTCTCACCATGAGATCTGAAATTAGTACTTCTAACCAGGTGAACAGTATTAAATGTAAACGAAAAAGTTATTTTACTTCTAATTTTCCAATGCTTCTCTAATCAATTAATTTTTATTTCTTGACAGAAACTTTTTTTCTTTAGAATTATTAACGATTTGATTATATATTGCTATACCATAAACTAGAAGTGCATACAAACATACAACAACTTATAATAAATTGTTCAATATGTTTATGTATACATCTATATATGCTGAAATACCGGTTATATATATATATTCTGTTCTATGAATACATTTACTATGGAATTGACAATATCGATCAGTTAATGTCTAGACATTTATTCAACCAATCATATCCATTGGCAAATATCCATTTGGCGAATATATGTAAATTTATGAGCTAGTTCTATTCATACGTATATCATGCATCTTATAAATCGTAATTATAAATGACCTACAGCTTATTATAAATTAAAACTCTATCATTATGTAATAGGAATTAATGATTATTGTTTAATGTATTAATCTATTCTGTTTTGTTTTGTTTTTAATCAAAAAAGAAACTACTTGATAGACATTGTTTGAAGTATTGAAAAAAATATAAGATCAAAATGTACACGTACATATAGTTTATATTAGATTTGATAAACGAGATATTTTTAAAAATTCCATTAGAATTTAATATTCAACAAATAGATATATCAAGAGTGAGATAGTCATCACCAGTAGAATTGTATAAATATCATCCAATATCATAAATTAATTGAAATTGAAATTATGTCATTGAATGCTTATCCAGTTGTTCGATTGGTTAAACTTTCACTACAAGATCTAACGGTCCTAGGTTCGATCGTTAGTGGATTTATGGGTTTACATTGATAATGATTTATATAAAGAGACGAAACAACTGCCCAGTGCTCCGATGGTACCCTGAAATAAACTTTTAATCAATAAAACATATAAATTCAAATAATATTTAAAGAACACACTATCAATCAGAAAAACTCAGATTCTATCACGTATAAAGTTCAGACACTTGATTAAATTAACTCCTACATTTATTCACTCATCAGATATATATAAATTTTTCGAATTTGGGTACAACAAGAGGATGAAACAAATAACAGTGATTTCTTTTTTTGACAAAAAATCATGATTAGTTTTTATTTTTCTGACATGTATAAATGCTTATTTGTAGGTATGCATGTATGTGTGTTTGTTTATTTCTGTTTCTGTTTTATTTTTTTGCTCGTTTATCGATTTGCGACCATACTTTGTACTGAAATGATTGTAAATGAATTATGTTTTTTATTTGTTGATAAAAATATTTATAATGAAAAATCAATTAAAAGTCAATAAACTATTTCATTTCAAGAGATCAATGAAGATTTTTGGAAAGAGAAAAATAATAGTTAATATTTCCCCACTGTTTATCTTAAGGACTGGAAGACGTGCCTCTTTGGTGAATGGTCACTAAAAATTACTATTTCTTCTCAGGTTTTTCTGAATACTCTCTAGCACTAGAATTCAGGAAACAAATTTCAACCTGTTTGCAACTCACTAGTTAAGTGAAAATAGATTACAGGTTTAACTCAAATCTAGTGCCTTTCTGTTCGAACTCTAAGGCTTTACTTACTAAGCCAATGAATTTGAAGTTATGAAAATTCAGCCAATAATATTAACTACCAACCACTAAAAACAAAGTTATGATATTAATCAACTATTTCATTCTAAAATGAAATGTTTAGAAAGTGGACATCTATCAAAATGCTAGAGATTGAACTTTGGGTCTTTAGTGATCAGAGTGAGCGCTTAACCTTCATGGCACCTAGTTGTTGATATTATATACAAATTATTCATTAATCATGATTACATATTTATGCAAACATCCATAAACACAAAATAACAAAAATTGCAAATATTTTTTCATGATTATTGTAAAATAGTTCTGTTTGAGTTCAATTAATCTTTTTAATTAGATTTAAAATACTTTTTAATTTTTTTAAATTTTAGATCTTGATTACAATAAAGTAAGGTTACAGTTATTTCCATTAGATGTGATTAATTAATTATTAACATTTTAATTAGAGAAAGTAAAGAATTTGAAAACAAACTATCAATAAATCACCATATTAAACACGTGGTTACATGTTTAATTTTTTATTTTTGTTTTTAGTTTGTTTGTTTATTTTTAATCCGAAGAAAATAACTAAAGTAATATTATTAGAACAAAGGAATATATAGATTAGTTTTTATAAACAATTGTTTACGAAATATACTCTTAATCTGTTGGTCAGATACCATCAGCAACAATTTATTTTAGCAGAGAATAAACCAGATTCCAACTGAAGAGGATATTAGGAAAAGACGCTGAAGGTGGATGGAGCACACATTGAAAAAATTACCAAATTACATCACGAGGCAAGCTCTAACTTTGAATCCTGAAGGGAAAAAGAATAGGAGGAAAACCAAGGATCAAAGGAATGAATGGAACTTGTAAACAAGTGGAAAGGGGAACGGAAGTGAGAGTTTGTTAAACAGTCTTGGTGGACAGTCTGTGAAACTTTATGAGGGGTAACAGTATGTAGATAAGTAACTGATCAGTTCGTTGAATTCAAATTGAACTATTCATCAAATAGTTAAATGATCAATATTTCCCTTTACATTCTGATATTGCTTTGATCAGCGATGGAATCAGTGTTTAGTGTATAAATAAACATTTACTCACATCTTCGTATTCTTCATTGTATCGATCTACATCGGTCTTGTCCTACTGAACAAGTAGCATGTAGAGGTTTTTTTCACTTTGTCAAGTAATTTTTAACTAAAGCACCAATAAGAACCAGGAATCCATTAGACAAATATGTTATCGTCAATTAAAGTAATTAGAACATATTTGACATACTTTAAGTGATCACTTTATTTACCAATGCACCACTCTGTGGTTAAGATAAGTTTATATTAGATAAAATCTTCACAGGTTGTATTGATAAAGTATGAAACCAACCAATGAAATTATTAACTGTTCAATTGATCTGCTGTCAGTAAGTCGAGTCTTCTATCTTTGTGAAAAATGATCGTCATGACTTGATAAACAATCAACATTTTAGCTTTGTTCAAATTTACTATCTCATAAATTAATATTAATATGCTTTATTTGTCTTTTTTTCACAACTATTATCAACACTGTCTAGTCTGCCTCCTACCACTTATATTTCTATTGTCATTTCTGTTATGGATGAGTTATTAGATTGACTGCCTGTTTGGACATCTGGGCTACCTGTTTCTGCCCTCTAGATATTTTAACAAATTATCTGTTCTTGTTTGTTTTAAAGCATCATTATGTCTATTAATTGCACAACCTATTCAGCTACAAAAAATGCAGTCGGAGACATTGTGGTGGCTAGAAATATGCAGCTGAACGAATGTACATTATTCGGATGTTGTTTCGTGGACTGCTAATTTCTAACTGGCGACCACTCAATATTAGTCTTCAGGATCGATCAAGAAGTAAGAAATGGAAACTTGTTGGAATACTTGGTGCTGAGAATTCTATATTGTATCCAAAAATATAATATTCAACAATGTTTATAATAATAAATAAATAAATGGAAACTAGACAGTTTATAAGGAATTATACGGACGCCAAGCTGATCTCTTTGTATTGAATGAATCTCTCATTAAGACAGTCGTGTGTGGACAAAGTCCCATCTTATGTCACCCATTGCATTTATCAGTTTACATATATGTGCCCAAGCACACATCGTAAGAGCAGGAAGGATAGTTAGTGTCCGCATCACTGAGCACATTCTACAGAAACTTAGACTAAGAGGACAGTATGTCTTCAGTATTGTAATCTCACTCCATGTGCTTGACAGTAGCCATGGTGTTGATATCTCAAACTCTTTCAAGATAATCAATAAAGAAAACGTCACATTTACTATAGATTGCCTAAGCAACTGCCATAAAAAGACTCGAACCAAAATGATGTATCCGAAAAAATTCAGTTATCAATCTCGCTTTACCATAGTGACCTCATTAATTAATGTTTCTTACACAATTCTTTTCGTAAAACTGATTATTAATTCTCAATTCTTATGTGGTCTGTACTCAATTAGTTAATATTTTAAGAGTTATGCAACTACAACATTAATATATTATTTATAAATAATTCTGTTTCTATGTTCTTTGTTGTTTATTCTAGAATATTCTTGTGTTCAACCAATAAATATTCACATTATTTGGCATATAATCATCTTTTATCGTTCTTCCATACTTATTTCTCTTTTTAATAGTCATCATCAAAAAGAATTTCTCCAATGTTATGATATAAAATATTTAAGCTGATTTGTAATGATTAATACTATTATATTTAGGTGGTAATCAGCTGACGAGAAATCGTCATTATATAGCAAATTCATGTTATTTTGCTATAATAATAATTCTTGCTTTAATCAAATTTACAAATGAAGAAAGTTTTACTTAATTAGTAATTAAGTTGGTAATTACTGAACAAGAAAATGACTTATAATCCGTCATTGTCTAGAGCTTTCCAGAAAGTTTTTGTTGATCTCTAACTAAACAAAGTTTTTTAGCCTATTCTATGCTTCTAAAGAATTCTTTGAAGACTATCAACATCATCCTTTTCCATTCAAAAATTATTTTTAATTAATTTTAGACGTTTTATTTAGTCTGATGCTGTAAATGTTCCAGTTTTTTACATATTTATAAAGATTCATGATCTTATATGTATAATCAAACGAGTTTTAAAATCTGAAGAATATAGAGTAGATAGAAGTACTTCTCTGTTCCTTATTATGTTCTAATTAATAATTTGGTAGATCAGTTAAGAATATTGGATGGGCTATCGATAGTCCTGAAATATCCCATATACAACATTCATTATTTAATGGGAATAAGTAATATAGGGGAAAATCCCATCAATTCTCACTTTTTAAATTCTTCCTTCTATGAACCTTTGTTTAAGAGCCAATGTTATAACTAAATGAATGTAAATTCTGATTAGCAGGACTAATAACCAATCAAGGTATCTCAATTTCACATTTAAACGTGTACTTTTGTTCACTAATTGTATATTTCAACTAGAAACATTAGTTTACGAAGAAAGTACTTTCGAAAGAATTAAATAGCATCACATGAATGGTATCAAACAAGAATGAGAATTCAAGGAATTGTGTATGTTAAGTACACTTCTTTGATTAATCAAATTAAACATTCATGTTCGTAAACTTTTGGTATCCATAAAATGAAGTACAATAAGATAAAATTTAATATATTAAGGCAAATTATGTTAAAAAGGTCAATTTGGGCAATGAAAAGTTCTTTTCCATTAATCCTTTTGATAAAACTATACAGTTATCAATTTAAATTGATGACAATTCTTCCTTTTTCACTTAGAAATTTACATTTTGTTTTGTCAATTAAACTATGTGTCTGACAGCAAATACGTATGCCTTTAAAAAACATTTAATCTTCAGATCGACTTCGTAGGTTGTTTAGGAAGTAGACACAGATATTTTATCACATTTAAAAAAGATTCAAGTCTATAAAGCTTTCTACAGATATATATATATATATATATATATATATATATATATTCGGTAGTTGGTAAATAAAACGCTGATATTGAATTCTATATTTTTGAACAGTTGTTTTAAATTACATTTGGTTTTGCGATATGATAGAGTTTGAATGCTGTCAACCAATATATAATCGGTTGTATAATATATGATAAAGTTTTAATAAGAAATCCAATAATCATAATATTGATGTTTCAATGTCGTTGATTATCAGGTCGACAATTAGGACAATTCAACTTATTTCTACTACTGTCACTTGACGTAAATTTAGTCGTTTTTTTATTTTTATTCAAACTAAAAAATGTTCATACAATAGACATTAGTAATTACAATGAGCATAGCATTTCACTCTCCTTCCCTATTAATTAGCATAATGTCAATTCAATATTACACATCTCGACTGGATTGCATGTCGCCGTCATTGATAACGTCATTAACGATAACACAGATGGTCTAACACCCTGTCTGTATTTATTTTTTTAATAGGTCTAGGGTTTTTAATCACTAAGTGCTGTTAATGGATCACTTGTTAAATCATCTGGTCACGATTAACTGGTTTTTTAGAATGGTAACATCCAGTCAATGATTAATTTCAGATTTTATCAAAGTGCAGGAGTGAAATTGTTCAATCTTTAATATTGATTTGATCCTTAATTTAGAATTTAATGATTATAATAGGATTAAATGTTAATACTACATTTGTCACTAGAGTTAGCACATACAGAATTTCACTCAATTAAATGTTGTGGAATTGTTATCTGGTTTCACTACATTTCAACATATTATGCGCCTGTTTTTAATCAAAAATCCAGTAATAACATCGGATAAAATATTTTCTAATTTTATTTTTATGCAATTTTCGGATGCTTTTTTTAAAATAGTAAAGTCAGTTTGTTTCTTTGTTAAAGGTTTCCTATCAATTTTTTTTTATTTGATAATGTTTCATTTGAGATTGGTTGAAAATGAATTATCTCTGGAACAATGGTTTATACAGTATATCGAACAAGATTTTGTAATTTTGCGTTGTAGAAAATCAGCTTATCCTGTTGTATCAACTTCAAGTTTCAATCAGTTTTTCAGGATTGGAGTTTGGAGCTTGTTGAATTTTTTTGATATGTCAAACAGATTCCAGTTAGACAATCATTGTTTCATCCTTCTCTGAGATTACTCAGCAGTAAGCATCCACGACTTCTAACGCGATAATGAAATCAGGACTTTCGGTCTAGCGCGAGAACATTTAACCTCTAGATTACTGAGCCAGAACCCAACTGTGTGAAGACAATGAAACATGGTCTCACAATATCGTGGATTGACTGAAGTCGGACATTGACACCACTGACTCAGTGATCTAAAGTCTCAGCATTTGCGTACGAGACTGAATGTCCTGGGTTCGATCCTCAGTGGCGGGGCCGTGAATACTGATAAGTCTTCTAATCGAACGCTAGATTTGGTTACTAAGCTCTCCTATTAATCTTCAGGCTAAATCTACACAGCGACTTGAACACAAGAGAAGAGGCACGAAATAAGGAAGAAATGCTTTAATCTAGGGTTCATTTATGTACAGAAAACCTAGAGCTTTTATAGTATTTTAGATGACCTTGGGTTTCCAGAAAATTCTGGAGCGCTACTAAACATAGTAGCAGTATAGGTAACCATCCAATCGGAAACTCGACATTGACTTTCCACTATCTAAATGTTTCTGGCAAAACTTCCAGTGAATGTTGATTGGGTAAGATGCTTCTCAGAGTTTTCAGAGCCTTTTATGGCTTTTTTCGAAGTTTTATGGATCTCCTCTACACCCCCTAGCGGTAGACTCACTCGATTATCTACCGTGTTTAGCGTCCTTTTCTCTCTGTGTATTCGATTGACGTGTCTAGTTCACGTTCCAAAAGTCCCACTCACTTTGTACAAAACATTTCACATTCTCTTTTCAATGACTCCCGGTTCCCAACGATTTTTCCCAATGTATGACTTGACGATCACTTCATCACCCACGTTAAAACTTCGAATATTCTGATTTTGTCTTCGTCCATCTATTAGTTTAAGTGGCAACATGGCGTCAAATATAGTTCAGACGCTTCTTCCAAACGTTACTTCAGCAGCGGACTTTCCATCTGAGACGATAGGGTTAGGAGTAGTTCTATAAGTTGTAAAAATTCTGTAATTACCTCAGTAGTGCTCTTTTGAATGTGTCCACGAAGCCCTCTGCCTGTCCATTTGATTGAGGGTGATAGGGCGGAGAGCATATATGTATAATCCCATCAATGTTGCAGAAGTGTTTGAATGATTCTGCAGTGAATTGTGAGCCATTATTGGTCACTAAAGTCTCCGGAACTCCAAAACAGCTAAACAGTTCAGATAACTTACTGATAATTTCACTGGCTATGCAATTCGCCATGGCATAGATTTGTGGCCATTTTGTGAGTACGTTCACTATGACCAGGAACATTCTTTCTCGTATTTGGGCCGGCAAAATCTGCGTGCAGCTTCTCCCAGGGACTATTAGATTTTTTCCGTTGTTGCGGTTCACACTTTTTAGACTTGGCTTCTTGCAGGCCAGACGAACATTTGTGATATCTAGTTTGTAGGCTAGCGAGCATAGCTTTGAGCCAACGAATTCATCTTATTGATGCCGAGATGGCCACTGTGTATGGTGCATATATATTTGGTGCCCTCTTGTACCAATATTTATGTGTTGAAATAAATAAATAAAGTGTTTTTGGAGCAACAATCCTGTCACCAAACATAATACAGGAATCGACCATTATGAATGAGTCCCGTCGGCGAAAACATTGTAGCATTCCTCCATAAAAACGACGGTTCGGCCACTTGATGAGAAGGTGACCACTAACTTCTCTTAATAGCTTGTCATTTTCCGTGGCTTATTTGATAATTTCGTAAGTAGCTGGTAAACCATCGACTGCGTCTTCCAATACTCGATGTACTTCTGTTTCCATCTCAATTACTGCCACCAAAGTATCTTCTTCCCGGTTCCCTTGTGAACCAATCAGTCTAGATAAAGTGTCAGCTTGTCCAAAATCAGTAGTGGGCTGGTACTTGATCTTGAAGTCATAACCTAAGAGTGTAGTTACCCACCGTTGTAGTCTATGACCCAAAATGGCTATCAATGGTTTATGGTCAGCTAATAGAGTGAACCGGCGTCCAAATATCATCGTGTGAATAATCGACAATGCTTTCTTCCCGATCTAACTGTAGTTAACGACCTAGCCGCATATGATATGGCTTTCTCAGATCCATTCGGCATGATGAGAGAAATAATTGCTCCAACGCCGTAGTTTAAAGCGTCTGAGCTACTAAAATAGGTAAGGATGGATCGTAATGGGCAAGCAACAGATCCGAGGATAGTATTTTCTTGATTTCCTCAAAACCAGATTGACAATTTGCAAACTAATCCCATTTTTCATTCTTCACCAGAAGGTTATTCAAGGAGACACGTAAGTGATGAAGGTTAGGAATTAAAGCTCCATAATGATTAACGAGTCCCAAAAAGGATCGTAGTGTAGGGATATCCGTCGATCTTGGCATAGTTTGCCCTGCCTGGATCTGGTCTTCTGCCATCTTTGTCGATTATAAATCCGAGGTAGCGTACCTTTGGCAAACGAAAGTTTCATTTCTCTGGCTATTCGGCTATTCGTGACAGCACCTGGTTGAGCCTCTATTCTAAGTCTATTTTACCTACTCCCATAATTATTATATCAACCAGAAAAGCTGAAGCACCTGAAACACTCTGTAGCATAGTATCCATTACTTTCTGAAATATGGATGGGGCCGTCTTAACTCCGAAAGGTAGTCGATTATACCGGAATAGGCTCTTGTGTGTGTTTATAGTGGGCAGATCTTTACACTCGTCAGCAACAGGAATTTGTAAATGGGCTTCCAATAAACCCAACTTTGCAAAGAGCTTACCTCCATTCAGTTTAGCAAAAAGATCTTCAGGTAGGAGTGATGGATACTGATGAGTTTCTAGGGCTTCATTTAGACTGGTTGAGTAATCGGCATGTAAACGGACTCTACCATTAGTCTTCTTTACTACCACTATCGGTACAGCTCATTCTGGGAAGTTCATCGGTCCAATAATCCCAATTCATGGAGTCGTTTTAGCTCTTGTTGAACATCTGGGAGGGCAGCATATGGGACAGGTCTCTTAGGTCGGAACACTGGCTCCGATCCCTTTAAATTCAGTACATTCTCCAAGACCCTCACTAAGTACCATTTTATATCTTTTAAATAACGCTTCCACCAACTTTTTCTCCTTGACTTTGGACGTACTGACGTTGTTACAGATCGAGTTTATGGGACGATATGTTAACTTCAACCTTCCTATCCAGTCAAACTCCAATAAGTCTACTGATGGACGTTCTATCAAAGATATTACTCCCTTCTCCGTAAACTCTGTGACTGTGACTTCACAGTGAATCTCACCAGCAATGTTTAGCGTTTCGCTGGATGCACTAAGTGTTGATTGATGAGTTGAATATATTCGCGGTCTCCTGACTTTCTCCTACATTCTTCTGCTTATAAGTGTCATATCGGAAGCTGTGTCTGACTGTAAGCAGACGTCACACCCATTAATCTTGAGAGAAACATACTTTCTACGGTTATGGGAGCCGGTTCTGTCATGAGCTACCGTTACTTTGGCTGTTCGCGGCTTGAATCTTTTAGGATACACTTTCGGTTGACGGCGTTTTCAGGTTTCGCGATGACTTTCTTTGTGCCCTTTTCTGGAACGCGTAGTACAACGATGATTTTGAAGTGGGCAAAACCTTTTGCAATGCCAACCACCACAACCAGCATGGGGATGATGGTTTGCTACTGTCAATACGATAATTCTACATGCTAGAACCTTGTAAGACTTTTCACTCAACTGCGTTGGCGTGAAGGAAACGGTTACCGTTCTCTACCATTGAGGTCTCATGCTTCAAATTCACTAACCTTTGGCATACGGCAGTTACTTTCTGTAGAGTCATGCTGGGGCGATGTTTGAGCTTGCTTAGGATTCTCGTTCGGGTGTTAGCATCCTCGGGTGAACGCAGGCTACAAACAAATACCAGACATTTAACCTGGTCTTCTGTCATGGAAGACAACTTGAACCTCTCACATTCTCGGTTCAAAATTCCTTCATGTTTCGCCCAGTCATCTCCTGGTTTTTTCGTTATCTTCAAACATCGGTTACTGACTTACTTACACCTGTTACTCCTAATGGAGCATAGGCCACCGACCAGCATTCTCCAACCCACTCTGTCTTGGGCCTTCTTTTCTAGTCCCATCCAATTCCTGTTCATTTTTCTCATGTTTATCTCCATTTCCCGGTGTAATATGTTCTTTGGTCTTCCTATTTACCTTCGGCCTTGAGGATTCCATGTGAGGACTTGTCTTGTGACACAGTTGGGTGCTTTCCTCAATGTGTTCAAGCATCTGTAACGGATATTAAATAGAGATGATTGTTCTCCAAAGATTTGAGACAGGGTCTCAATTGTTTCATCAAAACTAAAGTCTCGTGGGTTCTTCAGGAGAATGAAGTTACTATAGAGTTCATGTTCAGTTGCCCCCAGTTTTCTTAGAAGTATTCTGACTTTTGAGGCGTCATCCAGTCTACAGAGATCAATATAGAGCAAATATTCATACTTCTTAAACCAAGAATCAAAAGTTACGCCTGCTACACCATGAAAATTAAATTCATGGATTGCAGTAATGACTAAATCAGTATGAGATACATGTAATTCAACAGGAGCAGGGTTTTGCTAGGATAGGCACAATTTCTGCATGAGAGTATCCATGATTCTGATTTAAGACTGTTCAAACCACTTCTCTTGACGCTCCATATGAGGTTCTAAGTACTCCAAAGAAATATTCATCGTAGTTTTCCCCATCGACACCGATAAGTCTTCTAATTGAACGCTATATTATATTCCTAAGCTCTTCCATTAAATACACACTTCTGAGAAGTCTCGTAGAAGGACAAAACAACCGTTCTTTGATATTTGTCTAACTTAGATTGATTGATGATCTCATTAGAATAACTTTTTCAGTGTATGATTAAATCGATTTACAAAATTGGTTTATACAGTCTATTGATAATGCTGTTTAGTAGAACATGAAAAGATGTTTATTGTAAAATTTGCTATATATTGGAGTTTTAAACAGTTATCAATGAATGAATGATATATGTATAAACCAAACAAAAAAACACTTGATAATTTATAATTTAGAAAACCGCCAAAAATGAATTAATTCCTTTTTGATTAATGTCTGATTATTTGTATTTATTCCGTTGATACATTTAAAAAATAAATAGAATCACTTATGTGTTGAATGGATAGTACAATTTGCTAAGTTTAAGAATCCTGAACCAGAATATCAAAAAGCTTTTAATGATGAACTTTCTGCATTCCGAGAAAGAATCAGAGCTCTAGCAAAAGTTCGTTTAGAAGAAGCTATGATGCAAATTGAAGAGGTAAAATCACATTCTAATTGTTTTAATATATATGAAAATATTGTTCAATAACTCAATAATAATATGGATACCATATTTGGTATGGTATAGGATGATGATGAAAAATGGAGTTAGCCCGTTTAGTTATCAACGATTTGTATACTCATCTTTCGTGGATAATTCAGTTGTGTCAAGCTTGGTCAAGGTTGATTAAACTAAAGTACGTCATGTACGGTCCGACTCCGTGTCACCAACTGGTTGGAAACCAAGTTCCTTAACGGCACTTTGATAAAGCAACTTATTTATTGTTACTAATGGTAAATTGCTACTCTATATTTTCTTTGGTTTGAACAACCTGACCGTTGTTGCTACCTTGACGTGATGGTCGGGCTTGCCTGTCGTGATGAAGCAACTGAGCTATACTGGCCGGAACAACCGTTCCTCAAGGTCCTACCATGCCAGACAGGTTAGTTGAAGAGCGGATTCGTACTGCTGACTGTACAGAGGTGTGACAGCAGTAAGGTGTTTCCTTCAGACAACCAGCATAACAGCGATGCTGCCTTCCCAAAAGGAAGGGCGGGGTTAGAAAAGGTCGACCCTAAAAATGCACACCTCGCCTTATCCCACGGATATCCGTCTCCGGCGGTAAGGTCTCAACAAGTACGGAGCTAACACAAAAATTACTCATGAAAAGGTCGTGTGTGACCGACCTCAAGCAGTTGTCCCTTGGGCACTGCGGTCACGCTCTCAGGTCACTAAGACCGCCTCTAATCCAATTTCCCTTTCATGTACCTCCAGAAGAACCCTTCCACGGTGTGGGCAACCGGGAAGTGATAACCGCCCTCATACCTCTAACAGCACTCAAGACCACTGTATTCATAATCAACCTCCCTCTTCAATTCCTATTATTCCTCTTACATCGACTTTCTACACTAAACTTCCTCTTTCGGCTTCCTCCTCAAGTGTCACCACAGTCAACGATTCTAGTGCGCAAAACACTGTTCCAGGTCTACTGAAACCTTGCTCCAAACTACACATTGGAGCCTTCAACGTACGCACACTATGTCAAATCGTTCAGCAGGCCTCCTTGGCTAAAACCTTAAAATCTTGTACCATAGATATATGCTGTGTCTCCAAAACACACATACAGGATCCTAGTATGGTAATTCACTTGACCTCACCTCGGCAAAACAGAGAGCCGACGAGATACACCCTCCGTGTATCTGGCAACCCGATGGCTAGTTCTCGTGGACTGGCAGGTGCAGGAATAGCACTAAGCATGAGGGCGGGACAAGCGCTACTAGAGTGGATCCCCGCAAACAGTCGTCTATGCGCTGTTCGGCTAAACGGCTCGGTAAGAACTCGAAAGGATAGGGACACACGTCGTTGCCTTTTCGTCGTTTCTGCCTACGCTCCCACTGACAGCAGCTCGGATGAAGTGAAAGATGGATTTTACAAAAAACTCTCTGAACTTCTTCAGAAAGCTAAACGTTCAGACATAGTACTCGTAGGAGGTGAATTTAATGCCCAGGTAGGTAGCTTAAACCAAACAGAAAGACATTTAGGTGGGTATTTTAGTATTCCAGCACAGTGAACAGATAATGGTGATCGTCTGCTGCAACTGTGCTCAAACAATCGTTTATTTTTAGCAAACACAAATTTTAAGCATATAGAGAGACACCGTCTGACATCGCAACCTTCTGCACCAAATCAACGATGGACTCAAATAGACCATATTGCCATCAGTCATCGTTTGAGAGGGTCGATAGAGGATTGTCGCTCATTCTGGGGTACCTGTTTGGATTCCGATCATGCCCTAATACGAGCACTCATCTGCTTGCGCCTCACTGGACACAAAAAAGACTCATTAGAACCGAATTGAGTAATGAGAAAACCAAAAGTAGGTTCCAGGAACAACTGAGGTCACACTTAGCTAGTTCTGAAAACGAGGCTGACCCAGATGTTGCTTGGAAAGACATACAAGCAGCTGTGGAAACAGCAGTGACATCTACTAGTGATTTAAACCACAGGGTTACAAAGAACCAATGGATTTCTTCAAGGTCTATTGCACTGATGGATTCTCGCAAACACATCCCATCAGGTTCTGAACACGATGAAGAGCGTAAAGAAATCAGATCTCGGTTAAGCAAAAGTCTAAGGAACGATCGTGAGCAGTGGTGGGCAACGAAAGCAAAAGAGATGGAAAAGGCGGCGGCTATAGGGAACACAAGACAACTCTACAGACTAATAAAAGAAACTGGAATCAATAAATCAAGTGTAAGTCAAACTATTTCGGAAAAAGACGACACTTTCATCTGCTCCCAGTCCAGACGCTTAGAACGATGGGCGGAACACTTTAAGGAGCATAAATAAATAATATCAAACCTTGGTAACGATACCTACTTTAAGGAGCAGTTTAGCTGGCCTTCAGCTAATCTACAACTACCCTCTATTCCCAGACAGTATGAATGGAACATTGAAGTAGGTCCTCCAACTCTAGCTGAAGTTCAAAAGGCTATAGCTAATCTGAAACGAGGAAGGGCAGCTGGTCCAGACGGATTGGCCCCAGAGGTCTTTAAGGATGGTGGTCTAGTCTTAACGATTAGGTTGACTAATATTTTAGCTAAAATCTGGGAGTTAGACGTCATCCCACCTAACTGGTCACAATCACTTATCGTCCCAATATTTAAGAAAGGGTCAAAATCATCCTGTGACAACCACAGAGGGATTAGTTTGACTAATATAATATCTAAAATACTAGCCTCGATAATTTTCGGACGCCTAAGACTCATGAACTGAAAACATGAGAGAATCAAGCTGGCTTCAGACCTGGTCGTGGCTGCATCGACCACATATTCACCATTCGTCAGGTTCTAGAACACAGGCATACTCATCGGCGTCCGACAATAATGGTCTTCCTTGACTTAAAAGCAGCGTTTGACTCTGTTGACCGAGATGTTCTGTGGCAGTGTCTGTTATTGAAAGGCGTACCTCAGAAGTACATAAACCTTGTGAAGGCTCTTTACTCGAATACTACTAGTCGAGTCAGAGCTTATGGCGAACTGTCATCTGCTTTTGCAACATCAAGTGGGGTCCGCCAAGGCTGTTCACTTTCTCCATTTTTGTTTAACTTTATCATAGACATCCTGATGGAAATAACGCTCTCATCGACTGAATTCTCAGGTATTGATCTCCTACCAGGAGGTCCACTTATTGACTTAGAATACGCAGATGACATAGTCCTGTTTGGTGAAGACGCTGATGAAATGCAGAGTCTTTTGTTAGCACTGAGCAACAATGCCCGAATGTTTGGGATGCGCTTCTCTCCCTCCAAATGCACGTTGTTGCTTCAGGACTGGTCTGCGTCAACACCCGAACTAAAGATAGGGAGTGAAGTAGTCGAACGCATTGACAACTTCACTTATCTTGGAAGTCTGATCAGCCCTAATGGGTTGGTGTCTGACGAAATCTCAGCACGGATTCGAAAAGCTCTTTTGGCTTTTGCCACCTTACGTCACTTATGGCGAAGGCGAGATATACGTCTATCAATTAAGGGACGAGTTTACTGCGCGGCAGTTCGTTCCGTTCTACTATACGGCTGCGAAACATGGCCTTTAAGAGTAGAAGATACTCTTAAGTTACTAGTATTTGACCACAGATGCCTTAGAAATATTGCGGGTATGTGCTGGGATCACCGGGTAAGAAATAGTGAGGTTAGACGCAGGGTATTAGGGAATGATGGTAAATCAGTTGATGAGGTTATGAATCTTCATCGACTGAGATGGTTGGGCCACGTGTTACGTATGCCTGAACACCGATTACCCCGACGCGCAATGCTAACCGGTGTTAGGGATGATTGGAAGAAAGTTAGGGACGACCAAACCAAAACGTGGCATCAGTGCTTGAAGTCACTAACTTCTGGTCTGAGCCATGTTGGTAGATGCAGACTACTTGGTTTGGGTCCGCGTGACTATCGTAAGCAATGGTTGGAGACTCTTGGTGACATGGCTCAGAATCGATCACAATGGCGTCGGTGTATACACTCTCTGTCTTCCCTTAAACTAAGTGATTAAAATCGCTTCATGTCTTTCTTTCTACGAACTAATTCTTTCTTCCTGTATTATATCATTATACACAATCTTTCTTTTATATACTACCACCCTTGATGTGACTACTCCTATGAATCCGGTGTTCATCTTGTTGTGCTAATGCGGTATGGCAACTTGGACCGATGCATGTATGTGCCTGGTCCTACGTTGCAGCTGACTGACTGACTGACAATTTGAAATTTAATGAGGTTTTAATCAATAAATAGATTAAAATTCATGCATTGACAAACCATTTTTCACTAAACAAATTATTACAAAATAATTTCTCATTATTGCTATTTTAGATACTATAGATATTCAATTAAGGAGTTGCATATTAAGATGAAATATATACACTAATTTCCACTATTAGCTTCATATCAAATTTATTATAATATTCATTAAATAAAATTTTACAAGACAACATATTCTAAACATAATTATCTTGTTTATCGTAGATAATAAAAGAATATATTTGTGAATAACTAACAGATTCTTATAGTTAATGCAATGGATTAAATCCACTTATTAAATCAGTGAACAGAATATGATTATTTGTAGTTCTGCTGATTAACGAAGTGAATTTATGTTTTTTTTAAAAAAAGCAGTTTTTACTAGGTATGTGTTAAGAATACCATAAACTCTTACCTTTTGTTTTTAAAATTCTACCATACTTATTCATAAAATTTGGAAATTTGGTTACGTAATAAAATTTTCAAATTGTTTAATATCTGTGTGAAATCTGGGGTTTCTGGGCTAAGATATTAAAATGATTATCTATTGTGTATGATTGTCACCTATATCTAAGAGTAAAACTGTTTAAGTAATACGGACGACCAGGTGATGTATGCTTTTGCATAATGCAGCTGATGGTTTTGCTAATATTACCGTCCTGAAACAACAGTTTGTGTAAATTTGTAACATTTTACGCAAATTGATCCAGTGCCTTCAAAACTTTTTATTAAGTTAAAATTATGAGGCAGATAGATGTTCAGTTTACACTATAGAGCAGTGGTATAAAAAACCACAGCTTATGACTGATATCTGTTATCCCGTTACAACTCGTTAGATGAGATTCTAAATATTGTATGACATAATGATACTTAATTTTATCATTAAACCTGTTGTTAACTTAATCGATACGCTTACAGACAGTTCATCTAATCGTATGTCATTATCAACTAAGGTGAATTAGAAAGATTGTTTTTCTTTCATTTTAATTGGAAACACCAAATAATAATCTTTTTTTCATGTGCCAATAAATATCCGAACACAACTTGAATTTAAATGTGATGATGTTACAGCCACAATAAACAGAAGATTAAAAAGCACACTGACCAGAACTTGTTCTGCAGCCAAGCTGATTATCTTGTATAAAACAGTATGATCTGTCACAGCAGTTAACCTGGTAGAAAAGTAAGAACGGCCTACCTTTGATTCCAAGAACATATCCCAAGAAGTCTCAGATCAACAGGATTTAAGCCTTTTGGTAGTGCTATTGCAAAACATCTTTGTAACACAGGGGGTTAAGTTAATAGACTAAAATGTTTTACTATCATCGGTCGACATTCGAATGCTGTTCTTCTGAAATTCGACTAATCCGTAACCATTAAACGACTAAAGCCGGGATTATGTACGCAAAAGGAAACAGTTGCAAATCCTTCTTTATCATAGTGGCTTTAACGTCAGTTTATTACATCATGTTTTGCAATTTTCTTATCTCTCTCCAATTTTAATTGCTCAACACAATAGTCAGATGAAAAGGCAAACAAAGAACACAGCTAACGCAAAAAAGACGAGGTTTGGGGCCTAACATTTTATTCAGTTGTCATTCGATACATATGTAAAATTGAGGGAATTGTCGTGGAACACATTGGCTCCGTTCACCTCATACTTGCACCGATTTTCTACCATCTAAAAGGAAAATGAAATGAACACATACATGATGAGAAGGTTGAAGAGGAGTTGATTTAACATACTGGCTGTAAGTAGGAGTACGCAAATATGGGTGAGTGAGCACACTAATTAGTCGGTCGAATGACTGACTGATCGACAGACTGACCGATTGACTAATTGATTGATTATTTGACTGACTGACTGACTGACTGACTGACTGACTGAATGAATGAATGAATGAATGAATGAGGGATTGGTGAAGTGTCCCAAACAAGAGTGTTTGAAAGTGACGAGATGAACGACCAGCTAACACTTCCCAATGCACTAACCACAGCACACAGAGAATGGAGACGGCGACCTGACAGAAATAAGCACCACATACATCGCCACATAGGACAAGAAGCCACACGAGTGGTGGGATGGATTGGTGACAGTCAGTGAACACACACATTCACTCAGTCAGTCAGTCAGTCAGTCAGTCACTCACTCACTCACTCACACACACAAACACAACACAGTGAATTCGCCAACCAGTTGTTAGACGTTTGATATGAGAGTGGAGAGTGATGAGTGTTTGTTGGTAGACTTACCTCGTGGTGGACGTTAGTATTTTCTTTGATGTGTTGGAGCGTACGGACCTGAAAACAAGTGAAACAGTGGGTGTTGGTCAGTCAAACACTCGGTAGATTACGTGGCACTTGTAGAGAAGTGGGTGAGTGAGTGAATGGTTGATTGTGTGAACTGGAACAAATGTGCGATGACATTCAACGTGTGAGTGTGAGAATTGATGGCGTTGTAAGAGTTAGTGAGTGAATGAGTGATTGATTGAGTATGTGATCTGGCTGTAGAGTGAGTGAATGTGTTAGCGAATGTGTGTATGTGCACGGGCGGGCGGGCGCGCGCGCGTGTGTGTTTGTGTGTTCGGAGGAATGACTGGTGTGTCGTAATGGTCAGGATTATTGAAATAAACGGAGATAAGGAATAGAAGTAGTTGATTAGTGTAGTGTCGACTTACCACGAACACGTGGTGGTGATCTGGGTGGGTAGGCTGGTCTCGGTCCTCTCTTCGATGGTTTCGGACGTGTGGTTGACTTCGTGTTGGCAGGCGAATCTGTGGAATAAAATCAGAGTACAGATGCACTGTCCACAGTCTGAACACGGGGACACATGATTCGAGTGATGCACACTGGGAAATCATTCCCAAGCAAAATTCAATGCACACCAAGAATGAAGAGTGGATGGACTTACCTGGTTTTGCTGAAGCTGCTGCTGGTGTGTCTGGTGCTGCAGGTGAATTCGGTGCGGCTGTTGCAGCTGGTTGCTGATCAGGTGATTTGACTGGAGATGAGGGTGCGTCATCTGCATTGAAAAACAGTAACGAAACAATGTGTTGTCGGTCTAAGTTAAGTTAAGTTCAATTGCAGTAATCTCATTCAGTTTGCGTTTCCATCAGGTGTGTGCATTTCGACGACTGACTTGACGGGTACCACTCACTACCTAACTACCTAATTGCCTAACTGACCGACTGCCTATCTGACTGACTTAGTAAGTAAGTAAGTAAGTGAGTAAGTGAGTGAGTGCATGAATCGATGAAATGTTGAATGAATGAATGAACTGGTGAATGAATGAATGAATCATCGGAGTGATGGATGGTTGGATGGGGGGATAAATGGATGAATAGATTGGTGAATGACTAGTCGAATGAATGAATGAGTGAGTGAATGATTGAAAGCGGTCCTTGTCTGTTGGTGTGAAGCTCACCTCCATCACAGTGCACCACATCCAGATAGTTCACAGCGAAGGCGAAAGTCAATATTGTCACCTGTGTGTGAGAGAGAAAGAGAGAGAGAGAGAGTTTTGTTTGGTTAGACGAATGAATGCCTCACCAATGTTCTTTGCATTTGTACGTTTGGTGATTTCTGATGTTCCAGTGAGTTGTGGACTAGAATTTATACGTTTGTGAAGTTGTCAATTTGTCGGTCAACCAATTGAATGCTAGTCTTCAACAAATCGTTACTGACATTGTGAGGTTTGATCGGTGGGAGAAAGTGTCATGTCACTTTGATTGAGTGAAACATTCAGTGAAATCAATTGACGGATTGAGTGACGTACTGTGAAGTTTGCTTGTTTGTCTTGTTCGGTGTTTAGTGTGTAGGAATGACGATGGTGTCAAGGAATGAGTTTACAGTCTGAATTATCCATTGTGATATTTTGATTAGCAGTTGTTGTAAGGAATTCCACACCCTACTTTTATAAGTTTTCATTTATTTACTATCCATCATTTTTATTGGTTATTTATCAGATGTTATTTGGAATTAATACTCTTATATTGTGACTTCGTTGGTTGGTTAATTACTGTAATGTGAAGTTGTTGGCTTATAAAAGCAGTGTTATATGATTCCATCAGTTAGATATTAATACCGTTGGACGGCGACTCAGTGGTCTTGAGGTTAAGCGTTTGCGTTTGAGACCAAAGGTTTCGGTTTCGAATTCCGCATGTGAGATCGAGGATGCACACTATTGAGGAGTCTCATACTAGGGTAAAACGGTTATCCAGTGTTTCCAGGTGGTCTAGATTAGATCGACTTATGAATTCAACCATCGTAATTCAGTATTGTCATTCTTTATTTCACACCTTGATAGAAACCTGTATGATTCATAAAAATGTCATGACCAATTTTGACGTTCTTTAAAAAAATCTACAAAATCAATTATAACTATCATACCTAAGTGTATGTGTATGTGTATATACATATGTGATAATGTGAAAATCGGACTGCATAAGATTAAATAATAATCAATATAACTAGTTAGAAAACAATTAACTTGATCAAAAAAGCACCAGTTTAATCGATTTCACATGATTTACATAATATCAAAAGTGAATTATCATATTAGAATCAGAAGTTTGTAGGGGTTTACCATTTCGAAAATCGTTTACATCACAAATTGACTTGTCTCGTCTTAATATGAAGCTTCTTTGTATTGCGTGTACGTGATTGCAGTTATAAGATTCTATTGGCAATCAAAAACATGTTTTTCAGGTCTCGAAGAAGGATAAAGAAACAAAGAGAGCTCGTCACCAAAGTTCTAGTGTGAGTTGTCATCGGTGCAAATCACCCAGGACTGATATAAAAATTAGGATCACTGAAGACAACCTATGGTGGTCGTAAAATATCTCAAATCGACTAGAGTTAGAAATGTGAATCACTGAATAAATTCCAACTCAGTCAGTAGTCTAAATGATAACATTTTTACTTCGAGACGTGAAGGTGTTAGCTTGAATATCATAATATATTATGAATTGTCACTCGTGAATAAACTGATAGTAGGAGGAAACATCTGTTCAGTGATGAGTACATTTTAATTAATGTTTGCCTCAATTTAGGTTATGGCTGAAATTCTCTTAAAAAGTTACGTTGATAAACTAAACAGCTATTTATATTGAATGTGAGTTTAAAGGAAACGTTGGTTGACACAGATAGTGAGTGATCTAGATAGATTAAGTTGGTTCTAATTAAATGATCTATCCTATGTAATTTCGTTTCCATGGGTGGATATTTACTGTAACTACCATATAGATAATTAATAATAAGATTAGATGTTTATTTTCCATTATATATTGCTTATCAAGTTATAATTTACATCTTTCTTTGTTTAATGATTGTCCTCTTAAAATCAGTTCACGGAGCAAACAATTTTCGTAATAAATGCTTGTTATTAACATATCTACTGACTGAGTGAAAAAATCTACAATTTTGCATATGAATTGAAGCTAGAAATGTAAATCAATGGATGCTGACAGTAATCTACATGTTAAGGAGTCATGAGTGCAAACTTCTGAATAGTTCTATACTAGGACTACACAGCTGTTTAATGTTTCCTGATTTCTGATAGCTGTCAAATGAAAATCAGTTTGTGATGCGAACTATTCGTAAATTAAAATTCTTTGTTAATGTGATCTAAATAATCAAATTTTCAAACATTTTAGTGTAAACTTAAATATTCATATAAGGTTTTACATGGATTACATAACATTATCCTAGTGTGGTTTTTCATAGACGAAATAAAAAAAACTAATTATCAGTATAGAGTTGTGGAAAGTGTTAGGTTTTTATTAAGATCATGAATCGATCAATGTTAGACCACCATTGAAAACCTGGAAGCACTGGACGGCCGTTTCGTTCCACTATGGGACTCTTGAGCATTTCGCATCCATGATCGCGCACGCAGGACTTATGATCTCAATCAAACTCAGTGGTCTTCACAACCCTACACTGATAATCATCATGTGATCACAAAGCGCTAGCTTCAAGAAGTAAGTTTTGGAGTTCTAGTGAGAAGCGGTGAACAGTGGAGTTCAATTTGAAGCAGTTACCCACCGTAGAAAATCGAATATTATCGCACGATTCCGCAGATTGATTGTAGTTAGACATTAACATAGACTCCAAATCATTGGTTTAGGGGTTAAGCATTCGCGTACGAGACAGAAGGTCCTGGGCCCGAGTGTCGCATTTTGTATCGTACATGAGCACTGGTGAAGTGTTCCGTACTAGGACGAAACGACTGTCCAATGCTTCCAGGTTTTCAATGGTGGTCTAACATTGATTGGTTTATAATCTCAATAAGTAAGCTGACGCCCCCAAATGCCCTGGTACGGCCGAGAGTGGGGAGAGTCCGCTCTCCCTCTCGAAATGCTCTCACATGGTCATGCGTGTATAGCCTCTGTCAAAGAAGTCCTACTCACTGCCTTCTCGTGGCGGGGGTGTTGTTTACGAAAATGAGAGGACGAAAAGCGAATGTCCGGCGCTTTAACCGGATCCCAGATCAACGGTGCTCATGGGCTCCAGTATCCTGAGGAACAAATGGCGTATGAACCAATCGTTGGTCACCGGCTACCATAGGACTGCATCTCCTTACGATGTTCCACTGCCTTGTGGATCAGACCTTCAGGTGGAAGGCTCAGGGTGTGGCCCCCTAAGAAAACCACCTGCTTCGGTTTGGGCACCCGGGCAGTATCACAGCCCTCACACAAATCAATTGAGATCTGTGTGGCGCACATGCATTTGGTACCTTCTTGTACCAATATCTATGTGTTAAAATAAAAAAATAAATAATAAATAGTAAGTAAGCTGACACTGTAAGATCTTCACTCATGAGTGTGTTCTCAAAACGAAAAGGGTGGAATTTTAAAGTATTGTAAAGTCATTACGGAATTACTTTTTCAGTGTCATTTATACACTGCAGACATATGAGGAAAGGTTAATATGCTAACTGAAGCCTGAAATTGATGACCAACCACTTCAACCGCATCAACTGAATGATTATGTGTAGAAGATTTTAGCTTCAATAATTAGATTTTGGATGACGGTTACTTAATTTTTACCTGTTGAAAAATCGTACACAAAAATGAAACAGATATTGAGTAACCTGAAGTTTCCAGTTGGGAGTCATCGTGTCTGAAATAAGGCTGTAAACGATTTGTCTAGTGGGAACTTCGGAGAGATTTGTAGACTAATAATTGATTACATATCACACCTCAACTGAATCACTATCCATTTTGTTACTGAACTTGATGCACTTTCAGAATATTTCAGAATGTCCAAGTAGCATACAAAATTATAAATACTTTGTTTTCCGTGAGTAAACTAGTCTTAGTAGTAAGGCTTCTTTTCATTCTTTTTGACTTCTCTTTACCGTCCGAAACAAACACTTGTTCAATATATAATCAATCCTCATCTAGCTGAAGTCGAGGCAAGATGAGAGTCACTGACAAAATGTACAGGAATCTTTGCAAGTCTTTATGGTAGTGAACTTTTTTCAATGTAATCTTTGTCAATAAAGTCAATAAAAAACAGAATGAACCTAGGATGTCTAGTCAACAACTTCGTACACACCATATCTCTTTATTATAGTTAACAAACGAGTAAATCAACAGAAGGATATGCCATACATATGTTTTAGATAGAAATCAACAAATGGCATAGAGCTTCCCTGGAAGGTTGAAAATGCAAATCACCCCCCCCCCAGTAACTCAAGTGACGTTCTCATCGTTAGGACTGGAAGTCAGTGGTTCAATCTATCAAGAAGTTATAGATACACGCTAATGAACATTCAAATAGTAGAACAAGAACGTTCTTCACCTAAGAACACTGATTTTAAACAGTTAAAGCCGGCTGAAGCTGTAAATTATTCGGAATATTAAATGGCTTTGATAATGTACCTGATCCCCTCCCTCAAGTCAAAATAAGTTTCATTAAAGGTTAGTGATGAGTCGGGTTTCCGAGAACTGCGACAGAGCCTCCGGAGGCCCTGAAGGAGCCAAAGAGTCTTAGCCAATCAGAGCACAATGGAGCTTTCTAGAATGCCAACGTGGCGTGCTACTATTGGTCAGTAGCATAATATGTCTTTAGCGGATTGGCCAAAATATGATGTTGATTTAACAAATGTTAACATCTATAAATACCCATGTTTTTCTGTACAAGAATAAACCTTGGAGTAAAGTACTTTTCGCATACTTTGCTCCTTCTCTCTCGTGTTCAGGTCGCTGTATAGTTCTAGCTTGAGGGTTTTCAAGAATAGCTTAGGAATCGAGTATAGCGTTCAAAATCGCAAGACTTATCAGTTAGCTGAGATTGAAAACAGAAAATATTAAGGTCATGAATTTGCATTAATTTAATTCAGTAAACTGACAATAATAAAGTTTTATTCCGTCATTTGGTGAATATAACAATAGTTAGAAACGAAAACACACAAAACTGTTACTTCATTTAATACAAATTCTTATAGAGTAATCACTTGATAGAAATTCTTTCATTTTTCCCTTTTTGTTTTAAGTAAGCTCTATATCAGATCATATTACTACTGCAGAATTTAATAATAATAATAATAATAGTAATGATAATAATAATGAAATGTATCATAAAAACGGCCTAAAGACCATCAGGGACTTCATTTAATCTATTCTGAGAAGGTTATTTCATCAAAATATAAGGGTATTTATACATAAATTTTATGAAACTTGTAAGAAATCGTTTATAAACTTAGTTATGACTTGATAAGAGACCAAAACACTCACTCAATTTATTTTGGTTTAGAGTATTTTTGGTGACTATAGTCTACTTTAAGAACATAAAATTCGATTATAATCCTTGAAAACTTCGTAAGTTAAATAAAACCACCAAATACATTGAAGTTCCATTAATTTTTTGTTAACTATCGATTCTTGACTTTGACGATCTATATACACAAATTAAGTGGGGTATAAATTTCTAGGTCATTTCAATCGTCGCGCACACATGGCGATTGAGTAACAAAAGAATCCTGTTGAAAAATATGCAAATAATATATGAAAAAGAAACATACACTTGGTATATAATAACATAGCCCCCAAATGCCCTGGTACGGCCGAGGATGGGGAGAGTCAGCTCTCCCTCTCGAAATGCTCTCACATGGCCATGTGCATACAACCATCTAGGGGAGTTGAAAAACCCTGATTTCAAATCAATGATGCATATGAACTCCAAGATCCTAAGGGAACATAAGGGGTGTGAGCCTATTATTGGTCACCGGTTACCATGGGACTGTATCTCCTGACGTCACTCCACTGCCTAGTGGATTAGACTTTTAGGCCAAAGGCTCGGGGTGTGGCCCCGAAAGGAAACCACTTTCTTCGGTTTGGGCACCCGGGCAGTATTCCAGCCCTCACATAAATCGTTCGATTTATATGGCGCATATGTATTTAGTGACTCCTTGTACCAATGTTTAGGTTTTTAAATAAATAAATATTATAAAAAAAGAGTTTTTACTGTTGTTATTATTAATAATATCAAATACCTACATACCATTTTCTAATTAATATTAAATTTACATTTTAAAGTAATTGAATAATGATTTTCACTTAATGATTCAGCGACAAAATATACTACTTAATAACGATACAGACTCCGACTAAGCATCAGTATTGATCAATATGTAAAGCAGAAAAATGTGAAATGAAATTTAATAAGTAATCAGCCAGGGCATTTTTAAGAACCGTTTGGTAGTGTAACAAACATTATTAACCTATTTCAGCAAACAATACAGCTTGTAATGGAAGTCATTAAATTCTATTGAAGCTCATTTAATGATTGCCTGAAGAAATTAACTGTAACATTGAAAGATTAAGGTGAAATTACTGATTGACTACTGAATAAATTGCGCAATATTTTCCAGGTGGTAGTCGACAGACTAATAAAATGTAGATTACTTGTTCAAGTCCTTTTAAAACTCAGGCACTCAACATTGATTGTTTCATAAAAACTAACACGTCAATCAAGTTTATCTCACATAATCTAACCATTCAGAATTATTAAATGAATGTCTTAGTTGAACAAAACACGAAAGTCATTTCCATCGGTTACATTATCATAGGCAGATTACTGTTTAGTGAAAATATTCAGAAAGTTGGTATCATTTGGAACTGAATTATTGGTTTCGTGATGGATTTTTCCAAGTTCTCATATAAAACCATGAACTGTGCAGACAACCAAGTAGGTAGTGAGATAGGTAACCACCATTGAATATTCTTTTTACATATGGTGCTCATCACTGACTGATCTCAGGTGGGACACCATAGGAGTCTCACAGTAGATGAAACAGTTGTCCATTACTCTCTTGTTCTCAATGGTAGCACATATAATATCAACAAACGATGAGTATTGTATATAAATAAAAAATAGTAACAAACCACTTCATGTATTGTTCCTGTCAATTATTCTCAGATTTTTGGATTTACTAAGCATATCTGAAAGTAGCAAAAGAAATCAATATATCATGATTTGACAATAAAATTTCTTGGAATGTGTACATTTTACCCTCCATCTCCACCCACTTCTTTGCTCTCTCTCGCTTCATTTCTAATTGTGCTGGTTGAATATGAAGTTTCACATTACTAACTGTATATTTTATTAATTCATTCGAGTACATTATAAATAACTAGATATTGACAACTGAAGATAATCACATATCTTCACTAAAAAAAACAATTTTATCACTTAAAATCAATTCTATGGAATAAAATGTAGGCTAATTGACATGATTCATTGAATCGTATAAATTGAATTCAACAGTTGAATGCAGTTCACATTATCTTAAACTATTACTAGAACGAAGAATTAAATTAATGAACTTTTGCATGTGTCTGTTTGTAAATGCTTGCATCTTCCCTATATGATTGTTGTTAAGACCTGTAACTGATCATTCATGCTACTTATTCCACTGCTCAATCTATTTTTTGTGTAAAGTTAATTACTTACTTACTTACGCTTGTTAATCCCAATGGAGCATAGACCGCCGACCAGCATTCCCCAACCCACTCTGTCCTCCGCCTTCCTTTCCAGTTGATTTTTCTTATGTCTGTCTCCATTTCTCGGCGTAATGTGTTCTTTGGTCTTCCTCTTCTCCTTTGGCCTTGAGGATTCCAAGCGGGGATTGCCTTGTGACGCGGTTCAGTGCTTTCCTCAATATGTGTCCTATTCACTTCCAGCTCTTCTTCTTAATTTCGTCCTCTGCTGAAATCTGGTTTGTTCTTTCCCACAGTAGGTTGTTGCTAATAATGTCCGGTCAACGGATCCGAAGTATTTTGCGTAGACAACTTTTAATAAACACTTATATATTCTGGATGATGGCTTTCGTAGTTCTCCAGGTTTCCGCCCCATACAGTAGAACTGTCTTCACATTTGTATTGAAAATTCTGACCTTCGTGTTGCTTGCCAATTCTTTTGAGTTCCAGATGTTCTTCAGTTGTAGATATGCTGCTCTTGCTTTTTCGATTCGCGCCTTCACATCTGCATCAGATCCACCGTGTTCATCAATAATGCTGCCCAAATATGTAAATGTTTTTACATCTTCCGAATCTCCGTCAATTATGATTGGATTGGTGCATGCTGTGTTGTATCGGAGAATCTTGCTTTTCCCTTTGTGTATATTGAGGCCTACTGCTGCTACACTAGTCGTCTTCTGCATTTGTTGTTGCGTTTGCGATAGAAGAGCCAGATCATCTGAGAAGTCTAGATCATCCAAGTGCATCCTAGATGTCCATTGTATCCCATGCTTCCCTTCAGGTGTTGACGTCTTCATGATCCAGTCGATCTCCGGGAGAAACAGAAAGGTTGAGAGTAAGCAACCTTGCCTGACACCGGTCTTTACTTCGAACGAGTCCGTCAGCTGTCCTCCGTGAACGATTTTCCAGTTTAGTCCATCATAATAATTCCGTACAGTTATCACAGTTTCTGACTTGACGTTTCATGCAAGTTGTTTGACAGATTATTTTCAAAGTACTTCATTTTAAATATAAAATTTGTTTCCAATCTTTCTTATCTATTTACGGAATCCATAAATAATGAGAAATAATTAAAAATAAAAAAATTGATTTTAATTTCAATAGTTGAGATCATGAGTCAATTGAAGCTAGACCATCATGGAAAACCTGGATTTGTAGTTAACTACAAAATGTTAATGATTAGAAAATATGCAAATGTAATGGGATATGAACAAGTGAATATTTAGATTGTATTTCAAATCCTATAAAGCCTGCATATTTTAACAAAAATAACCATGTGATACAATTCAATATTACCACATTTTTAACTCACTTCAGTTAGCCAATGTCACTTTAAACAATAAATAACTATTTTTTAAAAATATATTTGATTAGTGACTAGCCCTAGAATTCAGACTGTGTGCTTCGTCCAATTCTGGACTTTCCTACCAACGTGTTATCCACTTTGTTAATAAATCTAGATGGATAATAACTTGGTCGACTGACTAATAGTATATTGAGGCGATTAGCTCAGAATGAACATATACCAAAAAAGGCTGATCAAGTAAAGTTGTGAATATCAATAACGGGGAATCACATACACTTAATGATAAAAGGCTATACTGCGCACTGGTTTTGAATTCCTTCTAAGCTAGGGAATTTATGGTAACCATAAATTGACCTACATGTCAACTGATGACAGGTTCAATATAAATTCTGACCGCTGGAAAAAGAATTCAGTTTTATGCATAAATCTAACTATTTAACCGATCAATAGTGATTCCAGTTAGGAAAAGGATTTTATCAGATTATCATTTCTCCTATCATTGTCATATTGTCTTACAGACGTTCAGATTAAATACGGTTACTTTATCAGTTTGATAAAAAATATTAGTAGAACGACTGCTCCAGGAGATGATTTCTTATTCTTCCAGTATTTAAAATGAATGATAATAATAATAATAATAATAATAATACGGAACGCCCAGAAATAATCAACTTTTGTTATAGGATAATGAAATTCAGTTAAACAGTAAAATAACTACGCAGACAGTTTGTTAAAACTAGATGTGAAAATAAATCGATCGAAAAAAGCTCATTATATACTTATTTTGACAGAACTATACTACTAATTAGTATAATATTGTTTGTAAAATTTAAATTATTTGCGGAAGTTTTAAACAAGTTGGAGGTAATTTCTATGCTGAAATATTTCAGATGAAAGAGAACCCGGGAAATAAAGAGGACTGCAGATCTATTGCCGTCTAATTTGAAATTGTTCTAGTGTACTCCTCCATGACACATCATTACTTGGGAGAGATAGGTTTATAAACTACTATTTTGTTTGGCATAAGGAATTTTGTTAAGATTGTTGAATTCCGGTAGTTCACTCCATTGACTTTCTGTAACTATGCGACAATTGAAAAATCAAGAATAAGTGAAATGCTATTTTTTCCCTGCTATGGAACTAATCAACATTGCTCATCTACTATCACACAAGTGATTCAACTCAGGGGGTTTAGGGTAAGCGGCTAGATTTTAATATAAAGATTGTGGTTGAATGTAACGAATAGGATGAGTTGTTTAACCTATGTTTTTTGGTATTTATCACTAGTAAGCAGCCTGATTGATAGAATACGATCAGTAATATGGATAAGATAAAACTATTGATTCCTAGACGCCAATCAATATATGTAAAGCAAAGTGAGCCAGCTTAATTTAAAAATCATTGGATTAAGATCAGCTGTAGAAAAAAAATTAAGTTAAAGTACAGGAATTTGTGAAATAAATAGTTCAGTTAATTGGTAATTATTTCTTGTATTTTATTTACGACGTAGATAAATTGAGCACTGTTAATAGCTAACTACAATAGAATGGTATTGTTATTTTCATGTCTCTGGTATTTGTTTCACAAATGTACAGAGATTGTACATATGTAAGATTAATCGTCTCCTCTCAAAATACTCTCCTTACTTCTCTTCATAAAATTTTCGTAACATCACTGAAATTCCTCAGGAATCGTCAATTGTTTCACCAGTTTACGTTTTATCGTCTTCCCATTGTCTTATTATCACTGCTTAATGACTATTTTTACACTTAGAGGACGAAATTTATTGGACAGGGAAAAATTATATTTTTTTTGTTTTGCACTCTTTATTCGATTATAATTGCAATTTGATGAGTTTAATTCAAAATGCCTCTTTTTTATTATCTTATATTCTTAGAACATCTTTATTAAATTTTTTAATGTTTTAAAACTAACACTCCAGTTATTAAACAAATAATTATACTCTGGAAATAATTACAGATTACATGCCAATTCACATGCAGAATCAGGTTGATACAGAAAGCAATGTGACTTGTAAAAGACCAAGATAATGGGTTAAATTGTTTGAAAAGGTGTGGTTCATACATTTTTTTGAAAAGATATTTGTCACAAAAATTATAATGATGCCGTACAGGAATTGATTTTTTTCTAGAGGAACCAAGAAACCCCACTGATGTATAAGCAGTACATCGACGTGAAATCAAAGTGTAGTTACAGAGTAATTGTAATCATCTACCAATAGAGAAAGGAGAACGAAAACATAGCACAGAACAAATACACTAAAAATTACTTTGATAGGTCTGAAATTATGCATGTGCTAGTTTATTTTATAACCAGCCGATTTGAATAAATATTACTTAAATTAGTCAAATTAACCATGGATAAACTAAGTGTAAAACATCTACGGGAATGAAAATTTAGTAAGTACGCTTAGTTACGATAATGATTTATATAAACCCTTTAGAAAACTTTAATTTTAACTGTTATAAAAAATTTCCTTCCAAAAACCTTACTGATAACAGATAAACAACTCATTTACAAAAATTCTACCAGACTCATTAGCTTGAATGCAAATGAGGAGGAAACAACGAAATATTATGAACTCATAGTGGACAATATATGACACTGTTTTTACTGTTTTACTTTGTAAATGGAGATAATTACATAAAATTACAGTCTTTATTACTGAACAGCTGCTTAAATTTAAGATAACAACATTAGATTAATTTAAAGTAGTATATCCTTACGTAACTCCGCCTGTAGCTCTCCTAGAGTTAATGCCGGTCCCAAGTCTGGATAAAGGAAGAGGGTTGGGCATGAGGTTAGCGTCCCCATCCCGTAGAAAACTAACTCGCTAAAAAAACGCTAACTAGAAAAAATAACTCAAACCATTTAAACTCCTGGGAGTTAGAAGGTCTTCACTTAGAAGAAATATGACGCCTCATGGTGAAAGCCGAGTTCCTTCGGAAGCCACGAGGCCGATGCCCCTTCTAACAACCAGAGCAACAATTTTTATAGGTACATGGAACGTCCAGACAATGTGGGAGACCGGGAAGACCAGTCAAATAGCAAGGGAAATGAGGAGGTACAACTTGGCAGTACTGGGAATCAGCGAAGCCCATTGGACTCAAGCTGGACAACAAAGGCTAAATACGGGAGAGATGCTGCTGTACTCCGGTCACGAAGAGGAAAATGCTCCACACACTCAGGGAGTTGCTCTGGTGCTGTCCAAAGTAGCACAAAATGCACTTGTAGGATGGGAAACTCACGGATCCAGAGTCATCAAAGCATCATTCAAAACAAAGAAGGAGGGGATCACAATGAACATTATCCAATGTTATGCACCCACCAATGATAGCAACGACGACGTTAAAGATCAATTCTATGAGAGGCTGCAATCAATCATAGAGAAGTGCTCAAGAAAAGACGTCACCATTCTGATGGGAGATCTAAACACCAAAGTCGGAATGGACAACACCGTATATGAAGATATCATGGGACTACATGGACTGGGAGAGAGGAACGAAAAGATTTGTAAATCTGTGTGCATTCAACAAATTGGTCATAGGTGGCACAATATTTCCACACAAACGTATACATAAAGCTACATGGATCTCACCGGACCACACCACAGAGAACCAGATAGATCACATTTGCATCAATAAAAAGTTCCGAAGGACAATGGAAGATGTGAAAACCAGGAGAGGAGCGGACATAGCTTCAGATCATCACCTGGTTGTGGCCAAATCGAAACTGAAGCTAAAGAAGAACTGGACAACTGGACAAACAGCACTACAAAGGTTCAATACAGCCTTCCTTCGAGATACTGACAAACTCAATGAATTCAAGGTAGCTCTCAACAACAGGTTCCAAGCCCTACAGGATCTACTGAAGGAAGAAGAAACTACTATGGAGGATAGCTGGAAAGGTATCAAAGAAACATTAACTTCAACGTGTCAAGAGGTTCTGGGCCCCAAGAAGCAAAATCACAAGGAATGGATCTCTATAGAAACACTGGACAGGATCAAAGAAAGGAAGAACAAGAAGACAACAATTAACAATAGTCGAACACGAGCGGAGAAAGTCCAAGCACAAGCTGAATACATAGAAGCAAACAAGAAAGTGAAGAAGAGCATTAGAGCCAACAAGCAGAAATACGTGGAAGAACTAGCAACGACGGCGGAGAAAGCTGCAAGAGAAGGAAATATGAAACAGCTTTATGATACAACGAAGAAACTAGCAGGGAAATATAGTAAACCAGAGAGACCAGTCAAAGACAAAGAAGGAAGACCGATCACTGAGATTCAACAACAACGGAACAGATGGGCAGAGTACTTTGAGGAACTCCTGAATAGGCCGGCTCCAATGAATCCACCGGACATCGAAGCAGCACACACAAGTCTTCCTATAGGTGCCAATCCACCAACGACGGAAGAAATCAGAATGGGCATCAGACAAATCAAGAGCGGGAAAGCAGAAGGACCCGACAATATACCACCTGAAGCATTGAAGTCAGATATCGAAGTAACGACAAACATGCTTCATCTTCTATTCAAGAAGATTTGGGAAGAGGAACAAGTGCCGATGGACTGGAAGGAAGGACACCTCATCAAGATCTCAAAGAAAGGAGACCTGAGCAAGTGTGAAAATTACAGAGGCATTACACTACTGTCAATACCAGGAAAAGTCTTTAACAGAGTGTTAATGAACAAGATGAAAGACACAGTAGACGCTCAACTTCGAGATTAACAAGCTGGATTCCGTAAGGATCAGACGTGCACAAACCGAATTGCGACACTACGGATCATCGTTGAACAATCAATTGAGTGGAACTCGTCATTGTACATCAACTTCATTGATTATCAAAAGACATTTGACAGTGTAGATAGGAGGACGTTATGGAAACTTCTTCGACACTACGGAGTTCCTGAGAAGATTGTCAACATTATCCGGAACTCATACGACGGACTACAGTGCAAAGTAGTGCATGGAGGACAGCTGACAGATGCATTCCAAGTAAGTACCGGAGTCAGACAAGGCTGTCTACTATCTCCCTTCCTCTTTCTTCTCGCTCTCGACTGGATTGTGAAGACTTCGACATCTGAGAGAAAACACGGCATACAATGGACAGCTCAGAACCAATTAGACGACTTGGACTTCGCAGATGACCTAGCCCTCCTATCACATACATACGAACAAATGCAGATAAAGACAGCCAGCATAGCAGCAGTCTCTGCATCAGTAGGCCTCAACATACACAAAGGGAAAACCAAGGTCCTGAAACACAACACGGAGAACAGCAATCCAATCACTCTTGATGGCGAAACTCTGGAAGACGTGGAATCCTTCACATACCTGGGAAGCATCGTCGACAAACAAGGAGGTTCAGATGCAGACGTCAAGGCGAGGATTGGCAAAGCTAGAGCGGCATTCCTTCAACTGAAGAACATATGGAACTCAAAAAAACTTTCAACCAATATCAAAGTCAGAATCTTAAATACGAACGTCAAGGCAGTTCTACTGTACGGAGCTGAAACTTGGAGAACTACAACAACCACCATCAAGAAGGTACAAGTATTTATCAATAGCTGTCTACGCAAGATACTCAACATCCATTGACCGGATACCATCAGCAACAGCCTTCTGTGGGAGAGAACCAACCAGCTTCCAGCTGAAGAGGAAATTAGCAAAAGACGATGGAAATGGATAGGACATACATTGAGGAAATCATCAAACTGCATTACGGGACAAGCGCTAACTTGGAATCCTGAAGGGGAGAGGAAAAGAGGAAGGCCAAAGAACACATTACGTCGGGAAATAGAAGCGGACATGAAAAGGATGAATAAGAAGTGGAAAGAGCTTGAAAGGATTGCCCAGGACAGGGTTGGATGGAGAATGCTGGTGAGCGGCCTATGCTCCTTCACGAAGAGTAACAGGCATAAGTAAGTAGTTAAGTAAGTAAGTAAGCAAGTAAGTAAGTAAGTAAGTATTATCCTTACGTACAGTAAAACTACTTGGTTTTTGGGTCATGTCCGTGATTGATACCATTAACAGTTCACTTCATGTGTGTTAATATCACATAAATGCCGTGTATCTAAAACCTACTTCATTTTTATTTTATGTTTTGGGAAAAGAGAAATGCATTTAGTTTGAAAAAAGGTTTTCCCCACTAATCTATATCAACCAAAGGATTATTTTAAAAATCATAATTTTTAGACCGATGATGTGTTATAACCTGGAGCTCCTCAATAATCACTTTTAAAATCATAAAAAATCCAGTTGGTAAACACAATACTGTCTCATTCAATGACTGATCTGAAATTCAGCCGACCCTAATTCTAAAGGTCATCCAATTTTCAATGTGACACGGCTATTATATTATGTCCTGTCTTAGCGTATTTGCCTACTTTTTCTAGAACACAAATAAGTTCCTCTTCGTGATAATTCTATTCATACATACTGAAAAAGCCACTATTATTCAATAGTTACACGGTATATTACACATAAAGAAGTTGATTGACAGTGGCAATACTTATCAAATTTACTAATGTCGCCAGTATCATATAAAGAAAACAAATCTAGTGATAAAAAAATAATTCACCAATGAACGTCTCTTGAATATAGATTATCGTATACATATGTATATCACAAAATAGCAGAATTTGGTAATCTGTACCACTGGATTTAGGCTTAACGAGATTTATTAATTTCATATTCGCTTTAATAGTTGAAGTTTGTGACTACACAGAGTGCTGAAAATAACCAAGCTACAGAAAAATATTTGCGTCAATATTCCCCCAAATGACGTCAGTGCTTCATGTTAAATTCACATTGAATATTGAAATATTTCAGTTACTGTGGTTGAATTGAAAGTAAATTAACCAATCTGTTGGTCAATTTAATCACAGATGAAATTAATATTACGAAAAAACAAACATATTCTCGAAATGAAGCGAAACTTTTAGAGAAAAACTAACGTGAAGAGAGGTAATTAGTGAAAACATTGTAAATGTCAACAAGATCTGATAAAAAAACTTAGGTGTTTGTTCATTCGTTATAAAATACGCTGATACATCACAAGCATTTTAGGCATATATGGATGGTGTCTAGCAGTGGAGTCCAGGACGTGCGTCTTATCCAATTTGGACTTGTCATCTGATCAATTTCAGTTCTAAATATCAATGAGAAAATCCGAACTACAAGTATATGTGAACGGAAAGTATGTTTATGTGTGTTTGTGTGATTATGTGTGTTCATATTCTGTAGCTAAATCGATATATGTGTTAGAGTGGTTGGAGGAAACTGGGAGTATATACTGAAGATCTAAGTTATGTGCCACTTGACACTTATTACTAAGGTATTCTTCAGTGTGATAATCTGATACTCCTTTATCGGTGAAAAGTTTATCAAGATAAATGGTTTAGTAGGCATTCGACGTTGATACAGACGTTGAGTGAGTGTTACTAGCTAAGGGCACTCGGTTAAGGATTGTAGCCAATTGTGGTGTTTGAATGAACTGATGATTCCTTTGTACTTGTTGAATGCTTGATTTCGAATTTCAAATACAGTACATTCGCTAGTGCTTGTGTAGTACTTATTGATTGAATTGCGTTATTTCTGGGATTCTTAGTTCGTACTATAATACAAATACTCCTAATCATCATCTTGGAGTCGCGATGGAACAGTTAGATATTCATTCAACTTCTGAAGCTTTTGAGAATTATTTGGGGCATGACCAAGAAGGATGTTAAAGGTGATAAAATTGTGGCACATTTCCAGACATTCATCGGAAAAGAAGCATACAGCTTATTGAAAACTTTGGCATATCCAGAAAAACCTATCTCATTTCTTTATGCAGCTATTAAGGAGCTATTATTAAATCATTTAAAGTGCACTAGTTTTGAATGCCGTGAAAGGGAGAAATTTTATAAGATGATTCGTCGAAATGACCAAAATATTAGGGAATTCATCCTTGAATTGTAGAAACAAGCTGCCAAATGTAATTTTGGTGATTAGCTTCATGTGCAACTGAGAGATCGATTAATTGCAGAAATCAACATACCGGGTTTGGAAAGAGAGCTGTTAAGAATGCCCAACTGTTCCTTTCAAGATTCTAGAACTGCGTTTATTAACTAGGAGGCAGTGAATGAACTTGAAATCCAGTCGATGAAGGTTTCTAATACTTTGCTTAGTCGTCATGATGAAATAAATTTTTTCAGGGTCAACCAAACTTGCGTTCGTTTAACAGTGATTCCTATTCTTGTGTAAATATGAAAGGTGTTTCAACAAGGAATTACAAAGTGAATCACAAGGGTGAGACCAAGTTTGGGAAATGTTTATCATGTGGAAAACTTCATTCTCGCAATTCGTGTGCATTTCGTAATGCTAAATGTTTTAGATATGGTAAGATAGGACACATTCAGTCAGTATGCAAAGCTACTGTTCATTTTACTTCAAGTAGTACTAGATCGTGTAATTTAGATCCCAATAATTTGGCTGCTTTTAATGATCATTTATCTTTGTCTACCATTTCGAAAGGCAATGCTCATATTCAAAAGCGATTATATACATCTCTTGGTTCATTTCATGACTTTATTGTGAACACAGGCAGTATAGAGTCCATTATTTCATTCAAGAACTTGAAACCTTTAGCTCCTAACGTTGTGGTAAGACCCACCGAAGTATCAATATTGAGGATCACTGGACACAGACTGCCCATAAGAGGACGTTGTGAGTTGCTAATAAGAGAGTATAACTCTTCATACATACCTTGTGAATTTTTAGTTAGCCAAACAGGACTGTCAATACTGGGTTTAAGGAATTTGAAAAGGCTTAAAGTGGAGTTGTCTTTCCTATTTCCTAAAGAAAATTCTGATGCTTTACTTAAAGATTTGATATCTACGTGTGCTTAGTGCAGTGGAGGTATGAAAATTCAGCCAATACAACTTCAAGTACAGGGTGATCCAATTTTTCTTAAAAGACGAATAATTCTTTATGGTCTTCGAGAAGCAGTACATAAGACATTAAACGATTTGTGTGCGAAAGGCATAACTGAACCGATCCAGTCTTCAGCATAAGGTACGCCTATTGTTACTCCACTGAAGTCGGATGGCGAAACCCCTAGAATACGTGGTGACTATAGTTAACACTGAATTCCCGTTTGTTGAAGATATTCTAAATAGACTTCATGGTTCTAAAGTGTTCTCGAAAGTTGACCTAAAAGAAGCTTATCTCCAAATCCCTTTCGACCAATCTTCATTTATTTTGACGATAATTAATACTCCTTTTGGTCGGTTCAAATACAATTTCCTTCCATTTGGTCTAAGTTGTTCTCCAGCCATATTTCAGGAAGTTATGAATAAGGTGGTTAGTGATCTTGAGGGTGTTGAAGTTTATCAAGATGATCTCATTGTTCATGGCCCTGATAAAGTGGTTCATAACCAGAGACTTATTGCTTTACTGCGTCGTTTAACTGAGAATACTACAGTGAATCCAAATAAGTGTTCATTTTTTGTATCTAGTTTCGAAAATCTGGGATACCTAGTTGATGGTAATGGTTTTAGACCAGATATGAGACGACTGGCTGTACTGGCAAATGCACCGTCTCCAAAAAATCTTACAGAACTACGTTCACTAGTGGGTGCTCTTCAATACTATTCCCGTTTTATTCCTAATTTTTCTCGTCGTGCAAATTGTTTATTTAATATTTTGACATTCAATTCATTCAAATGGGGTGAGGAACAAGAGTCATGCTTACGTAGTCTACTAAAGTTTCTCCAAAGTGATGCTGTTCTCCGAACTTACTCCCCTAGTGCACAGTCTGTGTTTATTACTAATACATCACCTGTGGGTAATGGCTCAGTTTCGGAACAGGAAGGTAGACCAGTTATCTGTGTTACACGTAAACTTACTGTTACTGAACAAGGTTATCCACAAACTCGGTGAGAAGCATTAGCTGTGTTTTGGGCTGTTAAAAGACTTCATAAATATTTATTCAGAAAGAAATTCAATATTGTTACTGATCATGAGGCTTTAAAGTTTATTTATCGTCCTGAAAAGTCCTTAGCGTGTTCCTCAGCTGCTATAGTTCAACGATGGAGTATTGCTTTAAATGCCTATGACTATACAGTTCAGCACAAGAGTGCCAAATAAATTCAACATATTGGTTACATTTATCGACAGTCATTACAAGATAAACCTGTTAATACATCAGACTGTTTATTAGTGCAACCTTTACCAGTGAAACGTCCAGATCTCATTAGGGAAACTCGTAGATACTTTGGATGTATAATTAATGCTATACTAAAAGGTTGAAATGCTAATCTGAAACATAGATTTCCTGTCTATTTTTCAAAACGGGATGAGCTATCCACTACTCCTGATGTTATTTTGTGTGTGTTGTTATTCCTCCTTCATTGCGTGAATCTGTCCTTGAAGATATTCATAGTGGACATTTAGGTGTTTAGAAAATGAAGTTTTTGGCAAGGCTCACGTGTTGGCGGCCAGAGACAAATGCAGATATATGTCGTACAGCAAAGAACTGTGAAAAGTGTCATAAGCTGAAAAATCAGCATTCGAAGTGGACTCCATGGCCAGTATTGTCTGTGGCCTGGCAAAGAATTCATGCAGAATATTGTGGTCCGTTTCTTGGCAAATACTATTCACTTGTAGTCACTGATTCTTTTTAGAAGCGGCCTGAAGTATTTTCACAACTTCACCAAATTCTGACTTCACAATTCAAGCATAAAGAAAGGTGTTTAGTCAAGAATGGGTTCCCATGGTGTTAGTGACTGATAATGACTCTCATTTTGCTGTAGATACTTTTCTACTGCAACATAAAACTGCCAGACACTTTGTGATGAAAGAGACTCCATCAAAGCTAATAAAAGGAAAGATTCTTCGGTTGAATATGAGATGTTTGAAGTCTGCAGAAGTTACATATTATCGTAGAAATGATCTTCGACCATCCATAGAGATTGTGCTGAAGAATGTCGGGAAATCTATGGCGCGAATTCTAGATATCAGTAACATAAGTACACACAATCGACATATTGATCAGATATAATGCCAGGAACCGGGTGAGTCTGTTCCTATTTTGGTTGTTAATTGTAATGCTAATGAGTACATTTTAGATAATACAGAGTCCTTATCCAATACACTGTCTGACAGACACAGGATGAACTTGATAAGAAGGTGTACAATTGATTACAGACACCTAGACTCCAATTTAAGCTGTGGCAGATGTGTTTGAATGAACTGATGATTCCTTTGTACTTGTTGAATGCTTGATTTCGAATTTCAAATACAGTACATTCGCTAGTGCTTGTGTAGTACTTATTGATTGAATTGCGTTATTTCTGGGATTCTTAATTCGTACTATAATTCACATACTCCTTATCATCATACCTATTAATGTAATAGTTGAAATTATTAGCACCAGGATATCTTTGCATTGAATAACCTGTTTCGAGACCGAAAATTATTTAAATACCAACTAAAATATATGGTAAATAATAATGTACATTGTTGAGCTTCACATAAAAACGTTTAATTTACATGTGTACGATTGTTGGATTGAAAAAATAAGGTTCTCAGCATACGGACTTCATAGCATATGGTTCAACCATTCATATACCGATTACTTCATTTCCCTCAAGTATGTCAATCAAACAAACTGACTTATTGATCTAACGGTCAACATTGCATGGTTATAAGTAATGGAAAGTAATCCCTTTGCACCCAGCAAAGGAAGGCCGGCTGTTGGGATTAATTCTAAGTTAGACTATCACCATCAGTAAGCAAGCCATAAATAGAAACAACTATTTATCCCCGATTCATTCATAAAATATCTGTAGTGACCTACTTTTGTCAACAGAACGCGATTGGTTCGATGAAAACAATTATTATTATAACCAATTGTACCAGTGACTGTTTTACTGTGCTCGTTTGTTTAACTGTGCTAATAACAGCCATTTTAGTCTTCCATTGTACTCCATTGCTTCTACGCGGTTTTCGACTACGCACGTATCTTTTCTTGCCGATCGCACCTGTACTCCTTTGGCACGATCTCGGTATTCTTTCGATACCACGAGATTGCCAACAAATATATTACGACTACTACTATCATCTGCCTTATGATTTTTGGCCTACCGGAATCTTATTGGTCTATTGGCACGTAGTCTTGTAGCGGTGTTCATAGTCAAGCTCAACTCGACACCACGCTACATATCTATCTATCCATTTCATCCAATCGTTTGACTAAAGATAATTGCTTAAGACAAATTGATGTTGTGGGAACTCACTAAAACCAAGTCACTGACCAAGAGATATTCTCAGAATTGATCGCATGAATAAAAAAATGACAAGTAAGCAACTTGACAAAACAAGTTATCTCGTCCAGTTACTAGCACTTGTAGCGGTAAATAATTCCCCAAAATCAAATAGCTCTGTAAGTTTTCGACATTGGATGCTGACCACAGTTTTAGTGGACTCATCTAGCTGAAGGCGCTCGGTCAAGCATCCGGACCAGATCACGTGTGGGAACGCCGTGCTCAACATCTGCCGCAATCGCTAGCCAGATTAGTGCAAACGATCCTCGATATATTGATAGCTTATCAAATATATCTTCGATCTCCTCACTTCTGTCTTTTGATTTTACTTGGTGGGTGCGCTTCGTATTAGAAGGTGTTACTGGTTAAAGCGTTGTCAAACTCCGAATACCTGTGGCATCTTCATTGGTGAGCCCGACGTGATCTGGTACACCATATTGTAAACTGTGAGTCCGTTCCTTTTTGTGATTTTATATATCATTGTCTTATTTTAATTTTTTTAACATTGTGATATTTTTTTTCCGTGTTTTTGGGTTCATATATATATTTCCCACTCGTTCACTTTTCGTACTTTGATATATTACTATGACTGAACAGACCCCTAAATTATTTAAGTTAAACACTGTGTCCCCACCTTTGTTCCAACCAATGCCCTTCTGGCCAGACAACATCGAAGCCTGGTTTTGTTACGCAGAAGCCGACTTCTTCGAGCACGGTGTGAACGATGCGCGTGCACAATTCCTCGCAGTAGTCAAGGCACTACCGCGCAAATTTAACAGGTACGTAACACCTAGTATGTTTACTAGTGATGTTTCTGATCCATACCAAACCCTGAAACATGCCATCCTTAAACGCGGAGATCTAACCGATCGACAAAGGTTAGACCAACTCCTTAACAACATCGACCTGCAACACGGTTTTGTCACAGACATGTTGCAAAGAATGCGAGAAGTCATTGGCCAAAGAACCTTCGATGACGGCCTATTCAAACAACTTTTCTTATCCAAACTTCCTCAACGGGTGCAAGCTGTTTTGGTCTCGTTCCAAAACAACGCCGTAGACGAGCTAGCTGCATCTGCCGACCGCATTCTCAAAATCACTAGGTCTTCTAACGCCGAGGTTTTTTCAGTCAAAGAAAAGCCTCAAACGACCCAGAATGACATAACACAGTTACGCGCTATCTCAAACTCTGTAACGACCGTAAACGATCACTTACCCCGCGGAGAAGCACATCACGTAGGCGATCTGTATCTAGAACTCGAGAGACGGATAATCCTGATTGGTGCTGGTACCATAAACAGTACGGAAAGTCCGCCAGAAATTGCAGAAAACCCTGCAATTTTCCCAACGCGAAATCCGTCGACGCGAAGAACGTTTCGGGAAACTTCCAAGCCGGCACGCGTTAACGGAGACCGTAGCCGGCGAACATAGCCGTCTTTTATATGTCACAGATGTGATAACGAGAGTTCGCTACCTCGTCGATACTGGCGCAGAGGTTAGCGTTCTCCCAGCGAATTCCGACGACAGACTACACGAGCCTGTTTTAAATCTACAGGCGGCAGACGGAAAGCCCTTCGCTACGTATGGCCAAATGTATGTTTATTTTAACGTGGGTTTACGCAAACCCATTCACTGGATTTTTGTTGTTGCAGATGTTTCTATGCCAATCATTGGTATGGACCTTCTACAACACCACAACTTAATTATCGATACGCGCAAACGGAGGTTAGTAGACGGAAACACTAATTTATCTGTTTGCCTGACTTCTTTTTCTGGTTGCAGGTTATCTCCAGTCACTATTAAGCACACTATAGACCCCTTCTACCAACCACTACTCGATAAATATTCTGGCATTTACCAATCGCAACCGAAATTGCCGTGTGTAACCAGCAATGTTACACATCACATCACGACTACAGGACCACCTGTCTTCTCGAAAGCACGCCGACTGGCCCCCGAAAAGTGGCGGCCATTCTGGATTACCCGGAACCGACCACCATCAAGCAATTGCGCACGTTTAACGGTCTGGTAAGTTTTTATAGACGATTCATACCGAAATGCGCCTTACTTATGAAACCCCTTACCGACCAACTCCGTGGAAATGCGAAATCCATTAATCTAGATGACACTACCCGAAAAGCATTCTCCACGGTTAAGGAACATATCGCCCGAGCAGCAATGCTTGCTCATCAGGACCCTAAAGCGCCCATTAGCATCTCAGTAGACGCATCCGACTCAGCAATCGGAGCAGTCTTACAACAATGGGTTAACCACTCCTGGCAACCTTTGGCATTTTTCTCTAGACGGTTGCTAGACACTGAATCGAGGTACAGCACATTCGGTAGGGAACTCCTGGCTATGTATTGTGCTGTTCGGCATTTTCAACACTATATCGAAGGCCGTGAATTTACCATTTTTACCGACCATAAACCACTTACTTTCTCCTTAAGCTCTTCTTCAGACAAGTACTCACCACGTGAGTCTCGACAACTGGACTACATTTCGCAGTTTACTTCAGATATTCGACACATTTCTGGAGCAAGCAATGTAGTTGCAGACGCCTTGTCTCGTATAAATTCCTTGAACAGTTCCGAAGGAATCGACCTTTTAAAACTCGCTCAACTTCAAAAAGAAGACAGTGATCTTCAGCACGAGTTGGCCTCAACAACACTTAAACTGCGCATTAAACAGATGTGAACGGGTAAGGAAACCTTACTTTGTGACACATCTACAGGTAGGGATCGCCCAATCGTGCCGAAACAATATCGACGCAACGTCTTCAATACGTCGCACAGACTTTCTCATCCAGGTGTTCGTGCAACCATCAAGCTTATAGCAGAACGGTTTTGCTGGCCTGGTATGAATAAAGACGTGAGGGAGTGGGCACGCTCCTGTGTAAGCTGCCAGAAATCTAAGGTTATTAGGCATAACAAATGTCCCTTAGGCTCGTTTAAAACTCCCGATGCTCGCTTCGACCATGTTCATTTGGATTTGGTAGGACCTTTACCAGATTCAAATGGATATTCTTATCTTTTAACATGCGTAGACCGTTTTACTCGATGGCCAGAAGCAGTACCCATCAAAGACATTAATGCTGAAACAGTGGCCTGCACCTTCGTCGAGAGGTGGGTAGCAAACTTCGGCTGCCCAACAACCATTACTACAGATCGTGGACGTCAGTTTGAATCTGAACTGTTCCGTTGTCTGACCATGAAACTAGGAATCACTCACTTCCGAACGACGGCCTACCACCCACAAGCAAACGGGTTAGTAGAACGTTTTCACCGACAACTAAAAGCGTCACTATCAGCCTCAAACATTTCTCAGTGGACTGACGCTCTTCCACTAGTCTTACTAGGCATACGCAATGCAGTGAAATCTGACATTGGATACACTGCATCTCAACTCGTTTATGGTACGACCCTTCGACTTCCAGGAGAGTTCGTGGATCCTTCATCCTCTTCGATGGACATGGATCTAACCTCCTACGCGAACAGGCTTACAAACGCAATGCGTTCAGTTAAACCTGTTTCCACTCGACCACAATCAACTGATGTTTTCGTTCAACCTGACTTACTACATAGTACACACGTTTTCGTGCGTCGAGACTCGCATCGACGACCTCTCGAATCAACATATGAAGGACCTTTCAAAGTTCTTCAACGCGAATCTAAGTACTATATAATCGATAAGAGCGGAACCAACGAAAGCATCAGTATCGATCGCCTCAAAGCAGCGTATTTAGAAGGAAATCCTATTCACGTCGATTTTCCTTCAATACAATCGCACGACACAACTCCTGCACTTATAATACCTCAATCGACAGCAGACACACACGTTGATACTTAGACAGTACCCAAAAATAAAGTCAAAACAACACGTTCTGGAAGAAGAGTAAGATTTCCAGAACACTTGAACGATTACTGCACGTAAGACACAAGTTAACATTTTATATCCTCTCGATTTTCCCTGGTACTATATATAATTTTTTAAAAAAAACCCGAATTTAATATGCTTATATATTTTCATTATTTTTTTATTTCAAAAAAGAAAAAACAAAAAATAACAATATTATAAGAATCCTTTTTTTACGCTATTACGTGAGCATGAGCTTATTTTCCATTTCTTCCGCTCGCTTTGTGTTTTTACGCGCGTACGAGTGTATTCCGACATGCACTTACATATTTTTCTTTTCTTTTCCAGGACGACTGGAAAAGACGATGAAAAGAACGATGAAGTTGCGAGAAACGAAAATCTGCATTGTACCTTTTTTTACTGTATTGTACATCATGGTCCATTATAGTAAGGAAAGACGACCAGACGCTGCTAAACCTAGCAAGCTATCAGAAGAGTGTTTACCAACGAAAAACTCGTTGGGTTTAAACTTCTGGCTGGCCACGTCTTAGGGTCACCACTACCCCACTAGGGGGCAGTGATCTGTAGCGGTAAATAATTCCCCAAAATCAAATAGCTCTGTAAGTTTTCGACATTGGATGCTGACCACAGTTTTAGTGGACTCATCTAGCTGAAGGCGCTCGGTCAAGCATCCGGACCAGATCACGTGTGGGAACGCCGTGCTCAACATCTGCCGCAATCGCTAGCCAGATTAGTGCAAACGATCCTCGATATATTGATAGCTTATCAAATATATCTTCGATCTCCTCACTTCTGTCTTTTGATTTTACTTGGTGGGTGCGCTTCGTATTAGAAGGTGTTACTGGTTAAAGCGTTGTCAAACTCCGAATACCTGTGGCATCTTCACACTGTTCAATAAGACTCCTCAAAAGTGTAGATTTGAGACAACTGTTTCTCGGTGGAAGCACTAAATTGCTACATTCGTTCTGTCCATGGGGATTTAATTCGAACTTATCAGCCTTCTCAGAGAAAAACAAAACTTGGTTCAGTTTGGCCCCTTGATTACAATTGTACACAATAGTTTAAATGACTGTTCTTGTTTTTTAGGCTTTGCGTGTCCATAACACATTCAGTGTTCCATTAGTCCTGTGTATCCAGCACTTTTGGGCATTTTTAAGTTGATTCATTTGGAGTGTGCTACATATTAGAGTGTAATTTGAATGAAAGATTTTCTTTAGAGCTCTAGTCTTCTTGACCACTGGGTTATTCACTCGACAACTCAATTTACCCAATTAACTTTCAAAATAATCACAAACTGTCCTGAAATCCCCAGAGTTCTTCACACCGTAGATGTTTTTCAACGATGAAAAGACGTAAAAATCAGAGGATATTGCTACCATGATACTTAGGAGGACTGTAACGGAAAGAAGATCGTGAAAATTCATCCGCAGCTATTTGTTAAATTGTACTGTCATTTATCTGTTTCTTCTCCCTCTCATGTATTTTAACCTTTGTTCAGATCTCGTTTAACCACACCTTTTGTTCTTCAGTCTTCCTCGTCTGAGCTTTTATTATCTGAGTTTGATTAAAGACTTATCTTTTGTTACCTAACTTTCTATTGTATGTTGCCGGACTATTGACAGTAAGGTCGTGTTTGACTAAGCTCAAGGTCACAGCGTGTGACTGTTAAACTTTTGACTGTCTACTTGAGAGGATTATTGGAATCCATACAAATAGATATTTCATCCGATCTTGTTGAGAATATTTTATTGATTCTCAGGATCGAACCCTTCGGTATTAACTGTTTTTTATTGTTTAACACGGTACTTTGCGTTAGTGAAACTTCCGACTGTATAGCACAGGCTGTACCGTTTGAGGTATTTTGCATATTTGATGTAATTTGTTCTGTTTCCTAAATTAGAACCGTTTAAATTGAGCACAGAGTTTGTGTTTTGATATAATTTAATACGAGTATCTCAAAAACGCTTTGGGGATCTATCGTCCCCAACACATATCACTGGGGGATTCATCAAACTTACTGGAAGTAACAACCGTCCATAATTGTGGATATTTGGTACCAGATCATGGTAGAACACGCACCAGTCTGGCGAACCAAGTAACGTTCCTTTATTTCTATTGTGTTTGTGACATTTAACTTACATATATATGTATATATAATTTGTTATTAATAACTATGTTAGTACCTTTTTGAGTTAATATATTGTCTTGTCCGCAAGGAACTCCAACTCTTGAAACGTTACAAATCACCGGGCCCAGACGACTTACCTCCGGCTCTTTTTAAAGATGGTGGTGACTTTTTGACTAAGGGACTGACGACGTTGTTTACAAAGATCTGGGAACTAGAGAGTGTACCAACGTCATGGAATGAGTCGATAGTTGTCCCTATCTTTAAAAAGGGTTCACGTTGTTCCTGTAACAACTATCGGGGGATAAGTCTACTTCCGATTGCGTCCATGCTATTGGCTTCCTTTATACTTCGTAGGTTGTTCAGAACCCGACAAAGATTGACTCGCGAGGAGCAGGCTGGGTTTCGTTCTGGACGAGGATGTATTGATCATATCTTCACCCTCCGCCAAATGTTAGAACACCGCCATACTTATCAAAGGCCAACGATCGTAGTGTTTCTTGACATCAGGGCTGCCTTCGATTCGTTGAATAAGACTGTTCTCTGGGATTGTCTATTGAAGAAGGGTGTGCCTGAGAAGTTTATTAACATCCTAAAAGCCCTATATACAAACACCTCAGGCAGAGTGAGGGCATACAACCACCTTTCTCCGTTATTCCATTCAAGCAGTGGGGTTAGACAGGGTTGCCCAATCTCATCATTCCTCTTCAACTTTGCCATCGATGACATTCTGGAAACAGCTCTGATGGATGTAAGTAATGGTGGTGTGGATCTGTTGCCTGGAGAAAGACTTCTCGGCCTTGAGTATGCGGATGATATTGTCTTACTGTGCGAGAATGTTCAAGCCATGCAATCCGCACTTAATCAGTTGGCAATCAGTGTCCGTAGGTATGGTATGTGCTTTGCACCTTCGAAGTGCAAAGTACTTCTACAAGACTGGCAGGATTCTAATCCTGTACTCACTCTGGATGGTGAGCAGATAGAAGTAGTCGAGAAGTTCGTGTATCTGGGTAGCTGCATAAGTGCTGGTGGTGGCGTGAGTGATGAGATCAATGCACGTATAGTGAAAGCCAGAGCGGCTTATGCCAATCTGGGCCATCTTTGGCGCCTTCGTGATGTCAGTCTGGCTGTAAAAGGTCGGATCTACAACGCGTCGGTGAGAGCAGTTTTGCTCTATGCTTGTGAAATCTGGACTCTCCGAGTTGAGGATGTTAGACGACTCTCTGTGTTCGATCATCGTTGTCTCCGAAGGATTGCTGGCATCCAGTGGCAACACCATGTCAGTAATGCAGAGGTTCGGCATCGAGTGTTCGGTCACAGAAACGATAATGAAATTGGTGTCACCATCTTGAAACACCGACTTCGGTGGCTTGGACATGTTCTACGAATGTCGTCCCAGAGAATTCCACGTCGTGCATTATTTGCCGACTCTGGGACTGGTTGGAAAAAGCGGAGAGGTGGTCAGTATATGACATGGTGTCGTGGTATGAAAGAAAGCTGCAAAGGGCTAGCTTGTGTTGGTCCTTCACGACTCCCTGGCTGGGGTCCGAGAGACGGCGTAACGCAGTGGCTAGAGACGTTATCAGATATGGCTCAGAATAGAAGCCAGTGGCGATCGTGCTGTAACCTCTTACTTTCTTCATAAAAAGTGTTTATATCTTCCTTAACTGAAAGATCTCTTCTGATTGTACCTTTCCGTTTCCCCCACCATTGTTCTCTCTCTCCCTTTTTTTTTATAATTCCCCACGTTCATTACCTTTTTTTTTCTCTTTCCTCCTTCTCTTCAAATTCTCATTGTTTTGTGTGGCGCATATATATTTGGTGCCCCTCTGTACCAATATTTATGTGTTCAAATAAATAAATAAATAACTTGTCCGCCACATAGTATATCAAAATTCGATAATGTGCAATAGTCTCTTCACGGCGACGTGAAAACAGCAAATTATCACGAACATGTAACATTAAAAAAGTAAAACATAAGTGCGGAATAAACAAAAACAGTAATTTCAGCAGAAGGAATTGTAACTAATTACGATAAGATTGTATAAGCCCGTCTATAGATTACTAGGTTAATATCAATTAGTTGACAAAAGGATAAACGGACTTAGAGCGGTCCAAAAACAATATTCTCCTTAAGAGGAATAAGAATATAACTAATTGAACTGCCTCATAAGTAAGCAGCAAACCATACAATAATCATGAGGGAAATAAAGGAAACAATGTGATTGGTGATTCACTTCATAAAACAAGCCCCGTCATCCAATAAAAATTAAGGTATGTATCCGCTAAGGAAAGATCCAGTTTGTTAAATCGGACAGGACCACTCAAGAATAAAATCTGCAATGGCAACTGTGAAGTGCATTTTTTGACGACCCTTAAACTAGAAGGTTCAACCTCATCTTTAACAGTTTTATTCGGCCTCCTTTAGTGTACAGAAATATAACGTTTCATTTTTCACCTCAAAAGGGCAGCAATACACTGGAAATTACCCAAAGTCGAGTCAGGGAGTCATTTCATGTACTGAAGACACACCTAATTCTAATAATTAGTCAAATTTCAAAACTCGCTACCGGTTAAGTTTACCCGACAAACTTCCAGAGCCCTTTAAGAGGAAACTTGGCATATCTTATAGGACTCAAAATAGTGTGGCTAAAATATGGTCTATAGAATAAATGACTCCGTAGGTCTTTGATATAGATGTTTATTTTCACTGGACACACCTTAACTGAAGGAGCACGATCACGCATCCGCACTAGATAACGAGTGGACCAACGATTCTTAACATACCGGTAGATTTCCAAATATATCTTCAAACCCATTCATTCCTGATTTCTGATTTTACTGTGTCTGTATTTGAGTAAAAACATTATCAAACTCCAGTTACCCGTGGCATCTTTGAAAGCATTTCATCCGAATTTACTAATAATTATCTTTTACACCTCAAATATAACTAGTTCCCTACCAACAGACACGGGTGATGCATTGCTACTACATAAGGAAGTCCGTTGAGCGAGAGATTTTTGTGATGGTGGAGAAGATCTGAAGTCCAAGGTGGATGATTTTGGTGTAGTTGAAAAAGCTGGAGCTAAAACAAGAAAACTTCGTCAAAAAAGACAGCTTCTGTATTTCATTCACATACATTCGAACAGCTTGTCTGGTGACCACTGATTTTCCCATCTAGTTGAAATCCTTACCTCAACACACTGCTTGAGATCTACTTGGTTGAATGTTCTAAAGAAAGTTTAGCCAAGTAAAAACCATCATAGGCAAAATTAACAAAATCCACCTAGCTTCCTATCCTATCAAATTGACCTATCGCGTGCTATTCACAAAGGACAGTGGTATTTTTCTACTGAGTAATTTCTATAGTATTGATCGTTAAAGTGCGCATCAAGACTACTAATTTGCTTTGATTGAATTTTCTCAGTTAAAGCAGTCCCCAAGAGTACCACTTTTCCCCTAGAAAAATTTATCATCTGTACTTTACGAGTACATATACATAAAAACTAAAGGCCCTGGTACTTAGTGTTCGCCCCTGCTGATTTTAGAGGCGATCGAGCTGTTAAACATAGCTAGGAAATGGCCCTCTGATATACAAGCAGCAGCAGATGAGCATAACTCTTCTTTCGAGTAAATTGAGAGTGTGATTATGAGCCCAGCTCTATACTTTAATGAGACCATAAAGCTGGACCTCATCAGGGAAGCAGATAAGCGTATGGATGTAGGTATCGGTACAAGGAGAAGAAAGAAGCACAGAGAAGAAGAAACTACATATAGACAGTACTGTGGCATGTGAATCTGCGGGTTCAGCCCGGATTCACATATCGATTTAATACAAACTATGGGGGAGCCAAGTCTGAGCATTGTAGAGGAAGTGATCAAGAGACAAAATAAGGTAAACGAGTGGTTCACAGTCACACCCAAGAAAATAGAAGTAAGAAACCAGAATTTAACCTCTGCGTTTTACACTGATTTGAAATCGGATGGCAAGGAAGAGACGGTTTTAGGGACTAAAATTTCTCAGCGTATCAGGACAGACCTCGCTGAGAGGTCAGTCGTTTCTCATAGGTTAAGAGAATCTTTCGACAAGGAACAAAGAGCTAGATTTCAGCCCGACCTCAGTTATATTAAGTCCTAATAAGCAAGCTACTCCCAGAAACAGTTTCAGGAGTTAGCATCTGTAAGCTTTATAGAATAAGACAAAAGGTGAATTCTGAAAATCCTCAGAAAAGACGCCTCTTGAAGGTTACCTTTGCTATGGTTGAAGAAAGAAACCTGATACTGGGCAACTCACGTAAACTGATTAAATCCAGAATATATAATAATAGTAATAATAATAATATATTTTTGCATGAGCATGTACGCGCCATTTTTACAGGCATGATCTTCCAATTACAACATTTGTTGGCTCACAGCATACTTCTCAGGTAGGGTCGTTAAATAAATAAAATAGATAAAATTCAATAGCAGTCCATTCGTAAAGATGCCGTGCAGCAATAATGATTAGGTTTATGCTTTAGTAGTACACTGAGTACAGTCATCAAAATACTTTCCAAAGCGGCTTCGCGTTCACGCTGCACAGCAGTACTAATCTCGACATAATTGTGTTAGAATTTAGGTCGTGCTAAGCATTTATGCAATACAACTTATTAAGTTCATAGTTGTCATAAAGTAGACCCGTAGAACGCTTGCTGTGAACTATGGCTTTGAGGAGACGCGTACTTCAAAATTGTTCCACACGTCAGAAGTTCCATAGCTGTGCCCTCAGAACTAGATTCTGAAGAAAGAAAAAAGAGAAAGAGAAGAGCAGCAGGACACTTGGATATGAACACCAAACGTTGCTTAACATTTTGTAGTAGAACAAACATAGGTATAATAAGTTAGATTAACTTCATATTATCTCTTGTTAGAGTGAGATGAAATCAAAGGCTCCATACAAGAGAATGTAGTAATAAAGGACAATGAATTGTGATGTTTAACAAGTTGGAGTAAGCTCACATGAATGAAGGAAAGTCGAGGTTGGTACAAGGAAAGCCGTTTATTAGAGGGGAGTGTGCATATAGAGGGTGAAGTGTTAAGAATACTAATAACTGTATCTTTTATTGTCTAATTTTTTTTCTTTTATTATGTCCATCCGATGCCGGCCACACAATACTAATGTAAAAGTCCGAGTTAGTATGTTGTAGGTTGTCTTAGTAGAATAGCTAGTCCAGCATAAATTTGGAAACGTGAGTCTGAGTGGTGAGCGTAGGAAAACAATCTATATCGCAGATTGATTGACTTATTCTCAATCACAAAGAGCCTGATGCATACAAAATGTTCCGCCCCACAAACACGGGTGGATTGAAGTCATCGCCGTCACCATCAATGCTTGTTGATCAGAAACGCCACCCTCCCACCTTTTGTGACGTTAGACTCATTTAAGCTTTTTTTGTATATATTTCATACCTCACACAATCCTCTGTATTTCACATCCTTTTGGAAAACACTATTTCTATAAGCGTCACTTTACAAGCTTATCAGGCAGTTACAAGTTATGGCATCGATGCAGTGCTTTAATTGACTATAGCATGAAGTATAGTTTGCCAATTAGAGTATAAGCATTAAGAAGGGTATAATGTAGGATAGTTGTTTATTAAAGCAGGCGGAAAAGTATAGAAGTATATGGGTTGTAGATAAGGTAACGAATGGAGAAATAATATTAATTGCTAGTAAACATAGTGTAAGGAGGAGTAAAAAGCTAATAAAGAATAAACAGGAAGGGACTCACACTAATTTGGTGCTGATGTTATTTTCGTGTCGTCTTAACCAGTTGCTGGGTAACAGGTCCGATAGATAAAAGGCCACTGGTAGTAGGCAGTCGATTGTGCGGTTCTCTTGACTTTTTTGGATAGTAGTGAGTGTTCCTTAGCGACCGAGTTTAGTTGAACAGTATCAATAGGTCCAGTGAGTTACCTGTCTACTTCATGCGAAGAAATAGAGAAGAGAAGTTGATTAATACAACTGCGAAGTAGGAAAAACAAGGCAAACTGAACTTGAAGTCCATTTTGGTCTAGACAAGTAGAGAGCCTATGATGTCTGAGTGGGGCGCAGATGTGTTCATACGTGATAGATCAAGCAGTTTTACAACCGTATGTCCAGCCCATCTGATCGCATTAAGAGACGAACTGCAGAAATGGAAATAAACGAACACCGCCAAAACGGTAAAAGAAACCTCGTTCTTAAGGGTCTCCAAATTGTAAAAGTTTAGAGCAAAACAATCCCCAAACCACTCTGGGTGGTAAAAGAAAGTTCTCCACAGAATTAAAGGTATGCTACACAAATGTTCTTAATCTACTAAATAAAATGGCTAGGCTCAAGCCAATGGTGGATAAAGAAAAACCGCATGTTACTGCTGTCTCAGAAACATGGTTAACGTCAGAAGTATTAGATAATGAAATTTAGTTGACTGGTTTTTCATCCAATAGGGTTATCCTGTACACGAAAAGTATCCTAACCACAAGAGCAGTTGAGACGGTGACACATGATTCAGGGATATGTGAAATGGAGCGATGCGAGCTGAAATGTAGACGGCAAGATAATGAATTAGTTGTATTAGATCGCAGTCCAGAATGTGTAGTAGATGATTTCCTCCTAAGCAAACTTAAGTCCCGGTGAAATAGGGGTAAGAACCTTATAGCAGGCAACTTTAATCACCATGCATAAACTGAGTTAACTTGGAAGTGAATCAGGCGGGTCAAATTCAACCGTATCTTTATCTACCGGCTTATTAACGGTATTTCCTACATTTCGGTTTCCACCCCTTCATACTCTATGGTATCATCCCACAATCTACACGATAAGAAAAATATTCTAGCGGTTCCAAGAACCCGCACAAACGTCAGAAATTTTTCGTTATTTTCTCTTCAACCATGTGAAACAGGCTGTTAGTGAACCCCCATTTCAGTGAAACTACAACCCAGTTCAGAAGTCTCCTTGATGATTTTCTTTCCGAAAGTGGATTGTGTCACCTATTGAATATCAATGTGTTCAATAATGACATATACAAACAAGATGCGTTATCCATCTAATGTAACATTTGAAACTTTTCACGTCTATTTTATTTTATTTCTATTCGTCTTACCCTATGAGGTCTGCATATGTCCGTATTTATTTACTACTGTTTTTAATATCATTATTGGTCCCTCGACACACAAGATATTGTTCTCATCTTTTCTATTGCTTCTAAACATATTTTATTCCAAAACACCCGAAGTCTGTAATAACAATTTACTTTATGCTACGCCTAAATAAATTAACTTCTCCGATTCATTTTATCTTCACCATATATATATATATATATATATATATATATATATATAACATAGAAATTCATATTTGATTATGTTTTGCAGTTAATCGTGACTTTTATAACATCATTCTTAATTATTATTGTACAAATGTTTATATTATTATCTGGTTTCACTCTATATACTATTGCATAAATCTACATGTATTTATCCGAGTGCACTAAAGGGCTTTTTATGTCATTTTTCTAAATTGTTGGTTTACTTTAGAGGTCGATATTCATTACATAATTACTATTATTATCATGGTTGAACCCTTTCACTAGGTGTTTATTTCTTTTTTCGGTCTAAATATGTATTATTCTTAAGATAACAAAGTTTGTAATTAAAACAATACCTTGTATTACACTTAAAGTAACTTCTCAGACTCGTTTTATCTTCACTATGCATATATGACTCATACATATTGATAATTCATTATCCTTTTCACTTAATTGAGAATTTCATAGCATCACTTCGAACTATGACTGCACAAACATTTATTCGAACATCATATCTTACTGCAATAACAAGTCTTTTCCTTAATTATTTTCTATTTTATTTTTGTTACTATTTTGACGATACATACATAGTCGTTTATTCTTGTTCCGTGTTCATGAACACGCTTATAAAACCATTTGCATATCTCACATCTCCTTTGTTTCTATTCCCTTATATTCTTCCTTTCCTTCTTGAAACTCAATTCAATATTCTCCTCAATTACATAGAACCTGATTTATTACTATTATTATTCTATTATTACTACTCTCTTTTTACAAATATGGAAAATATAATGGTAACATTATTGAAACTTGTGTATAATTGCATTTTTGAAGAAACCCTAAATGGTTTCTTCACAACACTTATGTACCCATAAGATGTTTGTGAATAATAATAATGATAATAATAATAATAATAATAATAATAATAATAAGGGTCATCGATGGCGTTATTCGGTTTCAAACTATTAGAAAAATAGATTGCATTAGCTTTAATCCAACACATTAGAAATCCCACAAGATATAACTTAAGAAGCTTCTCTTCTCTTTTGAATATATTGCTGACACACGTTGATGAAGTCGGTCAAAGGAATTTCCTCCTATCACTTGGGAGAAGTGACCATGCAGTTATATTATTCAAATTCGTGGCTGAGATTGCCTATCAAAAAGATGCGCCGGCCCGTCCTAATAAATGGAAGGCAGATATGGAGGCAATCAACTCCTCAGCATCAGCTGAAAACTGAGAAATCGACTCAATGGCATCAGTTCAAGGGGCGTGAACTTATTCCAGGCAGTTAAAAATTCGGGTAGCCCAACCATACATACCCTGAACGGTCCCAAAGAAGAAGAAACACAGCCATCCCTGGACAGACCGGGATATTCGACGTTTACTAAGACAAAAGAAGAAATGTTGGAATGTTGCTATCAGCCTTAGCACAGCTGGTACGATGGAACGCTACAGATCAGTAAGAAAATTCGGGAAGCTCAAAGGAAATATGAAATGCAGGTGGCAAAATCTGCACTCAAACAGCCTAAGAGAATATTCTCGTACATAAACTACAGAGCAAGGATACGTCATTTAATTCCCAACCTAATTAAATAAGGGAAGGACTCTGAAATGATAGAGGAAGATCAGGAAAAAGCACAGGTTATGGCTGACTATTTTGGGGCAGTTTTCACTCAAAAATTTCCTCTAGACAAAGAATCAGACCAAACTGCAGTCAACAAACCACCTGCTCACTGTGGACTTCGATCAAGACGATGTACTTTAGGCTCTTAGCTCCTTAGACATGCAAAAGTTTACAGGACCAGATGAACTACACCCCAAAATCTTGAGACATATTGCACAACATATAGCGGCTCCAATGACCGTGATATTCAATATGTCACTCGACCAAGGTGTGTTACCTATGGACTGGAAGGATGCAATCGTCACTCCCATACATAAAACAGGACCAAGACAACTTCCATCAAGCTAAAGACCTGTAGGCCTCATCAGTATCGTAGTTAAAATATTGGAAAGAATAGTCAAACAGACCATAATGACATTTATGGAAACCAACAACTTGTTAAACAGCGAACAACATGGTTATAGAAAGTGTTTATCTTGAACGACGAACCTCCTTTTAGCAACGGAATTTTAGATAAAGACTCTAGACAATGGAAACTCAGTGTATGTTGTCTACATAGACTTCAGTAAGGCTTTTGACAAGGTACTAGCTAATAGACTGCTTTTGAAGTAAGAAAATCTTGGTTTTGCCGGACCTCTTTTAAAATGGATTAAGGATTTCCTAGAAGGTCGTAGACAGAATGTAGGAGTAAGTGCTTCACTTGGAAACCGTTAATTTGTTGAGTACCTCAAGCTTCTGTCCTAGGTTCTTTACTTTTTATTTTGTGCGCAAATGATCCTCCAAATATAGTTGAGTCCTTAGTGTTACTATACGCTGATGATGTAAAAATCTGGCGAGTAATAACCGGAGACGCAGACACAGTATAAGGGAAGTGCCTATACCCGCGGTCAGGTCTCGTAAGGTCCTTGGTGTGACAGTGAGTCATGATCTTAAGGCGACAGCTCATTGTTGGAGGTCGCAGCTAAAGGGGTTTATAACATTCTGGGCTTTAAGACGGATATTCACCACATTGTACACAAGCTTAGTGAGAACTAAGCTTGAGAACTGCGTTCAGGCTGCGAGCTCCCGGAAAAAGCACAGAAGGCATCTACCCGTTCAATTCCAGAACTCCGGGGTTTACTTTACAAAGAGTGGCTTGCAAAGCTGGACCTCTATACTCTGTCCTAACTCAGATTAAATGGTGATCTTAATTTGGTGTACAGAGTACTAAGAAATGATTTTGAACCTAATATATCCACCCTTTTTCTTTCTGCTAGATCAAGACATCTCAGAAGACACAGCGGGCGAGTAGAAAAGCCAAGAACAAACAAAATACGCGTGGCATACAGGTTTTCACACCGAGTAATCAATACTGAGAACCTGTTACCCTAAGCAGAGGTGTCAGCACCAACAATTGACTCATCCAAGAGAAGAATAAACACTCACAGAAGCATACTAGAAAAGGAATAACATAGGTCGTAGGCGTTGTGTCTTTACAAAACGGATCGGAATCTGGAATCGATCATCGAAACGCGTCCAGCGCCACATTCGTTTCGGCGTTTTGGTGGCTAGATCAAATCCTTTGTAACCGTTTTGAGGCAAATGGTATTTACATTTTGTTTTTCATATTTATCGTTTATAACGTCGTACATCTCGAGCAGCTTAATCTGTTTCGAACTTTTAGGAGGTATATATGGTTGTACGCCGTAAGAAAACAACCATTCACCTGAGTGCTAAGGAAACGAGTCTGGTCCTCGAAGTAAAGAAAATGATTGAAGGGATTCTCAAAGTAAAGCCCGAAGATCAAATGCTTTTAAAGCATCAGACCGAAATGGATGATGAAAAAACACTGAGTTACTATAATCTAAACAGCCAAACAGCAAGGGCTCATACACCAGCAACACTTGGACTATGCCTACGTGATCCAGGTAGGTTTATTATGAACTACCTTTAAATCGTGTAAATCACAAAGTAATCTTCGCTCCATCGCAAGGTTTTTGGACTGCACATTCCTCATTAGTGCTAACGTTTACTTCATCCGATCTTACTGCTTTTGTCGAGTACCATTGTGCCTGTACTGGTAATATTTTGGTACCTCGGTAGAAATTGAAAAGGTTCTTTTATGTAGCCTATATTACTCAGTATTTATGTAGAAAATCTTTTAAGAATACTTGGTTTGAATATATGAGGAGGTATCATTGAGTTTTCGACACTTTTATTGGCAGCGTTAAGGTATAATACACTTCAGGTTTTGACAAACGACCGTTAAATCCAGGGTCATTATGCAGACGTTTTGCACCAACATAGTATTTCTCAGAAATATGCACTAGGAAGTTTAGGTTTAATAGCGAGGAATTTTCCCCAGATCACTCAACTGCCGTTTAGTGGTCTATACCTACTTACTGAATGGCTTGAAGTTATTGGACGGCTATAACCTATCGCTAAATATGCTATTTACGACCATAACTACTACCTCAACGTGATGTTCTGGCTTGCCTGTCGCGACGACCCAATAGAGCTACATTGGTTGGAACGCTTGTTCCTTAAAATTTACCAAACCATGCGGGTCGGTCGAAGAACTGTACGGCCAAAACCAGCAACCTAAAGTCAAAAGCCAGAGTCGTACTTCTAACTGTATCTCAACTCATCAAGAAGAATAATTATTATACGTGTGCGCTGTATGCTTCTTTAAAAGTAGATAACTTCTGAAACCAGAGGAATACATATCAGATTCAAAGCTAAAGAAGTTTCGGAGTTACAAATCCAGCTAACGTTATGCGTAAATTCCTACGTAAGGTTGTTCCCGACCTTAGCTGCTACCTTAACGTGGTGGTCAAGCTTGCCTATCGTGATGACCCAACCGAGCTATATTGCCCAGAACATATGTTCCTGTAGGTTCTAACATGTCAGGCAGGTCGATCGGAGAACGGTAAGACTAAAAGCAGCAACTCAAGGTCTGAGGGCGAAGTCGTACTGCTGACTGTAGAGAAGTGTGACAGCAGTAGGGTGTTTCCATTGGACAACCAGCATCTGCAGCGATGCTGCCTTCTCACAAGGAAGGGGTTAGAAAAGGATGACCCTAAAAATGTCACACCTCACCTTATACCACGGATTTCCGTCTCTGGCAGTAAGGCCCTTTGAAGAGCGGAGCTAACGCATTAAAATCCTCCCACGAAAAGGCCGTGCGCGACCGGCCTCAGGCAGTTGTCTCTTGAGCTCTGTGGTCACGTTCCCAGGTCGTTAAGACAAACACTAATCTGATTTCCTTTTCAGGTTCCTCAAGAAATACCCTTCCACGGTGTGGGCAGCCGGGAAGTGACATCAGTCCTCATGCCCGTAACAGCACACGAGACCAAGTTGGTCACATTCAAATCCTTCCTACACCTCCTAATACCTCTCTTATCTCCACAACTAACCCTTCTCACGTCCCTTTATCACTGACTGACGTAAGGTTGTTAGTCTATGAGATTGTAAATATTTATACATTAACGACCAGTTTCGTTCTGCTCATAATATTGTATACACGCGAATTTCACTTTCTTAAAAAAGTAGTGGTGCGTGGACAGTATTGGTGGAATGATTATTGTTTCTCACATCAATACATTCCAGTTAAAATAACGTTATTCTAAATCAATGACTTACAGTCAAATCAATTTTGAAAACGTCCCTTCCATTCAGAAATGGTAGAAAAAGCGGACGCTTTTACACATGACTTTCGATATGAAATACCTTTAACTTAATGATCCGTTTATGTAATATATAATCCGACTGAAATTAAGCAGTTCAGTATTCCTTAGTTTCTGTACACTTGTCATTTCGTTCCCGATTTCTTTTTGAATTTCAGCCACTGAAAAGTTCGAGACACTGGACATTACACCATATTCAAATCCTCCAGAATTACCAGAAGTTATGCGTTCTCAGGAAAACTTACCACCGCAAAGTGCTCCAGAACTTGTAGGCCAAGCGAAACCATAGTTTTTCATTATTTTTCACCTCAGAAGACAATCAATGTTTTCTTTTCAAAATTGTACCATATAGCCCATGACTTGCTAGACTACCATTGTTTTCTTACAGTTAGTTAACAGTTGCATGTAAGCCCGGTTTTTGTTTATTTTCAAGCTCTCATATGTGTAATTTAAGAGATTGTACCGATATAAATAACCATCCACTTTAATATGGGGGGTTTCTATGAAATTGAGAAGATTAATACGATTCTACCGAGCACCATACAATGTATGGATATACGTGGTCAGAAATTTATTATGAACAAAACTTTTTCAAACCAGAGTTGAGTTGCTTCACTCTACATGTTTCTAACTCTCTATGGTACCTATAACACCTACATAGGTTTATGTTTATCTCATCTATTCTCTTAAAATACTATTATTTTGCTTGTTTTCTCTTACTAAAAAGTTATCCTTTTTAGGGTTTATTCATGAACACACTATTCCAAGTGTGTAGGTATATGACGGTCATAAGAACGATCAGATGAAAGACAATCTCGAACCTAATAAATAATATTTTATAACAAAGTTATCTACAAAGTTTAATTTTGCTAAAGCAAACCCCAATATAAGTATGGTGCTATACACTTTGAGTAGTTGATAATCAGCTTAATAAATGCTGTGAAGAGCAAAGACCAGTAGACATCTGCTTTGGCCCGAAATTTGATACCTTGAAACAAGACTTGAAGAGGTCATGAATACGATCTCATCGTTTAAGCATCTCAAACTAGACTAAAAGTCAGTTGTTCAATACCCCCGACCTCTCCGGACTTAAAAAAAAAGAATGAAGACAGTTCAGCGAAGAAGTTTGCTTATCGACAATTTCATTTACTTAAGTTTTATAATCGTATTCGCAGTCAATCTATTCCCTAAAAAAGTAGTACATTGTAGAAGCGCTTCGAAAGGGCTCGTTTTGTGTGTCAGTTATGGCTTGCTGCACGCGATTCAGTAAACTAATAGATTCACACTGATTCGGCCGTGTGTGTCTTCAGTAAGACGTAGAGAATGGTACACCACAATTGTCTTTACGCAAGGTTGGAAATTCGAGACAAACAATTCAAAGTAAAAATTACTAGACTCACTAAATTGTCTGAATCATCCTTTTTTTACAATGCAGTCTTGGCGAATGGAAAGATCTTACGGTGTTACCAATGAAAGATGATTGGGGTCTTTGGTGAATGTGGATGTAATTCTCCAAAGTAGCACTATGATGCATATGTTATGGAGAAAGAGATTTCGACAGTAAGGTCAACAGATCATAGTATTTCGAAAACACAAGTTTAATGTCGTATTATCTACTTAAATTTGAGTTGGGAGTAAGTCTAGATAGAATATATATTCTCAAGATGGCCAGAAAAAGTATTAATAAGCGAAAACACAAATATTTCTACAAGTGATACTAAGAGCTGTTAGTATTCACACGGTAAGCTGATAGAGCAATCTCATTAACCTAGGTGAAGTTTTGTTCTCTAAGCTGGATGATTTCGTCGTAGAGCTTTCTTTGCCTTTCCGAACAACATTATCAGCACAATCTTCACCAACTTCTAGAAATGCGTATAAAAACCACCAACTGGTTAGAGAAAAAAGTCAATCAGCGTAATCAGATCATTTGCTCATTAACCTCGTTAAATTAGTTTAATAGTCGACACTAATTTATTCCGATCATATCAGTTTACATACTAACGGTTGATTATGGGAACAGTTAGGAAATGCATCCGATGCATATACTTACAAATAATTGAATGGGTTATTATATCACAACTGCTGGTGAACACTAGAAAGTCTGCAAAAAATTTTATAGTGTTACCAGGTAGTTTAAAACTTATGTCTTACGTCTAAAGGAATATCAAAATACAAGCGTTCAGTTTGTATATATTTCTTTTCATTTGATCAATTTTATTTTTCGATAAGGACGGCACTATGTAATTTTTCAATGACTTGCAGAAGAATTCTAGCCATATTCGCCATAATTGTATTACACTTGTGGTAGTGTTCTCACTTTGGGTCGAACACTATCAATTGGTAATAAGATGCAGATTCATAAACAAAACTAGATATACAAGCAAGTAACCAATTAGACAACAGGAAAATTTCAAATCCTCTGATACTGATGTTGTTCAATCTATCTCGCATTGTGTACATGACTTAATGACAAGAATATAAACAAAGTAGGTTGACAAACTTTCAATATACGAAACATTATTCTGTGAAAACTAGCAAGCTACACTAGTTATTGCTTTGACAAAGATCTGTAGATAATGAGAATTTATGGAGTAGTTTCAGTCATTAAGAACTCAGTATTACACTAAGTTATACTATATTTACAAATAAATATGTAGGTATGATTACTAACATCAGATGATGAACAAGAATATCAAGCACGTGCTACAGCATTAGCCCGTAAGATTTTATCATCTGATGATGATGGTAGCGAATCTGAAGATCAGGTAACTGCACTCCATGGACTCATCACCTTCAGATTTGACTGTCGGACAGCAGTAGTCCAAGACGACATAATGAACACAGATCAAAACCTAGACGTGTTTAACATGTCTTTATACATATAATCAATCTTTTACCGCTATCCAAACTGTGGTGGGGATTTTTTGTTTTGCAAGCATTAATTCTTTAATTTATTTATATACATGTTTGGATATAGTTCATGTTTTAATGTTGTTTAACTTATCAACTAGCTATCATTTCACTTTGTGAAAAAAAACCCACTACGATGTTAGCAATCATATCTACATATTTATTTGTAAATGTTTTAATGTTCATCTTCTTCACCGCTACTTGAACTATCGCTTGAATCAGAAACAATAGCTTTACTGACTATCCTCATTCTTTGCTTAGCTGATAATCCATCATCACGTGAATTAGAGAATCTTGACTTTTTGCGCAAAAGATTTCCTTCCTTTGACTCGGAACTTTGACGTTTATTTCCAATCTTTTTTTGTTTCTGTTGACCAACACTATCCACATTTTCTGAACGATCACCGGCTTCCGCCTCATTAGAACCTTCACTACTTTCCTCATCACCAGATGCAATAAAATCATCACGTTTCCGACTACCGCCACCACTACGACGTGATTTCTTCTCCTAAGGGATTTAAAAAGTGAAAATTACATAAACCGTTGGGTAAAATTATAATGAAGAAAGTAACTGTAAACAACTGCAACGAATATTTTTAGACAGTTCTAAGCTAATCAGAAAACTTTTGTAAATGGTTAATTTATGGGAAAACAAAGATACTGCAGTGTGAACAGGTTTAACATAATCAATGAACTTATTACAGTCTTCCATGGGTTATTTCGTTTGTTAATGTGAAAAACAATAACGTAAATTTATCCTTTTATTTTATTTTAACACATAGGTATTGGTACAAGGATGCACCAAATATATATGCGCCACACAGATCTCATTTGGTATGTGTGAGGGCCGTGATACTGCCCGGGTGCCCAAACCGAAGCAGGTGGTTTTCTTAGGGGGCCACACCCCGAGCCTTCGACCTGAACGTCTGACCCACAAGACAGTGGAGCATCGTGAAGAGATGCAGTCCCATGGTAGCCGGTGACCAACGATTGGTTCATACGCCATTTGTTCCTTCAGGATACTGGAGCCCATGTGCACCATTGGTTTGGGGTCCGGTTAAAGCGCCGGACATTCGCTTTTCGTCCTCTCATTTTCGTAAACAACACCCCCACCACGAGAAGGCAGTGGGTAGGACTTCCGTGGCAGAGGCTATATACGCGTGGCCATGTGAGAGCATTTCGAGAGGGAGAGCAGACTCTCCCCACTCTCGGCCGTACCAGGGCCTTATGGATTTACGGTTAGGGTTTTCATCACAAAAAGAAATCAACTAGAACTCAAATATCCTCTGTACCCGTATGGATGAGTGAGTTTTGTGTAAAGCCCTAGGAAGCACTATCTGATTAGTTCCTTCGTCAACTATAGTACCACCAAGTTAAGGTTTGTTTCAAGATTTAAGTTAGTGCTGTTTTATACAATCCTAAAGACGGAATTGGACATTTGGTACGTTTAACACTCACTTTAACTCTGTAGTGGTAAGCGATAATTTTGAGAAACGTACAAAGGTGCTTTTACTGTTTGCTATACATGGTATTTGAAATTCGCACAACAACGTAAAAGTCACGTTCTTGATTCCAATTGGCTCGTCCCTATGCTATACTTTTACCAAAAATTCACTCAGTATTGAGGAAAATTGAACAAAATATGCATACACGCAATTAATATTTAGTCAACCATCTAAAACACATGACCAGGAAAATACAAGCATCGATCTAAGTTCCTACACTTCATTACCACAACAAGATGAACACCAAATTCATGGAAGCAGTTACTTCAATGGCAGTAATATATATAAGGACAGGATGCAGGCAAAAAGAATTGGTTCGTATAGTAATTTTGATCTCACGGTCTAAGGGAAGACAAAGAGTGCGTACAACTACGTCATTGTGATCGATTCTGAGCCATGTCACCCCACCCGGACCACAACTAATTAGTTTGCATCTACCAACGTGGCTCAGATCAGAGGTTAGTGACTTCAAGGACTTATGCCACGTTTTGGTTTGGTCACCCCTAACTCTTCTAACTGCCTACAACACTAGTCAGCATAGCGCGTCGTGGTAATCGGTGTTCAGGCATACCTAACTCGTGGTCCAGCCATCTCAGTCGATAAAGATCTATAACTTCACCAACTGATTTAGCATCATTCCCTAATACACTGCGTCTAACCTCACTACTACTTACCCGGTGATCCCAGCAGATGAGAGCAATATTTCTAAGACATCGGTGATCAAACTTACAAGTATCCTCTACCCTTAGCGGCTGGGTTTCACAGCCGCAAAGCAAAACAGAATTGCTGCGCAGTATACTCATCCTTTAATTGATCGACGGATATCTCGCCTTTATTTTAAGTCACGTAAGTTGGCAAAAGCCAAACGAACCTTCTGAATCCGTGCAGAGATTTCGTCAGATATTAACCCATTAGGGTTGATCAGACTTCAGATAAGTGATATTTAGACCTAAGAAATATGAAACGTTAGTTCGAGATTAATAATCATTGACATAATTATTAAATAGAAGTTTGAATAATCGGCTTCAAAGCACATTGGTTATATTGAAATCTATTGATATATTACCCTGCTTGGTTGTTATCAAAGTTTATATTAGTTTTGTTGAGTGCTTAGCTCCCACTGAAATGTTAATCTGTTAGTTTTAACTAAACGTTTGTCGGAGTACTATGGTACTACAAAAATATTAAATGAAATTGTTTTGATTATCAAAACACAGCAACCAATATTCGAAGACTTATAAACTGTGTGGGTATACATGAAGTGTATGCAAACTGGATTTTAAAAAATGAGAACAAACAACACACCTCTACAACTGGTTCAATTATAATTTGTTTGGCTTTCTCCAAGAAACGTCCACGTTCTTCCTCTAAACGTCGTTCACGATCAAGTCGCATTTGTTCAGCTTGTTGTTGTAATTCCAGTTGACGTTTACGTTGTGCTTCACGTTCTTCCTCCTAAAGTTGGGAAAAAAAACATTATGATAAGAGAGATATAGACAATTCCTAAGTAATCTCCCCTCGCCCCCACCTAAACATACACAATGATGAATGTTTGTCTGATAAGTGGTTAAGCTTTAAACTTACCTTATTTGACAATTAGGACAATCAGAGAAAAAACAACTACCGTTCTACCGAACGTAGGTTTCAAACAAAATTCACACGAATACACGTTATGTCAAGTACTTCACACTTTGCATAACTCCAACCTATAGAATAACTACAGGCGTGCATATAGGTTATAACTCCTCCTAGAGCTCCTTTATAGTTAGTGCCGGTCCCAAGCCCGTACACAAGAGGGGGGTTGTGCATGGAATTAGTAAACCCGTACAATAGAAAGGGAACTTGCAACAAAAAACGCTAATGTATGGGGAGAGTAAATAACCTTGCCTGTCTTCGGTCCTCATTTGGAATGCGTCTGTCAGCTGTCCATGCACAAATTTGCACTGTGGTCCGTCGTATGAATTTCCCATGAGGTCAACGATCTCAGGTGCTCACTCCGTAATGTCGAGGAAGTTCCCATAAAGTCCACATATCCACACTGTCGAATGCTATTTCATAGTCAAGCAGATTCATGTTTAGTGACGAGTTCCATTTAATTGATTGTTCAGCGATGATTCATAATGTCGCGATTTGATCTATGCACGACCGATCCTTACGGAATCCATCCTGTTGATCTTGAATTCAGGCATCTACTTAGTTTTTCATCCGGTTCAGTAACACTCTGTTGAAAACCTTTCCTGGTGCCTCCGTAGTTCTCACATTTGTTCAAATCTCCTTTCTTTGGTATCTTGATGAGGTATCTTTCTTTCCAGTTCGTCGGTGGCACTTGTTCTCCCTCCCAAATCTGCCTGAATAGAATGTGGAGCGTGTTTGCAGTTACTTCTATGTATGACTTCAGTGCTTTAGCTGGTATATTGTCAGGTTCTGCTGATTACCAACTGTTAATTTATCTGATAGACATCCTGACTTCTTTGATCGTTGGTAGAGTGACATCCACAGGAAGATCTGTGTGTACTGTTTTGATATCGAATGGGTTCAGTAAAACTAGTCTAACCAATAGTTCCTCAAAGTGCTGTACCCACGTTTTACTCTGTTCTTGTATCGCAGTGATCGGCTTGCCTTCTTTGTCTTTGACCGGTCTCTCTGGTCTACTATATTTCGCTGCCAGTTTCTTCGTCGTGTCATATTTCCTTCTCTTGCAGCTTTCTCCGCCGTCGTTGCTAGGTCTTCAACGTATGTCTGCTTGTCAGATCTAATGCTCCTCTTCAATCGCTTATTTGCTTTTGTGTATTCAGCTTGTGCCTTGACATTCTCTGTTCTTGTTCGACTGTTGTTAATTGCTGTCTTCTCGTTCTTCCTATCTTGAACCTTCATAATGCTGCTTCCTCAACTGTCTATTGCTTTTTTAGGTTCAGTTTTATTTTGGCCACAACCAAGTAGATAGTTATCTGAAGCTATGTCAGATCCTCTCCTGGTTCTCACGTCTTCTATTGACCTTGTGAAGTTTTTACTGATGCAAATATGATCGATGTGGTTCTGTGTAGTATGATGCGGTGAGACCCGTGTAGCTTTGTGTATGCGTTTTTAAGGGAATATTGTGTCACCTATAACCAATTTGTTGAATGCATAGAGATTTGAAAATCTGTCTAATCTCCATTTATTTCTCCCAGTACATGTCGTCCCATGATATATTCATAAAAGGTGTTCTCCATTCCGACTTTGGCATTTAGGTCTCCCATGGGGATGATCAAGTCTTTTCCTGAAAACTTTGCTATGAATGACTGCAGCCTCTCATAGGACTGATCTTTATTGTCGTCCTTGAGTTTTTTCTACGGGATGGGGTTGGGAACATTTCCAGCGGTAAGTCCATGATGAGGCTGAACAAAAATGGAGATAGTGGACAGTCTTGCCGGACACAACCTGAGGTTGCAAAATCAGATGACAGCTCACCATAAGCGCTGACTCGACTAGTAGTGTCTGGGTAATGAGACTTCACAAGGTCTACATACTTCTGAGGTTTACCTTCCAACGACAGACATTGCCACAGAACCTCTCGGTCCAGAGTTAAGTTCTGCTTTAAAGTCAAGAAAAACTATGTCTGTGTTTTAAAACCTGATGAATGGTGAATATGTGGTCAATGCAGCCAAGACCAGGTCTGAAGCCAGCCTGATTTTTTCATGTTTGCAGTCCACCAGTTTTTCTTAAGTGTCCGATAATAATTGAGGCTAGTATTTTAAATGCTATGGTAGTCAGACTAATCCCTCTATGGTTGTTACAGGATGATTTTGGTCCCTCCTTGTGTATTGGGGCAGTCAGTGATTGCGACCAGTCAGATGGGATTACGTCCAACTCCCGGATTTTAGTATTGGGGTTGTGGAGATTATTAAGTTTTTCGATTGAGATCATGAATCGACTGATGTTAGACCACCGTTAGAAACCTGTAAGCACTGGATGGCCGTTTCGTACTAGTATGGGACTCCTCAGCAGTGCGCGTCCACGACCCCGCTCGCAGGGTTCGAACTCAGGGCCTTCAGTCTCGCGCACGAACGCTTAACCTACTGGATCACTGAGCCGGCATCCAATGGTGTTAGTGTCTAACATCAGATTTTAGCTAAACTATTAGTCAACCTAATCGCTTAAACTAGACCACCATACTTAAATACCTCTGAAGTCAATCCATATGGACCAGCTGCTCTCCCTTATTTCAGATTAGCTATAGCTTTTTGAGGTTCAATTAGAATCGAGGGGCCCACTTCAATATTCCATTCAGGCTGTCTGGGAATGGTGGTAGTTGTAGAGTAGCTGAAGGCCACAGAAAATGCTCCTTAAAGTGTTCCTCCCATCGTCCTAAACTTCTGGACTGAGAGCAGAGAGGAGTGTCATATTTTTCCGAGATAGTCTCACTTACACTTAGTAGAAATCATCTGGTTTTTCGTAACCCTTTCGTTCAAATCACTAATAGATATCGTTCCTCTTCCCACAGCTATTCGTATATGTGTCCAAGCAACATCTGGGTTCGCCTCGTTTTCAGAATTAACTAAGTGTAACCTTAGTTGTTCCTGAAATCTACATTTGGCTTTCTCGTCACTGAGTTTAACTCTAATGGGTTTTCTTAATGTAGCTTTTCTGAGCCCAGAGAGGCGCAAGCAAATGAGTACTCGCATTAAAGAATGATCAGAGTCCAAACAGGTATTCCAGAACGCAAGTCAGTCTTCTATTGAGCCTGCCCAACGATGACTGATCGTAATATGGTATATTTGAGTCAATCGTTAATTGATTTATTATTATTTATTTGAACACATAAATATTGGTACAAGGAGGCACCAAATATATATGCACCACACAAAACAATGAGAATTTAAAGAGAAGGGAAAAAGAAAGGTAAGGAACGTAGGGAATATCTATACTAAAAAAAGAACAAAAATGGGGGAAACAAAAAGGCAAAATCAAGAGAAATCTTTCAGTTAAGGAAGAAGCAACCGCTTTTTACGAAGAAAGTAAAAGAAGGTTACAGCAGGATCGCCACTGGCTTCTATTCTGAGCCATATCTGATAACGTCTCTAGCCACTGTGTTACATCGTCTCTCGGACCCCAGCCAGGGAGTCGTGAAGGACCAACACAAGCTAGCCCTTTGCAGCTTTCTTTCATACCACGACACCATGTCATATACTGACCACCTCTCCGCTTTTTCCAACCAGTCCCAGAGTCGGCAAATAATGCACGACGTGGAATTCTCTGGGACGACATTTGTAGAACATGTCCAAGCCACTGAAGTCGGCGTTTCAAGATGGTGACACCAATTGCATTATCGTTTCTGTGACCGAATACACGATGCCGAACCTCTGCATTACTAACATGGAGTTGCCACTGGATATCAGCAATCCTTCGGAGACAGCGATGATCGAACACAGAGAGTCGTCTAACATCCTCAACTCGGAGAGTCCAGATTTCACAAGCATAGAGCAAAACTGCTCTCACCGACGCGTTGTAGATCCGACCTTTTACAGCCAGACTGACATCACGAAGGCGCCAAAGATGGCCCAGATTGGCATAAGCCGCTCTGGCTTTCACTATACGTGCATTGATCTCATCACTCACGCCACCACCAGCACTTATGCAGCTACCCAGATACACGAACTTCTCGACTACTTCTATCTGCTCACCATCCAGAGTGAGTACAGGATTAGAATCCTGCCAGTCTTGTAGAAGTACTTTGCACTTCGAAGGTGCAAAGCACATACCATACCTACGGACACTGATTGCCAACTGATTAAGTGCGGATTGCATGGCTTGAACATTCTCGCACAGTAAGACAATATCATCCGCATACTCAAGGCCGAGAAGTCTTTCTCCAGGCAACAGATCCACACCACCATTACTTACATCCATCAGAGCTGTTTCCAGAATGTCATCGATGGCAAAGTTGAAGAGGAATGATGAGATTGGGCAACCCTGTCTAACCCCACTGCTTGAATGGAATAACGGAGAAAGGTGGTTGTATGCCCTCACTCTGCCTGAGGTGTTTGTATATAGGGCTTTTAGGATGTTAATAAACTTCTCAAGCACACCCTTCTTCAATAGACAATCCCAGAGAACAGTCTTATTCAACGAATCGAAGGCAGCCCTGATGTCAAGAAACACTACGATTGTTGGCCTTTGATAAGTAAGACGGTGTTCTAACATTTGGCGGAGGGTGAAGATATGATCAATACATCCTCGTCCAGAACGAAACCCAGCCTGCTCCTCGCGAGTCAATCTTTGTCGGGTTCTGAACAACCTACGAAGTATAAAGGAAGCCAATAGCATGGACGCAATCGGAAGTAGATTTATCCCCCGATAGTTGTTACAGGAACGACGTGAACCCTTTTTAAAGATAGGGACAACTATCGACTCATTCCATGACGTTGGTACACTCTCTAGTTCCCAGACCTTTGTAAACAACGTCGTCAGTCCCTTAGTCAGAAAGTCACCACCATCTTTAAAAAGAGCCATAGGTAAGTCATCTGGGCCCGGTGATTTGTAACGTTTCAAGAGTTGGAGTTCCTTGCGGACTTCCGCCTCATTTGGTGGATCATTCGTCACCGGCCAAGCAGGGCAGGACAGTCTGACCGATGTTGCCGGAGCAGCAGGCCAGTTGAACTGCCCTTCGAAAAATTCAGCCCATCGTCCAAGACGTCGATGGATGTTAGTGATTGGCGTTCCGTCATCCTGGCAGATTGTTTCGCTCACACCAGACTTCTTGTTGCCAGTGGCTCGGATGAGTTGGAAAAGCTTACGGTAATTACCAGATACAGCTGCTGCTTCCAGCTCATTGGCACGCTCCGACCACCAGGTTTCTCGGTCCTCACACAAGCTTTGCCCAATTTCAGTACGTAACATCCTTCGTCTGTGGTCAAACTCACGGTCACCCGGAGTAGACCGACGGGGTTCAATCAGTTGTAAGGAACCAGAAGAAACCCAGTGCTTATAAGCGGGACGTTTCGCGAACCCACAACTGACTTTACCCACCGTTTTCATGGCGTCATGCAATTGCAACCAATGCTCATCTATACTTTTCGGTGGAATGGTAGCTAGCCTAGAAGCTAGCTCGGTTCGGTACTTACTAGCAACAGAAGTTGCAACCAGCTTGCTAACATCAATCCTTTGGTGGCGATCACTTCGTCGGCCACTGCAAATTAAGGTGAGATTGGCGCAGACCAGAGCATGATCAGATTCCAGATAGGTACTCCAAAAGGAGCGGCAGTCTTGTACACAACCACACCAGCGGTAGATGATCGCGATGTGATCAATCTGAGTCCAGGCTTGAGATGCAAAAGGAGGACAACAGGTGGCACATCGGCGATGACTGTGCCGAAAGTTAGTGCTAGCCAAAAACAGGTTGTGGTCTGTGCATAGTTGCAGTAGACGTTCCCCGTTATCTGTCCTGCTACCAACAAGTCCCCATCGGCCACCTAAACGACTCTCTTCTGTGTCTAGACGCCCGACCTGAACATTCAAGTCTCCGGCTAGTACTACAATATCTGTCGAACGCACTTTCTGGAGAAGAACAGATAACTGGTGGTAAAATTCATCCTTGATTGCATCCGGGCTGCAATCTGACGGGGCATAGGCGGAGATGAAAAAAAGACATCGTTTCTCACGCTAATTTCTTCTCACTTTGATGGAACTTTATAATCTAACAGCACATAACCAACATTTAATGGGGATCCAATCGATTAGTGCTGCCTCAGCTCTAGCGCTTAGTGCGACACCAAAGCCCGCAAGACCAGACAAAGATGCCACAGGGTCCCCGGATAAACGCACGTAAAACAAGCTTTTTGAAGCGACAGATGGAGAGCGAATTCGTAGTACTTCACCAGAGTCTTGAATACGGGTCTCGGATAGACAACAAACGTCGATATTAAGACTTTCCAAAGACATAGCCAGCCCTACCTGTTGTCCGACCTGTATAAGTGTGCGAACGTTGAAGGCAGCCAGTTTGAATGGTGCACGTTGTCTCAGAAAAACTGCTTCAGTACTCATATTCGATGGTAACATACAATTTTCAACCAGGCAGTGACACGAGAACGTTTATATAGAGCCGAATGTCCACCATAGGCGAGCTGCTGTATAAGTCGAAAAATAAGGATAGACAGAGTAGGGATAAAAAAGAGTGAATAAATGACGTAGTAAATAATAATAATAATAATAGTGACCAAGAAATTGGTTCATACGCTATTTGTTCCCGCAGGATACTGGAGCCCATGTGCACCATTGATTTGGAATCTAGTTATAGTGCCGGATATTCGCTTTTCGTCCTCTCAATTTCGTAAACAACACCCCCACCACGAGAAGAAAGTGAGTAGGACTTCCCTGACAGAGGCTGTATACGCGTGGCCATGTGAGAGTATTTCGAGAGGGAGGGCGAACCCACCACACTCTCGGCCATACCAGGGCATTTGGGGGATTACCATGTTAGACAATGTCTCCCCTTATGCTTAAAATTAGTGCTGTCTAAAAATAAACGATTGTCTGAGCACAGTGAAGCAGATAATCACCATTATCTATTGATGGAAAAATATTGGCGGCCAGTCAAGTAAAACGTGAAGAAATTGTCGTAACTAGAGGGTGTATCTCGCCGGCTCCGTTTTGGCTAGGTGAGGTCAAGTGAATGACCATACTAGGTTCTAATGTGTAGTTTGAAGCGAGGTCTAAATAGACCTGGGACAGTATTTCGTACGCTAGAATCGTTGGCCATGTTGACACTTGAGGAGGAAGCCAAAAAAGGAGTTTAGTGTTGAAAGTCGAGGTAGGGGGAATGGTGGGAATCGAAGAAAAAACTGGTTATGAACAGTGATCTTGAGTGCTATTAGAGGCATGAGGGCAGTTATCACTTCCAGGTTGCACACACCGTGAAAGGGTTCTTCTGGAGGTACATGAAAATTAAATTGTGTTAGGGGTGGTCTTAGTGACCTGAGTTCGTGACCGCAGTGCCTAAGGGACAACTGCTTGAGGTCGGTCACACACGACCTTTTTGTGAGTAATTTTCGTGCTGGCTCCGTACTTGTTGAGACGGATATCCGTGGGACAAGGAGAGGTGTGTATTTTTAGGGTTTGGGCTTCCCTAACCCCACCCCTCCTTGTAGGAAGGTAGCATCGCTGTTATGTTGATTGTCTAGAGGAAACACCTTACTGCCGTCACATCTCTGCACAGCCAGCAGTACGACGTCGCCCTCGGACCTTGGGTTTGCTGCTTTTAGTCTTACTGCTCTTCAACTGACATATCTGGTGTGGTAGGACCTTGAGGAACGATTGTTCCAGCCAATATAGCTCGATTGGTTCATTACGATAGGCGAGCCCGACCACCACGTTAAGGTAGCAGCAACGGTCAAGTAATGGGGGTGTTTTTGGTAGAGGGGATTCGAACCCGGGACCTTAGGTCTCGTGAACGAATACACAAACTCTAGACCACTGAGCCAGGCAAGATTTTATTCTATCTTTCTGAAATCGTTGTAAAACTCTGCTAACTATCAGTATGCAAGAATTGAAGAAGTATCTAATGAACTTGACCAATTCATTTCTTACTGCAAAGTTGATTTTTAGCGTTAATTGTTAACAAATTTAATTCAATTTGAAATGGTTTGGATTATCCCATCCCTAGTACTTTTGGTTAAAATTTGATCGGTCTTGGATGGTACATGGGCATCCTGTGCGAATTGTCTCGATATACCCATTATGACAAGTTGATATTGAATAGATGAAATGTGGCTAGCAGTGGAATCCAGGATGCTCGCTTCGTCCTATTTGGGACTCGTCAGCCGGATGTAATTCAATCCTTGAGTTAATGTTCACTCCGAGATTCGAACCCAATACTGCTAGCCACTGCGTTATCCAATTAGTTTTTGAGTTCAGATAGCCACGGCTATGAGATTTAGACCGATTTGAAATGGTTTGGATTATCCCGTTGTTGATACTGGGATGTACGCATATCCAGTTGACAAGCCCCAAACAGGACTAAACGTGCGTCCTGGATTCCACTGCTAGCCACATCCCATCTATTATATATTGACAAAGTTATTGGTTCGATAGTGTTGTGATAATGTAAAGTGATAATAATTTGAAATATGGTATAAAAAAGAAGAAATAATAATTGAATATTAACATGATGAGATTGAACCAACTTGACGTTTTCGAACAACTCGTTCTTGTTCTTCACGTGATTTAGCTCTATCAAGATGATATTTAGCTTGACTTAATAAATCTTGACAGATACGTGCTTCATCAGCCGCCATAGCTTGATTTAACACTTCATTTAACTTTGACAAATGATTAAATGTACTAAAATGCAAGAACAAATATGAAATGATATTTATAGTTTTTACTCAAATAACATAGCCATGTTAAAACATAGTTCCTTTCATTTACTTGAAAGCCAGAATAAAGATTTAGATGGAATAACATGAATTCATTGGATTGTGAAAGGTTTTCGTCAGTTGCTAACAGCTTCATTTGTATAAATTGTAAGTAACTGGCGAGAACCTAGCAAATCGAAGTGTATCCTTGTTATTTGCTTAATTTATTGTTCTGTCTTGAAAATGTTAAAACAATTAACTAATATTTTTTATGGTGTATGCAATTAACCAAGAAGAAAGCAGATCAAGAATCTACCGGCTACGATAGACAGATATGGACAGGGTACTTTAAAGATATGTGTGCTGGACTTATGATACCTATTTCCTTTAATTCTTGCATTACTATGAACGCTGAAAAGTAAGAGTGAAGTTTAGACTCAGTGATTAGTGTTAAGAGAAATCTGAAATGTATCTTATTAAAGATGGTGAAGATTTGTAGCTCAGGTGGATGATTTTGATAGACTTATGTTCTCTGAGCTGGATGGTTTGGCAGTGGAGTTTTCATCGTTTTTCTGAACGACATCATCAGCACAAACTTCAGATAGAAGTGAAGCGTTCGAATTTCTTCACATGTGGTTCACAGCTTGTCCTGTAAACCAATCAACATCAAGGTCTACAGGACAAGCTTCACTTCTATCTGAAGTTTATGCTGATGATGTCGTTCAGAAGAACGATGAAAGCTCTACGACCAAAGCATCCAGCTGAGTGTATCTGATTAAAATCTGGTTAGAAATTCAATCATATTCACATTTATATACAGAAAGTTGTACTTTTAAACATTGAACTGGTGGAAAAAATACTCACTATTTTAATAAAGGTGATTCATGTCATTAAAAAAGTCTAATGTGGTAAAAGTTGATCTGCTTTACGCTTCGTACTGAATAGTTTGGGAAGACAAAATAAAAACACATTCTAGATCAGAACCAGTTGAAAGTCAATATTGCAAACCGGATTATTTTCTTAATTAAACTGTCTATCTGCTTTTATATTAGATCCTGTTCTTGATTATGCATCAACTATTGAATGGATGACTACGCATTCTTTATTTATTTCTTGTCAATATTGGTTTAATTCATTTCGATTTTAATTGGAATTATTAATATTCACCTTATTCACGATATAGCTGACTTTATCTGCAACTTTTGCAATGCTTAATAAGATTGTTGTATCCAGTACTTTCGGTCACTTATTTTATGAGTGCTAAAGATTTCACTTTAATCCGTGAACATTATATTTGAATGATTTTTTATCAGGGATGTTTAGCTTTACTACACTATTATTATACCAAACTTTAGATCCTTGAAATAAATTCTGCAGAGGAAATTACATTGAAATCTGAAGTTGTCATCCGCTAAAAGCATACAGAGAAATGGCTCAAAGTGCTAGATACAACATACTTATACTAAATAGGAAACATTGGGCATAATCATAGCCTTTAAAACAGTGTGACTGATGTCATGAAAAAAGATTATAATATTAAAAAACAGGGTGTTCTATAACAATTTCCACCTACCATCTGGCCATATTTAAATCAGCTATTGCTTCACAAACAGATGAAAAACTACTTGTCTCATCTTGTAGTACAGTAACAGCTAATCTTTTTTGAACAAAAGCCAAATTGAATGTTAATACAGGATCCCATGGTTTAACATGACGAGCCTATCGCAATTTAAATAGAATAAATGTCATTTTTACATGACATGAAAATAATGCATTTTTAGGCAGAGATTAGTCATTCCTGTAGTAATAATAAAGATTAACTACACTTGAGAACTGGTTGTATTATTTAATACCTAGTTATTTACTTGCATTAGTCTTTAATTTATGTTTAACGTCGTCAAAATTCTACACGTTACGAGTTCTTCATTTATTGAAGTCGAACACGCTTTTCAGTTATTGGTGCCTCGTTTTTTTTAATTTGCTATTTTATTGTTATATTGCTAAGGCCATTGCTATTGTATTTATATGTTAATTTGACTCTATTCAAGATTTGAATTAGCTTGATGGACAAGTATGGAAGAGGTGAAAATTTTATCATTTTCATTGTCCAAAGAAAGAGGTTGAACAACTATTAGAGAAGCAAAGTAAACTAGTGAAAAAGTCTAATAAACTACAAAATTATAACAAATTATTGTGAGTTCTTAATCTTTGTAATATGCCTTCTGTTTCGGTACAGCTAATAGCATCGATGATTTCAACTATGATCAGGACGTCACATTGAGTATATGACTTTGGTAGTTAACATCAATTAAGATTAGCTTGAGCGTTGTTCGAGGCGGTTGTCGCTCACTGAGTATTCATAATGTGAGAAGATACTTAATCTTGAGGGAAACTGAGTTAAGACGGTCTTGACAACCTTAACATCGTGACCGTAAAGCCCAACGAATAACTGACTGATGATGGCCATCCACAGCTTTTTGTGAATAATCAGTGATATGTTGGATTCGCACTTTAAAGTTCTCGCCATCGAAGACGGAAATTCGCGTGGTATTTTTAGGACCGACATTTATCGACCTCATTCTGTTGTGGAAAGGTAGTATCACTAAAGATGCTAGTTATCCGAAGGAAACATTTCACCATCGACACAACATATCACAGCCTATATAAAAAGTCTGCAACACCAAGGTATGACAGTTATGTTCGAAGTTATTCAGTACGATATGCGAAAGTTTCATCAGTTATTCCGTAGACAAAGTTATACAAGTATTATGCGACCATGGTTTGATGAACAGTTTGATAACAATTCCTTTCCCAGTAATATGCACTGCTGTTACCTTAGGTTAAAAATAATAAACAATGTAAACAATCTAAGCTGTTAAATCTTATTTATAGTTTGATTTCCCATAAACTATGAAGTCTGACTAACACTTAATGAAATTGCAAGCAAGTATATATAAAGTGAAACTTGTGAATTAATTACTTATATTACTAAGGCTTTTAAAGAAATAATAGAAAGTTATGTCATATCATCGTAAAAAAGGACAAATGTTGGTGGACAACAGATAGGATAATAGTTTTGCAGTAGTAAAACAACAATAACAACAACTAAAAACAAAACAGACAAAGAGAACATAGTTAACAATTATAGTTACCTTTAATAGCATAGTTTTACATTCTTTCAATTGACCAGCTTTAAAATGTGCTCTAGCCAAATATTGTAACAATTCTGTATTATTCTGTCGAGAGAATTTCTTAATACAATTTTCATACTACGTTTAAAAAAAACAAACAATGAAAGTTAATATAAATAAAAATATGGATAGATTAACAAGCGTTTTAATAGAAACCCATTAAATTAAATAATGATAACAAGAAAAAAAAGAGCAAAGCGAAACAAAATGACAATTTTATAAATTACACACCATTTGAATTGCAGCAGTGTATTGTTTTTGTTCAACATAAATATGTGCTATATTAATCCAAACATCTGGGAAATCAGCTGTTGCCTCACGAACTTGTGCAAATACATCTCTAGCTTCATTAACAAATCCTTTATGTGCTAATACACAACCAATACCATGTGCAGCCCATATATTTCTAGGATCAGCGCATAGAACAGCTTTATAGAAAGATAATGCACGATCCTATATTAGTTAAAAGAAATAAAAAACTTTTTCTTTAAAAAAGAATCATTATAATAGGTAACAAGGAAAACAGTTTAAGGTAAGCTATTTAGGTTAGAATGAGCTACTGTATAAATCGGTTTGCATTCTTGCTTATTGTAAACTGTGATATTCATTAGCCGACAATTTTTCTAGTAACGCAAATTTAATCGAAGAATATTATCTTTTCGATATCATTCATTATTTCTATTGGTTAGTTTACTATCTTCCTTTATTTACTTTTATTAGAGTTTTAAATTGCATTCGTATATTCTTTACAAGCTGTTTTTAAACTGTAGCATTATGGATTACGGAGTGCATGGGAGGGGTAGATGGGACATTACATGAAGTCACATGCAACGTAGAACCAAGCAAATGAGTCGTAACACCATATCAACACGGCAAGATACCAAAGTAGTAGTAAGTATTAATATTAATGAAACCTGAAAAGATTGGACTTAGAAAATCTGAATAGATGGGACAGATAAACGTTCAAAATAATCAAGGAATCAAGGCCTTATGTGGAGACAGAGTAAATGCATTTGCGCCATTAAGAATAATTTTGTGCATTACCATCCAATAGTAACGATAATCACACGAACATCAACCTAGTAATCTGAACCTATCTACACAGCTCAGTCTAACGGTCACTGACTTCATAAACTGATTCTATGTTTTGATTTAATTGGCCCTAGCGTAATTCCAAATAACTCTTACACCAGGTACGCATCGCCCGATAAGGTAGGCGATGAGTGGACATTACACTGTAGAATATATATTGGTCTGTCATGCTAAAATGTTATCAATTACATACAATTGACAAGTTCACAATTATGGGTAAAAAGTAGTCATAATCAAAGCTATGTAGGAAATATTCAAAATAAAGTACCATTGTGTTTCCACAACGAATGAATGTAAATAGAGGTAGAACATTGGTTTACAATATAGAATGAAACGCGTTCCTGAATATGTCAACAACATGTAGACTAGGACGTGTTCTGTGATATATGTACTAAATTGCATTGTTTTAATGATATCTGATATTGTGAACCGACATACTTTAGATAACCACTGAGGACCAGAGAACCCTAGACAGTTGTTTCGTCCTAGTACGAGACTTTCCAGCAGTTAATATACACAAACCCAGGGTCTTCATGTTTCTCAGTATGTGCTTTACAACTATTACTCATTCTCTTTCGCGAGTAACTACTTCACATCCGATGCGGCTGAAATCCACTAGTCACGGCTTCTCAATAGGATTCAGGAAATTAGTCACTAGTGAGCAAATGATGAAAAGTTTGTCAAGGTTTGTCGAAATATGTAGAAAATTTTTAAAAATAATTCGTAAACCAGTGTGAATTTCTTTTGTGAAGATTCTAACTTGACACTGGTGTTTGCATATAAGCTTCAAGTCAACTATACAAAACTGTTGAAATAATTTTCACATTGATTATCTTGCATAAATACGATTGCACAGCTTTCGATGGAAAACTAAATGGTCGAAAACAAATGCTTTCTTCCCAGTAATATATATAAATGCTTTATTTCTTAGTTGGGGACTATGGATTTTATTATACACTGGCTCCTAGCTTGTTCTTCAATGTTATTTAATAAGTCAACAAAGGTGAACGGGCAACAAGCAACTATTATTATATGTTCGCGCGCGAAACCAAAGGTCCTAGGGTACGGTTCTCGAGTGTGAATTTGTGAATACACCCTGCCGAAGAGTCCCATGGTGGAACGAAACGGCCGTCCAATGCTTCCAGGTTTCAATAGTGTCCCAACACATTGTTTCATGAGTTCAATGAAACTACTGTTAATTTGAATATATAACACACATTATTATTATTATTATTATTATTATTATTATTATTATTATTATTATTATTATTATTAGACATTGTTGCTTTGTTACAATTCATAAATAATCTTGGACAATTGGCATGAGAGTTCTATTGAAGAGGTGGATTGAGCATCTTGTTCCATTCAGCAATTAACGACTGGATGTGGTTACATCTCAGTGTTTATATTCACTTTAAGACTTGAACCCAGTAGAATTCGTTTCAAAAAGCAACGCGTTATCCACTAAGCTACTGAGCGAGTTCAGATAGTAACAAACTTGTTTAATAGGTGGCATGTATATCATTATTGGTAAAGATTTGAATTATTAAAGTCAGAGGTTTGTGGAGAATTTTTAACTTGACAATAAGTTATGTCACAACTGAGCAAATATTGCAACTCACCTACCTGGTTTATACTTTTTTAACTGAATAATTATGAATGACAACTGTATTTAATTACGTGTTATCTTATGTAAGGATTAAAAATCATTGTGAAGCTAAATACTGAAAAACTCAGACGGAAACGTCAGTCGCTTTTTATCTATCCTTTGACAAAACGACAAACAGATATGTTGGGATTCAAGTACCGCATACATGATTGATATAGAACGTGAGTGTAGTAGCTGAACTGGTTATAAAATTTAGTGATTGAATACAGTTGGCAGACTCTAACTGTTAAAAACGCTTACAAAATATGTTTTGAATAATCACAATTCGAATGAATGTTAAAGAAATATTTTTTGCAATGTGGCATAATTGGTGCCGAAAACTCTTTATTCTAGCAAAACTTTTAGTACTGAATAAATCTAACATTACTATTATTCACTACAGAAATCTAGGGAACAGAACGGCGTGTTTTGTCGTAATACAGTACTCTTCAGAGTTGTGCATTCACCCACAACCTAAGAAATAAAGTTGGAAATATGAATCACAGGATGCCATCAATTCAGTGTGTTGGGGACGGTAGATCCCCAAAAACTCATAGTTTGTAATTTATCTTGTGGAGCTTGTATGCACATGTATACGTGGGCATTTCTTACCACCCACGCACATAGTTGATTGACGAATTTATCGATTAAATGTTTAAATATTTCAATGGCAGTCAATTGACGAACTATCGATTAAATGTTTAAAAGCTCCATGACAATATCGATGTATATATATTTGTATATATACGTTTTAAAATTGTCTTTGTAAAAAAAAAGTTTGCTGGTTTTCTGGTGGTTGCAGAATATATTTCATTCCAAGCTTGGTCTTCTCTCTCTAGATAGCGGGCTGGGACGCGTCAATAGATAGCTTACTGGTCGTTGGTCACTGAATCTCGTTCTCGTTCGCAAACTACGAGAACCCGTGATCTCTCTCTTTCTTTCAAAACCTAACACAGTGGTTCAAGGATAACGCGCTCACTGTGAAGCTCGAAGATCTTGTTTTCATTCTCTTATGAGTATACAGCTGAACCATTTCATAATATGACAAAGTAGTTGTTCCCTGGTGTTCCCTTGCTAAGCTTTCAATGATTGTCGACATAATATCAGTCAGTTTACAATCAAATTTTAGAATAATTAAAATCTTCACAATGATAAAAACACAAGAGGAAGAAAGAAACACACAAGAAAATGATGAAACTATACCTGATGCCTTTTACGTTTATCTTTATCTTTGATAGGATGATGTAGAGTAGTTAACCAAATATTCCCTAAACATATACGTGCAAATGCATCTGCTCTGTACGCTGGCTGTCTAATAATCCGATCAAATTTCTTCTGGGCTTGTTCAACTTCATTTTTACCTAAGTGTAATAATCCAATTAGTGTCCAAGCGTCTGGATTATCCTAGATGGAATATATGTAAAGCAGATTATTAAAAGACATGAAACAACTAGTTACAAAAAAGTTGAATGGAAAACAAATGCTACTAAAGGTGAAACATCAAGTGTCAAAAGACTTATACAACTTAATTATGTTACATTACAATCGATCGAATTCATTAAATTCGTTTATCTTTGGAATCCGATAAGGTCAGTAAACAGAGTCACAATATAGTATCTAAATGTATTGCATAGTTATGTAAACAATAAAATGAATAGACAGGATCAATTTTTGACATATTTAGTATGAGATTAGAGCAGTATAATCCACGGCGAGTATTTCTTAATTGGGACTCATCATTTAAATAACTGTATACGTTATTATGCATTTTTAGACTAAAACATGAACCTTGTGTTTTTCATTTCGAAAGACATTACAATACTATTAATGCTCTATTTATTTTATTTAAACACATAAACATCGGTACAAGGAGGCACCTAAAATATATGCACCACTCAAATCATTTAATTTGTGTGAGGGTTGGGATAGTGACCTGGCGCCTAAACCGAAACAGGTATTTTTCCTAAGGACCACTCCCCGAACCTTTGACCTAGAGGTCTAATCCACAAAGCAGTGGAGCAGCGTTAGCAGATGCACTCCAATGGAAACCGGTGACCAATAATGTGCTCACACATTTTATATTACCTTAGGATCCTGGAGTCCATATGCATGATTGATTTGAAATCAGGGTTTCCCAATTCCTTTAGGTGGATCCTCTCTATCCACTAACCTGGTTAAAGCATTGGACATTCGCTTTTCGTCCTCTCAATTTCGTAAACAATACCCGTGTCGCGAGAAGGCAGTGAGTAGGACTTCCCTGGCAGTGGCTGTATACGCATGGCCATGTGAGAGTATTTCGAGAGGGAGAGCTGACTCTCTCCACCCGCGGCCGTACCAGGGCATTCAGAGGCTCTAGGGAAGAAATCGTAGCTTGAAGGCAAAAATATGTCAGCCAAGTAAGTTATAAAGAAACACATAATCAGTATATCTTCAAAGTTGCATGCTGATGAATCGATAACGTTGAGCGTTAGCTGTGATTTCATGTCGACATGTCTTTTGCCGGCAATGATTCCAAACATTGAATAACGTGAAAGTCACTAAGATCTATAATAAAAAGTAATGATGTATTTGTAATATCTCAATGAGTGGAACGTTTAGTGTCTGATGATTCGTGGCTTAGTGTTAGTCGCGTCTTCAGAAAATACATAAACAGATGAATTAAATTCAGAAATGTTCAAATAGTCACCTATATCAATTCCATCTGTGAAGACAGGCAAATTATACCCCTATTATTAACTAGTGAAGATGACAAATAGAACAATGTTGCCTTTTAAGTGTGACTCTCTGAGTAAGATATATGATATATTCAGACAACGAAGCTTAGAAATTATCATTATTTTTGTTAGGTAGTCGTCACTTCAATAATCTTGGATAAACTCTGTAATGATTAAGCATACATGGAGTGCATTAAATGATCAGACTTACTGATAAAACAACTTTTCATCTCAGTCAACACTTACGTTCAATAGATCTGAGTCTGGTTTTTAATTATCAAATCAGTTAAATTTGAATTGTAATAATACGATATCTATCCGAATTATGACAACAAGCAACTCATTTCGATTTATTTTGAGAGGTTCGTTTACTAAACAAGCAGGCTCAGTTCAATAGGAATTGAAAATAGCTTAAATGAAAATTAACTAGGAGTCTATGCAATAAATGAAAGCATCTCGGGATGAATTAACACTGAATAATTCTAAAAAGTTACTAACACTAAGCAATAGTCAAAGTTATTCACGTCTAACAAACAACATCTTCGCTTTACCACCTGCATACGCTATAAAAATGGAAATAAATGAAAAAATTAATTACCTACTTGATCTACATCTAAAGCTTCTTTGAACCAAATTGAAGAATCACGAATCTGTCCTCGATCACGTGCAATACAACCCAAACGAAGGTAACCTGGTTATTTATTACATGTTTGTTTAAGGGGAGAAAGTAGAATTTTATTCTATATTTGTTTATTACTTATTATTGTGATTTTAAACAATAATTACAATATCCACAATCAATTCTAATTCATATTGAATCAGGTAAAAATAAAATTAGTCCGTCATGAATAACGCAACACCTGACTCTAGTCTTCAGTCATGAACAACGTAGACTATGAGACATATGAATTGGTTCAAGTTGTCACAGCACAGCAAGATGAAATTATCAATACAATTATTAGTATATTTGAAGTAGCAATATTATCAGTATAACTGGTTGTAGGAAAGATTAGTCACAGACAATGTAATTCGAGAAAAAATTTGTGGAAAAAAGTATAAGTTAGAAACTCAAGAAATAAAGACAAAGCGTGAATGCATCTGCGCCATTGTATCTTATTCCAAGGTATGTTAGCCACCAATTTTAACCACTGGTTACGATAATTAAGAGGACTCCGACCGGGCACGAAGTGTGTAACTTCCCGAGTTATCATACACACCTTAAATCAAGACATAAATTTATTATGAAATAGAGAAACTGATTACAAGTGAACATTTATAGGTTATTTGATTTGGGCTCAGTTGTCATAATAAAGTTGATCGATATGAGGCCAGTAGTGTGATCCAGGATGTGTGTTTTATCGTATTTGGAACTTTTAAGCTGGATTCACTTCCATCTGTGTTGATACTCGCACCGAGACCCAAACTCAGTGCTGTTCGCTTCAAACACCACAGTGTTATCCACTGAGCTAAGGATGTTCTACTACTTCTTGGGAAGTGATCAACTTACTAATTCTAGTGTTTTGCAAGGGATTAATTAAAAATGAGGTTGTTTTTGTCATAAATTTACATTGTCGAGTGGATAATCGCCGAAAACCAAATAATAGTAGTGGGATAATTCCGAAATAAATTTTCTAAAGAAAAAGTTTGAAGTCTTAATCATCATCCAAATTAAACGATACACACCGATGACACTGTATGATTGTATGATACACTTAAATAAAGTTTAAAAAGGACCATAACTAATATGAATCCGGCCTTGATACTGTGAGTATGATTGTATACTACAGAGGTAGGTGTAAACCATGACGAAACACTTGTCTAATGATCAGTAGCTTTCAGTGATTATCCAACCGATATTTTTTTTTCTTATACAGAAAACTATTTTCAATATCTAATGGTAAGAATCACCATCTGGATGATTGTATTGTAAGCTGCGTGAAACATTTATCGCTTAGAAGCTGGTGATACACAACCATGTGATTGCCCAGATTACAGTAGATGAATTACTTGTTTAACTCTTTAATGATGCAATTGATCACATTAGATAATGATAAAATGGCAGTCATAATAACTTTGTAACTAATACAATTAAAAGATCCCACAATAAATAAAAATGGCGGACATAATCACTATTTGACTGAATATATACTGAGGAACACCAGAAGATTATTGATGCACAAAAATTATCCAACCAAGATAGCATGATTAACGTAGTTTATGTACAATAAATAAACTACTAGTCCAGAATGAAGATGAAGATCACAAAGTTACCCAATTAACTACTTACATCTAAAAATTATTTTAAAAAAGAGGACTAATTCCGATAAGAAGATAGCTACACAAGTTTAAGATATTTGCTCCACAGATATCCTGGTACAGTCAATGGTGGGGAGAGTCGGCTCTCCCTCTCGAAATACTCTCACATGGCCACGCGTATACAGCCACTGCCAGGGAAGTCCTACTCACTACCTTCTCGCGGCAGGGGTATTGTTTACGAAATTGAGAGGACGAAAAGCGAATGTCCAGTGCTTTAACCGGGTTGATGGATGCTAAGGATTCACCTACAGGAGTTAGAAAACCCTAACCAATGGTGTATGAACCTATGTTGGTCACTGGTTGCCATGGGACTGAATCTCCTAACATTTATTATTTATTTATTTGAACACATAAATACTGGTACAGGGGGGCACCAAATATATATGCGCCACACAAAACAATGAGAATTTGAAGAGAAGGAGAAAGGAGGGAAAAAAAGTAATGAACGTGGGGAATTATAAAAAAAAGAGAGAGAGAAAACAGTGGTGGGGGAAACGGAAAGGTACAATCAGAAGAGATCTTTCAGTTAAGGAAGATACAACCACTTTTTATGAAGAAAGTAAAAGAAGGTTACAGCAGGATCGCCACTGGCTTCTATTCTGAGCCATATCTGATAACGTCTCTAGCCACTGTGTTACATCGTCTCTCGGACCCCAACCAGGGAGTCGTGAAGGACCAACACAAGCTAGCCCTTTGCAGCTTTCTTTCATACCACGACACCATGTCATATACTGACCACCTCTCCGCTTTTTCCAACCAGTCTCCTAACATTGCTCCCTTATGTATTAGATTTATAGGTCAAAGGATCGGGGAGTGGCCCTCTTAGAAAACCACTTGTCTCGGTTTAGGCACCCGAACAGTTCACACACAAATTTAATGATAACTACATTGTGAGGCGCGTATAAATTTTGGTGTCCCTTTGTACCCGTATTTACGTGTTTAGATAAATAAAATGAAATATCACTTTCCACTCAACTCTCTCAATAGCTTCATACAAAATCTAAAAAAGAAAGTTTCATGAAAATCTTTTTGTCACATCAAAAACTTACACTCAATATAACTTGGATGTCGTAGTAGAATACTCTTATAAATTTCTTCAGCTAAATCTGATCTACCTTGAGCTTCATGAAGTCTTGCTTGATTATAACGAACTGTAATACTCAATCCATGATAGTAGTCATCGTTAGGTAGTCCAGAACTATCTCCACCACATTCATTCTCTTCATTTCTTTGCTCTTCAAGAATACGGTCGTATGACCGTGTGAAAAATTCCTACATGAAAATGTAGAATTACGCATAATTATGCATGGGTCAGTCAAAAAATTAGTTAAAACAGTGTACGAGTTAGCAAAAACATGCATAGGCTCGAATTTCTAAAAGATATCAACGAAACGAAAGATATAATCGACAAGGTCGATAAGCAAAGGATCTGGATAAATGGTAAAGATTTTGATGATGGAAAAGACTTAAGCTGGAGAAAATGATTAGAAAAAAGGGATGAATTCATGGAATAAATTGAAATAATATTAAAACTCAATATCTAGGTGTAGGAAGGAGGGCGACCAGACAGTCGATCAGTCAGTCATGCACAATGTAGAACAAGGTACATATATGCATCATTTGAAGTTTTCACACCGTGTCAGCAAAGAGAAATGAAATTATCAAGATAAAGCTCAGAGTAGTAGAACAGTTTATAGAAAAAATAATATGATCTGAGAATGAATTCATGCACTTGCGCCTCTGTAAACCATTCTAAGCCATTTTACCAAAGTCGTGAACTATTAATTACGATAATCATACGGACCTCAACCTGGTAGTGTGAACCTACCTACATAGCTCAGTCCAACAGTCAATGACTTCATAGACTGATGTCATATCTCGATTTAAGAGCCTCTAGCTTACTTCCAACCTACTCCTAGATCAGCCAACGTCTTAAGCTGGGGGGGAATAAAGAATAATTCCATCTGCCCTATTGTTACCGATTTCGACCCATGAGTGTAACATGGAAATACAAGAACCATGCTATATCAAAAATGTGTATGAAAAGCATCTAAAAGATACCAAATGACCAATTTTAAGAAGAATAATTTCAAAGATATTAAGAGTTGTTTCAGCGTACAACGAACTACAATAAATGGACGGCTCCATTACGATCGTATAGAAAATCAAAGAAGTAAACTAGATACAATGAGTTTATGAAAATAACCCAGTAGTAAACGGTGAGTAAAATTACCGACCGTCTGCAAACATTTGGATGACGATTATGCAGTATACTACAACCACGAATCAACACCATTCAACATGGATTAAAATAACAGTCACTGACATTATGGGTTATTGCCATGTTTTGATTTGTCCACTGCTCAAACTTTGGTTCACAGTAATCCTATGTTAGTGTCATGATCTGAAATTCCAATTCCAATTCTATATACACACACTAAACACTTGGTTTAACTGTTATTCATGTGAAAATATTGGGAATAATTAGAACGGCCAAGCTGAATGATTGATTTTCTTTGTCAAATAATTATCAACAATAACACACTAGTCCAGATATATTAATCACTTAACTCTTTCCGATGATCCACCACAAGGGGTAAATGTAAGCACAAGTTACTGCTGCTAATAATGTAAAACTACTTTACACTTCGATGGTGCCGAATGTGTGGTATACTTCCTGGTCCTAATTAAGGGACTAGGTGATCTGTATATCACCTTACAGTAAATGGTATAATATAAGTAACAAAATATTTAAATCTTTTTCTGTAACACATCCACACTACCATACATCACATCATTTGGAGCTGTTTGTAATATCCCATAGATGGCGAAATTGAGAAGGAATATTAAAATTAGGTAAATTTTCTTAACTTCACTTCGTGGTTTAAGGAAGAACAGAGATAGGTGTGTTTAGATTCCCTTACTATGTTTGGTGTGTGTTTTTGTAATGTTTTCAAGATAGCAGTTTTACAGATAATTAAATAATAATGACAACAATCATTTTCAGAAAAATAATAGCAATACATACTTACAGAAGATTTATCATATTCTCCTTTTATAAAATGAAGTGCAGCAATATTGTTTAAAATTTCTGGTGCAATTTCCAGCTGAATATTTTCTAAAATTGTTAATGCTTTAGAATAAGCATCTAAAGCTCCATTAATATCGTTATCTAATAACTGAGCATATTCAATCCATGCTTCGACATCTTCCGGTTGACTTTCAGTTACCTAATTGTGTAAACCAAAAAAACTTTCATTGAAATCATGGACCGATCTAAGTTAGACCACCATTTAAAACCTGGAAGCACTAGATAACCGTTTCGACCTACTATGGGACTCCTCAACAGTATACATCTACGATTCCACACGCTGGGATCGAACCCAGGACGTTCGATCATGTGCGCGAATGCTTAACATTCAGAGCACTGAGCCGGCATCTATCGGAGTGAAGGGGAATACGATAACCTTATCATTAACGATTATCGATAATCACGAAAGAAAATAGTCATAAATAGGACTCTTTCTTCCCTGAAATCGATAGAAAATAAACAAAAATCAGTAGGTTTTTTTCATAGTAAATAGATTTTATATTGGATTCATTTTCTGTGCAAACACTACGTACTTGTTAATCTAACTGTAACTCAATGATTCTTGAACAACTCAAAAGCGAATCAAATCTGTTTTTCAGTAACATAATTTTTTAGAAAAATGAGAAAAGCAATAAAAACTTTCCAATTTTTGGATGTCCTTTTTATTTACATTAATTCTGTACACAAGTTTGAACAAATAGTAAATGAATGCAATTCACATTTCTTCAGTCGGTCAGTCAGCAACAACGTAGAACTTCGCACGTAAGTACATCAGTTCCAGTTGCCATACCGCATTAGCACAGAGATTCAGTTATTGATTCAAATCCCGTAGTGGTAGAGGTAGTGAAAGTATAAGTAGTGATAGGGAACATTAGGGTTTGATGATGTTACTTAAGGAGTATAATCCAGTGGAATAAATTGGGAAAGAAAATAAAGGACATGAAGAATTCAGAAGGTTACAATTTGGGAGGACAAAAAGAGTGGATGCACCTGTGCGATTGCAAACGAATTTGAGCCATGTCATTCAAAATCTCTAACCATCGGTTGCTATCGTCTCGCAGATCCCAGCCAGGTAGTATACACCTACCAACATGGCTCATTCCTTTTGTCAGTGACTTCATGGATTTGTGCCATGTTTTGGTCTGGGCGCACCTAGCTTTCTTCCGACCTACTCCTACACCATAAAACATCGCACACCGGGGCAGTCGGTGGTCGGGCATACGTAACACATGCCCCAGCCATCTCAACTGATTATGTTTCACTACTTCATCAATTAATTTGCCATCCTTACCTAGTACCCGTTTCCTAACAACTGTGTTACTTACCCGATGGTCCCAGGATATACGAGCAATGTTTCGAAGACATCTATGATCAAACACTAGTAACCTACGAATATCCTCTACTCTTACTGGCCATGTTTCACTGCCATAAAGTAGGACGGAACGAACTGCTGCGCAGTAAACACGTCCTTTGGTTGATAGACGGATATCTCGCCTACGCCACAAATGACGCAAGTTGGCAAAAGCTAGTCGAGCCTTCTGTATCCGTGCTGAGATTTCGTCACACACCAGACCACAAGGGCTAATGAGACTTCCCAGATAAGTGAAGCGGTCGACACGCTCAACTACTTCACTCCCTACCACTAGTTCGGGTGCCGATGCAACCCAATCCTGAAGAAACATTTTGCATTTCGAGGGAGAAAATCGCATGCCGAACATGTCTCCATTGTTGCTTACGATGGTCAGAAGACTCTGCATTTAGTCAGCGTCTTCACCAAATAGAAATATGTCATCGGCATACTCTAAGTCAACAAGTGAGTCTTTCGGTAGAAGTTCAACCCCTGGAAAGTCAGATATGCAAAGTGTTATTTCTAAAAGCATGTCAACGACAAAGTTAAACAAGAGTGGAGAGAGTGGACAGCCCTGACGAACACCACTTGAGGTAATCAGTTCTGATGACAGTTTGCCATAAGCTCTCACTCGACCAGTTAGTTGTGTTCGAGTAGAGAGCCTTTATAAGGTTGACGTACTTCTTTGGTACTCCTTTTAGTGACAAACACTGCCACAAAACCTCATGATCAACAGAGTCAAATGCCGCCTTAAGGTGGAGAAATACTAACATTGTGGAGCGTCTGAATGTGTGTCTATGTTCTAGGACCTGACGTAGTGTGAATATCTGATCTATACAACCATGTCCAGGTCGGAAACCAGCCTGGTTTTCTCTAGTCTGCTCTTCACGACCTTTGGTTAGACGTCGAAGGAATATTGAAGCTAATATTTTAGACACTATATTAGTCAAACTAATTCCTCTGTGATTGTCACAGGAGGACTTTTGTCCTTTCTTATAGCCTGGCACAATCAGTGATTGAGACCAGTCAGATGGGATTACGTCCAGTTCCCAGATTCTACCTAAGACCTCAGTCAATCTCGCTGCTAATACTGGACCCCCATCCTTAGAAATCTCAGAAGTAATCCTGTCAGGGCCTGCTGTTCTCCCACGCTTCAGATTTCCTATAGCTTTTTCAACTTCGTAAAGAGTCGGAGGACTTACATCAACTTGCCATTCAGGTCGACTGGAGATCGTGGGAAACCGAAGTGTGGCTGAAGGCCAGTTGAACTGATCCCTAAAGTGCAAGCTATAAAACAACTTATAAATGGATCTAACATCTGACATCTTGAGATGAAGTGAATCCTCTCATCAGAGACTTTTACATGGAGAGAGATTCAACAACTAATAATAATATACATGTACAGTGAAATAAGTTTACTGGATTATACCAGGAAAAGAAAGTAAGATTAAACAATTTAATTATCAAATGCAGTTGAAAACAAACAACTATATTACCATAATCTTACTTGTTTAAATAATTGTTTTGATTGTGTACGTTTATCTGGCTTGTTAGATTGAGCATATAAACTACCTAGTATTTTTAAAGTTTCATAATTATTTGGATTATCCTTTAATACACGTTCGAATGACATGGCAGCCTAATTGAGAAGTCAAAAATAAATAATTACAGAGTTTTCAATAGTGTATATACATGTAAATACTACGATTGGAAATAATGAATATGAAAATTTAGTACAAATGAAGTTGATAACCAAAATTTATCAGTTATCATCAAAGTAAAACCTGTCAACGATTTGGGTTGGTTCAAGTTTCTAGAACACATTAGCTCGACAAGATGAGATGCAAAAGAAGGAAATAATGTTGCGGCAATGATAATGAGGATGATTGAATACTAGTAATAGATTTTAATCAAAGATGAGTAAAGGTTATCACTGGAATCCAAAACGCACGTTTTGTCCTATCTAGGATTTGTCAGCTGGATGTACCTGCACCTGAATGTTGATGTTCACATCGAGACTTGAAACCAGTACTTTTTGCTTAAAATACTCCACTTAAATAATTAAACCAGATAATCAATGGCTTGTTCAACGAAGTGTACTTTAGTTCACTTCTAAGGTATTTTTGTATTTTCTCATTGTGGATATTAAGGACTATAGCTGACCAGACTCTTTTGGCATATGTGAATCCTGTGAAAAATGTCTCGATACTACCCCTAACACCAATAACAGGAACGTTCACATAACTCTTGTGGATGAAAACGGAATACGATTCAAAAAGACAATAGAAAAGTGTGATATGAAGGAATACTGGGATTCAAGATCGAGAAAACAAAAATCAAAAATTGATTAATTTGCGTCATATGTCAAGCCACCAATCAGAATCCTGATTTTGATTGGATCTATTTCGCATCTACTGTCTTCTAGACAGCCTAGCATCCCTAAACTGACATCAGCACCACTGACCTGTGACCGACGTAGCTAGGTTCCTATCGATCCATTATTCCCATCCCCTTCTCTATCCTCTCTTTTTGGAGACCAGAAGTAGCAACTAGCCTCCGTTATACTTATAGTTCAAACAGACCTGGTTTATAAACAAATATAGTAGACCATAGAACATCTTAAAATAAAAAATTACTATTATATATGAATAACTGTTCACAGATTAGGAACAGTAAGTCGTGTAACTGTACTTAATCGGTTAACCGAAGCTTACGATAGACGGATTACATAGACATGGTAATCTAGTTACTTAATAGCTATACAACAAAATTATAACTAATTATAAGTCGTAAAACCAGTTTCAACTTCTACAATACTTTTTCCGTTACAACAGTATTACCTATGTAAATAACTACAAGCATTTCCTGAGCTTTTTGGAATGTCATTAAAAATATGAATTTGAGCTGTAGAGTACTTTTAGTAGTCAAACTATGTATTTAAAACGATGAGTTTAAAGTTATCAGAAACGATAAGCAAATAACTTAAATTAATACTCACATGTTCTAAATCATTACGATGTAAATACATTTGACCAAGACCATAAAATGGTAAAATAAATGTTGAAGAAGCAAGTTGTGTGGCTAAATAATAATACTGAAATGCATTATCATAATTTTCTTGTATATGAAATGCTCTAGCCATTTGATAACAACTTTCAGCACGTATAGATTCCGTTTCAGTATTATAGAATGCATGTAAAGCTAATCGATGAACTTTAGCATATTCTTTTTTATAAAAAAAATGATCAGCTAGATGATTTAACACCATAGGATTAGTTGAATCAAGATTATAAGCGCGTGATAATTTCTGAACTCCTTGTTTAATTGACTCCTGATATAAGAATAATAATAATTGCGAATAAATACATAAATTGTACATGCTCACTTATCATTTCGACTTTTAAGTTAAAGATATTAATTGTTTAAAAAACCCCACTAGTATATGAATGAAGAATGTTTTCAATAAATCATCTTAGGGTTCTACGATTATATATCCAAATTAATAATTTTTAAAAAAAATTCACATGCTATAACTTTAAACGACATACTTTGCCTTAAACCTGGTCACCTTTTTGGATTATTAATTTGGATGTGATTAATTGTAGGACCTTAAGAGAATTTATTGAAAATAATATTCTTCGTTCATATATTTGTGTTTTAAAGATATTTATATTAACTCTGCTGATCCTCTTAATACAGAGGTGAGATAAATTGAAATAATTCTGAAGCAAACATGATACTTTAATTCGAAAATATTTCACATTAAATAATCTAAGTTGGTTACAATTGGTTAGATTATACTCTATTTAATAGAAGTATAAGGTAACTGGTCATGTAAACTGTACCTTACGTTACATTTCACTGTACTGTAATTTATGATCTACTAAATTGTACGCCGATCTATTAGCAAATGAATTAAAACAAATCCAAAACATCCACGAGATGCGACCATAGTTACTTAGTCAGTCAAGTAAAACTGAGTGATTAACTCAGTTACATCGAAATATCACATGACCACAAAATAAGATTAATAATGATTGTAGTTATCTGTTTCGATATTGACTTTAGTCATATAGGAAGTGAAATTTGATAAACAAATTTTCCCCACTTACTTATATGCTACGTAACATGTGGTTGAAATGAATTCTTTGATGAATACTTTATTTTAATAGAAAATTTGAATTAAAATTAGTCATTAAGATTAAATGGGTAATAAAAAAGACTAACGTAGAACGCTGAATGACGATGGGGTCATTGATAGATCTTTGTCAGTATTTTAATTAGAAACACTGGTTATTTTTATGTGCAGCCAATATGACGTAGCTCATGAGGCGTACATGAAGTTCTTTAATTTAAAAAAAGTTTACATGCCAGATCAACCCCCACAAGTCACTCATCAAACAATCTCATGAGAACCATTGACGTTTTTAGTTATAGCACACGAAGCCTTCATGTGTTCAGATAGTTATCCAATTAAATAGTGAGACAAGTCATCAGTTTAAAGAGGGAGAGGAAGAGGCGAAATGAAGTATCTCTCAGTTCATATCAATGAAGCCATTACAATCGGAAGAGATGAAAACATTATTTGAAATAAAACTGAATACATGAAGTGAAGTAAAAGCATCACCTCAATAATGTTGTCACAGAATGATTCCACAATATTTCGTGAGGACGATAACACGATGCTCCAAAATTAGACCTAATAGACTGAAGAATAATGAATGACCTAAAAGTTAATTCCCTCTAATCACTTATGACCATTTTATCATGTTAATCTTGTATTCGCATTCTGCAAATAAGCATGTTATTTCATCCCACGAAAAAATTCCTTTGACTAGTGGTCTTGTCATTGATTTCTAATTATTCGACTGCTTAAGTCGAAAATATGATCTTGTGAGTAGCCATTACTCACTCAAATCATATCACAGCGTTCACCTATCGACTGACATTCTACTTCTTGGTTATAACAATATAAATTTTGCCTCTCGCGCAAAATGTACACCATAGATTCGTCTATGACTGCTTGCCGCAATTACTTGTAAAACATTTTTAATAGCTCACATCTCTCGAAGTATGTGTCTAGAAAGATAATGAAAGCTTCACACGATCATATCATCCCAGTTAAAAGAACATAATACCTTGAGAATTCCTACAATAACTGTATAAAGTACAAAACTGTGCTTAAATATGGATTAATGGATAGATTTGACCGCTTATTAAGCACTGTTGTGTAGTTCATAGAATCTGTTGTAAAACAAGTTTATTGTCTGTATGGTATGTTAAAGTTACACAAAAAATCGATGATGTTGTCGTTAGGATTTTTATAGTAGTAACATAAAAGCATTCAATTCTAATAAATTTTTCATTAGTAATGACCAATAACAGTGTACTATAATTAAGACAAGGATTAACAAATTTTAGTCAATATATGAAATAAGTAGTCAGCCACTCATATAACTAACTCAAATTGTTAGACTAGTGTAAATCAGTCCCCCTAGTACAAAATTTGTGCACTTGGCTTTGAGCTACGATATTTTTGTATGAAGACAATGGGAAGACCACGCATGTGTTTAAGAAACTGAAGGTGGAGTTAAGTTCAAATCTGTGATTCAATGGTCAGAAGTTAAGATATTTTAATCAATAAACCACTAAGTAAACGATGGGACATACTTTATTAAAACTTGTTCTAACTATTTATAATTCAACTACTCAATAAAATAAGCATTATTTCAGTAAAATAAAACTGAGTTTTTATCAGACAATAAACATGGTAACCGTACCTACATTTCGTAACTACGATTTTCATACTATAGAAAACTGCCTAATTGAAACTTTATAATGTGTAATGCATATACTCTTTTGGGAGGGAGGAGGTTAAAACGAAGACAAGTACTTCACCATTTACTCTACCTATGGTCAAAACGTAAATAACTCACAAAAAAGTCATTTTAATTTTACATAGTTTCACAAATTAAGAGTGAAATTATCTCCCACCTTACATAAAAGAGCACCAATGTGTTGTAAGCCCCGACTGGTTAAATAATTTACACAACAATATAAATGTGGTAAAAAAAGAAATTTACTTGAGTCTTTTCATTAAGATCCAACACAGCCAATCCAACTAATGCACCTACACATTCTGGATCTAAATCCAACGCTCGTTTAAACGCTAAACGGGCTTTTTCCATATTGCCCAATCGAAAAAAACAATGACCCATTCCAAGTCGAACAGAAGCTGGACAATTTGGCTGTAATCGTAATGCTTTACGATAAAATCCTAAAGCATTTCTATATTCTTTTTTATTAAATGCAATACACGCTTTGCCTAGATAAGCTGGTACACTCGGAGCACCTTGATTTAAAACAAAATTTAATTGACTATCAGCTTGACTCCAATTTTCACCTTCGTAGATAAAGAAAAACGCTCGGCCCAACAGATGCTTTTGATCGTACATATCAATTCGATCAGCTGACGTAAAAAGTCTAGTTGCTTGAGCAATTAATTGATTCTTTTTATCCTTGCTTTTTTCTCTATAAATTATACAGAAATAAACTTTTTAAATACTGGTTTTCATATATATCAATAGATAATTCCTTCATAAAATATGGTTATTACGACAACTGCATAGGCTTGCTAAAATTATTGAAATGGATTAGATGTCTGATCTCTAGATCTTAGTCAAGTATACGTCAAAAAATGAATTACTATCCTATTGGCTGAGTATGTGAATAGATCTCAAAGGAATTAAAGCTGTTATTAAAATGTGAAAAAACTACTCAGTCAAGATAGTACAACTATGAATTACTTGTCTGTTAACAACCCAATATATAATCCAAGACTGAAAATGAAAATTGTAGAATAATTAATTCAATTTAAGCAACAAGAAACGTATGCCTTATATATCTTGCATTACGCGTATAAACAAACAAACGCACTGAAAATTAGTACTCCTAAACCATAATTTCAGAAGATTTTCTGGTATTTTTTGGAAAATCATTTCCTTTCATTCAATACCATACAATCAACATTTATGATCTGGGATTGTATTGCGATCAGAATTACAATATAAAAAAGCAAATTACATAATACAAGCTTGTGTCGATCAAAGTAACCCATGATTAGTTGATGCGCGAAGACATATATCCGGCTACACTAAATATAAGAGACTATCCTATATGTAAAACTGATTTAACTAATATTCTACTTTGACCACACTTGTTAACTATTTTGTACTGTTTGATAATATAGTGTCGTTGTTGTGTATATATGGTTCCTGATAGTTGATAGGACTTGGAGTTCATATAATCAAGTATCGTGATTTATTGAATTTATTGATCTGGTCTTTAGTGAACTGTATTGATTCAATATCTAGGATGGTAAGATAGTCATTCTAACACAAATCTGTATATTTGTCCGTTTTAACAGTGTTTATTTTGTTGCTCATAAAGTTTTATTGGAGATGACTTAAATATAAGTAGGAAAATAAAACTCCCCTAAAATGATCCACTTAAGCTACAAATGTTCTCCACCATCTAAAAATAAGTCTTTGACATTTGAACTAATTAAAAATTCATTAACCATGCTGTGAAACCTTATTTAAACCATATTTTTTCGTTCAGGAATGCAACTAAATGTTTGAAAATATGTTAGAGAGAAAACAGTGTCAGAAGTACTGGGAATGTTGCAAATTAACAAGTCTAGCGAATTGAATAAAAAAGACAGTTTTTGCCAAGTAATTACTCATACTTGTAAGCTTTACGACCATAATAATTGGCAAGCATATCTAGCAATCGAACCAAATCGCTATCATGATACGGTTGAAGATCAGCTGCATTTAGATATGCTTCCTCAAGAACTTTTTCAAAATCATCGTATAATTTCTTTTTATAGTAAGCAATAGCAACAGTGATCCAAATTTGCAACGGAGCTTTTTCTTGATTTAATATGTTGAGCACTTCTTCACCATCGGGCAACTGGTCTGTGTCAAGTTCAATTATTTCATCACCTCCTCTTAATGGTATTTCAATGGTATTTTCAGTAGGCAATCCACCATAATCAGAATTAACAGAAATCTAAAATGAACAGCAATCATGTTAACAATAAAATAACTAGGTCACAGTAAACCAATGAAAAACTTCGTGCTACAGTATAAACAACGTGCATCATAACGTGAAGACTGAAAAGATATTGTCAGCAGGATCCCCATAGGGAAATTCATTTAAACACGCACATTGTAATTAAAACTAAATCATACAATAGGAAATTGTGTATGGCTTCCACAGAATAGCAGCTCATTGGCTCCTTGTAACTTATTTGTCAAATATCCACGGTTCTGGGTTAGGATGGATTAACCCAGCAGATGTGCAAAGGTGTAGTCCAGTTTTAGCATCTAAGTTGGTCGGATACTAACAAGAGTTTTGGAAATGGAAGTAATCCCATCTAACTGATCATAATCGCCGATCATTCCGGTTCATAAGAAAGAATGGACATGTCTTAGTGATAACCACAAAAGAATCAATGTGACTAATATACTAGCCTTAAAAATAATCTGATGCCCCAATCAGAGCTCATGAAGAGCGAACCCAGGAAAACCAGGCTAGGTGGTTTTAGACCTGGATGTGGATGTGTAAACCAACTATTCAACCTTTGTTAGTTTCTGGATTACAGACATACCTAGTGACTCCTAACCTGTTTTATTTCTTGACCTCAAGGCGGTGTTCTTTCTGTAAACTAACAGGTTTTATAGTAAAGCCTGCCAATGTAAAGGGTACTGAAGAAATACATTAGCTTTATACGAGCTCTACTCGAATATCACCGGTCGGGTCACAGCTTATGGCAAATTATCATCAGAATCGATAACATTGGGTGGTGTTCGTCAGGTTTGTTGGCTTCCTCAATTTTTATTTGAATTCCCCATACGCATTCTTTTAGAGAGGATGCTGTCATCTGATTTTCAGGAATTGATTATTTACTGGGAGACTTATTTATTGACTTAGAATATGAATATGACAATTCTGCTTAGTGAGGTTTGGAAATATTTATTCCTCCGTTACTCTTGAGCAACAATGCTAACATGCACGAGATGTATTCCTATCTCTTCAAATGTAAGACGTTGCTTTATGACTAGTCTGCATCAATACCTAAACCAATGACATGGAGTGAAGTAGCTGAGAGCATCAATAAATACACTCAGATTGGAAGTCTAATCAGCCTTCATGGGTCGATATCTGATGAAATCTTGGCACGAATTCATGAAGCTCGCTTGCCTTTGCTAACTTGCACCACCTGTGGCGTAGGCGAGATGTACGTTTACCAACCAAAGAACGAGTACGCCACTCAGCAGTACGCCGTTTTACTGTGTAGTCGTGAAAGCTTTTAGAAATAGAGGATATTTGTTGGTTAATAGTATTTGCTCATATATGCCTTTAAAACATTACTCGAGTATGTTGAGACTACTAAACGACAAATGCTTATGTTAGATAAAGGTGGTAAATTAGTTGATGATATAGCAAATTTCTAACAAATGGAACGGTTTGGACATTTATCAAGTATATCCAGCCACCGCTTACCTAGATGGGGAATGACAGATGGTGTAGGATGTTAGAAGCAAGTTAAATCCGACTGAACCAAAACGCAGCATCAATCTGTAAAGTTAATGGCTATCGAAATGAGCCATTTAGATAGATTCAGAATACCAAGTTGAGGTTTGCATGATTATCGTAAGCAACGGTTACAAGACACTGGATGAAATGGCTCGCAATCATTCTCGATGGACCAAGTGTATTCACTCTTTGTCTTCTCTTAGATCATCAGTTTCTTAATTATTTTGAAAGTTTACCTACACCACTAATCCGCATTTTCTTCTCGAATCATATTCTCTGAGTCTAATCTTTTTAGCTCTCACTAATATTAATACTTACCGCTACTCTGGGATCTTGCTATGTTGATGTAGTGCGGCAACTTGTATTGATGCACAGATATACCAGGTTCTATATTGAGTATGACGATGTTTTGCCTACGAGAGCCAAAGGATACAACTACCAAGCTACATAAATCAAATGTATGGAGCAGGTTTCGAACCAGTGATTTAATGGTGGAAAAGCCACTTGACCAATAGGAGTACAGTAAATATTCATACGTTTATAGTTTCGAGAATGTAATACCTAGTTACTTTTACGACGAACAAACGGTTTAATGGAAAGGACTAAAAAAATAATGCGCCAATTTAAGGATAGTACATCCTGAATATTGTGTGGAAAAAATTAACTAACAAAATAATCGCATGGATAGAGTAAAGTACATATTAGTGACACATGACGTGAAAGTTGAGTACTTAAATTATCAAGTTGGTGGTTTATTAACACTTATTCTAACTACCCTTAGATCTTCAGTTTCAACGTCCCCTCGCATATATCTTCTATTTGATCCCAGTAGGTGAATTATATTATTAATCTATGTAAACTTTCGTTCAGTGTTAAACGAATTGTTTCAAAATAAATGGACCCTGAATATATGGAAAGCACTAAAAAGACATTATATTTGTAAGAAAAAAGTTATTTAGTTTAGTACAGTAACCTGTGTTTTTTTAATATATTGATAGAGAAATCTTAGGTCATGAAAGTATGATTAAGTACCAGATGATATAACAACGCTTACATCTACTCTTTAATTATCAATTATCATATATGTAAATGAGTTGCAACTCCGCCTGTAGCTGTTCTACGATTACTGACGGTTCCGAACCCGGGTAAAGGAGGACTGTTTGGAATGGGGTCAGCAACCCCATACCGTAGAAAACAACCTTGCCAAAAATACGCTAACCAGGATAAACAAATTAGACCATTTAAACTCTACCTTGGAAGTTCAAGGAGAACCTATGACGCCTGATGATGAAAGCCGAGATGGACAACACCGGGTATGAAGACATCATAGGACGACATGGGTTGACTGGGAGGAAGGAACGGGAATGGTGAGATTCGCAGATTGATGTGCATCCAACAAAGTGACTATAGGTGCCAACATGAAAATGAAGCTAAAGAAACATTGGACAGCTGGGGAAACAGCATTACGAGATACCAACAAACTCAAGCAATTCAAGACAGCATTTAACAACAGGTTCCAAGCCTTACAGGATCTACTAAAACAAGAAACTACTATGGAGGACAAATGGAAAAGGATCACAGAAGTATCAACTTCAACATGTCAGGAGGTTCTGGGTAGCAAGAGGTACCGTCACAAGGAATGCATCTCCATCGAAACCCTGGACAAGATCCAAGAAAGGAAGAACAAGAAGACAGCAACTAACAACAGTCGAATGAGAACAGAGAAAGTCTAGACACAAGCTGAATGCACAGAAGCAAACAAGCAACAAGCCAGTGGGTAGGACCTAAATGCCAGGAGCTATAGTCCCGTGAGTATTCAAGAGGATTTCGAGAGAGTGGACTCTTCTCACTATTAGGGGTGCTAAATTCCCAAATACGACATTTAGGAAGGAGACAATTTTAACACTCATATGTTGATTCAAAGTGAATTATGTTCATTGGCTTTCGATCCATTACCATTTATATTGATTTATTCCGTATGAATCTAGCTTATTGAGTTCCAAGGCCTTTCAGTCTACTAGTAAATTAATTGTTATTTCGCATTCAATTGACGGCTGCTCAGTTGATACATTATCTAATTTAAATGAGTACAAATGCAATCTCCTCCGGTCATTATACTATGTATGACATAGATGGTCAATCCCAGCTGATGATTTCCATTTTTAAAAATGCCGTTTACTCTTTCAATTTAAAATTCCAGTTGCTGGGTAGTATTCTAACAGTTAGAATCAACTAAGTTTATTGTAGTACCCGTGGTATTATTTCTAGCAATATTGCTGTACTAAGCATTTAAGATGTTACGACAAACAATTGTATTTTCTCGTTTTAAAATTTTCTCTAGATGGGAGACGCATATGCAGATGATAGGAGCCGAGTAACTTTGTATAAACCATTTGTAAATTGTTTTGTTTATTTTAGTATAGGCCCACTAGAAACATTGTTATTATATGACACAAACATCATGCATCACGTCTTTCACAAAGCGTAGTGTATAAAAGTAATGAGTTTGTGGAAAAATTATAATTAAAAATAAGGTATAAATAATAGAACAGGAAGAAAATATCGCTTAACTTCCCGATTTCTCCTTTTTTCTTACAATGAAATTTCAATTTTTGTTAAACTAAGGAAGATATTGCGAGAAAATCACTGAAGTTATTTAATCTGAATAGTTTGGGTCAGTAGAAAAACCATTTAAATGAGCAATAGAAGTTAGTTTATATCAGTAGTAGGCCAGTCAGTCACAATCAACATAGAACCTGATTCATACAACAACACGAACGGAAATTGACGATAAGATTTTAGGATAGGTTTTCTATATCTCACTAATCTTCACATTTCAAGAGAAGACAAAACTACGAAGGAAGACAAGAATATTCTAGTATATAGTTTTCACTGATCTAAATAAAACCGATAAAACTTCACCTAACTCTTGAATTAGAACTGAAAAGTTTCGACATCAATCGTAGAGTAAGATATTGGATAAATGACCTGCTCAGCAAAAGGAGACAACAAGTGCGAGAAATAAATGCCTTATTACTATCAGAAACTGCTAAGAGTTGAGCTCTTCAAGGGAAAATCTGAGATCCTGTTCTTTTTCAATTTACATAGATGGCCATTTAGTTTGTGGGTAACATTAAAGTCTGGAGACCGATAAAGTGTGACTGATAAGATACGATTACGGAAAGATTTGAATGCAATGAATAAGCATTGAAATAGGTGGTCCTTAGAAGTGACTTCTAGCAAGAGTATGGTAATGCAAACCGATCACTGGGATGATTTGCATAAATAAACGACAAACGGGATTCCAGTCCCTGAATTCTGGATTGTGAAAATCAGGAAATCATAAGTAGACATGACTTTGGAACTACGAGTAACTATAAGACAGTCAGTTCTAAAAATTTTCGGATCTTACAGAGTATTCGCAAGTCATTTAGTTATTTAGTTGAAAAAATATTTACGGTATTACACCCAATGTATGTGGAGCCTCACTCAGAATAAGACACTTAATTACATAGTCCCAGTTTTAAATATGAAGCCGATATACTTAAAGTGGTCCAACAATCAGGATTAAAAATTTTATTTTTATTTATTTATTTTAACACATAAGTATAGGTACAGAGAGGCACCAAGTACATATGCGCCACAAGAATCTCAATTGATTTGTGTGAGGGCTGTGATATTGCTCGGGTGCCCAAACCGAAGCAGGTGGTTTTCTTAGGGGGCCACACCCCGAGCCTTTGACCTGAACGTCTGATCCACAAGGCAGTGGAGCATCGTAAGGAGATGCAGTCCCATGGTAGCCGGTGACCAACGACTGGTTCATACGCCATTCGATCCTTCAGGATACTGGAGCCCATGTGCACCATTGGTTTGGGGTCCGGTTAAAGCGCCGGACATTCGCTTTTCGTCCTCTCATTTTCGTAAACAACACCCCGCCACGTGAAGGCAGTGAGTAGGACTTCCCTGGCAGAGGCTATATATAAAAATAGTGAAAGGTCTTTCTGACCTACGTTATGAAGATAGACTGATACACCCAAACTTAGTTGCGTTATCCTACCGCATGTTGAGGGGTGACCTAATACTGGTGTAACGCACACTGAGTAAGTGCTTACATTAATATTGTCTTATTTGTTTCTTCCACCTAGGACTGATCATCTGAAAGGGTATCCTCAGAAAGTTGGAAAACTGAAATCAAATCGTCTACGTCTAGAGATAAATGTCATGCACTGAGTTGTCAATTACTGGAATTCTCTACCAGAACTCTGTCAACAACTGTTTTGAAGGATAGCTTTTCTCAGCACCGTAAAATCGCGAGAAATAATAAGGGCCACTAACTCGCCCTTACCTTTGAAAACTGAAGAAAAGAGGGGTAGCAGCAATACCACTAGTAATAAGAACGACTAAACATCCCGAATATGACATTATAAAGCTATATTTGCAAAACTCCGGGCGATTGAAACCAAATAACCTTTTACAAATATAATCTCGGTAATACTACAGTATGCCGAGAGCTTTCAGCGACAAATAAACGGTTATAAGGTCGTTATTGAGTATTAGCACAAATTTAAAATTTTGCTTTTAATAGTCCATTGCTTGGCATCAAGATTTTGATTATATTTTGTATTTGAGATAGAATGGATAATGATTTTCTCGACCAATAAACGATTACGATCGTTACACTGAAGTCAAAAGCATTAGGGTTGGAAGCTAGGGTTTATAGGTTTCGAGGTGAGAAGTATCACAGCTATGTGTCAGAGTTTAGGGGCATCAAGGTAAGGCCATATGAATAGTGGGGTTAGTTGGGATTATGTGGGTTGCAAAGTCGTAGTTTCCAGACTAACTTGTGCAGTTAGACCTAATACGTTTGTTGTTCATATTAAAACCCTCAATTCCCTGTCATTCTATCATTGTCTTATATTTTACAAATTTCACAAAAGCTGAATGCTAATTGAAATTTGTGAGTGATTATTCTTAATATAATCCTGGGAATCGCTTACACCAATCGGTATGGAGTACTTCTGGCGAAATTTTCTGGGAATACTGAATGAAATTTAAACTATCAAATATAAGGTATGGGTGAAGGGTTATTTATACTGAAGATTTAGGGGAAAATAGAATAAGTGCTAATAAGTCATCAACTAGATTCAAATGGTTCAAATGGTTGTGGACGGAATAGAAGAAGCTTTCGCTTAACAGGCTTCCGTGTCTAGTAGCAGGGGATCACCAATACCTCCAGGCAAGAACCTAGGTATATTAACGATAAAAGAGAAAGAAAATGAATTGGTAAATCGTAGTAAGATACTATCCTTAGTCCTTAAGAATAGATCAAGTCGCCTCTTAAAGGACTCCTGGGAAGTTGCTTGGACTAGCTCAGCCGGCAGTGCATTCCAGCATTTGACAACTCTTAAGGAGTAGAAGTTGTGCCTGCAGTCCGTTCTACTATGTTGTATCTCTAATTTCTGGGTGTTACCCCTTGGGTTAGTATTGGCACTAAGCTTAAGTAAGTGTCTAAGAGGATGTCCAGAAGTGTTAAGGATACTGTAAGCCATTAGAAGGTCACCTTTAAGACGCCTATACTCTAATGGGTAAAGGTCGAGTGATTGGAGGCGCTCATCGTAAGGTTTAAATTTGAGTCCCCGAACTGATTTCGTGGCTCGCCGTTGGATACGCTCCAGAATGTCCTTATCCTTTTGGAGTGTAGTAGGGAATACTATGTTTCCGTACTCTAAATGGGAACGAATGAAACTATTGAAGATTGTGTGGAAAGTTCTCCCGTCAAACTGACCAAAAATGCGCTTCAATGTTACCAGTGCAAGGTTTGCTCGGAAGGCATTTCTGTCACAGTTGGCGTAAGACTTTAAGTCGTAGGGCACCAGAACTCCTAAATCTTTTTCGACTCGGGATGCTACTAGAGAGGAGTTTCCTAAGTTGTAACTGTAATCTGCGACGTGTCGCAGATGGACTACTTTACACTTTGAAGTGTTAAAGGTAAGTCCGTTATCATCTGCCCAACTTTGAAGTCGAGTCACAGTTGGGCAGATGATAAGTTAAGTGCTCAATTTTTACTCATTTCATCACAAAAGCATAACTAGCTACACTCATGCAGACAAAGTGTGATAAAAGCATGATGAAGTGCATCTTAAAAGTTAAATGAAATAAAGCATACATCCATCCTATAAGACTTCAGCGACCCGGGTGACTTCAAGGTAACTTCAAGGACTACTATTGACCTTAGAAAATCTTCAGTCTTCAGTAATAAGGATAGTAGGTTAGTGAACCTGTGTTAATCCTAACAAGTTGGCTTCCAGTGAAGGTCCAGTTTCTTTTTGAAAATATTAAATGATGGGGCTGATACCACTTGATCGGGCAAAGCGTTCCAATCATTGACTACTCGATGAGAAAAACGGAACCCCACCTTGAGTTTATTAGATCGTGGTTTATGAACCTTCTTGCTATGACCTCGGAGATTATTAGTGCTGGAGGGAGCAAAAAGATAAGACATATTAACACCCAAATCATAATTAAAGATACGAAATGCCAGTATAAGGTCACCTCGAGTCCTACGATACGACAAGGGGAAAAGGTTTAAGCGTTTTAAACGCTCATCGTAAGGGAGTTTAGAAAGACGCTTCACTAATTTCGTTCCCACACGCTGGACACGCTCAAGTGAGGTAGTATCCTTTATCAGACATGGGCTAGCTGCTTGAATACAGTACTCTAAATGTGGTCTTACATAGGTGGGATATTGTGGAGATGGCATGACAAACTTATTTTGTAAACAGTTTTTGATACTATCTGTATTTATTTTGGTTAAATTTCACAGCTTGTACATTCACTATGAGATTGTTGTACTTTTTGTTTATGTGTGTGACATTAATTATTACAGGCGCTATATATACACACGCGCTGTTTTCACTTTCCGTTCATTGTACACTAGCACGGCTCTCGACGCTATACATTATCAAATACACTTTATACATACCCTTGTTATTCTCATCTGCTTAGTGGATATTATTCATAATAATTAATACGTATGTTATCTACTTTATAGACTGCAGCCACGTACACATACTGACCTTCGGATTATCATGATAAATGGAATATTAAACGAACCAAAATTGTGGTAAAAGACCACCAGATCAAATCGAACACGCACAAGTAGCTGCATTAAGTAACGTTCTTATATTTTTATTGTATTTATCTCATTTAACTGATATATTTCAATATGAACTCATTGATATCTGATAACCTTGTTAATATTTTGAAATAATATATTGGGTGATCCACCACAATATAAAATTCGAAATATTTCCTCGTCAAAGGATTTGAACGCTCGGCGAAGTGACAACAATGCACGAAAACCTTTGACAGCGGCTGCGTTGCAGTGCGCAGTTGTTTTTAAATCATGACTTATTATTACTCCTAAGTCTTTATGTTCTTGAACGCATGGAAGAGGTTTACCATCAATAGTATAATGGTAACTATTGCCGTGACCGATGTGCATTAGCACACTCTTCCTAGAATTGATTTCTAAACCCCAATCTCGAGCCCATCTAACTAAATCGTCTAAGTCAGCTTGAAGATCCAGGTGATCAGCCTCACCTTTTATTGCTCTCCATATTTTGACATCGTCCGCAAATAGTAATGTCGACGACCTAAGCAACAGCGGTAACTCATTTACGTAGAGAAGGAAGAGCAGAGGGCCTAATGTGGTGCCTTGGGGTACACCACTTTTGAGCGGCTTCCAATCGGATAGCGTCCCATTGACCCTCACTCTCTGTCTGCGGTCACGTAAGAAGTTTCCTATCCACTCCTGTACAGTACCTATTATTCCGAAGCTTGTGAGCTTCTGCATAAGACCTGAGTGTGAAACCTTGTCAAATGCTTTGCTAAAATCTATGAATATAACATCGACAGACAGACCTTTATCTAAGGCTGCTGTCCAATCCTCTCTCGCAATAAGTAAATTAGTCAAGCATGAACGCTTATCACGAAATCCATGTTGCTCAGGAGCTAACAGATTGTGTGAATCTATGTGGCTTAGCAACCTAACCCGAATTATCTTTTCAAGTAACTTAACGACAATGCTAGTCAGACTGACAGGTCGGTAGTTAGATACGATGTGTCTCTGACCATCCTTAAATATAGGACTGACAATAGCATCTTTCCAATCCCTAGGTAGTTGAGCGAGTGAAAGGGACATGTTAAAGAGTGTCGCGAGCGGTTTTGAAATAACGTCTGCAAGAGATGACAGCAATCGTGGATGTAACCCGTCAGAACCCGGTATCTTACAAGGTTTGAGGTTAATTACTAACGGAAGGACAGTTTCTTCAGTCACCTGTACAGATTCAATGGCTGGTATCTCGGCGTGATTGAGACAAGTATTTGTTACAATAAACGTAGAGTAGACTTCGCTAAAGTAGTTTGAAAATGTCTCAGCTTTTGGTCAATGTGATTCAGCTAGTAAACCTGAATTATCGTGCAACAATAATGAGGGAATACTATCACTACGTTTTATTCGCCGTTTAACATACGAAAACAATCGTTTCGGACAAGTACGGCTATCATATACCAACTGTCGTTCGTAAGTAATACGGGATTTAGCTATTGTTTTCTTACAAATATTCCGGAGTTTTTGGTACTCACGCTTAAAAGATGCATGACCTGTCAACAAGAATAAGTCCCAGAAGTGTTTCCTACGCTTTAACAGCTTACGGGTTTCCTTATTAATCCATGGAGGGCAATGCGATAGCTTACGTGCTGACCATGGGATAAACGGCGACGTTACGGACTCGAATGTAGCCTTAAACTTAATCCATTCGTCTTAGATCGATCCATCTGCGTCAACCGACCATTCAGTAGAGATCGCACAGTCTCTGATTGCCGGAATATTAGCCCGCCAGATATTAGGACGGGGTGGAGCAGATAAAAATCGCATACCATGTGTCCTAAACTTAAAGTGAAGTACAACGTGATCACTGTTCACTAGTGGAGGAAGGTGCTGAATATCAAAGACGTCCTCACAGTGGTGGGTGAGGGCGAGGTCCAGCAGTGACGGATCACGTTTCAGATCAATATGTGTCGGTTTAGTGATACATTGGACAAGTGCACACTGAATAACTGTTGATAAAAGTTCGCTATCGAAACCTCCACCTGGAGCTGTAAACTCTATCCAGTTTATGTGCGGAGCGTTGAAGTCCCCAATGATGAGGCAACATTCTGCCATACTTCAAGAACAGATGTGTCTTAAGGTAAAGTCGTCAGCAAGACAACACGGACTACGGTATATTCCGCCTATAGTCACTAACCCATTTCTAGATTTAATCTTACAACATGCTACCTCACATGCACCACTAACATGAGCCTCCGATATGATTGATTGTATACGAAAGTGGTCCCCAATGTATAACATTATGCCTCCCCCCTTGCGGCTTAAAACTCTATCACTTCTAATACAGATATAGCCTGCAATGATGGGAGAACATTCTATATCTACGGTGAACCAAGTTTCTGTAATGACAATTATATCGGGACTTAATTCATCCACCATCAGACTTAGCTCGGACGTTTTATTCCTAAGACTACGGGCGTTCGTGTAGCACACACTTAAGGTGTTTTGGGAATCGTTCGTTCTACCCATACAGGCCTCGGAAGCATTGGCTTCCAAGATCTGACTACCCGAAAACCCTTAATGGTAAGGTTAGTTTCGCCATTTAACTTGCGAGTTCTTAACTCCGTAAGAGCATTCTTCCACTTGATTCGATCCTCAAGCGGCCAATCTGGTCGGATACGAATATTTGAACCACGAATTTTTTGTGCGTTTTTCAATAATATGTCTCTTTCTTCAAAACTCCCTAGAACCAGCTTCAAGATCCTTCTTGGTTGGGTCTCGCCTCCAACCCATTTACCAAGTCGTATCACTTTCGTGATATGTACTCCTGAAACCTCTTCAGTTAGTACGTTTCTTACCACGGATTCTACTAACTTCAGATCATGTGCATGTCTCGTAGCCGGATCGTTGTCTATCGACTCCTCTAGATTCCAAATAATTAAGCTAGGGAGTGGTTTAGTTCCTTTAGGAATCGTGTTTACAGCTATCGATCGTGACCTAACATCCTGTATATTAACTACTGGTATCTTACGATTAGTTTTTATTATAACAGAGTCATTGGAATCGAACGAACGACTCACAACAATGTTTGACGAGGCTTTACTTTGGGAATTTGGCGGAGTGGTCTGAGAGTCCACCAAAGACTTATCAAGTAAACGGTCCTTACTTTTAGCTGTCTTTCCTACTCTTCTGCGTTTACACGTCATCCATATTCCGTCAGCCGTAGCATCTACATCAGAACTGCTCGGGACAATAATTGTTTTATCTGGATCACCAGTTGCTGCTGTAGCAACATAGCCACCAACATCTAATGAGGTGTCACTCATTGATTGTTTCGAAGTAAAAATTTTGATCTCGGGTTGCGCAGTTAGATGTCTGACTTGCGCCGTGACAGCACTTACGACACTAACGCGATCTTCGCTATCAGCACCAATATTGTCAGTGCAGCCCTCGTCAACCTTCTTATCAGCCAACACCAGGAGGCTAATGGCTTCCTGGATGAGTGTTGTTTTGTTTGAGCAACAAAAACTACAAAGCCAATGAGAGTTGGGCTTCGAGCACCTTTTATATGCAGCGGGGCTTAGTCGGGTGCACATCTTGTGGAACCACTTCTTACACTCATCACATTGCATCCCCTCCTCCACGGGGAATAAGCAACATGGTTGTTCACATTTATGAGCCGATTTGGCCATCTTGAAAACCAAATACAATGGTGATACAAAGAGGATATGTCGACCAACTATGCTTTGGTGCAATAATTACACAAAATCAGAATCAAAACAATCAATACAATATCACTTTAACTGGAGTAGATTCAATTAAAGTGTAAACAGTAGTTTTGATGTGTAATTTACGATCAAAACAGTTAATTAACTCAACAAGAAACAATACCACTGTCCTTTTAGATAGCGCGCCACAAAATCTTGGTATTGCCGAACCTCTTTTATGATAGCTTAAGGATTTCCTAGTAGGTCGTAAACGAGAAGTAAGAATAAATTCCAAATGCTCTATCTGGAGATCATTACCAAGCACCTTAAACATGGAAATGTCAACAGGATCAGATGAACTACACCCTAAAATCTTGAGACATATTGCACAATATATCGCGGCCCCATTGACTGTGATATTCAATATGTCACTTAATCAAGGTGTGTTACCTATGGACTGGAAGGATGCAATCGTCACTCCCATACATAAAACAGGACCAAGACAAGTTCCATCAAACTACAGACCTGTAAGCCTCACCAGCGTTGTCGTTAAAATATTGGAAAGAATAGTCAAACGGACAATAATGGAATTTTTTGAAACAAATAACTTGTTAAACTTAGAACAACATGGTTTTAGAAAGGGTCTATCCTGTACAACAAACCTCCTTTTAGCAAGGGAATTTTGGATAAAGACTCTAGACAATGGAAACTCAGTGGATGTTGTCTACATATACTTCAGTAAGACTTTTGACAAGGTGCCAACAAATAGACTGCTATTGAAGTTGGAAAACCTTGTTATTGCTGGACCTCTCTTAAAATGGATTAAGGATTTCCTAGTAGGTCGTTGACAGAAGGTAAGAATAAATTCCAAGTGCTCCATCTGGAGACCAGTACTTAGTGAAGTACCTCAATATTCCGTCCTAGGTTCTTTATTTTTTATAATGTATGTCAATAATCTTCCAAGTATAGTACAGTCTCCAATGTTATTATACGCTGACGATGTAAAGGTCTGGTGAGTAATAACTGGAGACACAGACTCATATGCTCTTCAGGCAGACCTAAATAATATAATTAACTGGTCTAAAGAGTGGTTGATGCCTATCAACGCGGCAAAGTGTGTCTACATGCACTTCGAGGACTCAAGTGTTAATAGGTATAACATAGGGGAAGTGCAATTACCAGTGGTTTGGTCTCATAAGGATCTGAGGGTGGCAGTAAGTCAGGATCCCAAGACGACGACCCATTGCCGGGATGTCTCAGCTAAGGGATTTCGAACTCTCTGGGCATTAAAACGGACATTCACTAAGCTAGATACTATTATGTTCACCAAAGTATACACGTCCTTAGTGAGAACTAAGCTTGAGAACTGCGTTCAGACTGCAAACCCCTGATTCGAAGGTGGCCTGGATATCCTAGGACAAGTACAGAGGGCAGCTACCAGTGCAATTCCAGAACTCCGGGGTTTACCATTCAAAGAGCGGCTTGAAAAGCTAGATCTCTTCACACTGTCCTATCGCAGATTAAGGAAAGATCTAATTTTAATGTACAGAATACTGAGAAATGATTTTGGAACTAACTTACTCTCTCTTTTTCTCCCCACTAGATCGGAACATCTCAGAGGACATAGCAGGCGAGTAGAAAAGCCAAGAACGAACCTGCTGCCCGAAGCAGTGGTGTCCGCACCTTCAGTTGGCTCTTTCAAGAGAAGTCTGGACACTCACAAAAGCATACTAGAAAAGGAATAACATAGGCCATAGGCCTTCTGTCCTTACTATACAAATCTGAAGTACCACAAAATGCTGTTCTAGTTCCTTTACTTTTCATACTGTATGTATATTAAAATCCAAGTGTAGTTGAGTTCCCAAAGTTACTGTACGCTGATGATGTAAAATTCTGGTGAGAAGTATCAGGAGACGCAGATGCATATGCGCACTTCAGGCAGACTTAAATATCTTGATTAGTTGACCTAAAAAGTGGCTGATACCTATCAACGCGACAAAGTGTGTTTACATAAACTTTGGGGATACAAAGTTTAATGGAAACAGCAAGGGAAAGTGCCTGTACCTGTGGTCCGGTTTCATAAGGATCTTGGGGCGACAGTGAGTCATGATCATAAGACGACGGCCCATTGCCGGGAGTTTGCAGCCAAGAGGTTTAGAACACTGGGCTTCAAGACGGATATTCACTAAGTTAGATTCTACCATGTTCATCACAGCATACACAACCTTAGTGAGAACTAAGCTTGAGAACTGCGTTCAGACTGCAAACCCCTGATTCGAAGGTGGCCTGGATATCCTAGGACAAGTACAGAGGGCAGCTACCAGTGCAATTCCAGAACTCCGGGGTTTACCATTCAAAGAGCGGCTTGAAAAGCAGGAACATTTTGAGAAACAAAACACATATATCATTTCCAATTTTTAACATGCTAGCCGGCATATCATCTAGTCCATCAGTGTAGGAGTGTTTCAGTGTGTTAATGGCCTTCGAAATATTCTGTACATTGAAGTATGCATTGGTAATTTCACAGGAAAGTACTGGGATTTGTCATAATATATTTAGTGGTTTTTGACTAGTTAACGAGGAACAAAAGTGTTCACAAAATAGTTCCGTAACATGTTTAGGATCCTCGTATACGTGTTTGTCCTTAATAAGTACGTTTCCTCCTTTCAAGTTAGTGCGTTTAAGTTAGTTTTGAAGCAGTTTGATAAGTGCGGAGGAGTTATTATTAAGTTCGATGGCACGTTTGTCATGCAAAACTATTTTTGTGTACGTATTGCCTCTGCATGGACAAATTTTTCTGTCAACCTTTAGGCTTATTAGTGCCGATGAAACATTCGGAAGCTCGTAGAATAATTCTTTGATTGACTTGATGTTAGTGTACGCATTATGGTAAGATCTATATTTCTGAAAGTCACTAAGGTGTTTTCGTACACTGACGTCACTCTTATATACAATGTTCTTCTATTTTAAGTTACTCAGACATGAGATAACATGGTGTACATGTGCGTTTGATCACAACATGTGATGGATTCCAAAAGCTAAGTGGCTTCTGTGATTTTTATACACCATCCGCTATAATAAACTTGACAAAATATAAAGGTTATTATGGTTTCAACGGATGCCTTTGCGTTTTGTAAATTTATGATAATTAGGAGTATTTGAATTATAGTACGAACTAAGAATCCCAGAAATAACGCAATTCAATCAAGAAGTACAACACAAGCACTAACGAATGTACTGTATTTGAAATTCGAAATCAGGAATTCAACAAGTACAAAGGAATCATTAGTTCATTCAAACAACAGAAAATTGATAACGAAAATAAAGTGTTTCAAGTCTTATCATCAACGAGTAATGTTAATATTAGTGACAATCATAATAAGCGAACCTAACTAATTATACAGTAGCTTTAAACTTGTCGTATGACTGATGAAGTCGAATATGTTTGTTATGTTCTGGTTTCATACTCCTTAAACCTTTAGATGTGCTCTCAAGATCCGTGAAGAAAAGATTGGTTGAATAAATATAGCTGAAATGGTGATAATCCGAAAACAAGCTACGCCTAAAAACCTAGCATTAACTGTTGATTAACAGTTTAGTGTTTGAACAGCACAAACACTTTGTGATAACATTACTAATAATCAAATGGGAAATCTTTGAAGTTTGCCATGTGACTACCTAGTCTATAAGAAATGAAAAATTTCGAAAGTAATTCTTACAAGTTATATTATTTTGCTAGGTACTTTACTACATTTGTGGTACTTAGTAATACGAGAATATTTTCGCTTAGAAAAGACGCACATATTGTTTCATATAAGCCCCACACTGAAACCCTTTCTCTACTTAAGATATATTTAACAGTCTCATATAAAAGCATGCACATTGCTAGTGACCTGCGATGGTTTTAAGTGGTTGTGGATAGAAAAGAAGGCTTTGCTTAACGGTCTTCCGTGTTTGGTAACAATGGATCACCAACGCCTCCAGGCAAGGACCTAAGCAAGTTTAACGATGAAAGAGAAAAAGTCACTAAATTATAGCGAGGCACTGTCTTTAGTCCTCAAGTATATGTCAAGTCTGTTCTCAAAGGACTCCGGGAAAGTCTCCTAAGGTGTGTGTTAGGACTGGGCTTAAAAAGGTGTTTAAGGGGATGTCCCGAATTTTCTATGATTCTGTGAGCCATTAGAAAGTCACTTTTAAGACGCCTGCACTCAAGGTGTCTGATCTCTCGAGGAGAATATTTGTGGGCATCAACTTTTAATTTGTTGGCTACTAGTTTATGAACCGCGTAAACTATTCATCTTCTCCCTTTCAAAATTTATCGTTAATGCTTAGTTGTTAGGTAGATTGGAAGAGATTCTCGTTCGAAGTTAGAATATCTCGTCTATTCTGGTGCGATTCCTTTCGAGAAGAACGCAATCGGTTACCATTAGTCATTATCCGAATGATTAACAACACCGCCTTCAGCTTTGTCTCAAGCATCTATCGCCGATCCGAGTGCTGCGTTCATCAGGCCGAATGACATGTGTAAAACTCGAACAGTTGTGGTAATAGCCGTCCTATGATTATCTACACCAGTTACCAAGATATCGTATTATGCCCTGACAAATTCAATCTTATTAGGTAATGATATGTTTTAAATAGAGCAGATACACATCATTTTTACGTGCATGATTTATAATTTACAACAATGGTTTACAGATAAGATGCTTTCCAAACAGGGATGTTAAATAGACAAGACCAACAAAAATAAATAGCGATATGTTCGTGAAGATGTTGAAAACTAGGTCTGTGTGTCAGTATAGCACTATGAGTACAGTTTATATTATCTATTTCAAAAATGGCACGGCGTTCACAACTTTAATTTCAGAAACGTGCTGCTGGTCGAAACTCGGAACTCATATGTCAGAGATTTTGTGCTGCAATGTATTTATGTAGTACAAGTCTTTGGGAAGCTTACTGTTGTTTTAAAGTTTATATCGAAAGGCACTTGGCATCAACTGTGATATTGAAAGATGTGTATGTTTTGTTCGTTTCCTTTGTTAGAGGTGCAAGAAGAAGCTCCGTAGTTGTGTACTGAGAACGTCATGTTGAAAAAACAAACAAAGTAGCAGATGGGTATTTGGATATAAACCTCCAGCAGTGCTTAACGGTTTGCGGTGGAGCAGAAAAAGGTATGGTAAATTAGGCGATAATATGAATTACTGGCGAGCCAATCTTATTTAAGATTTCAGATCTTGGACTTTGGCGTAAACTTCCTTTATTCATTTATTTAAATAGCATTTCAGCATTGTAGCTACTGTCAATTCGTGTTGAAAACTTTAATCTCATTGTCAAACTCTAACGTTCAACGGTGAATCCTCACACAAATTTTCAGCCTTTATTTGACAATAGTAGATTGGTTGACATTCTCAAAGGCACTTAGACATCATTATAAGTCGTCTATGAATTATAGTCTGACTGTAAATTAATGGATAAAACTCAAACTAGCTGCTGATTTAGAATGAAATGTGGTTAGAGAGTCTTCAGATGAGAATCCAGAAATGTTTGTGTGGACACGCATACATAGGGAGGAGTAATCGCTATAGGTAAGATTTTCGAGGCTTTCTTTTCTAATGGCGTCTAAGTCCTAGAATATGGAATGGGGAACGATAGTCAATTAGTGAATCACTTTTGAGCACTTTACGAATGATATCCCATTGTGTTCCCTCCACCTTCATTACATCAGATAGACATAAGTTGAAAAATAAGGACAAATAGTATTCAACTATGGATCTTACGCATTTCTTGTTAAGAACGATATTAGCGAAATGTTTTCACATTACTGGAAAATTGGAGCTGGCTCACATCATACCAATTTTAAGAGAAGGTCGACACAGATAACCTTCAAGCAACCGGCTGGTATCACTCTTCTCAATGCCGTCAGAAAATACGGAGTCCCTGGTATGTGTTGGTTGACCTAACTAGTTATGGTCCACCCAAAGAGCATGATTTCAGGAAAGGTTATTTTTGTATAACCACCCCGCTGACCGAGGTGGACAAATAGGCAACCGTCCTTGATCTCAAGAGGAAGACTGACGCAATATACAATGATTTGTAAAAAGCTTTTGGTGAAGTTATCCATATATGTCGTATTAATAGGCTCAAACGTCTAGGTTTCAAGTAACCTTTAATTGATTGACTCACTTTATGTCCAAAAAATCGACATTCTTAGGTCAGGGCCAACATCACTTTCTCTTAGGCTGAGAAACGTCCTAGTGGAATCCTCCCAGGTTTGAATGCTAGGACGTCTACTTTTCTTAAGTTACATAAACGACCTTCCTAGGTAGGTATCGTCTGATTTTCTACTTTTCTCTTATTATATGAAACTCTAAGTAGAAATACGAAACCAAGAGGATAAACTGGCACTTTAGGGGATCTGAATCGATTTCAGATGACAGCAGATTCGTATTTGACTCTTCAAAGTATAAAGTAGTCCATCTGAAACATCTTGCAGACTACAACCATAACTTAGGCAACTCCTCTTTAGATGTATATTAAGATGAAAAGGATCTAGGAGTGTTGTTGAATTATGATTAAAAGTTTTACGTTAACAGCGACAAAAATACCTCTCGTACAAACCCCGCACTGAAAATCTTACCTGACTAATATGGTGTTGGGTAGCGCGATTGCGGCACTTATGTAGGTACTTTCTTTTCGTCTTCTCACCTGGTATCCTCTTACTAGCTATGGTTTCCATGTACATGACACGTAAAATAAGTTATATGCGAAAATTATTGGAAAGAAGGTAGATGCCTCCAGGATAAGATAACAAGCTGTTAAAACATGAAATTCGTTGACTACCGCTGAATGTTGATTGAGCACTTGTCGTTATCGATTGTATGAATTAAAGGGTCAAACATTGAACGAGCTTGTGGTTCTCTATTAGGCCCTAATATAAAGACCGAAACTGGTAGACGTAACACTGCAAAACTTCGTAGAAACTGCCATAAGGTCGATTGGAAAGACATCCAAAATTACCTTAAAAGCACTGATTGGGGAACTTCCTTTACTGTTAACAATACTAACACTAGTTAATATACTATACCAAAACGTCACAAATATCTTCAACAAAAACTCATATTTAGAATTTTGGAGACCTAAGTTTTCTAAAGATCTGTATATGCTGGTCACTACGCAACTCAAGTGACTTCCCCTCTTTAGTAACAATGACAGAAAAATTTGTCCATGCAGAGGCAATACGTACACAAAAATAGTTTTGCATGACAAACGTGCCATCGAACTTAATAATAACTCCTCCGCACTTATCAAACTGCTTCAAAACTAACTTAAACGCACTAACTTGAAAGGAGGAAACGTACTTATTAAGGACAAACACGTATACGAGGATCCTAAACATGTTACGGAACTATTTTGTGAACACTTTTGTTCCTCGTTAACTAGTCAAAAACCACTAAATATATTATGACAAATCCCAGTACTTTCCTGTGAAATTACCAATGCATACTTCAATGTACAGAATATTTCGAAGGCCATTAACACACTGAAACACTCCTACACTGATGGACCAGATGATATGCCGGCTAGCATGTTAAAAATTGGAAATGATATATGTGTTTTGTTTCTCAAAATGTTCCTGCTTTTCAAGCCGCTCTTTGAATGGTAAACCCCGGAGTAGTGATAGTGTATTCACACAAGGAGCTTAGATTAAAGTAATAAGCATGCATGCCACAAACGTGAGAGAGCTCAACATCACAAAAGAAGGTAGGGTGGCGTTACTGAGCAGCAAACATGATGGTGGGAAGATAACTTTAATCTATCCATGTTTATTGGGCCGAAAATGTTGCTAAATTGCGGCTCCTTATGGCCAAATGGAATGCCAAAACTAATGGTATTGTTGCTAATTTATTATGCAAAATACCTCTTTTAATAGTGTTTGTAACGCAGAATTGGTTTCAATGACGAGTGATCCTATCACAGGCGAAACTAAGCAATTCGCCAAAATCGAAGCCTGCTTATGATCCTATAAAGTCTATGAAAATTAAAGTGAACTGAAACAGCTTCGAAATAGAACCATTTAAGTTGGCAGCCACTCGAATCACTTAACGTTGAAATTACCCGGGTCGCTGAATTCCAATAGGATAGATGTATGCTTCATTACATTTAACTATTCCTCCACATGTTTCTCCACTTCAAAAGGCATGAAAATTGTGTGCTTCGCTTCCTTTGTTTTTAATTGCTCTCCTATTTAACTCCCTTGAGAAGTGCCACCGAAAACACATATGAACCAGGTGACTTCGTACTGCGCCATCATTTATGTTATAGCTGTTCCAGAAGGATATAAGGTTGCGAGTTCTAGAAGCTTTCAACTGTACGTGGATTTATTCTCGATCATCAGTTGCACGTCGCAACGCAACCTCCATAAATCGCGCTAACTGTCAAATTGACAATACGAGTCTTACTAATATTATTTACATTCAGATGTCAGAAGTGCTATCTACCATGATTCTGTAATCAGCGTATCTCATAAAATATCAACCTAACTGAGTAACACAAAAGTGAAGACTATATCTTCTGTAACAATTTGGTCTTGCCTATGAAGCGGCATGACTCATGTAACAGACGTATTTGAGAATACATTATCGTTATTATTATTAAACCAAACTTATATGTTTTTATCCGATAGATCAATCAACCTACATTTCCATGAGAGTGGAGTAAAGGAAAGGTAGACGGAACGACACTTTAACTCAAGAATTTATTTAATTCTTTATTTTGCTCAGGTATTATAGTTCCTGTCATTCTTTAATGAATGTTGAAGGTATGTGCGTGCAAAGTTCCCTTATCGTACGCATGTGTCGTCATTCCCATAAAGCGTTTTGATTAAGAACCAAGTCGAAAGATAGAGATATAAACTATGTAAGTTAGGAATAAACCTTAGGTAGAACTAGAAAACATCCACCCATGATCTGAGTGCTGAGATATTCATAAGCAACTGTACTTGAGTCAGTTGAGCTAGCCGATTCATATCAGGTTTAAGACCCTTAGCATCTACAGTAAAGCACAGACAGTTGATAGAATTAAATTCAAGCGGAAAATCTAATGAATTTACGGTAACGTTTGTGCCATTAATGCGTCCGAATAATCTTAAACGATGTTCCTCATTCACCTTAATATTTTCAACATGAACTACGATATCATCCAGATATGATTCAACACCACCACGTCTGATGATACCCTGGTTTATAACCTTCTGGAAAGGTTCTCTCCAAACGGCAGGAGTTTGCTTTTGAACAGTTCAAATGGTGTATTAATAGTAGTTAGTTCACTAAAGATATCATCCAATGGAATTTGCAATAATTCATCTCCAGGTCTATTTTTAAAAAACACCTCGACCGACGTAATTTGTGTAGAATATCTTCATTTCCGACAGTGGTACAAATCAGCTGCAGCAACCGAGTATCTTGTGTCATGCGGTAACCACCGCGAATTCTTGGTGTTTTTCATCCACCTTTAATTGAGTCACAATAGTAGTCCAAATGAAAGACTCAACTGGAATTATTATTCCTTTTCCAACAAGTTCACACAGCTTATTCCTCACAGCCTTCCTTAAACCATGTGAAATTAATCTACGTTTCAAGAGGATGGGCTCTCCATTTAAGTCTAAATGTACAAGGTTAATTTTCATATCTGTAACGGCTTTCGAGTCTTGTAAGATCAGACATTTGATCAAAGTACTTTCGGAAGAATGGGTGATTAAAAAAGTGCTAATGTCCAAACTTGTCTGGCCCTTTGACTAAAGCACGGCTGGATAGTACTCACTATGCTGTTTGGTAACAGCGTCACGAAGATCATTATTAAACACTTTATAAGTAATGCGAAAGTCTTGAGTTATTTGAAAGTCCAGGAAAAAATTCTTGCTAGATGCTCTTCTAGTTTAAGATCATTTACACCAATGATCAAATGGTCAAGGAGTTGGATATGAGACTGATTATCGTAAGCGCACTTGGAAGATTGTGTCTGAAGCTGTTGCATATAACCTCTATTAGCGTGGTTCAGAGCAAAAACTATTTTGTTGATCTATGGTCTTACACTTGCTTACGGTGATGTCGCTTGGAAATGATTAGTCAGAAATCTGTTTAGCTTGATGAACAGAAATAGAATAGGTTTGTCAGAATATACAGGGTTCTAAAACAAACTATAGGCATACCTACCAATAAATGTAATAAAATGAGCTGAAATTTTATCTTCCTCAAGGTTATATGACATAAATCAAGCGTCAAAGCACTCTAAATGATCTTTCACTCCCCTCAGCGATGTGTTGATGGTCAATTTCTCCAGGCTTTTGGAATTCGTGTGTACTAAATCTAATAAGAGTGGAACCCTGGTAGTACAAAAAATAGAAATCGAATTTGTAATGCCCGAAATCAATCACTATTGTTGTATTTGTGACAGACTTAACATTATATAAAATATATTTAAGTGGACTTTAAACGTACTGGTCATTCACCATAGGAACGTAACAAGAATCATGTCTCTCCGTAATCAAGTTCATCCAAAACATCAGACACGTTATATAGGATGACTAGCTACTTCTGTATAAAACGGCCAGTAAAAGACCGTTGATACTACTGTAGTGATGTTTTAGTATCATTATGTTCTGTCTGTTTCTTACATTTAGGAGTGATATTCTGAGATGAAACTCTAAGACACCGTTCAAGAAAATAAATTTTATCATTTTATTCAGTTTATACCTTCGAAGCAAGTTAGGATCTTCACAGGGTAACATGGGTCACTGATAACGCGCTACTTTCACTTTCTAGGTCACTTAGGTATGAGTGTTTCCGTACCAAAGAAGTCTGAACCCTCAAAGATCTCTGATTTAATTGATTTTTGCCCTACTCTTAATTTGTACTTAAAGCCCATAGCTCGAGTTTGTATTACAGTTCAGATCCCTCTTCTTCATGATACATCTGGCCAGTTAAAGTCGTTCACTACATGGGAGATCATCGAAAAAATCCGGCAACTATGTCCTGGAATTCTCGCTCCATCCACTGTCATGAAAGTAGTCCACACTACGTTGGAATTTGTTAGATTCGCTGTTGACTTGGAAAACAAAACCGACGTCAGGCGCGTGGTTACAAGTCTGGAAAGTCAGGTAACCATACTTCATAAGAACGGTTTTGTATACATTAAGGCCAATCAGGGTTTATTCCTCTATTTTTAAATTTGTCACCGCTATCGACTATCAGTTGTGATTACATAGGCCTAATGCATTTGGGCGTAAGTAGAAATAAATTCAATACTTCAGATAATTTTGTTTGGTGGAAGACTGAAATTGCTCAGCTGATTTAGTATTAATCCTTATTATGCTTATATAAGGCTTTCATCATAATGAATCGGTCGTAGTTTCAGTTACTTTACGTACTGATTGTCAGGAGTGTTGAATGTATGTAAAATATATTTATGTTGTCTCGAGAAGCTACAAGACTGTCAGGATTCTAATCCTGTACTCACTCTGGATGGTGAGCAGATAGAAGTAGTCGAGAAGTTCGTGTATCTGGGTAGCTGCATAAGTGCTGGTGGTGGCGTGAGTGATGAGATCGATGTGCGTATAGGGAAAGCCAGAGCGGCTTATGCCAATCAGGGCCTTCGTGATGTCAGTCTGGCTGTAAAAGGTCGAATCTGCAGCGCGACGGTGAGAGCAGTTTTGCTCTATGCTTGTGAAATCTGAACTCTCCGAGTTGAGGATGTTAGACGACTCTATGTGTTTGATCATCGTTGTCTCCGAAGGATTGCTGACATTCAGTGGCAACACCATGTTTTTATTTATTATTTATTTATTTTAACACATAGGTATTGGTACAAGGAGGCACCAAATACATATGCGCCACACGAATCTCAATTGATTTGTGTGAGGGCTGTGATACTGCCCGGGTGCCCAAACCGAAGCAGGTGGTTTTCTTAAGGGGCCACACCCCGAGCCTTTGACCTGAACGTCTGATCCACAAGGCAGTGGAGCATCGTGAGGAGATGCAGTCCCATGGTAGCCGATGACCAACGATTGTTTCATACGCCATTTGTTCCTTCAGGATACTGGAGCCCATGTGAACCATTGGTTTGGGGTCCGGTTAAAGCGCCGGACATTCGCTTTTCGTCCTCTCATTTTCGTAAACAACACCCCCACCACATGAAGGCACCATGTTAGTAATGCAGAGGTTCGGCATCGTGTGTTCGGGCACAGAGACGATAATGCAATTGGTGTCACCATCTTGAAACGCCGACTTCAGTGGCTTTGACATGTTCTACGAATGTCGTCCCAGAGAATTCCACGTCGTGCATTATTTGCCGACTCTGGGACTGGTTGGAAAAAGCGGAGAGGTGGTCAGTATATGACATGGTGTTGTGGTACGAAAGGAAGCTGCAAAAGGCTGGCTTGTGTTGGTCCTTCACGACTCCCTGGCTGGGGTCCTAGAGACGATGTAACACAGTGGCTGGTGACGTTATCAGATATGGCTCAGAATAGAACCCAGTGGCGATCCTGCTGTAACTTTCTTTTACTTTCTTCATAAAAAGTGGTTGTATCTTCCTTAACTGAAATATTTCTTCTGATTGTACCTTTTCGTTTCCCCGATTATTGTTCTCTCTCTCTTTTTTTATTATTCCCCACGTTCATTACTTTCTTCTCCTTCTCTTCAAATTCTCATTGTTTTGTGTGGCGCATATATATTTGGTGCCTCCTTGTACCAATATTTGTGTTCAAATAAAATAATAATAAATAATAATAATAACTAGAAACTAAATTATCATATAATCGTGCTGCAACAATAATCATTTTAAACAAAATTTATTCCGTTTAGAAATCGATGTGAAACGATGCTGCTTAATTGTTCAGTTTAGCCTTAGATTACACAAGTTTCTTTTTGTAGATTAAAGGATTTAATAAATTTGTACTCTTTCTTAATTCAGGTTCAATGCAAAAAGCTAAGAATAGTTTGAACCTAGGTTTTTCTTAAACTTTTGAATTCAGCACTTCGAAGATGGTATGTGCTTTCCATCCGAGAAATTTGACACAAGGTTGTTCAACACTGCACTTAAATGTATGTATTGATGTAAGATTTGTTAAAACGTATGAGGTTGAGAAATAAAATCTGTGGAACAATCTTGAGACCAGTGACTCAAATGGGTATGAAATAATTACATCCACGGTACGGCAACCGATTCTAAATACTACCCGTGGTTCATAACCACAAATTACGGTTACCATATGTATCTCAGTTGTATTTATGTATATATTTGTTTCCTGAACTTGTACATTTATTATTATTATTATTATAATATTATTTGAACACATAGATAATGGTACAAGAAAGCACCAAATACATATGCGCCACATAAATCTCATTTGAATTGTGTGAGGTCTGTAATACTGTCCGGGCGCCCAAACCAAAGCAGATAGTTTTCTTAGGGGGCCACACCCCGAGCCTTCGACCTGAACGTCTGATCTACAAGGCAGTGGAGCATCGTAGGGAGATGCAGTCCCATAGTAGCCGGTGACCAACGATTGGTTCATACGCCATTTGTTCCTTCAGGATACTGGAGCCCATGTGCACCATTAGTTTGGAATCAGGGTCTTCCAACTCCCCTAGGTGGAGTCTCCATGTGCACCAACCAGGTTAAAGCGCCGGACATTCGCTCTTCGTCCCCTCAATTTAGTAACCAACGCCCCCGCCACGAGAAGGCAGTGAGTAGGACTTCCCTGGAAGAGGCTATATACGCATGGCCATGTGAGTATTTCGAGAGGGTGGGCGGATTCTCCCCACTCTCGGTCGTACCAGGGCATTTGGGAGCCAACTTGTACATCGATGTGTAACATTAAATAAGCCTATTCTTCTATGTATTAAGTTCTGTTGGATGTCAGGTGTAAGATGGTAATACGATCAGTGAATGTAGCTACAGCGGTTTGTATAAAAGAAATTAATATTACGCTCGAATTAGGAAAGACTACATTTACTTAGTGTCTTGCTTTTTGGGTCGATAGTGGTTATTAGTACTCAGCAGTTTTATGCAAGTACTTTCCTTAACAGAAAATGATCTTCATGATAACGAGCAACAAGGAGGTTAGCCCCCAAATGCCCTGGTACGGCCGAGAGTGGGGAGAGTCCGCTCTCACATGGCCATGCGTATATAGCCTCTGCCAGGGAAGTCCTACTCACTGCCTTCTCGTGGCGGGGGTGTTGTTTACAAAAATGAGAGGACGAAAAGCGAATGTCTGGCGCTTTAACCGGACCCAAAACCAATGCTGCACATGGGCTCCAGTATCCTGCGGGAACAAATGGCGTATGAACCAATCGTTGGTCACCGGCTACCATGGGACTGCATCTCCTCACGATGCTCCACTGCCTTGTGGGTCAGACGTTCAGGTCGAAGGCTCGGGGTGTGGCCCCCTAAGAAAACCACCTGCTTCGGTTTGGGCACCCGAGCAGTATCACAGCCCTCACACAAATCAATTGAGATTTGTGTGGCGCATATGTATTTGGTGCCTCCCTGTACGAAAGTTTTTCTATAGTTACAGTGTAAATATTCTTCATACTACTATCTTTTCCCACATGACCTCCGATCCTAAAGCAATTAGAAAAATAATCCTTAATACATTTGGTCGCTTAATCTCTACTCAAAAACAACATTTTGCTGAATGATATTTGGATATATGTACTTAGAGAATCATTTTAGTGACCGTCTGGGACCTGAAAAATTAATTACTGGTCTTCAGTTTCAGTTTAGAAAGGATAAAAAGGTGGGAGGGTTGTGTTAGTCCTAGCTGTGAAGTTCACTCAGTTTACCCAATCTTCTTTTGGATAACTAAAGAAGTTATAACTATCCATCGAGACAGAGTCTCACTTTCTGATAGTTCAGTAGGAAAGTTGGTAGTCAGGTTATTTGTTCAGAACTTTCAGTGTTCTCATTAATCTCCTGTTCTGGAAGGCGAATAAAATGAAGGAGTTTAGTGGATAGACGAGTTTTAGATCGCTAAAATGGATGACCATAGATGATATGCAATTGTACCGTTTGACGATGTGATTGCTTACAAGATCAGATTACTGACTCCAGCCCTCTAATAAACTGAGACCAAAGACAAAACCACCAATCGGAAGAATAGGTTTTTATCTAATGAAATATCATTATGCATTGGTTCTGAACAAAAAAATAAGTACGATTAAATATCACAGCTTATTGGAGGAAATCAGTTTCGTGGGTCACTTACTAATGAGTTTAAACCTGCCTATTAAACTGAATTGTTACCACTCACGTGACAGGGTATATCATATGAAAAGTTACCACTGCGTAATTTGAAGACTGTAATCAGTTGACCTCTAGTAATTCTATATGATAATGGGAACACATAACATACTTCCTTCATATCATCGGTTTACAAATTCTAGAACCAACTTAGCTGCAGCTTTTTAAACTGGTTCTAACAGCTTACTTTTTTAGACAGGAACTGGCCGTTTATATCCAATACTCGAATTTTTCGGACAAATACTACATACAATTTGCGAATATCTTGGCATTCGGGTAGCTGAAAGACCTGGGTATTCCATAAAGGATTCTAAAACGTTCGGTAAACACTGCATGGGAGTGTACATTGGTTTTTAAATCTTGACTAATAACTGTTTTGATCGCTATTCGTTTGGAAAAAGGGTAACTCAACACTACTTATATTTTATTTTTTTGGTAAATAAATACTTAAGCTCTACCTGTACTTTTTTAATTTGGATAAGTTGTTGACACTTTCTAGGATTTTCCATGAGCATATTTATTTATAATTTATCATTAATCCGTTATAGTTTATCAAGCTAAGTGGATTTCCACAAAACCTTCGTGTTCGTGCAAGTGAAGCTCCATATGACTGTCCAAGACGTCATGATTGGGAAGCGTTTTTTCGTGATGCTCAAAATATGGATGAGACTAAATCTGGTGAAAGGCCTGATACTCTTGTACTCACTGGTCTTCCTATCAGATGGTTTGCGAGTGGATCACACAACAGACCACGATTTCGCGTTAATAGTGATGACACTAATAGCAGCTATTTATCCCTTTTGGTTGACGAAGAAAAACCTAATCCTTCGATTGTAAAAGAAGCATTTGAAGTAAGTACAAGTTTTTGATGGTAATTTTTGTTCTTTTTTATAATATCCACATTCATTAAAATGTCACTGACTATAAAATTAAAGTCGAATTTCGCTTAAATATGATGTGATAGTACAATCTCAGTCAATACCTGAATTTCGTAGTTTCTTACTTTAGCATTTGACCTTCAACCACTGAGTCACATGTTTGAACCTCACCTTTGCATCAGATTTCAGACATATATACATATAGCTCGTAACTTACTGCATTAACCTCCACATTGTTGCGAAGTTTTATTGAGTGTTATCACCTTAATTTTCGCAAGTGGTATATATTTATCATACATGGTAGCGTAATTAGTATATAATTCCAATCTTATTGTTTTCAGTTTGTTTATTAATATTTCATTAAACAAGTATTATCATTATTGTTTCTATCACTTTTAAGGTATTTGGAAAAATTCGGGAGATTGATATTCCAATGTTAGATCCTTCACAAAATCCTGATTGCTTGGAAGATTATATAAATAGCAATGACACTTTAAATAGTTCATGTGATACATTAAAAACTGACAATACAGTTAACAAACCTATTGAATATTCATTCCGTAACGATTCTGGCTGTACAGAGGAATATATTGGTGGGTTTGGAAAAATTGGTCCGGATACAATTGGAATTTTAAATCCAACTATACAACACAGTGTAATTAATTCGTCTTCAACGGACTCGGACAAATCAAAAGTATCTCATTTGATAAAGTCGAAAAACTCCAATGTATTGACTAGTCCAACTAATACAAGTGTTGGTAGTCCACTTACATTCATAGCATATGTACAATATATGGATTATACTGGATTTAGCCGTGCCATGGACATGCTGCGTGGTCAGAAACTTGTTTATGCTCCAACTTATCGAAGTCAGTCATCAGCATTGGCAGATCAGAATGAAAAGTTGTATTATGCAGCTGAAATTAAGGTAAGTCAATTCATTACTAATCTTTTACAATTTCAACCCATCAAAAATAAGATAAGAATTGATTGAAGTTATTTCTCCTAATCATAATATACACAAAGAAGTTTATATTTCATATTATTAGTCACGCTAAACTTTAGATTGCCATCAACAGGGTCAATAATAAGTAAGAACCTAATTCATATAAGGTTTTTCTGTATTTTTGATGAAAGATCACCGCTCATCAAATCGGTATTTGATGTAAGATGCTACGTAAATCTTACTGTTAACAAGCAACGATTACGATTCTGTTCGATGTCTAACGTAAAACTATATAAACAATATCATAAGTGGATCATTAAAGTGTATCCATTTTCTGGCTTTTTAAGTCTCAGTATTTCACTGAATTTCATATGTTAAATATGATTGTCAAACTAAGTGGTTTTTCTGCGTATTGGGCTGTAATTTTTAGCTATACTTAGTCATGATCAACGACAGGACATAAAACAACTCTCCATCGACCTAAATTTCGATAACATCAACGCAGTGAAATAAAATTAACAAGATAAACAATAATGGTGTCGAAATAATCACAATATAAATGATTGTAGAAAAGTTTGAACATAAAGTATATTTCAGAATGAAGAAGTGAAACGAGAGAAAAAGTAGTGATCAGAACTAACCGAAATAAATCCTCAGAATTAGTTTTCAAATTTTAGTTGACGATTATCAGCAGCTTCTTCCCTCAGAGATAAAAACTATATCATATGAATTTAAAGCAATTAGTCCCTTTGATAAATTTCGATAATGTAATAAGAAGACGGAGATTATCGGAACTATATGATATACTAGCGCAATACATTTCGAACAATCTGATCACACATATACTTGTTAAGAGCATTTATATATAAAAATAAAAGGTCAACTAGACTGGAAATGGGGTAAGAGGAGATAAGGACAATAATAATAATAATAATCTGAACACAATTCAAAACCTAACTACTCTGGATAATAAGTCAACATTACCGGGGTAGGGTTAAGGTAAGAACAAACTGTTTTTGAATACATAAAGGGGGTTTGAATTTTCGTATGGCTAAGGCTTCAATAAACCTTAGTATACGCCCTTTTACGCTTTTATACAATATATCACGTAGTTCTGATAATCTCCGTCTTCTTATTACATTATCGAAATATATCAACTGTTCGCGTTTTGCGAATCTTGACTTTCAATAAACGTAAAAATTTGAGTGATAACTTGCCTACGAATTGTCTGACAGTATCATAAACGAAACATAATAAAGTATATAAAACGTGAAGTGTTATTATATAGTAATAATGAATCGGTATCTCAGTAGTAAATTTTCACTCTCAAGTATGTATGTAAGATTAAAATTTTCGGAAATATATTATATATTGTTTATAACTGATACACTCGATTCTACTGTAACTTGGTTAAATACAATAATTGACTCACAATACAGATTTATACTAACTTGGTTTTATAAATCAGAATTTTATTGGTTTAATGAGAGAATTTTCAACTGTCGAAATAAGTGGTGATCTACGAATGATAGCTGTTCAGAAAAATTATTGACGTATGCCTTTGGATAATTTAAAATAAAAAGTAAGATTACTAGCCAAACGAATAGATTTTTTACGTCATAAAGTCACATGCTTATATTCAACATTTTAACACAATGTATTATATAGTGTCACGGACGATTGGAGGATATAAATTTGTAGGTCACTCATTCTCCATTACATCACTTGAATTATTTGGTATTCTATTAACCAATGATACGACTGAACAGACAAACAAGAGTTTATATGCTGGAAAAATTTGTAGATATCTTTGGGGGAATTAAGTGTAGTCTAAAATAAAATCAACTCTTAAAAGGATGATAATTTTAAGCGTTCAGATTTCTTCATTTTTGTCCTCAGAGTAACAGTTTTAAAATAACGTAATAATGTATTTATAATAACCCAATAAGTGACTGATCAAGAAGTTTGACTTTCAGCTACTAAGTCATGAGTTCGAACCCTCCCCCACCCATATCGGTTTACGCAACCGCATAGCATTACTGATCCTTGTGATGGGAGTCTGAATCAAAGCGAACTACATAGACATGTGTCTGATAAATGGGTTAACAAAAAATGCGTATAAAAGTGAGTTTCCGGTGTTTCACAGCTTAAATTGCTAAGTTGCTTTTGCAAAAAACAATAAAGTAATCAACTAAAATTAACATAAATCTAAATAATACTCATTGAAGTGTTACAAACGTCTTATTTTTTATTGTTATTATAAACAATCCGTCGAATGTTCAATTTATTTTAAATTATCAAATCAAATCTTTCCAGTATGATATCTTAAAAAATAACATTTGAAAAAGTTTATTTTCTCACTGCACTTTATTGTTGTTGAAAATATTAAGGTAGATCAAACAGATTTAAACAATTAATAGTCTAATTTGTTATAAATCCTCAAATAAATAAAAATAGTATGTCTGTTCATTTAAAACAAAACTTAATAGACTCGCTAAAAATTATTATTATTATTACTATTAATTCCTTGGCCTGATCAATTCCTAAGTTAAATAAAAATGCGTTGTATAACAAAATTGTTCTCTTCGGAATAAAAGGAGATAAATGAAAAGTGAATTCCATACACAATAATAAGTGCTTATGTATATACAAACATAAATATATACCTCGTTTCTATGGTAAACTTTAGAATTCTACAAGTCTCTATAATAAGGTTTATTAAATAGTAATAGTAATAATAATAACAACTATTATTATGGGTATTTTTAGAAGGCATTTTAGTTTATATGGTTGGTTAAAAGTGATATTGATTCAAACAAAAATCAATGAAACTTCTTGGACAGATGGAAACACCCTTCTATTTATATTTTCGGAAAAAAAATTGTGCATTATTATTTTTTTTAAAAATTCGAAACGTTTTTCTCTTACCTATCGATGTCCTCTTTGCTGTGGTGGTTAGTGTTGTGTAGTATACTGTGTATTTAAATTCGTAAATATTATTACATGTTCTGTTTTGTTTTTATGAGCTATCTGTATATTATTCGTATATTGGAAGACGATTTTTTACTGTGAACTATTGTCAATTAAAAAAAAGGTGATAAAAACATAATGAACACTGGATAAATGAATTATCCTGGGTTTCTGATTGAAAGCACTGGCTTATGGAGTTACCTATAGTAGGACGAAACGGCTGTCCAGTGCTTCCAGGTTTTCGATAGTGGTCTAACTAAGACTAGTTCATGATTTAAAAATATGAAAATTCTTCAATCTCTACAAATCCCGTTATGCAAACATTATTTAACAAAATCCAAACTATGTGTATACGTATTAGATAATAAGAAAAAAATAAACAAGCTATACAACACAGTAGGTTTTTTTAAATAAAATTAATTAACTTATGACAATAAAAGGTTCATTTCGTATTAAAAATCAAATTGTTTGTCAGAATATTATAACAGAATGTACTAATATAAATAAATAATATATTTGTAATATCCCAATGAGTAGAAAAATTAGATTTTCTGACATTTCGTGACTTAGTGTAAGCCACTTCTTCAGAGAATAAATAACCAAATTAAAACTAATTGTTCCGTTGTACTATTTAAACTTGGATTAATTTCAATTTGGTTATTTATTCTCTGAAGAAGTGGCTTACACTAAGTCACGAAACGTCAGGAAATCTAATTTTTCCACTCATTGGGATATTACAAATATATTATCAATTTATAACAATCTACCCAATGCTCAATTTATTCGAAATTATCAAATCAAACCTTGATAATGATACCTACAGAATGTATTATTATTATTATTATTATTATTATTATTATTATTATTATTATTATTCACTAAACATATCAGATCTTACTGATTTCATTATTTTTTATTTCTTCTAAATTTCACATTTTAATATTCCGCTGAAAAATGGAATTCCTGTTATTGTTATTTGATTCATCTCTTAGTACTTGGTGTTATTTTCAAGATAATCGTTTTGGATTTTAAGCTATCATATTATTTTCCATCTGTTTTAATTAAACAAGCTTTATTGTTACTATTTGTCCTGAGGATTATTATTATCATCATTAATTTATAGGCCAAGACAATGGCATCGGTTCGTGAAGTCATTGATTGTTGAAGTCTTCAAGATCAGTTAGTCAGTCATCTCAGTCCTATGCAACATAAAACCTAGCATATGTGTTCACCAATACAAGTTTCCATTGATAAATTTATGGAGACAAATCCCACAGTATTAGAAGTAGTGACAGTATCAGTATTAGCAGTAAAGATTAAGTAGCAAAGGAAAAACAGTATAATGTAATTTTGAGACTCAGACAAACAACTGCGACTGATTCCAAGCCATGTCATCCAACCTTAACCAGGTGGTCTCCATCTACTTACAAAGCTCAATCCAAGAGCCAGTAAGTTCATAAATTGATATCACGCCCCGGTGTAACTTCCAATAGTTTTCTCCCAGCCTCCTCCTACGCTAGACAACATCGGGCACACGTAACACATGCCCCAACGATCTTAGTCGATGAAGATTCACCACCTCATCAACAGATTTCCCATCTCTACCTAGTATCTTGTGTCTAACTTTGGGATTACTCACTTAGTGGTCCCAAAACACACAAGCAATGCTTCGAAGTCAACCACGATCGAATACTAGTAACTGTTATGTCTGGAACTATTATATTTGCTGGGTGCTTAGTTTTTGTTTTTTTCGATACTGATACCCTAGATTCGACGACGCGTAGTGAAAACCAAAGGTGTGGTAAGGATTTATTTAACTTTCAAAATGATATATGTATACACTACTCTTTATATGATCTATGTACAGTCAGATTAACAACCAAATTTGTATGATTTGACTGAGTGGTATTTAACATCAGTTAATAAATAACCTATTATTTGGGTGCATATTTGCAATATCATACTGATCGATTTTCACACTAAATTTTGTTCTTTCGATATCTGTCATCACCGGTTAAGACGCACCGTGTCCGAGTTTAATACTGACACATAAGCTTCCTATAACAATGCCTTCAACTAACTATTGAATGAGAAAACTAATAGTGAAGGACTCATATACTTCTTGGAAAATGAAACCATTTCTTGGATAATAATATGCCCTTGTGATTAGGAGATTTTTGATTAGCAAAACGTGGCCTTGCCACTCGTTAATTTTTGATTGGGTCATTGTATCACCTGCATATCTTGGAAATAGATTCAACTGACAACATTAGAATGGACTCACCATTAACTCATGCACACAAACAATATAGGTTAAAGCAGAAAACAAACATCTGTCCAGTAAATGGTATAGTTTATTAAGTAAGTCTGTCTTCTGTATAACGCTAAGATGTAATTTAGTAATGAAATCTCAATTCAAAGCACTATTTACATTTCCTCTCCATTGAATTAGATTGATTTTGATCGAACTAAACACTTATCACCAGATTCTATTCATGCAAGACAAAACAAACGAAATCAACTACTCATAGTTGCTGAACGTAGACGTGTTGAAGCAAGGACTATAGCTGAAGCAGCACGTGAACGTTTACGTCTTTTAGAAGATTCAGAACGTAAAGCTGTAGAACGACGTGAAGCAGAAGCATTAGCCGCTGAAGCTGAGCGTATAGCAAAACGTGCTGCACGAGAAGAAAGTAAACGACAAATTGTAAGTCATTGTTAAGTTTTTTAAGCGTTTTCTCTCTCTCCATGTTTTCTGTTTTTTTCCCAATTTTCAATGATGTAGTTAGTGTAGTGTTTAGACACATTACTGTTGTAAAAAATAATTACAATATTGTGCCAGTTGTGTGGCTTGATTAAGTTTCTTAAACAATGAAAAAGATTTTGTTAATGTTGCCTTTCTTTTCGAAAAATAAATAATTTAATAATAAGGTCTTCATTGTCATTCTAGATAGCATCACCAAAACACGCTTGAAAATATGTGACCCACTAGAATTTCTCGACAATTGACTACTACGGTTTATTCTGCAGACCTGGTATTGGATTGGTTGTTGTCGATAATTATATATTCTCACTGCTTACAAAATTATAATGAATGTATACACAATGACAACAGAACTGTTAGTAATAGCTAATCAAATTCCATTTGGATAAAACAAGCCGTTAGTCGCGGTGTGGCCCCCTAAGAAAACCACCTGCTTCGGTTTGGGCACCCGGACAGTATCACAGCCCTCACACAAATCAAATGAGATTTGTGTGGCGCATATGTATTTGGTGCTTTCTTGTACCATTATCTATTTGTTCAAATAAATAATAAAAATAAGCCGTTAGTCAATTGTACAAGGATTTTATTATAGATCATTTGTTTTTCTAGTCTAGACAAATAATCATGTTATGTAGAAGGAACGATAATGAATACTTTATGATTAAATTATGTAGTTGAGAAAATTAAATAACACCAAATGTATGTAACTGTTTTCTTTCGTTAGATCAAAGTTACTAAGTGATAGCTTTATAAAACTTCTCATCATATACAATGATTGCCCATTAAATAATATGTGGCTTTATTCATTATAGATATGAAATAAAACCTGAAAGAGGAAACAGGCCACCATAGCTCATCCATAAATAGTTAACAACTTATTGTACCAATAAGAGTGGGATGTGTATATGAGTGTGCCATAAGCTAGCGTTAGACAACATGGATCAAGCCCTGAATATCTACAGCTGTTGTTTTGTGAAAAAAATTCTACAACGACTTTTTCTTTATACAGTTTTATTATAATAGTCCAGCCCAGCAATGAGGATCAAAGATTCACAAATAAATAATCCCAGTTGAAACTAGAAAAAGACACAACAATATTGAAATTCATTTCATGAGGCACAATACAAATATTCATTAATCATTTCAAACTTCAATAAGAAATTCGTAGGTATCATTACCAAGGTTTGACTTGATAATATTGAATAGATCGAGCATTGGGTAGGTTGTTATAAACAAATTAATATATTTGTAATATCCTAATGAGTAGAAAAATTAGATTTTCTCAAGTTTCGTGACTCAGTGCAAGTCACTTCTTCAGAGGATAACCAATTTGGTTATTTATTTATTCAATAAGGTTTCATACACATAGTTCCCTTTATCATTTTGAAAAGAGCAAGAACAAAGATTTTAGCAGAATAGCATGAATTCATTTTATTTCGTAGGTTCTCATCAGCTGCTTACAACCTGTGATATTTATAAATCATAATTAGATAATGAGTTTAAATGACTTACATGAGAGGGTTTGGTTAGAAGTTATATTGAAGACATATTCGTATAGTATAGCAAGGGTGTAAATGAAATTAATAGACTGAGTATCGTAAATATATACCTAATGTGAAAGAATATTCTACATCATTAATTGTGACAACAGTTCAAAAAGGGGGTTAGAAACAATTGATTACATAATGAGTAAAAATTTTGATAGGAATATAGTGAGTAGAGTTCAGTTAAAAGATTATTAATTTGAAACGTAGTTGAAGAAATAAAAATAATGAAAATCAATGATGTAATAAGTACAAAAATAATAGTAATTTATGGTGCAGCGAAGGAATATTTGTCACCAAGGCAAAGAAAGATTAACAACCATCTCCTTTTGAACACATAGGTCAGGTTTTTGACGCCTGATGGCAACGGCTTCAGCAAACTTCAGAAGACTGGAGTTTGGCTGCTTACTAATCACCTTGAAGGATTGTAAGGTATCTACCTGATGTCCTGTATCAAGGATATGTTTGGTGATTGTACTATTCAGAGTCCTTCTTTCCCTTGTTCTAAGGCTTTTTGGAACATGTTCAAAAAATCTAAGGTATGCTCTCCTTTCTGTTGCGCCAATGTAGCTGCTTTGGCAGGTACACGTAAATTTATAAATACAGTTGGCGGTAGCATGAAAGGGGTGCTTGTCAACCTTTGATTTAGTTATTGAACATGTTGTTTTATAGAAAATTAAAAGCTTAGCAGCCGTATAAGTTCTGGCAAGCGCAATATTCAGTCTCCTGTTGATTATTTGTGCGACGTTATCATCTTTAAAGTTGAGATTTATAGATACTGTCTTTTTATTGACCGTAGATATTTCCGTGTTGTTTTCTTTGGGCTTTTTATATTTGTCAATAAACTTTTGTGCATAGAAATTGTTTCTTAGACATTTTTCTAGGTTCATTAATTCTTCTTGCAGTTTGTCGGTGGTACATATCTTTTCTACCCTGTCAAATAGTGTTTTAACCAATGCCTTCTTGTAACTAATTGGACAAAAACTATTGAAATTCAGGTAGAGGCCATTCCAATTACTTTTTCTATAAACTGAACGTTGGACTGTCCCGTCTTCCCTACGTTTTATGGCAACATCAAGAAAGTGGAACATGTCGTTCTGTTCGTGCTCCATAGTAAAGTCTATGTTAGGATGAGCGTTATTAAAGAGCTTTAGCAGGCGGATTGCATGCTGTTTATTATTACAGACAATAAATGTGTCGTCCACATATCTGGAGTATTCCGTCGTTTCACTAATCGCCTGTTTAAGTACCGTGTTTTCAAGATACCCCATAAAAATATCTGTCAGAATTGGACCTAGTGGACTCCCCATTGCTACGCCATCGATTTGGCTATATATGGTGTTATTAAATGGGAATTGAACATCAGTTGTGCACATTAGTAGTAGCTTTTTGAGTTCTGGGGCTGTTAAAGGTAGGAGATCATTATTCTGACAAATTATATCAATAGTTTCAAAAAGTGGTATATTGGTGAACAAGGATGTTACATCAAAAGAGACCATGAACATTCGTATGATTTAATCTATCAGCAAACTGGAATGAATCTTTTAACGTGTATGTTGCTAAACTCCGACGAACCGGTTCTAGTTTTACTGCTAACCAGCGTGCAACTTTATGATACAGTGAGTTGATCATTGATAGGACAGGTCTGAGGGGAACGTCATGTTTGTGAACTTTTGGTAAACCATACATATGAGGTAGACGTGAACCACGTGGTCTTAGATCGTTGTAATTAGAATTATCAATCATTTTCTTTTTTAAAAGTTCTCTGAGCATTCCTGTGATTTGTTTTTGGTATATGAAATTTGAGTCCCAGTGACAAGGCTTCTGTTTCTATGCTATTGAGCTTCGTATTTGATAAGTTATAGATAAACTTCGAAGGGTTTTCCGGAAACCCTAAACATAGTTGTTCTCTTATCAGAGTTTTCGATAGAGATTTATGGAAATCTTTGCAAACCTTGATTTGAAGATCACGAATGAAGTTCATGAATTGTATTCGACATACGATGTTTAAATCATTAACGGCTCTAACAAAAGCACTGGCCTCAGTCCTTAGTCGTGTAATGAGTAATTTTGTCGATTCAGTATGAGATTTGATAATGCGTCTTAGGTTTTTAAGCGATGGTAGAAGTGTACATGAATGTAAAGATTTTACAAACTGCCGTGGGAATTAAGGAACATATCACTGAGTAAGTTAGTCGTTTATACTAATGAATGAATTTTTATTCATGAAAATTGTTGAAAATAAATTTTGTAAAACATAACTGATACTATCATTATTTTTATTTATCATAGGCGATAGATAGGTGTAAAAGAATCAAAGAAGAATTACTTAAAAAGAAAATATCCCTTGAAGAATACCGTCGTATAGTGGCTGTACGTAAAGTGGAAGGTATACGATTAATGACTTTTTTACTAGCAAAAATACAGGTAACTGAATATATATATATATATATATATATATATATATATATATATATATATATATATATATATATTGATCTGCTTATCAAAATATTTATTTTTATGGTCGAACAGTAATAGACAACAAGACGAATGGTATATTTGGCATGTGACTAGCAGTAAGATATTGAAAACGCGCGTTTTGACGTGCGATATTAATTGTAACCATGATTGTTAACATTGAGAAATTACAAACCTTTGCTAATACTTTTATAACGATTGGACAAGTTAATGATCATCTGGACCGAAAACCATTGTGTTAAAGTCTCAATGTAAACATTAACACTGGTATGTAGATATATCCATCTAACGAGTACCAAATAGAACGAAACTGATACTACTTTTCTCAGTTAAATCGAATGATGATTAAGTGATATTCACCACAATTCGTGCAGTTTAACAACAGTGTTATAATAGAATCTAGCATAGAAAATGGACATCATTAGTCTAAGTTGTCATACTTCACGTTGGTTATTACAACAAGAGATGAACAAATAGGGAAATTAAAAACATTTGAAGTAATAATTTATTAAACAGTAGGTAAAAGTTTAACTTAACCTAAAAACTAGAATCAAATCGAATAACTAGAAGTATAAAGTAATGTAAAATCTCAAAATTTAGGAGAAAGATTAATTAGATCTTCATCTATCTATTTATATCATACATATGAAACCTGGTACAATTAGGTGCCCAAAAAAGTATGCGCCACACAAACAAAGAGGATAACATTATATGGTAAAGGCTAATGAAGTTTACAATAGGAGATATTGTCCGATCAAAAATACAACCGAGAAAGATTCCTTTAATTCAAAGTAATTCCACTCATTGTTTATGGAAAATGTAAAAGAAAACTACGCCATGGTTACCACTGTCTTATGTTATGAATCATATCTTTTAGCACCTCAGGCTTCTAAGTTGTACCATCTCTAGGAACTCAGGCATAATATCGCAAAAGACCAACAGCTACCCAGTCCTAAATAGCTTTGTTTTATACTGCCCTCAAATGCCCTGGTACGGCCGAGAGTGGGGAGAGTCCGCTCTCCCTCTCGAAATGCTCTCACATGGCCACGCGTATATAGCCTCTGCCACGGAAGTCCTACTCACTGCCTTCTCGCACCACGGGTGTTTTTTACGAAAATGAGAGGACGAAAAGCGAATGTCCGGCGCTTTAACCGGACCCCAAACCAATGCTGCACATGGGCTCCAGTATCCTGAAGGAACAAATGGCGTATGAACCAATTATTGGTCATCGGCTTCCATGGGACTGCATCTCCTTACGATGCTCCACTGCCTTGTGGGTCAGACGTTCAGGTCGAAGGCTCGGGGTGTGGCCCCCTAAGAAAACCACCTGCTTCGGTTTGGGCACCCGGGCAGTATCACGGCCCTCACACAAATCAAATGAGATTTATGTGGCGCATATGTATTTGGTGCCTCCTTGTACCAATAATTATGTGTTAAAATAAATAAATAAATAAATTGCTTTATACTACGGTACTATTTTATATATTGAACACCTCTTGGCTTTTTCTACATTGTCTTAGTGTCACTAATCAATGCCCGTGTGAAATTCACCAAAATGGAATTTTTAAAACACGATCATCCCAATAAATTTAGTGTTTCAAGATTGTGACATCAATTGGATTTGTCAGTCTACACTATTAAGGCTATTTTTTTTCAGACCCGTGATAATATGACTTAACTAACTGATAAGCTACATTTTTTCCGTCTGATCATATCTAATCTTTTTCCAGCAGTCTTCCCTACGCGATTTAAATGGGTTTTCGACTGAAATCAGTTCACAATGAAAGCTAACTTCATATGAAATTTTAGAAAAGAAGGCTCTATACAGTTTACACTTATCCGGCTACACTAAACTATTTGAATATTGTCTTTCAAAACTTTAGAATAGTGTATACAAGTATAAGTAATGAATGTATGTGTATTGTTACATTATTTATTTATTATTCGACTTATGTATATTAGGCTCGTCATGATTTAATCGTGGCTACTAGACGTCTTGATCGTATTTCAAAAGCAGAAAAAGCTTTAGCCGAAGCAGAAGCTAATGTCAATGTTGCCTTATCCAATACATCACATAATAATAGTAATATTCGAACAATACCAGCTAAAGCCGATAATCAGTTAGAGATATATGGAGAAAAAGATTCCAATAAGATCTGTTCACAATCTGGCTTACCACCCCTAGTTACTTCTTCTCCTGAATCTATTGAAGATGAAGTGGGACAAAACTCACAATTTCAACAATTATTAAATAAACGTGAAGAGTTTCTACGAAATAACTTATTACGTGTAAGTTCTTTTGTAATCTTACCGTAATAATATTAAAATTAATTTCATGCATTGCTGTAAAGATTATTAATCGTCTAATGTGTATAAATGTAGACTATTATATATCAAGTATACTATAGTATTAACGTGGCAGAAGAATGTCTGCTCTACAAAGAATGCCTCAATTCAATTCTCCATATATGCACACAGTTCATGATAGACAACACAGTAGAAAACAATCCATGTAAAGTAGAAAAGGATAATATAACAAACATACATACGGGATATAATTGAAAGAAAGATATATTGAAGATTTCTAGCACGATTAAAAATGAATGGACCTTTAGGGTTACGGTAGAATTTCAGTCAGGCTATCCAGAGCCTTAATAATTATAATCAGTTTATTCAATATTAAATGTTTAGTACAATATAAAATTTTCAGCACATGTTTGTAATAAAAGTCTGATAGAAATGTTTTGAACCGTTCACTTCTTAGTTATCATCTCTTGAGATAAATTTCCGTCACTTGATACAAATTATTTATACTTTTTAACACAATCAAGTTGAGATATCTTGTTTTAGCCATTATTTCTCAACAGTTCAGTACATCATCATAAAGCTTCTGGAGCAGTTAAGTAACTGAAGTCTTTCAGTTATTACTGTCTTGATTAAAACTAAAAGTTATTAATAAACATTTGATTAGAACTCGATATCCCAGTTAACTTCTTTATATAAAACGAGTTATTCTTCAATATGATACTTACGTGACATTATTCTCATATAAAACGGTGAATTCGTCTTTATAGCCTAGGTGTATCGCGATAGGCTCAGGTCCATGGGTGTATCGATCTTATTTTCATTCTGTCAAATTTAAGAGCACCGCCACATTCATTGCAGGTTAATAATAGTTGTTCTTCTTGATATCAGAAACTCCTTCAGTTCATTGGAATGGACTTTGTCTAATGTTGTTTTGAAGTAGGGTTTTTCTGGAGAATTTACTACTATCTTGAAGGTTCTGTACACAAACACCTAATGAGAATGAGGGTATGCAACCAACTCTGTCGATTATTCCATTCATGCGATGGGGTTATCTGATGTCACCATTCCTCTTCACCTGTATCATCAACATTCTGGAAACAGCTCTGATGGATTTAGGTAATAGTGGTGTGGATCTGTTACATCGAGGTCTTATCGATCTTGAGTATGTGGATGAAATTTCAGTCCTATATAAAAGTGGCACTCAATCAGTTGTTCATAGGTTTCCTTTAGAACGGTAAATTGAACCTAGTTGCAAAGTACTTTTATAGGATTGTCATGAGTGCATACCAGCACTCACTCTTTAAAGTGGACCGCTAGAACTAATGAAGTGCGTTTATCAGGTTATTTGTATGTATTGGTAGTGGGTTAAATGAGATCAGTCTTCATTAGTCGAAACCAGAGCGGCGTATGTCATCTTTGACGCCATCGTGATGTTAATCTGGCTTCAAAAGGTTGTGTTTATAATGCATTGGTAAGAGCACCTCCACTCTATCCTCGCGACACCTGACAACTCCGAGCCGAAGATGTTAGACGACTGTGTTCGGCCATCGTTGTTTCCGAAGGTTTGCTGACAAGTCAATCCTCATAAAACAAATATTCTGATATTCATTTGTTTTGATCTTATACCTTTATTTCCGTTAATCTATTTAGCTCATAACTTCACTAAAATATAATTGCCAAAAATGTTAGAAATATAAATCTAATGTGTTTTTGTTAATAGCCCTCAAAAGTCTTCAAAAGCTGAGGAACAGGCTAAAAACTTAACTGAGTGGAAACTGGACAGACATTTCCAGAAAAACAGTGGGCTGTATGCCAAATCGTGATTAGATAATTGCACACCTTGTCACTAAATTTAATAGGTTTCTGGCTTCTTGTCTTTTATTCGGGGCTCAAGTTGTACGAGAATTCTCAGGAAATGAGGCAGTTGGATAGTCAGTTTCTAGCCTCCAAGTACTAGGCGTAACAGTTATACGATCAATGAAGAAGAAAAAAGGCAGTTGAGCGAAAACTTTTTTCGACGATTTCGTTTACTTAAGCTGTACAATCGTACTGAATTTTATTTGCTAAAATAGTAGTCTATTTTCAAATAGAATATTTAAAAACTTGAAATGGTGTCTTGTCATGAATTAAAATCAGATATTGAAAGGAAGTTACGTAATAATCGGCTAGTGAAAAGTAGTAAGGTGAAGATAACTGTCCACGTGATAGCTATTAAAAACAACATAATTGAGAGTTGTAATAATTACTGATTAATAGTCATAAAAGTAATTAGGAGTAGAAATAATGGAATAAAAAACGATCGATTATGAAAGATAGAAAGGCGGATTATGACCATGGAAGAGTGAGGGACTGAATATACTGTTTTTGTACTTAAAGGTTAAGCTTAGCACTAACCTCCGCTCTACGAAAGTTTTTCATTTGCGTTCCTATTGAGCCGACTTTTCTGACCATATGGTTTTGAAAGCTTTTAGTGAACCGGAGTGGCCAGAACTAGCTAGATGTTCCAAAATTGAGCTTCTGAATGACTTCTGTAATCATTTAGAAAACCAGACGCTCACGTCGTTTCGGTCTCAGGTTTTTCTTAATGATATTCAATAGATAAATAAATAACCAAATCAAACTTAATTTTGGTTTGGATATTTATTCTCTGAAGAAGTGACTCACAATGAGTCACGAAACATCAGAAAATTTAATTTTTCTCCTCTTCAGGATATTACAAATATATTAATTTATTTATATCAATCTACCTAATGCTCAATTTATTCGAAATTATCAAGTCAAGCCTTGGTAATGATACCTATATTCAATGGATATTCATTGTTGATCAGTATCTGCCGTAGTTTATAAAGTTTGATATTGATCGTGTCCTCTGTATAGGTTTTCTTCACTGAATTGCTTTCTTTCTTCAAGTTATACGACCAACCCATTTATTAATGATTTGCTCAATAAATGCCCAGAACTTCAGTCTTTGGTGAAGCTCTTAAGTAATTCACGACTTATTAAAATATATTAATTCAGATGGCGCATTAAAAAACTTCTCAAGTAGATCAGGGATTTCAGTAATGACTGCGAAGACTTCAAGAATGATGTAAAACCAGTATGACCATCAAGCTCCTCCGTTGATAAAAACATGATTTTTTACGCTTACTGATCGGATTAGTTGCTGATAAAATAAATGTAATAAAACTTTAGGGAAATAGAAAATTCGATGAAAAAAAGTAAAATAGTAAGACAGTAGAAGAGCCTTCCTTTCGAAGATTTCTGGACATGTATTCTGAACAACAGAAACGAGATAGGATGAGTCTATTGCTGATGTGTGGGCGAGAATGGTTGTCTGCGTAGTCAGACTAGTAGAATGTCCGACAAGTGTCAGATGAGTCATATATCCTCCTACCTTTATAATTATTATTGTGTTGTCAGTTTTTGTTGTGAAAATATACTTACGTTCTAGTCAGGCTATTCACATATTCTTCATCTGAGTTGTGTTAACATCCTGTAGAATAGATGTTGGGAAGGTATCTAGTGTAGATTATCGTCTAAGGTAAATTAACGTCCCATTTGCGTATATGAGGAAAAGTGAGAGTTATGACAATTATTCTACATGTAAATTATCCTTTTGAAATAAACATTGTAGACATTCACGAACACTAAATCTTCTAAATTGTAAATAGTCCACTCTGTATTGAATAGTCGAAATTAATGAGTGGTTTTCTTTTCGAAAATCCCCTGATGGTATACAACACCACAGAGCAAAACGAATAGTTGGGCCATTATTCTGTATAATCTACTAGAATTTTTTATCAAGTGACGTAAATCCTATGTTGGTGATCATTTCACTTTCATGACTACGCAATTTATGATTTAATAACTGGCTATTTCCCTTGTTTTAATTGACTACTTATAAAAAAGAACAAAGGCCGTTTCAAATTCTAGTGTTGAACGTGTAAGTTACCTTAACAGTGGAGATTAAGAATTTATCGGTCACATTGAGTAATAGCATATCTTAGAATGTTTAAACGCAATTTCTATCATTTGATTTATTTAGTTTTTCTATTTTGTTCTAGAAACGGGCTGAAATATTACGAACACAAATTTATGAACGATCAATCATGTGCAATCCAACTTTTCCTGGGTATAGAGGACGCATTCAACTTAATCGGGAGAAATATTAAAAATTTTGTTTTTACTTATTACTCACTTAATTGATAATAAGGTTGTTTTCTATTTAAAAAAAACGTCTGTACAGTTTATTAGATGATACTTTTTACTGTTTAAACACCATCACATATCTGTGCTTGTCGTTAAGTACTTTGTCAGTGCAGTGTGTCTAAAGTATCGAAAATGTGTAAACATTAGGAGAAACGAAATATGTACAGATGAAATGGGAATACACTATACATTATGAAACCACGCGGTTTCTTTTCTATCTTGACACAACTAACCTATTGTAATCAAAATCTAGTTATCTGGAAATTATAACAGAATAACTTATTTTTATTCACAGGATTTTCTAAGAAACGAAAGACTTTCCGGTTAGCTCTACTTCTCAAAGCACTAATTACATAAAAATATGTTGACTGCTAACTGATAAAGTCCATCTAAAAGGTCCCTTCTATTTCCTAAAGCGGGCGACGATAACCATCCGAAGTAATAGAATGTAGGTTTTCAGGTCTGCTCTTCTGAGCTATACGTTTGAGTGCAAAACAAAAGTAGTCAGCAACTTTAACTACCCGACAGAAACGTATAAGACAGTATTACAACTGGCTCTAAACGTCCATCATAGCGAAAATCACTCATTTCATGACAACTATTTTGAGTCTAACTAATATTCAACCAACCGTCCTTCCCTGAAATATCAGAGAATTGGGTTGCGGTCAGTATTCACTGAAAGAAAACTTGAGCAGAAAAAATCAATTTTACTAAGCAAAATTATGTCTTTGTAGAATATGGAAAAAATCCGTCAAATACACTATTTGCACATTTTAGATTTTCTTACAAGTCCAATCGTTGCTGCCACCTTAAGGTGGTGGACAGGGTTGTATATCATGATGAACCAATCATGCTATACAGTCTCGAACAAGTGTTCCTCAAGGTCCTACTATGGTGTGTGCTACTTACGTAGACATAAGTAGTATATGATGTGAGTCATAAACAGAATGTCTGGCAGCAGAGAGACGAGAAGATCGAACAACAAAGAATGAAGAAAGAATGCAATTTGTATGAAAATGCAAGAACAAAGGGATTCAGATTCATTTGAGACAGTTGGTGAACAATTTGCAAATTACCGATTTAATATATGGTTCTCAGATTTTATTGAAATGCTCTGTAATTTGTTGTTATATACATTCGATTGTCCCCACTGGTGTACATGTTCACTACATTTGGTGTCGCTGCCAACCGGGAGAGGGGAAGGGTGCTGTTCTGCGGACGCCGTTGCGGGCCTGGAGCTTAGGTGCAGGTTGGGGCAGTCTGGTGGAGTGTCCAGGAGGGGCGGTGTTGGCTGTTGCTGATGCCGTCGACGAACAGTAGCGGCAGGACGTACAGCTGCTGGGCGGACATCGGATGTAGATGGCTCAGCAGGCCGGTGGAGCACGGGTGTAAACGTCCCAGGTGCCGGGTGGAGGTCGGGTGTTGTTTCCCCGGTAAGTCGACGAAGTTTAGCGCGCCGCAGACTCGACACTTTGACGGAGGGCGTAGCACAGACTGCAGAAAAGAAGTATGTTGCACAACAAGCATAAACCACCGCAAGAACGACTGCTTTTAAAAGGGGAAGAGTGTGCTACTTATGTAGACATAAGTAGTATATGACGTGAGTCATGAACAGAATGTCTGGCAACAGAGAGACGAAAAGTTCGAACAGTAAATAATGAAAACAGAATGTAATTTGTATGAAAATGCAAGAACAAAGGAATTTTGACTCATTAAAGACAATTCATGAACATTTTACAAACTAGTTCCATAATTTGCTGTTAAATACATTCGGTTGTCCCCACCTGTGTTCTGTTCACTATACTACCAGGCCAGACAGGTCTGTTGACGAACAGTAAACCTAAAAGCAGCAAACTCAAGGTTCAAAGCACAACTGCCGACTGTAAAAAGGTGTAACAGCAGTAAGGTGTTTCCTTCAGACAACCAGCATAACAGCGATGCTGCCTTCCCACAAGGAGGGGTGGGGTTAGAAAAGGTCGACCCTAAAATGCACACCTCGCCTTATCCCACGGATATCCGTCTCCGGCGGTAAGGTCTCAACAAGTACGGAGCTAACACAAAAACTACTCATAAAAAGGTCGTGTGTGACCGACCTCAAGCAGCTGTCCCTTGGGCACTGCGGTCACGCTCTCAGGTCACTAAGACCGCCTCTAATCCAATTTCCCTTTCAGGTACATCCAGAAGAACTATTCCACTGTGTGGGTAACCGGGAAGTGATAACCGCCCTCATACCTCTAACAGCACTCAAGACCACTGTATTCATAATCAACCTCCCTCTTCAATTCTTATTATTCCTCCTACATCGACTTTCTACACTAAACTTCCTCTTTTGGATTCCTCCACAAGTGTCACCATAGCCAACAATTCTAGTGCGCAAAACTGTCCCAGCTCTAATGAAACCTCGCTCCAAACTACACATTGGAGCCTTCAACGTACGCACACTGTGTCAAATCGGTCAGCAGGCCTCCTTGACTAAAACCTTAAAATCTTGTACCATAGATATATGCTGTGTCTCCGAAACACACATACAGGATCCTAGTAAGGTAATTCACTTGACCTCACCTCGGCAAAACGGAGAGACGACGAGATCTGGCAGGTGTAGGCATAGCACTAAGCATGAGGGCGGGACAAGCGCTACTAGAATGGAACCACGCAAACAGTCGTCTATGCGCTACTCGGCAAACGGCTCCGTAAGAACTCGGAAGGATAGCGACTCACGTCGTTGACGTTTCGTCGTTATTAGCTGCAGCCCCAAATAAGTGAAACATGACTTCACCGGAAGCTTTCTAAGCTTTTATAAAGCTTAACGCACAGACATAGTACACGTAGTAGGTTATTTCGTGCCAAAGTACGTAGCAGAAAGATAATAAAGTAGGTTAACTCATACTCAGCATTAACCTGCTATTTTTAGCTGCTTTGCGCCTTCTAAGACGTGTTGTCCATATGAAAGAAGAATTTTACAATCGTTATTTGATCAAAAACAATCTTTTTAAACCAGTTTTGAAGCTTTTCGTTTCCAACGGATATCGTTACAACCTGTTGGACTCAGCTATTATCGAACTTTTTGACTATATTCGCTCTGAAGAAATAACTTCATTAATTACCCATATAATAGAAAATTATTGGGATATTTTGAAAAATATAAATTACGTACAAACGTTTACCGATCTAAAACGAACATACGATCACAGTCATCGTTCAGTTAGGACTGTTGTTGGAACTGTGAACCAGCAAGCGACATTAGATGTGTAAGTTTTATTTGTTTGAAATTGGTAGCAATTTGTCCGCGTTATCTCTTTTTGTTATCAGTGGGATTATAAAATGAGGACACTTGTTGTACAATTTCTTAAAGAAATATCTTATAACTATCAATACATATACTTTTGGGTTGAAATCATTCATTTAAAGAGGAGTATCTACTTATTTTCAAAATTCAAATAAGTCTTGATTGCCGTTAAGTTAATTGGTGTCGTTAACCTTCATTAATGGATAAAAAGGTAATTAATCTGGATTGCTTTGTGAAAATATATTTCTAGTGTTTCTTTCGTAAAATGAACTCGAATGGCTTCTAGTTCTTTCGGGTGTTATTTACAACGAAATTACCTCTATTTTCAATTTAAATCTAACTTATTTACTAATGTGCGTATCAACAAAGTATAGGATATTATTTATGATTGTTTAGAATCTGGTTCAGATTTGAATTTACGATGCCCGTTAGATCCTTCTGGAGTTATTAAATGTTTTGGAATTGTATTTACGACCCACGTTATTCTCATTCCGAAGAAAGAAAGTATGGCAATGGGTTCACCGGTTTCTTGATTGTAGCGAATTTACGCATGCATTCCCTAGAAAGCAGTGCGACCACAAGATGTGTAAATCCCCCAAAAGTCTAGTTACGGTATGCAGATGACATTTTCATTAAACGGAATGATTTAGAAGAATTGTTTGAAAATGTAAACATTTCGGAGAGCATCAAGCTAAAAAAGGAAGTAGAGTCCAATGACCACAAATTAGCGTTTCTCCATTGTTTGATTGAGCGAAGTTGCAATAATAAGTTGAAAATAAATGTATTAAGGAAATCAACATATTCTTAGAGATACTTAGATTACGGTTCGGCTCATGCGTATTGTACAACGGTCACAATTGTACAAAATTTAATTAAAGGATTATTGATCTCATTACTGAGGAAGGCCAACAGGTTGAATTGAATTTTGTCTACACTTAAGGCTAACAATTTGCCCGAATAGTGTTCAAAGATTATAAAAAATGAAAAAAAAAACTAAATTAGAGAGTATACCGAAAGATTGGAAGTACACTCTGGTCATCCCATACCGTAATGAAACGTCGGAAGAAATTAAGAGGATTCTAAACAAACATGATATAAGGGTGTATTTTGTGGCTAGTGAACGTCAGGTCCTAGAACATAGACACACATTCAGACGCCCCACAATCGCAGTATTTCTCGACCTTAAGGCGGTATTTGACTCTATTGATCGTGAGGTTCTATGGCAGTGTATTTTCTGGCTAGTGACACCATAGGATCAGCATTAGTGAGAGTTAAGGATAGATTTCCTAAGAGAGAACAGAATGTTGTCTATGAGATCAGCTGTGATGATTGTAATGCAGCGTATGTGGGGAATTGAATGTGAGGTTGAAGGAACACAAGCAATGTTTGAGAAATTTTCCCAAATCCTCGGTTGATCTGAAGAAACTTGAAGTTAGATCGGCGATAGCGTCACAGACTGGCTTCAGACCTTGTTGTATCTGCATTGATCACATACTCATCATTCGTCAGGTTCTAAAACACAGGCATGCTTATCGGCGTCCGACAATGGTGATTTTTCTTGACTTAAAAGCAGAATTTGACTCTGGACCGAGAGGTTCTGTAGCAGTGTCTATCGTTGAAAGGCGATTCTTAGAAGTACATAAACCTTGTGAAGGTTGTTTACTTGAACCTGACCGTTGTTGCTACCTTGACGTGGTGGTCGGGCTTGCCTATCGTGATGAAGCAACTGAGCTATACTGGCTGGAACAACCGTTCCTCAAGGTCCTACCATGCCAGACAGGTCGGTTGAAGAGCGGTAAGACTAAAAGCAACAAAACCAAGGTCCGAAGGCGAAGTCGTACTGCTGACTGTACAGAGGTGTGACAGCAGTAAGGTGTTTCCTTCAGACAACCAGCATGACAGCGATGCTGCCTTCCCACAAGGAGGGGTGGGGTTAGAATAGGTCGACCCTAAAAATGCACACCTCGCCTTATCCCACGGATATCCGTCTCCGGCGGTAAGGACTCAACAAGTACGGAGCTAACACAAAAATCACTCATAAAAAGGTCGTGTGTGACCGACCTCAAGCAGCTGTCCCTTGGGCACTGCGGTCACGCTCTCAGGTCACTATGACCAACTCTAATCCAATTTCCTTTTCAGGTACCTCCAGAAGAACCCTTCCACGGTGTGGGCAACCGGGAAGTGATAACCGCCCTCATACCTCTAACAGCACTCAAGACCACTGTATTCATAATCAACCTCCCTCTTCAATTCCTATTATTCCTCCTACATCGACTTTATACACTAAACTTCCTCTATTAGCTTCCTCCTCAAGTGTCACCACAGCCAACGATTCTAATGCTCAAAACACTGTCCCAGGTCTACTGAAACCTCGCTCCAAACTATACATTGGAGCCTTCAACGTACGCACACTATGCCAAATCGGTCAGCAGGCTTCCTTGGCTAAAACCTTAGAATCTCGTACCATTGATGTATGCTGTGTCTCCGAAACACGCATACAGGATCCTAGTGTGGTCATTCACTTGACCTCACCTCGGCAAAACGGAGAGCCAACGAGATACACCCTCCGTGTATCTGGCGACCCGATGGCTAGTTCTCGTGGACTGGCAGGTGTAGGCATAGCACTAAGCATGAGGGCGGAACAAGCGCTATTAGAGTGGATCCCCGTTAACAGTCGTCTATGCGCTGTTCGGCTAAACGGCTCCGTAAGAACTCGGAAGGATAGGGACACACGTCGTTGCCTTTTCGTCGTTTCTGCCTACGCTCCCACTGACTGCAGTTCGGATGAAGTGAAAGATGAATTTTACAGAAAGCTGTCTGAACTTCTTCAGAAAGCTAAACGTTCAGACATAGTACTCGTAGGAGGTGACTTTAATGCCCAGGTAGGTAGCTTAAACAAAACAGAAAGACATTTAGGTGGGTATTTTAGTATTCCGGCACAGCGAACAGATAATGGTGATCGTCTGCTGCAACTGTGCTCAGACAATCGTTTATTTTTAGCAAACACAAATTTTAAGCATAAGGAGAGACATCGTCTAACATGGCGACCCCCTGCACCAAACCAACGATGGACTCAAATAGACCATATTGCCATCAGTCATCGTTGGAGAGGGTCAATAGAAGATTGTCGCTCATTCTGGGGTACCTGCTTGGACTCTGATCATGCCCTAGTACGAGCACGCATCTGCTTGCGCCTCACTGGACGCAAAAGAGCCACACAAAAAAGACTCATTAGAACCGAATTGAGTAATGAGAAAGCCAAAAGTAGGTTCCAGGAACAACTGAGGTCACACTTAGCTAGTTCTGAAAACGAGACTGACCCAGATGTTGCTTGGAAAGTTATACAAGCAGCTGTGGAAACAGCATTGACATCTACCAGTGAGTTAAACCACAGGGTTACAAAGAACCAATGGATTTCGTCAAGGTCTATTGCACTGATAGATTCTCGCAAACTCATCCCATCAGGTTTTGAATACGATGAAGAGCGTAAAGCAATCAGATTTAGATTAAGCAAAAGTCTAAAGAATGATCGTGAGCAGTGGTGGGCAACGAAAGCAAAAGAGATGGAAAAGGCGGCGGCTATAGGGAATACAAGACAACTCTACAGACTAATAAAAGAAACTGGAATTAATAAATCAAGTGTAAGTCAGACCATTTCGGAAAAAGACGACACTCTCATCTGCTCTCAGTCCAGACGCTTAGAACGATGGGCGGAACACTTTAAGGAGCAGTTTAGCTGGCCTTCAGCTACTCTACAACTACCCTCTATTCCCAGACAGTGTGAATGGAACATTGAAGTAGGTCCCCCAACTCTAGCTGAAGTTCAAAAGGCTATAGCTAATCTGAAACGAGGAAGGGCAGCTGGTCCAGACGGATTGGCCCCAGAGGTCTTTAAGGATGGTGGTCTAGTCTTAGCGATTAGGTTGACTAATATTTTAGCTAAAATCTGGGAGTTAGACGTTATTCCATCTAACTGGTCACAATCACTTATCGTCCCAATATTTAAGAAAGGGTCAAAATCATCCTGTGACAACCACAGAGGGATTAGTTTGACTAATATAGTATCTAAAATACTAGCTTCGATAATTTTCGGACGCCTAACTAAAACTCGTGAGCTGCAAACACGTGAAAATCAGGCTGGCTTCAGACCTGGTCGTGGCTGCATCGACCACATATTCACCATTCGTCAGGTTCTAGAACACAGGCATACTTATCGGCGTCCGACTATAATGGTCTTCCTTGATTTAAAAGCAGCGTTTGACTCTGTTGACCGAGAGGTTCTATGGCAGTGTCTGTCATTGAAAGGCGTACCTCAGAAGTACATAAACCTTGTGAAAGCTCTTTACTCGAACACTACTAGCCGGGTCAGAGCCTATGGCGAACTGTCATCTGCTTTTGCAACCTCAAGTGGCGTCCGTCAAGGCTGTCCACTTTCTCCTTTTTTTGTTTAACTTTATCATAGACATCCTGATGGAAATAACGCTCTATTCGACTGACTTCTCGGGTATTGATCTCCTACCAGGAGGTCCACTTATTGACTTAGAATACGCAGATGACATAGTCCTGTTTGGTGAAGACGCTGATGAAATGCAGAGTCTTTTGTTAGCACTGAGCAACAATGCCCGAATGTTTGGGATGCGCTTTTCTCCCTCTAAATGCAAGTTGTTGCTTCAGGACTGGTCTGCATCAACACCTGAACTAAGGATAGGGGGTGAAGTAGTCGAACGCGTTGACAACTTCACTTATCTCGGAAGTCTGATCAGCCCTAATGGGTTGGTGTCTGACGAAATCTCAGCACGGATTCGAAAAGCTCGCTTGGCCTTTGCCAACTTACGTCATCTATGGCGAAGGCGAGATATCCGTCTATCAATTAAGGGACGAGTATACTGCGCGGCAGTTCGTTCCGTTCTACTATACGGCTGCGAAACATGGCCTTTAAGAGTGGAAGATATTCGTAAGTTGCTAGTATTTGACCACAGGTGCCTCAGAAATATTGCGGGTATCTGCTGGGATCACCGGGTAAGTAATAGTGAGGTTAGACGCAGGGTATTAGGGAATGATGGTAAATCAGTTGATGAGGTTATGAATCTTCATCGACTGAGATGGTTGGGCCACGTGTTGCGTATGCCTGAACACCGATTACCACGACGCGCAATGCTGACTAGTGCAGGGGATAATTGGAAGAAAGTTAGGGGCGGCCAAACCAAAACGTGGCATCAGTGCTTGAAGTCACTAACTTCTGGTCTGAGTCATGTTGGGAGATTCAGACTGCCTGGTTGGGGTCCGCATGACTATCGTAACCAATGGTTGGAGACTCTTGGTAACATGGCTCAGAATCGATCACAATGGCGTCGGTGTATACACTCTCTGTCTTCCTTAAATTAAGAGATTAAAGTCGCTTCATATCTGTCTAGGAACTAATTCTTTCTTCCTTTACTATCTCCTTATACACAATCTTTCTTCTATATATTACCACCACTGAATTAACTACTCCTATGAATCCGGTGTTCATCTTGTTGTGCTAATGCGGTATGGCAACTTGGACCGATGCATATACGTGCCTGGTCCTACGTTGCAGCTGACTGACTGACTGACTGTTTACTTGAACACTACCAACGAACTGTCATCTGATTTCGTAACCCCGAGTGGTGTCCGTCACGTCTGTCCACTATATCTATTTCTGTTTAATTTCATCATAGACCCACTGCTGGAAATAACGTTCTCGTCGACTGAATTTTCAGGTATCGATCTCTTTCCAGGAGGTCCACTTATCGACTTAGAATACGCAGATGACATAGTCCTGTTCGGTGAAGACGCTGATAAAATGCGGAGTCGTTTGATAGCACTGAGCAACAATGCCAAAATGTTTGGGATGCGCTTCTCCCCCCTCTAAATGCAAGGTGTTGCTTCAGGACTGGTCTGCGTCAACACCTGAACTGAGAATAGGGAGTGAAGTAGTCGAACTCGTTGACAACTTCACTTATCTCGGAAGTCTGATCAACCCTAATGGGTTGCTGTCTAACGAAATCTCAGCACGGATTCGAAAAGCTCTTTTGGCGTCTGCCAACTTACGTCACTTATGGCGAAGACGAAACATCCGTCTATCAATTAAGGGACGAGTATACTGCGCGACAGTTCGTTCCGTTCTACTATACGGCTGCGAAACATGGCCTCTAAGAGTAGAAGATACTCGTAAGCTAATAGTACTCGATCACAGATGTCTCAGAAATATTGCTCGCATCTGCTGGGATCACCGGGGTAAGTATTAGTAAGGTTAGATGCAGTGTATTAGGGAATGATGGTGAATCAGTTGGTCAGGTTGTGAATCTTCATCGACTGAGATGGTTGGGCTACGTGTTACGTATGACTGGACACCGTTTACCAAACCAAAACGTGGCATCAGTGCTTGAAGTCACTAACTTCTGGTCTGAGCCATATTGGCAGATGCAGACTACTTGGTTGGTGTCCGCGTGACTATCGTAAGCAATGGTTGGAGACTCTTGGTGACATGGCTCAGGATCTATCACAATGGCGTCGGTGTATATACTCTTTGCTTTATACCTTTTTTTCTACGAACTGATTTTTTCTTCCTGTATTATATCTTTATATGTAATCATTCTTAAGTATATTACTACCATTGAAGTGACTACTACGAATTTGGTGTTCATTTTGTTGTGGCAACTTGGACCGATGCATATATGTGCCTGGTTCTACGTTGTAGCTAACTGGCTTTTACAAACTTCATCGTTCTTCGATTCCTGTCATCTCGATTGTTTTCAGTTTTCTTTTGTCTTTTCATTTTCCTCTTTTGTCAGTACGAATTCTACTTTCCATACCTGATGTATAATAATTAGGTCTCTCCGTATAAATAGCACACACCACCAGTGTAGTCAACGTCAGTAATCCCAGTACACAAGTCTGACCGCTACATCAGAAGTATGTAACCATCAGGACTTAATTGGTCTAAGATCGTAGGCATTCTGCACATGCGTAATCAGATTAATTCTAAATGTAATCAAAAGATAACTAAATTTTGGACACGTGAGTAAATCAAAATTCATGAATGTGGTTTAAGGAGCAGTGTGACGACGAAATAGATGGAGACTAGATTGGTTAATTTAGGGAACGAATACATTGCTTTACCGTAACGTCATTTCCCTCACAGATCTACAATCAGAATGTTTCAACACTCGGGAAATAAAACTTTTGAGTAAGTCAACTGTTTATTGTATACCAAATAACGGAACCAGAAAGGCGTATGTGAAAAACAAACGAGAGACCATTCATCATATCAACACAGACTGACGTTACATATATCAATTAAGTATTAAAACATGTGTTATGATATACTCATTTCAATTGACGGTCTGAAAAAATCTGAAACAATTTGAGATGTCTACAATGAATATTATTAAACAAAGCGCATTTACAAAAGGCAAATGCCTATTGGTTATACAAACGTTTCTCTACATAAAATTATTTTTAGATCCCCCAGTCAATCAATACAATGTTTTTATGTACAAAATGCGCTCTGGGTAATAGACAGGAAAAATTAGAAGTTTGGCGCATTTACTGAAGATGGAAATTAAAGAAATGACGAAGAACCACTGGCATAGCCAATGTCTTAAGCATCTCAACCTGGATGGTTGATAGTTTTAACAAAATTGGTGAAATCACTTTTGTTAAAAAATAGTCCCTTAGGTTGTAAGACAAAGGCACAGAAATGGTTCATTTCGACGTCTCGTCAGTTTTGTAAAAAGTAAGGAATGGATGCTTAACAACTTTGTACAATTTTAGACTACATCTGTCACCACTTGACTGGATGAAACATCCGATATGTTATGATGAGACCCATCAACGTCATTATTTGATGCTTGATTTGCTTCGAATTGACTATGATCATTCTTGTCTTTTATTTGTTCTTCTTCCTCACTTTCTTCATCTGAATAATCCACCAAACCGATCGGAGATAATGGATCAGCTTCTATAACCTACAAGCATAGGGGTTAAATGAATTATTGATAGAACATGTGATGTTACTCTTTTATGTTTGTTACCGGGATTATGTCATTTATTGCACCAAACAATCAAAAATATACAACAGACACAACCAACTCAAAATAAAATAGACATGCTCTTTAGACTTAATATGAGGTTTCGATGTGTTAATAAAATATATATATTCATCATGTATTCATAAAAATTAGATAAACATTATCAGCCCTAGTTAAAACATCAAAAAAACTGAAAAGGCGGTGTATTCCACAAATGTTCAAGTACAATGGAGTGGAGCATATCCTCATACAAAGTTTAACTCACTGCCTTCACGCAACGGGATTGAAAGGAGACGTAAGCAGCTTAAACTGAGGCTGTAGATACAAAGTTTGCTTAATTTTAAAAATCATAACTTCAAAGTCAAAGCATTGGTTCTGGGATTTCGGCGAAATAAATTGTGCGAATACCTATGTTCGCCATAGAGCGGTGCCACATTAGTTAAGGCGTCCAACTTTCAACCAAGGTTCAAACCCTGCTCCGCTTACTTTGGTTTGGGCAACAAGGTAATCATACATAGAGAGCAAATAATACCTAGGTACTTCGGCCTTGGAAATGTATCTTTATCTTGTGCGTTTGTAGCATTTAGTACTACTTCACACCTACATGAATTATCCTAACTTTTGAACAAACCAATTAATTTAATCTTTTTGAATAACTATGTCCACATATATTTGACCGCGTCAGATATTTACTTGGAACTCTGCTTTTGCACGAACGTATGTATGCATTTTTGTTCATCACTTACTTTATTCGTCACGTGTCTTTGTATTGTTTTTCCCATCTGAGCATAAATTTTGAGTCACGCCTGGTAAAACTGAGTAGGCTGAGAAGTTTTTCATGTTGCAAATTTTAACATCTGTCTGAGTAAATGAAAGTGAATTACAATTCTTCTAAATTAATTTGTATTTGACTCTTATTACCACCGATGCCTAACGGAGTTAGACAAAGTATAATATACATAAGATGGTGGTTGAAGGTAGTCGACAGGAAACCCTGGATCTAGGTTTAGTATTATTTGCCACTCGTAAATAAGGTGTACCTGTAACGGATGCTCCTTGGTTGATTCGATCCTGTATCACCCAGCTTCACATTCACTGACGTTATCACTGGGCCACGACCGACCTCCTGTAGGACTGAGATGTATTTACAATTAATTGATCACAGGGTGGTGATCAATGTCATGTGTGTCAGGTCCTTCTTAGTGCAGATCGAATACTATCGACCAAGTGGTAACGTCTCTGACTGCGAAGCTGGGTGATACGTGATCGAATCAGCCAGTAAGCATCCGTTCCCTCAAGATTACAGGTACACCTTATTTACGAGTGCCAAACAGTACTAAACCAAGGTCCAGGGTTTCCTGTCGACTACCTCCAACTACCATCTTATCTCAACATAGTGCACGCATAGTGACCACATTACAACTTTGTCTATAGGATTCAATCTGCACTAAAAAGGGACCTGACATACATGACATTGATCACCATTTAGTGATCAATCAATTGTAAATGTAATATTCATAGTTAAACGAAAGATTTGTATTTTATGGTTAATTTATCGTCATTCAAAATAGTTAGTACGTTGAGATGGATGGTGGCTAGCAGTGGAATCCAGGACGCGCGTTTCGTTCTATTTGGGACTCATCAGCTGTATGTACCTGCATTTCAGAGTTGATGTTCACTCTGGGACTTGAACCCAGTACCATTCACTTCAAACGCCATCGCTTATGCAATGGGGTAAAGTTTAAATTCACTTGGTATTGTTTACTTGAATCTTCCCATTGATGATTAGGACTGAAAGTAATCAGTCTCTTGTTGGTATATGTGCGCATTGCCTTAGGTCACAAGCTTTATAAGCAAGGATGCAGTTACATCCAGCTGACGAATCTCAAATAAGACGAAACGCGCGTCCTGGATTCCACTACTAGCCACCACCCACCTTCGCTCATGAAGCTTGTGAGTTAAGGCGATATCGAGGCAATCCGCACAGGATGGCTATATGCCAACAAGAGACTGATTGATTGCAGTCCTTAACAACAATAGGAAGATACAAGCAAGCAATACCAAGTGGATTTAGGTCAGTATGTTGCTAGAGAATAAAACTCTAGACCATAGGTTCAGACATTGATCCTGTAAAAGAACTATCTGGTTGGTTTAAACACCTAAGGAGAATTCCAGATTTTATACAAACCATGTCAATCGAAATGAATGGTCTACATAATAAAGCAGTGATCATATGATCATTTCTTAAATGTATTCTTCGTAGAAATTAAGATGTTCCTTTGAGTCGAACAAAGTATATTTTGGTTGCGCCCAAAGTACTTTAATACTTCTAACTCTTGCAGTTTATCACATAATGTTCATTGTTTCTTCGTTTTTTTTATGTAGGACATATCTTGAAGTCTGTAATGCAAGAATTTTGTGTTAGAAATAAGTAATACTAAATCGATCCCAATAACCGTTTGTATTATGTTTTAATTTAGCTTCGCTTCGCTTTGTCAGTGTAAATCCCATCTACTGAGTATGAGGTATGTAAGAGGATTATTAATCAACCCTTTCGATAAACAGAGTAACGAGAAAAATTTATTACAAATCTGTGGCTCATCAATTTAGTTTGTTGAAAATTACTCAGTCCACCACATTTAATCCGATAACACCAAGAGTTTATGTACATTTAGGGTGAAAATGAGTGATGTTGGTGCATTACATTAATACTCATTCGCTTGACAATATTACAATATTTCGATTTAAAAGTAGGATTAAATATGTACAAATATGTGGATACTGAAATGCAATTTCAAGCACTGATAAATATTTAAAAATATTTTACTAACATAAATAGTTTCTTGATTATTATGAAGCGAATCTAAAATAAGCAACTACTCGCTTAAACACCTGACTAATGAGAAAATAAAACAATTAACCCACCTCAAATGATTTTGTATTATTTGTCTCATGAGGAAGTTTATCAGAGTAGCTGTTTTCCAAGATAACTGTTTCTTTGTGTAGGTGAAAATCTTGGGATGATGACTTGTTACTTGACTGTCTAGATTTTTTCAAACGTTTTACCTGGACTAAATTGCAGTCCTCATTTTCAACAGGAGGATCGATATGATTTCGCTTTATTTTATGGGAAATATCAGACATAATGGAACTTGATACCGATGAGTTTTGTGAATCACTTGAATTTGAACCAGTTACATTTTCTTTATATTCATTATCATTAATATGGTTAGGATTTTTGGCACTTGATAAATTGGTATCTGACGCTAATAAAGATGGACTTAATCGACCACTTATTTCAAATCCATCACTCATCGTTTCAATCTTCTCTCTACATAATGATTTAATATGAATTGCTATAGGAGTTTGACGACCAAAATTAAGACGTGCTGCAGAAGATTCATTATCATCATTCAAAAGAACAGTGTGAGGACGTAAACGAAGTCTATCGCACAAAGATCCTGAACGTGAAGGTATGCATAAATTGTCAGTTAAATTATCCATTACAGATTTTGGTGAAAAACTGGGTGGATGAGGCAGAACACTAGCACATGAATCAAGACTAGAATTGCTTGGTGCGACCGAGGAGGATAAAGAAACCAAACTAGACTGCGTATCTGAAGACGTAACAATACCCAATAAATCTGACGAAGTAGTGATTACAGAATGTAGCCCATATGAAGGGAGATTTGACAAACCACTTCCAACAGCAGATTCACTTGCACTAGCAGAAGCATTTGTCGTTCTATTGAGCAATGTTGGCGAGTGTTGTGGGAATAAATTATCTCCATCTTCTTCCTCTTCCTCATCTTCATCCTGATCAAACCATTGCTCTTCTTCCATCTCTAGTGCGCGTGCATCACGTTGGAAACGCGTAGAAGTCAAAGAAAGCCTTAAATTATCAAGTTAACAAAAAAATGTAAACAATAGAGCATCAAGAAAGTGATAAAAACTATATAGATTTAAAGGGACTAATTGCTTTAAATATAGATTTAACATTACTTGTCAAATTATATTTGAAATAATCTCAGCGATTGAAAATTAAATAATCCTAACGTTTCGTCCAGCAATCTTGTCGAGACTTTTTCAAGATAATCAAAATCAAAACTACCAAATATATAATGTTTAACAATACATAACTTTTTACTTTGATTATCAAATCATATAAGTAGGATAACATGAGTCAGTTATGTGCGGATCATTTGAAAAATTCATAATGTGAAGATAAATGCATGAATGATTGTGCGTGCAAGTTTGAGTTACTGAAAGTTGATATTGGGTGTTAATTTGCCGTTAAATGAAGTAAAAATTAAAAGTACAAATTGAAACTTAGAATTGTTTTGAACTGTCAATGTGCATATAAACTGAGAACCAACAAATATATAATTGTAATACTAAAATATCCCAAATACTTTCTGTCAGAATAACAATTGCCTTCGCAAGGTACGCAATGTCCCTTGACTGGATAACATCAGCAACAACCTACCGTAGGAGAGCAAAACTAGCTTTCAGATGAAGAAATTAGATGTTGGAAGGGAATAGGAAAACCATTGTGAAAATCACTAAACTGCATCACGAAGCAAGTGCTAACTTGGAATCGTGAAGGGAAACAAAAAAGAGGAGGACCAAAGAACAAATTGCGCCGACAATTAAAAGCAAACATGGTAAGGATGAATAACAATTGGAAAGGATTGCCCAGGACGGAGACCGGTAGGGAAGGGTGGTGGGTGACCTATGCACCTCCACGAGGGGTAACAGTCGTATGTAAGTAAGAATAACGATGTGTGTGAAATAAACAGGTTGGATAGAGATGAGGTCTAGCTACTTGTTACTGAACATTTACCATGTGGTAGCCGTTATGACTTTTGCTCTTTCAATTATCACCAAACTGTTGAGATCTCTCATCAGAATGGTCAGGTCTTTTCCTGAGCACTTTACTTTCATTGATTGCAGCCTCTCACAGAACTGATCATCATTGTCGTCGTTGCTGTCATTGGTGGATGCATAACACTGGATAATATTCACTGTGATTTCATCCTTCTTTGTTTTGAAAGATGCTTTGATGATCCTGGGTCCACGAGATTTCCCCTAATTAAACGCTTTACGTGCTTCTTTAGACAGCATCAAGGCAACTCACTGAGTGTGCGCAGCGTTTTCTTCTTTGTGACAAGAGTGCAGCAGCATCACTCCCAAATCTAACATTTTCTGTCCACTTTGGATTCATTGAGTTTCACTGGATCCGATCACCGTCAAGTTGTATCTCCTGATTTCCGCAGACATTTTATTGGTCCTCCCGGCTCCCCAAAATGCCCTGGTACGGCTGAGGGTGAGGAGGGTTAACTCTCCCTCTTGAAATACTCTCACATGGCCACGCGTATAAAGCCACTGCCAGATAAGTCCTACTCACTGCCTTCTCGCGGCATGGGCGTTGTTTACTAAATTGAGAGGACGAAAAGCGAGTGTCTGGCGATGTAACCGAGTTGACGGACACAGGGGGTCACATAGGGGAGTTGTAAAGCCGTGATTCCAAACCAATGGTGCACATGGGCTCCATGATCCTGGAGGAACAATTGGCGTATGAACCAATTACTGGTCACCGGCTACCATGGGACTGCATCTCCTGAAGTTGCCCCACTGTTTTATGGATTAGACCTTTAAGTAGAAGGCTCCAGAAGTGGCCCCTAAGAAAACCACCGGCTTCGGTCTGGGCCGTTGCACAGTATCACAGCCCACACACAAATCAAGTGACCTGTGTAGCGCATATGTATTCGGTGCGCCTTAATACCAAAATTTATGTGTTCAAATAAATAAATAAACTCCCACATTGTCCGGAAGTTCTATGTACCTATATTAACTGTTGCTCTACATGGTAAAACGGATATCAGCCTCATGAGTGACGAAGTATCTCGACTCTCATCATAACGCGTCAAAAGTCTTCCATGAATTCTCAGTGTATCATTTAAATGGTCTAATTGATTTATACTAGTTAGCGCTTCTGCTGATAATCCTTCGTTATGTGTGACGAAAACGTTCTGAAGTATATTCGTCCCTTCAAAACTGATCATGTGTTCTCTTTCCAAAGATTGTACACAGTCAGTTAGCTACAACGTAGAACCAGGCACATATATGCATCGGTCCAAGTTGCCACAACAAAATGAACACCAAATTCGTAGTAGTCACTTCAATGGTAGTAATATACTTAAGAATGATTACATATAAAGATATAATACAGGAAGAAAAAATCAGTTCGTAGAAAAAAAGGTATAAAGCAAAGAGTATATACACCGACGCCATTGTGATAGATCCTGAGCCATGTCACCAAGAGTCTCCAACCATTGCTTACGATAGTCACGCGGACACCAACCAAGTAGTCTGCATCTGCCAATATGGCTCAGACCAGAAGTTAGTGACTTCAAGCACTGATGCCACGTTTTGGTTTGGTAAACGGTGTCCAGTCATACGTAACACGTAGCCCAACCATCTCAGTCGATGAAGATTCACAACCTGACCAACTGATTCACCATCATTCCCTAATACACTGCATCTAACCTTACTAATACTTACCCCGGTGATCCCAGCAGATGCGAGCAATATTTCTGAGACATCTGTGATCGAGTACTATTAGCTTACGAGTATCTTCTACTCTTAGAGGCCATGTTTCGCAGCCGTATAGTAGAACGGAACGAACTGTCGCGCAGTATACTCGTCCCTTAATTGATAGACGGATGTTTCGTCTTCGCCATAAGTGACGTAAGTTGGCAAAGGCCAAGCGAGCTTTTCGAATCCGTGCTGAGATTTCGTTAGACAACAACCCATTAGGCTTGATCAGACTTCCGAGATAAGTGAAGTTGTCAACGAGTTCGACTACTTCACTCCCTATTCTTAGTTCAGGTGTTGACGCAGACCAGTCCTGAAGCAACACCTTGCATTTAGAGGGGGGAGAAGCGCATCCCAAACATTTTGGCATTGTTGCTCAGTGCTATCAAACGACTCCGCATTTTATCAGCGTCTTCACCGAACAGGACTATGTCATCTGCGTATTCTAAGTCGATAAGTGGACCTCCTGGAAAGAGATCGATACCTGAAAATTCAGTCGACGAGAACGTTATTTCCAGCAGTGGGTCTATGATGAAATTAAACAGAAATAGATATAGTGGACAGACGTGACGGACACCACTCGGGGTTACGAAATCAGATGACAGTTCGTTGGTAGTGTTCAAGTAAACAACCTTCACAAGGTTTATGTACTTCTAAGAATCGCCTTTCAACGATAGACACTGCTACAGAACCTCTCGGTCCAGAGTCAAATTCTGCTTTTAAGTCAAGAAAAATCACCATTGTCGGACGCCGATAAGCATGCCTGTGTTTTAGAACCTGACGAATGATGAGTATGTGATCAATGCAGATACAACAAGGTCTGAAGCCAGTCTGTGACGCTATCGCCGATCTAACTTCAAGTTTCTTCAGATCAACCGAGGATTTGGGAAAATTTCTCAAACATTGCTTGTGTTCCTTCAACCTCACATTCAATTCCCCACATACGCTGCATTACAATCATCACAGCTGATCTCATAGACAACATTCTGTTCTCTCTTAGGAAATCTATCCTTAACTCTCACTAATGCTGATCCTATGGTGTCACTAGCCAGAAAATACACTGCCATAGAACCTCACGATCAATAGAGTCAAATACCGCCTTAAGGTCGAGAAATACTGCGATTGTGGGGCGTCTGAATGTGTGTCTATGTTCTAGGACCTGACGTTCACTAGCCACAAAATACACCCTTATATCATGTTTGTTTAGAATCCTCTTAATTTCTTCCGACGTTTCATTACGGTATGGGATGACCAGAGTGTACTTCCAATCTTTCGGTATACTCTCTAATTTAGTTTTTTTTTTCATTTTTTATAATCTTTGAACACTATTCGGGCAAATTGTTAGCCTTAAGTGTAGACAAAATTCAATTCAACCTGTTGGCCTTCCTCAGTAATGAGATCAATAATCCTTTAATTAAATTTTGTACAATTGTGACCGTTGTACAATACGCATGAGCCGAACCGTAATCTAAGTATCTCTAAGAATATGTTGATTTCCTTAATACATTTATTTTCAACTTATTATTGCAACTTCGCTCAATCAAACAATGGAGAAACGCTAATTTGTGGTCATTGGACTCTACTTCCTTTTTTAGCTTGATGCTCTCCGAAATGTTTACATTTTCAAACAATTCTTCTAAATCATTCCGTTTAATGAAAATGTCATCTGCATACCGTAACTAGACTTTTGGGGGATTTACACATCTTGTGGTCGCACTGCTTTCTAGGGAATGCATGCGTAAATTCGCTACAATCAAGAAACCGGTGAACCCATTGCCATACTTTCTTTCTTCGGAATGAGAATAACGTGGGTCGTAAATACAATTCCAAAACATTTAATAACTCCAGAAGGATCTAACGGGCATCGTAAATTCAAATCTGAACCAGATTCTAAACAATCATAAATAATATCCTATACTTTGTTGATACGCACATTAGTAAATAAGTTAGATTTAAATTGAAAATAGAGGTAATTTCGTTGTAAATAACACCCGAAAGAACTAGAAGCCATTCGAGTTCATTTTACGAAAGAAACACTAGAAATATATTTTCACAAAGCAATCCAGATTAATTACCTTTTTATCCATTAATGAAGGTTAACGACACCAATTAACTTAACGGCAATCAAGACTTATTTGAATTTTGAAAATAAGTAGATACTCCTCTTTAAATGAATGATTTCAACCCAAAAGTATATGTATTGATAGTTATAAGATATTTCTTTAAGAAATTGTACAACAAGTGTCCTCATTTTATAATCCCACTGATAACAAAAAGAGATAACGCGGACAAATTGCTACCAATTTCAAACAAATAAAACTTACACATCTAATGTCGCTTGCTGGTTCACAGTTCCAACAACAGTCCTAACTGAACGATGACTGTGATCGTATGTTCGTTTTAGATCGGTAAACGTTTGTACGTAATTTATATTTTTCAAAATATCCCAATAATTTTCTATTATATGGGTAATTAATGAAGTTATTTCTTCAGAGCGAATATAGTCAAAAAGTTCGATAATAGCTGAGTCCAACAGGTTGTAACGATATCCGTTGGAAACGAAAAGCTTCAAAACTGGTTTAAAAAGATTGTTTTTGATCAAATAACGATTGTAAAATTCTTCTTTCATATGGACAACACGTCTTAGAAGGCGCAAAGCAGCTAAAAATAGCAGGTTAATGCTGAGTATGAGTTAACCTACCTAGTACAAGGAATTTATGAGATGATAGCAATAAAACGAGAACTCGTTTCAGAAGATCACGATTAAAACAGTAATTCTTCATGTGGTATGTATGCGTTTCAATACAGAATGTGAGTAATTCAATTATATGGTTCAAAACTAATGCGGTGTGATAATCATCTACAATGGAAAAAAAAGTATGATAAACGGAGAAATTTCCCATTACCTTTCTCTAGTGTATCTTTTGACGTGTTATCAAATAATGGACGAACAAGTGTATTGATGCATCGTTTATAGAAAAAACTGAGAAAATCTGTTTTTTCGCTACGCTGTAATAGAAAAAGCAACAAAATTAACACAGAAACGCCACTATTTTACAAAGAAATCTAAAAATAATGATAATTTTATACACAACTGAGAGTAGACAATTCAATACTTTAATTGAACGAAGCTGTCCTAATTTCCAACAAGTGCATGAACTCTCAGGATTAAGATATAAGAGAAATGGATATTAGAATATTTGCAGTTTGTCAAAAAAGTGTTGAAAGTTAGATTAAATGAGATCTAATCAAAAAATCTGGGAACTGAACATAACCCCATCAGACTAGTTTTCAATCGCTGACCGTCCCAATCTCTAAGAAAGGACTTAAGTCCTCTTATGACAATCTAACTGGAGCTTAAAAAACCAGGTTGGTTTCAAACCAAATATTCACTCTTCGGTAGATTATGGGACACAGACAATTTTCGATGTCCGACTGTAGTTGTGTCCTTTGACCTTACGGCTGCGCCAGTTGCGGATGCTGGATCCCCAGAAACTGCTTAGTAAACGTTTTATTTTTGTAATTTTATTTTGGAGATTTGAACTTCTTGTTTTTGAGCCAAAGAAGACTATTTTTACCGTCCAATTGTATTTCAAATTTGGAAGGATCTTAAAAGTCATTGGTTCGTTTGCTCTTTTAACACGCTCTTTTGCGACGTTTCTCAAAGACCTTATTATACTGTATATATACCCTTGAGTTGTGTGCTTGATTTGTTCGCGCTTCAGGTTACTTGTGAAATACACTTATCCCTTTGGTCATCAGGGCCAGGATGCATTGGAATAACTTGGCTTGTCTTGTCGTTGCGTTGCTGATCCTTCGTTCTGTTCGCCGATTTTAGGTGATCTTGTTATCTCTTCAAACATAGCAGCGCCCGACCGTTGGTCGTGAGGTTCTTTGGCAGTCTTTTATTGAAAGGTGCAACAAAGAAGTACATTAACCTCGTACAGGCTCTTTTCGAACACTAATGGTCGAATCAAAGCCTATAGCGAACTGTCATCGAGATCGGTTACATCAAGTGATGTTCATCAAGGTTGTCTGCTTTCCCTATTTTTATTTAACTTAGTCATAAACATGCTTTTAGAGATAACACCATCATCCAAAATTTCAGGGACTGACCTACCAGATTCATTTACTGAATTAGAATATGCAGATATAGTTCTGATTAGTGAGTACGCTGATAAAAAGCAGTCTTCTGGCCACCTCAAGCAACAATCCAAGTACGTTTGGGAAGTGGTACTTTCCCTCCAAACGCGAAACGTTACTTCAGGATTGGCTTGTGTCATCGCCTGAATTAATAATAAAGAGTGAAGTAGTTGGACGCATCAACTACTTCACTTATCTTGAGTTTCATCAGTCCTGATGCTCTGGCGCCTGTCGAAATCCCCGCACGGATTCGGAAGGCTCAACTGGCTTTTGTTAACTTGCATCACTTGTGACGCAGGCGAGATATCTGTCTTCCAACTAATGGGCAAGTTTACTGTGCAGTAGTTCTCTCCGTCCTACTTTATGGATAATAATAACTGAAAGCAATCATGTATACATTTACCGTCCTGTAGACCGTGAATTTTAGTGCTGCTTTATACACTGTATTTCCCCGCCCCCAAATGCCCTGGTATGGCCGAGAGTGGGGTGGGTTCGCCCTCCCTCTCGAAATACTCTCACATAGCCACGCGTATATAGCCTCTGTCAGGGAAGTCCTACTCACTGCCTTCTCGCACCACGGGTGTTTTTTACGAAAATGAAAGGACGAAAAGCGAACGTCCGGCGCAATAACCGGATCACAAATCAATGGTGCACATGGGCTCCAGTATCCTGAAGGAACAAATGGCGCATCAACCAATTTCTTGGTCACCGGCTTCCATGGGACTGCATCTCCTCACGATGCTCCACTGCCTTGTGGGTTAGACCTTTAGGTCAAAGGCTCGGGGTGTGGCCCCCTAAGAAAACCACCTACTTCGTTCTGGGCACCCGGGCAGTATCTCAGCCTACGCACAAATATAATGATAATGAAAATTATGATATTCACTGAGAACTATTCTCGCTGCGATTTACTGTCAAACAATTCACATTATTATTATTATTATTATTATTATTATTATTATTATTATTATTATTTACCACGTCATTTACTCACTCTCTTTCATCCCCACTCTGTCTATCCTTATTTTTCGACTTGTACAGCAGCTCGCCTATGGTGGACATTCGGCTCTATATAAACGTTCTCGTGTCACTGCCTGGTTGAAAATTGTATGTTACCATCGAATATAAGTACTGAAGCAGTTTTTCTGAAACCCGACAGATTGCAGCCCGGATGCAATCAAGGATGAATTTTACCACCAGTTATCTGTTCTTCTCCAGAAAGTGCGTTCGACAGATATTGTAGTACTAGCCGGAGACTTGAATGTTCAGGTCGGGCGTCTAGACACAGAAGAGAGTCGTTTAGGTGGCCGATGGGGACTTGTTGGTAGCAGGACAGATAACGGGGAACGTCTACTGCAACTATGCACAGACCACAACCTGTTTTTGGCTAGCACTAACTTTCGGCACAGCCATCGCCGATATGCCACCTGTCGTCCTCAATCTGCATCTCAAGCCTGGACTCAGATTGATCACATCGCGATCATCTACCGCTGGTGTGGTTGTGTACAAGACTGCCGCTCCTTTTGGAGTACCTATCTGGAATCTGATCATGCTCTGGTCTGCGCCAATCTCACCTTAATTTGCAGTGGCCGACGAAGTGATCGCCACCAAAGGATTGATGTTAGCAAGCTGGTTGCAACTTCTGTTGCTAGTAAGTACCGAACCGAGCTAGCTTCTAGGCTAGCTAGCATTCCACCGAAAAGTATAGATGAGCATTGGTTGCAATTGCATGACGCCATGAAAACGGTGGGTAAAGTCAGTTGTGGGTTCGCGAAACGTCCCGCTTATAAGCAATGGGTTTCTTCTGGTTCCTTACAACTGATTGAACCCCGTCGGTCTACTCCGGGTGACCGTGAGTTTGACCACAGACGAAGGATGTTACGTACTGAAATTGGGCAAAGCTTGTGTGAGGACCGAGAAACCTGGTGGTCGGAGCGTGCCAATGAGCTGGAAGCAGCAGCTGTATCTGGTAATTACCGTAAGCTTTTCCAACTCATCCGAGCCACTGGCAGCAAAAAGTCTGATGTGAGCGAAACAATCTGCGAGGATGACGGAACGCCAATCACTAACATCCATCGACGTCTTGGACGATAAGCAGAATTCTTCGAAGGGCAGATCAACTGGCCTGCTGCTCCGGCAACATCGGTCAGACTGTCCTGCCCTCCATGGCCGGTGACGAATGATCCACCAAATGAGGCGGAAGTCCGCAAGGAACTCCAGCTCTTGAAACGTTACAAATCACAGGGCCCAGATGACTTACCTATGGCTCTTTTTAAAGATGGTGGTGACTTTCTGACTAAGGGACTGACGACGTTTACAAAGGTCTGGGAACTAGAGAGTGTACCAACGTCATGGAATGAGTCGATAGTTGTCCCTATCTTTAAAAAGGGTTCAAGTCGTTCCTGTAACAACTATCGGGGGATAAATCTACTTCCGATTGCGTCCATGCTATTGGCTTCCGTTATACTTCGTAGGTTGTTCAAAACCCGAGAAAGATTAACTCGCGAGGAGCAGGCTGGGTTTCGTTCTGGACGAGGATGTATTGATCATATCTTCACCCTCCGCCAAATGTTAGAACACCGTCTTACTTATCAAAGGCCAACAATCGTAGTGTTTCTTGACATCAGGGCTGCCTTCGATTCGTTGAATAAGACTGTTCTCTGGGATTGTCTATTGAAGAAGGGTGTGCCTGAGAAGTTTATTAACATCCTAAAAGCCCTATATACAAACACCTCAGGCAGAGTGAGGGCATACAACCACCTTTCTCCATTGTTCCATTCAAGCAGTGGGGTTAGACAGGGTTGCCCAATCTGACCATTCCTCTTCAACTTTGCCATCGATGACATGCTGGAAACAGCTCTGATGGATGTAAGTAATGGTGGTGTGGATCTGTTGCCTGGAGAAAGACTTCTCGGCCTTGAGTATGCGGATGATATTGTCTTACTGTGCGAGAATGCCCAAGTCATGCAATCCGCACTTAATCAGTTGGCAATCAGTGTCCGTAGGTATGGTATGTGCTTTGCACCTTCGAAGTGCAAAGTACTTCTACAAGACTGGCAGGATTCTAATCCTGTACTCACTCTGGATGGTGAGCAGATTGAAGTAGTCGAGAAGTTCGTGTATCTAGGTAGCTGCATAAGTGCTGGTGGTGGTGTGAGTGATGAGATCAATGCACGTATAGTGAAAGCCAGAGCGGCTTATGCCAATCTGGGCCATCTTTGGCGCCTTCGTGATGTTAGTCTGGCTGTAAAAGGTCGGATCTACAACGCGTCGGTGAGAGCAGTTTTGCTCTATGCTTGTGAAATCTGGCCTCTCCGAGTTGAGGATGTTAGACGACTCTGTGTTCGATCATCGTTGTCTCCGAAGGATTGCTGGCATCCAGTGGCAACACCATGTCAGTAATGCAGAGGTTCGGCATCGTGTATTCGGGCACAGAGACGATAATGCAATTGGTGTCACCATCTTGAAACGCCGACTTCAGTGGCTTGGACATGTTCTACGAATGTCGTCCCAGAGAATTCCACGTCGTGCATTATTTGCCGACTCTGGGACTGGTTGGAAAAAGCGGAGAGGTGGTCAGTATATGACATGGTGTCGTGGTATGAAAGAAAGCTGCAAAGGGCTAGCTTGTGTTGGTCCTTCACGACTCCCTGGCTGGGGTCCGAGAGACGATGTAACACAGTGGCTAGAGACGTTATCAGAAATGGCTCAGAATAGAAGCCAGTGGCGATCCTGCTGTAACCTTCTTTTACTTTCTTCGTAAAAAGCGGTTGCTTCTTCCTTAACTGAAAGATTTCTCTCGATTTTGCCTTTTTGTTTCCCCCATTTTTGTTCTTTTTTTAGTATAGATATTCCCTACGTTCCTTACCTTTCTTTTTCCCTTCTCTTTAAATTCTCATTGTTTTGTGTGGCGCATATATATTTGGTGCCCCCCTGTACCAATATTTATGTGTTCAAATAATAATAATAATAATACTGTATTTCCCGATTAAATTTCTACCTTTTGAATTATAAACTCCGCCTGGAGTCCCTTTCCGGGGGCTACTGCCGGTCCCAAGCCCGGATAAAGGAGGAGGGTTGGGCATGGGGTTAGCGACCCCATCCCGTAGAAAACTAACTCGCTAAAAAAACGCTAACCAGAAAAAATTATTCAAACCATTTAAACTCTGCCCTGGGAGTCAGGAGGTCTTCGTTTAGAAGAATCATTACGCCTCATGATGAAAGCCGAGTTTCTTCGGAAGTCACGAGGCCGATGCCCCTTCTGACAACCAGAGCAACCATTTATTTAGGCACATGGAATGCTCGTACAATGTGGGAGACCGAGAGAGTTTTCCAAATTGCTGCAGAAATGAGGAGATACAATTTAGAGGTGCTTGGGATCAGTGAAACACATTGGACGCAAGTTGGACAACAACGACTAGCTTCAGGGGAGCTGCTGTTATACTCCGGACATGAACAAGAAAATGCCCCACATACACAAGGAGTTGCATTGATGCTGTCCAAACAAGCACAAAATGCACTTATAGGATGGGAATCTCATGGACCAAGGATCATCAAAGCCTCCTTCAAAACAAAGAAAACGGGGATTACAATGAACGTCATCCAATGCTACGCGCCTACCAATGACTACAATGAAGACGCTAAAGATCAATTCTACGATAGGCTGCAGTCAATCGTCGAGAAGTGCCCAACAAAAGACCTGACTATTCTGATGGGAGACCTAAATGCCAAGGTTGGAATTGACAACACCGGATATGAAGAGATCATGGGACGACACGGACTGGGAGAAAGGAACGAAAATGGTGAGAGATTGGCAAATCTATGTGCCTTCAATAAACTGGTCATAGGCGGGACTATATTCCCACATAAACGCATACACAAAACCACATGGACTTCACCGGATCACACCACACAGAACCAAATCGACCATATCTGCATCAACAAAAAGTTCAGGAGGACGATGGAGGACGTGAGAACAAAGAGAGGAGCTGATATAGCATCAGATCATCACTTGCTGGTCGCCAAGATGAAATTGAAACTCAAGAGGCACTGCACAACGGGGCGAACAATATCACAAAAATTTAATACGGCTCTTCTTCGGGATAATGACAAACTCAATAAATTCAAGATAACCCTCAGCAATAAGTTCCAAGCCTTTCATGATCTACTCAATGGAGAAGGAACTACTATGGAGAGCAACTGGAAAGAGATAAAAGAGGCAATCACTTCAACATATCATGAGGTTCTGGGCCAAAAGAAGCACCATCACAAGGATTGGATCACGGTCGATACACTAGATAAGATTCAAGAAAGGAGGAACAAGAAGGCAGCAATCAATACCAGTCGAACAAGAGCAGAAAAGGCCAAGGCACAGGCTGAATACACAGAAGTAAACAAGCAAGTGAAGAGGAGCATCAGAACCGACAAACGTAAATATGTGGAAGATTTGGCAATGACGGCGGAAAAGGCTGCCAGAGAAGGAAACATGAGACAACTGTATGAAACAACAAAGAAACTCTCTGGAAATCACCGTAAACCAGAACGACCAGTGAAAAGCAAGGAAGGCAAGATAATCACCAACATTGAAGAACAACGAAACAGGTGGGTAGAACAATTCAAAGAACTCTTGAATCGACCAGCCCCACTGAACCCACCCAACATCGAAGCAGCACTCGCGGACCTCCCAATTGATGTTGGCGCACCGACAATTGAAGAAATCAGCATGGCTATCAGACAAATCAAGAGTGGCAAAGCAGCAGGACCAGACAACATTCCAGCAGAGGCACTGAAAGCAGACGTAGCGGCAACTGCAAGGATACTCCAAACTCTCTTCAGAAAGATCTGGGATGAGGAACAGGTACCAAAAGACTGGAAAGAAGGACTTCTAGTCAAAATACCAAAGAAAGGCGATCTCAGCAACTGTGACTACTACAGGGGAATCACTCTTCTCTCAATACCAGGAAAAGTCTTCAACAGGGTATTGTTAAACAGGATGAAGGACTCCGTAGACGCCCAACTTCGAGACCAACAGGCAGGATTCCGTAAGGATAGATCGTATACAGACCAAATCGCAACTCTACGGATCATTGTGGAACAATCAATTGAATGGAATTCATCGCTCTATATCAACTTCATCGACTACGAAAAAGCATTTGATAGCGTGGACAGAACAACCCTATGGAAGCTTCTTCGACACTACGGCGTGCCTCACAAGATAGTCAATATCATACAGAATTCCTATGATGGATTAAACTGCAAGATCGTTCATGGAGGACAGTTGACAAACTCCTTCAAAGTAAAGACCGGTGTCAGGCAAGGTTGCTTACTCTCAACCTTTCTCTTTCTCCTGGTGATCGACTGGATCATGAAGATGTCAACATCTGAAGGGAAGCACGGGATACAGTGGATAGCTAGGATGCAGTTGGATGATCTAGACTTCGCAGATGATCTGGCTCTTCTATCGCACACACAACAACAAATGCAGGAGAAGACAACCAGTGTAGCTGCAGCCTCAGCAGCAATAGGTCTCAATATACACAAAGGGAAAAGCAAGATTCTTCGATACAACACAACATGTACCAATCCAATCACAATTGACGGAGAAGCTTTGGAAGATGTAAAAACATTTACATATTTGGGCAGTATCATCGATGAACACGGTGGATCTGATGCAGATGTGAAGGCACGGATTGGCAAAGCAAGAGCAGCATATCTACAACCGAAGAATATCTGGAACTCAAAACAATTAGCAACCAACACCAAAGTCAGAATTTTCAATACAAATGTCAAGACAGTTCTACTGTATGGCGCGGAAACCTGGAAAACTACGAAATCCATCGTCCAAAAGATACAGGTGTTTATTAACAGTTGTCTACGCAAAATACTTCGGATCCGCCGGCCGGACACTATAAGCAACAACCTACTGTGGGAGAGAACAAATCAGATCCCAGTGGAGGAAGAAATCAGGAAGAAGCGCTGGAAGTGGATATGACACACATTGAGGAAAGCACCGAACTGCGTCACAAGACAAGCCCTCATATGGAATCCTCAAGGTCGAAGGAAGAGAGGAAGACCAAAGAATACATTACGCCGAGAAATGGAGATAGATATGAGAAAAATGAACAAGAATTGGATGGAACTAGAAAAGAAGGCCCAGGACAGAGTGGGTTGGAGAATGCTGGTCGGCGGCCTATGCTCCATTGGGAGTAACAGGCGTAAGTAAGTAAGTAAGTTTTGAATTATAGTTCTTATGCTTAGATGTTATTGGCTCGCAAATGCCCTGACATGGACGAGAAATTCTAATTCACCTCAAGTTAATATGGACGATAAACTAGGGTACCGTGTGTCTGCGAGGAACAGCACTTTAATAAGTCAGATGAAAACGAAGCGAAAAGAAAACAATACAGAAATTTAACTGTGTTTTTCACACAATGCTTATCTTATATAACTTATTATAAATCAAGCTATCCTGTAAAGATACTTCCTGCAAGACATAATCTACGTAATGTAAGAAAACTTACAATCTGCTAGTCATGAGTCTGTCAGCAACATGAAACTTTCTCAGTTGTGTATCAGCATGTAACAGAACAATAAGGTATTGACTAGTAGTCAGAAACACAACTTTGTTAAAAGCAAAATAACAGGCAAAAATACCATTCATACTAATGCAGTCAGCTTTTAGTAAAGTATGCTTTTTCTATTTAACTTCTAGCTTCCCCCAAACGCCCTGGTACGGCCGAGAGTGGAGAGAGTTCGCTCTCCCTCTCGAAACACTCTCACATGGCCACGCGTATATAGCCTCTGTCAGGGAAGTCCTACTCACTGCCTTCTCGCACCACGGGTGTTTTTTACGAAAATGAGAGGACGAAAAGCGAATTTCCGGCGCTTTAACCGGATCCCGAACCAATGGTGCACATGGGCTCCAGTATCCTGAGGGAAAAAATGGCGCATGAACCAGTGGTTGGTCACCGGCTACCATGGGACTGCATCTCCTTACGATGCTCCACTGCCTTGTGGATCAGACCTGATCGAAGGCTCCGAGTGTAGCGCCCTACGAAAACCACCTGTCTCGGTCTGGGCCTTTGGGTAGTATCACAGCCCTTCTTTTACTTTCTTCATAAAAAGTGGTTGTATCTTCCTTAACTGAAAGATCTCTTCTGATTGTACCTTTCCGTTTCCCCCACCATTGTTCTCTCTCTCTTCCTTTTTTTTTATAATTCCCCACGTCCATTACTTTTTTTTTCTTCTTTTTTTCTCTTTTCTCCTTCTCTTCAAATTATCATTGTTTTGTGTGGCGCATATATATTTGGTGCCCCCCTGTACCAATATTTATGTGTTCCAATAAAATAAATAAATAAATAAATAACAGCCCTCACACATATCAAATGAGATCTGTGTGGCGCATATGTATTTGGTGCCTACTTGTACCAATAATTATGTTAAAATAAATAAATAAATAACTTCTAGCTTAAATTCGACCAGTGGTGTACCTTGCTTGATCGAGGTTTTACATACTGATTCGTGTTGTTGAATCAATGTACCCAAATGAGATACGACTATATGACTTAATTACTGATGTAACCACTAAATGAACGACTAAGATGAGCGAATAATTTAACGGTTAAGGACCAATGGTAAACAGAATAAGAGCATCCCAAATAGGACAATTAGGTTGATGGAACTTAAGAAAAATAATGATAACCAAAGTAGATGAGATCTTATAGGTTAGACTACAGGGAATTTTAATCTAGACAGTAATTTGATAACATAAATACATGCATAAATATATATGTTAAAAAATGACTTACAACACCGGAATTGTTCATATTGTCTGGATCGATAAGAATGCGCAACATGTAACCCAAAAGGAAAGCATCACTTAGTTCTATAAATAGTGTCTTGAATATTAATCTATAGACAAACCTACCTGGATCTGGATCAGTGAGTAATTGACTTATCATAAGATTAATGAGTAATTCATCGTCTTTTCGGAACGGAGCAGTTTCTCGGAAGACATATTCACGTACAACAGAAGGCTGGTGCTCAATAAATGCCTGGAGAATTTCGAGAGCAGCTGACTTTATATCTCGATCATCAATTGCGAGCAATACTTCAGCTGTTCTTAGTGCTCCGTGTTGAAGTAAACAACTGAGAAAACTTTCTTTTTGATCTGTCTGGATGGAAATATTACAAAATTCCTTTACAAAGAGCGATAGGTCTCTGCGATGAGTCAGATCTGTATCCGCCGCTTTCAAACGTGTAAAAAGTCGACACATAAACTCTTCATCTTCCTGAAGAGCCCGAATAATCTCCATCTTGTTTATAGAAACAAATGCTTTAAGTTGGGAAAGAGTGTGTTCGTCGAATAAACAAGGAGGTGGGAGACAGCAGTCTTGTATGTACTGAACACGATATGTTTGATGTATTTTTGTTACTAAATCTGTATTATGCAAAGGCAAAACTTCTTTGAAAGTAGCCTTATTTCTGAGAAAATCACGATGTTTAGTGCGCCCAGAAGGATTGTATTCTAAAATACCAATCACATCCAACAGCATATCATCAGCGAATAAATTTTCATAAAGGCTATGTTTGTTTACCAATATAAGTTGTCGCATTATTTCGTAAAGATGATGCAACGATTCCATATCTTCCAGATCTTCTGCTTTGTGAAAGACATCGACTAACTGATGGAGATAATTAGTCGACTCTAAAAAGGCCACCAATCGCTCGCGTTTCGGAGGTGATGCGACAGCTTGACTAACAAGGTCAACAACTTCTTCAAGACGGCTCAGTTCACAAGGTGGAAGACTAAGAGGTTGAATACTTTGCATCATTGTAGGTGTATACCCATCCGTGTCATCAACGTCATCTGACTCGTCAACAACCTCTTGAGTAATCTCTACCGATGGATCCTTACCCTGTACAGCACAAATTTTTTCCCATACATCATCACAACCAACTTTTTCTTGGAAAGATAGAGCTAAATCCATATTTTCACCTTCTGACCAAACAATTAGTGTTTCTTGCTGCTTTTGATACGCTGTATCTGGCTGTATTTTTGACTCAAGAAGATAAGACCCATCTGTCTCTGAAATCACTACTAGAGCCATGTTCTCCTGCTCAGTATACAATGCTGACACGTGACCAGTGCCCTTATCATCCCATTGCCGTTCATCATTTAACATGTACAACTTTACTCGACGACGTGTGCTAGCTTCGGAAGATCCCATATCTAGAATGAATCAAAACATTAAAATAAGTTAACAATGAAAATTATACTAGTTAGTAAACATACTTTAAATTCCGTTTTAAAATTTAGTGCTAAGAGGTGGATTAGTTAACATTCGAGGAAAGGGCTATGATATACTGACACAAATTTCTGGGACATTTTGTTATCTACAGTAAACCTGATGATTGCATGAAACGGACCATTATGATGCTTGCTTGGACACGAATTTTTCCATAGGTTGTGCGGTTGTACGAGCACAGCATAACCATTAATTTAAAGAAACAATATGATCAGATGTTGGAGAAAACTAATCTTGATCTACACCGGAATGAAGGAACATTGTACTTACCACAAATAAGCGTAAATTCACACGGATTACTTTACCATTAAAAATACCTTAACGTTTAGAACTAAATTATTGTAAACATAATTTATGTTTATGTATTCAGATGAAAATTAACTGCGACCATTATAGATTGTACGATGATCTCTCACCAGGAGGTTCACTTATCGACCTGGTATATACAGACAGCAGCCCTGTCCGATAACTCCGCCTGGAGTCTCTCCGGGGGCTACTGCCGGTCCCAAGCCCGGATAAAGGAGGAGGGCTGAGCATGGGGTTAGCGACCCCATTCCGTAGAAAACTAACTCGCCAAAAAAACGCTAACCAGAAAAAAATATTCAAACCATCTAAAGTCTGCCCTGGGATTCAGGTCTTCATTTAGAAGAGTTATGACGGCTCATGATGAAAGTCGAGTTTCTTCGGAAGTCACGAGGCAGCATACACAAAACCACATGGACTTCACCGGATCACACTACGCAAAACCAAATCGACCATGGAGGATGCGAAAACCAAGAGAGAAGCTGATATAGCATCAGATCATCACTTGCTCGTCGCCAAGATGAAATTGAAGCTCAAGAAGCACTGCACAACGGGGCGAACAATATCACAAAAGTTTGACACGGCTCTTCTTCGAGATACTGACAAACTCAACAAATTCAAAATAGCCCTCAGCAATAAGTTCCAGGCCCTTCATGATCTACTTAATGGAGAAGGAACTACTATGGAGAGCAACTGGAAAGGGATAAAAATGGCAATCACTTCAACATATCATGAGGTTCTGGACCACAAGAAGCACCATCACAAGGATTGGATCACGGTCGATACACTGGATAAGATTTAAGAAAGGAGGAACAAGAAGACAGCAATCAATACCAGCCGAACAAGAGCAGAAAAGCCAAGGCACAAGCTGAATACACAGAAGTAAACAAGCAAGTGAAGAGGAGCATCAAAACCGATAAACGTAAATATGTGAAATACTTAGCAGTGACGGTGGAAAAGGCTGCAAGAGAAGGAAACATACGACAATCCTATGACACAACAACGAAACTCTCTGTGGATCACCGTAAACCAGAACGACCAGTGAAAAGCAAGGAAGGTAAGGTAATCACCAACATTGAAGAACAACGAAACAGGTGGGTAGAACACATCCAAGAACTCTTGAATCGACCAGCCCCACTGAACCCACTTTACACCGAAGCACCACTCACGGACCTCCCAATCGATGTTGGCCCACCAACAATTGAAGAGATCAGAATGGCTATCAGATAAATCAAGTGTGGCAAAGCAGCAGGACCAGACAACATTCCAGCAGAGGCACTGAAAGCAGATTTGGAGGTAACTGCAAGAATACTCCACATTCTCTTCATAAAGATTTGGGATGAGGAACAGGTACCAAAAGACTGGAAAGTAGGACTTCTAGTCAAAGTACCAAAGAAAGGCGATCTCAGCAACTGTGATAACTACAGGGGAATCACTCTTCTCTCAATACCAGGAAAAGTCTTCAACATGGTATTCTTAAACAGGATGAAGGACTCCGTAGACGTACAACTTTGCGACCAACATGTTGGATTCCGTAAGGATAGATCGTATACAGACCAAATCGCAACTCTACGGATCATTGTGGAACAATCAATTGAATGGAATTCATCGCTCTACATCAACTTTATTGACTATGAAAAAGCATTTGACAGCGTGGACAGAACAACCCTATGGAAGCTTCTTCGACACTACGGCGTGCCTCACAAGATAGTCAATATCATACGGAATACTTATGAGGGATTAAACTGTAAAATCGTGCATGAAGGACAGTTGACAAACTCCTTCGAAGTAAAGACCGGTGTCAGGCAAGGTTGCTTACTCTCAACCTTTCTCTTTCTCCCGGAGATCGACTGGATCATGAAGACGTCAACACCTGAAGGGAAGCATGGGATACAATGGACATCTAGGATGCACTTGGATGATCTAAACTTCTCAGATGATCTGGCTCTTCTATCGCAAACGCAACAACAAATGCAGAAGACGACTAATGTAGCAGCAGTAGGCCTCAATATACACAAAGGGAAAAGCAAGATTCTCCGATACAACACAGCATGCACCAATCCAATCATAATTGACGGAGATTCGGAAGATGTAAAAACATTTACATATTTGGGCAGCATTATTGATGAACACGGTGGATCTGATGCAGATGTGAAGGCGCGAATCGAAAAAGCAAGAGAAGCATATCTACAACTGAAGAACATCTGGAACTCAAAAGAATTGGCAAGCAACACGAAGGTCAGAATTTTCAATACAAATGTGAAGACAGTTCTACTGTATGGGGCGGAAACCTGGAGAACTACCACTAGCATCAACCAGAAGATACAGGTGTTTATTAACAGTTGTCTACTCAAAATACTTTGGATCCGTTGACCGGACATTATCAGCAACAAACTACTGTGAAGAGAAAAAACTAGATCCCACAGGAGGAATAAGCGCTAAAAGTGGATAGTACACACATTGTGGAAAGCACCTATTATTTTATCTGAACACATAAATATTGGTACAGGGGGGCACCAAATATATATGCGCCACACAAAACAATGAGAATTTAAAGAGAAGGGAAAAAGAAAGGTAAGGAACGTAGGGAATATCTATACTAAAAAAAGAACAAAAATGGGGGAAACAAAAAGGCAAAATCGAGAGAAATCTTTCAGTTAAGGAAGAAGCAACCGCTTTTTACGAAGAAAGTAAAAGAAGGTTACAGCAGGATCGCCACTGGCTTCTATTCTGAGCCATTTCTGATAACGTCTCTAGCCACTGTGTTACATCGTCTCTCGGACCCCAGCCAGGGAGTCGTGAAGGACCAACACAAGCTAGCCCTTTGCAGCTTTCTTTCATACCACGACACCATGTCATATACTGACCACCTCTCCGCTTTTTCCAACCAGTCCCAGAGTCGGCAAATAATGCACGACGTGGAATTCTCTGGGACGACATTCGTAGAACATGTCCAAGCCACTGAAGTCGGCGTTTCAAGATGGTGACACCAATTGCATTATCGTCTCTGTGCCCGAATACACGATGCCGAACCTCTGCATTACTGACATGGTGTTGCCACTGGATGCCAGCAATCCTTCGGAGACAACGATGATCGAACACAGAGTCGTCTAACATCCTCAACTCGGAGAGGCCAGATTTCACAAGCATAGAGCAAAACTGCTCTCACCGACGCGTTGTAGATCCGACCTTTTACAGCCAGACTAACATCACGAAGGCGCCAAAGATGGCCCAGATTGGCATAAGCCGCTCTGGCTTTCACTATACGTGCATTGATCTCATCACTCACACCACCACCAGCACTTATGCAGCTACCTAGATACACGAACTTCTCGACTACTTCAATCTGCTCACCATCCAGAGTGAGTACAGGATTAGAATCCTGCCAGTCTTGTAGAAGTACTTTGCACTTCGAAGGTGCAAAGCACATACCATACCTACGGACACTGATTGCCAACTGATTAAGTGCGGATTGCATGACTTGGGCATTCTCGCACAGTAAGACAATATCATCCGCATACTCAAGGCCGAGAAGTCTTTCTCCAGGCAACAGATCCACACCACCATTACTTACATCCATCAGAGCTGTTTCCAGCATGTCATCGATGGCAAAGTTGAAGAGGAATGGTCAGATTGGGCAACCCTGTCTAACCCCACTGCTTGAATGGAACAATGGAGAAAGGTGGTTGTATGCCCTCACTCTGCCTGAGGTGTTTGTATATAGGGCTTTTAGGATGTTAATAAACTTCTCAGGCACACCCTTCTTCAATAGACAATCCCAGAGAACAGTCTTATTCAACGAATCGAAGGCAGCCCTGATGTCAAGAAACACTACGATTGTTGGCCTTTGATAAGTAAGACGGTGTTCTAACATTTGGCGGAGGGTGAAGATATGATCAATACATCCTCGTCCAGAACGAAACCCAGCCTGCTCCTCGCGAGTTAATCTTTCTCGGGTTTTGAACAACCTACGAAGTATAACGGAAGCCAATAGCATGGACGCAATCGGAAGTAGATTTATCCCCCGATAGTTGTTACAGGAACGACTTGAACCCTTTTTAAAGATAGGGACAACTATCGACTTATTCCATGACGTTGGTACACTCTCTAGTTCCCAGACCTTTGTAAACGTCGTCAGTCCCTTAGTCAGAAAGTCACCACCATCTTTAAAAAGAGCCATAGGTAAGTCATCTGGGCCCTGTGATTTGTAACGTTTCAAGAGTTGGAGTTCCTTGCGGACTTCCGCCTCATTTGGTGGATCATTCGTCACCCATAAAAACAAATAGCAAAAGTAAAATTTCAATAAGGCCAACTCACTGCCTTCTCGTGGCGGGGGTGTTTTTTACAAAAATGAGAGGACGAAAAGCGAATGTCCGGCGCTTTAACCGGACCCCAATTCTATGGTGCACATGGGCTCCAGTATCCTGAAGGAACAAATGGCGTATGAACCAATCGTTGGTCATCGGCTTCCATGGGACTGAGTCTCCCTACGATGCTCCACTGCCTTGTGGGTTAGACCTTTAGGTCAAAGGCTCGGGGTGTGGATCCTTAAGAAAACCACCTGCTTCGGTTTGGGCACCCGGGCAGTATCACAACCCTCACACAAATCAATTGAGATTCGTGTGGCGCATATGTACTTGGTGCCTCCCTGTACCTATACTTATGTGTTAAAATAATAATAATAATCATTCGTCACCGGCCATGGAGAGTATTTCGACCCCCCATTCTCGGGGGGAAAGCACCTAACTGTATTACAATACAAGCTATTAATGGAATCCTCAAGGCCAAAGGAAAAGAGGAGGACCAAAGAACACATTACGCCGAGAAATGGAGATAGACATGAGAAAAATGAACAAGAATTGGATGGAACTAGAGAAAGCACAGGCCAGTGGGTTGGAGAATGCTGGTCGGCAGCCTATGCTCTATTGGGAGTAACAGGCATAAGTAAGTAAGCCCTGTCCGATACTAAAAACGCAGTTAACTAAATGCCTTAGGTAACAAAGTAATAACTCTTGGGGTCTGTGTTTCCTATACGCAAAAACTTTAAAATTGGCCAGTATCAATGCCCAGTTTGACCATTGGGAGTGAAATAATCATCTTGAAGGTCTAATCATCCCTGGTGGTCCAGTGACTGACAAAATCATCTCTTTTGTTAATTAGCACCAAATTTGATACAGATAAATTTGACTGTTCAGCAAACGGAGAGTAGTATGTATCATTTTGCTATACAACTGAGAAATATGACCTATGGAAATGGACGACCTTCGTAGGTTGTCAGTTTTCCACAACAAATGTTTATGTATCGAGTAATTCGTGCCATAAAGCGGAGTTTAATCGCTAACGCAATTAACTTTCAACCATTAGTTTGCAGGTTAGAATCTTGTTTCGCCTACTTTAGTCTGATGTGGTGCGACAGTTTAAATCGACATACCGTTGGCCGTAAGTAGTTTGGATGTTTCATAAAGGTGGCCATAGTACTTCCAGACCTGCACGCCTATATTGAACAAAACTGAATAAATACACTCAACTAGCTTGGTTGTAATCTATTCTTGCTCCTATTAACCATAAACTACATGAATGCCTTGGTCATGATTTAGGCCAATAATGACTTAGATGACGAAGTATCAAGATTAAGTGATAACTGCATGATACATTGAAAATCCTTACAATATCAACTCTAACTCAATCAAGACTTATTCTTGAAATGACCATTTTGGTTTATTGTTCCTATGGGAAACTTTATTACATTTATCTGATAGGTCAGTCAGCTGAAACGTAGGACCAGGCACATATATGCATCGGTCCAAGTTGCCACGTCGCATTAGCACAACAAGATGAACACCGGATTCATAAAAGTGTTTAATTCAGTGGTGGTAATATATAAAAGAAAACTGCATATAAGGAGATAGTACAGGAAGAAAGAATTAGTTAGTAGAAAGAAAGATATGAAGTGATTTTAATCTCTTAGTTTAAGGGAAGACGGATAGTGTATACAGCTACGTCATTGTGATCGATTCTAAGCCGTCACCAAGAGTCTCCAACCATTGCTTACGATAGTCACGCGGACCCCAACCAAGTAGTCTGCATCTGCCAATATGGCTTAGACCAGAAGTTAGTGACTTCAAGCACTGATGCCACGTTTTGGTTTGGTCGCCCCTAACTTTCTTCCATTCATCCTTAACACCGGTTAGCATTGCGCGTCGTGGTAAACGATGTCCAGTCATACGTAACACGTGGCCCAACCATCTCAGTCGATGAAGATTCACAACCTGACCAACTGATTCACCATCATTCCCTAATACACTGCATCTAACCTTACTAATACCTACCCGGTGATCCCAGCTGATGCGAGCAATATTTCTGAGACATCTGTGATCGAGTACTAGTAGCTTATGAGTATCTTCTACTCTTAGAGGCCATGTTTCGCAGCCGTATAGTAGAACGGAACGAACTGTCGCGCAGTATACTCGTCCCTTAATTGATAGACGGATGTTTCGTCTTCGCCATAAGTGACGTAAGTTGGCAAAGGCCAAGCGAGCTTTTCGAATCCGTGCTGAGATTTCGTTAGACAACAACCCATTAGGCTTGATCAGACTTCCGAGATAAGTGAAGTTGTCAACGAGTTCGACTACTTCACTCCCTATTCTTAGTTCAGGTGTTGACGCAGACCAGTCCTGAAGCAACACCTTGCATTTAGAGGGGGGAGAAGCGCATCCCAAACATTTTGGCATTGTTGCTCAGTGCTATCAAACGACTCCGCATTTTATCAGCGTCTTCACCGAACAGGACTATGTCATCTGCGTATTCTAAGTCGATAAGTGGACCTCCTGGAAAGAGATCGATACCTGAAAATTCAGTCGACGAGAACGTTATTTCCAGCAGTGGGTCTATGATGAAATTAAACAGAAATAGATATAGTGGACAGACGTGACGGACACCACTCGGGGTTACGAAATCAGATGACAGTTTGTTGGTAGTGTTCAAGTAAACAACCTTCACAAGGTTTATGTACTTCTAAGAATCGCCTTTCAACGATAGACACTGCTACAGAACCTCTCGGTCCAGAGTCAAATTCTGCTTTTAAGTCAAGAAAAATCACCACTGTCGGACGCCGATAAGCATGCCTGTGTTTTAGAACCTGATTAATGGTGAATGTGGTCTATGCATCCACGACCAGGTCTGAAGCCAGCTTGATTCTCTCATGTTTGCAGTTCATGAGTCTTAGTTAGGCGTCCGATAATTATCGAGCCTAGTATTTTAGATGCCATATTAGTTAAACTAATCCCTCTATGGTTGTCACAGGATGATTTTGACCCTTTCTTATATATTGGGACGATAAGTGATTGTGACTAGTCAGAGGGGTGTTCCGCCCATGGTTCTAAACGTCTGGACTGGAAGCAGATAAGAACGTCGTCTTTTTCCGAGATAGTCTCACTTACACTTGATTTCTTAATTGTAGTTTCTTTTATTAGTCTGAAAAGCTGTCTTGTGTTACCTACAGCCGTCGCCTTTTCCATCTGTTTTGCTTTCGTTACCCACCACTGCTCATAGTCGTTCCTTGGACTTTTGGTTAACCTAGATCTGATTTGTTTTCGCACTTCATCGTGTTCAGAGCGTGATGGGATGAGTTTACGAGAATCCATCTGTGCAATAGACTTAGTAGAAATCCATTAGCATTTTGTGACCGTCTGGTTTAAATCATCAATAGATGTCACTGCTGTTTCCATATCTGTTCGTATGTGTTTGCAAGCAACATCTGGGTCAGCCTCGTTTTCAGAACTAGCTAAGTGTGACCTCAGTTGTTCCTGGAATCGACTTTCGGCTTTCTCATCACTCAATTAAATTCTAATGGGTTTCCTTAGTGTGTCATTTCTGCATCCAGTGAGGCGCTTGCAGATGCGTGCCCGTATTAGAGCATTCTGGGAGTCCAAGCAGGTACTTCAGAATGAGCGACAATCTTTTATCGACCCTCTCCAACGATGACTGATGGCAATATCGTCTATTTCAGTCCATCATTGATTTGGTTCAGATGGTCGCCATGTTAAATGGTGTCTCTCTTTATGCTTAAAATTTGTGTTTGCTAAAAATAAACGGTTGTCTGAGCACAGTTGCAGCAGACGATCACCGATCAAGTGAATGACCATACTAGGATCCTGTATGTGTGTTTCGGAGACAGAATACATCAATGGTACAAGGTTCTAAGGTTTTAGTCAAGGAGGCCTGCTGACCGATTTGACATAGTGTGCGTACGTTGAAGGCTCCAATGTGTAGTTTGGAGCGAGGTTTCATTAGAGCTGGGACAGTTTTGCGCACTAGAATTGTTGGCTATGGTGACACTTGTGGAGGAATCCAAAAGAGGAAGTTTAGTGTAGAAAGTCGATGTAGGAGGAATAATAGGAATTGAAGAGGGAAGTTGATTATGAATACAGTGGTCTTGAGTGCTGTTAGAGGTATGAGGGCGGTTATCACTTCCCGGTTACCCACACAGTGGAATAGTTCTTCTGGATGTACCTGAAAGGGAAATTGGATTAGAGGCGGTCTTAGTGACCTGAGAGCGTGACCGCAGTGCCCAAGGGACAGCTGCTTGAGGTCGGTCACACACGACCTTTTTATGAGTAGTTTTTGTGTTAGCTCCGTACTTGTTGAGACCTTACCGCCGGAGACGGATATCCGTGGGATAAGGCGAGGTGTGCATTTTAGGGTCGACCTTTTCTAACCCCACCCCTCCTTGTGGGAAGGCAGCATCGCTGTTATGCTGGTTGTCTGAAGGAAACACCTTACTGCTGTTACACCTCTGTACAGTCAGCAGTACGACTTCGCCTTCGGACCTTGGATTTGTTGCTTTTAGTCTTACCGCTCTTCAACTAACCTGTCTGGCATGGTAGGACCTTGAGGAAAGGTTGTTCCGGCCAGTATAGCTCAGTTGCTTCATCACGACAGGCAAGCCCGACCACCACATCAAGGTAGCAACAACAGTCGGGTAACTGATGGGTCATAGGTCAGACTACTGAAAATATGCTTATTTAGTGTTCCTAGTTTTTAAATTTCACATTCTAAGGACCTTTACTTATCAATTTTTGGATGAAATACTTCATGATATCAGATGCAAACCACCTAAACTTATGAGCGGGTTAAAAAGGTTATCAGACTGGGATCTCTTGCCAGTGACCTGTCAGGAAAATAATAAACCATGAGGCTTACTACAATTAAAATACGTCTATGTTATGTTGGTTTACACGCAAGGCGATACAGACCGTTTACACGGGAATAAAGTGGGCTCAGACGTATGATTTATGTAGTTAGTAATTCATTCCATATAGTGAATTTAAACACACTTAGGTTTGGGAATGGTCTCAGAAAATACTACCGTGCATTATGTGGTACACGATTACCAAATCAGACGACTGATAGATATGTCATCAACGTCGAGCCTGGCATGGAAGTTTTGTCACAACCCATTAGCACAATATGAAATAAACAAGACGAATTTTAAAAGACATAGGAATAACGTAGTAGCAATGATAGTGATAAACGCTAAACATCAGGAATATGGTTTGAAAATGTATTTATGAGGGAATAATGGAACCCAAGAATGGGTACATCTGAATCATTGCGCACAGTTTCTAGCCGTGTCACGAGTCTTCAACCACTGATTGGAACTATTACACGGACCCCAATCAGATGGTTTACCCCTACCTACACAAGGTTCAGTTCAACAGCCGATGACCTAATGGACTAATGTCTTGTCTTCGTTAGGTCGCCACTAACCATCTACCCCACTCCTACATCAAACAACACTGGGCGTCGAGGAAGGCGGTGGTAGGACACACGTACCACACATTTCAATTAGTCGAAGATTTTTTACTCCAATCAATCCACCGTCTTTACCTAGTGCTCTAGGACCCATTTCAGCATTGCTCACTTGGTTAGTACACGTAACGTGAGCAATGTTTCGAAGACACCTATGTACGAAAACCTTCGGCCTATGCATGTGTTCTGCTTTTATAGACCATGATTCATAGCCACAGCCAGGTCCAAAAACAGCCAGCTTCGTTTACCGAGGTTTGCTCTACGCGGACCCAGGTTAGACGTCGGATGATTATCGAGGCTAATATTTTGTACTAGTCAAACTGATTATTTTGTGGTTATCACTAGAAGATGTACATCCTTTCTTATAAACAAGCGATTAGCGGTCGAGACCAGAAAGGCATTATTACGCTCATCTGTCGAACTCTAGACAGTACCAGCCAACTTAGCTTATTAGACCGGACCACAACTCTCGAATGTTTTCCGGCTTAATTCATCGGCTTCCGCTGTTCTTTCTTGGTGAAGATTGCCTATAGCCCTTTTGACCTTACAGAGATATGGGGGACGGGTCCTTTTTTAGCTTCGATTGTTCGGGGATAGTAGGTAACTGCGAGAAGGTTGAACTGTTTCTTAGAGTGACCTGCCCATCGATCTAATTTCCTGGATTGAGAATGAATGACTACTTCATCGTTTATTATGAGACAGCCGACGTCTTAATATTTATCACCTCGACGAATGTCGCTGTGTGCTTTAACTCAATATGATATTTGGGAAGCATATACACCTGCTAAAACCAAGAAACGACACATCTGGATACTTACTAAAGGTCTCGTCAGTTACAATCAACGTAGAGCCTGTTATAGGCGTAAGTTAGACCAAGACCAAGTACTACAAGTGTGGTAGGAAATTAATAAGATTTGTAATGGTTGTGGAATTTTAACTACTTGATTCGGGTGTTGCGCTTTGCTACACAGATCCGCACACACATTTAAACAGAAACAAAAATAAATACTCATCATTTAAGTCTTCAAAAAGACCAAGGAAAAACTCACAGGGGCCGTATTCTAATAATTAAAGACAAACCATTGACAGCACACCACTCAGTTGGTGTCTCGATTTTACTCATTTAGTAATATCAACGGTAAGTTAACACAACGAACTGTCATGTTTCCTAAGCGCGAGATCTCAACGACGTATCTCACCCAAGTTTGTCTACGAATTCCCACTGTTCAGAGACACTACCCAAATTGTCTACCACCTGTGAGGAAAAGGGGGATATATCGACAACATTTAAATCACGAGTGGGAAATAGACCTTTTCCTTTTGTTATCCCAAAGGTCGCCTAAATTTCTCAAAACCCCGCTTTTACATTCCCATTATTGGTTAATGGGGAGCAGGCTAAAAATTGAAAACCATTGACAGATATAAAATGCATATAATAGCAAAGAAAACAACTGTGACCAGTTTAAAAATGCTGCAAAAACTATAAATTGGAATTATGACACAAAACCAATAAAAAAAACAGAGAGATATATTTTGCCAGAGATTTGGGTGATATTTGAAGAAACAACTCTGAAGTGAATATCCCTTATCGTACATATCTCTGGAATTTAATAACAAACTTATCGACATCCAACTTATGTAAGGACTAAAACTAGCCGGCTTACGTTATTACTTTCAAAACCAGATTATAGCCACCCAGCGATATATCAAAATCCGATACCTCTAAAATGCTGCCATTTAGCGAAATGACACAACAAAACAAGGCGCACATGTATTAACAAGAGTCAAATTTGTGTGGAGAGAATCATTAAGGTTTTATTTTAAAAGTTATAAGGAACCAATCAGACGTCTAACCTTGTTATACAGCTTTGTTGAGTGAAAGAACCGTACATTTAGCTCATCATAATCTTTATCCAAGTTGTAGAAAATGGTATATAATATGTTCACTAACCATCGTGGTAGGTTGACTCACCTCATTTCAATTAATCCTTTTAGGTAGGGGTAAATTTCACTTTTTCCCAAGTTACATAATGCCTTGTGAGTTCCCCATGGGTTCAACACTACAGCCTCTTCTCTTTTGAGTTTATATAAACGATCTTCCTCAGCAACTATTTTCTGAGTTATCACTTTCTGCGAACGATCTTAAACTTTGGAAATACGTTTGAAACCAAGATGATAAGCTAACACTTCACGATGATCTGACTCGGCTTCAAAGTTTGGTAGATAAAAATAGACTTTCTTCAATAGTTGTATTCGACCCCTCCCTCACTATGAAGGGATAATATTGCGTAGGAACGTATTTAAGGGCGAGACACGAAATCAGTTTTGGTACTCACATTCAAGACACATGATTAGTGCTTCAAATCACTAAACCTTTACCAATTAGAGTATATACGTCTCAGAGGCGACCTTCTGATGACATACACTTTTTGCCTCTCGTGGAGAAGCATAGACCGCCCATCAGCATTCTCCGTAAAAATATCCTAGAAAATCCCTTACAGTTGTTCCCAATTGGTATTCATCCTTTTCATAGCTGCTTCCAATTCTAGACTCAGTAGGTTCTTTGGTCTTCCCCTTTTCTGTTTCCCTTCACGATCCCAAGTTAGTAGTTGCCTCGTTATTTAGTTTGGTGATTTCGACAATGTGTGGCCTATCCACTTCCAAAATCTCCTAATTTCTTCTTCATCTGAGAGTTGGTTTTGCTCTCTCCTACATTAGGTTGTTGCTGATGATATGCAGTCAACGGACATTGAGTACCTTGTGTAGACAACTGTTTATAAATATTTGGACATTTCTGATGATGGTTGTGGTAGTTCTCTAAGTTTCAGCCCCATACAGCGAAAGTGTCCTGACGTTTGTAATGAAGATTCTCACTTTCATATTGGTTGACAGTTGGTTTGAGTTTCATATGTTCTTCAACCGTAGGAATGCGGCCTTTGCATTCCCAATCCTTGCCTTTACGTCTGAATCAGATCCTCCTTGTTCATTAATGATACTGTTCAGTTTCGTGAAAAGTTCTACCTCTTACGGAGATTCTTCACCAAGTGTGACTGTGTTGGTGTTCCTCGTGTTGTGTCTTAGGGTATTCACTTTTCCCCTGTGTGTTGAGGCCTACTGATGCAGAGGCTGCTGCTACAATAGTTGTCTTTATCTGCATTTGTTCGTGTGTATGAGATGGAAGGGCCAGGTCATCTGCGAAGTCAAAATAGTCTAATTGATTCCGAGCTCTCCACTGTATTCCGCGCTTATCCTCAGATGTCGGGGTATTTATAATCCAGTCAACAACCAAAAAAAGAGGAGAGGTGAGAGTAGGTAGTCTTGTCTGACTCCAGTCCTTGCTTGAAATGCATCTGTCAGCTGTCCTCCATGCACAACTTTGCACTGTAGTCCGTCGTATGAATTCCGTATGATGTTGACGATCTTCTCAGGTACACCATAGTGTCGAGGAAGTTTCCACAAAATCCTTCTATCCACACTGTCGAATGCTTTATCATAGTCAAGGAGGTTGATGTTTAGTGACGAGTTCTACTTAATTGATTGTTCAGCGATGGTCCACAGTATCGCGATTCGATCTGTGCACGACCGATCCTTACGGAATCCTGTTGATCTAGAAGTTCAGCAACACTGTTAAAGACTTTCCCTGGTACTGACAGCAGTGTGACACCTCTGCAGTTTTCATATTTGCTCAGATCTTTCTCTGGAATCTTGATGAGGTGTCCTTCTTCCCATTTGGTTATTGCCTTGACTTTCTGTGTTCTTGTTCGACTGTTGTTGATTGCCATATTCTTGTTTCTCCTTCCTAAAATCCCACCCACATTTTCGATACACATCCATTCCCCCCGTCTTCGACTAACCTTATGAATATTTTTGTGATGCGGTTATGACAGATCTGGTTTTTCGTGGTGTGATTCAATCATACGCATCTAGCTTTGTGTGTGTGTGTTTGTGGTGTAATGTAGTCATTTCGTTGGATGCAAATCAACTTACAAATCTCTCAACATTCTCGTTCCTTTCCCGTAGTTAACCCATCTCGTCCCACAATATCCTCATATCCCGTGTTGTCCATTCCGACTTCGGCGTTTAGGTCTCCCGTCAAAATGTTCAGGTCTTTTCCTGAGCACTTTACTTTCATTGATTGCAGCCTCTCACAGAACTGATCATCATTGTCGTCGTTGCTGTCATTGGTGGATGCATAAGACTGGATAATATTCACTGTGATTTCATCCTTCTTTGTTTTGAAAGATGCTTTGATGATCCTGGGTCCACGAGATTTCCCCTAATTAAACGCTTTACGTGCTTCTTTAGACAGCATCAGGGCAACTCACTGAGTGTGCGCAGCGTTTTCTTCTTTGTGACAAGAGTGCAGCAGCATCACTCCCAAATCTAACATTTTCTGTCCACTTTGGATTCATTGAGTTTCACTGGATCCGATCACCGTCAAGTTGTATCTCCTAATTTTCGCAGCTATTTGATTGATCCTCCAGGTCTCCCATATTGTCCAGACGTTCCATGTACCTATGTTAATTGTTGCTGTGGTTGTTAGAAGCGGCATCGACCTCATGACTGCCGAAGAATCTGAGATAACACTATGAGGCATCATTATTATTCTAAAGAAGATCCTTCAACCTCCAAGGTAGTTTAACTTGTTTATTCTGATTAGTGTTTTTTCAGGAAAGTTGTTTATTACGGGATGGGATGGATGCCCAACTGTTCTCCTTTACTTGCGCTTGAGACTGGGAGTAGCAGTAGAAAAGATACAGGTTATGCCTTAAAGTAGCTAAACGCTCCTGAAAAAGGTTGATTGGAATAACTTCCACAGTTACCTAAGAAGCAATGATTGGAGAACTTTCTTTACTGCAAACAATACCGACACATTAACCAATATATTTCATCCCAACATCAGAAGCATCATCAACAAAATCTCACCTTTAGAATACTGTAGACCTACGTTCTCTGAAGATCTCTATATACCGATCGGTGCACGAAGACGTCTTCAAAGACATTGTACTCGACTCCACAACTTTAATGACTTTTCCTCTTTAGAAACGATGACATATATTTGTCCGAACAGAAGCAACAAGTACACAAAAAGCAGTCACACAGGAAAAACGTGCAGTCGAACTTAATAATAAATCGTCTGCACTCACCATACTCCTTCAAAATAAACTTAAAAGTTGTAAATCGAGAGGGAGCATATTCATTAAGGACAAACAAGCATACAAAGATCCTAAACATAATGCAGAACTATTTTGAGAACACTTTTGTTTCTCATTAACTAATCAAAGGCCACTAGATATATATGACCAGTCTCAGTACGTTCGTGTGAAATTATTAATGCACACTTCAACGTACAGAATATTTCTTAGGCCATTAACACACTGAAGGACCAGATGATATTCCAGCTAGCATGCTAAAACGTGGAGGTGATGATATGTGTGTTTTGCTTCTCAAACTATTTGTGATATCACTCTCTACAGCATGTTACCCTACTGCCTGGAAAACTACACATATTATCCACAAAATTAAAATAGGACATGAAGCAAATGTTGACAATTACCGGCCCATAAACATAACTTCAGTGGTATCTAGAGTGATGGAAAAAGTAGTTAAGGCGGCTGTAGTCCAACATCTACTTACTAATAATCTCATCTCCACCTCCCAGAATAGATTTCTTAGGTCCAAATCATGCGATACATGCCTAGTAGACTACCAGAATGATATAACTTTGAAAAGAGACAACAGACTCCTTGTATCAGTCCTATTCTTAGACTTTAAGAAAGCCTTTGATAAGGTCCCACATAAAAGGCTTCTCTTAGAACTAAAGTCCTTCGGAATAAACAACCCACCGTACTCATGGTTTTCTTCGTTCTTAACAGAACGTTAACAGATGGTAAAGTACAATGACTGTCATCACCTAGACCAATAACTAGTGGAGTCATCCAGGGAAGCGTATTAGGCCCACTCTTGTTTCTTATGTATATAAACGATATATGTAACACTATAACATTTGGGAAACCATACTTATATGCTGATTATCTCAAGATAGTATACAGTTATAAGCCTGAGACCCTAAACGAAAGTGTACCCCTGATCCAAAATGACCTCAATAACTTAACTATCTGGAGTGAAAAACGGCAATCACCATTTAACCTCAACAAGTGCGGGATCATGCACTTTGAAAAGCATCCCTATAAACTGCAACTTCATTTAAATAAAAGTGGAGTCCAGACACTCAAATCAGCACACGATCTGGCGATTAATTACACAGGAAGCCTGAACTTTGAAGAACATGCCTCCCCCATTATTTCTAAACGTAGACGGCATATTGGTTTCGTAATGAGAAATTTCTTCACAACAGAGGCTAAGCTTACGCTCTATAAAATATGTGTACGACCTTCCCTGGAATACTGCTCTTTTATCTTCTTTAATATGACTACCACAGACAAGATAAAAGTAGAAGACGTTCAAAGACGCTTCACACGCCAACTGCTAGGAATTAACTTGAATGCCCACTACACAGATGTAAGCACCTCTCTTTGAAACCTTTGTGGCACCGTAGGCTAAAGAATAATTTAATATTTCTCTACAAAGCGATATATGGACTCTCATTTCTAACCTCCTGCCCAACTATGATTCACGACCCAGTCTGTAGACTAAGAAACAACGCATATACACTACACACCGTAAAACACCAAAAACAAATGTGTTATAAGTTTTTTACAGTACGGTATAGTTTATTGTGGAACAGGTTGCCAATGCCTATCGTAACTGTGACACATTTATCAGATTCAGAAGGCTAATAACCCTGTTTCTAGACTCTAAAGGGCTTCAACCTTTCGTTGAACTCCCGCCTACCAATGAAGCACTTTATTATGGACCGCCTAATATCTAGACTGAACGAGAATATAACGAGCTCGACTATTACTAATATGAATACAACTAAATTACAAGACATATGGTTTGCCGTTTCCTATTATTCATTGTACATTAATCCAGGCCTAATGCTCCTAACCCTCGCTTTCAGTTCCCAAATCTCTCTACTGGTTAAATATACATTATTCTTCCTAAGTGTCATGTCGATAGAACAATGAGAAGATGGAGTTGATCTGAAAAATGTGGTGTATTTGAGCTATATATTTCGAACAATCTTGCCACACATATACTTTTCAGGGCATTTTATATGAAAATTGATAAAGCTCAATTACAAGAAAGTTCAAGTACAAACAAAAAAATAACAAAGGAAAGAGAAGGAATAAGAAATTGTCTCATAATCCTAGGCCATAGTATGACTTAAGGATTACCAAGGTAAATTCAAGGTCGCGACAAATTGTTTTTGTACACAAATTTATTTATTTTATTTATTTATTTGAACACATAAATACTGGTACAGGGAGCACCAAATATATATGCGACAAACAAAACAATTATAATTTGAAGAGAAGGAGAAAGGAGAGAGAAAAAAGTAATGAACGTGGGGAATTATAAAAAAAAAGAGAGAAAGAGAACAATGGTGGGGGAAACGGGAAGGTACAATCAGAAGAGATCTTTCAGTTAAGGAAGATACAAACACTTTTTATGAAGAAAGTAAAAGAAGGTCACAGCAGGATCGCCACTGGCTTCTATTCTGAGCCATTTCTGATAACGTCTCTAGCCACTGTGTTACATCGTCTCTCGGACCCCAGCCAGGGAGTCGTGAAGGACCAACACAAGCTAGCCCTTTGCAGCTTTCTTTCATACCACGACACCATGTCATATACTGACCACCTCTCCGCTTTTTCCAACCAGTCCCAGAGTCGGCAAATAATGCACGACGTGGAATTCTCTGGGACGACATTCGTAGAACATGTCCAAGCCACTGAAGTCGGCGTTTCAAGATGGTGACACCAATTGCATTATCGTCTCTGTGCCCGAATACACGATGCCGAACCTCTGCATTACTGACATGGTGTTGCCACTGGATGCCAGCAATCCTTCGGAGACAGCGATGATCGAACACAGAGAGTCGTCTAACATCCTCAACTCGGAGAGTCCAGATTTCACAAGCATAGAGCAAAACTGCTCTCACCGACGCGTTGTAGATCCGACGTTTTACAGCTAGACTGACATCACGAAGGCGCCAAAGATGGCCCAGATTGGCATAAGCCGCTCTGGCTTTCACTATACGTGCATTGATCTCATCACTCACGCCACCACCAGCACTTATGCAGCTACCCAGATACACGAACTTCTCGACTACTTCTATCTGCTCACCATCCAGAGTGAGTACAGGATTAGAATCCTGCCAGTCTTGTAGAAGTACTTTGCACTTCGAAGGTGCAAAGCACATACCATACCTACGGACACTGATTGCCAACTGATTAAGTGCGGATTGCATGACTTGGGCATTCTCGCACAGTAAGACAATATCATCCGCATACTCAAGGCCGAGAAGTCTTTCTCCAGGCAACAGATCCACACCACCATTACTTACATCCATCAGAGCTGTTTCCAGCATGTCATCGATGGCAAAGTTGAAGAGGAATGGTCAGATTGGGCAACCCTGTCTAACCCCACTGCTTGAATGGAACAATGGAGAAAGGTGGTTGTATGCCCTCACTCTGCCTGAGGTGTTTGTATATAGGGCTTTTAGGATGTTAATAAACTTCTCAGGGTGAAGATATAATCAATACATCCTCGACCAGAACGAAACCCAGCCTGCTCCTCGCGAGTCAATCTTTCTCGGGTTTTGAACAACCTACGAAGTATAACGGAAGCCAATAGCTTGGACGTTATCGGAAGTAGATTTATCCCCCGATAGTTGTTACATGAACGACTTGAACCCTTTTTAAAGATAGGGACAACTATCGACTCATTCCATGACGTTGGTACACTCTCTAGTTCCCAGACCTTTGTAAACAACGTCGTCAGTCCCTTAGTCAGAAAGTCACCACCATCTATAAAAAGAGCCATAGGTAAGTCATCTGGGCCCTGTGATTTGTAACGTTTCAAGAGTTGGAGTTCCTTGCGGACTTCCGCCTCATTTGGTGGATCATTCGTCACCGGCCATGGAGGGCAGGACAGTCTGACCGATGTTGCCGGAGCAGCAGGCCAGTTGAACTGCCCTTCGAAGAATTCTGCTTATCGTCCAAGACGTCGATGGATGTTAGTGATTGGCGTTCCGTCATCCTCGCAGATTGTTTCGCTCACACCAGACTTCTTGTTGCCAGTGGCTCGGATGAGTTGGAAGAGCTTCCGGTAATTACCAGATGCAGCTGCTGCTTCCAACTCACTGGCACGCTCCGACCACCAGGCTTCTCGGTCCTTACGCAAGCTTTGCCCAATTTCAGTGTGTAACATTCTTCGTTTGTGGTCGTACTCACGGTCACCCGGAGTAGACCGACGGGCTTCAATGAGTTTTAGGGAACCAGAAGAAACCCAGTGCTTGTAAGCGGGACGTTTCGCGAACCCGCAACTGACTTTACCCGCCATTTTCATGGCGTCATGCAATTGCAACCAATGCTCATCTATACTTTTCGGTGGAATGCTAGCTAGCCTAGAAGCTAGCTCGGTTCGGTACTTACTAGCAACAGAAGTTGCAACCAGCTTGCTAACATCAATCCTTTGGTGGCGATCACTTCGTCGGCCACTGCAAATTAAGGTGAGATTGGCGCAGACCAGAGCATGATCAGATTCCAGATAGGTACTCCAAAAGGAGCGGCAGTCTTGTACACAACCACACCAGCGGTAGATGATCGCGATGTGATCAATCTGAGTCCAGGCTTGAGATGCAGATTGAGGACGACAGGTGGCATATCGGCGATGGCTGTGCCGAAAGTTAGTGCTAGCCAAAAACAGGTTGTGGTCTGTGCATAGTTGCAGTAGACGTTCCCCGTTATCTGTCCTGCTACCAACAAGTTACCATCGGCCACCTAAACGACTCTCTTCTGTGTCTAGACGCCCGACCTGAACATTCAAGTCTCCGGCTAGTACTACAATATCTGTCGAACGCACTTTCTGGAGAAGAACAGTTAACTGGTGGTGGAACTCGTCCTTGATTGCATCCGGGCTGCAATCTGTCAGGGCATAGGCGGAGATGACGAAAAGACATCGTTTCTCACGCCGATTTCTTCTCACTTTGATGGAACTTTCTAATTTGACAGCACATAACCGACTGTTAATGGGGATCCAGTCGACTAGTGCTGCCTCAGCTCTTGCGCTTAGTGCGACACCAACGCCAGCAAGGCCAGACAAAGATGCCACAGGGTCTCCGGATAAACGCACATAGAACAAGCTTTTTGAAGAGGCAGATGGAGAGGAAACTTGTAGTACTTCACCAGAGTCTTGAATACGGGTCTCGGATAGACAACAAACGTCGATATTCAGAATTTCCAAAGACATAGCCAGCCCTACCTGTTGTCCGATCTGTATAAGTGTGCGAACGTTGAAGGCAGCCAGTTTGACTGGTGCACGTGGTTTCAGAAAAACTGCTTCAGTACTCATATTCGATGGTAACATACAATTTTCAACCAGGCAGTGACACGAGAACGTTTATATAGAGCCGAATGTCCACCATAGGCGAGCTTCTGTATAAGTCGAAAAATAAGGATAGACAGAGTGGGAATGAAAGAGAGTGAGTAAATGACGTGGTAATAAAAATAATAATTGTTATATCTAGAAATGGTTGATTTACTTGAGATAACGCGTACAACTGAACACACGAACGCCCAAACCCTTCCAAGTCGCAAAGAGAAGACAGAAGACTAGTGAAAGGAATGTTATTCCAAACAGTGTCAATTATGGGTACAAATTGTCAGGTGTTTATAGTTTTAGTAAGAACAAAAATCATCATTATAGTCCTCCAATCCGCATACAGGGGGTTATTAGCCTTGTTCAATCGGGAAGCTACACGTAGGGATTCTAGAATATCCTTCCTAACGGTGATTGGATGGAATATCTTCGGCTCCTTCTGAGCCTCTTATAGCTTCCTCGAGTTCACCCGTGGTCCGTCGTCACAATAATAGTAATAGTACCAGTCATTTCAATGTTAGTCGGAGAGAAACGAATATTTTCCATAAGCAGATAGTTCATCTCGGTTTTAGTGTGTGGGCTGAGATACTGCCCGGGTGCCCAAACCGAAGCAGGTGGTTTTCTTAAGGAGCCACACCCCGAGCCTTTGACCTAAAGGTCTAACCCACAAGGCAGTGGAGCATCGTAAGGAGACTCAGTCCCATGGAAGCCGATGACCAATAATTGGTTCATACGCCATTTGTTCCTTCAGGATACTGGAGCCCATGTGCACCATAGAATTGGCATGCGGTTATAGAGCCGGACATTCGCTTTTCGTCCTCTCATTTTCGTAAACAACACCCGCGCCACGAGAAGGCAGTGAGTAGGACTTCCCTGGCATAGGCTGTATACGCGTGGCCGTGTGAGAGTATTTCGAGAGGGAGGGCGAACCCTCCCCACTCTCGGCCATACCAGGGCATTTGGGGGCTTTGTACACATAAGGGGGTATTAAATTTACGAGATATATTATTATTATTATTAAATGATATGAAAGAGTACAAAATTTTAAAATTCTTAGGGTAGGAAAAATAAAACATTGAGCAACTTACAAGACTTTATGACCAATTTTGAGCTTCCTATGATCGGCCTTAGTATATCAGCATCCATAAGATCAGTAAGCTATCTGTCTACTTGCAATAGATAAAATGGACATGACACTTAAATTTAAAGCAATTAGGGAGGAGTAATCGAGCAATTCAATCAAGGGTCAATGAACATGTGCCCAAATGGCTTCAAAATCAATGTGTGTCGAACGACCCGATTAACGTGGGACGTAGAAAACCAGCGTCATCGATAGCGAAACATATAATTGAAACGGGGCACAAAATTGACATTATTACAGCTTTTAAAACGTTGTATAGAAACTGTCATGGACTAATTCTTAAGTTTATTGAAGCCTTGACTATTCGTAAATTTAATACCCCCTTATGTGTACAAAGCCCCCAAATGCCCTGGTATGGCCGAGAGTGGGGAGGGTTCGCCCTCCCTCTCGAAATACTCTCACACGGCCACGCGTATACAGCCTATGCCAGGGAAGTCCTACTCACTGCCTTCTCGTGGCGCGGGTGTTGTTTACGAAAATGAGAGGACGAAAAGCGAATGTCCGGCTCTATAACCGCATGCCAATTCTATGGTGCACATGGGCTCCAGTATCCTGAAGGAACAAATGGCGCATCAACCAATTATTGGTCATCGGCTTCCATGGGACTGAGTCTCCTTACGATGCTCCACTGCCTTGTGGGTTAGACCTTTAGGTCAAAGGCTCGGGGTGTGGCCCCTTAAGAAAACCACCTGCTTCGGTTTGGGCACCCGGGCAGTATCTCAGCCCACACACTAAAACCGAGATGAACTATCTGCTTATGGAAAATATTCGTTTCTCTCCGACTAACATTGAAATGACTGGTACTATTACTATTATTGTGACGACGGACCACGGGTGAACTCGAGGAAGCTATAAGAGGCTCAGAAGGAGCCGAAGATATTCCATCCAATCACCGTTAGGAAGGATATTCTAGAATCCCTACGTGTAGCTTCCCGATTGAACAAGGCTAATAACCCCCTGTATGCGGATTGGAGGACTATAATGATGATTTTTGTTCTTACTAAAACTATAAACACCTGATAATTTGTACCCATAATTGACACTGTTTGGAATAACATTCCTTTCACTAGTCTTCTGTCTTCTCTTTGCGACTTGGAAGGGTTTGGGCGTTCGTGTGTTCAGTTGTACGCGTTATCTCAAGTAAATCAACCATTTCTAGATATAACAATTATTATTTTTATTACCACGTCATTTACTCACTCTCTTTCATTCCCACTCTGTCTATCCTTATTTTTCGACTTATACAGAAGCTCGCCTATGGTGGACATTCGGCTCTATATAAACGTTCTCGTGTCACTGCCTGGTTGAAAATTGTATGTTACCATCGAATATGAGTACTGAAGCAGTTTTTCTGAAACCACGTGCACCAGTCAAACTGGCTGCCTTCAACGTTCGCACACTTATACAGATCGGACAACATGTAGGGCTGAAACAAGTTCAACGTTCGAAACACGATTTAATGAAGTATTTAGCATGATAAATCGGCATCAATACCATTAGTTCGTGATATTCCACTAGACCATAATGAACCTTGATTAAATAAAATGTTCTGTCCTACAGACATGAGTGGATTGAAGTTTCTTCTCATCATCACGTTTGCTAGTCAGTAACGTCACCCTCCCTCTTTTTGTGACGTTAGGCTCTCTTACGTTTGTAGTAAGTATGAATACTGCTTTAATCAAAGCCCATAGTTGGAATACACTGTCTCTACTAGTTCCATGTTACAAGCAAATCAGATGGTTAAAGCATTTGCATAATGGGTTAGATGTCCATTTAGTAAATCACACTGCTATGGAGATAGCTAACGGTGAAAGTTAAAAAACAGGTTAGATTATATGTGGTTGATAGGGGCTGATAAAATGTTTGATATTCAGTGACCCAACTGCTAGATGACTTGGCTAGGGCTCAGTGACATTCCACTAGCCCGACACCATGCCTAGATTAAGTTGTACAAACTACGTCACAAGTACCGTCATCAGACGACTTTGTTCCGCTCCAGTGTACGTGAAACTAATTTATTATCTATGGTATTATACCCCCCACTTGCGATTTATAACTGTATCACTTCTAATACACATGTATCCTGCATCATTCTTAAGGCCTCAAATATTCCAAAGGGATATAAGATTGCGAATTTTAGAAGCCCTCAACTGCACATGAATCTATTATCGACCATCAGTTGCACGTCGCAACGCAACTTTCATGAAGCGCGCCAACTGTGATACTGACTAAAACCATTCTACATTCATATCTTATAAATTATCGACCCAGCTGAGTGATTTACTACAGTTGGAAATTGTATCATTTGTAACAATTTGATCTTGCCTGTAAACTGGCATGCCTCATGTAACAAAATGTTATTTGAGAATAAATTATTATTTTCTAAAATTATTAAGTAACCTCAGTCCCTACATAAACAGTAAATACAGTGTCTCATATTTAGAGACACAGTACAGAAAACTGGGCTGTAGACACAATTTTCCTTTACAAATGACTGAATTCTGTAATCCTCTCGAGTTTGGAGTGATCAAGAGGCTTCTAGGCGTACTTCAATAAGAAACGTGAAATACTTTAAAGGACTCAGGACTCGAGTTCATTCTGGTTTACTTATATTTCCCTCTGTAATGTTTAATACATCAAGATGGCTATCTGAACACATGAATTGCATATTGTTACTAGTTACGGAAGCCACTAGAGCAAAGCTTCTTTTGTATCGTTCTCAACCCTTCTAACCTTTTTAAATTCAGCATGTTTTTGTCCTGTAACCTGAAAACTTTGAGTGATGCTTGTAAATTGCAAAAATGTGATTATCGACTCTCAATGTCTATGTAACCGTTGCATAGTGATATGTCGAGTAGTGAGTGTGAAGGATGGTACCAAAAAGACTGCACCGATCTAACACCTACGGCTTCAGAAAGGTTTATTAATCCCGTATGGCTATCACTGCTCGTACACAACGAGATTCTTATTAGTTGTAAACGTAACCATAAAGTATGTTGACAGGCACAACTCTATCAGTACACGAGTTGATGTGCAATCGTCTGAAAAAATCTCAAAGCTATGTGCTCCATAGAGCCAGTGAAAATTACTGCCCTTGACTAATCGTCCAGCACTCAGGTCACTGAATATCAAGAAGTTCACCGATTCTCGCTAAATTCAGGAACAACGGACGCTCATCAACAAAATGTATGTCAATAATTAGCCCATGCAGCAGTGGTTGCATCTTGTTACTTGTACATACTCTCAGCAATATATTAACGTCGTTTGTTTTGTACGGCCGACAAAGCAGCCATAGTACCTAGATACGACGAAAGGTTAGTAAACGTTAGGCAACAACCGTAATGTGTGACTTCGGTGTTTGCTGGTTAGTTACGCCACTCCCGTCTAACTCGAATGGGTCCCAAATAATTAGACAGAGATCATCCAATTTGATGATCTATACCGGTGAGCTTGATTTCGAATAACGCACCCGAATATCATTAATATCTTCGGAATTACATTATTAACATATTCCTTTTCGTTTTTAACTTCTGTCGCTTAATTTCATCAGTTACTGTAAACGTTTGCTGTTCTTTATCAATGTTGACTGGAATTTACACTTGGCTAACTTGTTCAGTCGATGAGAATAACTAATCACTTACGATTATAACCGATTATTCACAGCTTTTTACATGCATCGGCAGCATGTAGATGAATCCGTGTTATACATCCGTTAAAATACCAGAATATTAATGTACGTACGTACTGCAAATTTCCTGCAATCTTAGATTTCCCTTGAACTGTTAGTTCAGGTAATGATATGCATTTGACGTAAATTATTTTCAGACCAATAGAATTCAGTCTACAATGCTGTGTTAAATTAAGGATTAAACCAACAATACCTCATATCTGATCTCGTTTCCCTTGGATTTATACCGCATCGAAAGACTGTCCACCTCAAATCTTCGTTACATAGAGGTGAATGTACCCCAGACGAGTTTCATAATTACAGTAGATAGTTTTCTACCACGTTCATGGTGCTTAATAGCATGTCGTGCTTATTTTTTCATACAGCAGTCATAAATTTTATCACTCTTTAAGCTGTAGTCCGAATTGTGTATATTTATGCGTCGTTAGTCGATACTAGGAAAGACGTATTTCATATAAACAAACAACAGATTTAGGTTTTAGCTTGATACCCTGTCTTATTATCGTACGTAATATGCTACTTGATACTAGATGCTGTACCTACTTCATAAGCCTTTTACTAAGGGATCAGAAAAAACGCTAGCCGGTTTGTTTTTAGTTATGGCCTTTGAATATTTAGGAATGATACATGTTCGGAAGGATAAGAAGAGATGAAAAGAATATCTTATGTGTCGAATGACCAATAATGACAATAATAATAATAATAACAGTATTAATTTTAGATACGAACATAAACAGACTTCATATATTAAGATGAACAGGAAGAAAATAAATTAAAATAGACGTTAAAAGTTTCAGAGATTGCATTTTGCTTTTCAGTCAATTAGATGGATGACGGACCTTTTTCGTATAAATCATTATTAATTACATTGACATTCAATAGGTGACACAATCCACTTTCGGAAAGAAAATCATCAAGGAGACTTCTGAACTGGGTTGTAGTTTCACCGCAACGGAGGTTCACTGGCAGTCCGTTCCGCATGGTTGAGTAGCAAATAACGAAGAAATTATGGCGTAAGTTTGTGTGGGTTCTTGGAATCGCTAGAGTATTTTCCTTACTGCGTAGATAATGGGATGATATCATAGAGTATGAAGGGGTGGATACCGAATAGTAGGAAATACCGTTAATAAGCCGGTAGATAAAGACAAGGTTTAATTTGACACGTCTGATCCAGAGAGGTTCTAATTTGAGTTGTTGACATCTTTGGTTATAGTCTTTGTCGTCGGAATACCCCAGAACAGCTTTGGTGAACCTTCTTTGAACACCTTCAATTTTAATCAGGTCATTATGCCTTCAGTTACTGTAAACTAAAATACCATATTCAAGAATGGGTAAGATACATTTTCTGTACAATAATAATAATCTCCATTCGATATTATTGAAGTTTATCGTTATGAATCCGATGAGCTTGTAGTGACCTACTTTTGTCAACAGAACGCGATTGGTTTAATGAAAACAATTATTATTATGACCAATTGTACCAGTGACTGTTTTACTGTGCTCGTTTGTTTAAGTATGCTAATGACAGCCATTACACACACACTCCCGTTGACTTTGAACTTGTACGAATTCGGTTACGCTTAGTAACCACACTTGTACTCCTTTGGCACGATCTCGGTATTCTTTCGATACCATGAGATCGCCAACAAATACATCTCGACTACAGCCATCATCTGTTTTCTGATATTCGCCTACGGGGATCTAATTGGTTAATTGGCGAGTAGTCTTGTAGCGGTGTTCATAGTCAAGCTCAACTCGACACCACGCTACAAGCTTTCCAGCTTTGGGTACTTTAGATGTAATGTGCTCAGAAAAGTTGAGACTGTTGCTATATCTTAAACACAATTCACGAACAGTGTTATGGGGTTTCAGTGTATGTTTGTGTATAGTCAGATTTAAGTTAAAACAGACGCCTATGTCAATAAATCCACTTTTGTCAACATCAATTTGAAAATTCCACGAAACAGTCCATTCGTATAACTTGTTTATTTCTTCTTGGATTACAGCTGAAATATAGCTTTCTTTGGTGGGAGAAGAGAATTAATGAACTACTTTTAGGTCATCGGCAAAAAGGAAAGGTTTACCATAATGAAAGAGGGAACACACGTTATTGATGAAAAGGAGAAAGTGTAATGGACCAATCACACTTCCTTGTACAAACCCACTGGTTACATTCACAGGTTTAGAGTAGCAAGATCTAAAGCAAACGATTTAGCTACGTTCTTTTAAAAAAGATTTGAGCCAACACAAAAGGGATTCTGTATGCCAAATGAAGAGAGTTCTAGAAGAAGAAGTTTGTGTGAGACACCGTCGAAAGCCTTGCTAAAATCGAAGTAAAGAATTATCACTGACTAACCAACATCTCCTCTCTGTGTAATTTGATCAAAAAATTACAGGTGCAATGCGATACATGAGCGTTTAGTCATAAACCCGTGTTGGGATGGGCTAATCAGACTAGCTGAAAGTAAAAATAATAATAGCTGTTTGTGGATGATTTTTCCTATGGTTCTTGAGAGCACAGATATTAAATTAATTGACCCATAGTTAACATTATCACTACGTGATCCCGTTTTGAATCTAGGGGTGATAAGAGATGTTTTTCATACAGATGGATAGGTCCCATATTCCATAGATAGGTTGAAAAGTTTCAAACAAAATAGTGGGAATTCTCTACTCCCATATTTCACAAATGATGAAGAGATCCCATCAGGTACACCATCATAAGACTTTTTCAGGGCAGCTATGGCCTGCTTGATGTTGGATGGTGTAAAATCAATTTTCGATAGGTGTCTGAATGTCAACATTGGGAATGTAATGATAGAGCTTTCAGTTCCAGTTTTGTAGCATTGCAAGAAATGCTTGCTGAATTGTTCACAAATAATATTAGGGTCGTCAACAATGCTTCCGTTAACTATGAAGAATTTAGTCGTGCCAATGGAATTTGATTTCACACGGGATTTAAAAAGCCGAAGTATTGATAATTCTGGGCTTTTACTACCTAGGGCTTCATTTTCTATATTCATAAAATAACTGCGTTTGGATGGATCATTTCTGTCGATTAATTTAAGTATACTCTGAAGTGCATACACGTCATTGTGCTCGTAGTAGCGGCGTTTTAATTTCCTTAGCTTTCTTTTAAAAGTATTCTGGCTCTTATTAGCATTATAGGCCATAAGGCCAATAACTGAAGCAGTACAGTCAAGGCAGTATATCAGGTTGTGGTATAGATTGGCAAGCGCAATGTCAACAGTATTTATGGTAAAATAAGTTTCCTATGGTAAACATTGAATTAGGGTTTCAGTCCGTCTCCAGGATTGTTGACCAAAATGTCTGCTCTGGTACATCATTGAAGCTTTAGAGTTCAATTGTATGGCGTTTAGAGAATGAATAATACTCAATACAACTATATGATCACTCAAAAAAACTCATGACTGGTAAGCACTGAGATAGAGTCTATGTTCATTGTAAACAATAAATCAAGTATATTATTCCCTCTAGTCGGTTTGCGGACCTGTTGAACTCATCCACAAATTTCTAGTGTTTCAAATAGCTTGTTATATCGACCTGGTACCGAAGTTGAACCTCAAGCAATTTTCGGCAGATTAAAATCACCTCCGATGATTTTAAAAATATGCGGTTGGTGCGAAGCAATGGAAAAGACGTTTGTTAGTAATCTGACAAACTTAGTATTCGCATGAAGTGGTCTGTATATTCATCTCACCAGTAGATAATTTTGAGATCCACAGTTTACAGTAACCCAAGTGGAGTCGTCTATAGCATCAAGAGATTTACATTCAAGTTTGCACGCCTGCTAGTCTGAACGAACGTAGATAATTGTACCGCCTCCTAATCCATAACATTTATCGGTTCTAAAGAAAACGTAGTTATCTACATTCAAGGAGTGATCGGATATAGATGAATTGCACCACGTTTCCGTAGTGAGTACAATGGTTGGATTAACAAGGAATAAAAGGGTTTTAAGATGAATAATTTTATTGGACAGAGAGCGGGCATTGAACGAAAGAATAAGAAACTCGGAGTTATCATGGTGAAACAGGCTAGAGTATAAATCGCAATTGGTAGTTCTATGAATACTCGTAGGATTGGCTAAAGTAAGAGTTGTGCTGCGAGGGGAAATAGATTCAACCATTTTGTCATCATTTGAAATATGTTTACCAGTGCTAACAGAAAAGCCGGCGGCATTACAAAAAATGTCATCTCATTGCTATTGGGTATAACATCTGATAAAGGCATAGTGTACGTATTCGGAGCGGGACCAAGAAGGCTACCAGGTCTATGTGTGCGACCAAGTGGCCATTTAAAATTCAGATTACTATTTATACCTGACGTATAGATGACATGTTCCAGACGTTTGTTTTCAAGGTTTGTGGTTAATTTCTGCTTCTTCATGATTTGGGGAGAATCGTGTGCTGTTAAACATAGTTGTGATGGTTTGCGGGGTTCGAATATATCGACGTTAAGTGTGTGGTCAGTTACAGAAATGTTATGATTAGTTTTCCTGTTATCCGTTGCACAGTTACTGCAACTGGGTGTTGCACTAACAAGGATTTGGACTGTCTTATCTCATTCTTCATCAGCACAACTACTTCGGGTTGAATCTAGATCAACATTCTTAAAAGGATGAACACCACCTACATCGGAATTACTTTCTTCTGGGTTTTGAAATTTAGGAGACTCAGAAGAGTTTTTTGGTGTCGGCATACTTGTAAAGCTAGACGTCCTCTTAGAATCGAAGTTAATTTTACGACCATTAGGATTATGATGCGTTTGGGAGTTTGACGCTGATGGTCTGTAGCTATCTCTTCCTGCTTTTCGCTGGCATGGTGTTCTATCTGGAAGAATCTTAATATTTTTGAAAATCTGTTTTTGTCTCAATGAATCGGAGATAGTTGAAAATTCACTGACATCTACAGATGAGTTGAATTTGAACAAGATCGGTCAGTGCATACCAGGGTGACTTCTTTCTAATATTGTGCATACACGTGGTACGTGTGTCACATTGCTGGCTCTAAGCAGACTACATTTGATATTTTTAAGGGCATATGTGTCCGGTATATTAAACACAACTGCATTGCCCGATCGACTTATTCTTTCAAATACCTCTGATGCAACATGATCTAGGTAATTATTTATGTCATTTATTTGATCTGGAGTCTCTGTGTGGTTGGAGTTGATGAGATATTTAGGCGGATTGAGAATGTTCATGTCAACTTGCAACATTTTTATATCATCCATATGGTTGCAGTTGCGCTTATCATCACTGTCTACCAACAGAGTCTTCAGCATGTCTGGGATGGAGACAAGTGATAAAAGTTTGTGTGCCCTTGTTTGTTTACCTATTTTATGGCTACCTTTTTCCAAGTTTGCCGACAATTAATTCCTCAGACCTTTCAATAGAACAATGATGTTGCTCAGCATTACTACAGCATCCGTGCTGCACGTAACACATACCCACTTATGATCCGATTTGCTGAGTCTGCTGTAAGCAGTTGCGGTGAGATCTGTCCACGCTTCATGGAACCAACCTTTGAAGTTTTCGCACTGCATGCCAGATGTAACAGCATCGAGGTCGTCTTCATGAGTGTTTCATGACTACATTGACGTAAAATGTGTTAGAGATAGTATCAAAGTTTAAGACCGTTAAAAATACACTTAAAAGCACACAAAAACGTGAAAAATGTATAAAACGGATGAGATAAAATGAACTAGCCTATACGTGAAAAACTAAGAAAACCGAATAGTATTCTGAGACAAAACAACAGTTAACTATTAAATTGGGCGAAACTAAAAAAAGAATAGATTCTTTAGATCAGAAATCGTACTTTTGTTGTGTGAAAACACAGCAAAAGTTTGGAAAATGCAAACCACGTTAGGACTAAACTTTCCGATCGAAAAGCGCGCAAACAAGCTTGAACCAGAGATAGAACAATGTATTTAATATGAATAAAAGATATGAGGTTACTTCAATCCACTCATGTCTGTAGGACAGAACATTTTATTTAATTAAGGCTCCTTATGGTCTAGTGGAATGTCACGAACTAATGGTATTGATGCTGATTTATCATGCTAAATACTTCATTAAATCGTGTTTCGAACGTTGAATTTGTTTCACTTCCTGCTCAGTAATCCTATTACAAGCAAACTAGACAATTCGATGGGAAAACGAACCCTATCAAGACCCTATAAAATCTAAAAATCAAAGGGCTTCAATAGCTTCGACAAAAATAGGGAGACAGTCGTTTGTGTATCATAAAACTGTTTTTAGCACTTTATTCTATAACTACACATATCCCCATACTCTCAGTTTCTTTCTGAACCACCTCCATTTTTCAGTCATTTATCCACTCACACCTTGTTTACACTTATTTTCTTTAACTTATTAGGATGCCCCTGCTTACTAAATACTTTAATAAAAGAGAATCAGACTGAGTAGTCATACCTTAACTATTTCTTCATGAACATTGTCTGCTCTGCTTCTCGTCCTTTTTTGTTTTCTTTTTCTTGCACCATTTTTCAGCCCCCTTGAGATACGGAACGGGTGACCTGGTCCTGCACCATCCTTAAAGTCTCAAATATTCCAAAGGGATATAAGATTGCGAATTTTAGAAGCCCTCAACTGCACATGAATCTATTATCGACCATCAGTTGCACGTCGCAACGCAACTTTCATGAAGCGCGCCAACTGTGATACTGACTAAAACCATTCTACATTCATATCTTATAAATTATCGACCCAGCTGAGTGATTTACTACAGTTGGAAATTGTATCATTTGTAACAATTTGATCTTGCCTGTAAACTGGCATGCCTCATGTAACAAAATGTTATTTGAGAATAAATTATTATTATTATTACATTCAACATGGGCCACGCCTGCAAGGCCAAGCCATGCGATACGATCAACTACAATTAATTCAATTCATTACCCTCGCCTTTTCCATTCTTCTCTATTTCTACGCGTTAAATGTTGAACGTCTATTACCCAAATTGTCTCGTGGTAGGGCCCAATGACACTACAAGTCTTCGAAATATATCTTCAAACTCCTTCATTCCTGACTTCTGATTTGACTGGGTTGCCACACTTTGATTATAAAATGTGTTACTGATTAAGGTGTTGCTAAACTCCGAATACATGCGACATCTTTAAAGTAAAATATTAATCGGATAAACGAGGCGAAGAATTAAATTGGCAAAAATATCTAATCCTTGCTTACATCAATTGCCAGCCTACATGTATTTATTTATTTTATTTATTTATTTATAACTTTATTCAATATTATATTTTGGTACAATATAGAATTCTCAGCACAAAAAATATTTCAACAAGTTTCTTTTACAGAAAAACGGTTGATAATAAAAAATCTGAAAAACTGTACAACTTTTCAATTAGCCTCATGTTAAGAATGCAGATTATTGACTAGTTTAACTCTAACAACCTCTTCGTCACAGAGTATATTTGTCAGGTAAGGTATTATAGAAATTTTATACTTTTGCTTGCGTGCTTGGATTTTAATGTAATTACGTCTCGTTCTACCAGAAGATATACAAGGAGAAAGATATGAGTGAAGGGGATGGTTAGTGTCGGATAAAATAACACCTGCCAGGAGTTTGCATGACTTTAGATGTCTATCCACAAGCATATTAATTATGGTCTCAAAAGATCCATCACATACCTTGCTAACTGCCTTCAGCACTCTCCGCAGTACAGCAAAGTCTTTTCTCAAAAGCCCGGGAAAGAATAATGAAGAACAGTAAAGAATAATAGGTAATATGCAAGAATTGATAAATTGTAAGAGTAAATGACGAGTGATCCCAAGAGCATGCAATCTCTTAATGTAGTAAGTCAGACAGAAAACCTTCTTTGATAACAATGAAACATGAGAGGACCAAGAGAGATCAGAGGAAAAGGTAACACCAAGATAATTGACCGTCGACACTGTGTTTATCAATGAGTCGCCAATGGCACAAACATTATGAGATCTCAAAATGGTGTTTAAATGCCGATCATGTCTCATGCTAAAGTTAACAGCTTGACATTTAGACGGATTAAGTATGAGATCATTAACAACAGACCAACTATCAATGCGAGATAAAAACTTATTCATTTCTATAGGATGTAAAGAGGAATAGATAGGCATACAAACCGTGAGATCATGCAGAAAAAAAGAGAAAAGAAGAGGTGAAAGAACAGCTCCTTGTGGTACACCTTCATAAGACACTAGAGACTCGGAACACTTTCCTCCAAACACCGTGTACTGTTCCCTTCCAGAGAGGTAGGAACATAGCCAGTTGGTTATCCAGCTGTCAGTGTTGACGCTGATTAACTTTTTAAGTAAACGTTGCCTTGATATAGAATCAAAAGCAGAAGTATAGTCCAGAAAAACGCATCGAACATACTTCTTACCCTTTTCTAGGTTGAACACTATATTATGATGCAGAACAGCAACAGCATTTAAGGTGCTTCTTTTGCATCTGTAAGGAAACTGATACTGGTCAATGCGCTTTTTTATCGCAGGCTGAAGTGAAAGTGTTAATAATTTTTCCATTGTTTTGAGAAAGGGTGAAGTTATTGCAATGGGTCTGAATTTCACATTCTTATCGCCAGATGCTTTCTTAGGTTTGCGGATTATCTTTATCTTTCTCCACATTTTCGGTATGAAATTAGAAGAGAAGGATCTATTAAAGATAGTAGTGAATGGATAGCATAGGGCGTCAGCACACTTTACCATCAGGTCCCAAACATCGGGATGAATTTAGTGACTAGAGACATTTTTGGACATGAGTTTCGGTGAAACTAGGAACACAGCTATTTTTTGAACCCGTGAATAAAGGGAGTATCACATCAGATGACTGACGTAAAAAAGGCTTATTTAAGTCACAAACATCCAGCTGGTTATCGGTCCTAATCTGTCTGTCACCTGTAAGTTCTTTAAAGAGTTTCGACATACTTGAAGAGTTTTTACAAGACAAGAGTTTTTGAGCAAACATAGTGTTGAGACGACTAATCTCGAGGTTTATCAGACGATTTAGCTTACGAACTTCACTAGAGTTTTTCTTTTTGTACATTATTTCTTTCACCCTCCGTAGTCGTTATAGTTGTGAAGATGTAAGTCGACCAAAACTTACAAAAATAGTTTCAGTGAGACAATGAATATCAAAACAGAATTGAAGGTAACAAGTGATTACATCAGAAGTGATTTCCAGTGAGTCATCTGTAAATAATTCCCAGTTAGTCGTATGAAACATGTTTTTCAGATTTCGGATATTTTCTTCTGAGTAATTCTTATATTTGACTTTCTTAGTTTGATTTAAGAGGGTACTCTTCCCATGCTTTCCATATACTTTAAGTAAAACACGAATTATACAGTGATCTGAGATAGACAATGGGGCACGTTTACGAGTCACATATATACCTACATCATTAATGAAAACGAAGTCTAAATGAGCATCCAACCGAGTAGAAAAATCTACTACATTTCCGTGACCTAGCGATTTAGGGAAGTTACAGTCACGTGAATTGAAATCACCACATACAACTGAAAGTGAATCACTGAAGGCAGTAACAACGAATTCAGTGAATTCATCAGCGAATGCAGATAGCGCAGATGATGTGGTGTTGTATAAAGGTGTAAAAAGACGTATGTCAAGGTTTATTGAAGCCTTAGCCATACGAAAATTCAACCCCCCTTTGTGTACTCAAAAACAGTTTTCTCTTATCTTAAACCTACCCTGGTAATATTGGCTTATTATCCATAGTGATTAGGTTTCAAATTGTGTTCACATTATTATTACTACTCTTATCATTATCCATGTCTCCTTTTACCCCACTTCTACTCTAGATGACCTTTTATGTTTACATATAAATGTTCTTAACAGGTACACGTGTGATCAAATTGTTCAAAATGTATTGTGCTAACACATCACATGGTTCTGATAATCTCTGTCTTCTTATTACATTATCGAAATTTATCAAAGGGACTAATTGTTATAAACATAGTTGACAGTTATTAGTATCTATCGAGCTAGCAAGCTGATTATGGATTCTAATCTGTATTACAATACAATAATACATGTGGGAATTAATGAACAGACTAATAGAAAAAGGGGTTAACATCAGTAAAAATCAAATGATTAATTCAGAGTGAAAATCAGAATCAACAACGGGCTGTGCTTCTTTAGTTGGTCTGACCAATGCAGAACTACAGTCTAATTCGGTAAAAGTACACTCATCTTTGCCACAATAATAATAGATCTGACCCCAAATTTGCAGATTCGACATTATGTAACTAATCACTGTCTTATACCTTTCGTGGTAGTCACACCTTCGTCTTACACTGACTCGTCTAATAGTGACAATAAGTAGTATGACAGCTAACGCTTCTAGGGAATACATTTCGATGCGGGTAGAGGATATGGTATTTGATACCAGAACAAAAGGTTAAGTAGCGTGACCACGCTTGCGTGGTCGTGACGTTCCATAAAAACCAATAATTCTCGCTTTCCCCATTGCTGACCTCTTGGAGTTAAATGCTGAATATGAAGTTTCTCAGTTATCTCACGTTTAGTCCAAAGACTGATTCGAGTGAGAATTCCACTTCATACATTGAATAATATATGCGTCAATTAGTCAACGAAGTTTGTTTGATAGTTGTGTTAATTGCACTGATCATATTTCGCAGTTGTTCGGTACCAGAAACGATATATGACGGTGTCGAAGAATCATTATGAATTAGCAAATATAATGAGTGGTCAGTGCGACAAAGACAACCAATTCTGCTTCAGATGTCTGGAACCAATTACTTCTTTGCACTTGCCCACATAATAAGTAAGTCAGATCAGTACATTTGTTATATATTGAGCCGCCGATTATAGGGCAGTGAATTATCGATTGGACCAAGGACGCGTAAAACACGTACGAGCGGCCTAGAGTTCTGATTGGCCCTGCTTTCCACCTAGCCCAGCCAGTTAAGTCCAGAACGCCAATCTCAGCCTCTGCAATATGAATCATTATATTTCAAACATACTGAGTTTATATGCCAAACAAACAGACCACAACGTAGCATAAAATAGAATATAACATCCGTACAAAATTTGGCCAAATGTGGCTGTGAATGTAGGAGGCAGTGACTAATAAACAGGGCATAATTCAAGAATGGTAAAACGTATGGTAATGGTTTATAGGTCAAAATAAAGCTTATATTAAGAGAAACGTGAATATGAATAGTTCAGTTAGTTAACAATTATGCGATAAAAATATACGTTTAGTATTGGTCCACAAATGGATCCCAAAATTACCACTCATTATTCTTGTCGGGACATAACAATATTCTAACGGTTTACGTGGTTTGAGAGTCTTGACGCAAAAATGGCTATTCATTCGTCTCTGAATTTAATACCTAGAGCTCCACAGCTCATTTTGAGTAAAATGCACAAAGTACGATATCGAAATTCAGTAATTACAATATTTATTGCAGTAACGATTACAATAGACATGAGTTGAGAGATACCTCCCTTCGGTTACAACTCATGTACTCCATCATAATCGCATGAGCATCACTCACTATTAATCATCTCGTAAAGACTTATTTAGCCGAAATTATCTTGCAACACCACATCACCTAGAATTTCGGCACACAGACCTAGGCGATTCGAACAACTTGCAATCACTATATCTCAAATGAATTGTATTCCGCCTTATTCTAAACTGCATACTTGCAACTAAATTGTATGCACCCTCAACCGGTGGGTATGAATATAAATAGTCTGTGGCAAATCAGAGCACTGAGTCTAGAGTATGCTCCTTACGAACACACTCGTGTTTAACGAACTGCTGTAAGCTATCTGCCTAAAATTCACATAATTATCACTTTTCACGTATTAAAAAACTTTTTTGATAACCATTCATATGTATTAGTAGTATTTCTAAATTCTACCACGGTCAAGTAAAAATGAGATCGAGAAAATCTCCCCGTAACTAAATACACCGCATCAATCTGACTGGAAAACTGGTTGGAATTTTTCACGATAATAGTTTTGTCTTTTCAGTTAGCCTACTAATGCAGATACAATTGGAAATCAACCCATATGGACAAGTTACCGGTATAAACGTTATGCAACTTCATAATTTAAACCAAAAATAATACCAGTATTAACATTTCTACAATATTGAAGTAGGTATAGCATCTAGTATCAAGTAGCATATTACGTACGATAATAAGACAGGGTATCAAGCTAAAACCTAAATCTGTTGTTTGTTTATATGAAATACGTCTTTCCTAGTATCGACTAACGACGCATAAATATACACAATTCGGACTACAGCTTAAAGAGTGATAAAATTTATGACTGCTGTATGAAAAAATAAGCACGACATGCTATTAAGCACCATGAACGTGGTAGAAAACTATCTACTGTAATTATGAAACTCGTCTGGGGTACATTCACCTCTATGTAACGAAGATTTGAGGTGGACAGTCTTTCGATGCGGTATAAATCCAAGGGAAACGAGATCAGATATGAGGTATTGTTGGTTTAATCCTTAATTTAACACAGCATTGTAGACTGAATTCTATTGGTCTGAAAATAATTTACGTCAAATGCATATCATTACCTGAACTAACAGTTCAAGGGAAATCTAAGATTGCAGGAAATTTGCAGTACGTACGTACATTAATATTCTGGTATTTTAACGGATGTATAACACGGATTCATCTACATGCTGCCGATGCATGTAAAAAACTGTGAATAATCGGTTATAATCGTAAGTGATTAGTTATTCTCATCGACTGAACAAGTTAGCCAAGTGTAAATTCCAGTCAACATTGATAAAGAACAGCGAACGTCGCTAGCAGGTAAGTAAAGTTTACAATCTGGATGTACAAGTACAAATAAGTGAATGAAGTTTATGGTGGGGTCGTGGAGAAATCCAGAAGTCGTTTAAATATTTTCCCAACCCGTATTGCATGTAGATAAACAGAAATTTCAATTAACATAACATACGTGTAATAAGAAGTTCGGATTTAGGTGTGAAATAACAGTAAGTGCAAACTGTATGTAAATATGAGTCAAAATGGTAATCACCAATTTGACTAATGTTTATAATGTGAAGATAAGGTGACCACTTCGTAAAAGGCTTATGCAGCCGAACTGGCCAAATATGTGCTTCAGTGTTACCAGTGCAAGATTTGCTCGAAAGGCATTTTTGTCACAGTTAGTGTAAAACTTAAAGTCATAGGGTACCAGCAATCCTAAATCTGTTTCGTCTTGGGCTACTTCTAGAGAAGAGTTTCCTTAGTTGTAGTGTAGTCTGCAGCATGTCTCAGACGGACTTCTTTACATTTTGAAGTATTAAAGGTAGGTCTGCTGTCATCTGCCTAACTTTGAGGTCAAATGAGATCCTGCTGAAGTGCCAGTTTTTCCCCTTGGTTGAGTACCTCTCTCGAAAGTTTCACATCATTAGAAAAAAGTAATAAGTCAGACGATATCTATTGTGAAAATTTCAGTTCCTATTGTTGGTGATATGTCTTAGCTCAGTTTGGCTGATCAACCTGAAGGAGGTGTGATCGTTTTTCCCCAGGGGAGCTATCATTGAGAGGTCGTCATTTAGGAATTCTTCGTCTGTAAATACACAGCCTAAGTGCAACGGCGTCTGACTGTTTCTCCGATAAGTTGTCGACTCCACATTTTCGAATAATCTCAGATCGTAAATGAGGTTAAAGAACAGAGCCTCAGTAGAATTTTCACCTCCAATATACGTATGTTCCGTGAAACTGAAATTGGGAATGTTGAAATCCCCTAGAAGCAGGATATCAGTGAATCCGAGACGAGTAGGGTAGGATGATCTTTCCAGCATACGATCATCGTACTCGATGTCAGCAGTGGGCTTCCTGTAGATGACTCCATCTAGACACCTCTACGAGGCGGATAATCTCACTGAGCACCATACGGATTCATCAAAATTGACAAACTCTTGGTACTTCCAAACAAAAACGCAAGTATTAGGCTACTCAATCTCCATTCCTGTGTTTCTGTCATTCCAAAACAAAGACATCCCGGGTATTGCTAGCTCCTATGCTGTGAACTGAGATATCCATATTTCAGATATTCCTATCAGATGAATATTATTAGCACTACTGTGTTCACACAGCTCATCGTTTTATTCGGTAAACTCGTGGTATTCATATATGAGTAGTTTATGCTCTCAGTTTGAAACACGTGAGTTTTCCCGTCCTGTTTATCTGTATGAGCCCTATGAGAATGGACAGGTAACCGACCTACAAATGATTTTCCGAGTTGATAAGCCATATCCGTTCTACGGCTTTTTCATGATCTTGACGGTCCACAAATCAGCCCCAACTTGCCTTCATGTTTGACCCTGGTATGCTGTGGCCTGCCCGGACACATATGAATTCCAATTGGCAACCGACTTCTGTTGGCACGAAATGCTTTAGGAAATACAGCCGCCATTTGGGAGGATGTGACGGTTATCTTCATCAGTCAGGGTAGAGGATCGTCGCCCTTCCCGCCTAGTATCATCACTTGTTGAGTCAACGTGTTTTCGAGCTTCAAGTACTGCCTTATGAATTTCCACTCCCGTGTTTTCCGGTACACCTTGCACAATGATGTTTTTTGCGCGGAAAAACTCGTGAGACTCCTTGGGAATGTACCGGATGGGATTGCGCTCACAATACACTAAATCAGGCAGTATTCTTGCATTTCCATCTGATTTCAGTCAATGACTAGCCAGCAAGACACCCTCTACATCGGTATTGTTAGTGAGTTACGTGAAAGAGTCTTGGGTGATTTCGATACTAGGAGTCCTTTTTCCGAGAGAGCCATGTGATAGACAAAGGCTCAATTTTTGTAAGTTCGAGGTTCTTGCTTAACTATTCCGGCAGCAACCCGTCAATTTTATCCTGTAAAATGAGGTGAGGGTCAGGGCTATTTTTAAGATTCATGATTATGAGATAATCATCGCGAGCCGTGATTGTTTTTCCAGGTTTTCGGGTGCCTTCAGGTTGAGGACCTTGTTGTTTGATGGTTGAAGTGAGTTTCAAATTCCTGTTCTCTTCGCTGACCGGTTGGACATTCTTGAGAGTAGACTGTACGGCCATATCAGCAGTTGTTTCCACTATAATACCTGAGACATTGTGCTTCTTAGAAGGCGAAACCCAGTCCCTTTTAAATTTGTTTAGGGGGTCAAACCGCTCAGAGCTTTTGGTTGCCGTTGTTGCATTCGGGGAGCATGTGCTGGGTGACCCAATTTTGCTGAGAGTCCAGTGCCGTCGGTCTTATGATGGTGCTGAACTTCAGCATGTCCTCACTAGTGTCGATTCATGTTCCGTCGACACTAACGTTGTCGAAGTCCTTCTTATTTACTTCACCGTGCGTTTTTGTTAGTTTACCCGTTTTAGGACTATCTTTATTCAGATTTGCTGACAATGTTCTCCACAGACTGGTCAAGAGAATGATGTTGCTCAGCTAATCCGTAGCATTTATGTTGCAAGTGTCCACATACAACTATGATCCGGCTTCCTAAGTCTGTCGTAAACAGTCAGTGTAAGATCTGCACACGCCCCGTGGAACCAACCTTTGCAGTTGTCACTGTGCAAAACGCCATCCGGGTCGCTTACATATATTTTTGTATGTGTTCTTCATGACTATGATGATGTAAATAGTTTTATAGATCCTAGCAAAAGTCCACGGCCGTTAACCAGAAAACAGTACACTAAAACGAATAAAAAAGAGTGATACGAAAGGTTAGGATAAACTATAACTAGCCTTGACGTGGAAAACTAAAAAACCGGATAATAAGCTGAGGCAAAACCATAAACAACCATAAACTTGATTACAACTCAAAAAAGTAATCTACCAAAATTTAAGCTCAAAAAAGATTCTTCGGATCAAAAATGGTTTTTTTTGTTGAGTAATGTCACAGCAAAAGTTTAGAAGATACAAATCATGTTAAGAAAAATCTTACCGTCCGTAAAGTGCTCGTCATTTCTGAACCTTGACTAGAAAGTTTTTTATACTTATTTACTTCACGTACTTGGATCGATACTCAAAAGCTACAGTGATACACTTCTATTAGACACTTCGGTTTGTTAAGTGAAACTTCTTTCTACCCGTTCAAACTATTTGTAAATTGAAATAAAATGACTCAAAATGTGACGAGACTAGCCAAGAGGGACGGGGTTCCTAGACCCCGACCAATGAGAATAACTTTCCCATCCTCCCATATGGCGGCTGCATTCGGTTGCCAACTGGGATCCACTTGCACCCAGACAGGCTATATGACGCCAGGATCAAGCACAAAGGCAAGCTGGAGCTGACCATTCCACTTGTGGACTGTCTTCAAGATAAAAAACGTGTAAAGGACAAGGCCTACCAATTCGACAAAACTTATATAGATGGGTTACTTGTCCACTCACGTAAGGCTCTCACAGACAAACAGGAAGAAGCTCACGCGTTTCAAATTGATAGTATTGACTGCTTATACATGAATGCCGCGAGTCTACCAAATAAAATGGATGAACTAAGTGAACTTAGCAACGCTAATAAGGTTCATCTGATAGGAATATCTTAAACTTGGATATCTCCTCAGTTTTCGGACCAGGAGCTAGCAATACCTGGGATATCCCGCTCCACGCGTCTCGGCTTCACTCGTATCCTGATTCTAGGGGACTTCAATCTCCCTAGAGTCAACTTCGCGGAACATACGTATATTGGAGGTGAAAATTCAATTGAAGCTCAGTTCTTCAACGTCATTGAGGATTTGGGATTATACGAAAATGTGAAGTTGGCTACTCGTTGGAGTAACAGTCAGACATCGTCGCGCTTAGACTGTGTTTTTACAAATGAAGAGTTTCTAGTTGACAACCTCTCCATTCTGGCTCCCTTGTGGCAAAGCGATCACGCCGTTATAGCCTTCAGTTTTGTCAGCAAAACTGAGCTAATATATCCCAACAACAACAGGCGCTGGAATTTTAGACGGTTGAATGTGTCAGCCCTACAGGACTATCTACAACAGATGGATTGGGACGTCCACCCTCAACTTGATGTGGATGCTCATTGGAACTTCTTATTACACACGCTCTCATGTGCTACAAAGCAGTCAGTCCCTCAAACGGTCCCCAAAAGCCACATGCAACCTACAATCATCAAAAACCTCACTCTTCCTTTGCTAAGCCGTAAAAGGCACTGTTGGGCAGAATACAAACGAACTGACAACAACAGAGGGTACATGCAACACAAACATATAATGAACATATGCACGAAGACAATAAGAGAAGACAGGCTTCAGTACCAGTTAAAGTTTATGGATAAATTCATTTCCAATCCGAAAAGCTTATTCCGTTACGCAGCCTCTCTTCGTCAAGCCAAAATTGGAGTTTCTCAACTGCTAGGTCCTAACGGCCCGACCGACAATGACGGTCACGCCGCTAACCTTCTGGCTGAGCAATACTCCCGGACATTTCAACCGTCCCACATCAACTATACTGACGACGGCTCTATCTGCAACTGCACAGGACTTTCCGTAGTAAAACTGACTGCTGACTTGGTGTTCCGTAAACTACAACACCCAAGAACCGACACTCCTCCAGGTCCAGATATGGTCCACTCTGCCACACTGAGGGGAGCAGCTTCAATCCTGGCAACACCGCTTAGAGTGATGTTCTCACACTCGCTAAGTCGAGGCAAACTACCGGATATTTGGAAGCTGGCCCTTATCACACCAATCTTCAAAGGAGGTCGACGCAGCGAACCTTCAAGTTACCGACCGGTGGCTCTTCTCTCTATACCTTCAAAGATCATGGAGTCCCTGGTAGACGATGGTATACACGACTATCTGCTGTCCTTAAATTTCTTCTCACCCCAACAGCATGGTTTCAGGAAGGGTTATTCCTGTATGACGAACCTGCTGACCGCGGTGGAAGGTAGACATCATTTACCTTGATTTCTCTGAAGCTTTTGATAGGGTTAACCACATATGTCTTATTAACAAGCTCAAACAATTGGGTATCAAACCACGTTTAATTGACTGGCTCAGTTCATATCTGACTAATCGATATTTTAAGGTCAGGGTAAACTTCAATTTCTCACATGCTATGGAATGTCCTAGTGGGGTCCCCCAGGGCTCAGTACTAGGACCTCTTCTCTTCCTGATTTATATAAATGATCTTCCTCAACAGGTAACGTCAGACATATTGCTCTTTGCCGATGACGTGAAACTTTGGAGAGAGATACGCAACCAAGAGGACATACAGGCACTTCAGGAGGATCTGACTCGACTTCAAAGTTGGGCATACGTTAATGGACTTACCTTTAACACTTCAAAGTGTAAAGTAGTCCATCTTCGACACGTCGCAGATTACAGTTACAACCTAAGAAACTTCTCTCCAGTAGTATCCCGAGTCGAAAAATATTTAGTTCTGGTGCCCTATGGCTTAAAGTCTTACGCCAACTGTGACAGAAATGCCTTCCGAGCAAACCTTGCACTGGTAACATTGAAGCGCATTTTTGGTCAGTTTGACGGGAGAACTTTCCACACAATCTTCAATAGTTTCATTCGTTCCCATTTAGAGTACGGAAACATAGTATTCCCTACTACACTCCAAAAGGATAAGGACATTCTGGAGCGTATCCAACGGCGAGCCACGAAATCAGTTCGGGGACTCAAATTTAAACCTTACGATGAGCGCCTCCAATCACTCGACCTTTACCCATTAGAGTATAGGCGTCTTAGAGGTGACCTTCTAATGGCTTACAGTATCCTTAACACTTCTGGACATCCTCTTAGACACTTGCTTAAGCTTAGTGCCAATACTAACCCAAGGGGTAACACCCAGAAATTAGAGATACAACATAGTAGAACGGACTGCAGGCACAACTTCTACTCCTTAAGAGTTGTCAAATGCTGGAACTCGCTGCCAGCCGAGCTAGTCCAAGCAACTTCCCAGGAGTCCTTTAAGAGGCGACTTGATCTATTCTTAAGGACTAAGGATAGTATCTTACTATGATTTACCAATTCATTTTTTTCTCTTTTATCGTTAATATACCTAGGTTCTTGCCTGGAGGTATTGGTGATCCCCTGCTACTAGACACGGAAGCCTGTTAAGCGAAAGCTTCTTCTATTCCGTCCACAACCATCTGAACCATTTAGGTCGTCAGTTAATTTGAATTGTTACGTTACAGGGATTAGTAAGCGATGGAAGAAATCGGGTTAGCACCACAAGTTACAAAGGTAGTTTACTTAGATTAAATCATATCCACCAAGGAACTTGAGATAATCGAAAGTTCGGGAATAAACTTTGGGCATATAGATCCTCTTCAGCTGAGCGAAGAAGATCTATATGTAAAGTTGAAGGTATCTTATCTCTACACCAGATCTTAGTATCCAATAGATCCTTGAAAAGCAAATTGAGTTCATTCAGGTTCAAGAAAACTATATAAAAGATGAACAGAAAAATCTAAAAAAAGAGTACTTGCATGCCCAAGAAGAGGTCAAGCGTATCAAAAGCGTCCCTCTTGTTATTGGACAGTTTCTAGAAGCTGTTGATCAGAGCACCGGTATTGTAGGATCCACAACTGGTATTTTCCTCTCTTCAGTAAAAATTTTTCACTAGGTTCAAATTACTACGTTCGAATATTGTCTACAATCGATCGCGAGTTGTTAAAGCCAAGTGCCAGCGTCGCTCTCCACAAACACAGCAATGCCTTGGTTGATGTCCTTCCCCCAGAAGCAGATAGTAGTATCACGATGCTTCAGGCTGGTTAGTCAACTCATTTTCTATACTTCCGTAAAATGAATGCTGTTTTGACTCAGTAGAAACATTTTCAATTTTATTTTATTTAAACACAAATATTGGTACAAGACGGCACTAAATATATATGCTCCACACAAATCTCACTTAATTTGTGTGTGGGCTGTGATACTACCCAAAGGTCCAGACCGAGACAGGTGGTTTTCTTAAGGCGCCACACTCGGGGCCTTTGATCAGGTCTGATCCACAAGGCAGTGGAGCATCGTACGGAGATGCAGTCCCACAGTAGCCAATCACCAACGATTGGTTCATACGCCATTTGTTCCCTCTGGATACTGGAGTCTATGTGCACCATTGTTTTGGAATCAGGGGTTTACAACTCCCCTAGGTGAACTCTCCATGTCCACCAACCCGGTTAAAGCGCCAGGCATTCGCTTTTCGTCCTCTCAATTTAGTAAGCAACGTCCCCACCACGAGAAGGCAGTGAGTAGGACTTCCCTGGCAGAGGTTGTATACGCGCAGCCGTGTGGGAACATTTCGAGAGGGTGAATGGACTCTCCCCACTCTCGGCCGTACCAGGTCATTTGGGGGCAGCCATTCATATCCAAGTTTCGTGAGACTATAATTCGTGGACGATCTTTGAGTAACGCTAAAGAAACCCTGGGAATGTCCACCTACATACTACGACTAAATGGGGCTTATAAACCAGTGAGGAATTAGTATTATTATTTAGTTTATAGTTAGGGTTAGGAACCAGATATAGGGTTTTCATCACGAACTGACATCAGCTGTAATGCCAAAACTCTATTTAACCTGATGGATGGATGAATTTCTCGCCAAAATTTAAGACCTGTTATCGTAAATCTAATTGATACGTCCATAAATTATTGTCTCGTCCCAACTTTCTGTAGATACATTCATCTTGAACCTGGTGATTATTCAGTTGAAGAAAATAATTCCCCGCACAACTGCTTACTTGTAAAGTTTTATTCTGGCGCGATCAGGTATCAGTAACTCTCATTTAGCCCTAATAAGTATGTGGAGATCCCCAAGGTCACTAGTGTCGTTCGAAGATCGTCATCGTGGTTTCATGTAAAGGTGTATGCCAATGCTTCGTTTCTTTTCGGTGATCTAAGTCGCTGATGTAAAATTAACTTATCTTTAGGTAAACGACCGTAACTAAATTGCATTTTATCAAGGTACTTTGGTTATATTTTTGAATAAAATTCGTGTTTGTATTATCCACTAATGCTTTAATTTAAATAATCACCCCCAACACATACTAGCTACAGAAAATATAACGGGTAACATTTTGGTTTTCACTGAGTATTAGGTATCCATAAATTCGATGAAGTACCCTGTGAAACCCATGCATCATATAGAAACTTCAATTGTTTCGTAGATTTCCAGTCACAAATAACTCGGATCTACATAATATTAACATAGAATTAAGTGATTTTCCTAATGACCCAATCTTACTGAGATAATTCAGGTCTCCAAATCGATAATTTGCTCACGGAAACAAAAGTCTAGTTGTCAATTAACAGAATATTCCAGAGGACTAGAGCTTATTTTATGCAACATATTTAGTCAAGTGGTAAACCATAACAAATTAATAATCGGTAGGAAAGGCCACATACTAACAAATAATCCGTAAAACCTGTCTCCTAAATGTAACTAACCTTTATTCTTAACATTACCAAATCTTTTTTATCATACATTATTCATGTTTCTACTGAGACAAACATAACTAATAGTTCCCTATACTAGACATTTTTAGCCACATGGACCAATCGTTATTTAGTTTTAATGATTCGTTTTCGTGTCTTTTTTGATAATCATAATAATCAAATATTTAAACCTCATAACTTTGATCCAATTGCCCAACGTAAACGAAATAAACTTCTACTCATTTGTTTTCCTTTAAACCTTCAGATGAGAAACCTGATGTATCCTACTCTGATATTGGTGGTATGGATATTCAGAAGCAGGAAGTGAGAGAAGCTGTTGAATTACCTTTAACTCATTTCGAATTATACAAGCAAATTGGGATCGATCCACCTAGAGGTGTTCTAATGTATGGTCCTCCAGGTTGTGGGAAGACAATGTTAGCCAAAGCAGTCGCGCATCATACTACTGCTGCTTTTATTCGTGTTGTTGGGTCGGAATTTGTCCAGAAGTATTTGGGAGAAGGTCCTCGAATGGTTCGGGATGTGTTTCGTTTGGCGAAAGAAAATGCTCCAGCAATAATATTTATCGACGAAATCGATGCTATTGCCACTAAGCGGTTTGATGCTCAAACTGGAGGTAAGCTTTCTCAAAACGTTTGCATATACGTGTACATCTCTTCCTTGTTCATACCACAATAACCTTCAGAAGGATACTTATTTCAATTATTTGGTTTTTTTATTTGAATACATGAATTTTGGTACAAAGGGGCACCGAATACATATGCGCCACACAAGTCACTTGATTTGTGTGTGGGCTGTGATACTACCCAGAGGCCCAGGCCGAAGCAGGTGGTTTTCTTAGGGCGTCACACCCGGAGCCTTTGACCTAAAGGTCTGATCCACAAGGCAGTGGGGCAACGTCAGGAGATGCAGTCCCATGGTAGCTGGTGACCAGTAATTGGTTCATACCCCGAAAGTTCCTTCAGGATCATGGAGCCCATGTGCACCATTGGTTCGGAATCAGGGCTTCGCAACTCCCCTGTGTAACCCCCTGTGTCCGTCAACTCGGTTACATCGCCGGACATTCACTTTTCGACCTCTCAATTTAGTAAACAACGCCCATGCCGCAAGAAGGCAGCGAGTAGAACTTTTCTGGCAGTGGCTGTATACGCGTGGCCATGTGAGAGTATTTGGAGAAGGAGAGTTAACTCTCCCCACCCTCAGCCGTACCAGGGCATTTGGGGGCCAATGAGGTGGCACAAGTGACTTCCTGTAGTTTACAGCTCATGTCTCTCTACACTCATAATAAGTATAAATTACGACAAGTACACAAAATCAAGCGAATTAGGAATTAATACAAATAAAAGTCAGGTCAAGTTGTAATGGTTCACACCACAAGAAGAGTAAAACAACTGGATGATTCTACTATGTTCAATATACAGTGATCATCTAGCTTCGAAGAGGCTGTTCTCTTGGCGTTGAGACTTTTAAATGTATGGAAAACAATTTATCGCTGAACGTATGTCGCCTCTGATTGTCGTCGAATATGCATTTCTAGTACTCGTTTCGTCATATAAAGACATCTCTCTTCGAAACTTACTTCATTTCAGTCACGTAGTCTTACCCCTATTCCATATAGTATAACTACCAGAGTCAGTCAGCTGCAACGTAGGACCATGCACATATATGCATCGGTCCAAGTTGCCATGACACATTAGCACAACAATCCATCTGGACCAGCTGCCCTTCCTCGTTTTAGATTAACTATAGCATTTTGAACTTCAGCTAGAGCTGGAGAACCTACTTCAATGTTCCATTCACACTGCCTGGGAATGGTGGGTAGTTGTAGAGTAGCTGAAGGCCAGCTAAACTGTTCCTTAAAGTGTTCGCCCATGGTTCTAAACGTCTGGACTGGAAGCAGATAAGAACGTCGTCTTTTTCCGAGATAGTCTCACTTACACTTGATTTCTTAATTGTAGTTTCTTTTATTAGTCTGAAAAGCTGTCTTGTGTTACCTACAGCCGTCGCCTTTTCCATCTGTTTTGCTTTCGTTACCCACCACTGCTCATAGTCGTTCCTTGGACTTTTGGTTAACCTAGATCTGATTTGTTTTCGCACTTCATCGTGTTCAGAGCGTGATGGGATGAGTTTACGAGAATCCATCTGTGCAATAGACTTAGTAGAAATCCATTAGCATTTTGTGACCGTCTGGTTTAAATCATCAATAGATGTCACTGCTGTTTCCATATCTGTTCGTATGTGTTTGCAAGCAACATCTGGGTCAGCCTCGTTTTCAGAACTAGCTAAGTGTGACCTCAGTTGTTCCTGGAATCGACTTTCGGCTTTCTCATCACTCAATTAAATTCTAATGGGTTTCCTTAGTGTGTCATTTCTGCATCCAGTGAGGCGCTTGCAGATGCGTGCCCGTATTAGAGCATTCTGGGAGTCCAAGCAGGTACTCCAGAATGAGCGACAATCTTTTATCGACCCTCTCCAACGATGACTGATGGCGATATCGTCTATTTCAGTCCATCATTGATTTGGTTCAGATGGTCGCCATGTTAAATGGTGTCTCTCTTTATGCTTAAAATTTGTGTTTGCTAAAAATAAACGGTTGTCTGAGCACAGTTGCAGCAGACGATCACCGATCAAGTGAATGACCATACTAGGATCCTGTATATGTGTTTCGGAGACAGAATACATCAATGGTACAAGGTTCTAAGGTTTTAGCCAAGGAGGCCTGCTGACCGATTTGACATAGTGTGCGTACGTTGAAGGCTCCAATGTGTAGTTTGGAGCGAGGTTTCATTAGAGCTGGGACAGTTTTGCGCACTAGAATTGTTGGCTATGGTGACACTTGTGGAGGAATCCAAAAGAGGAAGTTTAGTGTAGAAAGTCGATGTAGGAGGAATAATAGGAATTGAAGAGGGAAGTTGATTATGAATACAGTGGTCTTGAGTGCTGTTAGAGGTATGAGGGCGGTTATCACTTCCCGGTTACCCACACAGTGGAATAGTTCTTCTGGATGTACCTGAAAGGGAAATTGGATTAGAGTTGGTCTTAGTGACCTGAGAGCGTGACCGCAGTGCCCAAGGGACAGCTGCTTGAGGTCGGTCACACACGACCTTTTTATGAGTAGTTTTTGTGTTAGCTCCGTACTTGTTGAGACCTTACCGCCGGAGACGGATATCCGTGGGATAAGGCGAGGTGTGCATTTTAGGGTCGACCTTTTCTAACCCCACCCCTCCTTGTGGGAAGGCAGCATCGCTGTTATGCTGGTTGTCTGAAGGAAACACCTTACTGTTGTTACACCTCTGTACAGTCAGCAGTACGACTTCGCCTTCGGACCTTGGATTTGTTGCTTTTAGTCTTACCGCTCTTCAACTAACCTGTCTGGCATGGTAGGACCTTGAGGAAAGGTTGTTCCGGCCAGTATAGCTCAGTTGCTTCATCACGACAGGCAAGCCCGACCACCACGTCAAGGTAGCAACAACGGTCGGGATAACTACCAGAGGCGTAGAAAGTTCGGATTTATCAACAACACCGCAAAATCCTACAATATCAAACAAATGTTCTCATGTTATGTTTTCCTACCGCACATATAAGATCTAGCTACGCTAACTCTAACTCCCATACTAAATTTTTACAATGTTTCTTAAAACCTTTTGGCCAGTGACTTTTGGTTTTGCAAACATGTAGTGTACAACCGATTTTGTGCATAAACAGTGTACTCTTAGGTTGAATCACTTCCAGTAGTTGGTTATATGATTAGCTGGTATGGCCGAGAGTGGGGAGAGTCCATTCACCCTCTCGAAATGCTCCCACACGGCTGCGCGTATACAACCTCTGCCAGGGAAGTCCTACTCACTGCCTTCTCGTGGTGGGGACGTTGCTTACTAAATTGAGAGGACGAAAAGCGAATGCCTGGCGCTTTAACCGGGTTGGTGGACATGGAGAGTTCACCTAGGGGAGTTGTAAACCCCTGATTCCAAAACAATGGTGCACATAGACTCCAGTATCCAGAGGGAACAAATGGCGTATGAACCAATCGTTGGTGATTGGCTACTGTGGGACTGCATCTCCACCTGTCTCGGTCTGGGCCTTTGGGTAGTATCACAGCCCACACACAAATTAAGTGAGATTTGTGTGGAGCATATATATTTAGTGCCGTCTTGTTCCAATATTTATGTGTTCAAATAAATAAATAAAGTAAAAAGCAGTATTAATCTAAGAGGACAATTTAGACAATGTACAAAATGTATCTTGTCAAAATTTCTCAAATATTCTTAGATCTTAACTAAAATGTGCTCAAGGCACAATTAAAACTTCGGTTTTAAAGATAAGACCACGAAAATCGCGTATTGAAGAAGGAAGTATCTAGGCGCACGTTTAAGTATGAAAGCGATTCTCGTTCAAATATCATCTACTTTCACGTTCAATTTGTTTATGCACCTCGTTTGTTTTTTAATTCATCTCTGTTTCGTAAATAATGTCCTCGTTGTTGTTTTTGTACGATTGCTTTAATATCTTTTTTGCTGTCAGCACGAAATATAGCAAATGAGGCTATCATATTTATTAGGTTCAATTTAAGGCTAACTGAATCATCAATCAAAAGGAACAAATGGGTTAAATTTCGGTAAAATGAATTTTAATTAAATCGAATTATTCACCAGGTACTTGGGTGGGCTTAAACCACACTAATTGTTAGGAGCAATAATATCGGGTGGTGAGTGGAGTTTGAACCCGGGACTTAGTGTTTGGAAGTCGAACTCCGTAACCATTAGACTACCACTCGACAGTGAAGTGCAAGCAATGCAGCTCAAATTACACACTAGGTGTTATTCTGATATTTGCTATTTACAACTGTTTCGTAAGTATTCTAATTATGTTCCATTCGCTACTATTATTACTATCACTAGCTGACCGTGAAGTACAGCGTATCCTATTAGAACTGTTGAACCAAATGGACGGATTCGACCAAAATGTAAATGTGAAAGTAAGTTTTCTGGACAGGTATATTTTTATAGTACAGAAATTCACAACCCCACTTGTTTATATGATATATGGATTGTCAATACTACAAGTTCCTTCTGTTGAATCGTTTCATTTTTTCGAAAGATCTTTCTTAATTCCGATCCACGGTCCTATTCCTCAACGGATTTTTTGCAAGAGACGAGATCCAAGGTTGAATGACGCCGAGTTGTTTTGTTCAAAACTTCATAAATCTAAATCGCATTTTCCAATTATGTATTATTTAAACAAGTAGTAGTCACATCATTTGATACAGCCTTATTCATTGGGAATTTACTAGCTTGCGAAACATTCCAGCAAGAGTTATTATAATCACTTGGGCTACTATGTATTTTTGTACTTCACTAAGGCCATAGTGCTGATAACCAGGAACCTAAACAGGATCGCATTCACTATAAATAGGAACAAGTATTTTCACTATCATTATTTGGTGTTAAATACTATAACTCAGTGCTTGATTTTTTCAAGTACATATTAGTGGAAAAATATAATCTTTCTCCATATTTTCGTCTCTCTACCATTGGTTTTGATAAATCATCGCAGTTCTCAGTGTTTTTCCTTTATGCGTTGCTTTTTCATTGCTAAAGTGATGTGTGTGCAAGACATTAAGACTCTTAAGTTTTTTCAAAGGTAACACTTAAAGTTTCTTAGAATTGAGAGTTTCATACGTTATGTTTACTGCCAGTTATGAATATCAACCAGCTCAGTATTGTTTATTTAATGCTCAGATAACTTCACTTTGATAATTTTTAGGTTGTGGGAATTATTTGATATAACCGGAATCGAAAACCGATCAAAATTAGACAACTATTGATAACTTGAAAATACTGGATGGGCGTTTTTTCCTAGTGTGGGATCACTCAGTCGCAAGCAGGAATCGAGTCTAAGACCTGCTGTCTCGCACGCAAACACCTGATCTCTAGGCCACTGGGCTGGGATCCAATAGTGTACACTATGCGGGGTCGCGTATGCGTATTACTGAAGAGTCCCATATTAGGATGAAACGGCCGTTCAATGCTTTCAGGTTTTCAATTGTAGCCCAACTTCCATCAGTCTATGATTTCTAAGAAGTTCTCAGATTACATGGATAATTTCTAATTTTGCTTAATTTCTCTATGCGCTAGCAAATCATGTCGACCAAAAACTTCGTACATATGCCTATTTAAGTAGGCATTAAACAAATGAGGTATACTAGCTCTGTTACTGTATGCCATGTAAAACACTCGTCAACCTGGCAATAACAGTTGGTTGCATTTATTTTATCCAGGTTATTATGGCTACAAATCGTGCCGATACATTAGATCCAGCACTTTTGCGCCCTGGTCGACTTGATCGCAAAATCGAATTCCCAATGCCAGATCGTCGTCAAAAACGCCTCATTTTTTCAACTGTCACGAGCAAAATGAATCTCAGTGATGATATTGACTTAGAAGATTACGTTGCACGGCCAGATAAGATCTCTGGTGCAGACATCAATGCTATTTGCCAAGAGGTAATATTTCTGCATTATCAAGTAACTCATTTGTTTGCCGTAACCCAATGTTCTGATATTTTGTTCCATCTATTGAGTGTGTTTATGACTGATATTCTCATTTAACTCTTTATATAATAGGTTTCTCTTTAAAACAGATTGTAAAACTTACTTCATCCTTTTATTCTTTTTAGGCTGGAATGCAGGCAGTTCGAGAAAATCGTTATGTTGTTCTAGCAAAAGATTTTGAGAAAGGTTACAAAAATAGTTTAAAGAAAGATGAACAAGAACTGGAATTTTACAAGTAGCCAAATTTCACCTGTTTTAATGACTACCGTGATATAAGAATTGCAACAACATTTCTAATCTCTCATAGTGCGTGTAAATAAATTTCCGAAAAAATTATTTTCCTGTCTCACTTGTATTAAGTAGTGAACCAAACTGAAAAATGTGTAGACAAATATAATAACACATGAATGTATGATAAATTAATATCGGAACTAATCGTGAGTAGTTACAATTATCCATTACATCCTGAGTCTGAAAATACATTTATCTAAAGTGCGATACTTCAGTGTTCAAAACCCAGAGGTACGCTACCATTTCGTACTTAGAAATTTAGTTTATAAATTCGCAACATAGATGCGACCTGGCAACAAGTTACATGAATCTAGTCATATATATAAATCACAGTTTTTGAACCTTGTTACTGCGGTCTCGGAGATGATCTTCGTCTGGTCTTGCTGTCGTTGGTGTCGCACTAAGCGCAAGAGCTGAGGCAGCACTAGTCGACTGGATCCCCATTAACAGTCGGTTATGTGCTGTCAGATTAGAAAGTTCCATCAAAGTGAGAAGAAATCGGCGTGAGAAACGATGTCTTTTCGTCATCTCCGCCTATGCCCCGACAGATTGCAGCCCGGATGCATTCAAGGACGAGTTCTACCACCAGTTAACTGTTCTTCTCCAGAAAGTGCATTCGACAGATAATGTTGTACTAGCCGGAGACTTGAATGATCAGGTCGAGCGTCTAGGCACAGAAGAGAGTCGTTTAGGTGGCCGATGGGGACTTGTTGGTAGCAGGACAGATAACGGGGAACGTCTACTGCAACTATGCACAGACCACAACCTGTTTTTGGCTAGCACTAACTTTCGGCACAGCCATCGCCGATATGCCACCTGTCGTCCTCCCTGTGCATCTCAAGCCTGGACTCAGATTGATCACATCGCGATCAGCTACCGCTGGCGCGGTTGTGTACAAGACTGCCGCTCCTTTTGGAGTACCTATCTGGAATCTGATCATGCTCTGGTCTGCGCCAATCTTACCTTTCAGTGGACAACGAAGTGACCGCCACCACAGGATTGATGTTAGCAAGCTGGCTGCAACTTCTGTTGCTAGTATGCACCGAACCGAGCTAGCTTCTAGGCTAGCTAGCATTCCACCGAAAAGTATAGATGAGCATTGGTTGCAATTGCATGACGCCATGAAAATGGCGGGTAAAGTCAGTTGCGGGTTCGCGAAACGTCCCGCTTACAAGCACTGGGTTTCTTCTGGTTCCCTAAAACTCATTGAAGCCCGTCGGTCTACTCCGGGTGACCGTGAGTACGACCACAAACGAAGAATGTTACACACTGAAATTGGGCAAAGCTTGCGTAAGGACCGAGAAGCCTGGTGGTCGGAGCGTGCCAGTGAGTTGGAAGCAGCAGCTGCATCTGGTAATTACCGGAAGCTCTTCCAACTCATCCGAGCCACTGGCAACAAGAAGTCTGGTGTGAGCGAAACAATCTGCGAGGATGACGGAACGCCAATCACTAACATCCATCGACGTCTTGGACGATAAGCAGAATTCTTCGAAGGGCAGTTCAACTGGCCTGCTGCTCCGGCAACATCGGTCAGACTGTCCTGCCCTCCATGGCCGGTGACGAATGATCCACCAAATGAGGCGGAAGTCCGCAAGGAACTCCAGCTCTTGAAACGTTACAAATCACCGGGCCCAGATGACTTACCTATGGCTCTTTTTATAGATGGTGGTGACTTTCTGACTAAGGGACTGACGACGTTGTTTACAAAGGTCTGGGAACTAGAGAGTGTACCAACGTCATGGAATGAGTCGATAGTTGTCCCTATCTTTAAAAAGGGTTCAAGTCGTTCCTGTAACAACTATCGGGGGATAAGTCTACTTCCGATAACGTCCAAGCTATTGGCTTCCGTTATACTTCGTAGGTTGTTCAAAACCCGAGAAGGATTGACTCGCGAGGAGCAGGCTGGGTTTCGTTCTGGTCGAGGATGTATTGATCATATCTTCACCCTCCGCCAAATGTTAGAACACCGCCATACTTATCAAAGGCTAACAATCGTAGTGTTCCTTGACATCAGGGCTGCCTTCGATTCGTTGGACAGGACTGTTCTCTGGGACTGTCTATTGAAGAAGCGTGTGCCTGAGAAGTTTATTAACATCCTAAAGGCCCCATGTACAAACACTTCAGGCAGAGTGAGGGCATACAACCACCTTTCTCCACTATTCCATTCGAGCAGTGGGGTTAGGCAGGGTTGCCCAATCTCACCATTCCTCTTCAACTTTGCCACCGATTACATGCTGGAAACAGCTCTGATGGATGTAAGTAATGGTGGTGTGGATCTGTTGCCTGGAGAAAGACTTCTCGGCCTTGAGTATGCGGATGATATTGTCTTACTGTGCGAGAATGCCCAAGCTATGCAATCCGCACTTAATCAGTTGGCAATCAGTGTCCGTAGGTATGGTATGTGCTTTGCACCTTCGAAGTGCAAAGTACTTCTACAAGGCTGGCAGGATTCCAATTCTGTACTCACTCTAGATGGTGAGCAAATAGAAGTAGTCGAGAAGTTCGTGTATCTGGGTAGCTGCATAAGTGCTGGTGGTGGCGTGAGTGATGAGATCAATGCACGTATAGTGAAAGCCAGAGCGGCTTATGCCAATCTGGGCCATCTTTGGCGCCCTCGTGATGTTAGTCTGGCTGTAAAAGGTCGGATCTACAACGCGTCGGTGAGAGCAGTTTTGCTCTATGCTTGTGAAATCTGGACTCTCCGAGTTGAGGATGTTAGACGACTCTCTGTGTTCGATCATCGCTGTCTCCGAAGGATTGCTGGCATCCAGTGGCAACACCATGTCAGTAATGCAGAGGTTCGACATCGTGTATTCGGGCACAGAGACGATAATGAAATTGGTGTCACCATCTTGAAACACCGACTTCGGTGGCTTGGACATGTTCTACGAAAGTCGTCCCAGAGAATTCCACGTCGTGCATTATTTGCCGACTCTGGGACTGGTTGGAAAAAGCGGAGAGGTGGTCAGTAAATGACATGGTGTCGTGGTATGAAAGAAAGCTGCAAAGGGCTAGCTTCTGTTGGTATTTCACGACTCCCTGGTTGGGGTCCGAAAGACGGCCTAACGCAGTGGCTAGAGACGTTATCAGATATGGCTCAGAATAGAAGCCAGTGGCGATCCTGCTGTAACCTTTTACTTTCTTCATAAAAAGTGTTTGTAACTTCCTCAACTGAAAGATCTCTTCTGATTGTACCTTTCCGTTTTCCCCATCACTGTTCTCTCTCTCTCTTTTTTTTATTTATCTATAATTCCCCACGTTCATTACTTTTTTTTCTCTTTTCTCCTTCTCTTCAAATTATCATTGTTTTGTGTGGCGCATATATATTTGGTGCCCCCCTGTACCAATATTTATGTGTTCAAATAAATAAATACGGTTGATGATTATTTCTGAACAGAGCAAGATGACTAGACATATTAACACCAAAATCATTACTAAATATACGAAATACCAATATTGGGTCATTTCGCATTCTGTGATACGATCGGGAGAAACGGTCCAGGCGCTTCATGTATTCATCTAGTAGGGGTTTGGGTATTTTTTTATTTATTCGAACACAAATATTGATACAAGGGGGCACCACACAAATCATTTGATTTGTGTGAAGGCTAGGACACTGCCGGTGTGCCCAGATCGAAGCAAATGGTTCTCCTAGGGGGTTTTTGACTTAGACATCTAACCTACAAAGTAGTGAAGCAATGTTAGGAGACGGAGTCGTATGGTAGCCAATGATCAGCTATGGGTTCATACACCATATGTTCCCTCAGTACCCAGGAGCCCTTGCACACCGCTGGTTTGGAATCAGGGCTTTCCAACTCCAGTAGGTGCATCCTTCGTATCTAACAACCCGGTTGAAGCGAAGAACATTCGTTTTTTGTTCTCTCAATTTTGTAAACAACCCCGCTGCTATAAGACAATGAGTAGTGATTCCATGGCAGCGGCTGTATGTGCATTGCTATGTGAGAACTTCGTGAGGGGAGAACGGACGCCCTCGGCTTTACTAGAGCATTTAGGGGCTGTTCGGAAAAACCTTCCACAAGATGTCCCAACATGTTCAGATGTGTCAGTATCCGTAACGAGACATGAACTGGCCGCTTGGACCCAGTACTATAGGTGTAGCTTTACAAGGGTGGGAGATAAAATTCGAAACATTTACTAGTCAACCCATGTTAGTGCTCGGTTAAGTGACCATAATGTTCTCAAATCTTTCGCGGCTGTTGCGTTGCAATGCGCAGTTGTTCTCAAATCGTGTTACCTGAAAGTCTTTGTGTTCCTGCACTTATGGAAGCGATGTACCGTTGAAAGAATACTGACAACCATTTCCACGTCTGGTGAGTATAAAAACAATCATGCTAGAAATAAATTCTAAGCCCCAACATTGGGATCGTCTAACTAATTCATCTATGTCAGCTTGGTGATAAGCATTACTACTTATTGTTCTCCAAATTTTGACATCACCTGCGAACAATAGTGCTGACAACTTAAGCAATCGCGTTAATTCGTTGACGTAGAGAAGGGGCTTAAGATAGACCCTCAGGGTGCTCCATTTTTAACCGGCTATCAACCAGGTAGTGTCCCAATAACACACTCTTCGGCCACATAAGTCTCTCATCCACTCCTGTTATCTGGAAGCCCGAGAGCTTCTACATAAGACCGAAGTGCTTTGCTAGAGTCTGTGAATATCACAGAGACGGATTGTTATCTAGGGCTGCTGTCCAATCATCTCTCGCAATAAGTTGGTTAAGCATATTCAGAAACCTGTGTTGCTCAGGAGTTAACAGATTGTATAACTCTATGTGACTTAGTCCGACGTATTTTTCCAATTAACTTGAATATAGCGCTAACTATAGCATTATTTCAGTCACTAGGGAGTTGAATGTCGGCAAGGAACATGTTGAACAGCATCGTGAATGGTCCTGAAGTAGCGTCTGCGAGAGAAGACAGCAGTCATGAATGTGACCCATTGGGAACCTGTCTTACTAGGTCTGAGGTTAATGATCAATCGTAAAACAGCCTCGTCAGTCACATCTACACGTCCTGTAGCTGGTATCACAGTAGTGTGGTTATGACAAACGTTGTTAACAATACCTGTAACATAGACTTCGCTGAGAGTTTCATAAAGTCTCAACTTAGCTAAATTTGATTCAGTTAATATATTTGAATTTTCGTGCAACAATAATCGCAGAATTCCATCGCTTCGTCTAATGTACGAAAACTTGTTTTGAAAATGTACGACTACTAAATGCTAACTGTCTATTGTAATTGATGTGACACCTAGCTATGGTCGGTTTTCGTATATCCCGGATCTTTCGATAATTAAACCTGAATGATTCGTGCCCTACTGGCAAGTATAAGTCCCAGAAGGTTCCGGGCTTCTTTACCAGTCCATGGAAGGAATTGTAATAGCCTACGTGTAAACCATGAGGTGTACGGACACAAATATGGCTCTAACTTTATTCCATTCGTCTTTGATTGTCCAATCTGAATTAGCCGACTAATCTTCAGCGACAACACAGTCTTCCATCGCCGTAAAATAAGCCCGCAAAATACCGGGACGTGGTGAAGCAGATACATGATGTATACTATGTCCAAAACCGATGTATGGGCGAGAGTGATAATGATAGGTTGTTCGCTTAGTCACAGTAGTAGACAGCCTGACAGGTGTTAGATGAATTATATATTCTCCTGTCCTTTTAGTTATTGTGATTGATGTCGGTTTCGGGCGACCAAGTCTTATGGAGGCGAGAAAGACGCTTCATGGAAACCTCTTAGGGCCCTACTTAATGATAGTCAAGCTAAGAGTATATTTCAGGAACAACCAGAAAAACATTTAGGCAGCCCTTTAAGTGATGCCCACCCCAAAGCACCGTGGAATGACATCCGAAAAGCTGTAGAAACAGCAGTGACGTCTGCAAGTACGGTAGACCATAAGGTTGGGGAGAAACACTGGATCTCAGCAGCGTCTACCGCACTGAAAGATGCTCGAAAACTCATTCCATCTAGCTATGAACATAACGAAGAGCGGAGTCAGCTTAAGCGCAAGCTGACAAGAAGCATACGTAATGATCGTGAACAGTGGTGGGTAGCGAAAGCAAGAGAGATGGAAAATTCAGTAGCAATAGGTAATTTATTATTTATTTTAACACATAAGTATAGGTACAGGGAGGCACCAAAATACATATGCGCCACACAAAGCTCAATTGATTTGTGTGAGGGCTGTGATACTGCTCGGGTGCCCAAACCGAAGCAGGTGGTTGTCTTAGGGGGCCACACCCCGAGCCTTCGACCTGAACGTCTGACCCACAAGGCAGTGGAGCATCGTGAGGAGATGCAGTCCCATGGTAGCCGGTGACCAACGATTGGTTCATACGCCATTTGTTCCCGCAGGATACTGGAGCCCATGTGCACCATTGATTTGGCGTCCGGTTAAAGCGCCAGACATTCGCTTTTCGTCCTCTCATTTTTGTAAACAACACGCCCGCCACGAGAAGGCAGTGAGTAGGACTTCCCTGGCAGGGGCTATATACGCATGACCATGTGAGAGCATTTCGAGAGGGAGAGCGGACTCTCCCCACTCTCGGCCGTACCAGGGCATTTGGGGGCACACGATCCCGCTCGCGGGATTCGACCCAGGTAAAGACATACCACTCTGATATACATCAACCCATCGTAGATCATCATCGTCGATGACTCATGTATGATGATTTTGGGCCTTCTCGAGTTATACCCGAAAGGTGTGGCCAAAATCTAACTTCGAAGTCACATCAATCGAGGTTTACTCCCCCGTCGTATCAAAATGCTATTCCCACTTTGACAACTTTGAATCACAAAGAGCTTTATTACAGAAGTGTGTTAGTGAGAGTTGGTACAATCGAAAGTGTGACTACCACCGAATGGGCTGTTCGATGTTTGTACGATTAACTGGTGTGCGCCGGTTGTCCTTGACCTTGATAGGGACTGATCAAATGTTTGATATTCAGTGACCCAACTGCTAGATGACTTGGCTAGGGCTCAGTGACATTCCACTAGCCCGACACCATGCCTAGATTAAGTTGTACAAACTACGTCACAAGTACCGTCATCAGACGACTTTGTTCCGCTCCAGTGTACGTGAAACTAATTTATTATCTATGGTATTATACCCCCCACTTGCGATTTATAACTGTATCACTTCTAATACACATGTATCCTGCATCATTCTTAAGGCCTCAAATATTCCAAAGGGATATAAGATTGCGAATTTTAGAAGCCCTCAACTGCACATGAATCTATTATCGACCATCAGTTGCACGTCGCAACGCAACTTTCATGAAGCGCGCCAACTGTGATACTGACTAAAACCATTCTACATTCATATCTTATAAATTATCGACCCAGCTGAGTGATTTACTACAGTTGGAAATTGTATCATTTGTAACAATTTGATCTTGCCTGTAAATTGGCATGCCTCATGTAACAAAATGTTATTTGAGAATAAATTATTAGTATTATTATTATCATTATTATTGCAAAAGTCTGTAGTGACCTACTTTTGTCAACAGAACGCGATTGGTTCGATGAAAACAATTATTATTATAACCAATTATACCAGTGACTGTTTTACTGTGCTCGTTTGTTTAACTGTGCTAATAACAGCCATTTTAGTCTTCCATTGTATTCCATTGCTTCTACGCGGTTTTCGACTACGCACGTATCTTTTCTTGCCGATCGCACCTGTACTCCTTTGGCACGATCTCGGTATTCTTTCGATACCATGAGATTGCCAACAAATATATTACGACTACTACTATCATCTGCCTTCTGATTTTTGGCCTACCGGAAACTTATTGGTCTATTGGCACGTAGTCTTGTAGCGGTGTTCATAGTTAAGCTCAACTCGACACCACGCTACATTTGGTGAGCCAAATATTGGAACACGCCTCAACTTCGGTCAAATCTTCTGCAACTGGTGAATGTACATCTACGACCACTTGGCAATCGCAACCAAACCTTCCAAAGAAGTCAATTTTGGTGAGTCTATCGCTTATCTATCCACGTCTGTCATATATTTTCATATTAATTTTTAACATATAATATATTTGACATGACGGATAACGATAAGAATAGTATTAACGTAATAGACTCTGACGTACAGGTTACACACTTTCGACCTGTATCTTTTATTCCTCACGATCCCGAAGTTTGATTTGCTGCTATAGAGTCTCAATTTGAGACCCGTCATATTACAAGGCAACGGCAGAAGTACGCCTACGCTCTCGAATGTTAACCGGGAGACCATTTAGTAGCTGTCCGTGAGGTTGTCCTCAATTCCAATGTGCCCAATGTTTACGATCGTCTCAAGGAGGCGATCCTCAGACATTTCCTCCCATCGAGGGAGGAACGATTGAGGACGTTATTAGCACGTCACCCCCTGGGTGATGCTAAACCGAGCCATCACCTCACGCGCCTGCAATCTCTTGCAGGACCCACGGCAGCCGATTCTGAAATTGTTAAAGAACTGTGGCTCGAATCTCCACCAGCATTTATCCAACCTACATTTACGGCCCTGCTCGAGGACGCACCACTGAAACAGGTAGCCCTCATAGCAGACAAAATTCTAGCTAGGACTGGCAACCGAGACAACTACGTAGTTGCCTCAACGTCGCGTCCGAAAGTCGATATCGACGGCAGCCACTCCTCGGCTCAAGGTGACAGGGAAGGGTGTATTCACACACGTCTTAGTTTTCGAGACCGTTATAACGTACCCCAACCCTACGTCCCTCGAGTCCGCTCACGCTCTCGAAAAGCCGTCAACACTCGCCCAACGAGGGCATCTTCCAAGCCACGCCAAAAGGCGGCTTCGGAAGCGAGTGAAGGTTGGTGCTGGTTTCATCGATCCTTCGGATCTGGTGCCCGCCGTTGTCGAGCCCCGTGCTCATACAAGGCGGGAAACTCCAAAGCCGGCGAGTAAAAGCGGCCGTACTCGCCGGCCCTGCCCCCCAGGTTGGCCGTTTATTTTACGTGCACGATTATCGCACAAACGCTAGGTACCTAGTGGATACAGGTGCCCAAATTTCTGTCGTACAACGAGGTATCATCAAGTCACTAGCTACAATGCTTCGACTACGCGCTGCAAATGGCTCAGCCATTCCTACCTACGTTACACGACAACTCGCGGTCAACCTGGGCAAACGACGACGGTATCTGTGGACGTTCATCATTGCTGATGTTCCCACAGCCATACTAGGTATTGATTTCCTACAGCACTATGAATTGCTAGTCGATTCACGTAGGCTGCAGCTAATCGATACTTCGTCGAACAGTAAATTCATGGGCTTTAAAGCTCACACAAACGCGTACCGAATCCTCGGCACTTTTTATTCGCGTGACGATAAATTCCACGTCTTATTCGAGAAATTCCTCAGAATAACTAAACCACTCGAGGATATTTCATCGGTGACCAATCGTGTGGTACACCACATAGTCACCCGCGGACCACCAGTCACGGCAAGACCACGCCGACTGGCACCGGACAAATTAGCCTTCGCTAAACGTGAGTTTGACAATTTACTATCTGCTGGTATTATTCGTCCTTCTCACAGTCCTTGGGCCTCTCCTCTTCATATGGTGTGCAAAAAAGGATGGGGTTAGTTGGAGACCATGCGGCGACTACCGAGCATTAAACGTAGTTACGCGCTTTGATAGCTACCCCATCCCCCACATACACGACATCACGGCATCGCTCAAGGGCACGACTATCTTTTCTAAAATCGATCTGGTACGAGCATATCATCAGATCCCAGTCGCTCTTGAATACATCGAAAAAACTGCTATCACGACTCCTTTTGGTCTGTTTGAGTTCCTACGAATGCCATTTGGATTACGGAATGCTGCTCAAACTTTCCAAAGGTTTATCGATAGCATAGTACGAGACTTGGATTTTGTTCACGTCTATATTGATGACCTGCTGATCGCATCATCAAACGTAGATGAACATTATCAACACCTTACGCTATTATTCCAACGTCTTTCGGATAATGGAATAGTAGTCAACCCAGAGAAATTTGAATTGGGTAAATCAGAAATAATATTTAGGGTCACATCATCAGACAAGAGGGTATTCTGTCTTGCGAGGACAAAGTTCGAGCAATCAAGGAGTACAACGTGCCGTCCTCACTCACCATTAACCGATTTACTAAGCGGTAATCCACGCAAATTAGAATTGAACGATACCGCACGTACTGAATTCTCAGAGATCAAAACGGCTCTCGCTGAAGTTACACTTCTCGCTCATCCTGACCCATCAGCCACGCTTAGTATAGCGGTTGATGCATCAGATTTCGCTATAGGAGCCGTCATGCAACAGAATATCTCCGGTAGTTGGCAACCGCTTGAATTTTACTCACGACGCCTTACTCCCACGGAGACGAGATATAGCGCCTTTGGTCGCGAACTGCTAGCAGCCTACTGCGCCATCAAACATTTCCGGCACGCGGTAGAAGGACGCCAATTCATTTTATTCACCGACCATAAGCCCTTAACGTATGCCCTGCATACCAAGTCTGACCGCTACTCACCACGAGAGTACAGACATTTGGACTATATCTCCCAGTTCACGACAGGCCTTCGTCACATTAAAGGCGAGTCGAACTATGTTGCCGATGCTCTTTCACGTATCCAGACGAATGCAGTTACTTTACCGGTGCTCGATCTTCCTGCTATGGCCACCGCGCAAGCAAACGATCCTGTCTGTACAGAAGCACCACAATCTTCGTCCCTTCAGTGTCAGGAAGTACCCCTAGCTACTAGCTCAGGTACTATCTTATTTGATACTTCTACCGGTCTTCCTCGACCCATCGTACCCTCTGCCTATCGCCGTCTCGTCTTCGATGCCCTTCATGGATTGTCTCATCCAGGTATCGCAGCCACATTACGCTTCATCGCTGCACGATACGTCTGGCCGTCCATGAATAAAGATGTTCGTATGTGGGTAAAGCAATGCTTACAGTGTCAACGATCAAAAGTGCACAGGCACGTAGCTGCCCCCATTGGCACGTTCGCTACGCCTGATGCTCGCTTTGATCACGTTCATATAGACATTGTAGGACCATTGCCACCATCGCATGGGTATGATCACATACTCACGTGCATCGACCGTTTTACAAGATGGCCCGAAGCTATTCCCATCACGTCTATCACGGAGGAGACAGTTGCTCACCGCTTTGTAGAACGATGGATAGCATTGTACGGTTGTCCCTCGACTGTCACGACTGACCGAGGACAACAATTTGAGTCCGCGTTATTCTCCTCACTGACCAGACTGCTTGGTACGGAACGCATACGCACTACCGCCTACCATCCAGCATCGAATGGTTTAGTAGAAAGGTTTCATCGCCAACTTAAAAGTGCTCTTCGAGCACACGAAAACGACAATTGGTACGAAACCTTACCGCTCGTTCTCTTAGGCATCAGAACGAGTTTAAAGGCAGATATCCAATGTTCCGCTGCTGAACTTGTATACGGCACGACATTGCGTCTGCCTGGGGAATTCTTCACACCACGGAGCAGTAATGATTTCGGTAAATCAGACTACGTCCATCGACTGTCTGCATTTATGCGAACGCTGTCTCCGGTGTCAACTCGAATACAACATCGACAGGTCGCTCTCCCTCGAGAGTTATCTACCTGTTCACACGTCGATGACAGTGCCCTACCCGATAACTTGAGACTCAATGCTAGACCTATCAAACCTTCTAGCGGGATCTCTACGTCTACCTCGGATCCCACGCTAGATACATCAGAGACCTCGTTCTCACTTCCCGGTCAACAGCACGCGTCATCTGCACCATCTACGAACGAGACTTCCGTCTCACGTCCAGATCAGCAGACAACGCCGCCCTTGACCTCGGATGAGATCGCAGGCTCACGAAGTACGAACGAGACTACTGTCTCACGTTCCGGTCGCCGAGTACGATTACCCGTACGCTTTCGCGACTAAACGCACAGTCAATAACGGATACGGTGTAGGATTATTCCTATACTACACGCATGCTACACTTTTCTTTTTTTGATTTTTTTTTGTATCCTGAGCCCACGCCTCCGACCATCGCCCGTTTGATAACGTCGACTCCAGTCAACCTTGGCGAAAGCTGGTTTGGCCACCCATGCTCTAGTCAACGCACTCAGTCGATCATTTGGTCTCGAATTCGCCTGGCATACGCTTGGTCGTTATGGTCGCGTCCGGTTTCTTGGCTCAACGTGGTTTCGTCCTACGTCTGCAGCGTTTCCTGGTTCACATCCCTACGAACGTAATCATCAGATTCTGGATACAAACCACTCAGGTGTGGTATGCTAACCCGAGCAACACATACAGCACACTTCTGGTACAGTTCCACGCAAAAGACTTCCGTTGGCAACTCGAGGATCAATGATCACTTCCTGTTCCGCCAATTTCCTCCGTCCTACAACCGCACTTCTGCCGATCAGTCCCACGAATCAAACCGCTAACTATCGAAAGTGTAAACCCTTTCTAGCGGGGGGCTCCTTTAGTGACCTGCTTTTGTCAACAGAACGCTATTGGTTCGATGAAAACAATTATTATTATAACCAATTATACCAGTGACTGTTTTACTGTGCTCGTTTGTTTAACTGTGCTAATAACAGCCATTTTAGTCTTCCATTGTATTCCATTGCTTCTACGCGGTTTTCGACTACGCACGTATCTTTTCTTGCCGATCGCACCTGTACTCCTTTGGCACGATCTCGGTATTCTTTCGATACCATGAGATTGCCAACAAATATATTACGACTACTACTATCATCTGCCTTCTGATTTTTGGCCTACCGGAATCTTATTGGTCTATTGGCACGTAGTCTTGTAGCGGTGTTCATAGTTAAGCTCAACTCGACAACACGCTACAAGTCTGTACCTACGACGAGCTACGTTTCTGTGACAACAGCTATATCGGGACTTCATTTTCCCAACATCAAACTTTACTCGGACATTTTATTTCTATGACTAATAGGATTTGTGTGGCACACATTCAAGGTGTTTTGAGAATCATTCGGTCTGTCATACAAGTTTTGGAAGCCAGTACTCGATAATCACGATTCTTAAGGTTTGTCTCGCCATTTCGCTTTCAATTTTTTAACTCATTGAGGTCATCCTTTCACTTGATTTCTTACCATTTGTCCAATCAAGTTGGTTACGAATATTCAACTTACCAGTTTTGTATGTGTTATTTATTATAACGTCCCTTCCCATGTAATTTATGAGAGCTAACTTCGAGACCCTTCTTCATTTTTTATAACCTCGTCCTCTTGTGGTGGATTCCACCAACTTCAAATCATGTGCTTGCCATCTGACAGAACCATTTACTTTTGGCTCATTTAGATTCTAAATTAGGAACGGATTTAATTTTCTTAAGAGTCGTGCTCAAGGCTTTGGATCGTGTTGTCATTTCCTGACTGTTAAGCACCGGGGGTTTTTCTTCAGTCTATGAATTAGGGTCCTTTGATTTGAGCAATTTACTCACGATAATATTGCATGAGATCAAAAGTTTTCCAACTCCGCTAATGCTAAGTCTAGTCTTAGACTGAGACTATGGATGATTGACCCAGAGTATGAGTCAGTCAAAGACTTACCAACCACGCGGGTACTGATTGTGGCTATTTTTCATTCTCTTCTATGTTTCCTCACTATCAACCACTTCCCGTCGGTCAGGATTGCTTAAGACAGTATCACTTCTATCTGGGTCTTCAGGAACTACTTTAGGATCGTGACCATCAATATGCAGTGTTATTTCATTCTTTATTTGTTCCAGAAGAGATTTCGTTTTAACATGGTTTGCAGCCGGGTGTTTGGCTCGTCCCGTGACAACGCTTACCACATTGACACACTATTTGCTGTCAGTGCTCATTTTACCAATACAGCCATCATCTAATTTCCTGCCGGCCAGTGCTAGAAGGATGATGGCACCTAGGATAAGTAATGTCATGATCGAACAGAAAAAACATACAAAACCAATGAAAGTTGGGCTTCCAGCACTTTCTGTATGCGGTTGAATTCGAAAGCGTTTACGTCTTGTAGGATCAATTCCCGTAATCGTCACACTACATTCCTTCATCTACAGGGAAGAAATGATGCGGATGTCCATATTAATGAGTGGAATCAATGAATTTTATAAGATTTGAAAGGGGAAAAAATAGACAAAGCATACAAGATAGTCGATAGTGTGATTATTAACTAAAAAGTAGTTACATGAAATCAATTTGAGGAAAATCCAAAAACTTTGCCTAAATAATTCTAGTAAAGGTAGATGAAGGATGCTATGGATGTATCAAAGCAACCAAAGTGCTTGATAAAATGTGATCATCCGTAAAAATTCAAGAGACTATAGTCGGCAGACGATTTTACAATGACTAGGAGTGGTCAATTTTAATGTGCTAACCAGTAATTCGAATTGCTATTTTTGGATCTCAAAATAGTGAAATTTAAGGCAAAACTCGATGCGAGCAAATAACCACACTATTTTTGGAAATCATTATCAGCCCGCAATCAAGTACAAAGGTATTATCAGTTGATACAGGTAACACAACCACCACAGCTAAAATGGGAATCCAAATTTCTGTAATCATCTATACGTCTTACCATTCCTAGGCAACCAATTAAGGAGAAATTAAGGCGAACAAAATGGAAATAAAGGGGAAATGTTGCTTTTTCACCTTCACGTCCGTTATATAGGGGAAACGTCGATTTTTCCCTTTTAAGTCGTGTATTTGGGGAAATTTGTTGACAGTTACACGTGACGTACAGTGTTTGAATATGCCGCATCCCGCACTTATGTTCTTATAAACGTCGACAAAATAACGGAGCGCTTAATAAAATACAAAACCATTATCATAAACACAAATAACAAAATACGGACTCAAGGATTTGGCTAAGACGCATGTACATTGACTTTTTTGTTTGTTTAGCTAGTGTTTGCACATGCTTGGTAGCCATCAAAAACAGCTTACGTGATGCAAGTGAGTGACGTGCTCTCTGTTTTTCAGCTTCATTATAACTAATTACCTTGTTGGTCCTCTACGACGTGTCCACTCAAAGTCACTGAAAGAGTTCGTAGGCGTAGGGCAAACACTAAATTGTCAAGCGTCCTTGGCTGTCATAGATCGCCTTATAACTGACGGTGGAATAGAATGCGAACAGCTTTCATGAGAAAACAAAACTTGCTTTCGTTTAGTCAGTTTGCTAATGAAAGCACGATCAAATGTAACTGACTTTAACAGTGGTGTATATTGAATTTATAGCAATCAAGAGAGAAATTATTTGTAATGAGAATCCTTCAACTGTTACACCATTCACTAGCTACAGCGATGAAAGGCTTCTAGATAATAATGGTATGTATATGAAGTAAATACGTTAATATATTTCTTGTAGGATGCAGCGGTGTTTTCACAAGTCTGTAAATCGTAAAGAGCAGATCAACAATATATTGATGAAATTAATTATAACCTTTCTGAGCATTTGAGATGCTGACCGGATTCTGAATGATTACTGAGTTCTTGTTCCGGACTTACCGAGCAGCGTCAGATGTGTCCTGAGGATATGCACAAGTGTCCAACCAAAGTTCATCAGCAGTGCGGTTTACTACCACCCCGGATTGAAAACCAATCTGCTAAGATATATTGGACTGTGTTTGCGTACTTTTGATTTTTGATACATTAAATTTGTATATTAATATAGATGGACTTTCTATTTCAAGCGTCTCTAGTCAACATTTATGGCCTATATTAGGACGGAACGTTTCTCCAATGTTTAGTGACGTGTTCATAATAGAGATCTATGGACGGAATAATAAGCCAGCAGAATTAGACGAAATTTTTGCTGACACAATTTCTGAAATAAAAGTAACGACTGACGTGGGTATGCTTAGTGTTAAGTTCAATAAATACGTAGCTAATAAGTTGTCTGCTGTAATATGTGACGCACCTGCTCGTTCTGCTCTTAGGTACACGGTTAATCACACTGGTAAGGCAGGTTGCGACCGGTGTGCTGTACTTGGGAGACGGCTTAAGGAAAAAACGACCATTCCAAATGGTGAATATACGTTAAGAACGGACGACAGCTTTCGTCGTCAGACTCAATCTATTCACCATTAAGGCCATTCAATTATGGAAACGCTTTCAATAAATATGATCTCAACTTTTCCTCTAGATCCTATGCACATAGTGTACCTAGGTGTCACCAAAAAGATAGCTAATCTCTGGATAGAATTCTCACACAAAAGATTGCTTAACTTGAACTCATGTGCAATTAGGAACATAAATAATTTAATATCTGGTTGCGTGGCAAGTACTCCGTCCGACTTTCAGCGTAAATACCGCACACTAGACTTCGTATCTGTATGGAAAGCTTCGGAATGTAGGTTGTTCCTTCTATATTTAGGCCCAGTGATTCTGCAAAAAACATTGCTGCAACCTTTGTATCTTAACTTCCGGCGTTTATCGTTATCCATATATCTGCTTTCACACCCTAAATTACATAATAGCGTTATAGAATCCGTCAGAATGGATTTAGGGAACTATTTTAACGAATACGAATGGTGTTATGGGTCCGGAAATTTAATTTATAGTTTGCACTTGTTACAGCACCTTCCTGACGATGTTCGTTCACATGAACTTTAGAAAGTTTTTCAGCATTTATATTTGAGTCTTTTACGTGACAAACAAAGAAATCTGTGCATAGCGGATATGCTGTTGAAAGGCAAGCAACTCAGCGTTATGCAGAGAAAATATCCTTCTGCGGTAGGCTTGTTAGTGTTAGAATTAACAACTAAAATTAGACTTACCTAGTTCCTGAAATGGCCAGACTACAATTTATGGACGAGTCGATCAGGTATAAGGTAACAGGTCTCAAATTTCGGCGCAAAAAACACCCATCTATCGCAAGGTCAATTTGGCGTCGCTCAAAGGTCGTCCATGAATTATAGTCTCACCACTGGGATTATATTTGATCACCATGTCGATTTTATGCACTTAAATCATTGATATCTAGAAGTTCAACAATAGATTTTCCAATATTCTTGACTGCAACCCCCGTGGTTGGTCGAAGATTATCACACGGTAATGTGTAACTTCTGCAAACACTTAACAACTCATAGTCGAACGGAGAATCCTTCGCTTTAATAATATTGACGAAGTCACGTTAAATAATGTTTAGCACTTCTATATTGATCTAGAAATGTGTTTACTCCCTTCTTCAGTTGTTAAAGCAGCTGCTTCATTGCTCAATGAAATTAATAGCAGTTCCAAATGTTCTGACGAAATTTTCTGCCTAGCCATTAGGACAGAAGTGTTTGAAAATACTGAACAGATGTCCATACTTTATGTCATTCAACCATGTAGTGAATGCGTTTGTTGCAAAATGAGAGCTATTATCAGTCACTAATACAAAAGAGACCCTTTCTGACTACAAGCTTTTCTCAATGCTTGAATTGTGAGATCATGTTTCGGTGACGTTATGAAAAAAATTTAGGCCAATTAGATAAAGTCTTTATTATTTGTTCAGACATAAATATTAGCACAAGATGGCACCAAATGTATATGCGCCACACAAACCAAATGATTTGTGTAAGACCTCAGATACTGCCCGGGCACCTAAACCGAAGAATCATTACGACAAGTGCATTTTATTTGCCGAGAAATTGACCACGATAGTCTACATGAATTCTCTGCAAGGCTTTAGACAGCGCTGACCGTGCAGTCCACTTTGAAGGATGATGATTCAACTTATGACATCTTCCGAAATTGCTTGCTGTATGACTTATCTGCATTTATCTCCCGTCACCAACATGTGAGTCTTGCTGAGCATTTCAGCACCCAACTGTTCACTATTAAGATTTTCAATGACAGATTTACGTAATGAAGGAGAAATGACAGCACGATGATTTAAACACAATACCATCAAGAGTAATGAATAATTCATCCAACTTAGCAAAGTAGGGAGGAAATCTACGTTTCTGATTAGAATTCCAACCTTTTCGTAAAATACTGAGTATACATCAAAAGTATCGAAGAGTTCCACTGATATCTTTCGGAGATTGAGCATTTGTCAATGGATTTAGTCGCTGTACATCTAGTTTAAAACCGTTAACGTCAACTGGGTATCCAAGACATTTAGAAGTGGATAGAAAGGATGAACACCTATTTGAATTCACTATAATACTCTCAAATAAAGCATGAAATAAAGAAATGAGTCTCTGGTCATGAGCTACTTTATCATAACCATAAATAATAAGATCATCTTGATAAACCTCAACACCTTTTAGATTACCGACTACATTATTCACTAATTCTTGAAATATGGCTGAAGAACAACTTAAACCAAATGGAATATCGTTGTATTCGAACAAACCAAAAGGAGAGTTAATTAGAGTAATATATGTAAGCGAATAATATTGATTTTCATTAGATCCTCGTCCAGTTTCACTTTAATATACGGTTATAGTTACATGCATGTATGAAATTATGAAACTAAACAGTGTAGTTTATGACTCAGTGATAACAGTAGAATAGATTATATAAATAAGCACAATAAGCAAAGAGTACAGATTGATTGTGTGGTGAATATAAATATCACTGTATATTAAAGTATGATGAAGATCTAATCGAAAACAATATTGTTAGCTTATATACGTTGTCCTGATTCACAGTATGGAAATTGTAAAATGTGATAGATAAATGAACGCACCAATGATAAGGTGAAACGCCCACCACCACATTAACTTTCTTTGACCTTGTATGACTATACCTTTTTTTATTTTTATCCACCAATCATAATTTTATGTTCATTATGAAACAATATTCGCTTCGCTGACTCATGTTTCCTATTCTCTGATTACTGTTCGGTATGTTAATCATGTCTCTGTTTTCCCTACGTCAATAGACTGTACTGTTTATTTTGTATACTAACGGTGTGTAATTTATGTTTTAGAAACAGATAAAGTTTAACAGGCCAAATAGCTTACTTGTTTTGACCTTGGCTGAAGCAAGACTCTGTATTCGACAGTTTAGAGAATAGCTTAGTTAAACCTGTAGGAAATTGTTCCCTACAAAGTTTCGAACAAGTAATTTTCAATACACCTACTGAAATGACTTCCATTAAATACTACGATTCCGATGAGATTCCAGAGTTATCTCCCCATCATTTGGGAGTTGATGACGAGAATCAACTTGAAAGGGACGAACTCAAAAACAATAGCATGATAGAACTAGAGTTAGCTAGGTTGCGTGTAACCCAGTTAGAAAAGGAAATTGAACTAGAAAGGTTACGCCAAAAGGGAAGAGAACACTATAATCAAGTTGTGGATGACAAGGTTATGACGTATGCGTCTACATTTGCCTCACATGCAGCTGATGTTCCCCCTAGAAAGGACTGGGTAACAATGATATCTAGAGCTTTAGATCTACCAAAGAAAGAGATTATAAGGTTTGACGGTAACCCTATGAACTATTGGAGCTTCATACGGAATTTTGAGGACTGTTTTGATGAGAGCGTTGGATTCCGATCTAGATTAAACTTTTTGATCCAATACTGTGACGGCGAAGCTAAAGCTACTATTGTCCATTGCGCATTGCTCGAGCCAGAAGAAGGCTATCGTAAAGCGTTAGAACCTCTAGAGGAAGCATTTGGTCAGAAGCATATAGTAGCCCAGGCATTTATTGATAAGATGCTGAACATCCCTGCTATTAAAGGGACCGACCCAGATAATTTAAGAAGGCTGTCTCGTGAGATGCATATTTGTGAGCTAACACTCACGCAAATGAACTATATGTCTGATCTTAATTCCACAAAAACCATCGAATGCATGTTTTTAAAACTCCCGCTACACTTGCAAAGAGAATGGGTTAAAGTTGCGTGTAGAATTCTCAAGACGCGTAGAGAGCCTTCATTCGAGGACCTTTGCGAGTTTGTGAAGGAGCAGTCAGACATTGCTAATACTAGATATGGATTACTTGTCACCGGTGATTCTTCTAATCGCAGCCAAAGACAATCCGTTGCTGATACTAAAAGGCACCTTTATTCGGGATATAAAGCGAGAGTGTCGTTCGTTAACACGAGTGAGTCTGATGTTGCTCCAAATGTAAGACCAAGGACTCTTGGGTTGTCATGTTTATTATGTACTGGAAACCACCCCTTAGATCAATGTGAAGGGCTTAGAGACAAGAATGCTAACGAAAGGCTATAATTTGTATCAAAAAGAAGTTGTGTAATGTCTGTCTAAAGGCAAACCACATAGCAAGAAACTGTCGAGCACCGAGATCATGTGCCGTCGAAGGATGTGGTTGGAGGCATCATACGTTGTTGCATAGGAAGCGGGAAGTACAATGATATAATAATGCTAATGCACGTATTAATACCCAACTATGCACGGAGAAAGGTGTTAAGTGTGTACAGAAACAAGTAGCATTTGAAATAGTGCCTGTATTGGTAAAAAATGGAGAAAAGGTAGTACAGACTTGCGCCTTCCTAGATAGTGGGTCAGATGCTTCGCTCATTACAGAAGATCTAGCTAAAAGATTGGGTTTAAAAGGAGAGTCCAACACGATTTTACTGAAAACACTGGATAACCAATCCACATTTCAATGTAAAGTGGTCCAACTAGTAGTTTCCTCCTTAGATTCATCTTCATCATTTAGAATTCCGAACGTAGGGACATTGGAGAGATTACCTATGTTGCGTAGGACAGTACCAACAACATATCAAATGGCATCCTGGACTCATTTAAAAGACGTAAGTTTCCCGAAAGTAGAGGATGAGAATGTCAAACTGTTGATTAGATGCAACGCGCCGAGCGTACACGAGATGAAGGAGATAAGAACCGGAAAGTCAAATTAACCATCTGCAGTGAAGACTCTCTTGGGTTGGACGCTGTTCGGCCCCTATGGGGAAACCCATAAAGACAATCGTGTACTTAATTATCTCTCAGCTGAAGATGAAGTCGAGGATAAGTTTGAACAGTTGTACTCAACCGAATTCAAAGATCCATTTAGTCGTACTATATCGATGTCTGTGGAGGATCGTATAGCGCTCAGCGCCATATCAAATTCAGTGCAAAAGTCAAATGGACACTATCGAATAGCTCTTCCTTAGAGGCATAAACACAAGTTACCTAATAACAGGAAATTAGCAGAACGTAGACTTAGCTGTTTGAAAGGTCGACTTATTCGAGATAAGAAGTTGCTCCAAGACTATGTGAGCGCCATGACTCAGTATATAGAACGAGATTACGCTGAAAAGGTAAACGATAACTACTCTGATGGACGAATTTGGTATCTCCCTCATCACCCAGTCTTCCACCCCAAGAAACCTAACAAATTAAGAATAGTGTTAGATTGTGCAGCTCAGTATGCTGGAACGTCTTTAAACAAGAGTCTTTATTCTGGACCCGATTTAGTCAATAATCTAGTAGACGTTTTCACAAGGTTTCGGCAACGACCAGTAGGTCTTACGGCGGACATTGAAGCCATGTTCCATCAAATAATAGTTCCGCCGTGTGATCGAGACGCTTTTAGATATTTATGGTGGGCAGGTGGAGACTTGGAAAAAGAACCCGAAATTTATAGAATGAAGGTTCATCTGCTCGAGGCAACCTCATCGCCATGTTGCGCCACGTTTGCTTTGCAGAAAACGATTTCCGATAATCAAGATAAATTTCTCAAGATTATTACACAAGCGGCTAAAGAACAGTTCTACGTAGACGATTCATTGATTAGTGTGGATACTATAGAAGAAGCCAAACAGACATATTCACATTTCAAAAGACTCCTAAGTTTGGGAGGATTCAACTTAACTAAATGGATTAGTAATAATGTTGAAGTGTCGGAGTTCATTCCACAGGAAGACCGTACTGAAGGAAACATTACTGTCTGCGAGTCCAATGAGATGAGTAAACGAACTCTGCGCATAAAATGGAACGTCCGAACAGACGAATTATGCTTCAAAGTACATGAATTTCATGGAAACCCAACCAGAAGAAATATTTTGTCGTACGTAGCATCTATCTTTGATCCAATTGGGTTTGTAGCCCCAATAATACTACCAGCTAAAGTGATCTTACATGATACCTGTCGGCAGAAATTAGACTGGGATACGGAGTTACCCATAAACTGTCAAGCAAAGTGGAATATTTGGTGTAGACATATAAAAGGGTTAGACCACTTAAGAATACCAAGATCTCTGAAACCAAGGTTTGAACCATCATCTGCGCAAATTCATTGTTTTGCCGATGCTTCCGAGCTTGCGTATTGTGTTGTTACGTATATTCGTTATGAAGGTGTTTCTGGTCAGATTCATTGCTCGTTCCTGCTAGCTAAGTCTAGAGTTGCTCCTCTAAAACTCGTTACTATACCCAGAATGGAATTAACGGCATGTGTTCTGTGTGCTAAGATTAGAAAGCACGTGAAGGAACAGTTAATTATCCCCATTTCGTCAATCATCTATTGGACGGATTCGTTAATTGTACTTCATTATATAAAAAATACGACTAAAAGGTTTGAAAGGTTCGTGAGTAACAGGTTAGAAACTATACATGAATTGTCTACGCCGAACCAATGGAGATACGTGAAAAGTAAATTGAATCCTGCTGATCATGCGTCGCGTGGACTATCACTAAATGATAAGGCTAAGATAAAGGAATGGTTACAAGGGCCGGGATTCCTGTGGGAGGAAGAAGATAAGTGGCCTAACCTAGAAAAGGTTGAGAACACTGTAGCCCACATATTAACAGAAGATTTCGGACCCCCAAGATGCAATGATGACTTTCTAGGTCGATTTCGTATGTGTAAGTCGTGGTCCAGAATACTAAGGACATTTTCATACTGCAGACGGTTTATCGATAATATGTTAAGCAAAAGAAATGGATAATGTCTAAACTTGGGAGCATTAAGTGTTGAGGATATTAATAAATCGAAGAGTAACATAATTAAGCTAGTTCAAAGTGCCGCGTTCCCGGTCGAAAAAAGAATTCTAAACAGTTCACCGTTGATGCTCGGTGATAACGCTTCTTGACAGCAAGAAAATCAGGAAACAATGAACGAGATGGTCAGGAGAAAAAATTTAATTCGTCAAAGCTCCATAAGGAATCTCAACCCCTTTATGTTAGAAGGCAAGATCCGTGCAGGAGGCCGTTTACAATTATCATGTTTACCATTTGAAACTAAACATCCGGCTATTATTCCTAATAATCACTTTGTTACAGATATGATTATAATGCATCATCACTTGATTAACGCACATGTTGGAGTTACTCAGACCTTGAGTAGTATTCGTGAAGAGTATTTGATTATCAGAGGATATTCTACTGTTCGGAAGGTTCTAAAACGATGCTATCTATGTAGAAGACTTTATTCTATGCCATGTTCCCAAATAATGGCGCCCTTGCCGGAATGCCGAGTAGAGACTCATTCTCCACCCTTTAGCCAAGTAGGCGTGGATTACTTCGGACCATTCTACGTCAAACGAGGTAGTTGTTGAAAAACGTTACGGCTGTTTATTCACCTGCTTATCTATTAGAGCTGTTCACATAGAAATGGCTTACTCCTTGGATACGGACTCATTTTTATGCGCATTATCAAGATTCATTGCAAGAAGAGGATGTCCGAAGAGTATTTTTAGTGATAATGGTTCAAATTTCCGAGGCGCAGACGCTAGTCTGAGACATATTATATACTCTTGGAATACTAACAAAATAGAAAACCGCCTCAAGGAACGAGGATGTGAATGGAGTTTCAACCCACCTAGGGCAAGTCATCAAGGTGGTGTGTGGGAACGTATCATAAGATCAATTAAAAGAATTCTAAGAATGCTTTTGTTTCAAAACGTGTTAACCGATGAAACTCTGCAAACCTTCCTAGCTGAGGCAAAAAGAATATTGAATAACAGACCTCTAGTTAAAATGACAGACGATCCCGGTACCCTAGAGGCTTTTACTCCGAATAAGTTGTTGTTGATTTATAAAGGATTATCATTCGACGATGCTTCGGTTGATAAGACGTTATTATATAATAAAAGATGAAAAGAAGCTCAAAGATTGGCTACCGCATTCTGGAATAGATGGATGAGAGAATATTTGCCGACTCTTCAAACAAGAAACAAATGGTTGAACGTACACAAGAACTTACAACCGGGTGACATAGTTCTTGTTAGTAACGTCGAAACGAGTAGAGGTTTATGGCCCAAAGCTACTGTTGAACAAGTAAGCTATGGTCCTGACGGCCGAGTTCGTACGGCGAAGTTGATAACCGCAAACGAAGAAATTGCTCGAGACGTGCGAAGCTTATGTCTACTGGAAGAAGCCGGCTATTTAACGGCAACGACGACTCAGAACAATGGACGTGGTGCGCGTTTCGGGGGGAGTGTAAAATGTGATCGATAAATGAACGCACCAATGATAAGGTGAAACGCCCACCACCACATTAACTTTCTTTGACCTTGTATGACTATACCTTTTTTTATTTTTATCCACCAATCATAATTTTATGTTCATTATGAAACAATATTCGCTTCGCTGACTCATGTTTCCTATTCTCTGATTACTGTTCGGTATGTTAATCATGTCTCTGTTTTCCCTACGTCAATAGACTGTACTGTTTATTTTGTATACTAACGGTGTGTAATTTATGTTTTAGAAACAGATAAAGTTTAACAGGCCAAATAGCTTACTTGTTTTGACCTTGGCTGAAGCAAGACTCTGTATTCGACAGTTTAGAGAATAGCTTAGTTAAACCTGTAGGAAATTGTTCCCTAAAGAAATTTACCAAATTTTGGAGTGTTAACCGTTGTCGAAATAGATGATTGATAATAAGAGAATCTAAAGATAACTATCGTTTAAGTCAAATTTAGGGAATGTCTTGAAACCATGTAGTCAATTAAGAATAATCTCAGCTTCCACCGTCGTGCACATTTGTTTTAACAAATGACCAATCAGTGTTAATCTATGATCATCATATATTCTGGGGGTCTTGCCATGAAACTTCGTAAGAACGATTAAAAATAGGAACGCTTCATGCTGGATCGGTTCAATTATACGTTTCGCATAAAAATCATTCAGTACCTTTTGTATTGTTTCACAAACACCATAGGGAATTATTCTTTTTTTAGGAAAAACTGGATTGACTGATACTTTTAGTTCTATGGGCTAAGTTTTCATCCCTCCACTGTAGCTATCATGTGTTTACGTAGAGCATCAGTCCTATTTGAAATCTAATGAAGATGACCCCACTTTAGATTTATTCAAATTTTTCTAATCCAGTATTGACGGTTCTGATTTGCTAACTGAAAACTCACAAAACATGTATGAAGAATTATCATCTCAAACTAGCAATTCAGAGAATACTCATATGGGCAGCTTGTGTTCAGTTATACCCAAAACCGATACTTCAGTGGGTTATGTTGCAACGTTATAATCTAAATATTTCAAGATTTTGAATGAAATAATATGCTCTATACTGCCTGTGTCACTGATAAAGTCATAAAATGAACCAAAGGAGGTATGTTATCTCTTCTCAGTATGCACACGACCATTCAAAATCGTTGACAAAGATAGATTATCATTATAAACATCCAACCTTATAAAATCCGAAATACGATGTTTATCATCACTAGTGGCACAGTGAAAAGCAGATTTACAGACCGACTTGATGTGTCCCATTTTATCACACTTCAAGCACTCAGCATGGCGAAAGACACATGAGTCACGTAATTGAAATTTATCACAGGATAAACACTCACCGAATCACGCTCACCCTTGTAACTTGTCATGCGATTGCTCTTTGAATCATCTAATTTCCCATTTGAATGTGAACCATTATTGACCAAACCAAAGTTGAGCAGCATTGAGTATGTAGTTCACCACGACGACTGAGCAAAGTATAAGAAATTCTTACTGAGTGAAAATCAAGCTAATTCACTGCCTCATAGTTAATACATGTTGCTTCGACTTCTGAGAATAAACTTTTAAGTTTTTGAATTGATCGTTTCTAAATTCGGAATATTTATCTCAGAAATTAACCGATCAAGAAGTTGAATTTTCAATTGCTCTTCAGAATTGCAGCTAGCGGCCTGTTTCTGTAGTTGAAGCATAAGGTTTTTAGCTTTCTCATTATTTTATGGACATTTGATCTCATTCTGCGTTCAAAGCTAGCAAGCTATACACGACCAAGTAGTAATTCCTTGAGATTCATATGACAATGAGATTGCTTTCTATGGAGAAGACAGATTCTCTGGCGGATTATACGTCACGAAACCAGTTTCGGGACTCGAATTCAAGCCTTGTGGGGGGCGCCTTAAATCACCGAAAATTTACTCACTGTAGTATAGGAGTCTCAGAGGTAACTTAATGACCTACAGTGTTGTAAATGCAAAACGGTTACAAATATCACCTACTACAAAAGAGGATAAAAATACGTAAATGATAACAGTTGTTACGAGATGAATGAGTTCACTAGATTACGGAAGGTTCTTCTGAACCTGTTAATTTAATTGAAGCAGAGGCCTGTACGTACTATTACAATAAAAAAGTGTTTATTTTTACATAAAAATACGGGGAAACAATAGACGTTGAATATAAATGTGATCACATATGGTGTTACCAATAAAGGAAAAATTGTGGTCTTCATTTTGTCGTTACAAAAATCATTGAATATACACTTCAACATATAGCTCCCTTCAGAGCATACGTTGGTGGAGGTATTGTTGAGCTCTCTCCATGATAACGGCGGGATACGACATACAACTAACGACACTCAAACGTGTAGAACCCCGCAATCCCAAATCAAAACACGGAAGAAGCGAGGAAAGGGATTATTGGGTAACAACCAAAAATGTACAGAAAAACATAAGTAATTATAGTTATTGGTATTTGTTATAACATCATTATAATTCATTCAACCCGAGTGGAGGCATGTTATGTCCAACTATAGTATGTCGAGTTGATCTTCCAGGAGATTCTACCAGGTCCTGAATGGATAGTCATTTCGCCTCTTTTAGAGCCTTTGTAGACGTCGTGCTTTTCGAAGCCGTCTTTACAAGTATTCCCAACAAAGAGAAGAATTAATAATTGAATGGTATCAAATAAATATCTCTGTACATATAGATAGAGACGAAGATAGGTTTTTGTGGAAAAGATTTTATGTTCGTTTGCATATTAAAGTATGTTCGAAGTTTAACAACGTTATTTCGGTGAAATATAACAATAACAGTGTTTGTAATAATAATAATGACAATGAAATCAGTAGTATATCAAAATATTATATATCATGTAGACGAGTAGTAATAAAGTCAACAAACACAAACTTCTATCAACCTTCTTCAACAATGACTGATGGCAATATGGTCTATTTGAGTCCATCATTGATTTGGTTCACATGGTCGCCATGTTAAACGATGTCTCTACTTATGCTTAAAATTTATGTCCGCCAAATGTTAGAACACCGTCTTACTTATCAAAGGCCAAAAATCGTAGTGTTTCTTGACATCAGGGCTGCCTTCGATTCGTGAAATCTGGACTCTCCGAGTTGAGGATGTTAGACGACTCTCTGTGTTCGATCATCGCTGTCTCCGAAGGATTGCTGGTATCCAGTGGCAACACCATGTTAGTCACCATCTTGAAACGCCGACTTCAGTGGCTTGGACATGTTCTACGAAAGTCGTCCCAGAGAATTCCACGTCGTGCATTATTTGCCGACTCTGGGACTGGTTGGAAAAAGCGGAGAGGTGGTCAGTGTATGACATGGTGTCGTGGTATGAAAGAAAGCTGCAAAGAGCTAGCTTGTGTTGGTCCTTCACGACTCCCTGGTTGGTGTCCGAGAGATTGTGTGACACAGTGGCTAGAAACGTTATCAGAAATGGCTCAGAATAGAAACCAGTGGCGATCCTGCTGTAACCTTCTTTTACTTTCTTCATAAAAAGTGGTTGTATCTTCCTTAACTGAAAGGTTCCTTCTGATTGTACGTTTTCGTTTCCGTCATTTTTTTTATAATTCGTTACGTTCAAATAAATAAATGAAAATAAACCATTGTCTGAGCACAGTTGCAGCAGACGATCACCATTATCTATTCGCTGTGCTGGAATACTGAAATACCCACCTAAATGTCTTTCTGTTTTGTTTAAGCTACCTACCTGTGCATTAAAGTCACCTGCTACGAGTACTATGTCTGAACGTTCAGTGTTTTTTGTAAAATTCATCTCTCACTTCATCCAAGCTGCAGTCAGTGGGAGCGTAGGCAGAAACGACGAAAAGGCAACGACGTGTGTCCCTATCCTTCCGAGTTCTTACGGAGCCGTTTAGCCGAGTAGCGCATAGACGACTGTTTGCGGGGATCCACTCTAGTAGCGCTTGTCCCGCCCTCATGCTTCGTGCTATGCCTACACCTGCCAGATACACAGAGGGTGTATCTCGTCGGCTCTCTGTTTTGCCGAGGTGAGGTCAAGTGAATTACCATACTAGGATCCTGTATGCGTGCTTCAGAGACACAGCATACATCAATCGTACGAGATTCTAAGGTTTTAGTCAAGGAAGCCTGCTGACCGATTTGGCATAGTGTGCGTACGTTGAAGGCTCCAATGTATAGTTTGGAGCGAGGTTTCAGTAGACCTGGGACAGTGTTTTGAGCACTAGAATCGTTGGCTGTGGTGACACTTGAGGAGGAAGCTAAAAGAGGAAGTTTAGTGTATAAAGTCGATGTAGGAGGAATAATAGGAATTGAAGAGGGAGGTTGACTATGAATACAGTGGTCTTGAGTGCTGTTAGAGGTATGAGGGCGGTTATCACTTCCCGGATGCCCACACCGTGGAAGGGTTCTTCTGGAGGTAGCAACAACGGTCGGGTTCCAATCACGTGCAGAGTTATCGAATTGCACTGGTTGATGATTTTATGGGGATGTCGATTGTTGACAAGTAATTGGTTCTAGGCATGTAAACTGTTTCAGAGTATCCTCGTAAATCCTGTTTTCGAAGCCAAGAAATGTAAGGGCACATCATATTCAGATTCATCACGCTCCTCTAAGCACAGCTTTTGAGTTAGACAACTTGGAGTTCACACACACTCTTTGTTGGAGCCTAACTAGAAAGTCTTTTATCCACACTGATAAATTGCCTCCAACCCCGATATTACTTAACTACAGATTGTGGCGAACTTGATCAAAATCTTTGCTGGAGTCAATAAAGACTACGTCTATACGTGCCTTTTGATCCTTAAACGTTCACAAACTTTCACGAGCTACTAATAAGTTTGTGAGATAGGAATAACCTGCTCTAAAGCCATGCTCCTCTTCAGAAAAAGTTCGGTTTTTGTCGAGATACTTGAACAACCTAAAATTTTGACAACCAGGCTAGTTATAAATAGCCTATCGGCTTACGGGTCGATAGTGCTCGAGCTTATGTTTCGTGCCTATTTTGGAGACAGGGCTTACTATAGCAGTCGTCCAGTCTTTTGGTGATCGACTGTGGGTTTCAGATAGATTTAAACATATGCCAGAGGGATTCGCGACGAAATCTACCAGTTTCCTTAATAACATAAGACTTATTTCATCCGGTCCCGTGTATTTGGATATATCAACCACTTCTCGTGAATCAGAACCGGCCTAGAATATTAAAGTATATTCAAGTAAAATAGCTACCAAATAATGGTTGGTTAATCAATCCAGAGAGAATGATGGTAACCTGTGTTTGCGAGACATTGCTTATTTCGTTGTATTGACATAGAACTTTGCGAATCTGATTATTATTATATTATTTATTTGAACACATAAATATTGGTACAAGGGGGAACCAAATATATATGCGCCACACAAAATAATGAGAATTTAAGGAGAAGGGAAAAAAAGGTAAGGAGCGTAGGGAATTATAAAAAAAGGGAGAGAGAACAATAACGACCACATTAGTGTAAGGTAGTGTAGTAGTAGTGATAATTACTTACTTACTTACTTTCGCCTGGTACTCCTCGTGAAGGAGTATAGGCCGCTTACCAACATTCTCCATCCAACCCTTTCGTGGGCAATCCTTTCCAGCTCTTTCCAGTTCTTATTCATCCCTTTCATATCTGCTTCTATTTCCCGACGTAATGTGTTCTTTGGCCTTCCTCTTTTCCTCTCCCCTTCAGGATTCCAAGTTAGCGCTTGTCTCGTAATGCAGTTTAATGATTTCCTCAATGTTTGTCCTATCCATTTCCATCGTCTTTTCCTAATTTACTCTTCAGCTGGAAGCTGGTTGGTTCTCTCCCACAGAAGGCTGTTACTGATGGTATCCGACCAATGGATGTTGAGTATCTTGCGTAGACAGCTATTGATAAATACTTGCACCTTCTTGATGGTGGTTGTTGTAGTTTTCCAAGTTTCAGCTCCGTACAGTAGAACTGCCTTGACATTGGTATTGAAGATTCTGACTTTGATATTGGTTGAAAGTTTTTTTGAGTTCCATATGTTTTTTAATTGAAGGAATGCTGTTCTTGCTTTGCCAATCCCCGCCTTTACGTCTGCATCTGGACCTCCTTGTTTATCGACGATGCTTTCCAGGTATGTGAAGGATTCCACGTCTTCCAGAGTTTCGCCATCAAGAGTGATTGGACTGCTGTTCTCCGTGTTGTGTTTGAGGTCCTTGGTTTTCCCTTTGAGTATGTTGGGGCCTACTGATGCAGAGACTGCTGCTATGCTGGCTGTCTTTATCTGCATTTGTTCGTGTGTATGTGATAGGAGGGCTAGGTCATCTGCGAAATCCAAGTCGTCTAATTGGTTCTGAGCTGTCCATCGTATGCCGTGGTTTCCCCCAGATGTCGAGGTCTTCATAATTGTTGGGGACGATAAACTCCCCAAAACTCACATTGTAAAATTATCGATTAAATGTTGAATATTTGAATAGCAATCAATTGATGAACTTATTGACGAATGTTAATAATTTAAATGACAATATCGATTATATATTTTGTATATATACGTTTTAAATTGTTCTGGTGAATCGCTCATTTTCTGGTTGTTGCAGAATATACTTCTCATTTCAAGCCTGGACTTCTTCCTCTAGTTAGCTGGGCTGGGACGCGTCAATAGATAGCTCACTGGTCGTTGGTCACTGAATCTCGTTCTCGTTCGCAAACTACGTGAACCTCTCTCTCTCTCTCTTCAAACCCTAACAATTGGCGACGGTGGTTCGGAAACATGGATCCGTCCAAACTTGAATTATTACTCGAGCAGCAGATGAAACTTATTCAGATGTTAGCAGATACAAAATCTACGTCTAATACTCAACCAAGCAGTTTTAATCCTACTACTACCGCACCATCAGTGGATGGTATCGCTAACAGTATCTCCGACTTTCATTACGATCCGGAATCCAATGTCACATTTGATATGTGGTTTCGACGTTACGAAGACTTATTCAAATTTGACTTTGCTAACCAGGATGATGCTTGGAAGGTCCGCTCGCTGCTTCGAAAGTTGGGTCCTAGTGAACTAGACAGGTATTGCAACCTAATTCTGCCTTCAAACCCACGCGATCGCTCATTCTCGGACACTGTTCAGTCATTGAGCCAACAATTCGGAGACAACTCCTCACTATTCAATGCGCGCTATCGATGTTTGAAGCTCACTATGAACGAAGATGCTGATTTTCTCACACACGTGGGTATTGTCAACCGAGAATGCGAACGCTTCCGGTTGAAGTCGCTTACTGAAGACCAATTTAAAGCACTCATTCTCATCTGCAGCCTTCAATCGCAGAAGTTCAGTGACATTAGAACACGTTTGCTAAGTCGATTGGACCAAAACCCAAAACTAACCCTTAATGATATTGCAAACGAATATCAACGCCTAATCAATCTACAGCGTGACACTGCGATGGTCCAGCGTGGTGGTTCAGATCTTACCGAAGTTCATGTAGTCCAACAACCACCCAACTCACATAAAACTGCCCCAGCGACATCCAGTTCAGGTCAACAGACAAAAACAAGTCCTCCTGCTCCATGCTGGCACTGTGGTGCATGGCATTTTGTTCGACACTGTCCATATAAACAACATCGGTGCAGGAAATGTAATGCGGTGGGTCATAAAGATGGTTTTTGTCGAAAAAAGAAGCCGAGCAACTCCAGAGGTACCAGAAAGCCTACGCCTAGATCCTACACGAATTCGTTGAGTCTAATAGCAAGCTGTCGGAACTCAACCCCAGGTGAGAGGAAATTTATTACCCTTAATATTAATGGGCGCCCGTTCAGATTGCAAATAGACACTGCATCTGACGTAACAATTCTCTCACGAAAATATTGGATCAGAATGGGAAGACCACGCACGATGCCAACAACACAGAAACCTCGAACTGCATGCGGTAATTATCTACGTTTGTTGGGGCAACTAGATTGTAAAGTGTCTTTTCATAATTCAACGTTTACCGGGGTATGTTACATCACACCAGCTGATCTTAATCTACTTGGGTTAGACTGGTTTGACCGGCTACATTTGGCTGACGTTCCGTTAAGCACCGTATGCCATCTGGTGAAACAACCTCATGAACCTGAAGCATATTCAAAAGAACTAACGACGGAGTTTTCGACCATTTTCCAGCCTGTATTGGGTCAGTGCACTGCTATGAAAGCAACACTTCGGTTGAAACCTGGAGCTAAACCTGTCTTCCGTCCAAAGAGACCAGTGCCGTACGCAGCATTATCGAAAGTTGACGAAGAATTTAACCGCCTTCAACTACAGGGAGTTATTACACCTGTTTCTTATTCCGCCTGGGCAGCGCCCATTGTGGTTATTGAGAAGGCTAATGGCACAATCCGAATATGCGCAGATTTTTCCACAGGTCTTAACGCAGCTCTCGAACAGCATCATTATCCACTGCCAGTCCCTGCAGATTTGTTCACGATGTTAAATGGTGGGAAATACTTTGCAAAGCTGGATCTCGCTGATGCCTATCTACAAGTGGAAGTGGCTGAAGATTCGAGCGAGTTACTTACCATAAATACTCATCGTGGCTTGTTTCAGTACAATCGCCTACCATTTGGTGTTAAAACAGCTCCATCTATTTTTCAGCAACTAATGGATACCATTCTATCGGGTATCCCGGGGGTCGCAACTTATCTCGATGATATCTTAATTGTGGCCACATCGTTAGAACAGCTTCGAGAACGCACGGCAGCTGTACTACAACGCGTCAGCGATAACGGATTCAGATTACGCCCAGAAAAATGCCAGCTTTTCTTGAAGTCAGTTAAATACTTGGGATTCATCTTTGATGCTGCAGGTCGCAGACCAGATCCTGAAAACATCCGAGCTATAAAATTGATGTCAACTCCCACTATTATCCCTGAGTTAAGATCATTCCTGGGATTAATTAGCTACTACTCAGCTTTTGTTCCATCGATGCATAACATACGTGCCCCACTAAATCATCTTCTGAATAAGAACACAAGCTGGAACTGGACAAAAGAATGTGAAGCTGCGTTTTGCAAGCTGAAAACTATCATAAGCTCTGAACTATTACTGACACACTACGATCCGTCCATGCCTATCGTTGTCGCTGCAGATGCTTCAGCTTTTGGACTCGGTGCTGTCATTTCACATCAGTTCCCCGACGCAACAGAGAAAGCTATTATGCATGCATCTCGCACATTAACTGCAGCGGAAAGAAACTACAGTCAAATAGAGAAAGAGGCTCTCGCACTTGTGTTTGCAGTACGCCGTTTCCACAAATTCTTGTATGGTCGAAGATTTACTCTTCTCACTGATCACAAGCCTCTTCTCACAATTTTTGGTTCGAAATCTGGCGTACCAGCTCATTCCGCAAACCGTCTCCAGCGATGGGCTTTGATACTTTTGGGTTATGATTTTGACATTCAGTACCGGCGCACCCAACAGTTTGGTCAGGCTGACGCTTTGTCACGACTTATCAGCGAACACCATACGGCTGACGAAGATGCAGTTATTGCCTCCCTAATGACAGAGGACCACGCGCAATGTTATCTGACAACTGCTATTCGTGCTTTGCCAGTCACAGCAGCTGAAATACAATCTGCATCCAGGAACGACTCTATCATAAAGAGAGCGATGAAGTACGTCACCAATGGTTGGCCGCCAACTGGACTCGGTGGTGACTTGAAGCAGCTTTACCACCGTCGGGACTCATTATGTGTCGTAAATGAATGCTTGATGTTTGGAGATAGAGTAGTGGTGCCAGCGTCCCTAAGACCAAGAGTGCTAAAGCAATTCCATACTGGTCATCCGGGTATAAAACGAATGAAATCCATCGCTAGAAGCTATGCTTATTGGCCCCTTATGGACCAACATATCGTGGATTTAGTAGGCAAATGTACACAATGTCAGCAAGCGGCCAAGTGTAACGCGAAAGTACTGCCGGTCCCATGGTCACAGCCTGAGTTTCCCTGGTCCAGGATACATGTCGATTTCGCAGGTCCAATTAATGGAATCACCTATCTAGTCGTTGTTGACGCCTTTTCTAAATGGCCAGAAATCGTTCCCGTCATGCCACCAACGACAACCCAAACGATGAAACTTTTGACAGAGATGTTCTCCCGCAACGGATTACCGGATATAATCGTATCCGACAACGGTTCGCAGTTCACCTCAAGTCAATTTCAAGAATTTTGCAAACGCCTATCGATCAAGCATTTCCGCTCTCCACCTTACCACCCACAGTCAAATGGCCAAGCAGAAAGATTTGTGGATAATTTCAAGAGAGCTCTAATGAAGTCGAAAGGGGAGGGGACACCAGTGGAAACACTGCAGAATTTCTTGTTTGTCTACCGAACGACACCTAGTGATATGCTTCCACAGCAGAAGTCCCCGGCAGAGATCCTAATGGGAAGGAAATTGAGGACGATCCACAGTCTGATGTGCCCAAGAAACACAACACCACTACCACCTCAGACCAGATCTCAGAAGCTGCCAGCATACGAGGTTGGATGCCCGGTGTTCGCTCGAGACTACAGAGCAAACCATGGTCCTTGGATCGAAGCATGTGTGGTTGGGAGATTAGGCCAAGTTATGTACGAGGTAAGGGTGGGAAGAGACATATGAACAAGACACAGAAACCAGCTACAGAAGCGAATAATCCCAGACTGCCCATCGACAGGGGCAAATCTTCCTCTTGACATCCTGCTTGATACCTTCAACTTACCAGCAGCCCCACCACGAGAAGAAGCTCAACAAGAAGCTGATCTCCGTTCTAGAAGATGGCCTCTACGAATACGGCGAGCAACAGTCAGGCTGCAGGTCGACCCCAGGAAGGCGCGCTATTAAAAAGGGGAGGAGTGTTGGGGACGATAAACTCCCCAAAACTCACATTGTAAAATTATCGATTAAATGTTGAATATTTGAATAGCAATCAATTGATGAACTTATTGACGAATGTTAATAATTTAAATGACAATATCGATTATATATTTTGTATATATACGTTTTAAATTGTTTTGGTGAATCGCTCATTTTCTGGTTGTTGCAGAATATACTTCTCATTTCAAGCCTGGACTTCTTCCTCTAGTTAGCTGGGCTGGGACGCGTCAATAGATAGCTCACTGGTCGTTGGTCACTGAATCTCGTTCTCGTTCGCAAACTACGTGAACCTCTCTCTCTCTCTCTTCAAACCCTAACAATAATCCAGTCGACCACCAGAAGAAAGAGGATGGGAGAGAGTAGACAACCTTGTCTGACTCCGGTTCTTACTTGGAATGCATCTGTCAGCTGTCGTCCATGTACTACTTTGCACTATAGTCCGTCGTATCATTTCCAGATAATATTGACAATCTTCTCATGAACTCCATGGTGTGGAAGAAGTTTCCATAACGTTTTCTTATATACACTGTCAAAAGTCTTTTCATAATCAATGAAGTTGATGTACAGTGATGAGTTCTACTCAATTGATTGTTCGACGATGATCCTTAGTGTCGCAATTTGGTCTGTGCACGTCTGATCCTTACGGAATCCAGCTTGTTAATCTCGAAGTTGAGTGTCAACTGTGTCTTTCATTCTGTTCAGTAACACTCTGTTAAAGACTTTTCCTGATATTGACAGTAGTGTAATGCGTCTGTAATTTTCACACTTGCACAGGTCTCCTTTCTTTGGAACCTTGATGAGGTGTCCTTCTTTCCAGTCCATCGGCACTTGTTCCTCCTCCCAAATCTTCGATGTCTGACTTCAGTGCTTCAGCTGGTATATTGTCGGGTCCTTCTGCTTTCCCGCTCTTGATTCGTCTGATGGCCATTCTGATTTCTTCGGTCGTTCGTGGATTGACATCTATAGGAAGATCTGTGTGTGCTGCTTCGATGTCCGCTGGATTCATTGGAGCCGGTCTACTCAAGAGTTCCTCGAAGTACTCTGCCCATCTGTTCCGCTGTTGTTGAATTTAAGTGATCGGTCTTCCTTCTTTATCTTTGACCGGTCTCTCTGGTTTACTGTATTTCCCTGTTAGTTTCTTCGTTGTATCGTAAAACTGTTTCATATTTCCTTCTCTTGCAGCTTTTTCTGCTGTCGTTGCTAGGTCTTACACGTATTTCTGTTTGTCGGCTCTAATGCTCTTTTTCACTTGCTTGTTTTGCTTTTATGTATTCAGCTTGTGCTTGGACTCTCTCTGCTCGTGTTCGGCTGTTGTTAATTGATGTCTTCTTGTTTTTTCTTTCTTTGATCCTGTCCGGTGTTTCTATAGAGATCCATTCCTTGTGATTTTGCTTCTTGGGGCCCAGAACCTCTTGACACGTTGAAGTTAAAGTTTTTTTTAACCTTTCCAGTTATCCTCCATAGTAGTTTCTTCTTCCTTGAGTAGGTCCTGTAAGGCTTAAACCTGTTGTTGAGAATTATCTTGAATTTATTGAGTTTGTCAGTATCTCGAAGGAAGGCTGTATTGAACCTTTGTGGTGCTGTTTGTCCAGTTGTCCAGTTCTTCTTTAGCTTCAGTTTCAATTTGGCCACAACCATGTGGTGATCTGAAGCTATGTCCGCTCCTCTCCTGGTTTTCACATCTTCCATTGTCCTTCGGAACTTTTCATTGATGCAAATATGATCTATCTGGTTCTCTGTGGTGTGGTCCGGTGAGATCCATGTAGCTTTGTGTTTACGTTTGTGTGGAAATATTGTGCCACCTATGACCAATTTGTCGAATGCACACAGATTTGCAAATCTTTCCCCCTTTTCGTTCCTCTCTCTCAGTCCATGCAGTCCCATGATATCTTCATATCCGGTGTTGTCTATTCCGACTTTGGCGTTTGATCTCCCATCAGAATGATGAGGTCATTTCTTGAGCACTTCTCTATGATTGATTGCAGCCCATCGTGGAACTGATCTTTAATGTCGTCGTTGCTATAATTTGTGGGTGCATAACATTGGATAATGTTCATTTTGATGCCCTCCTTCTTTGTTTTGAATGATGCTTTGATGATTCTGGATCCGTGAGATTCCCATCCTACAAGTGCATTTTATGCTACTTTGGACAGCATCAGAGCAACTCCCTGAGTGTGTGGAACATTTTCCTCTTCGTGACCGGAGTACAGCAGTATCTCTCTCGTATTTAGCCTTTGTTGTCCAGCTTGAGTCCAATGGGCTTCGCTGATTCCCAGTACTGCCAAGTTGTACCTCCTCATTTCCCTTGCTATTTGAACGGTCTTCCCGGTCTCCCACATTGTCTGAACGTTCCATGTACCTATAAAAATTGTTGCTCTGGTTGTTAGAAGGGGCATCGGCCTCGTGGCTTCCGAAGGAACTCGGCTTTCACCATGAGGCGTCATATTTCTTCTAAGTGAAGACCTAACTCCCAGGAGTTTAAATGGTTTGAGTTATTTTTTCTGGTTAGCGATTTTTTAGCGAGTTAGTTTTCTACGGGATGGGGACGCTAACCCCATGCCCAACCCTCCTCCTTTATCCAGGCTTGGGACCGGAAGTAACACTAGGAGAGCTACAAGCGGAGTTAGTAGTAATAGTGAAGGAAACGAAAAGGTACAATCGGGAGAAATCTTACAGTTAAGGAAGATACAACCACTTTTTATGAAGAAAGTAAAAGAAGGTTACAGCAGGATCGCCACTGGTTTCTATTCTGAGCCATTTCTGATAACGTTTCTAGCCACTGTGTCACACAATCTCTCGGACACCAACCAGGGAGTCGTGAAGGACCAACACAAGCTAGCTCTTTGCAGCTTTCTTTCATACCACGACACCATGTCATACACTGACCACCTCTCCGCTTTTTCCAACCAGTCCCAGAGTCGGCAAATAATGCACGACGTGGAATTCTCTGGGACGACTTTCGTAGAACATGTCCAAGCCACTGAAGTCGGCGTTTCAAGATGGTGACTAACATGGTGTTGCCACTGGATACCAGCAATCCTTCGGAGACAGCGATGATCGAACACAGAGAGTCGTCTAACATCCTCAACTCGGAGAGTCCAGATTTCACAAGCATAGAGCAAAACTGCTCTCACCGTCGCGTTGTAGATCCGACGTTTTACAGCTAGACTGACATCACGAAGGCGCCAAAGATGGCCCAGATTGGCATAAGCCGCTCTGGCTTTCACTATACGTGCATTGATCTCATCACTCACGCCACCACCAGCACTTATGCAGCTACCCAGATACACGAACTTCTCGACTACTTCTATTTGCTCACCATCTAGAGTGAGTACAGAATTGGAATCCTGCCAGCCTTGTAGAAGTACTTTGCACTTCGAAGGTGCAAAGCACATACCATACCTACGGACACTGATTGCCAACTGATTAAGTGCGGATTGCATAGCTTGGGCATTCTCGCACAGTAAGACAATATCATCCGCATACTCAAGGCCGAGAAGTCTTTCTCCAGGCAACAGATCCACACCACCATTACTTACATCCATCAGAGCTGTTTCCAGCATGTAATCGGTGGCAAAGTTGAAGAGGAGTGGTGAGATTGGGCAACCCTGTCTAACCCCACTGCTTGAATGGAATAATAGAGAAAGGTGGTTGTATGCCCTCACTCTGCCTGAGGTGTTTGTATATAGGGCTTTTAGGATGTTAATAGACTTCTCAGGCACACCCTTCTTCAATAGACAATCCCAGAGAACAGTCTTATTCAACGAATCGAAGGCAGCCCTGATGTCAAGAAACACTACGATTGTTGGCCTTTGATAAGTAAGACGGTGTTCTAACATTTGGCGGAGGGTGAAGATATGATCAATACATCCTCGACCAGAACGAAACCCAGCCTGCTCCTCGTGAGTCAATCTTTCTCGGGTTTTGAACAACCTACGAAGTATGAAGAAGTCAATAGCTTGGATCCAATCGGAAGTAGACTTATCCCCCGATAGTTGTTACAGGAACGACGTGAACCCTTTTTAAAGATAGGGACAACTATCGACTCATTGCATGACGTTGGTACACTCTCTAGTTCCCAGACCTTTGTAAACAACGTCGTCAGTCCCTTAGTCAGAAAGTCACCACCATCTTTAAAAAGAGCCATAGGTAAGTCATCTGGGCCCGGTGATTTGTAACGTTTCAAGAGTTGGAGTTCCTTGCGGATTTCCGCCTCATTTGGTGGATCATTCGTCACCGGCCATGGAGGGCAGGACAATCTGACCGATGTTGCCGGAGCAGCAGGCCAGTTGAACTGCCCTTCGAAGAATTCTGCTTATCGTCCAAGACGTCGATGGATGTTAGTGATTGGCGTTCCGTCATCCTCGCAGATTGTTTCGCTCACACCAGACTTCTTGTTGCCAGTGGCTCGGATGAGTTGGAAAAGCTTCCGGTAATTACCAGATACAGCTGCTGCTTTCAGCTCATTGGCACGCTCCGACCACCAGGTTTCTCGGTCCTCACACAAGCTTTGCCCAATTTCAGTACGTAACATCCTTCGTCTGTGGTCTAACTCACGGTCACCCGGTGTAGACCGACGGGCTTCAATGAGTTGTAAGTTTCCTTCAGTGTTAAGCGTCGTTTTTTAAGTGTCAACTAGAAATTCGTATCTCCCTAGAAAGTACATCCCCAGTATTGCCAGATCTAAATCGGCTACAGTGAAAACCCAGGGTAATTGCCCCCTGAACCCCAAAATCTAGTGTTAAAGTCTTCTGCATAAAAATACCGCGATTTTAGTTTTGCTGGCAGCTTGAAGTGTAACTGGAGATGTTTTTCAACCCAGCTCAGTTTTACTTTGAGGAACGATACTAGGAGTAACGCCAGGATCTACCAAGAATTTCAAGCCAGAGTTTCTGTCTATAACATAAAACAAGTGACTATTTAGGCGCCTCTCCTTAGTCGTCGCGACTTGGGGAGGGGTTACTCATCTCCCATATTCTTGGGAATTTGTTTAGACCAGGCACAAGATTGCATGCACTTGGTTGAGTTGACACCAAACTTCCAGTGATACCAACAGAACTGCCCAGATTGTCTGGACATTTGTGACCTGTTTTGTGAGTTGGGTCTTGGTCGTTGTGGTGACCTGCTCCTGTTTCTGTGACACATTTGCATTCTGGCGACAGCCTCAGTGAGACTTTTAAAATTAGCAATTAGTCCTCCTATGATTGGGTCTTTTGCTGGTTCTTCTTTTTGTGTGTGATTTATCGTGCGTGATCCAGTTGAAGGACCTCTTTCAATTATTCTATCGGCTATACGCGCTAAATGAGATAAGGAGGTTTCAGGATCTTGTGCATCCAAACAGTGTTGGACGTAGCATGGGAGGGTTTGTACCCATCGTTTTTTGGTGCTACTTCACCCACTGTGTTATCACCCACTAAGACATGGAGGTGACGTAAAAACTGTGACGGCGACCTATCACCTGATATTTCTCCTTGGAAGTCTTTGGATTATTTGACTATCTGATAATGATAAACGGTTCATTATCTGTTGTCTTAAGATAGTGTATGGTTGTGGTGATGGTGGGGTGAAAACCAAGTCACGGACTTTTTCGCGACTGAAGGAGAAATGATAGAACATATGTCTATTTAGCGAATTCCTTCAGATTTGATATTGTGTCTCGTGAAATAATACTCCAGTTGAGCAAACCACAACTCAGGGTCACTACGATCAAATTCTGGAAGTCGGGATTTCGTATTCATAACAGTGTCTATCTCCACTGGTGACAAATCCTCTAGGTTTTGAGTAGTGACTGGGACCTCCCTGGTAGAGGCTATATACGCGTGGTCATGTGAGAGCATTTCGAGAGGGAAAGCGGACTCTCCCCACTCTCGGCCGTATCAAGGCATTTGGGGGCAACGATTTTAATATGCTCACAAATATATATTTACCTTTTTACTTCAAAAAACGAAAAAATACTTTTGCTGATATGCTTATAAATGTACATACTCTTCAAAATAAAACTAGTTGTGCGAAAATCGTTTTCACACCATCGCATATTTACGAAACGCATGTATAATAGTTTATTTCTCTTTTTCCACTCGTTTTGTGTCCTTACGCACGTGCGAGTGTGATTCAACGTGCATTTACATGTTATTTTTTTCTTTTCCATAAAACGGCTTGGAATATGAAAAACCGAAAACGATCACGATGAATTGAAATTGTCATTGTATTTGTTTTTCACTACTATATTGTACTAAATGGCCCCTTATAGTAAAGAAAGACGACCAGACGCTGCTGAACATATCACGCTATCAGAGGAGTGTTTATTAACGACAAATTCATTGGGTTTAAACTTCAGGCTTTTCATATCTTAAGGGTCGAATCGGTATTTGCAGACCTTCGAAAAATTCTTATCATCGGGGGCACACAAAAACAAAGATAATCGGACTAAACGGATTGCAGTTTCGAATGTTATGGCAGTGTCTGCTTTCGGGAGACGTTGTGTTTCGGTTATTATTAAATGGATTGAGAGAAAATAAATCAAATAACAATCTAATTACTGTTATTCAAAAATCACTGTATCTGATTTGTCTTCCTGTCGCTTGTCTTCCGAAGCAGAGAATTCACAAGGATAATCTAGAAAATACACAAGCCCAGGATAAATCACTTGTCAACTGACTATCGAATTTCCCATCGAATCATCAACGAATGGAATTCACTACTTCAACACGTGATTGAAGCTCCATCTGTCGACGCTTCTAAAAGATGGTTGGAACAATTGAGAGACCACCACTGCCAGGACTAACACAGGTCACCCAGCCTCCTGTCCTTTTCAAACTGGAACTGAGGTATGAATAGTAAAAGTAACGTCCAGTAGTCTGAAATGTTTACAGACTACTGTGACAGCATGTCACAGCATTCCAAGTTGGTCTGCAACAAAGATTTACATATATAGGTTTTTCCAGCCAAAAAGTTGTTAAGTAAAGAATAAACAGCATTTTTATATTATCATCATATCAATGGCTAGGTCCTTACAACAGGTAACGGGATTATTCGGAACGATACATTGAATTTACAGAATTCTAATTGTCGATTACCTCTATATGAATGTCTTAATACACTATTTCTAATCGAATATTTGAACCTGAAATAAACCTCTGACAATTAAAGTTGTTTTCTCTCTTACGTTCATATCTATGCTTTGCTTGTAAGCTTTCTTAAGCTGACGAATTAAGTAGCGTCTAGTTTATGAGCAACTTGAAAGCATCTAATCGGCATTTAGTGACAGTATCAGTAAGAAGAGATACTAGTTACTTATTAACAAACGAAGTTTACTATGCAAGCGTTTATATTTTGTGGTAGACACTGTTATCGTAAGGTAAAAGGCTTGACAAAAAAAGCACACAATCCATAACAAAAAAGGAATCAGTATGATGTTCCAGCTTCAAAGACTAACTTAGCATGTTTACTCTTTGAAGGCGTGAAATGTTCTCGCTGATATTCTTATCATGTTTCTTGATTAAAGGGAAGCTTTCTGATACTCCTGAACATGTTTCCACAATTCTGATTTAAAAATCTCGTAAAGTGTACGTTGCTGAAGAAATGTCACTACCCTTACCGAATAATCGTGTTACACAGTTTCTACCTTAAAAACCGGGTCTCCTCAGGACCACCAACGAAGAGATTAATTATGTATGAAAATCGACAGCTAACTAACTTATATGGGACCCTTCATATATTTCCTACATTTCAAACAAACAGGGTCACCAATCCGCCAAATTCCTTCCAATTGTGGCGGTAAACAAATCCCCAAAATGAATAGCTCTGTAAATTTTCGACATTGGATGCTGAACACACTAGCTTTAATGGACTCATCTAGCTGAAGGCGCTCGGTCATGCATCCGCACCACATCACGAGTGGAAACGCCGTGCTCAACATCTACTGCGAACGCTAGCCAGATTAGATCAGACGATCCTCGATATATTGATAGCCTATCAAATATATCTTCGAACCTCTTCGCTTCTGTCTTTTGATTTCACTTGGTGGGTACGCTTCATATTAGAATGTGTTACTGGTTAAAGCGTTGTCAAACTCCGAATACATGTGGCATTTTCGCAATAACTGATCGCACGTAGGAAAAAACTCATGTTTCAGGACAAGATGTGGATAAAGAAACACTGAATAAGTAGATGAGAAAACAAGGAATCAAAAGATGAAGACCTGTTTAGCACCCAAACACAAGATAAACTGGATGAGTTGATAGTCAATAGAATTTGATTGAGATCATGAACCGATTGATGTTAGACCACTATTGAAAACCTGGAAGCACTGGACGGCCGTTTCGTCCCATTGTGGAACTCCTCGGCAGTGCGCACCCGCGATTCCGCTGGCGGAATTCGAAGCCAGGGCCTTCAGTCTCGCGCGAACGCCTAACCTACTCGACCACTGAGCCGGCATCCAACAGTGTTAATGTCTAACCTCAACCAATCCACGAAGTTGCGCGACCATCTTCAACTGTACTGAGGTAGACACCTGTTTCTACCTGACACGGATTATCTCCACTGGTCACGACTTTCCACCAGAACTCCGAGAATTTTCTCACGAAGCTAGTCACGAGTGAGCACATTGTAATTACCAATTTAGGTATTGTCTACATCAGTACAATGGAAAATGATCGTGCAACTTCATGGATAGGTTAAGGTTAGACATTAACACCGTTGGATCACAGCGCAGTGGTCGAGTAGGTTAGGCGTACGCCCTGGGTTCGAATCCCGCCAGCGGGATCGTGGACGAGCACTGCTGAGGAGTCCCACAACAAGACGAAACGGCCGTCCGGTGCTTCCAGGTTTTTAATGGTGGCCTAACATCAATCGGCTCATGATCTCAACCAAAAAACTTGACAATCTCCACAATACCTAAATTGATATTCAATAGAATGTCAACAGGAAAAGCTCTACTGGTATCGTGAGAATGAAAATGTTGCAATCGACAAAAGTTATTGGTATGCTAACTCAGATGTAAATGTTGATAGAGACCGGAATCGCTCCGACCACGACACTGAGTGGCGTAGGCTCGGATTCCACACAGGACGTCCGTTCCCTCAAGATTCCAGTTACGCCTTACTGACGAGTCCCAACTAGCACGAAACCTGGGTTCACATCTTCTTGCCGATTGCCTCTGACCAACTAACATGGTTCAGTTCGGTCACTAACATCAGACAAAATCACGATGTCAACGTACTTCAATATAATTATTTTATCTCGTGCAACAAATCAAGCAAAACAACATAAATGAATGACGCACTTTAGGAAATGTTATGGAAACTTTCAGGTTTAAACTACCATGAAGTGCACAGGTAGCCTCAGACAATGCTTCAATCGTGCTACTCATTCATTGGCTAACTAGGACAGCTAGTGGGGTTCGGAAGTATTCTACAAAGGACACTCACAAGTTCAGTGATGCCGTGTTGTGCTCGCATTTTTGACTGATTCATACGATTTCCCAGTCACTTAGTATACGCGTTGCTATGCCCACTCGCAAGTCACAAACTCCTCAGTTGTAAATTATTGTTGAACTCCTAGGCTAGGTGGAACACAAGTTAGGAAATCCCAGGTTTGAGGGCTGACCAAGCACACACACTTAACTACCACGATGACTTTGAACAAAGCGAGAACAATAAGATATACAGGACACAACCAACCAACTTTCACCTATCCCTTCTCCTCATGCACAAATAATTCCGTACACTGGTTTATTTCACCAACATATTTCGGCTCAGATTCGCAAAGTTCTGTCGCCACAACGAATTAAGCAATGTCTCGCAAACACAGGTTACCATCATTCTCTCTGGTTGATTAACCAACCATTATTTGGTGGGTATTATATTCTAATACTGAATGTTCTGATTCCAATTCATGGGAAGCGCTCGAAAGACACGAATTTATCTCATCCTGAAAGACACCCCGTCTGACCACTAATTAAGAGTGGACACACCTACCAAATGTTTATAGCTCCGACGACTTGATAAAGCTGATAATATATCCACCTCCATATGCAGGATTACCAACTGACTCGACTACACAGGCACTTCTGACAACCTAATAAATGCTTATTACATTTCATCAGCCTGTATATCCCAACGTGGTCATACTTACCCATTTTACATCTCATCTGTTGTCGGGCAACTGCAAGCTGTTCACACTACTCAACTTAATATTTACGTCTCGGATGAAGTCATCTAAACTATATGGGCCGTTAGTCGAGTCGTCGAACAAACTCACTTCTAGCCAGAGTACGAGGCACTAATCTTCACACTTTCAGTAGTCTCGACGTTTGACGAATAGCCTTGTCGCTCCACTTAATCGAATATCCTACACCGGGTGACCGGACACTATACACACTAATCACAAACAACGAGACCTGGAACCGATATCCAACAATCGACAACTACCACGAAGTACAGGTCAAGTCATTCAACTGCAGCCATGAAACACGAATCGCTTTTCCTAACATACGTCAAACGAAATCTCGGTACACAACCGTCAAATTCCCTAGCGCGTTATCAACTCCTGTAAATGTAGCCGGCGTGGACACGGAAGCAAACTAGGTAGAGATCGCATCTTATGTTTTATCTACACCCACTCCCTACCTGCGAGCTGTGTAACGTGGACGAACGCGTACTGACATTCGACTTAGTGTCCTAGTACTTTATGCCTGCGTCCTATGCGCAACCTATAAACTAGCGATACGCACGTAACGTTCTAGTCGATATGAATAAAAACAACTACTTTAAGCGCAAAGTTTATTAGTCACCGGATATATACAAAATGCAAGCAGGTTAATCCACTTCTTCCATACAATCTTCGTCAACTGCAGCAGCCGGTGCGACATCTTCCTGCAGACCGTTACTTGGGGTTTCCTTCGCCTTCATCTCATCATCAGGAATATCCAGGCACATGCAAACCATATGATGAATACTCTTGGCGTGCACCTTCGGATCAGGTAGTGAGAATCCAGAAGAGAGAAGCGCAGTGTCGAACATCAGTTGTACAAGATCCTTAACAAGTTTGGTTGACCCACCACTCTCAAACTGCTCTTTCAAGGCTTTAATCATAGGGTGATATGGATTCAGCTCTAGCTGTTTCTTAGCTGCCATATAGCCCATCGTGCTCGAGTCCCGGAGTGCCTGGGCCTTCATGATCCTCTCCATATTAGCAGACCAGCCGAACTCTGAAGTCACAACGCAACATGGGGAACATGTGAGTCGATTCGAGATACTAACCTTCTCAACGTTCTTACCAAGTATCTGCTGGATCTCTTTGCAGAGTGTCTCGAACGACGCCTTCAGCTCTTCAAATTGTTTTTTGTCCTCTTCACTCTCAGGTAGTTGAAGACAATCCTTCGTAACACAAGCCAGCTTTTTGTTATCATATTGTCGTATATGGGTAACAGCATACTCGTCAATCGGATCAACCATGTACAGCACTTCGTATCCACGTTGAGTAAGCCTCTCAGTAAACGGTGAATTCATCACAGCTTGCTTTGACTCACCAGTTATGTAGTAAATATCTTGTTGTCCAGTCTTCATATTTCGACTCAAATTCACTACTCTCTCCCTACAAATTCGCTTTCCATCTGTCACTTCAAAAAGCTTGTTCTACGTGCGTTTATCCAGGGACCCTGTGGCATCTTCGTCTGGCCTTCCTGGCATCGGTGCAGTACAAAGGCAGCACTAATCGATTGGATCTCCATTAACAGTCGGTTATGTGCTATTAGATTATAAAGTTCCATCAAAATGAGAAGAAATCGGCGTGAGAAACGATGTCTTTTCGTCATCTCAGCCTATGCCCCGAGAGATTGCAGCCCGGATGCAATCAAGGATGAATTTTACCACCAGTTATCTGTTCTTCTCCAGAAAGTGCGTTCGACAGATATTGTAGTACTAGCCAGAGACTTGAATGTTCAGGTGAGGCTACTAGGCGCAGAAGAGAATCGTTTAGGTGGCCGATGGGGACTCGTTGGTAGCAGGACAGATAACGGGGAATGTCTACTGCAACTATGCACAGACCACAACCTGTTTCTAGCTAGCACTAACTTTCGGCACAGTCATCGCCGATGTGCCACCTGTCGTCCTCAATCTGCATCTCAAGCCTGGACTCAGATTGATCACATCGCGATCATCTACCGCTGGTGTGGTTGTGTACAAGACTGCCACTCCTTTTGGAGTACCTATCTGGAATCTGATCATGCTCTGGTCTGCGCCAATGTCACCCTAATTTGCAGTTGCCGACGAAGTGACCGCCACCAAAGGATTGATGTTAACAAGCTGGTTGCAACTTCTGTTGCTAGTAAGTACCGAACTGAGCTAGCTTCTAGGCTAGCTAGCATTCCACCGAAAAGTATAGATGAGCATTGGTTGCAATTGCATGACGCCATGAAAATGGCGGGTGCAGTCAGTTGTGGGTTCGCGAAACGTCCCGCTTACAAGCACTGGGTTTCTTCTGGTTCCCTAAAACTCATTGAAGCCCGTCGGTCTACTCCGGGTGACCGTGAGTACGACCACAAACGAAGAATGTTACACACTGAAATTGGGCAAAGCTTGCGTAAGGACCGAGAAACCTGGTGGACGGAGCGTGCTAGTGAGCTGGAAGCAGAAACCGCATCTGGTAATTACCGGAAGCTTTTCCAACTCATCCGAGCCACTGGCAGCAAAAAGTCTGATGTGAGCGAAACAATCTGCGAGGATGACGGAACGCCAATCACTAACATCCATCGACGTCTTGGACGATGGGCTGAATTTTTCGAAGGGCAGTTCAACTGGCCTGCTGCTACGGCAACGTCGGTCAGACTGTCCTGCTCTCCATGGCCGGTGACGAATGATCCACCAAATGAGGCGGAAGTCCGCAAGGAACTCCAACTCCACCTCCATGTCTTAGTGGGTGATAACACAGTGGGTGAAGTAGCACCAAAAAACGATGGGTACAAACCCTCCCATGCTACGTCCAACACTGTTTGGATGCACAAGATCCTGAAACCTCCTTATCTCATTTAGCGCGTATAGCCGATAGAATAATTGAAAGAGGTCCTTCAACTGGATCACGCACGATAAATCACACACAAAAAGAAGAACCAGCAAAAGACCCAATCATAGGAGGACTAATTGCTAATTTTAAAAGTCTCACTGAGGCTGTCGCCAGAATGCAAATGTGTCACAGAAACAGGAGCAGGTCACCACAAAGACCAAGACCCAACTCACAAAACAGGTCACAAATGTCCAGACAATCTGGGCAGTTCTGTTGGTATCACTGGAAGTTTGGTGTCAACTCAACCAAGTGCATGCAATCTTGTGCCTGGTCTAAACAAATTCCCAAGAATATGGGAGATGAGTAACCCCTCCCCAAGTCGCGACGACTAAGGAGAGGCGCCTAAATAGTCACTTGTTTTATGTTATAGACAGAAACTCTGGCTTGAAATTCTTGGTAGATCCTGGCGTTACTCCTAGTATCGTTCCTCAAAGTAAAACTGAGCTGGGTTGAAAAACATCTCCAGTTACACTTCAAGCTGCCAGCAAAACTAAAATCGCGGTATTTTTATGCAGAAGACTTTAACACTAGATTTTGGGGTTCAGGGGGCAATTACCCTGGGTTTTCACTGTAGCCGATTTAGATCTGGCAATACTGGGGATGTACTTTCTAGGGAGATACGAATTTCTAGTTGACACTTAAAAAACGACGCTTAACACTGAAGGAAACTTACAACTCATTGAAGCCCGTCGGTCTACACCGGGTGACCGTGAGTTAGACCACAGACGAAGGATGTTACGTACTGAAATTGGGCAAAGCTTGTGTGAGGACCGAGAAACCTGGTGGTCGGAGCGTGCCAATGAGCTGAAAGCAGCAGCTGTATCTGGTAATTACCGGAAGCTTTTCCAACTCATCCGAGCCACTGGCAACAAGAAGTCTGGTGTGAGCGAAACAATCTGCGAGGATGACGGAACGCCAATCACTAACATCCATCGACGTCTTGGACGATAAGCAGAATTCTTCGAAGGGCAGTTCAACTGGCCTGCTGCTCCGGCAACATCGGTCAGATTGTCCTGCTCTCCATGGCCGGTGACGAATGATCCACCAAATGAGGCGGATGTCCGCAAGGAACTCCAACTCTTGAAACGTTACAAATCACCGGGCCCAGATGACTTACCTATGGCTCTTTTTAAAGATGGTGGTGACTTTCTGACTAAGGGACTGACGACGTTGTTTACAAAGGTCTGGGAACTAGAGAGTGTACCAACGTCATGCAATGAGTCGATAGTTGTCCCTATCTTTAAAAAGGGTTCACGTCGTTCCTGTAACAACTATCGGGGGATAAGTCTACTTCCGATTGGGTCCAAGCTATTGACTTCTTCATACTTCGTAGGTTGTTCAAAACCCGAGAAAGATTGACTCACGAGGAGCAGGCTGGGTTTCGTTCTGGTCGAGGATGTATTGATCATATCTTCACCCTCCGCCAAATGTTAGAACACCGTCTTACTTATCAAAGGCCAACAATCGTAGTGTTTCTTGACATCAGGGCTGCCTTCGATTCGTTGAATAAGACTGTTCTCTGGGATTGTCTATTGAAGAAGGGTGTGCCTGAGAAGTCTATTAACATCCTAAAAGCCCTATATACAAACACCTCAGGCAGAGTGAGGGCATACAACCACCTTTCTCTATTATTCCATTCAAGCAGTGGGGTTAGACAGGGTTGCCCAATCTCACCACTCCTCTTCAACTTTGCCACCGATTACATGCTGGAAACAGCTCTGATGGATGTAAGTAATGGTGGTGTGGATCTATTGCCTGGAGAAAGACTTCTCGGCCTTGAGTATGCGGATGATATTGTCTTACTGTGCGAGAATGCCCAAGCTATGCAATCCGCACTTAATCAGTTGGCAATCAGTGTCCGTAGGTATGGTATGTGCTTTGCACCTTCGAAGTGCAAAGTACTTCTACAAGGCTGGCAGGATTCCAATTCTGTACTCACTCTAGATGGTGAGCAAATAGAAGTAGTCGAGAAGTTCGTGTATCTGGGTAGCTGCATAAGTGCTGGTGGTGGCGTGAGTGATGAGATCAATGCACGTATAGTGAAAGCCAGAGCGGCTTATGCCAATCTGGGCCATCTTTGGCGCCTTCGTGATGTCAGTCTAGCTGTAAAACGTCGGATCTACAACGCGACGGTGAGAGCAGTTTTGCTCTATGCTTGTGAAATCTGGACTCTCCGAGTTGAGGATGTTAGACGACTCTCTGTGTTCGATCATCGCTGTCTCCGAAGGATTGCTGGTATCCAGTGGCAACACCATGTTAGTCACCATCTTGAAACGCCGACTTCAGTGGCTTGGACATGTTCTACGAAAGTCGTCCCAGAGAATTCCACGTCGTGCATTATTTGCCGACTCTGGGACTGGTTGGAAAAAGCGGAGAGGTGGTCAGTGTATGACATGGTGTCGTGGTATGAAAGAAAGCTGCAAAGAGCTAGCTTGTGTTGGTCCTTCACGACTCCCTGGTTGGTGTCCGAGAGATTGTGTGACACAGTGGCTAGAAACGTTATCAGAAATGGCTCAGAATAGAAACCAGTGGCGATCCTGCTGTAACCTTCTTTTACTTTCTTCATAAAAAGTGGTTGTATCTTCCTTAACTGTAAGATTTCTCCCGATTGTACCTTTTCGTTTCCTTCACTATTACTACTAACTCCGCTTGTAGCTCTCCTAGTGTTACTTCCGGTCCCAAGCCTGGATAAAGGAGGAGGGTTGGGCATGGGGTTAGCGTCCCCATCCCGTAGAAAACTAACTCGCTAAAAAATCGCTAACCAGAAAAAATAACTCAAACCATTTAAACTCCTGGGAGTTAGGTCTTCACTTAGAAGAAATATGACGCCTCATGGTGAAAGCCGAGTTCCTTCGGAAGCCACGAGGCCGATGCCCCTTCTAACAACCAGAGCAACAATTTTTATAGGTACATGGAACGTCCAGACAATGTGGGAGACCGGGAAGACCGTTCAAATAGCAAGGGAAATGAGGAGGTACAACTTGGCAGTACTGGGAATCAGCGAAGCCCATTGGACTCAAGCTGGACAACAAAGGCTAAATACGAGAGAGATACTGCTGTACTCCGGTCACGAAGAGGAAAATGTTCCACACACTCAGGGAGTTGCTCTGATGCTGTCCAAAGTAGCATAAAATGCACTTGTAGGATGGGAATCTCACGGATCCAGAATCATCAAAGCATCATTCAAAACAAAGAAGGAGGGCATCAAAATGAACATTATCCAATGTTATGCACCCACAAATTATAGCAACGACGACATTAAAGATCAGTTCCACGATGGGCTGCAATCAATCATAGAGAAGTGCTCAAGAAATGACCTCATCATTCTGATGGGAGATCAAACGCCAAAGTCGGAATAGACAACACCGGATATGAAGATATCATGGGACTGCATGGACTGAGAGAGAGGAACGAAAAGGGGGAAAGATTTGCAAATCTGTGTGCATTCGACAAATTGGTCATAGGTGGCACAATATTTCCACACAAACGTAAACACAAAGCTACATGGATCTCACCGGACCACACCACAGAGAACCAGATAGATCATATTTGCATCAATGAAAAGTTCCGAAGGACAATGGAAGATGTGAAAACCAGGAGAGGAGCGGACATAGCTTCAGATCACCACATGGTTGTGGCCAAATTGAAACTGAAGCTAAAGAAGAACTGGACAACTGGACAAACAGCACCACAAAGGTTCAATACAGCCTTCCTTCGAGATACTGACAAACTCAATAAATTCAAGATAATTCTCAACAACAGGTTTAAGCCTTACAGGACCTACTCAAGGAAGAAGAAACTACTATGGAGGATAACTGGAAAGGTTAAAAAAAACTTTAACTTCAACGTGTCAAGAGGTTCTGGGCCCCAAGAAGCAAAATCACAAGGAATGGATCTCTATAGAAACACCGGACAGGATCAAAGAAAGAAAAAACAAGAAGACATCAATTAACAACAGCCGAACACGAGCAGAGAGAGTCCAAGCACAAGCTGAATACATAAAAGCAAAACAAGCAAGTGAAAAAGAGCATTAGAGCCGACAGATGTGGAAACGGAAGTGACATCAATTAGTAATTTAAACCACAGGGTTACAAAGAACCAATGGATTTCTTCAAGGTCTATTGCATTGATCGATTCTCGTAAACTCATCCCATCACGCTCTGAACACGACGAAGTGCGAAAACAAATCAGATCTAGGTTAACCAAAAGTCTAAGGAACGACTATGAGCAGTGGTGGGTAACGAAAGCAAAACAGATGGAAAAGGCGACGGCTGTAGGTAACACAAGACAGCTTTCCAGACTAATAAAAGAAACTGGAATTAAAAAGTCAAGTGTATGTCAGACTATTTCGGAAAAAAAAGGCACTCTCATCTGCTCCCAGTCCAGACGGATGGTGGTCCAATTTTAGCTACTAGGTTGACTAATATTCCAGCTAAAATCCGGGAGTTGGACTTAATCCCCTCTGACTAGTCACAATCCGCAATGCTAACCGGTGTTAGGGATGATTGGAAGAAAGTTAGGGGCGACCAAACCAAAACGTGGCATCAGTGCTTGAAGTCACTAACTTCTGGTCTGAGCCATATTGGCAGATGCAGACTACTTGGTTGGGGTCCGCGTGACTATCGCAACCAATGGTTGGAGACTCTTGGTGACATGGCTCAGAATCGATCACAATGACGTAGCTGTATACACTATCCGTCTTCCCTTAAACTAAGAGATTAAAATCACTTCATATCTGTCTTTCTACCAACTAATTCTTTCTTCCTGTATCATGTCCTTATATGCAATCTTTCTTTTATATATATTCTATGAATCCGGTGTTCATCTTGTTGTGCTAATTGGGTATGACAACTTGGACCGATGCACATATGTGCCTGGTCCTACGTTGTGGCTGACTGACTCGTCTAACATGGCGATCCCCTGCACCTAACCAGCGATGGACTCAAACAGACCATATTGCCATCAGTCATCGCTGGAGAAGGTCGATAAAAGATTGTCGCTCGTTCCGGAATACCTGCTTCGACTCCCAGAATGCTCTAATACGGGCACGCATCTGCAAGCGCCTCACTGGACGCAGACAAGTCACATTAAAAAGACCCATTAGAACTGAACTGACTAACGAGAAAACCAAACGTAGGTTCCAAGAACAACTGAGGTCACACTTAACTAGTTCTGAAAACGAGGCTGACCCAGATATTGCTTGCAAACACATACGAACAGATGTGGAAACAGCAGTGACATCAATTAGTAATTTAAACCACAGGGTTACAAAGAACCAATGGATTTCTTCAAGGTCTATTGCATTGATCGATTCTCGTAAACTCATCCCATCACGCTCTGAACACGACGAAGTGCGAAAACAAATCAGATCTAGGTTAACCAAAAGTCTAAGGAACGACTATGAGCAGTGGTGGGTAACGAAAGCAAAACAGATGGAAAAGGCGACGGCTGTAGGTAACACAAGACAGCTTTCCAGACTAATAAAAGAAACTGGAATTAAAAAGTCAAGTGTATGTCAGACTATTTCGGAAAAAAAAGGCACTCTCATCTGCTCCCAGTCCAGACGGATGGTGGTCCAATTTTAGCTACTAGGTTGACTAATATTCCAGCTAAAATCCGGGAGTTGGACTTAATCCCCTCTGACTAGTCACAATCCACAATGCTAACCGGTGTTAGGGATGATTGGAAGAAAGTTAAGGGCGACCAAACCAAAACGTGGCATCAGTGCTTGAAGTCACTAACTTCTGGTCTGAGCCATATTGGCAGATGCAGACTACTTGGTTGGGGTCCGCGTGACTATCGCAACCAATGGTTGGAGACTCTTGGTGACATGGCTCAGAATCGATCACAATGACGTAGCTGTATACACTATCCGTCTTCCCTCAAACTAAGAGATTAAAATCACTTCAAATCTTTCTTTCTATGAACTAATTCTTTCTTCCTGTACTATCTCCTTATACACAATCTTTCTTCTATATATTACCACCACTGAATTAACTACTTCTATGAATCCGGTGTTCATCTTGTTGTGCTAATGCGGTATGGCAACTTGGACTGATGATCCTACGTTGCAGCTGGCTGACCGAATGAGTCACAATCGTCCTGTGACAACCATAGAGGGATTAGTTTAACTAATATGGCATCTAAAATACTAGCCTCGATAATTATCGGACGCCTAACTAAGACTCATGAACTGCAAACATGAGAGAATCAAGCTGGCTTCAGACCTGGTCGTGGATGCATAGACCACATTCACCATTAATCAGGTTCTAAAACACAGGCATGCTTATCGGCGTCCGACAGTGGTGATTTTTCTTGACTTAAAAGCAGAATTTGACTCTGGACCGAGAGGTTCTGTAGCAGTGTCTATCGTTGAAAGGCGATTCTTAGAAGTACATAAACCTTGTGAAGGTTGTTTACTTGAACACTACCAACGAACTGTCATCTGACTTCGTAACCTCGAGTGGTGTCCGTCACGTCTGTCCACTATATCTATTTCTGTTTAATTTCATCATAGACCCACTGCTGGAAATAACGTTCTCGTCGACTGAATTTTCAGGTATCGATCTCTTTCCAGGAGGTCCACTTATCGACTTAGAATACGCAGATGACATAGTCCTGTTCGGTGAAGACGCTGATAAAATGCGGAGTCGTTTGATAGCACTGAGCAACAATGCCAAAATGTTTGGGATGCGCTTCTCCCCCCTCTAAATGCAAGTTGTTGCTTCAGGACTGGTCTGCGTCAACACCTGAACTAAGAATAGGGAGTGAAGTAGTCGAACTCGTTGACAACTTCACTTATCTCGGAAGTCTGATCAACCCTAATGGGTTGTTGTCTAACGAAATCTCAGCACGGATTCGAAAAGCTCTTTTGGCGTCTGCCAACTTACGTCACTTATGGCGAAGACGAAACATCCGTCTATCAATTAAGGGACGAGTATACCGCACGACAGTTCGTTCCGTTCTACTATACGGCTGCGAAACATGGCCTCTAAGAGTAGAAGATACTCATAAGCTACTAGTACTCGATCACAGATGTCTCAGAAATATTGCTCGCATCAGCTGGGATCACCGGGTAGGTATTAGTAAGGTTAGATGCAGTGTATTAGGGAATGATGGTGAATCAGTTGGTCAGGTTGTGAATCTTCATCGACTGAGATGGTTGGGCCACGTGTTACGTATGACTGGACATCGTTTACCACGACGCGCAATGCTAACCGGTGTTAAGGATGATTGGAAGAAAGTTAGGGGCGACCAAACCAAAACGTGGCATCAGTGCTTGAAGTCACTAACTTCTGGTCTGAGCCATATTGGCAGATGCAGACTACTTGGTTGGGGTCCGCGTGACTATCGCAACCAATGGTTGGAGACTCTTGGTGACATGGCTCAGAATCGATCACAATGACGTAGCTGTATACACTATCCGTCTTCCCTTAAACTAAGAGATTAAAATCACTTCATATCTGTCTTTCTACCAACTAATTCTTTCTTCCTGTATCATGTCCTTATATGCAATCTTTCTTTTATATATATTCTATGAATCCGGTGTTCATCTTGTTGTGCTAATTGGGTATGACAACTTGGACCGATGCACATATGTGCCTGGTCCTACGTTGTGGCTGACTGACTCGTCTAACATGGCGATCCCCTGCACCTAACCAGCGATGGACTCAAACAGACCTTATTGCCATCAGTCATCGCTGGAGAAGGTCGATAAAAGATTGTCGCTCGTTCCGGAATACCTGCTTCGACTCCCAGAATGCTCTAATACGGGCACGCATCTGCAAGCGCCTCACTGGACGCAGACAAGTCACATTAAAAAGACCCATTAGAACTGAACTGACTAACGAGAAAACCAAACGTAGGTTCCAAGAACAACTGAGGTCACACTTAACTAGTTCTGAAAACGAGGCTGACCCAGATATTGCTTGCAAACACATACGAACAGATGTGGAAACAGCAGTGACATCAATTAGTAATTTAAACCACAGGGTTACAAAGAACCAATGGATTTCTTCAAGGTCTATTGCATTGATCGATTCTCGTAAACTCATCCCATCACGCTCTGAACACGACGAAGTGCGAAAACAAATCAGATCTAGGTTAACCAAAAGTCTAAGGAACGACTATGAGCAGTGGTGGGTAACGAAAGCAAAACAGATGGAAAAGGCGACGGCTGTAGGTAACACAAGACAGCTTTCCAGACTAATAAAAGAAACTGGAATTAAAAAGTCAAGTGTATGTCAGACTATTTCGGAAAAAAAAGGCACTCTCATCTGCTCCCAGTCCAGACGGATGGTGGTCCAATTTTAGCTACTAGGTTGACTAATATTCCAGCTAAAATCCGGGAGTTGGACTTAATCCCCTCTGACTAGTCACAATCCGCAATGCTAACCGGTGTTAGGGATGATTGGAAGAAAGTTAGGGGCGACCAAACCAAAACGTGGCATCAGTGCTTGAAGTCACTAACTTCTGGTCTGAGCCATATTGGCAGATGCAGACTACTTGGTTGGGGTCCGCGTGACTATCGCAACCAATGGTTGGAGACTCTTGGTGACATGGCTCAGAATCGATCACAATGACGTAGCTGTATACACTATCCGTCTTCCCTTAAACTAAGAGATTAAAATCACTTCAAATCTTTCTTTCTATGAACTAATTCTTTCTTCCTGTACTATCTCCTTATACACAATCTTTCTTCTATATATTACCACCACTGAATTAACTACTTCTATGAATCCGGTGTTCATCTTGTTGTGCTAATGCGGTATGGCAACTTGGACTGATGATCCTACGTTGCAGCTGGCTGACCGAATGAGTCACAATCGTCCTGTGACAACCATAGAGGGATTAGTTTAACTAATATGGCATCTAAAATACTAGCCTCGATAATTATCGGACGCCTAACTAAGACTCATGAACTGCAAACATGAGAGAATCAAGCTGGCTTCAGACCTGGTCGTGGATGCATAGACCACATTCACCATTAATCAGGTTCTAAAACACAGGCATGCTTATCGGCGTCCGACAGTGGTGATTTTTCTTGACTTAAAAGCAGAATTTGACTCTGGACCGAGAGGTTCTGTAGCAGTGTCTATCGTTGAAAGGCGATTCTTAGAAGTACATAAACCTTGTGAAGGTTGTTTACTTGAACACTACCAACGAACTGTCATCTGACTTCGTAACCTCGAGTGGTGTCCGTCACGTCTGTCCACTATATCTATTTCTGTTTAATTTCATCATAGACCCACTGCTGGAAATAACGTTCTCGTCGACTGAATTTTCAGGTATCGATCTCTTTCCAGGAGGTCCACTTATCGACTTAGAATACGCAGATGACATAGTCCTGTTCGGTGAAGACGCTGATAAAATGCGGAGTCGTTTGATAGCACTGAGCAACAATGCCAAAATGTTTGGGATGCGCTTCTCCCCCCTCTAAATGCAAGTTGTTGCTTCAGGACTGGTCTGCGTCAACACCTGAACTAAGAATAGGGAGTGAAGTAGTCGAACTCGTTGACAACTTCACTTATCTCGGAAGTCTGATCAACCCTAATGGGTTGTTGTCTAACGAAATCTCAGCACGGATTCGAAAAGCTCTTTTGGCGTCTGCCAACTTACGTCACTTATGGCGAAGACGAAACATCCGTCTATCAATTAAGGGACGAGTATACCGCACGACAGTTCGTTCCGTTCTACTATACGGCTGCGAAACATGGCCTCTAAGAGTAGAAGATACTCATAAGCTACTAGTACTCGATCACAGATGTCTCAGAAATATTGCTCGCATCAGCTGGGATCACCGGGTAGGTATTAGTAAGGTTAGATGCAGTGTATTAGGGAATGATGGTGAATCAGTTGGTCAGGTTGTGAATCTTCATCGACTGAGATGGTTGGGCCACGTGTTACGTATGACTGGACATCGTTTACCACGACGCGCAATGCTAACCGGTGTTAAGGATGATTGGAAGAAAGTTAGGGGCGACCAAACCAAAACGTGGCATCAGTGCTTGAAGTCACTAACTTCTGGTCTGAGCCATATTGGCAGATGCAGACTACTTGGTTGGGGTCCGCGTGACTATCGCAACCAATGGTTGGAGACTCTTGGTGACATGGCTCAGAATCGATCACAATGACGTAGCTGTATACACTATCCGTCTTCCCTTAAACTAAGAGATTAAAATCACTTCATATCTGTCTTTCTACCAACTAATTCTTTCTTCCTGTATCATGTCCTTATATGCAATCTTTCTTTTATATATATTCTATGAATCCGGTGTTCATCTTGTTGTGCTAATTGGGTATGACAACTTGGACCGATGCACATATGTGCCTGGTCCTACGTTGTGGCTGACTGACTCGTCTAACATGGCGATCCCCTGCACCTAACCAGCGATGGACTCAAACAGACCTTATTGCCATCAGTCATCGCTGGAGAAGGTCGATAAAAGATTGTCGCTCGTTCCGGAATACCTGCTTCGACTCCCAGAATGCTCTAATACGGGCACGCATCTGCAAGCGCCTCACTGGACGCAGACAAGTCACATTAAAAAGACCCATTAGAACTGAACTGACTAACGAGAAAACCAAACGTAGGTTCCAAGAACAACTGAGGTCACACTTAACTAGTTCTGAAAACGAGGCTGACCCAGATATTGCTTGCAAACACATACGAACAGATGTGGAAACAGCAGTGACATCAATTAGTAATTTAAACCACAGGGTTACAAAGAACCAATGGATTTCTTCAAGGTCTATTGCATTGATCGATTCTCGTAAACTCATCCCATCACGCTCTGAACACGACGAAGTGCGAAAACAAATCAGATCTAGGTTAACCAAAAGTCTAAGGAACGACTATGAGCAGTGGTGGGTAACGAAAGCAAAACAGATGGAAAAGGCGACGGCTGTAGGTAACACAAGACAGCTTTCCAGACTAATAAAAGAAACTGGAATTAAAAAGTCAAGTGTATGTCAGACTATTTCGGAAAAAAAAGGCACTCTCATCTGCTCCCAGTCCAGACGGATGGTGGTCCAATTTTAGCTACTAGGTTGACTAATATTCCAGCTAAAATCCGGGAGTTGGACTTAATCCCCTCTGACTAGTCACAATCCACAATGCTAACCGGTGTTAGGGATGATTGGAAGAAAGTTAAGGGCGACCAAACCAAAACGTGGCATCAGTGCTTGAAGTCACTAACTTCTGGTCTGAGCCATATTGGCAGATGCAGACTACTTGGTTGGGGTCCGCGTGACTATCGCAACCAATGGTTGGAGACTCTTGGTGACATGGCTCAGAATCGATCACAATGACGTAGCTGTATACACTATCCGTCTTCCCTTAAACTAAGAGATTAAAATCACTTCAAATCTTTCTTTCTATGAACTAATTCTTTCTTCCTGTACTATCTCCTTATACACAATCTTTCTTCTATATATTACCACCACTGAATTAACTACTTCTATGAATCCGGTGTTCATCTTGTTGTGCTAATGCGGTATGGCAACTTGGACTGATGATCCTACGTTGCAGCTGGCTGACCGAATGAGTCACAATCGTCCTGTGACAACCATAGAGGGATTAGTTTAACTAATATGGCATCTAAAATACTAGCCTCGATAATTATCGGACGCCTAACTAAGACTCATGAACTGCAAACATGAGAGAATCAAGCTGGCTTCAGACCTGGTCGTGGATGCATAGACCACATTCACCATTAATCAGGTTCTAAAACACAGGCATGCTTATCGGCGTCCGACAGTGGTGATTTTTCTTGACTTAAAAGCAGAATTTGACTCTGGACCGAGAGGTTCTGTAGCAGTGTCTATCGTTGAAAGGCGATTCTTAGAAGTACATAAACCTTGTGAAGGTTGTTTACTTGAACACTACCAACGAACTGTCATCTGACTTCGTAACCTCGAGTGGTGTCCGTCACGTCTGTCCACTATATCTATTTCTGTTTAATTTCATCATAGACCCACTGCTGGAAATAACGTTCTCGTCGACTGAATTTTCAGGTATCGATCTCTTTCCAGGAGGTCCACTTATCGACTTAGAATACGCAGATGACATAGTCCTGTTCGGTGAAGACGCTGATAAAATGCGGAGTCGTTTGATAGCACTGAGCAACAATGCCAAAATGTTTGGGATGCGCTTCTCCCCCCTCTAAATGCAAGTTGTTGCTTCAGGACTGGTCTGCGTCAACACCTGAACTAAGAATAGGGAGTGAAGTAGTCGAACTCGTTGACAACTTCACTTATCTCGGAAGTCTGATCAACCCTAATGGGTTGTTGTCTAACGAAATCTCAGCACGGATTCGAAAAGCTCTTTTGGCGTCTGCCAACTTACGTCACTTATGGCGAAGACGAAACATCCGTCTATCAATTAAGGGACGAGTATACCGCACGACAGTTCGTTCCGTTCTACTATACGGCTGCGAAACATGGCCTCTAAGAGTAGAAGATACTCATAAGCTACTAGTACTCGATCACAGATGTCTCAGAAATATTGCTCGCATCAGCTGGGATCACCGGGTAGGTATTAGTAAGGTTAGATGCAGTGTATTAGGGAATGATGGTGAATCAGTTGGTCAGGTTGTGAATCTTCATCGACTGAGATGGTTGGGCCACGTGTTACGTATGACTGGACATCGTTTACCACGACGCGCAATGCTAACCGGTGTTAAGGATGATTGGAAGAAAGTTAGGGGCGACCAAACCAAAACGTGGCATCAGTGCTTGAAGTCACTAACTTCTGGTCTGAGCCATATTGGCAGATGCAGACTACTTGGTTGGGGTCCGCGTGACTATCGCAACCAATGGTTGGAGACTCTTGGTGACATGGCTCAGAATCGATCACAATGACGTAGCTGTATACACTATCCGTCTTCCCTTAAACTAAGAGATTAAAATCACTTCATATCTGTCTTTCTACCAACTAATTCTTTCTTCCTGTATCATGTCCTTATATGCAATCTTTCTTTTATATATATTCTATGAATCCGGTGTTCATCTTGTTGTGCTAATTGGGTATGACAACTTGGACCGATGCACATATGTGCCTGGTCCTACGTTGTGGCTGACTGACTCGTCTAACATGGCGATCCCCTGCACCTAACCAGCGATGGACTCAAACAGACCATTGTTGCCATCAGTCATCGCTGGAGAAGGTCGATAAAAGATTGTCGCTCGTTCCGGAATACCTGCTTCGACTCCCAGAATGCTCTAATACGGGCACGCATCTGCAAGCGCCTCACTGGACGCAGACAAGTCACATTAAAAAGACCCATTAGAACTGAACTGACTAACGAGAAAACCAAACGTAGGTTCCAAGAACAACTGAGGTCACACTTAACTAGTTCTGTAAACGAGGCTGACCCAGATATTGCTTGCAAACACATACGAACAGATGTGGAAACAGCAGTGACATCAATTAGTAATTTAAACCACAGGGTTACAAAGAACCAATGGATTTCTTCAAGGTCTATTGCATTGATCGATTCTCGTAAACTCATCCCATCACGCTCTGAACACGACGAAGTGCGAAAACAAATCAGATCTAGGTTAACCAAAAGTCTAAGGAACGACTATGAGCAGTGGTGGGTAACGAAAGCAAAACAGATGGAAAAGGCGACGGCTGTAGGTAACACAAGACAGCTTTCCAGACTAATAAAAGAAACTGGAATTAAAAAGTCAAGTGTATGTCAGACTATTTCGGAAAAAAAAGGCACTCTCATCTGCTCCCAGTCCAGACGGATGGTGGTCCAATTTTAGCTACTAGGTTGACTAATATTCCAGCTAAAATCCGGGAGTTGGACTTAATCCCCTCTGACTAGTCACAATCCACAATGCTAACCGGTGTTAGGGATGATTGGAAGAAAGTTAAGGGCGACCAAACCAAAACGTGGCATCAGTGCTTGAAGTCACTAACTTCTGGTCTGAGCCATATTGGCAGATGCAGACTACTTGGTTGGGGTCCGCGTGACTATCGCAACCAATGGTTGGAGACTCTTGGTGACATGGCTCAGAATCGATCACAATGACGTAGCTGTATACACTATCCGTCTTCCCTTAAACTAAGAGATTAAAATCACTTCAAATCTTTCTTTCTATGAACTAATTCTTTCTTCCTGTACTATCTCCTTATACACAATCTTTCTTCTATATATTACCACCACTGAATTAACTACTTCTATGAATCCGGTGTTCATCTTGTTGTGCTAATGCGGTATGGCAACTTGGACTGATGATCCTACGTTGCAGCTGGCTGACCGAATGAGTCACAATCGTCCTGTGACAACCATAGAGGGATTAGTTTAACTAATATGGCATCTAAAATACTAGCCTCGATAATTATCGGACGCCTAACTAAGACTCATGAACTGCAAACATGAGAGAATCAAGCTGGCTTCAGACCTGGTCGTGGATGCATAGACCACATTCACCATTAATCAGGTTCTAAAACACAGGCATGCTTATCGGCGTCCGACAGTGGTGATTTTTCTTGACTTAAAAGCAGAATTTGACTCTGGACCGAGAGGTTCTGTAGCAGTGTCTATCGTTGAAAGGCGATTCTTAGAAGTACATAAACCTTGTGAAGGTTGTTTACTTGAACACTACCAACGAACTGTCATCTGACTTCGTAACCTCGAGTGGTGTCCGTCACGTCTGTCCACTATATCTATTTCTGTTTAATTTCATCATAGACCCACTGCTGGAAATAACGTTCTCGTCGACTGAATTTTCAGGTATCGATCTCTTTCCAGGAGGTCCACTTATCGACTTAGAATACGCAGATGACATAGTCCTGTTCGGTGAAGACGCTGATAAAATGCGGAGTCGTTTGATAGCACTGAGACTTTGGCGACAATGTTTCAACGATTGTAAATTTTCGGGATTGTGAGTCTTCGACAGGGAATGATGCCAAAGGAATACCATTTGACTCGCCATTATCGAAAGTGCATCCTATGAAAGCGAATGTTCGGCGCTTTAACCGGATCGAAAACCTATGATGCACATGGGCTCCAGTATCCTGAAGGAACAAATGGCGTATGAACCAATCGTTGGTCACTGGCTTCCGTGGGACTGCATCTCCTCACGATGCTCCACTGCCTTGTGGGTCAGATCTTCAGGTCAAAGGCTTTGGGTGTGGCCCCTAAGAAAACCACCTGTTCGGTTTGGGCACCCGAGCAGTATCACAGCCCTCACACATATCAAATGAGATATGTGTGGTGCCTCGTTGTACCAATATCTGTGTTAAAATAAATAATAAATACTATGAAAGTTGGACATGTGAATTAGCTAGTTGCCGCTTAAAATGCAAACGAAAAGAGCTACTGATTAGTTTGGTCTACCGCACTCCAAGCTGTGAGTTAAAAGCGGTCTTGCTAAACAGTCTCAATACTTGATCACAAAGTGGTCGATGTCTAATCCTAGGATACTTTGATGCACCCACAGTAGACCGCAAAAACCAGAGAACTGAATTGTCAGAAAATTCCTTCGAGCAGGAACTGGTGCCCTAATGCAACATGTGAAAAAAGCGACTAGGTGTAACCCAGACTCTCAATCATCCTTACTAGATCTTACGTTGACTCACCATAAGGATGACGTTGCGAACCTCGATTACATGCCACCTCTAGGTAAAAGTGATCACGCAGTTCTCACTTTTGACTTCCATATAACTGTCAGTCACGAGCACGCGCCAGCTCAATCCAGACCTAACGTCTGGAAAGCAAACATACAAGATATTTTGCACTCAGCGTCGTCAGTAGATTGGACAATAGACCCAGAGTCCTCAATTCAAACGGCTTAGGACGTATTTCGAAATTTGTACTTAAAAGTTACTGCACCCCAAATCCCTTTGACTACACTAAGGGGGTCGAGAAACTCTACACCATGGTTCAGTAGGGAGGTTCGCACCCTTCATCGAAAGAAGAGAAAAATGTGGGATAGATTCAGGCTACTGGGGTCTGATGAGACACTATCGAAATGCTTGGAATACCTGTGCCTCGACCCTCCGTAAGTCTAAAAAGTTGTACGAACAAAAAATTGTTAAGGAATCCATAGTATGTCCTAAACGCTTGTATTCACATACAAACTAAAGGACAAAAAGAAGGGGAAATATTCCAGCACTACGGGAAGTCACTACTGCTTCATCATTAGTGGAGGACGACTTTGGTAAAGCTCAAGTTTTCGCAAGCTAATTTAGCAATGTATATAACGTAGAAACGCGAGCACACACAAATCTCCACATACACACACACACTGAATAGAGTTACCATTAAAGAATTTGATGACTTTGGTCTCCTAAATGAGTTTGACATAGGCAAATCAACGGGACCCGATGAAATGCATCACAGGTTACTAAAGGAATTAGTTAACTTCGTTGCTTTAATCTATCCTTAACCCATGGTCAATCACCAAAAGACTGAAAGAGCGCCATAGTAAGTCCTGTATTCAAAAAAGTTACGAAACATAAACCTAAGAATTACCGACCTGTTAGCCTAACTAGTGTTTCAGTTTCAGTTTGGAAAGAACAGGAGGCTTGATGGCCTGTGTTAGTCCTGGCAATTGTGTTCTCTCAGTTGATCCAACTTTCTTTTGAAAGAGTCGACAGATGGAGCCTCGACCAAGTGCTGAGGTAATGAATTCCACTCGTTGATGATTCGATGGGAAAGTCGATAGTCAGCTGACAAGTAATTTGTTCTGGGCTTGTGAACATTTTCGAGTGCCCTCGTAAATTCTCTGTTTTGGAAGACAAGAAAAATGAGGGCATATCAGGTGCAAATTTATCACTAAGCAATTTGGAAACTGTAATCAAGTCGCCTCTAGTTCTACGATATGACAGTCGAACATCATACGGAAGCTTCGCTATTCCGAGAATCAGCTTAGTTGCTGTTTTCTGGACCTTTTCTAAGAGCTCACTGTCTTTTTTTAAGCAGGGGCTAGCCGCTTGTATGCAGTACTCAAGTTTAGGACGTATGAACACTGTATACAAAGTCAAAAACGTCTTAGTGTCGACATGAGTAAAAGCCCTACTTATTGACCGTAAAGTTCTAAAACCTTCAGCACGGCAGTGTGCAATAGTCTTGAGATCTTAGCTAACGATGACTCCTGGGTAATTATGTGTCTGGACAACAGGTAGCTCATTGTTATTCATCGTTTGTGTATCCGTACCTTGATGACCGGTATGCATCACAACACACTTGGAAGTATTGATCGGCAGCTGTCAGGTATGAGACCATTCGGATAATTTCTTCAGGTCATTTTGGAGTTCTAAGCTATCACCCTTACATCGTATCGTTCTCCATATCTTGACATCGTCAGCATATAGCAAGACCGATGATGATAGTAAGCGAGGAAGGTCATTTACATACAAGAGGAATAGCACTGGCCCTAAAACTGTACCCTGGGGCACTCCACTAAGTACAGTTTCCCAGCTAGATAATTTTGAGTTTACCCGTACTCTTTGTTGGCGCCCAACAAGGAAGTCTTCTATCCACGTCGATAGATTGCCTCCGATCACGACATTTCTTAGCTTACATAACAACCGGTTGTGCAGAACTTTGTCAAAAGCTTTGCTGAAATCAATGTAAGCCACGTCTACAAGTAACTTTTGGTCCTTAAAAGCGCATCAGCTTTCTCGAGTGACTAATAAGTTAGTGCGACAAGAAAAACCTATTCTGAAAAGGTGCTGCTTCTCCGAAAGGATCCGGTTTACATCGAGGTACTTAAACAGCTCCTTCCGAATAATCTTTTCTAAGATTTTAACAACCACACTAGTTAGGCTAACGGGTCGGTAATTCTCAGGTTTATGTTTCGTACCTGTTTTGAAGACAGGACTTACTATGGCGTTTTTTCAGTCTTTTGGTAAACAACCCTGCGTTACGGATAGCTTAAAGCATATACTTAGAGGGTTCGCAACGAAGTTAGATAATTCCTTTAGTAGCCTAGGATGCAATTCATCGGACCCATGGATTTACCTATGTCAAGCTTATTTAGCAGACCAAAGACATCGAGTTCTTTAATGGTCACTCTATTCTGTGTATGTGTGTGTGGGGGGGTTAGTATGCGCTGACGGAAAGGGTGCTTCTATGCTAACGTAGTTTGAGAACACTTGAGCCTTACCAAAGTCATCCTCCACTAATGATGCGGCAGAACTGTCTCCCCATAGTGCAGGAATACTTGCTCTTCTTTTTGTCCTTTGGTTTATATAGGAATACAAGCGTTTAGGACATAATATGGATTCCTTAACAATTTTTTGTTCGTACAACTTTTTGGACTTACGGAGGGTTGTTAAGTATATGCTTTAAGCTATCCGTAACGCAGGGTTGTTTACCAAAAGACTGAAAAAACGCCATAGTAAGTCCTGTCTTCAAAACAGGTACGAAACATAAACCTGAGAATTACCGACCCGTTAGCCTAACTAGTGTGGTTGTTAAAATCTTAGAAAAGATTATTCGGAAGGAGCTGTTTAAGTACCTCGATGTAAACCGGATCCTTTCGGAGAAGCAGCACGGTTTCAGAATAGGTTTTTCTTGTCTCACTAACTTATTAGTCACTCGAGAAAGCTGATGCGCTTTTAAGGACCAAAAGTTACTTGTAGACGTGGCTTACATTGATTTCAGCAAAGCTTTTGACAAAGTTCTGCACAACCGGTTGTTATGTAAGCTAAGAAATGTCGTGATCGGAGGCAACCTATTGATGTGGATAAAAGACTTTCTAATTGGGCCAAAACTTAAAGACTACTGCACACTCTCGTGCAATAGCCACCAAAGGTTTGGGAACTTTATGGTCAATACGTAGGGCTTTTATTCATGTCGACGCTGAAACGTTTTTTACTGTATACAATGTTCGTGAATCCTAAACTTGAGCACTGCATAGGAGATTAGAACCAGCTTAAAAAAGACATTGACCTTTTAGAAAATATTCAGAGATTCTGATTCGTGAAGTAAGGACAGAACGCCTACGGCCTTTTTACTCCTTTTCTAGTATGCTTATTTGAGTGTCTAGTCTTCTCTTGAAGGAGTCAGTTGATGGTACGGACACTGACTCGAGCAGCAGGTTCCAAGAATTGATGACTCGATGTGGAAACGTGTATGCCAAAGGTATTTTCTTTGTTGTTGGCTTTTCTACTCGTCCTCTATTTCCCCTGAGATATTCTAATCTAGTGGGAAGAAAAAGAAAATAATTTAAGACCAAAATGATTTCTCAGTATTCTGTACATCAAAATTAGATCTCCCCTTAGTCTGCGATAGGACAGAGTAAACAGGTCTAGCTTTTCAAGCCGCTCTTTGTATGGTAGAGAACAGAAAAGCTGATTAGCGGAATAGCGAAGCTTCCGTATGATGCTCAACTGGCTAGGCTAAACCAACTCCTGTCGTCACATTGAAGAACTAAAGGTGACTTGATTAGTTTTTTCAAATTACATGTAATAAATTTGCAACTGACATGCCTTTACTTTCCTTGGCTTTAAAAACAGAGAATTTATGAGGATACTCCACAAAAGTTCACAAGCCCAGAACAAATTAATTATCAGCTGAATATGAACCTTCACATCGCTTCATCAAGGAGTGGAATTCATGTGATTGAGGCTCCATCTGTCGACTCTTTCAAAAGAATGTTGGAGCGACAGAAAGACCACCACTGCCAGGACTAACACAGGCCATCAAGCCTCCAGTCCTTTCCAAACTGAAACTGGAAACTGCCAGTCTAAGATTTCGGTAATCCAAATTTTAAAATCAAACATCTAGATCTCTCATAAGGAAGCGCTTACTCAAACAATAACCATTATGATTCTAATTTGTTGACCTGAGCTTGTGAGCCAATGAAAAGTGAAGGAACAGTGTAGAATATTCTACGCAAATCTACTCTGTTCCTATTGGTCAATTGGTTTCTATTTTTAGAAACCAAACCATAATTTCTAGAATATTCTAAACACTGTTTATAAACGCACGCTCAGTTCGCATTCAACACTTGGTTAGCTGTTTTCAACGCTTTGCAATGCCTGAATCAATGTCTGTTCAACAACAACCGGAGGAGTTCGCCTTTCAGGCTGAAATCGCCCAGCTTATGAGCCTGATTATCAACACCTTCTACTCCAACAAAGAAATATTTCTTCGCGAGCTTATATCCAATGCTAGTGACGCTCTGGACAAGTTGAGGTATAAGAGTTTGACTGATCCATCAGTTCTTGATTCCGGAGAAGATATGTATGTCAAGTTGATACCCAACAAGGAGGCTGGAACTTTGACTGTCCTGGATACTGGTATTGGGATGACGAAAGCAGATTTGATTAAGAATTTGGGTACGATTGCTTCTTCTGGCACAAAAGCATTTATGGAAGCTCTGGCTGATGGAGCAGATATATCGATGATTGGTCAGTTTGGTGTAGGTTTCTATTCTGCCTACCTAATAGCCGATCGTGTTCAAGTGGTGACGAAGAATAATGATGACGACCAGTATATTTGGGAGTCGTCCGCTGGTGGGACTTTCACAATTGCACCTGATGACAGTGAGTTGCCAAGACGTGGTACTAAGGTGATATTACATCTCAAAGAAGATCAACTAGATTTTCTTGAAGAGAGGAAAATTCGAGATATAGTCAAAAAGCATTCTAATTTCATTAACTATCCTATCAAGCTGGTTGTTAATAAAGAGAGGACCAAAGAAGTGTCTGATGACGAGGCTGAAAAAGCTGAGACGAAGGAAGTGGAAGAGTCTGACGACAAGCCGAAAGTTGAAGACCTAGATGAAGACGAGGAAGAAGAGAACAAAGATAAGAAAAAGAAGAAAAAGGTTGTAGAGAAGTTTACTGAGGAAGAGCAGTTGAACAAGCTTAAACCGCTCTGGACGCGCAATCCTGAAGAAATAAATACCGAAGAATATGCCGAGTTTTACAAGTCGCTAACTAATGACTGGGAAGACCATCTTGCAGTAAAGCACTTCTCTGTTGAAGGACAGTTAGAGTTCCGGGCGTTGCTGTTTGTCCCTAAACGTGCACCTATAGACATGTTTGAGGGATCACGGAGAAAGCGTAACAACATAAAGCTGTATGTGCGACGAGTGCTTATCATGGATACGTGTGATGACATGATCCCTGAATACTTGAATTTCGTGCGTGGTGTCGTGGATAGTGAAGACCTGCCCCTTAACATCAGTCGTGAGGTGCTGCAACAGAACAACGTACTAAAGGTTATACGAAAGAGCTTGGTTAGGAAATGTATTGAGTTATTTGAGGAGATAGCAGAGGATAAAGATAACTACAAGAAGTTCTATGAGCAATACTCCAAAAGTATAAAACTGGGCATTCATGAAGATAGTGTAAACAGGGGAAAGTTGTCAGACTTACTGCGCTTCTATTCTTCAGCTTCTGGTGATGAAATGATCAGTTTGAAGGATTATGTATCACGTATGAAGACTGGACAACAAGATATTTACTACATAACTGGTGAGTCAAAGCAAGCTGTGATGAATTCACCGTTTACTGAGAGGCTTACTCAACGTGGATACGAAGTGCTGTACATGGTTGATCCGATTGACGAGTATGCTGTTACCCATATACGACAATATGATAACAAAAAGCTGGCTTGTGTTACGAAGGATTGTCTTCAACTACCTGAGAGTGAAGAGGACAAAAAACAATTTGAAGAGCTGAAGGCGTCGTTCGAGACACTCTGCAAAGAGATCCAGCAGATACTTGGTAAGAACGTTGAGAAGGTTAGTATCTCGAATCGACTCACATGTTCCCCATGTTGCGTTGTGACTTCAGAGTTCGGCTGGTCTGCTAATATGGAGAGGATCATGAAGGCCCAGGCACTCCGGGACTCGAGCACGATGGGCTATATGGCAGCTAAGAAACAGCTAGAGCTGAATCCATATCACCCTATGATTAAAGCCTTGAAAGAGCAGTTTGAGAGTGGTGGGTCAACCAAACTTGTTAAGGATCTTGTACAACTGATGTTCGACACTGCGCTTCTCTCTTCTGGATTCTCACTACCTGATCCGAAGGTGCACGCCAAGAGTATTCATCATATGGTTTGCATGTGCCTGGATATTCCTGATGATGAGATGAAGGCGAAGGAAACCCCAAGTAACGGTCTGCAGGAAGATGTCGCACCGGCTGCTGCAGTTGACGAAGATTGTATGGAAGAAGTGGATTAACCTGCTTGCATTTTGTATATATCCGGTGACTAATAAACTTTGCGCTTAAAGTAGTTGTTTTTATTCATATCGACTAGAACGTTACGTGCGTATCGCTAGTTTATAGGTTGCGCATAGGACGCAGGCATAAAGTACTAGGACACTAAGTCGAATGTCAGTACGCGTTCGTCCACGTTACACAGCTCGCAGGTAGGGAGTGGGTGTAGATAAAACATAAGATGCGATCTCTACCTAGTTTGCTTCCGTGTCCACGCCGGCTACATTTACAGGAGTTGATAACGCGCTAGGGAATTTGACGGTTGTGTACCGAGATTTCGTTTGACGTATGTTAGGAAAAGCGATTCGTGTTTCATGGCTGCAGTTGAATGACTTGACCTGTACTTCGTGGTAGTTGTCGATTGTTGGATATCGGTTCCAGGTCTCGTTGTTTGTGATTAGTGTGTATAGTGTCCGGTCACCCGGTGTAGGATATTCGATTAAGTGGAGCGACAAGGCTATTCGTCAAACGTCGAGACTACTGAAAGTGTGAAGATTAGTGCCTCGTACTCTGGCTAGAAGTGAGTTTGTTCGACGACTCGACTAACGGCCCATATAGTTTAGATGACTTCATCCGAGACGTAAATATTAAGTTGAGTAGTGTGAACAGCTTGCAGTTGCCCGACAACAGATGAGATGTAAAATGGGTAAGTATGACCACGTTGGGATATACAGGCTGATGAAATGTAATAAGCATTTATTAGGTTGTCAGAAGTGCCTGTGTAGTCGAGTCAGTTGGTAATCCTGCATATGGAGGTGGATATATTATCAGCTTTATCAAGTCGTCGGAGCTATAAACATTTGGTAGGTGTGTCCACTCTTAATTAGTGGTCAGACGGGGTGTCTTTCAGGATGAGATAAATTCGTGTCTTTCGAGCGCTTCCCATGAATTGGAATCAGAACATTCAGTATTAGAATATAATACCCACCAAATAATGGTTGGTTAATCAACCAGAGAGAATGATGGTAACCTGTGTTTGCGAGACATTGCTTAATTCGTTGTGGCGACAGAACTTTGCGAATCTGAGCCGAAATATGTTGGTGAAATAAACCAGTGTACGGAATTATTTGTGCATGAGGAGAAGGGATAGGTGAAAGTTGGTTGGTTGTGTCCTGTATATCTTATTGTTCTCGCTTTGTTCAAAGTCATCGTGGTAGTTAAGTGTGTGTGCTTGGTCAGCCCTCAAACCTGGGATTTCCTAACTTGTGTTCCACCTAGCCTAGGAGTTCAACAATAATTTACAACTGAGGAGTTTGTGACTTGCGAGTGGGCATAGCAACGCGTATACTAAGTGACTGGGAAATCGTATGAATCAGTCAAAAATGCGAGCACAACACGGCATCACTGAACTTGTGAGTGTCCTTTGTAGAATACTTCCGAACCCCACTAGCTGTCCTAGTTAGCCAATGAATGAGTAGCACGATTGAAGCATTGTCTGAGGCTACCTGTGCACTTCATGGTAGTTTAAACCTGAAAGTTTCCATAACATTTCCTAAAGTGCGTCATTCATTTATGTTGTTTTGCTTGATTTGTTGCACGAGATAAAATAATTATATTGAAGTACGTTGACATCGTGATTTTGTCTGATGTTAGTGACCGAACTGAACCATGTTAGTTGGTCAGAGGCAATCGGCAAGAAGATGTGAACCCAGGTTTCGTGCTAGTTGGGACTCGTCAGTAAGGCGTAACTGGAATCTTGAGGGAACGGACGTCCTGTGTGGAATCCGAGCCTACGCCACTCAGTGTCGTGGTCGGAGCGATTCCGGTCTCTATCAACATTTACATCTGAGTTAGCATACCAATAACTTTTGTCGATTGCAACATTTTCATTCTCACGATACCAGTAGAGCTTTTCCTCTTGACATTCTGTTGACTAATCAGCTGTGAGGGGACTGAGTTACGGTTTATTGGAATTCCATCTGTTGATTATCATGAAGTGAGTCGACCTGAAAATAAATGTATTGATATGTTGTGTTAATCCAGTTGTGATCTAGCTTATCTGGTGTTTGGGTGCGAAGTAAATAGTCAGCTCACACAAAATGACCTCACAAGTTACACTATCTTGGGATTCGCAAACAAAGGAGCGGGTATTTATATTTTTGGCTATGTTTAATAAGACGCCACCTCCTTTCCTACATCTATGTTTATCACTTCCTAGGTAGTGATATCCGGATAATTCTGGAGTAATGTCGAATTCATGGACTAACCATGTTTCTGTCACAGTTATATTGAGTGGATTTAGTTTGTCCACTAATGCTCCTAGTTCATAGAATTTATTTCTTAGACTACGAGTACTGGCACATAAAACTCTCAGGGAGAACGGCCTATCCACACAGGCCTTAATAACATTTGCTTTCAAGACCTGACAATCCGTAAACCTACTAATCCGAGATTTTTCTCACCGTTTAGTCGACGGGTTCCTAGTTCAACTAGTAGCGACTTCCACTTTACTGTATCTTTAAGAGACATATCGGGTCCTACTCGTATATCGGTGTTGTCGTGACTACGAGCGATACTTAACAGAAGATCACATTGCTTCTTTGACCCTAGGATTACCTTAAGGAATCTGTATGGTCGGTACTTAACACTTGTCGGTTCTATAACCTATTATAACCATTTTTTGACCTGAAATCATATAGAGTTATTTGGTAAGATGGTACGAGTACATTATCCGAGCTTCTCTAAACCGTGCGTGTTTAATTTTGGCTCATGATCGTTTGACTCCAGCAAATTACTCACAATAATATTCGATGAGGTTGGATTCTTTTCAATCACGCCAAGGTGGAGTTCTATTTTACCATCAGACTTAGGTAGCGCATTTTGTGACTCAGAATGAGAGTTCACCAATGACTTACCAGTCAAGTGAGTATTTCTTATATCTTGTTTTCTTTTAATTTCTTTTTCTCCGTACTGCCGTCCATTTTTCATCACTGAGGACAGCCAGACCTGGATTATTCGGAGCGATGACGGGTCTTTAATTTCCACTGAAGATGCATAATTGCCCATGTTAATATCAAGTGGCATTTCACTCCTCGTTAGTTTTAACAGATATTTCACCATTCTGTCAATCACAGTCGGGTGATTAACGTGTCCCTTAACAGCACGTACTACAGTGACACATTCTTGACTGTCAGTCCTCGTGTCACCAACGCAACTACCATCTTTATTCTTACAGGCCAAATCTAATAGGTCTATAGCCTCCTGGATTAGTAATGTCTTATTTGTACAACAAAACATACAAAGCCAATACGAGTTAGGCTTCGAGCATTTTTGTATGCGGTGGGATTTAAACGGTTACACACCTTATGGAACCACCATTTACACTCATCGCATTACATTCCTTCCTCCACAGGGAATAAACAGTTCGTCTTGAAGATGCCACAGGTATTCGGAGTTTGACAACGCTTTAACCAGTAACACATTCTAATATGAAGCGTACCCACCAAGTGAAATCAAAAGACAGAAGCGAAGAGGTTCGAAGATATATTTGATAGGCTATCAATATATCGAGGATCGTCTGATCTAATCTGGCTAGCGTTCGCAGTAGATGTTGAGCACGGCGTTTCCACTCGTGATGTGGTGCGGATGCATGACCGAGCGCCTTCAGCTAGATGAGTCCATTAAAGCTAATGTGTTCAGCATCCAATGTCGAAAATTTACAGAGCTATTTATTTTGGGGATTGATTTACTGCTACAGATCACCACCACCCCCCAGTGGGGTAGTGATGACCCTAAGACGTGGCCAGTCAGAAGCTTAAACCCAACGAGTTTATCGTTGGTAAACGCTCTTCGAATAGTTTTCTAGGTTTAGCAGCGCATGGTCGTTTTTCCATACTCTAAGGAACCATCAACTACAATAGAGTTATAAAAAAAAAGAAAAAGTACAATGAAAATCCCCGTTTCTAGCAAATTTCATCGTTCTTTTTATAGTCTTTTCCAACAGTCCTGGAAAAGAAAAAAATACGTAAGTGCATGTCAAAATAAACTCGTACGCGCTCTAAGACACTAAGCGGGCGAAAAAAGGAAAATAAATTCATGTACATGTGATAGCGTAAAAGAGAGTTTCAAATACATATTAGCTAGATAAAAAAATATATTAAAACATGAAGTTCAGCAAAGGGATCTCTTTCAACGAATTTATTATCAAGCTGTACAATAGTATATATGTAAAAATTTTGTATTCGTAAAAGTTCTAATTCAGTGAGGAAATGTGAACACAGTTAACCATGACGTAATAAAAAAGGTTAAAATACTAGATTACGTAATACGAATGAAAACAATAGATTTAGTGAATATAATAAGATGATTAAAGTGTTTTTGTTGTAATAATTAAAGGTCATAGAGGTGTAAAAATAAATAAGGTAATATGATGAGCATTTACGAATAAAAACAGTGAGAATATAAGACACAAGTAAAGGGGGAATGCAGCAATAATAATAATAATAATAATAATAATAATAATAATGGGATAATCAAAATAATTAAAGCCAAGGTAACGATAACGATAAGACGTACTTCTTTTGTACGCATAGTTCTGGTTTAAGCTCCTGAATGGTAAGAGCTTCGGCTATTTTTAAGAGTTGGATACGAAGAAATCTGGGTAGATTTGAACGAATCATGTAAACAAACTTAAAATCAAACTGTGGATCTGTAGAATGGTTACAGTCGATTAGGTGTTCAAGTATAGAACTCCTAACTGCTTTCCTTTCACCCTTATAGAACCAAGATGAGATATGTTCCCGTATCCGAGTTGAAAGCAAGCGCTGGCTACGGCCAATGTACCTTGCTCCACAAGAGCAGGTGAACTGCTAGGTGCACATAGAGGCGACCAGACGCGGAAGCTTATCTTTTATGGATACAGAAAATAAGTTCCTACTAGCCACACTTAGGTCTTATGCAGAAGCTCTCGAGCTTCGGAATAATAGGTACTGTACAGGAATGGATGAGTAACTTTGTATGTGACTGCAGACAGAGAGTGAGGGTCAATGGGACGCTATCCGATTGGAAGCCGGTCAAAAGTGGTGTACCTCAAGACACCATCTTAGGCCCTCTTATTTATTAATTTTAACACATAGGTATTGGTACAAGGAGGCACCAAATACATACGCGCCACACGAATCTCAATTGATTTGTGTGAGGGCTGTGATACTGCCCGGGTGCCCAAACAGGGGCAGGTGGTTTTTTGGGGGCCCTCTGCGTAAATGAGTTACCGTTATTGCTTAGGTCGTCGACATTATTATTTGCGGATGACGTAAAAATTTGGAGAACAATAAAAAGTGAGACAGATCGTCTGGATCTTCAAGCTGACGATTTAGTTAGATGGGCTTGGAAATCAATTTTAGGAAGAGTGTGCTAATGCACATCGGTCACGGCAATAGTTACCATTATACTATTGATGGTAAACCTCTTCCATGCATTCAAGAACATAAAGACTTACAAGTAATACTAAGTCATGACCTAAAAACAACTACACATTGCAACGCAGCCGCTGTCAAAGCTTTTCGTGCGTTATGGTCACTTCGCCGAGCGTTCAAATCTTTTGACGACGAAACGTTTCGAATTTTATATCCCACCTATGTAAGACCACATTTAGAGTACTGTATTCAAGCAGCTAGCCCATGTCTGATAAAGGATACTAACTCACTTGAGCGTGTCCAGCGTGTGGGAACGAAATTAGTGAAGGGTCTTTCTAAACTCCCTTACGATGAGCGTTTAAAACGCCTAAATCTTTTCCCCTTGTCGTATCGTAGGACTTGAGGTGATCTTATACCGGAATTTCGTATCTTTAATTATGATTTGGGTGCTAAAATGTCTTATCTTTTTGCTCCCTCCAGCACTAATAATCTCCAAGGTCATAGCAAGAAAGTCCATAAACCGCGATCTAATAAACTCAAGGTGGGGTTTCGTTTTTCTCATCGAGTAGTCAATGATTGGAACGCCTTGCCCGAAAAAGTGGTATCAGCCCCATCAGTGATAATTTACAAGGAGAAACTGGGACTTCACTGGAAGGCAATCTGTTAGGATTAACACAGATTCATCAAACTACAATCCTTATTACTGAAGACTGCATTGTTGGAATTGTACAATTCGTTAGATGAAGGTAAACAATTTGAGATCTATGTTACTAATGTTACGGAAAAAGTCACAAAAAGCTAAACGCAAACACTTGGAAACATTGCAACGCGTAGACGTGATTAAGAAGTTCCCAAAACATCCAGAAAAGTATGTGTTTAATCATTCTTTTATTAAACAATCGCCAGTTCAAATACAGGCCTTATCATCGGGCCTCAAGTTCTGTCACAGCACCTTCAAAACCAGTTGACTTCATACACAAATACAATTCGAAAATATATCAAATCAAAATCATGATCTTGTGCCGACATCCCCACAAGATCTTCAACATTTTAAATCCATATTACTGGACTGTAGTCATGGATACGTTAATATTCAATGTAGTAAGAATAACTTATTAACTAAGAACCATTTGAATCAGCTAATGCTCCTGAAAAGAAATAAGGATTTGATTCTAAGTAAACCTGACAAAAGAGCTGGTGTAGTACTAATCGACCGCCAAGAATATATGGATAAAATGAAGTTAATTCTAGAGGATGGTACTAAATTCTCCAAACCTAAAGGAGAAGTCGATAAAACATTGCAAATCGAGAAACAGCTAACAGATGTTGTTAAAAATCTTAAGAATAAGGGGATAATAACCCAAGATCTATATAATCACATGCGTCCCATGGGTTCAATCATCCCTCGCTTATATGGATTACCGAAAGTACATAAGCCGGGTTTACTGTTACGACCTATTTTGGACATGTCGAGTTCACCATACCAGCGAATCGCCAAGTGGTTAGCGGAAAAATTGGAACCGGTTAGAAGGCAAGTACCTAACTATTCTATTCATGATACTTTTCGATTTATTGATCGTATTAAGAACATTAATACTTCCGGAAAACACATATTGTCGCTTGACGATAACTCTTTGTTTACTAGCGTACCTTTAACCGAAACGATATTAAATATGTGAGTATATAGACTCTAACAACATAGATCTAGGTTTGTCGACTGAACACTTGAAAGAACTATTGTTACGCTGTACTTTTAGTGTCCAATTCAGTTTCAATAATAAAATATATAGACAAAGGAATGGGATCGCAACGGGGTCTCCATTGGGTCCGATTTTAGCAGACTGTTTCATGACAAAAAAAGAAAACGACCAACTCCGTACAATGATCAATCGATTTCACCTATATGTGAGATACATGGACGACACATTTGTCGTTTGTGACAATAATATTGCTTTAGATGATATTTTACACACTTTTAACTCATGCCATCCTTCCATAAACTTCACGTTAGAGAATGAGCGAGACCAATCAATCTCTTTTCTCGATGTGCGTCTGATGAGAGGGAGTAATGGTTCCTTTAAAAGATCCATCTTTAGAAAACAAACACGGAATGGCCAGCTAACCAACTTCTATAGCTGGGTTCCTTTAAGTAGGAAGAGAAAACTCGTCCACTCGTGATGTCATCGAGTACATCGGATATGCAGTAGGGAGTGCACTGAAGAACTCGCATTCCTCAGGAAAACCTTGACGGAAAATGCTTACCCAGAACGGTCCATAGAGAATAATATGAATAGAAGTAGTTGCGACAGGAAACCTAGTTTTCCGTTCCAAAGAAAAACCTCTCTACAAGTCTGGAATTTAAAGGTGATCGAACATCAGACGTGATCAAAACTCGTCTAACAACAACGATTAGAAGAACATTTAATGCGGCTACCAGAAACTTATTTTCTGTATTCATAAAAGATAAGCTTCCGCGTCTGGTAGCCTCTATGTGCACCTAGCAGTTCACCTGCTCTTGTGGAGCAAGGTACATTGGCCGTAGCCAGCGCTTGCTTTCAACTCGGATACGGGAACATATCTCATCTTGGTTCTATAAGGGTGAAAGGAAAGCAGTTAGGAGTTCTATACTTGAACACCTAATCGACTGTAACCATTCTACAGATCCACAGTTTGATTTTAAGTTTGTTTACATGATTCGTTCAAATCTACCCAGATTTCTTCGTATCCAACTCTTAAAAATAGCCGAAGCTCTTACCATTCAGGAGCTTAAACCAGAACTATGCGTACAAAAGAAGTACGTCTTATCGTTATCGTTACCTTGGCTTTAATTATTTTGATTATCCCATTATTATTATTATTATTATTATTATTATTATTATTATTATTACTGCATTCCCCCTTTACTTGTGTCTTATATTCTCACTGTTTTTATTCGTAAATGCTCATCATATTACCTTATTTATTTTTACACCTCTATGACCTTTAATTATTACAACAAAAACACTTTAATCATCTTATTATATTCACTAAATCTATTGTTTTCATTCGTATTACGTAATCTAGTATTTTAACCTTTTTTATTACGTCATGGTTAACTGTGTTCACATTTCCTCACTGAATTAGAACTTTTACGAATACAAAATTTTTACATATATACTATTGTACAGCTTGATAATAAATTCGTTGAAAGAGATCCCTTCGCTGAACTTCGTGTTTTTATTTTCATGTTGAAATGTGAATTATCTGTTAACAAATATATTCCAATATAAGTATATAAAAATCAATTATTTCATACTTTATATAACGCCGTAGATAATCGAGATGAAGCAAATTGTTAACAGGTGTCATATGTGCAACAGTCGTTTAAATTTTCTAGAAATCTTACTCTTCCCCGCAGGACTCGTTGTTTTAATTTTATTTTCAGATACCGACGAATTATTATCGTGTGTTTGCTGTCGGATGAGGTACCATAAGTGTAGGAGCCGTGTCGTGCCATTGTACGGAAGGAAAATCGACGTGGATATGATTTCCTTCTAGATGCTCAGCTTTGAGGCGATCGATGCTGATTCTATCGTTGGTTCCGTTCTTATCGATTATACAGTACTTAGGTTCGTTCTGAAGAACTTTGAAGGGTCTTTTGTATGCTGATTCGAAAGGTTGTCGATTCGAGTTTCGACGTAAGAAGTCGTGTGTACTATATCGTAAGTTAGGTTGAACAAAAACATCAGTTGATTGCGGTCGAGTAGAACACGTTTGTAAGCCTGTTCGTGCAGGAGGTTAGATCCATGTTCATTGAAGAAGATGAAGGATCCACGAATTCCCCTGGAAGTTGAGACGCGGTGTACCCAATCTCAGTTTTCACTGCATTGAGAACACCTAGTAAGATGAGTGGAAGAGCATCGGTGAAATAGTTGAACTAACCCGTTTGCTTGTGGGTGGTAGGCCGTCGTTCGGAAGCGAGTGATTCCTAATATTGTAGTCAGACAACGGAAAAGTTCAGATTCGAACTGGCGTCCACGATCTGTAGTGATTGTTGTTGGGCAGCTGAAGTTTTCTACCCATCGTTTGACGAAGGCGCGGGTCACTGTTTCAGCAGTGAGGTCTTTGACGGGTACTGCTTCTGGTCATCGAGTAAAACGTTCTACGCAGGTTAAAAGATAAGAATATCCATTCGAGTCTGGTAAAGGTCCTACCAAATCCAGATGTACATGGTTGAAATGGGTGTCAGCAGTTCTTAAAGAGCCTAGGGGATAGTTGTTTTGTCTGATAACCTTAGATTCTTGGCAGCTTACACAGGAGCGTGCCCACTCCCTCACGTCTTCATTCATACCAGACCAGCGAAACCGTACTTCCATAAGCTTGATGGTTGCTCGAATACCTGCATGAGGAAGTTTGTGCAACGTATTGAAGACGTTGCGCAGATAATGTTTCGGCAGGATCCCTACCTGTAGATGTGTCACACAGTAATTTTTCTTTACCTGTTCCCATCTGGTTAATGCACGGTTTAAGAGTTGTTGACGATAACTCGTGCTGGAGATCAGTGTCTTCTTTTTGAAGCTGGGCGAGTTTCAGAATGTCGATTTCTTGGAAACTGTCCAAGGAAGTTATTCAAGACAAGGCGTCTGAGACTACATTATTCGCTCCAGAAATGTGTTGAATATCTGAAGTAAACTGCGAAATGTAGTCCAGTTTTCGGGATTCACGAAGTGAGTATTTGTCTGAAGAACAGTTTAAAGAGAAAGTAGGAGGTTTATTGTCAGTAAAAAGGGTGAATTCACGGCCTTTGATAGAGTGTTGAAAATTCCGTACAGCACAATACATAGCTAGGAGTTCCCTACCGAATGTGCTGAACCTCGATTCAGTGTCTGACAACCGTCTAGAGAAAAATGCCAAAGGTTGCCAGGAGTGGTCAACCCATTGTTACAGGACTCCCCCGATTGCTGAGTCGGATGCGTCTACTGCGATACCAATGGGTGCTTCAGTGTCCTGACGAGTAAGGATTGTTGCTTGAGCGGTCAGTGGTTTAACTGTTGAGAATGCTTTACGCGCGGTGTCATCCAGATTGATGGATTTCGTATTTCCAGGAAGTTGGTCGGTAGAAGGTTTCATAAATGACGCGCATTTTGGCAAGAGCCGTCTATAGAAATTTACAAGGCCGTTAAACGAGCGTAATTGCTTGATGGTGGTCGGTTCTGGTTAATCCAGAATGTCCGCCACTTTGGTTTTAAGGATTCGAATGCCTTACACATCTATAGTGTGTCCTAGGACATCTAGGGAGTCGGTTCCGATTTCACCTTTCTGAATGTTTACAGTAATACCATGTTTTTGTAGTCGGTCGAAAACAAGATACAGATGCTGGAGATGCGATTCTCTGTCAGGACTTGCTATTAGGCAGTCATTAACATACGCATGTACGAAGTTGAGACCTCGAAAAACGTCGTCTATGGACCTTTGGAAGTTTTATGCGGTGTTTCTTAGACCGAAGGGCATTCGCGAAAATTCGTAGAGTCCGGAGCGAGTTATGATTGCTGTTTTCGGAATATCGTCAGTAGCCATAGGAATTTGGATATACACTTGAACCAAGTGGATTTTCCAATAAACAGTTGTACCTTTCAAGGTGGCTGTCAAATGGTGAATGTGAGGCAACGGTGACGATCAGGAATGGTTTGCGCATTTGAATGGCCGACAGTCAGCAGTTGGACGCCAGTGGTTGCTGTGGATTTTGGGGACCATGTGCAAGGGAGACGACCATGGGCTGTTTGATGGCCTTATGATACCAAAGTCTATCATATGGTTGAATTCGTTTTTCGCCAACCCTAAATTTTCGGGGGCCAGTCGGCGTGCTTTAGAGAATACAGGTGGTCCAGTAGTTGTGATGTGATGTGTAACGTTGCTGGTCACACACGGTAATTTCGATCGTGATTGATGTATCCCAGAATACTTATCGAGTAACGCTTGATAGAATGGGTCTATCGTGTGCTTTATTGTGACTGGAGATAATCTGCGACCGGAAAAAGAAGTTACATAAACAAATAAATTAGTATTTCTGTCTACGAGCCTTCGTTTGCACGTATTGATGATTAAATTGTGTTGCTGTAGGACGTCCATACCAATGATTGGCATAGAAACATCTGTAGCAACAAAGATCCAGTGAACGATTGTGACGTATAATAGACGGCTATGTTCGTCGGCTTGGAAGTTTCCCGAATCGTTTTTCGTGTCAACCGATTTTGAGTTGGGAAAATTGCAGGGTTTTCTGCAATTTCCGGAGGACTTTCCATACTGGTTATAATACCAGCACCAGTTGGGATTATCTGTCTCTCGTGATCTGGAGACAGATCGTCTACGTGAAGTGTTTCTTCACCGGGTGTTTGACCGTTTACGGCCGTTACGAAATTTAAGATAACGTGTAAGTGTATGACCGAAAAAACTTCGGCATTGGAAGATTTTTTTGATTTCAAAGATACAGTCGGCAGATGCAGCAGGCTCGTCTACGGCGCTGTTTTGAAACGATACCAGCACAGCTTGCACCTGTCGATGAAGTTAAGATAAGAAAATTTGCTTGAACAGGCCATCATCGGAGGTTCTTTGATCGATAACCTCTCTCATTCATTGCGACATGTCTCTCGCAGAACCGTGTTGCAGGTCGATGTTATTAAGGAGTCGGTCTAAGCTTTGTCGATCGTTTAGAATTCCACGTTTAAGGATGGATCGTTTAAGTGTTTCGTAGGGTTCTGAAACATCACTAGCAAACATACTAGGTGTCACGTACCTGTTGAATTCACGTGGTAGTGCCTTGACTACTGTGAGAAACTGTGCACGTGTGTCGTTCACACTGTGCTCGCAGAAGTCGACTTCTGCGTAGCAGAACCAGGCTTCGTTTTGTCTGGCCAGAAGGGCATTAGTTGTAATGAAAATGGGGATATGGTCTTTACCTTAGGTAATTTGGGTGTCTGTACATATATGATGAAATATAAAGTTATAACAGCTCACGCGCTATTGAGTTGGTTCATATTTTATTCGGTTAACTCATTTTATTAACTTATTAACGAACCAAGTCATCCGCACAACAACTTATCTATACCATCGTATCTTTATTATTGTTGCGAATGTATGAACATGTATGCTTGGCATGGCTTACCACCTACGCATTTATTCACGTTACTAGCCTTACTATTAACCGCTTAATTGATTCGATGATTCATTCATTCCACCATATATATATATATCCATGTTATTCATATTCATTACGCTCTGGCTCTCGCCCTTGCTCTCTCGCTCGCTCGCGTGCCTGTTTGCTTTTCGGCACAACTCTTTCATGCTAGCTTAACGCATCTGTAATTTTGAATATCCGTATGTAGTTCCATAATAAACGTAATCAACATTCCACATTCGCCTTCTGATTAATATGCCGTTGGAGCGTTATTTAGTGACGGTTACCAAGACGAGCTGTATACGAAGTTTAAGGAATATATCGAACACCAACCATCACAGAATTGGTGATCCCAACGTGCGAGCAAGAGACAAACCTCCACGATGTAATCCAATTCCGAAAATCCAACGCACTCTATTTCAATTCGAGCTGTCAATTTGATTATAATCATTACTGTGGATTTATTATGTCACTATTTTAATTATATGTACATTATCTCACAAACATTATTGAATATAACGATGATATTCATAATAAATAACTATATTTTACAAACAATTGATGTTTTGGTGCAATTTATTAAGTGCGTTCTTTGTTATAACTTGTACCATTTTTTATTATGATTGTTTTTATCGATTCACTTCTCTCCATGACATTCACATTATATTCGTATACTTTTTGATTTTTATAATCATGTCCTTAAGTAACGACACAATAGACCAATCACAAACGCAGTCCGTGAGGTCCATCAATGTAACTGTTCCCCCTTTTAAGATCATATATCCTCATCTCTGGTTTATTAGACTTGAACATTACTTTGTAGCTAATCGTGTTCATTCACAACGAGATATATTTGGCCATGCGAGCTCATTACTTTCGGATAAAGTAGCAGACAGTGTACGAGAGGTCTTAAATAAGCCAGACATCGAAAAGCCATACGACGCTCTAAAACAAGCAGTGATAAAGCCGTCTCATTAAGCGACCGGAAAGCCGTCGAACAGCTTCTCAGTCAAGTACAGATAGGAGATAGGACTCCATAGCAGCTAAAAAACTATATGAGAAGCCTAATCGGAGACAGGAATGTAGATAAAAACATATTTTATCAGTTGTGGTTACGACAACTTCCACCGAACATGCAGCAGATCCTCGCAGTTGAGGACAGCGATGTGGACATAGATCGAGAGAAAGAAGTCGATCATGCTCTAGGAGACGCTCAGCTTTTACAATATGTTGGTACCATCAAACTTTTGGCGACAAAGTTCGAAACTGTAGACCACCATGTAAATTCAAACGATCACGCCGAATGTCGATAACCGCTGCGACAACTAGAACATCTCCTAGAAAGATTCGTTTATTTTACGTTCAGGACAGAGTAACAGGCGCTCAGTTCTTAGTGGACACGGGAGCAGAAGTAAGCGTTGTACCTCCAGAGAGTAACGAAACACGAAATATTAATGCAGCTCTAACTCTTAAGGCAGCAAATAAATCCAATATAAAAGCATATGGCAAGCGTAAAGTAACCTTGAATTTTGGTCGTAGTACTTCATTCCACTGGCAATTCATTATCGCACATGTATCTGTACCTTTAACTGGTATTGATTTCTTAAAGAATTTCGACTTACTTGTGGATACCCAACGAAACCGTCTCATGAACGGAGATCATTCAGTAGTGATATGAGGAGTGACAACCGATTACGTATCGATGAATTTAGTAGTGTCAGAGGACAAAAGGGAGTCATATAGATCGCTTCTAAATGAGTACGCTGATTTGGCAAGAGCATCATACGATAACAGAGATCTTAAGCACACTGTACAGTACCGTATTATAACGAAAAGTCCACCGACTAACGCAAGGCCACAGAGACTAGACCCAAAAAGGCTGAAGATTGAGAGACGAGAGTTCGAAAAATTGATGAAGCTTGGCATCACAAGACCATCTAATAGTCTCTAGGTATCCCAGTTGCATATGGTTCCCAAGAAAAACGGAGAAATCATGCCATAAGGAGACCATAGAGCACTTACCAAGCAAACTATGGCAGACAGATATCCGGTACCTCATATCCACGACATTACGACCAATATGGAAGGTGCCACGATATTTTCAAAAATTGATCTTGTTCGGGCTTATTACCATATTCCCGTGGCGGCAGAAGATATACCAAAAGTGGCTTTAACCACTCCACTTAGGTTATTTGAATTTTTGCGAATACCCTTCCGATTAACTAATGCAGCCCAAACTTTCCAAAGATTCATCGACCAGGTTGTCGGGGGGGTTGGCAGGAGTATATGCATATATCGATGATATACTAGTAGCTAGCGCTACCGTGGAGGAATATCTACAACACCTACGACAGTTGTTTATGAAACTTCAAGAACACGGCATAACTGTTAACGTGTAAAAGTGTGAAGTCGGGAAGGAATCATTGCAATTTCTAGGTTATATGATAAATTCACATGGTATCATGCCAGTTCCGACAGAAGTTGCTGCTAATCGTAATTACCCGTTGCCTGAGTCACAAAAAAATCACGGCGATTCTTGGGACTAATAAAATATTATAGACGATTGATTTCAAACTGCGCAACAATATTACAACCATTGACGGACGCTTTGCGAGGACATACTCGGACATTCTTTCTTTCAGCGGATGCCGTACGAGCTTTTGAGAACGCCAAGCAAGCACTAGACGAGAAGATGATGTTAGTACGACGAAAGAAGGAAGCACCACTAGACATCATGACGGACGCAACGAACATAGTAGCAGGAGCCGTATTGCGGCAGTTAGTAAACGGCAGATGGGAACCACTTTCATTTTTCTCTAAGAGAATAAACCCTACTCAAACGAGATATAGTACATTTGGAAGAGAATTATCAGCGATTTATATAGCGATAAAGCATTTCCGACATATGATCGAGGGTAACATTTTCACATTATATACAGATCATAAGCCACTCACCAAAGCATTAAGCGCCAAACAGGATAACTACTCGCCAAGGGAAATTCGACAATTAGAATTTATTTCCCAATTTACGTCTAACATACCGTATATCAAAGGCAATAATAACAAAGTGGCAGACGCGTTATCCAGAACGATGGTAAACGCTCTCATCCAATCCGAAATCAATTATCACAAATTAGCAGCATTGCAAAATATCGATGTCGAGTTAAACAGACTAAAGTCTGCCAATGCAACCTCGTTAGTACTCGAAGAAACTCCAATAAAAAAGGAAGCATCATGTGTGATATTTCTACGGGTCAACCACGACCATTTATTTCAAAGCCACTAAGACGAAACATTTTCGAAGCTATGCATAATATTTCGCATCCTGGAATAAACGCCACCATTAAATTAATCAGCGAGCGTTTCGTATGGCCAAGTATGAACCGGGGTATTCGTAACTGGACGCAAGCGTGTAGAAAATGCCAGAAAGTTAAGATACATCGCCACACCAGTTAAGCAGTAGGTCATTTCCGTCACCCTAATAGCAGATTCGAGCATATACATGTCGATATTAAGGGACCGCTGCCAATCTCAAATGGCTTTAGTTACATTTTCACTTACATTAATAGATCCACGCGATGGCCTGTAGCAGTGCCTATAAAAGACATTGCGGCCGAAATTATAGCAAAAAGCCTAGTAGAGCATTGGATTTCACATTATGACGTGCCTACTAAGATTACAACCGATAGAGGAGTTAAATTTGAGAGCCGCCACTTACAACAACTCACAGAACTCGGAATCAAACGAATTCGCACAACATCCTACCACCCGATGTCGAATGGTATGGTAGAGAGATTACATCGACAACTTAAAGCCTCACTTACAGCTGTCATTAGCAATAATGATTGGGCCAGCAAGCCCCCATTAGTCATGTTGAGTTTAAGATCAACAATCAAGCAAGATATAAGATGCTGCCCAGCAGAATTGGCTTATGGAACTACTCTACGTCTACCAGGAGAGTTTTTCACCTCAGGTAAAAGTGTTCCAACTAATAGAGCCAATCATGTACAACGTCTAAAGTAGTATATACCAAAACAACTGGCCGACAGTACCCATGTGTTTGTCAGAACGGATAAAGTGCAGCGTCCCTTACAACCAGCCTACGATGGTCCATCAAAGTGTCTCGATAGGGTCGACAGAGTCAAACCAGCTTTCATCGAAACCAACGTTCAGCCAGTGCATACAGATTTTTCGAAAACCGTCGAACCACCGAAAAGTGAGTTCCAATCATCAACGACAATGACGAGCACAAACGAAGAGAATCCAGTAACGGCAAGATATGGTGTAAGAGTGAGATGGCCGCAACGATACATAGCTACGATTTTGAATTAATAATTTCTTTCATCTTTTTGGATGCAAACTTCATCTTCATTTACTATGTACACATCCAAAATTTTGACTTATCTATTATTATATTCGACATATTTTATGCATTCTTTCGACCTTCCGTTGTGATATAATTTGGTCTCACGGACTCAAACTTACGCGTATTTGTAATAACTTAAACGATAGTTCTGTCACATATCTTAATTTCGTAAACTTCGATATTTTCCATCCTGTTAAATTCGACATTTTTTCGCAAACACAGACACTTTTGTATCTATGTTTGCTGGGGGGAGCTATTATAACAGCTCACGCGCTATTGAGTTGGTTCATATTTTATTCGGTTAACTCATTTTATTAACTTATTAACGAACCAAGTCATCCGCACAACAACTTATCTATACCATCGTATCTTTATTATTGTTGCGAATGTATGAACATGTATGCTTGGCATGGCTTACCACCTACGCATTTATTCACGTTACTAGCCTTACTATTAACCGCTTAATTGATTCGATGATTCATTCATTCCACCATATATATATATATCCATGTTATTCATATTCATTACGCTCTGGCTCTCGCCCTTGCTCTCTCGCTCGCTCGCGTGCCTGTTTGCTTTTCGGCACAACTCTTTCATGCTAGCTTAACGCATCTGTAATTTTGAATATCCGTATGTAGTTCCATAATAAACGTAATCAACATTCCACATTCGCCTTCTGATTAATATGCCGTTGGAGCGTTATTTAGTGACGGTTACCAAGACGAGCTGTATACGAAGTTTAAGGAATATATCGAACACCAACCATCACAGAATTGGTGATCCCAACGTGCGAGCAAGAGACAAACCTCCACGATGTAATCCAATTCCGAAAATCCAACGCACTCTATTTCAATTCGAGCTGTCAATTTGATTATAATCATTACTGTGGATTTATTATGTCACTATTTTAATTATATGTACATTATCTCACAAACATTATTGAATATAACGATGATATTCATAATAAATAACTATATTTTACAAACAATTGATGTTTTGGTGCAATTTATTAAGTGCGTTCTTTGTTATAACTTGTACCATTTTTTATTATGATTGTTTTTATCGATTCACTTCTCTCCATGACATTCACATTATATTCGTATACTTTTTGATTTTTATAATCATGTCCTTAAGTAACGACACAATAGACCAATCACAAACGCAGTCCGTGAGGTCCATCAATGTAACTGTTCCCCCTTTTAAGATCATATATCCTCATCTCTGGTTTATTAGACTTGAACATTACTTTGTAGCTAATCGTGTTCATTCACAACGAGATATATTTGGCCATGCGAGCTCATTACTTTCGGATAAAGTAGCAGACAATGTACGAGAGGTCTTAAATAAGCCAGACATCGAAAAGCCATACGACGCTCTAAAACAAGCAGTGATAAAGCCGTCTCATTAAGCGACCGGAAAGCCGTCGAACAGCTTCTCAGTCAAGTACAGATAGGAGATAGGACTCCATAGCAGCTAAAAAACTATATGAGAAGCCTAATCGGAGACAGGAATGTAGATAAAAACATATTTTATCAGTTGTGGTTACGACAACTTCCACCGAACATACTAGCCTTACTATTAACCGCTTAATTGATTCGATGATTCATTCATTCCACCATATATATATATATCCATGTTATTCATATTCATTACGCTCTGGCTCTCGCCCTTGCTCTCTCGCTCGCTCGCGTGCCTGTTTGCTTTTCGGCACAACTCTTTCATGCTAGCTTAACGCATCTGTAATTTTGAATATCCGTATGTAGTTCCATAATAAACGTAATCAACATTCCACATTCGCCTTCTGATTAATATGCCGTTGGAGCGTTATTTAGTGACGGTTACCAAGACGAGCTGTATACGAAGTTTAAGGAATATATCGAACACCAACCATCACAGAATTGGTGATCCCAACGTGCGAGCAAGAGACAAACCTCCACGATGTAATCCAATTCCGAAAATCCAACGCACTCTATTTCAATTCGAGCTGTCAATTTGATTATAATCATTACTGTGGATTTATTATGTCACTATTTTAATTATATGTACATTATCTCACAAACATTATTGAATATAACGATGATATTCATAATAAATAACTATATTTTACAAACAATTGATGTTTTGGTGCAATTTATTAAGTGCGTTCTTTGTTATAACTTGTACCATTTTTTATTATGATTGTTTTTATCGATTCACTTCTCTCCATGACATTCACATTATATTCGTATACTTTTTGATTTTTATAATCATGTCCTTAAGTAACGACACAATAGACCAATCACAAACGCAGTCCGTGAGGTCCATCAATGTAACTGTTCCCCCTTTTAAGATCATATATCCTCATCTCTGGTTTATTAGACTTGAACATTACTTTGTAGCTAATCGTGTTCATTCACAACGAGATATATTTGGCCATGCGAGCTCATTACTTTCGGATAAAGTAGCAGACAATGTACGAGAGGTCTTAAATAAGCCAGACATCGAAAAGCCATACGACGCTCTAAAACAAGCAGTGATAAAGCCGTCTCATTAAGCGACCGGAAAGCCGTCGAACAGCTTCTCAGTCAAGTACAGATAGGAGATAGGACTCCATAGCAGCTAAAAAACTATATGAGAAGCCTAATCGGAGACAGGAATGTAGATAAAAACATATTTTATCAGTTGTGGTTACGACAACTTCCACCGAACATACTAGCCTTACTATTAACCGCTTAATTGATTCGATGATTCATTCATTCCACCATATATATATATATCCATGTTATTCATATTCATTACGCTCTGGCTCTCGCCCTTGCTCTCTCGCTCGCTCGCGTGCCTGTTTGCTTTTCGGCACAACTCTTTCATGCTAGCTTAACGCATCTGTAATTTTGAATATCCGTATGTAGTTCCATAATAAACGTAATCAACATTCCACATTCGCCTTCTGATTAATATGCCGTTGGAGCGTTATTTAGTGACGGTTACCAAGACGAGCTGTATACGAAGTTTAAGGAATATATCGAACACCAACCATCACAGAATTGGTGATCCCAACGTGCGAGCAAGAGACAAACCTCCACGATGTAATCCAATTCCGAAAATCCAACGCACTCTATTTCAATTCGAGCTGTCAATTTGATTATAATCATTACTGTGGATTTATTATGTCACTATTTTAATTATATGTACATTATCTCACAAACATTATTGAATATAACGATGATATTCATAATAAATAACTATATTTTACAAACAATTGATGTTTTGGTGCAATTTATTAAGTGCGTTCTTTGTTATAACTTGTACCATTTTTTATTATGATTGTTTTTATCGATTCACTTCTCTCCATGACATTCACATTATATTCGTATACTTTTTGATTTTTATAATCATGTCCTTAAGTAACGACACAATAGACCAATCACAAACGCAGTCCGTGAGGTCCATCAATGTAACTGTTCCCCCTTTTAAGATCATATATCCTCATCTCTGGTTTATTAGACTTGAACATTACTTTGTAGCTAATCGTGTTCATTCACAACGAGATATATTTGGCCATGCGAGCTCATTACTTTCGGATAAAGTAGCAGACAGTGTACGAGAGGTCTTAAATAAGCCAGACATCGAAAAGCCATACGACGCTCTAAAACAAGCAGTGATAAAGCCGTCTCATTAAGCGACCGGAAAGCCGTCGAACAGCTTCTCAGTCAAGTACAGATAGGAGATAGGACTCCATAGCAGCTAAAAAACTATATGAGAAGCCTAATCGGAGACAGGAATGTAGATAAAAACATATTTTATCAGTTGTGGTTACGACAACTTCCACCGAACATGCAGCAGATCCTCGCAGTTGAGGACAGCGATGTGGACATAGATCGAGAGAAAGAAGTCGATCATGCTCTAGGAGACGCTCAGCTTTTACAATATGTTGGTACCATCAAACTTTTGGCGACAAAGTTCGAAACTGTAGACCACCATGTAAATTCAAACGATCACGCCGAATGTCGATAACCGCTGCGACAACTAGAACATCTCCTAGAAAGATTCGTTTATTTTACGTTCAGGACAGAGTAACAGGCGCTCAGTTCTTAGTGGACACGGGAGCAGAAGTAAGCGTTGTACCTCCAGAGAGTAACGAAACACGAAATATTAATGCAGCTCTAACTCTTAAGGCAGCAAATAAATCCAATATAAAAGCATATGGCAAGCGTAAAGTAACCTTGAATTTTGGTCGTAGTACTTCATTCCACTGGCAATTCATTATCGCACATGTATCTGTACCTTTAACTGGTATTGATTTCTTAAAGAATTTCGACTTACTTGTGGATACCCAACGAAACCGTCTCATGAACGGAGATCATTCAGTAGTGATATGAGGAGTGACAACCGATTACGTATCGATGAATTTAGTAGTGTCAGAGGACAAAAGGGAGTCATATAGATCGCTTCTAAATGAGTACGCTGATTTGGCAAGAGCATCATACGATAACAGAGATCTTAAGCACACTGTACAGTACCGTATTATAACGAAAAGTCCACCGACTAACGCAAGGCCACAGAGACTAGACCCAAAAAGGCTGAAGATTGAGAGACGAGAGTTCGAAAAATTGATGAAGCTTGGCATCACAAGACCATCTAATAGTCTCTAGGTATCCCAGTTGCATATGGTTCCCAAGAAAAACGGAGAAATCATGCCATAAGGAGACCATAGAGCACTTACCAAGCAAACTATGGCAGACAGATATCCGGTACCTCATATCCACGACATTACGACCAATATGGAAGGTGCCACGATATTTTCAAAAATTGATCTTGTTCGGGCTTATTACCATATTCCCGTGGCGGCAGAAGATATACCAAAAGTGGCTTTAACCACTCCACTTAGGTTATTTGAATTTTTGCGAATACCCTTCCGATTAACTAATGCAGCCCAAACTTTCCAAAGATTCATCGACCAGGTTGTCGGGGGGGTTGGCAGGAGTATATGCATATATCGATGATATACTAGTAGCTAGCGCTACCGTGGAGGAATATCTACAACACCTACGACAGTTGTTTATGAAACTTCAAGAACACGGCATAACTGTTAACGTGTAAAAGTGTGAAGTCGGGAAGGAATCATTGCAATTTCTAGGTTATATGATAAATTCACATGGTATCATGCCAGTTCCGACAGAAGTTGCTGCTAATCGTAATTACCCGTTGCCTGAGTCACAAAAAAATCACGGCGATTCTTGGGACTAATAAAATATTATAGACGATTGATTTCAAACTGCGCAACAATATTACAACCATTGACGGACGCTTTGCGAGGACATACTCGGACATTCTTTCTTTCAGCGGATGCCGTACGAGCTTTTGAGAACGCCAAGCAAGCACTAGACGAGAAGATGATGTTAGTACGACGAAAGAAGGAAGCACCACTAGACATCATGACGGACGCAACGAACATAGTAGCAGGAGCCGTATTGCGGCAGTTAGTAAACGGCAGATGGGAACCACTTTCATTTTTCTCTAAGAGAATAAACCCTACTCAAACGAGATATAGTACATTTGGAAGAGAATTATCAGCGATTTATATAGCGATAAAGCATTTCCGACATATGATCGAGGGTAACATTTTCACATTATATACAGATCATAAGCCACTCACCAAAGCATTAAGCGCCAAACAGGATAACTACTCGCCAAGGGAAATTCGACAATTAGAATTTATTTCCCAATTTACGTCTAACATACCGTATATCAAAGGCAATAATAACAAAGTGGCAGACGCGTTATCCAGAACGATGGTAAACGCTCTCATCCAATCCGAAATCAATTATCACAAATTAGCAGCATTGCAAAATATCGATGTCGAGTTAAACAGACTAAAGTCTGCCAATGCAACCTCGTTAGTACTCGAAGAAACTCCATAAAAAAGGAAGCATCATGTGTGATATTTCTACGGGTCAACCACGACCATTTATTTCAAAGCCACTAAGACGAAACATTTTCGAAGCTATGCATAATATTTCGCATCCTGGAATAAACGCCACCATTAAATTAATCAGCGAGCGTTTCGTATGGCCAAGTATGAACCGGGGTATTCGTAACTGGACGCAAGCGTGTAGAAAATGCCAGAAAGTTAAGATACATCGCCACACCAGTTAAGCAGTAGGTCATTTCCGTCACCCTAATAGCAGATTCGAGCATATACATGTCGATATTAAGGGACCGCTGCCAATCTCAAATGGCTTTAGTTACATTTTCACTTACATTAATAGATCCACGCGATGGCCTGTAGCAGTGCCTATAAAAGACATTGCGGCCGAAATTATAGCAAAAAGCCTAGTAGAGCATTGGATTTCACATTATGACGTGCCTACTAAGATTACAACCGATAGAGGAGTTAAATTTGAGAGCCGCCACTTACAAACAACTCACAGAACTCGGAATCAAACGAATTCGCACAACATCCTACCACCCGATGTCGAATGGTATGGTAGAGAGATTACATCGACAACTTAAAGCCTCACTTACAGCTGTCATTAGCAATAATGATTGGGCCAGCAAGCCCCCATTAGTCATGTTGAGTTTAAGATCAACAATCAAGCAAGATATAAGATGCTGCCCAGCAGAATTGGCTTATGGAACTACTCTACGTCTACCAGGAGAGTTTTTCACCTCAGGTAAAAGTGTTCCAACTAATAGAGCCAATCATGTACAACGTCTAAAGTAGTATATACCAAAACAACTGGCCGACAGTACCCATGTGTTTGTCAGAACGGATAAAGTGCAGCGTCCCTTACAACCAGCCTACGATGGTCCATCAAAGTGTCTCGATAGGGTCGACAGAGTCAAACCAGCTTTCATCGAAACCAACGTTCAGCCAGTGCATACAGATTTTTCGAAAACCGTCGAACCACCGAAAAGTGAGTTCCAATCATCAACGACAATGACGAGCACAAACGAAGAGAATCCAGTAACGGCAAGATATGGTGTAAGAGTGAGATGGCCGCAACGATACATAGCTACGATTTTGAATTAATAATTTCTTTCATCTTTTTGGATGCAAACTTCATCTTCATTTACTATGTACACATCCAAAATTTTAACTTATCTATTATTATATTCGACATATTTTATGCATTCTTTCGACCTTCCGTTGTGATATAATTTGGTCTCACGGACTCAAACTTACGCGTATTTGTAATAACTTAAACGATAGTTCTGTCACATATCTTAATTTCGTAAACTTCGATATTTTCCATCCTGTTAAATTCGACATTTTTTCGCAAACACAGACACTTTTGTATCTATGTTTGCTGGGGGGAGCTATTATAACAGCTCACGCGCTATTGAGTTGGTTCATATTTTATTCGGTTAACTCATTTTATTAACTTATTAACGAACCAAGTCATCCGCACAACAACTTATCTATACCATCGTATCTTTATTATTGTTGCGAATGTATGAACATGTATGCTTGGCATGGCTTACCACCTACGCATTTATTCACGTTACTAGCCTTACTATTAACCGCTTAATTGATTCGATGATTCATTCATTCCACCATATATATATATATCCATGTTATTCATATTCATTACGCTCTGGCTCTCGCCCTTGCTCTCTCGCTCGCTCGCGTGCCTGTTTGCTTTTCGGCACAACTCTTTCATGCTAGCTTAACGCATCTGTAATTTTGAATATCCGTATGTAGTTCCATAATAAACGTAATCAACATTCCACATTCGCCTTCTGATTAATATGCCGTTGGAGCGTTATTTAGTGACGGTTACCAAGACGAGCTGTATACGAAGTTTAAGGAATATATCGAACACCAACCATCACAGAATTGGTGATCCCAACGTGCGAGCAAGAGACAAACCTCCACGATGTAATCCAATTCCGAAAATCCAACGCACTCTATTTCAATTCGAGCTGTCAATTTGATTATAATCATTACTGTGGATTTATTATGTCACTATTTTAATTATATGTACATTATCTCACAAACATTATTGAATATAACGATGATATTCATAATAAATAACTATATTTTACAAACAATTGATGTTTTGGTGCAATTTATTAAGTGCGTTCTTTGTTATAACTTGTACCATTTTTATTATGATTGTTTTTATCGATTCACTTCTCTCCATGACATTCACATTATATTCGTATACTTTTTGATTTTTATAATCATGTCCTTAAGTAACGACACAATAGACCAATCACAAACGCAGTCCGTGAGGTCCATCAATGTAACTGTTCCCCCTTTTAAGATCATATATCCTCATCTCTGGTTTATTAGACTTGAACATTACTTTGTAGCTAATCGTGTTCATTCACAACGAGATATATTTGGCCATGCGAGCTCATTACTTTCGGATAAAGTAGCAGACAGTGTACGAGAGGTCTTAAATAAGCCAGACATCGAAAAGCCATACGACGCTCTAAAACAAGCAGTGATAAAGCCGTCTCATTAAGCGACCGGAAAGCCGTCGAACAGCTTCTCAGTCAAGTACAGATAGGAGATAGGACTCCATAGCAGCTAAAAAACTATATGAGAAGCCTAATCGGAGACAGGAATGTAGATAAAAACATATTTTATCAGTTGTGGTTACGACAACTTCCACCGAACATACTAGCCTTACTATTAACCGCTTAATTGATTCGATGATTCATTCATTCCACCATATATATATATATCCATGTTATTCATATTCATTACGCTCTGGCTCTCGCCCTTGCTCTCTCGCTCGCTCGCGTGCCTGTTTGCTTTTCGGCACAACTCTTTCATGCTAGCTTAACGCATCTGTAATTTTGAATATCCGTATGTAGTTCCATAATAAACGTAATCAACATTCCACATTCGCCTTCTGATTAATATGCCGTTGGAGCGTTATTTAGTGACGGTTACCAAGACGAGCTGTATACGAAGTTTAAGGAATATATCGAACACCAACCATCACAGAATTGGTGATCCCAACGTGCGAGCAAGAGACAAACCTCCACGATGTAATCCAATTCCGAAAATCCAACGCACTCTATTTCAATTCGAGCTGTCAATTTGATTATAATCATTACTGTGGATTTATTATGTCACTATTTTAATTATATGTACATTATCTCACAAACATTATTGAATATAACGATGATATTCATAATAAATAACTATATTTTACAAACAATTGATGTTTTGGTGCAATTTATTAAGTGCGTTCTTTGTTATAACTTGTACCATTTTTTATTATGATTGTTTTTATCGATTCACTTCTCTCCATGACATTCACATTATATTCGTATACTTTTTGATTTTTATAATCATGTCCTTAAGTAACGACACAATAGACCAATCACAAACGCAGTCCGTGAGGTCCATCAATGTAACTGTTCCCCCTTTTAAGATCATATATCCTCATCTCTGGTTTATTAGACTTGAACATTACTTTGTAGCTAATCGTGTTCATTCACAACGAGATATATTTGGCCATGCGAGCTCATTACTTTCGGATAAAGTAGCAGACAGTGTACGAGAGGTCTTAAATAAGCCAGACATCGAAAAGCCATACGACGCTCTAAAACAAGCAGTGATAAAGCCGTCTCATTAAGCGACCGGAAAGCCGTCGAACAGCTTCTCAGTCAAGTACAGATAGGAGATAGGACTCCATAGCAGCTAAAAAACTATATGAGAAGCCTAATCGGAGACAGGAATGTAGATAAAAACATATTTTATCAGTTGTGGTTACGACAACTTCCACCGAACATGCAGCAGATCCTCGCAGTTGAGGACAGCGATGTGGACATAGATCGAGAGAAAGAAGTCGATCATGCTCTAGGAGACGCTCAGCTTTTACAATATGTTGGTACCATCAAACTTTTGGCGACAAAGTTCGAAACTGTAGACCACCATGTAAATTCAAACGATCACGCCGAATGTCGATAACCGCTGCGACAACTAGAACATCTCCTAGAAAGATTCGTTTATTTTACGTTCAGGACAGAGTAACAGGCGCTCAGTTCTTAGTGGACACGGGAGCAGAAGTAAGCGTTGTACCTCCAGAGAGTAACGAAACACGAAATATTAATGCAGCTCTAACTCTTAAGGCAGCAAATAAATCCAATATAAAAGCATATGGCAAGCGTAAAGTAACCTTGAATTTTGGTCGTAGTACTTCATTCCACTGGCAATTCATTATCGCACATGTATCTGTACCTTTAACTGGTATTGATTTCTTAAAGAATTTCGACTTACTTGTGGATACCCAACGAAACCGTCTCATGAACGGAGATCATTCAGTAGTGATATGAGGAGTGACAACCGATTACGTATCGATGAATTTAGTAGTGTCAGAGGACAAAAGGGAGTCATATAGATCGCTTCTAAATGAGTACGCTGATTTGGCAAGAGCATCATACGATAACAGAGATCTTAAGCACACTGTACAGTACCGTATTATAACGAAAAGTCCACCGACTAACGCAAGGCCACAGAGACTAGACCCAAAAAGGCTGAAGATTGAGAGACGAGAGTTCGAAAAATTGATGAAGCTTGGCATCACAAGACCATCTAATAGTCTCTAGGTATCCCAGTTGCATATGGTTCCCAAGAAAAACGGAGAAATCATGCCATAAGGAGACCATAGAGCACTTACCAAGCAAACTATGGCAGACAGATATCCGGTACCTCATATCCACGACATTACGACCAATATGGAAGGTGCCACGATATTTTCAAAAATTGATCTTGTTCGGGCTTATTACCATATTCCCGTGGCGGCAGAAGATATACCAAAAGTGGCTTTAACCACTCCACTTAGGTTATTTGAATTTTTGCGAATACCCTTCCGATTAACTAATGCAGCCCAAACTTTCCAAAGATTCATCGACCAGGTTGTCGGGGGGGTTGGCAGGAGTATATGCATATATCGATGATATACTAGTAGCTAGCGCTACCGTGGAGGAATATCTACAACACCTACGACAGTTGTTTATGAAACTTCAAGAACACGGCATAACTGTTAACGTGTAAAAGTGTGAAGTCGGGAAGGAATCATTGCAATTTCTAGGTTATATGATAAATTCACATGGTATCATGCCAGTTCCGACAGAAGTTGCTGCTAATCGTAATTACCCGTTGCCTGAGTCACAAAAAAATCACGGCGATTCTTGGGACTAATAAAATATTATAGACGATTGATTTCAAACTGCGCAACAATATTACAACCATTGACGGACGCTTTGCGAGGACATACTCGGACATTCTTTCTTTCAGCGGATGCCGTACGAGCTTTTGAGAACGCCAAGCAAGCACTAGACGAGAAGATGATGTTAGTACGACGAAAGAAGGAAGCACCACTAGACATCATGACGGACGCAACGAACATAGTAGCAGGAGCCGTATTGCGGCAGTTAGTAAACGGCAGATGGGAACCACTTTCATTTTTCTCTAAGAGAATAAACCCTACTCAAACGAGATATAGTACATTTGGAAGAGAATTATTAGCGATTTATATAGCGATAAAGCATTTCCGACATATGATCGAGGGTAACATTTTCACATTATATACAGATCATAAGCCACTCACCAAAGCATTAAGCGCCAAACAGGATAACTACTCGCCAAGGGAAATTCGACAATTAGAATTTATTTCCCAATTTACGTCTAACATACCGTATATCAAAGGCAATAATAACAAAGTGGCAGACGCGTTATCCAGAACGATGGTAAACGCTCTCATCCAATCCGAAATCAATTATCACAAATTAGCAGCATTGCAAAATATCGATGTCGAGTTAAACAGACTAAAGTCTGCCAATGCAACCTCGTTAGTACTCGAAGAAACTCCAATAAAAAAGGAAGCATCATGTGTGATATTTCTACGGGTCAACCACGACCATTTATTTCAAAGCCACTAAGACGAAACATTTTCGAAGCTATGCATAATATTTCGCATCCTGGAATAAACGCCACCATTAAATTAATCAGCGAGCGTTTCGTATGGCCAAGTATGAACCGGGGTATTCGTAACTGGACGCAAGCGTGTAGAAAATGCCAGAAAGTTAAGATACATCGCCACACCAGTTAAGCAGTAGGTCATTTCCGTCACCCTAATAGCAGATTCGAGCATATACATGTCGATATTAAGGGACCGCTGCCAATCTCAAATGGCTTTAGTTACATTTTCACTTACATTAATAGATCCACGCGATGGCCTGTAGCAGTGCCTATAAAAGACATTGCGGCCGAAATTATAGCAAAAAGCCTAGTAGAGCATTGGATTTCACATTATGACGTGCCTACTAAGATTACAACCGATAGAGGAGTTAAATTTGAGAGCCGCCACTTACAACAACTCACAGAACTCGGAATCAAACGAATTCGCACAACATCCTACCACCCGATGTCGAATGGTATGGTAGAGAGATTACATCGACAACTTAAAGCCTCACTTACAGCTGTCATTAGCAATAATGATTGGGCCAGCAAGCCCCCATTAGTCATGTTGAGTTTAAGATCAACAATCAAGCAAGATATAAGATGCTGCCCAGCAGAATTGGCTTATGGAACTACTCTACGTCTACCAGGAGAGTTTTTCACCTCAGGTAAAAGTGTTCCAACTAATAGAGCCAATCATGTACAACGTCTAAAGTAGTATATACCAAAACAACTGGCCGACAGTACCCATGTGTTTGTCAGAACGGATAAAGTGCAGCGTCCCTTACAACCAGCCTACGATGGTCCATCAAAGTGTCTCGATAGGGTCGACAGAGTCAAACCAGCTTTCATCGAAACCAACGTTCAGCCAGTGCATACAGATTTTTCGAAAACCGTCGAACCACCGAAAAGTGAGTTCCAATCATCAACGACAATGACGAGCACAAACGAAGAGAATCCAGTAACGGCAAGATATGGTGTAAGAGTGAGATGGCCGCAACGATACATAGCTACGATTTTGAATTAATAATTTCTTTCATCTTTTTGGATGCAAACTTCATCTTCATTTACTATGTACACATCCAAAATTTTAACTTATCTATTATTATATTCGACATATTTTATGCATTCTTTCGACCTTCCGTTGTGATATAATTTGGTCTCACGGACTCAAACTTACGCGTATTTGTAATAACTTAAACGATAGTTCTGTCACATATCTTAATTTCGTAAACTTCGATATTTTCCATCCTGTTAAATTCGACATTTTTTCGCAAACACAGACACTTTTGTATCTATGTTTGCTGGGGGGAGCTATTATAACAGCTCACGCGCTATTGAGTTGGTTCATATTTTATTCGGTTAACTCATTTTATTAACTTATTAACGAACCAAGTCATCCGCACAACAACTTATCTATACCATCGTATCTTTATTATTGTTGCGAATGTATGAACATGTATGCTTGGCATGGCTTACCACCTACGCATTTATTCACGTTACTAGCCTTACTATTAACCGCTTAATTGATTCGATGATTCATTCATTCCACCATATATATATATATCCATGTTATTCATATTCATTACGCTCTGGCTCTCGCCCTTGCTCTCTCGCTCGCTCGCGTGCCTGTTTGCTTTTCGGCACAACTCTTTCATGCTAGCTTAACGCATCTGTAATTTTGAATATCCGTATGTAGTTCCATAATAAACGTAATCAACATTCCACATTCGCCTTCTGATTAATATGCCGTTGGAGCGTTATTTAGTGACGGTTACCAAGACGAGCTGTATACGAAGTTTAAGGAATATATCGAACACCGACCACCACAAAGTAGGAGAATGAACGAGTGAGAAATATATATATCCAAAAACACGGAAAAAATATCACAATATATAAAAAATTAAACTAAGGCGGAGATACATAAAATCCCAAAAAGGAACAGACTCACAGTTTGTAATTTGGTGTATCATTTCACGTCTGGCCCACCAATGAAAATGCCACAGGTATTCGGAGTTTGACAACGCTTTAACCAGTAACACATTCTAATATGAAGCGTACCCACCAAGTGAAATCAAAAGACAGAAGCGAAGAGGTTCGAAGATATATTTGATAGGCTATCAATATATCGAGGATCGTCTGATCTAATCTGGCTAGCGATCGCAGTAGATGTTGAGCACGGCGTTTCCACTCGTGATGTGGTGCGGATACATGACCGAGCGCCTCCAGCTAGATGAGTCCATTAAAGCTAATGTGTTCAGCATCCAATGTCGAAAATTTACAGAGCTATTTATTTTGGGGATTGATTCACCGCTACGGTTTGTCCACATTTATAAGTACTGCCAATTATTGTAATCAGAATGAGTTTAAAAATCACAATATGAAAACAAGCATCAACCAATGGAAAAGGAGGTACCACATGACAAAGTTTAGAGTAATTTCTGAGCTTAATCGAAATACTTGGAGTTAATGTAGACCAAGAATGCATTTTGATTCAACGTATACACAAAAGCAAGAATAATCACAAGTACTAAGTCACATTCCTTTCTGAAGCGCGCGTGATTGCTCTTCGCAATGATTCTTTTTTGCCGCAAGAAAAGACCACATAAATATGAGAACACTTAGTATTCGTGCAACTCAACGGACACCGAATAAATCCACAGCAATTGGATTCCGAAATGACCGCCTCATATCAGGCTGCTCAAGGTCGTTTAAACAAGGCGGTGGCGGCGGCTTTGAGAGGATCTGACTTTTTACACCGTACCTTTTACAGTGTCATTAAGAGTTCAGAAATATTCGAGATTTTCAGTGAGTTTAGTTTCAAGTTTATTACAGAATAACATGCTATACGCAGGCATATATGTTCTTCGCAGTACACAGTCGTTTCTTGGTTGTGCTTGACCCGTTTTTTTTACCTTGTATGATCAGTGTGGATTCATATTTTATGTACATAATCTTGCATGTCGAGTTGTATCGGCCAAAAAGGTCGATTAATTGCGAAGCTACTATAGTCTGTAAGTACTGGCATCCAATTAGCTATTCCTTGTTCTCAACATTTGCAATTTCGATTATCACTGTAAATGTTGTAGTATAATTAAACAAAACACTGCTCGAGTCTCCATTCCGCAGTTAATTCTAACTAAAGAAATCATCCCTAAGCTTCTCTTCGTCGAAGTACAAGCGGTTGGATTATCCCATCTGAGCAAGCCTTCTTATGAGCGTGGTTGATAAAACAGCTGGCGAAATGCTTGCTCCTCGTATATAGAACTTTAGTTGAATGCTAGCTAAATTAAAAAGCCTTATATACAGGTTCATGTATGTTTCACATGATTCTCCGAGTCAACAAACCATTGTTTTCCAAGTCCGGCGCTTTAACTGGATCCGAAACCAATGGTGCACATGAACTGCAGTAACCTGAGGGAACAAATGGAGTATGAACCAATCTTTGGTCACTGACTACCATAGGACTGCATCTCCTCAAGATGCTCCACTGCCTTGTGGGTTAGACCTTTAAGTCAAAGGCTCGGGATGTAACCCCTAAGAAAACCACCTGCTCGGTCTGGGCACCCGGACAGTATCACAGCCCACACACAAATAAAATTTAGTGTGGCGCATATATATTTGGTGCCTTGTACCAATATTTATGTGTTCAAATAAATAAATAAATAAACTTGACTTGACTCCTAAACCAAACTGTAGGAATGGAGCTCATGACCGCTTGGAATGTAAAGATATGTATCATGTTTAGCATAGATAATAAATTTCACAGAGGCATTAACCAATTTTTGTCGATTTTAGGACCCTTTCACTAACTTATTTGGTTCGTTCTAGCGCTCTCTAGCAACCCTTTCACTTCGTGTTTAAATGATTCAAATGGTTGTGAACGGAATAGAAGAAGCTTTCACTCAACGGGCTCCCGTGTCTAGTAGCAGTTGATCACTAATACCTCCAGGCATGAACCGAGGTATATTGACGATAATAGAGGAAGAAAGAAGTTGGTAAATCATAATAAGATGTTATTCTTAGTTCTTAAGAATAGGCCAAGTGGCGATACTATAATTTATGGACGGACCAATCAGATATAAGATAAGGAGTAATAAATTATAGCGCGAAATGCACTCAAAGGTCGTCCATAAATTATAGTCTCACCGGTCAAGTGACCCCTTAAAGGACTCCTGGGAAGTCGCTTGGACTAGCTCAGCCGGCAGCGAATTTCAGCATTTGACAACTCTTAGTCAGTCAGTCAGTCAGCTGCAACGTAGGACCAGGCACGTATATGCATCGGTCCAAGTTGCCATACCGCATTAGCACAACAAGATGAACACCGGATTCATAGGAGTAGTTAATTCAGTGGTGGTAATATATAGAAGAAAGATTGTGTATAAGGAGATAGTAAAGGAAGAAAGAATTAGTTCCTAGACAGATATGAAGCGACTTTAATCTCTTAATTTAAGGAAGACAGAGAGTGTATACACCGACGCCATTGTGATCGATTCTGAGCCATGTCACCAAGAGTCTCCAACCATTGATTACGATAGTCACGCGGACCCCAACCAGGCAGTCTGAATCTCCCAACATGGCTCAGACCAGAAGTTAGTGACTTCACGCACTGATGCCACGTTTTGGTTTGGCCGCCCCTAACTTTCTTCCAATTATCCCCTGCACTGGTCAGCATTGCGCGTCGTGGTAATCGGTGTTCAGGCATACGCAACACATGGCCCAACCATCTCAGTCGATGAAGATTCATAACCTCATCAACTGATTTACCATCATTCCCTAATACCCTGCGTCTAACCTCACTATTACTTACCCGGTGATCCCAGCAGATACCCGCAATATTTCTAAGGCACCTGTGGTCAAATACTAGTAACTTACGAATATCTTCCACTCTTAAAGGCCATGTTTCGCAGCCGTATAGTAGAACGGAACGAACTGCCGCGCAGTATACTCGTCCCTTAATTGATAGACGGATATCTCGCCTTCGCCATAGATGACGTAAGTTGGCAAAGGCCAAACGAGCTTTTCGAATCCGTGCTGAGATCTCGTCAGACACCAACCCATTAGGGCTGATCAGACTTCAGAGATAAGTGAAGTTGTCAACGCGTTCAACTACTTCACCCCCTATCCTTAGTTCAGGTGTTGATGCAGACCAGTCCTGAAGCAACAACTTGCATTTAGAGGGGGGAGAAGCGCATCCCAAACATTCTGGCATTGTTGCTCAGTGCTACCAAAAGACTCTGCATTTCATCAGCGTCTCCACCAAACAGGACTATGTCATCTGCGTATTCTAAGTCAATAAGTGGACCTCCTGGTAGGAGATCAATACCCGAGAAGTCAGTCGATGAGAGCGTTATTTCCATCAGGATGTCTATGATAAAGTTAAACAAAAAAGGAGAAAGTGGACAGCCTTGACGGACGCCACTTGAGGTTGCAAAAGCAGATGACAGTTCGCCATAGGCTCTGACCCGGCTAGTAGTGTTCGAGTAAAGAGCCTTCACAAGGTTTATGTACTTCTGAGGTACGCCTTTCAATGACAGACACTGCCACATAACCTCTCGGTCAACAGAGTCAAACGCTGCTTTTAAGTCAAGGAATACCACCATTGTCGGACGCCGATAAGTATGCCTGTGTTCTAGAACCTGACGAATGGTGAATATGTGGTCGATGCAGCCACGACCAGGTCTTAAGCCAGCCTGATTTTCACGTGTTTGCAGTTCACGAGTCTTAGTTAGGCGTCCGAAAATTATCGAAGCTAGTATTTTAGATACTATATTAGTCAAACTAATCCCTCTGTGGTTGTCACAGGATGATTTTGACCCTTTCTTAAATATTGGGACGATAAGTGATTGTGACCAGTTAGATGGGATAACATCTAACTCCCAGATTTTAGCTAAAATATTAGTCAACCTAATCGCTAAGACTAGACCACCATCCTTAAAGACCTCTGGGGCCAATCCATCTGGACCAGCTGCCCTTCCTCGTTTCAGATTAGCTATAGCCTTTTGAAATTCAGCTAGAGTTGGGGGACCTACTTCAATGTTCCATTCACACTGTCTGGGAATAGAGGGTAGTTGTAGAGTAGCTGAAGGCCAGCTAAACTGCTCCTTAAAGTGTTCCGCCCATCGTTCTAAGCGTCTGGACTGGGAGCAGATGAGAGTGTCGTCTTTTTCCGAAATGGTCTGACTTACACTTGATTTATTAATTCCAGTTTCTTTTATTAGTCTGTAGACAACTCTTAAGGAGTAGAAGTTGTGGTTACAGTCCGTTCTGCTATGTTGTCTTCGATTTCTGCGTGTTACCCCTTAGGTTTGTATTGGGACTGAACTTAAGTAGGTGTTTAAGGAGATGTCCAGAAGTGTTAAGGATTCTGTAAGTCATTAAGTCACTCCTAAGATGCTTATACTCTAGTGGGTAAAGGTTAAGTGATTGGAGGCGCTCTTTATAAGGTTTGGATTTGATTCCCCGAACTGATTTCGTGGCTCGCCGTTGGATACGCTCCTGAATGTCCTTATCCAACTTTTGATTGTTACCATCGAGTTCCTGTAAAGGTGATGGGGACAAAATCAATGTCATTTACATACACTAGTAGAAAAACTAAACCCGAGACTGTGCTGGGGAATCTCGCTTATCACTTCAGCCTGGGAGTTTTATGTCTCAAGACTTTCTACCTGCGCCAAAATAAAGACTCGTTTATCTGTAGTAATAAACTTTCACGCCGATATCTCTGGTTAGGCAACCATCTAGTACTTAAAACATTTTTGCGGACCTTAGTGATACCAATGGAGCCCATGTTTGTAATTGGCTTATGATGCCATAACATGTCAACTTTCCTATGCTACTAATAGTCCATAAAATGTGTTGCTTCTCATAGAGAATTGAGTTTTTTTTCAAATACCTGAGTGGTTATCCACAAATAGTTTTTAACATCCCAGTAGCCACTTTATTTGCACCTACTGCAAGATAACTTTCAGGCTTGTGCCGGATTCTTGTCTTGAAACCAGGACAGCCTTACTAGTCGCCTGGTCGTATGTTTCAGGCTACAGATTTGTCCAAACACTACAGTTTGGGGATTAAAGTTACCAATGTCTATAGTAGCCTGGAACATGTTTGGTCTAATCGTGTTAATTCTCCCCTATCCAAGAATGGTCGATATGTGGTCAATCAACGGTGATGTCGTACCTCGTCCCTTCCTTCACTTGCTGTAACAGGGTGGTTATTGTAATGGTATCGACTGGATTTTACTCGAATATTCCCCACTAGATTCATTCTTGGATTTTTGTGTTTACGATGGGTGTATTCAAGTCTCTTAAGAATAAATATACACCACTAGAAGACCATTTAGGAGGCTTTTTTAGCAACGTATCATTTGTTTCTCAGTTTTGGCTGCAATAAACCTAACTAACGATTTTTATCATCATTTTAAGTGAAAACTGGTCTCTTTACTTTCATTAGTTATTCCCTTGGCAATTGTGAGGGGTATGTCGTCTCTGATGATAAGGGTTACTCATCTGTGTTTACGATTTGTGTTGTGACGTTTTTAAAGTTTAGCCCACTGTCGCCTGTCCTTTTAAAGAGTCGTTCTATCTTTGTTTTGGTGAGATATCAGAGAATTGAAATTCTGATTTTACTCTCGATTTTATTGTAAACGTAGTTGATTTATGATAACTGTTAGATTCATGTAAGTTATCATTTGATTGGCTTTCTTCGTCACAGTATAGGTATCATTTATATAGCTCTTGTATAAATTGAGTACATGAATGTGTTCGAAGAACAGGATATTCTAGTTTAGCCATGAAACGATCTGCTCTGTTATTGCTCAGAGGTGATCCCATATCAACCAGGTCGATTCACCGATTCAGCTCAACATTAAGACTGAATTACACCTCGAAAGTGTAACATAGGAGTATTTATCTTAAATAATATCCTGAACTACCAGTGTCAAAACTTTTGCTTTTACCACAGCTGAATAAAATAGAAATAGTCTATGACGGGGAAATAGGGACAGAATCCAATCAAATTTTGTCTCTTCCTAGATTTACCGACGTCTCTGACCGTAGCTGCTACCTTGACGTGGTGGTCGGGCTTGCCTATCGTGATGACCCAACCGAGCTATATTGCCTAGAACATATGTTCCTGTAGGTTTCAACATGTCAGGCAGGTCGATTGGAGAACGGTAAGACTAAAAGCAGCAACTCAAGGTCTGAGGGCAAGTCGTACTGCTGACTGTAGAGAAGTGTGACAGCAGTAAGATGTTTCCCTCGGACAACCAGCATCTACAGCGATGCTGCCTTCTCACAAGGAACGAAGGGGTTAGAAAAGGTCGACCCTAAAATTGTCACACCTCACCTCACCCTACGGATTTCCGTCTCTGGCAGTAAGGCCCTTTGAAGAACGGAGCTAACACATTAAAAACCTCCCACAATAAGGCCGTGCTCGACCGGTCTCAAGCAGTTGTCCCTTGGGTCCTGCGGTAACGCTCCCAGGTCGCCAAGACCAACATTAATCGAACTTCCTTTACAGGTTTTTCAAGAAATACCCTTCCACGATGTGGGCAGCCAGGAAGTGATATCAGCCCTCATACCCATAACAGCACACGAGACCAAGTTGGTCACATTCAAATCCTTCATACACCTCTCGATAACTCTCTTATCTCCGCAACTAACCCTTCTCACGTCCCTTTATCACCTCGCCCCGCTAGTGCACACGATTCGAGCCCGCAAAATACCGGGACGTGGTGAAGCAGATACATGATGTATACTATGTCCAAAACCGATGTATGGGCGAGAGTGATAATGATAGGTTGTTCGCTTAGTCACAGTAGTAGACAGCCTGACAGGTGTTAGATGAATTATATATTCTCCTGTCCTTTTAGTTATTGTGATTGATGTCGGTTTCGGGTGACCAAGTCTTATGGAGGCGAGAAATACGCTTCATGGAAACCTCTTAGGGCCCTACTTAATGATAGTCAAGCTAAGAGTATATTTCAGGAACAACCAGAAAAACATTTAGGCAGCCCTTTAAGTGATGCCCACCCCAAAGCACCGTGGAATGACATCCGAAAAGCTGTAGAAACAGCAGTGATGTCTGCAAGTACGGTAAACCATAAGGTTAGGGAGAAACACTGGATCTCAGCAGCGTCTACCGCACTGATAGATGCTCGTAAACTCATTCCATCTGACTCTGAACATAACGAAGAGCGGAGTCAGTTTAAGCGCAAGCTGACAAGAAGCATACGCAAAGATCGTGAACAGTGGTGGGTGGCGAAAGCAAGAGAGATGGAAAAGGCAGCGGCAATAGATAACAGTAGGCAACTGTTCAGACTTGTTAAGGAAACTGGGATTAGGAACCCAACTGTTAGCGAAACAATCACAGAGAAAGATGAACATATTATTCATTCTCAATCCAGGAGATTGGATCGATGGGCAGAACACTTTAGGGATCAGTTCAACTGGCCTTCAGCCATACTTCGGTTTCCCACGATCTCCAGTCGACCTGAATGGCAAATTAATGTAAGTCCTCCGACGCTTTACGAAGTTGAAAAGGCTATAGAAAATCTGAAGCGTGGGAGAACAGAAGGCCCTGACAGGTTTACCCCAGAGATTTTAAAGAATGGTGGTCCAGTATTAGCAGCGAGATTAACTGAGGTCTTAGGTAGAATCTGGGAACTGGACGTAATCCCATCTGACTGGTCTCAATCACTGATTGTGCCAGTCTATGAGAAAGAACAAAAGTCCTCCTGTGACAATCACAGAGGAATTAGTTTGACTAATATAGTGTCTAAAATATTAGCTTCAATATTACTTCGACATCTAACCAAAGGTCGTGAAGAGCAGACTAGAGAAAATCAGGCTGGTTTCCGACCTGGACATGGCTGTATAGACCAGATATTCACACTACGTCAGGTCCTAGAACATAGACACACATTCAGACGCCCCACAATGTTAGTATTTCTCCACCTTAAGGCGGCATTTGACTCTGTTGATCATGAGGTTTTGTGGCAGTGTTTGTCACTAAAAGGAGTACCAAAGAAGTACATCAACCTTATAACGGCTCTCTACTTGAACACAACTAACTGGTCGAGTGAGAGCTTATGGCAAACTGTCATCAGAACTGATTACCTCAAGTGGTGTTCGTCAGGGCTGTCCACTCTCTCCACTATTGTTTAACTTTGTCGTTGACATGCTTTTAGAAATAACACTTTGCATATCTGACTTTCCAGGGGTTGAACTTCTACCGAAAGACTCACTTGTTGACTTAGAGTATGCCGATGACATATTTCTATTTGGTGAAGACGCTGACTAAATGCAGAGTCTTCTGACCATCGTAAGCAACAATGGAGACATGTTCGGCATGCGATTTTCTCCCTCGAAATGCAAAATGTTTCTTCAGGATTGGGTTGCATCGGCACCCGAACTAGTGGTAGGGAGTGAAGTAGTTGAGCGTGTCGACCGCTTCACTTATCTGGGAAGTCTCATTAGCCCTTGTGGTCTGGTGTGTGACGAAATCTCAGCACGGATACAGAAGGCTCGACTAGCTTTTGCCAACTTGCGTCATTTGTGGCGTAGGCGAGATATCCGTCTATCAACCAAAGGACGTGTTTACTACACAGCAGTTCGTTCCGTCCTACTTTATGGCAGTGAAACATGGCCAGTAAGAGTAGAGGATATTCGTAGGTTACTAGTGTTTGATCATAGATGTCTTCGAAACATTGCTCGTATATCTTGGGACCATCGGGTAAGTAACACAGTTGTTAGGAAACGGGTACTAGGTAAGGATGGCAAATTAATTGATGAAGTAGTGAAACATAATCAGTTGAGATGGCTGGGGCATGTGTTACGTATGCCCGACCACCGACTGCCCCGGTGTGCGATGTTTTATGGTGTAGGAGTAGGTCGGAAGAAAGCTAGGTGCGGCCAGACCAAAACATGGCACAAATCCATGAAGTCACTGACAAAAGGAATGAGCCATGTTGGTAGGTGTATACTACCTGGTTGGGATCTGCGAGACGATAGCAACCGATGGTTAGAGATTTTAAATGACATGGCTCAAAATCGTTTGCAATCGCACAGGTGCATCCACTCTCTGTGTTCTCTCAAACTCTAATCTTCTGAATTCTCCATGTCCTTTATTTTCTTCCCAAATTTATTCCACTGGATTATACTCCTTAAATAACTTCATCAAACCCTAATGTTCCCTATCACTACTTATACTTTCACTACCTCTGCCACTACGGGATCTGAATCGATAACTACATCTCTGTGCTAATGTGGTATGGCAACTCGAACTGATGTACGTACGTACGAAGTTCCACGTTGTTACTGACTGAGCTATTCAATGTGTAAATATGTTTAAATTCATGTCACAGGTTCTGGATTTGTTTTTCATTGTCTCAAAGCGTTTATTTTTAAAGTTTTTAGGACTTCATTTTGATAAAATGTTCTAAACACCTTTCCGACAGGCGCCATAATAAGGCGGTTACAACTAACGTGTTTCAGACCGCAAAATTATGTTATTCATCATTTATTTAGGATTATTGATCAAAGTAATGTTTTGTTTTTATGATATTTTTAGTTCGACATTTTATTTCTGTATTTCTTGAATTCTTTCTTCTGATAAACATTTATAAAAAATGTCCCACTATCTTCAGATCATCTTGATGTTTCATGATCAAGTAGGTAATTTGAGCTGATCTCTCCCAATTCTTCACCTAAAATACTATGTACTCAAGGTTGGTTATTCATTGCAGAAACCAAGGAATATTTTTACAACATCGTTTATGTTTCTATTCGTCTAATCATCTCAAGCAATCACCAACGTACAACGAGGTTAACATATTGATGATCGATCGGAATCTTCAAAAAGTCCTCTTTGATTGTCAAAAATACGACTATCAAAAGGCTTCATTTGAAATACTCCAAGAGTTCTATCGCCTGGGAATTGACATTACATCTAATAGACACTACAAAAACCCACTTTATTTTAGTATTCCTGACCTTCGTGGAAGCAATGTTAAAGAACATTTAGACTCAGTTGCAAAAGAGCTTTCTAATCCTTATATGAAATTGTTAGAGAGTTTTTGTTCCCCACCAGAGCTACCTAAAATTTGGGAATCCTCGTCTGGATGGACAAAGTATGTAAATGCATATGTTTAATTGCAAATCCATTAAAGATATAGCGGTGACAAAACATATTCTGTCGAGGCACCACTTGAAGATGCTCTTATTTTTGATACAGAAGTTCTCGTTAAAGAAGGTCATGTACCAACAATGGCTGTGGCTCTTACGTCGGATGGGTGGTATGTTTTAAATGTTGTTCTTCAGTTTTTTAGGTATTCTTGGACTTCAAAACGTCTTTCTGTTTACGATGATAATCGCTTAGACGATATCAACGCATTTAATTCTCTTATTCCTATCTATGGATCGAAAAATAAAGATATTACAAAGTGTGTTATTGGACACTTTGTTAGTTATGATCGTGCTAGAATATTGGAAGAGTATCTTCTGGATGTATGTACGTTTAATTAATTATTGTCGAATCATTAGGGAACTGGAGTTCGATTTGTGGATACTCTTTCTCTTCATGTTGCTGTATCGGGTTTGACCAGTACTCAAAGGTTCCTTAAAACATCTGCAGACAAACACCTATTTAACAACAAAACGTGGCAAGAGTTTATTGGAAGGAAGAATGATAGACAACCACTAGATAGAAAGCCTAATACAGAAGCTCTTGTTATGGTAAGACAAAAGTACTTCATGTTTCTTAACTAGTGCTATTCCTGTATCATTTCCATATTTAACGCCCTAATTCTTTCTCAAGAATCTAATTCTTGTAAATAATTTGCTTTTACTGCTTCTGTAGGTGACACATTTAGGAGTTTTTATTACTTCATTATACAAACGACTTTTACAAAGACAGTTCTCACTGAAAATATTTCATAGGATTCTAGTCTAGGATGCCACTCAGTCAGTCAGTCAGCTGCAACGTAGGACCAGGCACGTATATGCATCGGTCCAAGTTGCCATACCGCATTAGCACAACAAGATGAACACCGATTCATAGAAGTAGTTAATTCAGTGGTGGTAATATATAGAAGAAAGAGTGTGTATAAGGAGATAGTACAGGAAGAAAAAATTAGTTCGTAGAAAGAAAGATTTGAAGTGATTTTAATCTCTCAGTTTAAAGGAAGACAGAGAGTGTATACACCGACGCCATTGTGATCGATTCTGAGCCATGTCACCAAGAGTCTCTAACCATTGGTTACAATAGTCATGCGGACCCCAACCAGGCAGTCTGAATCTACCAACATGGCTCAGACTAGAAGTTAGTGACTTCACGCACTGATGCCACGTTTTGGTTTGGCTGCCATTATCCACAGATGATATGTGTATGAAGTTGAAGATTATTCACATATTGATCAGTAGTACTTGTCATTAACGTAGTATTTTTCAGTATCTATTTGTGATCGAATTTTCTTCTAGGATTTGAAGATTATTTCAGTCCATAAAGCTGAATTATTTAGATCATTTGATCCTTCGGGTCTAACTAATTTACGGTACTAACCAATATGACAAATCTTTCACCACCAACCAGCAGTACTTTTTTTATAGGGGCTGAGTCATTACAGAGGATATCCTATTACTTTTGGAGTCGGTTTTGATCGCACTTAGGTCACATTTTAAGATGGAACCAGTCTAGATATCTGGAACAATGTACAGAACGCTTAAAGGAAACAGTTTAACCGACCTTCAACTACTCTCCAGTTATCCACTATTCTTAAACTACATCAGTGGGTGATTGATATAAGCGATCTGATTCAGAAATTTTGCAAAGGTCGTAGTTGATTTGGATCAAAGGAGAAGAGCCGGACGTGATAGAATAAGTGTAGAGGAATTCGAGAATAATTGTTCTTTTCAGTCTTTAATTTGAATGAGGTGTTGATTGAAGTCCGGTAATTATATGTAATCCTATATGGATGCTATCGGTCGCTGGTCGTTTCAGTTTATAAGCAAGAGTAAAAGTAATCTAGTGATTTGAATTTTATTTACTCTTGTCATAACCACAGAGAAACCTGTTTGACTAACATAGTATCTAAATATTAATCTTAACAATCATCTGTAGCTTAACTGGAGCTCGTGAACAGAAAATTAGAAAAAACCAAGGTGGTTTCTGATATAAGTGTTGATGTATGTTATGATTTGATGTCCGGCTTACGATCACGTGACTTATACACCAATCAGAATACGGCTTATACGAATATTCGCACTATGACAAGACCAATGACGTTCAACCGGTCTGAGCAGTCTAGCGTCCTATTGGGTCCTACGTCCTTCTAACCCGTCCTCTCGAGTCCAGAACACAAAAGCAGCTTCTGAATCAACCAAATCGAACCAAATCATTTATTTCAGACATACTTGGTTTATATATCAATCAGGCAGACCACAACGTACCATAAAATAGAAATTAACATATGTACACAAATAAGCCAAAAAGTGGCTGTGAATGTGGGAGACAGTAATTAATAAACTGAGCATAATTTAGGGACAGTAAATCGTACAATGATAAATTATAGGTCAAAGTGAAGCTTATGATAAGGGGAATATAAATATACATAACCTAACTAATGAATAGTTATACCGTAAGAATATATAGATAATATTAGTCAATTAATGTCTCAGAAATTACTCGTGATTTAATCTTTGCTCGGATATAGCAATGTATCGATCACATACGTATTTTCCGTCAAAATTCATGACTATATCTACCTACCTATCCCCGACTGTAGTTATACTTCTTGGTCTCAAGGCTGCATTCGACCAGAAAATTTTATATTATTGTTTGGCTCTAAATGATGTTCCGAAAATGTGCATAAACCTTATGAAAGGTCCTTGCTCAAACGTTGTTGGTCGAGTCTGAGCTCAAAAAATCGAGCGTTCATCAAAATTATCAACCTCAAGTTGCTCATCATGATGTTATGATCTAGTTCGATTCAGTCATAATCTTTCACTTTCTTACGCTCATCCTCAACCAACCATGCGAGAGTAGATGGACTAATAATGCGTAGGAATAGTTATGTCAAAGGTCGAATGAAGATGCACTTAAATCATTTGTATGTTAGTAAAAGTTATTGGATCGGTCTAGATAAATATGTAGGCTACTGCCGTATCTAGGTGGATAATTTGCTTACTTAAAATAACGTTCCCAAACTTGCATTTTCCACACCGCATGTGGGCTTGAGACAGCGAATTCCTTTCCTTTTCCTCGGAATAGATTTTCTGTTTAGTATAATTTTTTTACTACTATCGATACTGCTACTTCTACTACCTGACCATTTATCTTGTTGATTACATTTCGTTGTATGGATGTGACCTGTTCATTTGGGTTGATGTATATTTCCAGATTCTATGTCCCATAAGGCCGATTACTCTCTATCTGTAGGTGTGGGGACTTAAGTCAGTGGATTATTCTGCCATATTTTGCGCTCTTGTCTGCTGTGTCAAAATATTCATTTGCTGGGCGATTGGTTTCATCAAATTCTTTCATACATTGCCACTGAACTATCAAACTTATGATCAGGTTTTTTTTCAATCAAATTAGCTCAGTTGTAACTATTTTTAACATAAACACTGGGGGATAATACCCAAATTTGTATTCTTACTTGTGAGCGAGGATCAAGTTTAAGAAAGTTGCGAAAATGTTTTGTTAGTTGATTCAAAGGAAGCGGAATTTAGATTCGAAATTTATTTCATGGTCCTTAAAACTGTCCATGGGGATCGTATTTATCGAATAGGTCTAGGATACTTAGGTCACTGTATCTATGGTGTAAGTACAAAAAGTAAACGAAGCATGTATCGGGCAATTTTTATACAGGAATTGTTTGTTACTAAACAACATTGCTTTCTACTGACGAATTAATGAGGCAAAACAGCGATTTAGTAAAAGTAGTGGTTTTACAAATTTATTATTTCATTTTATTTTTAACACATAAGCATTTGTACAAGGAGGCAACAAATACATATGCGCCACACGAATCTCAATTGATTTGTGTGAGGGCTGTGATACTGCTCGGGTGCCCAAACCGAAGCAGGTAGTTTTCTTAAGGGGCCACACCCCGAGCCTTCGACCTGAACGTCTTACCCACAAGGCAGTGGAGCATCGTAAGAAGATGCAATCCCATGGTAGCCGGTGACCAACGATTGATTCATACGCCATTTGTTCCTTCAGGATACTGGAGCCCATGTGCACCATTGGTTTGGGATCCGGTTAAAGCGCCAGACATTCGCTTTTCGTCCTCTCATTTTTGTAAACAACACCCCCGCCACGAGAAGGCAGTGAATAGGACTTCTTTGGCAGGGGCTATATACGCGTGGCCATGTGAGAGCATTTCGAGAGAGAGAGAGAGGACTCTCCCCACTCTCGACCGTAACAGGGCATTCGGGGGCGGTTTTACAAATAGTTAATGCATTCCTAAAGGGGCCTTATTGTCTGATATTATCTCAAGGTTATAGCTTACATTTACTGAAAATCGTATTTAGTCAGTTCTGTATACTGCTTTCGTTGAGGATATTAATAAATGAATTAGACTAGGATAGAGATGATGGGTGCGTTAGATGTTATGACTTTAATTGACTGATAAAATTACCGTGATGGCCAGCAAAAGTTTTAACTTTGTCTACAAATCTAATCCTCGAATCCTAACTGGATTGACGAAAAGAGGCACAACCACTAGTTACCTGATATGAATTTGCAAATTCAAGCTATATGTTAAATGCAAAGTATTGAGTGGGAATAGTATCAGTCAGCCATTTAGTCACATCGTAGAACCTATATGTATGTAAATTAGTCCAAGTTGCCATGTCCCATTAGCACAGACAGATGAAGTTGCAAGGTCAAATCCCAGAATGGTAGAGGCAGTAACAGTATTATTATTATTAATCAGGAAATTAGCTATCGAATATACAATCCAAGGAAATATAAATGAGTGAAGTAAATAAAATTAGGGGGAATTCAGAAGTATGGGGTTTTGGAGACGACAGTAAATGGATGCATCTATGGCATCGCAAACAACTTTAAGTCATGTTTAAAGTCTCTAACCACTGGTCACGATAATCATGCGAACCCCAACCAGGTAGTTTACACCAGTGACTGGGCCAGTCCATTTTCCAATGTATTCATGGATTGATGGTATGTTTTGTTTTGGCCGTCCTTAGCTTTCTTCCAGACTACTACACTAGAAAACGTCACCCATCGAGGTAGGCTATCGTTGGGCATACGTAACACATGTCCCAACCACCTCAGCTGATGAAGATTTACTGTCTCATCAATCGATTTCCCACCCTTACCTAGTACTCTATTTTGTTATAACGCTCGGTATTACTTTGTCTAATGTTATAACGACTATCTACACTAGATCCCTCCCTACAGGACGTCAACACAACTCAGATCAAGAACACGTACTTAGCCTAACCAGAACGTAAATATATTTTCACAGCAAAAAACCGACGCAATCCACAATAATGAACAGTCAATAATAAGTGTGTGTGTCACAATAACTTATCTGACACCTGTCAGACTGTCTACATGTCTGACTAAGCAGACAACCAATCATGATCATTCTCGCCCACACATCATATTCCCAACCCATGCATTGCTTCGACTACTTCACTCCCTATCATTAATTCAGGAGATGACGTAATCCAATCCTGAGGTAACACCTTACATTTCAAGGGAGAGAACCGCATCTCAGTTACTCCTGCATTGTTGCTTAGATTGCTCAGAAGACTGCATTTTGTCAGCATCTTCATTTAAGAGGACTATATCACCTGGGTGTTCTAAGTCAACAAGTGAATCTCCTGGTGGAAGATGAACTGGAGAGTCAGACGACGAAAGTGTTATTCTTGAAAGCATGTCTATTCCAAAGTAAGAATGATGAAAGCAGACAACCTTGACAAACACCATATGAAGCAAACAATTCCGATGACAGTTCTCCATGAGCTCTGACTCGATCATTAGTGTTCGAGTCGAAAGTCTGTACAAGGTTAATGTACTTCTTCGGTACTCCTTTCAATGACACTTCCAGAGAACCTCACGGTCAACAGAGTCGGACGCTGGATTAAGTCAATTATGCAACCATAGTAGGACGTCGAAAAGAATGTGGTTGTCCTAGAATCTGCCGAAGGGTGAGTATTTGGTCCATACCTTCACGTCCAGGTCCGAAATCAGCCTAGTTCCTCGGGTTTGGTCTTCACAAGCTATTGTTAGACATCGAAGTATTATTGAAGCTAACATTTTGTATGCCATTTTAGGTAAAGCGGTTCCTCTGTGATTTTTACAAGAGGACTTTTATCCTTTTATTATAAATTGGGACAATCAGTGATCGAGACTAGTTAGATGGAATTAGGTCCAGTTCCCTGGTTTCAGCTAAGATTCCAGTTAATTTAACCATTAAAGCTGGAACACTATCTTTGAAAATCTCCCTTGGTTAGTCCATCAGGCTCTGCTGCTCTCCTTTGCTTTAGATTACTGATAGCTGTTTCAACCTCATTAAGAGTTGGATGACTCCCATTAGTTTGCCATTTAGGTTGCTTGGAGATAGTGGGTAACTGAAGTGTGGTTGAAGGTCAGTTGGACTGTTTCCTAAAGTGTTCTGTCTATCGATTCATCTTCTGATTGTATCTTTCCGTTTCCCCATTATTATTATTATTATTATTATTATTATTATTATTATTATTATTATTATTATTATTATTATTATTATTATTATTATTACACTACCTTACACTAACCTGTTCGTTATTGTTCTTTTTTTCTACGCTCCTTACCTTCCTCTTTTTTTGTTTTTTCTCTTCTTTTCAATTTCTCATTGTTTTGTGTGGCGCATATATATCTGGTACCCTCTTGTACCAATATTTGTGTTCTTTAAAAGATATTAAAATTTTTTTGATAAGTGAACAGTTGCCTACTGTTACTTATCGCTGCTGCCTTTTCCATCTCTTTTGCTATCGCTACCCTCCACTGCTCACGATCATTACGTAGGCTTTTGATCGACCTACATTTAAGCTACCTCCACTCACTGTGTTCTGAGTCAGACGGGATGGCTATCCGAGCATCTATCAGTCCAATAGATGCGGCTAAAATCTAATTTTCCCTAACCTTTTAGATTAAGTTACTTGTAGATGTAGTGTCGGTTTCTATGTTAAGTCCACATAGCTTACTATAGCTTCCGAACAGGCCAATTTATTTATTCTTCTTAATTCACATTTTGACCTTGTTAAATATTCGCTTATCAGCCTTGATTGTTTCTATATGAGCATATGTTTGTGTATTTTTTTATCCCACTCTTCAAATGTCTGTAACTTATTTTGTGTGACTACGAGTATCGACGAAAGTGTTATTCTTGAAAGCATGTCTATTACAAAATAAAAATGGGGAAAGCGGACAACCTTGACAAACACCATTTGGAGCTATGTCAAATCAAGTTGGCTCACACGCCTTCTTCACTACGCGTCATTTCGCTTCGCTCTCTTCATTTCGCTTTCCTCGTTTCGTTTCTCCTATCGTTTGTCTGAATGAATGATTGTATGAAATATACGTATTCGAAATCCATTCTCGTATTTGACTTATTTAACTCCGTTATTCACTAACGTGAGTTAAGTCGATGATTATATACGAGGATAGTCAGGATGTATGCTTTGACAACAACCATTCATACGATCTACCTGGATTCAGATATTTGAAGGCCGTTAAATAGATATCACGGTTGCTTAAACAGCTTTTTGGATTATTTACTTACTACTTACGCCTGTTACCCCTCATGGAGGAGCATGGGCCACTCACCAGCACTCTCCATCCAACCCTGTTTTGGGCAATCCTTTCCAGTTTCTATTCATCTTGTTCATGTCTGCTTCCAATCCTCGACGCAGTGTGTTCTTTGACCTTGCTCTCTTCCATTTCCCTTCACGATTTCAAGTTAGGGATTGCCTCGTGATGCAGTCTGATGATTTCTGTAATGTATATCTTGTCCACTTCCAACGTCTTTTCATAATTTCATTTTCAGCTGGAATCTGGTTTGTCCTCCCACACAGTAGGCTCTTGCTGATGGTATCCGGATATTGAGTATCTTGCGTAGACAACTGTTTACAAACACCTGTACATTTTGACGATGGTTATAGTAGTTCTCTATGTTTCAAATCCGTACAGTAGAACTGACTGTTTTGACGTTCGTATTGAAGATTTTCACTTTGATATTGGCTGACAGTTGCTTTGAGTTCCATATTTTCTTCAACTGCACGAATGCGGCCCTTGCTTTGCCAACCCTCACCTTTACGTCATCATCGGTTCCTCCATATTTATCGATGATGCTGTCCAGGCAGATACGTGAAAGATTCCACATCTTTCAGAGCTTCTCCAGTCAATGTGGTTCGGTTGGTGTTCTTCGCGTTGCAGTTGAGTTCCTTACTTGGAATGCATCTGTCATCTGTCCTCCATGCACGACTTTGCACTGTAGTCCGCCGTATGAATTCCGTATGATGTTGAGGATCTCAGGTACTCCATAGTATCGAGGTAGTTTCCATAAGGTCCTCCTGTCCACACTGTCAAACGCCTTATCATAGTCAGTAGAGTTGATTGTTCAACGATGATCCGTAGTGTCGCGATCTGGTCTGTGTATGATCGATCGCTACGGAATCCAGTCTCTTGATCTCGAAGTTGGATGTCTACTGAGTCTTTCATCCAGTTCAGAAACATTCTGTTGAAAACCTTCTCTCGTATATTAGTAGTGTGATGCCTCTCTAGTTCTCACATTTGCTCAAATCTCCTTTCTTTGATATCTTGATGACGTGTTCTTTCCAGTCTGTCGGCACTTATTCCTCCTCCCGAACCTTCCTGAATAGTATGTGGAACATGTTTGCAGTCATTTCTATGTGTGACTTCAATGATTCAATTGGTATATTGTCAGGTCCGACTACTGCTGCTGCTTTCCCACTGTTGATTTGTTTGATGGCCACCCTGATTTCTTCGACATCTATGAAAAGGTCTGTGTGTGCTGCTTCAATGTCTGGTGGATTCAATGAATTTGGTCTATTCAAGAGTTCCTCGAAGTATTCCACCCATCTGTTCCTCTGTTCTTGAATCTCGGTGATTATCTTGCCTTCTCTGTCCTTGTGTCTTATGGCTGTCTCATACTTCCTTCTCTTGCACCCATTTCCACTGTTGTTGCTAGGTCTTCAACGCATGTCTGCTTGTCAGATCTAATACTTTTCTTCACTAGTTTGTTTGCTTCTGTGTGTTCAGCTTGCGCCTTGACTTTCTCTTTTTTTGTTCGACTGTTGTTAGTTGCTGTTTTCTTGTTCTTCCTTTCTTGACTCTTGTCCAGGTTTTCGATCGAGATCCATTCCTTATGGTGCTGCTTCTTTCGACCAAGAACCTCCAGATATGTTGAAGTCAATACTTTTTTGGTCCCTCTCTTTTTTTCTTCATCGTAGTTTCCTCTTCTTTGAGTAGATCCTGTAAGGCTTGTATCCCGTTGTTGAGAGTTATTTTGAATTGGTTTTGTTTGTTAGCATCTTGTAGGAAGGTTGTATTGAACCTTTGTAATGTTGTTTCCTCAGCTGTCCATTGCTTCTTTAGCTTCAGTTTCGTCTTAGCCACAATCAAGTAGGTAGTTATCTGAAACTATGTCAGCTTCTCTCGTGGTTCTTACATCTTCCGTTGACCTTGTGAATCTTTTACTGATGCACATATGATCGATATGGTTCTGTGTAGTGCGATCCGGTGAGACCCATGAAGGTTTGTATATGCGTCGCCTATAATCGACCTTTGAATGCAAACCTCTCCCTATTTTCGTTTCTCTTTCGTAGTTCATGTCGTCCCATGATATCTTCATAGCCGGTGTTGTTCGTTCCGACTCTTCGTTTAGGTCTCATATCAGGATGGTGAGATACTTTCTTGGGCACTTCGCTTTGATTGATTGCAGCCTCTCATAGAACTGATCTTTATTGTCATCGTTGCTATCATTGGTGGGTGCATAACATTGTATAACGTTGATTGTAATTCCCTATTTCTTTGCTTTGAAAGATGATTTGATGATCCTGGATCTATGAGATTCCCATCCTGTAATCGCATTACGTGCTTCTTTGGACAACATCAGAGCAAGTCCCTGAGTGTGTGCGGCCCTTTCCTCTTCGTGACGGAGTACAGCAGCATCTCTCCCGTATCTAGCCTTTGCTGTTCAGTTTGTGTCCAATTCGTTTCGCCGATGCTCAGTACTGCTATGTTGTATGTTCTCGTTTTTGTAGCTGTTTGACTGGTCCTCCCGGTCTCCCAGATTGTCCGGACGTTCCATGTACCTATAAAAATTGTTGCTCTGGTAGTTAGAAGGGGCACCCGCCTCACGGCTTCCTAAGTAACTCGGCCTTTCACCATGAGGCGTTATTATTCTTCCTTCAACCCTGAGTACAGAGTTCAAATGGTTTAATTTGTTTAATCTGGTTGCTGCTTTTTCAGCAAGGTTTTCTTTCTAGGGTATGGGGTTTCCGTCCCCATACTCAACCCTCCTCATTTGTCTGGGCTTGGGATCGACAGTAACACTAGAAGAGCTGCATGCGGATACCATGCCAATTTAAATCGGAGTGGATATCATTTTCAAGGTTGATTAGCTTCTCTAGTTGTTCCTGAAATATATTAATTTTTTTCATGAATAAGTTGGACTCTAAGGGTTTTTCTTGCTGTGGCTTTTCTACGTCCAGCAAGATACAAACAGATACGTGCTCGAACAATAACATTGTCCTAGCATAAACATGTACCCCAAAATATAATTCGGTTGTCCTCACCTGTGTTCTCCTACACTACGTTTGATGTCGCTGCCTCCACTAAGGATGAAGATTTGATTGGTGAAGGAGTTTGAGGAAGGAGATGTGCTAAGCTTCCTGAAAGAGTTTGAGGCCGTGGCGGAGCTGGCGGGAGTGAAGGAGTCTAAGGTGAAGATGGGGACGTTGTTAAGCGGCAGGGCGAAGGCTCTATATGACAGCTTGGACAGTGCTGGTGGTAAGACATGGGAGACAGTCACAGAGTTCGACAGCCCAGTGGACAGGGAAGAAGCACTGCAGAAATTCCGACTTGCGAAGTTGCCGATCGATGGTGACCCATTGGTACTGGCTGTGGAGCTTACCAGGTTGTTGCGCCGCGCGCTGCCGAGTCTGGATGACATGTCGGAGGCACTGTTGTTGGCGTTGCAGTTTATCGAGAGTGTGCCTGTCACCGTTTCTTTGCAGCTGAAAGTAGTAAACGACGCACAACCTATGAATATCAGTTAACTGGCGAAGGTAACTCGACAGTTGATAATACGAACAGTAGCTCCGGTCGGTTGCGGAAATCGGGAGATAAATGGTGTCGAAAAGAATATTGAGGAGCTGGAGCCCCTTTCCGGGGGCTACTGCCGGTCCCACGCCCGGACAAAGGAGGAGGGTTGGTCATGGGGTTAGCGACCCCATCCCGTAGAAAACTAACTCGCTAAAAAAACGCTAACCAGAAAAAATTATTCAAACCATTTAAACTCTGCCCTGGGAGTCAGGAGGTCTTCGTTTAGAAGAATTATGACGCCTCATGATGAAAGCCGAGTTTCTTCGGAAGTCACGAGGCCGATGCCCTTTCTGACAACCAGAGCAACCATTTATTTAGGTACATGGAATGCTCGCACAATGTGGGAGACTGGGAGAGTTTTCCAAATTGCTGCAGAAATGAGGAGATACAATTTAGAGGTGCTTGGGATCAGTGAAACACATTGGACGCAAGTTGGACAACAACGACTAGCTTCAGGGGAGCTGCTGTTATACTCCGGACATGAACAAGAAAATGCCCCACATACACAAGGAGTTGCATTGATGCTGTCCAAACAAGCACAAAATGCACTTATAGGATGGGAATCTCATGGACCAAGGATCATCAAAGCCTCCTTCAAAACAAAGAAAACGGGGATTACAATGAACGTCATCCAATGCTACGCGCCTACCAACGACTACAATGAAGACGCTAAAGATCAATTCTACGATAGGCTGCAGTCAATCGTCGAGAAGTGCCCAACAAAAGACCTGACTATTCTGATGGGAGACCTAAATGCCAAGGTTGGAATTGACAACACCGGATATGAAGAGATCATGGGACGACACGGACTGGGAGAAAGGAACGAAAATGGTGAGAGATTTGCAAATCTATGTGCCTTCAATAAACTGGTCATAGGCGGGACTATATTCCCACATAAACGCATACACAAAACCACATGGACTTCACCGGATCACTCTACGCAAAACCAATCGACCATATCTGCATCAACAGAAAGTTCAGGAGGACGATGGAGGACGTGAGAACAAAGAGAGGAGCTGATATAGCATCAGATCATCACTTGCTGGTCGCCAAGATGAAATTGAAACTCAAGAGGCACTGGACAACGGGGAGGACAATATCACAAAAATTTAATACGTCTCTTCTTCGGGATAATGACAAACTCAATAAATTCAAGATAACCCTCAGCAATAAGTTCCAAGCCTTTCATGATCTACTCAATGGAGAAGGAACTACTATGGAGAGCAACTGGAAAGAGATAAAAGAGGCAATCACTTCAACATGTCATGAGGTTCTGGGCCAAAAGAAGCACCATCACAAGGATTGGATCACGGTCGATACACTGGATAAGATTCAAGAAAGGAGGAACAAGAAAGCAGCAATCAATACCAGTCGAACAAGAGCAGAAAAAGTCAAGGCACAGGTTGAATACACAGAAGTAAACAAGCAAGTGAAGAGGAGCATCAGAACTGACAAACGTCAATGTGGAAGATTTGGCATTGACGGTGGAAAAGGCTGCCAGAGAAGGAAACATGAGACCACTGTATGAAACAACAAAGAAACTCTCTGGAAATCACCGTAAACCAGAACGACCAGTGAAAAGCAAGGAAGGCAAGATAATCACCAACATTGAAGAACAACGAAACAGGTGGGTAGAACACTTCAAAGAACTCTTGAATCGACCAGCCCCACTGAACCCACCCAACATCGAAGCAGCACTCGCGGACCTCCCAATTGATGTTGGCGCACCGACAATTGAAGAAATCAGCATGGCTATCAGACAAATCAAGAGTGGCAAAGCAGCAGGACTAGACAACATTCCAGCAGAGGCACTGAAAGCAGACGTAGCGGCAACTGCAAGGATACTCTAAACTCTCTTCAGAAAGATCTGGGATGAGGAACAGGTACCAAAAGACTGGAAAGAAGGACTTCTAGTCAAAATACCAAAGAAAGGCGATCTCAGCAACTGTGACAACTACAGGGGAATCACTCTTCTTTCAATACCAGGAAAAGTCTTCAACAGAGTATTGTTAAACAGGATGAAGGACTCCGTAGACGCCCAACTTCGAGACCAACAGGCAGGATTCCGTAAGGATAGATCGTGCACAGACCAAATCGCAACTCTACGGATCATTGTGGAACAATCAATTGAATGGAATTCATCACTCTATATCAACTTCATTGACTACGAAAAAGCATTTGATAGCGTGGACAGAACAACCCTATGGAAGCTTCTTCGACACTACGGCGTGCCTCAGAAGATGGATTAAACTGCAAAATCGTGCATGGAGGACAGTTGACAAAGTCGTTCGAAGTAAAGACCGGTGTCAGGCAAGGTTGCTTACTCTCACCCTTTCTCTTTCTCCTGGTGATCGACTGGATCATGAAGACATCAACATCTGAAGGGAAGCACGGGATACAGTGGATAGCTAGGATGCAATTGGATGATCTAGACTTCGCAGATGATCTGGCTCTTCTATCGCATACGCAACAACAAATGCAGGAGAAGACAACCAGTGTAGCTGCAGCCTCAGCAGCAATAGGTCTCAATATACACAAAGGGAAAAGCAAGATTCTTCGATACAACACAGCATGTACCAATCCAATCACAATTGACGGAGAAGCTTTGGAAGATGTAAAAACCTTTACATATTTGGGCAGTATCATCGATGAACACGGTGGATCTGATGCAGATGTGAAGGCACGGATTGGCAAAGCAAGAGCAGCATATTTACAACTGAAGAATATCTGGAACTCAAAACAATTAGCAACCAACACCAAAGTCAGAATTTTCAATACAAATGTCAAGACAGTTCTACTGTATGGGGCGGAAACCTGGAAAACTACGAAATCCATCGTCCAAAAGATACAGGTGTTTATTAACAGTTGTCTACGCAAAATACTTCAGATCCGCTGGCCGGACACTATTAGCAACAACCTACTGTGGGAGAGAACAAATCAGATCCCAGAGGAGGAAGAAATCAGGAAGAAGCGCTGGAAGTGGATAGGACACACATTGAGGAAAGCACCGAACTGCGTCACAAGACAAGCCCTCATATGGAATCCTCAAGGTCGAAGGAGGAGAGGAAGACCAAAGAATACATTACGCCGGAAATGGAGATAGATATGAGAAAAATGAACAAGAATTGGATGGAACTAGAAAAGAAGGCCCAGGACAGAGTGGGTTAGAGAATGCTGGTCGGCGGCCTATGCTCCATTGGGAGTAACAGGCGTAAGTAAGTAAGCAGCGTGAGATTGCGGCAGTACGAGTGAATCATAAGAGGAATGATATGTGTTACGCTTATGGAGGGACAGAACATTGGAAGATGAACTGTTCAACAAGACGAAGACGCAGATATTTTAGACGTTATAACTCGTATTCTTTCTACCCCAGGGATCTGGGGGTTGTTGCATTAGTGGATAGAGGGGCATTCTACACAAGAGTAAACATAAATGAACAAGATTTAGTGTCTGATCGATAAAGGGGCAGCAGCATCTTTAATGGACAAAGAGCAGTGTAAGAAACTCAAGCCATATACATTAGCGATTCACACCATAGGAGGGCACATGTTAGAGGTGTTGAGTGTGTCTAACAGTATCGTAAAAGTGGGTAGTGCTGAAATAAATTTCCCTTTCGTAGTAACCACAAGTTATCGTAACCCATATTAGGAGCAGATATCCTAACAGATGTAAAAGCAATAGTTGACTTAAGAAAACGGTAAGGTGGTCACAAAGTACGGTTCATTCATAATACATGAAAGTAGCGAAGTGGCTGAGATAAAAGTGGTAACAGACGTTTTGATGAAAAAAAAACCAAACAGCGAGTTGTGCACATGGTACACGAAATGGTTCACTGAAGATGGAGAAGCGTACGGATTTTGTGACAAAGTAAACCACGAAATCCCGATAAAGAACAATCGAGTAAACATATTTGCATCACGTTGTGTTCCTTTGCATTTAGACTTACTTACTTACGCCTGTTACTCTCAGTAGAGAATAAGCCGCCGACCAGCATTCTCCAACCCACTCTGTCCTGGGCCTTCCTTTCCGGTTCTATCCAATTTTGTTCATTTTTCTCATGTCTATCTCCATTTCCCGGCGTTATGCGTTCTTTGATCTTCCTCTTTTCCTTTGGCCTTGAGGATTCCATGTAAGGGCTTGTATTGTGACACAGTTAGGTGCTTTCCACAATGTGTGTCCTATCCACTTTCAGCGCTTCTTCCTCCTCTGGGATCTGGTTTGTCCTATCCACTTTTAGCGCTTATTCCTTCTGTGGGATCTGGTTTGTTCTCTTCACAGTAGTTTGTTGCTAATAATGTCCGGTCAACGGATCCAAAGTATTTTGAGTAGACAACTGTTAATAAACACCTGTATCTTTTGGACGATGGATTTCGTAGTTTTCCAGGTTTCCGCCCCATACAGTAGAACTGTTTTCACATTTGTATTGAAAATTCTGACTTTGGTGTTGGTTGCTAATTGTTTTGAGTTCCAGATATTCTTCAGTTGTAAATATGCTGCTCTTGCTTTGCCAATCCGTGCCTTCACATCTGCATCAGATCCACCGTGTTCATCGATGATACTGCCCAAATATGTAAGGGTTTTTACATCTTCCAAAGCTTCTCTTTCAATTGTGATTGGATTGTTATATGCTGTGTTGTATCGAAGAATCTTGCTTTTCCCTTTGTGTATATTGAGACCTATTGCTGCTGAGGCTGCAGCTACACTGGTTGTCTTCTCCTGCATTTGTTGTTGCGTATGCGATAGAAGAGCCAGATCATCTGCGAAGTCTAGATCATCCAATTGCATCCTAGCTATCCACTGTATCCCGTGCTTCCCTTCAGATGTTGACGTCTTCATGATCCAGTCGATCTCCGGGAGAAAGAGAAAGGGTGAGAGTAAGCAACCTTGCCTGACACCGGTCTTTACTTCGAAGGAGTTTGTCAACTGTCCTCCATGCACGATTTTGCAGTTTAATCTATCATAAGAATTCCGTACGATATTGACTATCTTCTGAGGCACGCCGTAGTGTCGAAGAAGCTTCCATAGGGTTGTTCTGTCCACGCTATCAAATGCTTTATCGTAGTCGATGAAGTTGATATAGAGTGATGAATTCCATTCAATTGATTGTTCCACAATGATCCGTAGAGTTGCGATTTGGTCTGTGCACGATCTATCCTTACGGAATCCTGCCTGTTGGTCTCGAAGTTGTACGTCTACGGAGTCCTTCATCCTGTTTAACAATACTCTGTTGAAGACTTTTCCTGGTATTGTGAGAAGAGTGATTCCCCTGTAGTAGTCACAGTTGCTGAGATCGCCTTTCTTTGGTATTTTGATTAGAAGTCCTTCTTTCCAGTCTTTTGGTACCTGTTCCTCATCCCAGATCTTTCTGAAGAGAGTTTAGAGTATCCTTGAAGTTGCCGCTACGTCTGCTTTCAGTGCCTCTGCTGGAATGTTGTCTAGTCCTGCTGCTTTGCCACTCTTGATGTGTATTTAAAACTGAGATAAATCGACAGGTCCAGGAGATATTGAAAGAATGTGTAATTAAGGAAGCGGACAGCCCGCATAACTCGCGGGTACTCTTGGTAAAGAAGCAGAATGGAAAGTATAGATTTTGTATCGATTTTAGAGAACTGAATAATGTTACAAAACTGAAACCTTGTGCAATGCAAACAGTGGTGGAAACGTTAGATCGGCTACAGAATGCTACGTTGTTTAGGGTGCTGGATTTACGTTAGGTTATTGGCAACTGCTTATAAAAAGAGCGATCAAAACAAGACAGTATTTACTGTACGTGATAAACAGTATCAATTTAGAAGGATGCAGTTCGAGTTAGCAGGTGCGCCGTATACGTTCAGAAGACTAATGACGCTACTGCTCAAGGACTTAGATAACGTCGAGATTTATGGCGACGAAGTAATTGTGCAGCCAAACAGAAATAGATCACGTCAAACATATGAACGTGGTCTTAAAGCGAATTGACAAATTTAGACTTCAAATTAATAAGGACAAGTCGCAGATAGCGAAAGGTAGAGTCACCTTGTTGGGACGTAAAGCAAGAAACGGAGAAATGAAACCACTGCCGGAGAAAATTCTTACCACAAAGAACATTGTAGTACCTAATTCGAGAAGTAAATTGAGACAGTTCCTGGCAAGGGCGGCGTTCCACAGTCGGTTTATCAAGAATTTCAGCGAAATAGCAGCACCCCTACATAAATTGTTGAGCAACACTAAGTTTAAGTGAACTGAAACTGCCCAACAAACGTTCAACAAATCAAAAACATACTAGACGATCACCGGATGACTCTCAGACTGCCTGAACCCGAGAAACCGTTGACAGTGGCCACAGATGCAAGTGATCATGGTATAGAAGCCGTCTTGAGTCAATCTGATAGTAGTGGAATACGCTAGTCTCGTTCTCACACCCGCTGAACAGAAGTATTCAACGATCGAAAAGAAGTGTCTGGAAATCGTATGGGCAGTAGAGAAATGGAGACCGTACCTTTTAGGTAGACGATTCTACATTGAGACTGACCATAAACCCCTGCAGTGGTTGAAAACAAGAAGAGACCCCCGAGGGAAGTTGGCGCGATGGATGATGCGTCTGCAAGAGTACGACTTCAGTATCGACCACGTGTCAAGACCAGATATGGAAGCCGAGCTTGTCTTGACAGCATACGCGGTGAATATTTTAGAGAGAGACCCACTAGAAATCGTCCGGCAGCAGGAGGCTGACCCTAAACTTCGAGAGCTAACCAGAGTGACAAAAGAGGGAGCAGATATTGACAAACGAGCAATGGACAAGGAGTTAATAATGCTGCTTCACAAAAGGAAAAACAGAGTGAACGCATATGGAGCCCTGACCTGGCAGGACGATGACAAAAATTGCGTGACTGTGATCCCGAAAGATTGGCGGCGTGAGATGGTACATGAGTGTCACCAGGTATCGCAAGAACGACGGATTTACTACGACAAAGTGTATACTGGCCAGGCATGAGAGATGTGGCCCAATACGTGTTAACTTGCCAGCAGTGCCGACTAATGAAAAGCGATCGATACACACAACCGCCATCACAATCAATCCCAGTAACCGCAGTCGGTAGATGTGATGGGACATATATTTTACTTCTTCCGTAATCACAAGGAAAATGTTTATTTCATATGTTCTGTTTTTCTCAGAGACGTTTTTGTAGAGTCAACGTTAATTCATTATTATTATTATTATTATTTACTTAGAACTGATTAACTTCGCATTTTTTTTGTACTAACAGTTTAGTCTACTTTTTTATTTTGAAACTTTTAATGCAAATAAAGGATCTCGATTGGCTTTCAGAAACTAGTTTAAACAGTTTACCTGATATTTATCGTTTGTACTGTAAAAAGGAACCACCACAAGACAAACAATTGAGATCAATTTTCGAATCTGGAACTATTGAAGACGTTCGCACAAATTTTCAGGTAACTACTTTCACATTACATTTTTTTTTTTTTATTACAACTTTCACTCGTCTTATATGGATAAGTTAGGATTGTGTATTTAAAAATTTTTAATTGATACCGGTTTTTGAACGAATTAGACTGATCTTGATGCCAACTCAGTGGCCTAGAGGCTAAGCGTTTTCTCCCGTCAGTCATTCATAGATAAGAGGATCTGGGTCAAATATTCATCGGTTCAAGTTTTTACACCTCTGATGAGCTCAGTGAAAGGACGAATTATCACAAGAGGGAACAAAGTCGAAATAATGACAATGATGCCCCCAAATGCCCTGGTACGGCCGAGAGTGGGGAGAGTCCTCTCTCTCTCTCTCGAAATGCTCTCACATGGCCACGCGTATATAGCCCCTGCCAAAGAAGTCCTATTCACTGCCTTCTCGTGGGGGGGGGTGTTGTTTACAAAAATGAGAGGACGAAAAGCGAATGTCTGGCGCTTTAACCGGATCCCAAACCAATGGTGCACATGGGCTCCAGTATCCTGAAGGAACAAATGGCGTATGAACCAATCGTTGGTCACTGGCTATCATGGGACTGCATCTCCTTACGATGCTCCACTGCCTTGTGGGTAAGACGTTCAGGTCGAAGGCTCGGGGTGTGGCCCCTTAAGAAAACCACCTGCATCGGTTTGGGCACCCGAGCAGTATCACAGCCCTCACACAAATCAATTGAGATTCGTGTGGCGCATTTGTATTTGGTGTCTCCTTGTACCAATATCTATGTGTTAAAATAAATAAAATAAATAAATAAAATGACAATCATAATAGTGGAGAATAGATAGAACGTATCGAACAGTAGAATCCAGGACACGCATTCCGTCTCATTTGGGACTCGTCAACTTCGTATTCCTGGAACCGAGAATTGATGTTGATGAGTCTCGAGCCAAATGCCATTCACATCAAACACCAACAAGTTATCCGGTTTATTATGTATTTATTATTTATTTGAACACATACATATTGGTACAAGTGGGCACCAAATATATATGCGCCACACAAAACAATGAGAACGGGGAGAGGAAAAAAGAGGCTAAGAAGCGTAAAAGAAAAAAAGAAGGGGAACAGTAACAACCAGATAAGTGTAAGGAAGTGTAGTGATAATAATGGGGGAAACGGAAAGGTACAACCAGAAGAATTCTTTCAGTTAAAGAAGAAGCAACCGCTTTTTACGAAGAAAGTAAAAGAAGGCTACAGCAGGATCGCCACTGGCTTCTATTCTGAACCATATCTGATAACGTTTCTAGCCACTGTGTTGCACCATCCCTCGGACCCCAGCCAGGGAGTCGTGAAGGACTACCAGAAGTCAGACATTTGCAGCCTTCTTTCATACCACGACACCATGTCATACACTGACCACCTCTTCGCTTTTTCCAACCAGTCCCAGAGTCGGCAAATAATGCACGACGAGGAATTCTCTGGGACGACATTCGTAGAACATGTCCAAGCCACTGAAGTCGGTGTTTCAAGATGGTGACACCAATTGCAATATCGTCTCTGTGCCCGAATACACGATGCCGAACCTCTGCATTACTAACATGGAGTTGCCACTGGATACCAGCAATCCTTCGGAGACAGCCATGATCGAACACAGAGAGTCGTCTAACATCCTCAACTCGGAGAGGCCAGATTTCACAAGCATAGAGCAAAACTGCTCTCACCGACGCGTTGTAGATCCGACCTTTTACAGCCAGACTAACATCACGAAGGCGCCAAAGATGGCCCAGATTGGCATAAGCCGCTCTGGCTTTCACTATACGTGCATTGATCTCATCACTCACGCCACCACCAGCACTTATGCAGCTACCCAGATACACGAACTTCTCGACTACTTCAATCTGCTCACCATCCAGAGTGAGTACAGAATTGGAATCCTGCCAGTCTTGTAGAAGTACTTTGCACTTCGAAGGTGCAAAGCACATACCGTACCTACGGATACTGATTGTCAACTGATTAAGTGCGGATTGCATAGCTTGGGCATTCTCGCACAGTAAGACAATATCATCCGCATACTCAAGGTCGAGAAGTCTTTCTCCAAGCAACAGATCCACACCACCATTACTTACATCCATCAGAGCTGTTTCCAGAATGTCATCGATGGCAAAGTTGAAGAGGAATGGTCAGATTGGGCAACCCTGTCTAACCCCACTGCTCGAATGGAATAGTGGAGAAAGGTGATTGTATGCCCTCACTCTGCCTGAGGTGTTTGTGTATAGGGCTTTTAGGATGTTAATAAACTTCTCAGGCACACCCTTCTTCAATAGACAATCCCAGAGAACAGTCCTATCCAACGAATCGAAGGCAGCCCTGATGTCAAGAAACACTACGATTGTTGGCCTTTGATAAGTAAGACGGTGTTCTAACATTTGGCGGAGGGTGAAGATATGATCAATACATCCTCGACCAGAACGAAACCCAGCCTGCTCCTCGTGAGTCAATCTTTCTCTGGTTTTGAACAACCTACGAAGTATGAAGAAGTCAATAGCTTGGACCCAATCGGAAGTAGACTTATCCCCCGATAGTTGTTACAGGAACGACGTGAACCCTTTTTAAAGATAGGGACAATTATCAACTCATTGCATGACGTTGGTACACTCTCTAGTTCCCAGACCTTTGTAAACAACGTCGTCAGTCCCTTAGTCAGAAAGTCACCACCATCTTTAAAAAGAGCCATAGGTAAGTCATCTGGGCCCGGTGATTTGTAACGTTTCAAGAGTTGGAGTTCCTTGCGGACTTCCGCCTCATTTGGTGGATCAGTCGTCACCGGCCATGGAGGGCAGGACAGTCTGACCGATGTTGCCGGAGCAGCAGGCCAGTTGAACTGCCCTTCGAAGAATTCTGCTTATCGTCCAAGACGTCGATGGATGTTAGTGATTGCCGTTCCGTTATCCTCGCAGATTGTTTCGCTCACACCAGACTTTTTGCTGCCAGTGGCTCGGATGAGTTCGAAGAGCTTCCGGTAATTACCAGATGCAGCCCCCAAATGCCCTGGTACGGCCGAGAGTGAAGAGAGTCCATTCTCCCTCTCGAAATGCTCTCACACGGCCACGCGTATATAGCCTCTGCCAGGGAAGTCCTACTTACTGCCATCTCGTGGCGGAGGTGTTTACGAAAGCGAGAGGACGAAAAGTGAATGTCCGGCTCTTTAACCGGATCTCAAACCAATGGTGCACATGGGCTCCAGTATCCTGAAGGAACAAATGGCGTATGAACCAATCGTTGGTCACTGGCTATCATGGGACTGCATCTCCTTACGATGCTCCACTGCCTTGTGGGTAAGACGTTCAGGTCGAAGGCTCGGGGTGTGGCCCCTTAAGAAAACCACCTGCATCGGTTTGGGCACCCGAGCAGTATCACAGCCCTCACACAAATCAATTGAGATTCGTGTGGCGCATATGTATTTGGTGCCTCCTTGTACCAATATCTATGTGTTAAAATAAATAAAAATAAATTAATAAATACTCCGACCACCAGGCTTCTCGGTCCTTACGCAAGCTTTGCCCAACTTCATTACGTAACAGCCTTCGTCTTTGGTCAAATTCATGGTCACCCGGAGTAGACCGACGGGCTTCAATGAGTTGTAAGGAACCAGAAGAAACCCAGTGCTTATAAGCGGAACGTTTCGCGAACCCACAACTGACTTTACCCGCCATTTTCATGGCGTCATGCAACTGCAACCAATGCTCATCTATACTTTTCGGTGGAATGGTAGCTAGGCTAGAAGCTAGCTCGGTTCGATACTTTCTAGCAACAGAAGTTGCAACCAGCTTGCTAACATCAATCTGTCGAACGCACTTTCTGGAGAAGAACAGATAACTGGTGGTAAAATTCATCCTTGATTGCATCCTGGCTGCAATCAGTCGGGGCATAGGCGGCGATGATGAAAAGACATCGTTCCTCACGCTGATTTCTTCTCACTTTGATGGAGCTTTCTAATCTAACAGCACATAACCGACTGTTAATGGGGATCCAATCGAATAATGCTGCCTTAGTACGACACCGATGCCAGGAAGGCCAGACGAAGATGCCACAGGGTCCCCGTTTAAACGCACATAAAACAAGATATTTGAAATGACAGATGGAGAGCGAATTCGTAGTACTTCACCAGAGTCTCGTATACGGGTCTCGGACAGACAACAAACGTCGATATTAAGCCCTACCTTTTGTCCGACCTGCATAAGTGTGCGAACTTTGAAGGCAGCCAGTTTGAGTGGTGCACTTGGTTTCAGAAAAAACTGCTTCAGTATTCGTAATTTCAACCAAGCAGTGACTCGCGAACGTTTAGATAGAACGGAGTTTCCATCGTAGGCGAGCTGCTGTATAAGTCGAAAAATAAGGATACATAAAGTGGGAATAAGAGAGAGTGAATAAATGACGTACTCAATAATAATGATAATAATAATAACATAATAATAATAATAAAATGTGCATTATTTGACTGTAAATCGAAGTGAAAATAGAGTTTTCATTCAATGTCATCATTTTCATCATTATATTTGTGTGTGGGCTGTGATACTGTCCGGGTGCCCAGACCGAGCAGGTGGTTTTCTTAGGGGTTACATCCCGAGCCTTTGAGTTAAAGGTCTAACCCGCAAGGCAGTGAAGCATCTTGAGGAGATGCAGTCCTATGGTAGTCTGTGACCAAAGATTGGTTCATACTCCATTTGTTCCCTCAGGTTACTGCAGTTCATGTGCACCATTGGTTTCGGATCCAGTTAAAGCGTCGAGCATTCGCTTTTCGTCCTCTCATTTTCGTAAACAACACCTCCGCCACGAGAAGGCAGTGGGTAGTTCTTCCCTGGCAATAGCTCTATACGCGTGGCCATGTGAGAGCATTTCGAGAGGGAGGGCGGGCCCACTCCTCTCTCAGCCATACCAGGACATTTGGGGGCAAGTTATCCGGGCAGTTCAACAACCGTATAAACAGATGTCTATGTTACTATATTACTTTCAGTTGAGATTGTAAAGATCCTTTTGAGTTGCCATTATCTGCAGACTTTTAAATAAATATTTATTTCACTTAGGAATTGTTCAAATACTGTGCCGTGGATGTACTGATGACGTATGAAATAATACAGGTTTTGTGGCCTATATTTAAAGAAAGGTAAGCTTGTTTATCCGTCTGAGTATAATTAATGTTAGCATCTTGATGGAGTTTTGTTCTCTGTGCTGGATGGTTTGGTCGTGGAGCTTTCATCGTTCTTCTGAAAGACATCATCAGCACAAACTTCAGATAGAAGTGAAGTGTTCGAATTTCTCCATATGAGTTTCACAGCTTGTTCTGTGCACCTCGATGTTGATTGTTTCTTATTGACCTTAAATTTGTCATTGTTTACTTTTTTGTCTTGGTTTTGTCTCCTATTGGTTTGATTCTTGTTCCTATATATGTGCATAAGTTTCCTGATTGGTTGATAAATCGGATCGATTTCAATATGGTTGTTGATTGCTGATTGACCTGAGTGCCAGGCTTCTAAAAATTTTCTTGTGTTCTTAGAATTTCCTCTATCCACGATTTCCACATTTTTACAATCGAATGTGTGTCCGCAGTTGTTCAGGTGTATTGATATAAGTGAGGAGATATCATGCCGTTTGACTGCTAGTTGATGTTCATGTAGGCGCAGGTGGAGTGGGCGTCCGCTTTGTCCGATGTAGTGTTTGTCGCAGTTGACACAATTTATTTTGTAGATGATGTTTGATTTATCTTCTTTTGTTATTTCATCCTTTGGTTTGCATAGGATTGACTGTAGTGATTTTGTCGGTTTGTGTGCCACACTTATCCCGAAAGTTTTTAGCAGTCTTGTTGCGGTTTCTGATATCCCATTTATGTATGGTAGGGTGATCCGTTTGTTGATTTCTGTGCTTAATTTGTGCTCTGATGCTGCATGTGGTTGGTATTTTTTGATGAAGTTGATTGGGTAGCCATTCTTTTGAAATACTTCCTTCAGGTATTTCTCTTCCTTTCTTCGTGCTGCCAGTGTGCTGCAGTGTGTCCTCGCCCTCTTGAACAAATTTTGTACGCAGTTGATTTTATTTGCTCTTGGGTTGTTGCTATTGTAGTTCAGAATTCGGTCTGTATAGGTCGGTTCCCTATATACTTGAGTTTCTAGTTTTCCTGTGTCAGTTCTAGTGATTAATATATCCAGGAATGGTAGTTTGTTGTTTGCCTCCTGTTCCATTGTGAACTTGATGTCATCGAAAACGTTGTTGATCAGTTTGTAAGTGTTTTCTAGCTCATTCTTTTTGACGATGGCGAATGTGTCGTCTACGAAGCGAATTCAAATTTTTGGCTTGATCACTGGTAATATCGCGGCTTCTAGTCTTTGCATCACTGCTTCTGCGATCAGTCCTGATATTGGTGACCCCATTGGTGTCCCTTTCGTTTGTACGTAGATTTTGTTGTTGAATTGAAAATATGATGTTAGGCATAAGTCGATGAGTTCTAGTAGACTTTGACTTTGAAGCTATGTGTACTCGTGGACAGAGGAAATTCTAAGAACACAAGAAAATTTTTAGAAGCCTGGCACTCAGGTCAATCAGCAATCAACAATCATATTGAAATCGATCCGATTTATCAACCAATCAGGAAACTTATGCACATATATAGGAACAAGAATCAAACCAATAGGAGACAAAACCAAGACAAAAAAGTAAACAATGACAAATTTAAGGTCAATAAGAAACAATCAACATCGAGGTGCACAGAACAAGCTGTGAAACTCATATGGAGAAATTCGAACACTTCACTTCTATCTGAAGTTTGTGCTGATGATGTCTTTCAGAAGAACGATGAAAGCTCCACGACCAAACCATCCAGCTCAGAGAACAAAACTCCATCAAAATCATCCACCTGAGCTACAAATCTTCACCATCTCAATGTTAGCATCATATATATATATATATATATATATATATATATATATATATATATATATATATATATATATATATATATATATATATATATATATATATATATATATATAATTACATAATAAATTGTATTCCTGCTAAAATGTGCTGCTTGTACAGTGAAGCCTTCAAATAAATTTCAGTCTTTCTACCGTTGTCGTAATAAAATACGTAAGCTCCTTCCTGTATTTGTCATTTTGGTGAATACTAAAGTAATCATGATTAGTGATGTGTCATGCCTAAAACCATTATCACTTATGCCATTAAATAATGATCATTAAGTGTATCGCAAGTTGAACGAGATTAGCGACGGAATCTATTAAATTTTAAATCAATTAATTAAAAGATATAAACCTTTTCATGATGCTTTCCAAGTTTAAATTCCTATCTAGTATTGTGATGTTGTGATCGCTGGTTGTTAAAGACTCGTTAAACTAATAGAAAAACAACTATCCATTTGATTTGCGGCTTTTTCTTACTTTTATTGATGTCACGTCCTTAACGAAAACTATCACCGGAGTGAAAAAATCTACAAAACACTATTAAACAATATCTGGTACAAATTTAACAGGGTGTTATTTTTGTCCTTTAACTGTTATTACTTATGTTGTACCGAGTAGTAGTTTGTGACTTATTACGTCACCATCACTGTTTATATTAGCTCATCCCATTATATGGTGCTGATAAAATCTTTTTCTCTCGCACTTCCACTATTGCTCTTCCTCTTCCTTTTGTAGATTTCCGCATCCTGCAACATTTTGCGGATTGCTAGAAATGAGTAGTATGTATTTACCAATTAACGATAATTGGATTAAATTTCAAGAAAAAGCAGAATCATCCTATACGGAAAATATATTAAGACAAAAAAAATTATTGATGCAACTAGCTAACGAAGCATTGGCTAAATATTCCGATAACCAAGAGTAAGCTATGATTATTATTATTATTATTATTATTATTATTATTATTATTATTATTATTATTATTATTATGTAATTAGAACACAATTATATGAACGAAGAATATTCTTTTCAATTATTCCTCATAAGTTTCTACAGTTATATATCCAAATTAATCATCTATAGATTTGACCAGATTTAAGGCATAGTACATCATTTAAAATTGTAACAAGTGAATCAAGAATTGTTGTTTGTCAGATAAAATCAAATCAAATCGTTAACATTTGGGATGGCTAATATGAAGTGTTAACTTGAATCAGTTTATAAGTGAAATGAAATTGTGAGATAAATAATGATCAGAATATGGTTAACATGATGTGAGAAAGAGAATAATGTAATTACAAATCAGAAATCACGTAATATGTAGAATAATATGAATCAGATATGAATTAGTAGATAGGGGCGGATGCCTAATAAATTTCGCAAAAAGTTTGGCAGGTGTTATAATAATAGTAATATGTGTGAATAAAATAAGGTTAAACTATAAAAATGAACATTAGTCAAATTACGCAACAACCATATAATAAAATTGATTATTAAATAGTTGGGCCCGAAGTTGGCCAAAGTAATTGCTTTTTATACATCATTTGAAAGTCATTCATTTCTTTGAGAGTGCGAATTCAGAATATTTCATTGAATTTACTTATCATCAATTATTTATGTTGATCACATTTTGTTCCAATTGAATAAAAAAATGAGATGACCTAGTTGGTAGTCATTTGATGTATCTTTAATTTATATGGGAAATCTGGATATGACACTAATTGACATTGTAATAGTTAATGGTTAGGTGTTCTTATCGTATTCGATACAGTAGTCACAGTTTAATTATTTGGAAATCGTTGATTGAAATTCTAATGGTTCTTTGGTTTTCTGTTTGTCATTGAATGGAAAGCGGATACCTTACATAACGCGAACCTTCCAATAATTTTGGTATTATGTTTAGTCCGTTTAGCTAATAAAAATAATTTATCCAGTATAATATGCAGTTTTGTTTGTTTTATGTAACTGATGAAGTTCCTCACTATCAACAAGACACTAGCTAAACGTTTAATGCACCTTTAGATCGGAAGTTGAAACCACTGTCTACGTACTTCGATTTGACCTAGTGGGTATTCTCGATATCTTCCACACAAATTGGGTCTATTAGAATCAACTACATTTAATTGTAATGAGCTAAACACTAATACTATACTAGGTTTATTAACCCCCGTCAATATTCATGTTAAAATAGTGGTAAATTATAAAGCATTTTACTTAGTTTCTTGGTTGCTACGATAGGTGTTTGGCAACATTGGAAATTCATTGTCCGGATTGTTCCATAATTTTTTATTATTATTTTCTATTGTTTGGTTTCGTCTGCAGAGTCCATAACATATTAGATGCTTAGAGGTCTTCTGTATTGAAGTGGGGTTTCAGTCAATAATTCAATCTGTGAAAATTGGTTTATTTCTTTTGTTATTCTGTTAAGTATGCTAACATAAATAACTTGATGTTCGTATCTGTTAATTAGTAAAAAAAGCCATTAAATTCAGACTGATTATTCTTTATCTTTGTGAATGAACGTTATCAGTTCATTCGTTTTTATAAATTCGATGAGATCCGAAAAAATATGACAATGTTGATATGTTTCTTGTCGATGAACATACATTTGTTTTCATAATAATAGATTATGTATCAGCTAGTAATAAGTTCCCTTGAGGATAGTTAATCAAAATTTTATATTCGTGAATATTATTTACTTAAAACAACTACTTGCATATCATTAAGATTTTTGCATCTTAAGAAGTTAGTCTGTTAACTTCTAACCATGGCCATGTGCATACAACCACTGCCAGAGAAGTCCTACTCACTGCCTTTTCGCAGCGGGGGTGTTTTTTATGAAATTGAGAGGGCGAAAAGCGAATGTCCAGTGTCTTTAACCGGGTTGGTGGGTTTCGAGAGTCCATCTGGGGGGAGTTGGAAAACCCTAATTCAATCAATATTTATTTAAACACATAAACATTGGTAATAAGAAGACACCAAATGTATACGCATCACATAAATCATCCGAGTTGTGTGAAGGCTTGGATACTGCCCGGGTGCTCAAACCGAAGCAAATGGTTTTCTTAAGGAGCCACTCCTCGAGCCTTTGACATAGAGGTCTAATCCACAAGGCAGTGGAGCAACGTTAGGAGAAGCTTTCTCATGGTAGCCCGTGAACAACAATAGGTTCATACACAATTTATTCCCTTAGGATCTTGCAGCCCATGTGCACCGTTGGTTCGGAATTAGGGTTTTCCAACTCCTCCAGATGGACTCTCTGAATCCACCAACTCGGTTAAAGGCACCGGACATTTGCTTTTCGCCCTCTTAATTTCATAAAAAACACCCCCGCTGCGAGACGGCGATGAACATGGCTTTCCTGGAAGTGGTTGTATACGTGTAGTCATATGAGAGCATTTCGAGAGGAAGAGCTGACTCTCCCCACCCTCGGCCGTACCAGTGCATTTTGGAACCATCAATGCTTAGGTGTAAGTTATATCCTAATGCATGAAACTATCCCTGTTATATAGGTGGGGTTATGATCAATTTAAAGGGGAAGGGAGTATCTCACTAATAATAGAAAATAATGTGCAGCAGGTTTCTCTGAAATCTCGACAATAATGAGGTGTTTCTGATTGGCCTACGATGAATTTTATTTACGAACTATTGGGACTTTTAATATTATGTAGCATATAGAAATTCAGTTAAACCGAACGTGTACAAAGCAATGCTTTATTGTCAATAATTCATGTACTAATAAAGTAGCCGAGACTTTCAGGGTTACGTTCTGTTGAGTACAGAGGTCAACAATTGGGGAGGAACTACGGAGGTTATGACTGTGGTCGACTACATAATTGCCAAGACTGATTATATATTATAAGGTATTATTTGTCAACTATCCGGTGACGATTAGTTGATTTCGGCACAACTGATTAAAAATTCAGATGATATATATATATCAATTTGACTACCTTTATAATCTAGTTGAGTCGTATAATTTTCCTCATATATTTCATATTGTAATAAAGATAATGATAATTTGTGTAATTGCAATTTTTAATTCAAGGTATAAAAATGATCCATGGTTGTGGGATCTGGATTGGTCTAAACCCAAAGTCAAATGTGTTAGTTTACTCATTGTTTAATTAATTCATTTCTTGTTTGTTTGTTTGCTTTTATTGTTGATAATAAGATAACGTGGTCACAAAAACGTGTGAAAACTAATTTCCTAGTTATCTTTTCAACATCATGGTTATTTTATGTAGTTACCTTTAAAAAAGTATCACTGAAGAGTCATAATCTTCAAGTTGGTAGTGTGGTTTGAAGCCAATTTTCCTAGATTAAATGAATAGCAGCTTGTACATACTAAAATAAATAACTTTTTATATAATTTATTGTGTTCGGAAATGTGAGACTGGATATTGAACAGTATCGTAAATACCAAGTACTATATATATATATATATATATATATATATATATATATATATATATATATATATATATATATATATATATATATATATATATATATATACTGTGTTGTAACTAAGAATAGTGCTCGTTTCAAGTTCTGCATTGCTTAGTGAACTCTAGGCGATTTCTTTAGCATAATTATTTCTGTGCTAAAATATTAAGGTTATAGAGAGACAGATTAAATAGTTTTAAGTTCATTTTATCCTGTATCTAAAACTTTTCAAGTTATTCAACCTTCAGCTTGTATTTCAGTGAAACACTAGTTATTTATTTCATTAAAATTGAATCTGTTAGTTAAACTGTAGCATAGAATTTAATAACGATGAGTTCTTTTCTTCCTTCATTTAAGTCAAACTGTAGATTATTAATCAAACTACAAGTTGTAAGGTATGTTTGCATTGACTTTATCTCATTTTACTTTTCTTAAAGAAGTAAATGTTTTTGATGGTTAACATGATTTCGGTAGATTATTCAAGTTCATTTACACCTAAACTCATTTGTCTATGTACCCATTTGTTGTATAAAGTTTACTTCAAAATAATACTATCCAATAGTACTATTTAGTTTTTCGCTTTTCATCGTCAACATATTTGTCTGTTGACATTTGGATATTTGTGTAAATGTTTTGAGATTGATTTGCTTTTTTTGTAAAACATGGGTTTCATGCAATAGTTATCACTATGAATTTTAAATGTTTGTTTACCATGTTTCTTTTCATTACAGAAGACTGAAGTTGATGAAAAAGTGTCTCGTCTTCCTAAGTGAGTAATATTTTTACATTACACTCTATTTTAGTAATCATCAACAGTCTTCTACGAGGATTTATTATTAGTTTGGGGATTTTAGCAAGCAATAGAACCCACGACGTTCTGTCGTCCTATTTGGGTCTCTTCAGCTGAATATACCTGTATACTTGCGTTAATGTCCACACTCAGACTTGAATCCAGTGCTTATCAATCAATATGCCAACACGCTATACACCAAGCGACATAATCCAGTTAGTAACTTGTCCAACTGGTAAAGAGCTATCTGAATGGGTGTCTATTTTCCCATACTCTAACATAGTTGTCATCGCTTTGTGGTCTGCGCTGTCTAATAAGGTCATAAGTCACTTGTTTGTATCATCTACAGGACACCAATCAAAGAGTCATAATGAACCAACAGGTTTCAGCCCTACACAACTTTCTTTCATACCTCAGCAATATATCGTAAACTAACCACATGTCCACTTTTTCCATTCAGTCTTAATGTGGTGTGTGCTACTAATGTCGACAGATAGGATCAGCATGCATCACCAATCGAGAGTTGAATGCCCGGCGGCAAAAGGTTGAGAAAATCGAAGATATGAGAAGGATAACAGAGAGTGGTGTGGAAACGAAGGAACAATTGATGGTTATTTTGCAAATAAAGTATTTACTATATGGTTCTCAGATTTTGCCAAGATATTCTCTGATGGTGTATTTAAATGCATTTGATTGTCCCCACTGGTGTTCTCGTTTACTAAACTAGTGTTGACAAATAAAGCAAAATATGTCAGATGAGTTCCTAGTTTTACGTTTTCTATAAGTTTATTTAACAGCCGTATAGTTCTAAAAAAATAAACTACATAACTAATTTATTTAATTATTTAGATGGTATAGAGATTTAATTCCAAAACCAGTTAAAGATAATTTAGACGCTGGACCAGCCTTACTGACTGCTCAAATGCGTATTGCACCAAAACTATTGAAACTCTGTTGGCAAGGTCTGCCGTTGCATTATGATCGAGTAAGTGATTACTATTTTATACACAGTTTTTTTTTTTGATAACCCGGTCTATTATTGGCCATATTAACCGATACAAGTTTAGTTCTAAGGCGGTAGTTGATACGAAACCCTGCACCTAGTTTTAGTGTTATTTAACGCTCGTCAGCAAGATGTACTTGGGGAACTCGATCACATGCGATACGTCTTCTAATTGAGCGCTAGATTTGTTTTCTAAACTCTTCTACTAACCCCCAGGCTAGATCTACACAGCAACTTGAACACGAGAGAAAAAGCTCGGGATATGAAAGAAATACTACTCCAAAGGTTCGTTTATGTACAGAAAATCTAGAGTTTTTATAATATTTTAGATGGCCTTGGGTTTTTCGAAAATTTTGGAACGCTACTAAACATAGTAGCGGCATAGGTAACCATCCATTCAGAAATTCGACATACGACCTTTCACTTTCTAGATGTTTCTGGCAAAACGTCCAGTGAGTGCTGATGGAATAAGATGCTTCTCAATGTTTTCAGAGCCTTTTCGGCTTTTTTCGAGTTTTCTGGATCTCCCCAACATCTTGTCACCGAGTTTTACGATCAGAGACGTTACCACTAAGTTATATGTGCAACTGATCAATAAAAGTTTACTAACAAACACTTTGTCATGTATTGCACTAAAAGTCATCTTCATGTTTTTATTCCTTTCAGTAATATCCGATACATAGATTTTATTTTCAAAATACATCCATTTTAAAATGGAGATTTTGTTTTGTGTTGAATTAAGTTGTTATCGTTTCTACGGTTTGTTGCAATTTAATTACATCAACCACTTTGATATAAGTTTTGTTATGTTTAACTTACTAAAAAGATTCATGGTATATACCGATGTTATACTTCGACTTACTTTTTTGACAACATTTCATCAATTTTTTCTTGACAGCCTAAATTCATTGTGAGATTCGCTGGAATAATGCACTTGAGTTAAACTAAATTATGGATACTTTCTTGGCTTCTCGAATTACTTTTATGCGATCATACATAAATAATAAATAATTCCACAATAAATGACTAGTTTAAGTTATAAAACACATTTAAAGTGATATACCCAATGGTATCAACCAACTCAGCACAGTAAAGATGGAAATGACTATTTGAATATGGCCGTACAGGCAAAAGAACATCGTATAAACTAATAATAGATTGGTTAGCTTACAATTGACCAGAAAAATTTATACGATAAGAACTGATCACTTATATTTTACACAATTAAAATGCACAAATCTCATCATCTCTTGTGGCTATTAATAAGTCTGCTACTGAAACGCTTATTACTACGTTCCTAACTGCTTCCTATAACCCCAGACTACTCAAGCAATAGAGAAAATGGGCGAAATGTGAGTAAGAGCTTTATTGCAAGGTTAGTTTATGTAGAAAAAATCGAGAGTATTTATAGAGCTAGATTTAACTTTCGTCTTTTAGGACTTTTTAGAAACACACTAACTACAGTAACGATGCATGTACTTATCCAGTTTAAAAAATGACATATCATCCCTCATTTTGCTAGATATTTCTAAGAAGCTTATATTCAATGCTATTTGAATAAAACAATTCTTCGCATTTTCTGAGCTTCTAAAGACATTGACGAAAAGATATTTTTGGATTAAAAATTGTGTTTTATGGATCTGTAATTTTTATAAAATCTCATCTTTTTGTTATATGTATATTAGGTGCTCAAATGGGGTGTTCTCATACCTGGACGTATTCCACAACCCTACGGTGATCCACGATATTACATTGAATCATTTAAAAATACTGAAAATACAAAATGTATTGATTTTAATGATGCAGAAAAATTTTCTACAAACTCTAATGTTTGTCATTATGATTCATTAATTCGTCCAATTATATCTGTTGTCAAGTCAACAGCTGCCGGTGATGAAACGCTTGACTTTCCCTATGGGTAAGTGTTACATCCTTAATCAGTCTGCTCAATAATACACAAGGGTGAACCTGTCTGGACCTAGTTTTATGCATTGATACAATAGGCTAACTAGTTCTACCTTGACGCTAGTTATGTGTGAGTCCGAATTCTGAATAAACGGCCTTGGTGAGAAAAACAAGGACGAAATATTTTTTAACTTGCTGATAAAATTAGGGTATAAGGTTTGATCGAACTGGTCTGTTTTAAAAAGAATTATTTCAAATTCGTTTATGACTAATCTCAGAGAGAGTCGTTAATGCTGTTGGTTAATGCAATAGAAATAGAACGTCTAGAACGTGTTCGTGAATCAGTCACTACTTTTCAATGAATTCGTGCCCTTAATTCGATCGATGCGTTACACAAAAATAGGGAATTATCAGTTTGATAAGCCTAATCAGTAATAAATTTGAATTTTCGGTAAAATGTTTAGTTTTGGTTATTTCGGTAGTCAGTCATTTAATCAGTTAGTGAGTTGAAATATATCTGACCTCCGAAAAACAAATTATTCGTTATGTTTTAATGTACTTTATGTGAAAAGATTCGTAGTCGATTCACTAAGCACAAGTTTATGTACTCATCTGTAATAGGTAGTGAAACTTTCTTACTGGGTGAACTAATGTCGATTGAATTGGGTTTATACGTCTGAAACATATTGATTGAAAGTTACGTACTTCAACTTTATCTTGTTACAATTGTTTAACATTCAGAGTCAAGAAAAGAAGAATATATATATCTGACTATCTAAATTACGTTATATTTTTTTCATTTTCTCTTCTTTTGTATAGAGCTTATTTAAATTACTGGTTAGCTGATGTAAAACGTCGTCTGTTAGCAGATTTTCAGTTGAACGAATCTACATCATCAAATGATAACTTTTCAGATAGTTTAGCAGTTGCTTATTCTCATCGTATAAAACCAGATATTCGTGATGCTAATTTGTTAGATGAATTAAAACGCAGCATTGAAGTTATGCCGTTGGAAAAAGAGGAACGTCAACGACTGGCGTCTACAATAAGTACTATACGTAAATTAGGTGAACAAAAACTATTTCAAATGGATTCCAAATTACAGAAAATAAACAATAATGTAATTGATTTACTTAAAACATAATTCCGATTCATTTAGTGTTGTTCATTCTCGTATTATACAATGAATGTATGGACATGAAGGGGAAACGGTTGTGTTAGTGTATGTGCCTTGTTCGCACAAGAAAATCAAGAAGACACTATTCTCGATGTTATCTAGATAAAATTTTAACATGATCAACAAGTTATTTTTCACACCTTATTAATCGGGTTGATTATCTCTGAGATTACTGATTTTCTGTTCTTACTCCTCTTATCTGCCTCACTGTTAAAAATGTTTGCAAATTCCGATTATGCTTTCTGTATTTTCGTTCAGTGTTTATTGTCAACTGATTCATCGAAGCTATCGAAGGAATTAATTTATCTCTCCATGCAATTAAATTCATCAGCCATGGTCTTAAGAGTCATGTTTGAAGAGCATTTATAAAGTGTATCATTATTTATTGGAAAGGGGTAAAATAAATACCGTTTTTTAAAACTTTAATTATAGGAGAGTAGATGTTCACAGAACTAAAGCAAGGGTTTCGAATTATAATGTTGTCTATATGAAGTAACAGCTATACTGTCTAACAGTTGCTACTAATTACACATTATCTACTGTTGGCTCTGTATCGTCATCTCATCATATGGAATAAGTTGTCTGGTATCAGTCAGTCAGTCAGCTGCAACGTAGGACCAGGCACGTATATGCATCGGTCCAAGTTGCCATACCGCATTAGCACAACAAGATGAACACCGGATTCATAGAAGTAGTTAATTCAGTGGTGGTAATATATAGAAGAAAGATTGTGTATAAGGAGATAGTACAGGAAGAAAGAATTAGTTCGTAGAAAGAAAGATTTGAAGTGATTTTAATCTCTCAGTTTAAAGGAAGACAGAGAGTGTATACACCGGCGCCATTGTGATCGATTCTGAGCTGTGTCTCTCAGTCTTTAACCATTTGTTACGATAGTCGTGTGGACCACAACCAAGTAGTTTGCATCTACCAACATGGCCCAGACCAGAAGTTAGTGACTTCAAGGACTGATGCCACGTTTTGGTTTAGCCGCCCTTAACTTTCTCCCAATTATCCCTAACACCGGTTAGCATTGCGCGTCGTGATAATCGGTGTTCAGGCATACACAACATGTGGCCCAACCATCTCAGTCGATGAAGATTCATAACCTCATCAAATGATTTACCATCATTCCCTAATACCGTGCGCCTAACCTCACCATTATATACCCGATGGTCCCAGCAGATGTGAGCAATATTTCTAAGGCATCTGTGGTCAAATACTAGCAACTTACGAGTATCTTCTACTCTTAAAGACCATGTTTCACAGCCGTATAGTAGAACGGAACGAACTGCCGCGCAGTATACTCGTCCCTTAGTTGATAGACGGATATCTCGCCTGCGCCATAGGTGACGTAAGTTGGCAAAAGCCGAATGAGCTTTCTGAATCCGTGTTGAGATCTCGTCAGACGCCAACCCATTAGGGCTGATCAGACTTCCGAGATAAGTGAAGTTGTCAACGCGTTCAACTACTTCACCCCCTATCCTTAATTCAGGTGTTGACGCAGACCAGTCCTGAAACAACAACTTGCATTTGGAGGGAGAGAGTTGTCTGGTATACTGTTTAATGTATCAATGTCATTGGAACCAATGGTATATTTATGAATTAATTATCGTTGAATACTACCCAGTCACCTTACATAACCTTCAATTTGTCAAAAAGCACCAATGTCTTTTTTCCATTTCATAAGTTCTAACCAATTTATGTATATAACAACTTTAGATGAACATTTATATACATATTGTTAGTTTTTATTTTTTTTGCACTTACCAAACTTTCCAATTTAGACCCAATAACTATCAAATAGATTTTGTGTTATTCTGTCGATATTTTCTTCAATTTTTATTGTATATATTATGTACCTATTTATTTTCCGTAGTATGACAATTTATCATCCATTATAAATTGATTTGTTTTCCCCTCTAGAATCACAATGAATTGATTTATGAGAAAGTGGGTGAATTACAGGTAATTTATTCTTTACATTTATATAAAACAAAATATTTTATCATGCTCCTGTTTGACATTTTTCCCATTTTGAAAAATTTGTCCATTAGTGGTAGTAAAAAAATTGTTCTTTTAATTTTTATCGCTTATATCATGGGCGACTGAGTAGCTTTTCAGAGATAATTTGGCTACTTATTTTTAATACTAAATTAAGTAAGAACTATACATATGTAAAATTGAATCTAATTACCAGAAAATTTCTGTTGTCATGTTAAATAATCTTCTTAAACTACATCATCGTAAGGGATAACTGAAGCTTTATACGGCTGTTTAGATTAGAAATACTATTGAGATTTATGTATTGCAATGTGCATGTATGTAGTTTTGCTTCATTTACATACATAAATGATGAGACTATGATTAGTGTAGTACTTTCTTGACGAAAGTAGCATTATTCAATATCAAGCAATCACTTTTTTGTCAATACTATTGTCAATTACGAGTTGGCTTTAGACTCGACCGTTGCTGCTACCTTGACGTGATGGTCGGGCTTGCCTATTGTTTATGAACCAATAGGGCTATACTGGCTGGGATAATCGTTCAGTTGAAGAAAAACCAGCATAACAACCATGCTGCCTTCCCATAAAGGAATGGTTTGGTTGTAAAAGATCGACCCTAAAAATACACGCTTCACCTTATCCCACGGATTTCCGTCTCAGGCGGTTTCAACAGGTACGTAGCCAACACAAAAACTACCCACGAAAAGGTCATGTGTAAACGGCCTCAATTTCTATCATTGTTTCTACCTCGACTTTCAACTTCCTCTTTTGATTTCCTCTTCATATGTCATCATGGCCAACGATTCTGGTGCTCTATATACTGTCTCACTTCTACCGAGACCTCACTCTAAACTACACATTGGAGCCTTCGAAGAACGTATCCTATGTGATATCTGCCAACAGGCCTCCTTGGTTGAGACCCTAGAATCTCGTACTATTGACGTATGCTATTTCTCTGTGATATAATAGAGCTCCATAACTCAATTGCTAAACGTCTTATTTTGGAAATTTGTATTTCTCGTTTTCTCGCCTAAGACCGTCACTCATTTCTAACGAACACTAAATATGAGCATGAGGAGACACATTGTCTAACATGATGACGCCCTGCACCAAACCAACGATGGACTCAGATATACCATATTGCCATCAGTCATCATTGGAGAGACTCTATGGTAAACTGCCGCTCGTTCCGGAGTACATGTTTAGACTCTGATTATGCTCTAATACGAGCACGTATTTGTTTGCGTCTTACTGAAACTCAGCGACGAGAAAGCTAAAGGTAAATTCCAGGGACAACTGAAGTCACACTTTGTTAGTTCTGAAAACATGGCAGGTTCACATGTCGATTGGAAAGATATATGAACAGCTGTGGAAACATCAGAGACATCTATTAGTGATTTGAACCAAAGGTTCGCGAAAAACCAGTGGATTTCCGTGATATCTATTGCATTCATAGACTCTCAAAAACATATCTTATCAGGCTCTGAACATGATTTAGATTGAAAACAAATTAGATCTAGGTTAACCAAAAGTTCAAGCAACGACCTTGAGCAGTGGTGGGCAACGAAAGCAAAAGAGATAGAAAAGGAGACGGATGTAGGTAACACGAGGCAGCTTTTCAGACTAATAAAAGAAACCGGAATTAAGAAGTCGGGCGTAAGTGAGACAATTTCAGATTAAGATGACACTCTTACTTGCTCTCAGCCCAAGCGTTTAGAACGATGGGCGGAACACTAAATAGCAGTTCATCTGGCAATCAGCTACTTTACAACTACCCACCATTTCTAAACAACCTAAATGTAACATTGAAGTAGGTCCCTTGAATCTGATTGAAGTTCAAGCATCTATAGCTAATATGAAATGAAGAAGAGCAGCTGGTCCAAATGTATTTAAGTATGGTGGTCCAGTTTTAGCGAATAGGTTGACTAATATTTTAGCTAAAATCTGGGAGTTGGATGTAATCGTATCCGATTGATCGCAATTACTGATTGTCCAAATATATAAGAAGGGGTCAAAATCATCCTGCAATAACCATAGAGAGATTAGTTTGAAAAAAATATGGAACTCAAAGCAACTGTCAGCCAATATCAAAGTGAAAATCTTCAATACGAACGTCAAAACATTCAGTTCTACTGTACGGATTTGAAACATAGAGAACTACTATAACCATCGTCAAAATGTACAGGTGTTTGTAAACAGTTGTCTACGCAAGATACTCAATATCCGGATACCATCAGCAAGAGCCTACTGTGTGGGAGGACAAACCAGATTCCAGCTGAAAATGAAATTATGAAAAGACGTTGGAAGTGGACAAGATATACATTACAGAAATCATCAGACTGCATCACGAGGCAATCCCTAACTTGAAATCGTGAAGGGAAATGGAAGAGAGCAAGGTCAAAGAACACACTGCGTCGAGGATTGGAAGCAGACATGAACAAGATGAATAGAAACTGGAAAGGATTGCCCAAAACAGGGTTGGATGGAGAGTGCTGGTGAGTGGCCCATGCTCCTCCATGAGGGGTAACAGGCGTAAGTAGTAAGTAAATAATCCAAAAAGCTGTTTAAGCAACCGTGATATCTATTTAACGGCCTTCAAATATCTGAATCCAGGTAGATCGTATGAATGGTTGTTGTCAAAGCATACATCCTGACTATCCTCGTATATAATCATCGACTTAACTCACGTTAGTGAATAACGGAGTTAAATAAGTCAAATACGAGAATGGATTTCGAATACGTATATTTCATACAATCATTCATTCAGACAAACGATAGGAGAAACGAAACGAGGAAAGCGAAATGAAGAGAGCGAAGCGAAATGACGCGTAGTGAAGAAGGCGTGTGAACCAACTCGATCTAACTAAGCGTTAAACGATAATTAATGTCACACAGAATAAGTTACAGACGTTTGGTGTTCACCTTGTGCTAATGAGGTGTTGGAACTTGGATCGATGCAATATGTACGTGGTCCTACGTTGTAGATGAATTAGTTGACTCAAGTTTTGTTTCTTGTGACTATTATAATTGCTTTTCTACTAGAATGATATTTTAATCTTATTGAAGCCACATTGGTTGGTTCTTGTCATAAATTGTGAAACATTTCCCTATCTTTATACTAATCAGACATTTTTACAATTTGTCAGTCTTCAGTAAAGTTTTTGTGTTTTTTGTTCTATTTATGTAAAATAGAACTTTTGGAAATATATAAGATTGATAAACGACAGCTGTTAAATATTAAGCTAATTCTGATTTAATAAGCAAAATTTTTACAGATTGGCCTAATAACATCTTTTTAACTCACTTTAATCATCTGATATCAGCAAAAAGATTGCTGGTTTCTGCTAATTTGTTCAATTAATTTGTCTATGAGCCAAGTTAGCTAAATTTCCATGTTTTTCCACATTTTTATTCATTCCGCAATTTTTTACTGAAAGCATAAGAAAAGCACCATTTTTAAAAGAAAACAAAAACCAACCTTCTAAATTTGTAAGAATAATCATTTGATAAATCGAAGTTTATCAAATATTCTCTCTTCAAGATTCTGATGATCTTTAAGTCTTCGAATTTATAGTTAAAAGCTATTTGATTACTGAATGGAGACTCTAACATAACTATCACAATCTCGGGGCTATTTAAATCGTCATTTATTATGAAGTACATAATTAGAAATTATAATTAGCAAACTCAAAGTAGCCGTTAACAACTCAGGTTTTGTCGAGAGAAAATATCTTCCAATTTTTGGAATACATGAGTACTTGGCGGTATTGTAAAACAACCTCTCACGGAAATTTGTCATCTTAAATAGTAACTATATTTGTCTATTAAGCCAGTTAAATTTTCTATTTCCAGTTTTTGTGACTGGATATTCATTTTGTACATTTCCCGACTAAACCATTGTAATACAAAAGTTAATGTTTGTAATGAATATTATGATAGCTTGTTGGTTAAAACATATAACTTTTAACCATTAGTTTACAAGTTCCAAACTCTGTGTTTAGTAACCGGCTGTTATCACTCGTCTTCATACGACCTATGAATGTATAAACTTGTCCTTGTGTGAGTCACATTACAAAATACATTTATTTTAGGTTTCTTTAAAAAAGATTACTTTTTATTGTCTACCTTTTAGGCGTTTGATTTATAAGTTATAACTAGCTGCCCATAAAATAAATTTACGTAATATTAAAATCCAGTTTTACACTTTTGCTGCACAAAGCATTGCTAAGAAAGACGTATCATCATATTTATCTGTTATTATTATTATTATTAGCAGTATTAGTATCAGTATTATTATTATTTGACAATAAAGGCTCAAGGTTCAGCTTTCTGGTTAAACTCCAATCGGTTTGATCAAAATTCTTCGAACTATTCTTCAAAATATCGACGGCGTAGTACCGTCCGATATGCAGTCGACACTGTAAATCCTGTTATACCGACATGCTGGTTCAAACATCTTCCTCACGAGGTAATTCTCGTATTTTTTTCTTTACTATGTTAATATTATCCTTATATTTATATCTAAACACCGACTTTAAACAATGTTTCAGGTTTGCAAAAGTGATAGTTTAACACATTTTGTACTACTTGTTTTTTACTTTTGTTTTACAATCCATATGTTAGGCATTTGTTACAAATAAAATGACTTTATTATATTGTAATACACTCCTAGATTCATTTTTTAATTCTCTTTAGTTTACTTATTATAACGTTACTAAATGTTACCGATCTTTTTTGTTGTACTTGTTAATTTCATTTCTCTATGTTGGTGTGGTATGGTAACTTGCACTGATGCACATATATTCCAGATTCAATGTTGACAATGACTAATTATAGATCTTGTTCAAAAGATTAGTTATAAGGTATTAATAGAGACTGATTGAGGCAAAAAGTAATATAAGTTTGTTTACTGTATTCTTGAGAAAAATTCAAAATTGTAACAGAATAAAAAAGTGATGAAATAAAGAAGTTTTGGGTGTGGAGAGTTATTACGAGTAAAAAATATAAATGAAAATTACTGAAAGATAAAATCAGTATTATAGACATTAAATTTTCTCACTTGAAGTGCAATATTTGTGTATAACTTGTAGAGCGATAAAATCGTTTACAGAATGATATTTTAACTTTTAATAGTACCACTGTCTCTGTTGAGATAATTAACAAATATGGAGCATCCAACCTATATTAGTAATATCCTTATACGTAGTATTTTTCTCTTTATTGTACTCTGTGAAATAAGTCTCCAAAGCTCTAGATATGTAGACATAACTATATATATATATACTTTGATCCAGATCAACTGAGGACGATCAATGTGTTGTTTTTTTTGTTAGCTTACATTAAGTGCCTGTAATTGGTAAAGTTTGCGTTCAATCTCTATCTCATAAATGCGGGACATTACTTATTACGCGGTTTCATAAGATATTTTCAATCTCTCACGAATCTAATTTATGAGAAACTAAATAAGTACCACCACGTAGATTTATATATTTTCTACGTCATGTATCCGTTTGGAGAAAGGAGAACCAGTAACTATATAATTTATGCATCAAATATATTAAACGATGAAAAGTGATATCATTGAATAAAGACTTTTTGAAATGATTAACTTATGAATACAAATGACAGCTAGTCACTGTTAGGAAACCTGTTATAAAAAACGAAAATTTTCTTTCAATTTTATATTTTCTTTGCTGAAAATTCTTCACTATAATCAATTATATAATATTGAATAAAACGAATATTATTGTTATTATTGTCTTTCCTTTTATGATAATTTTGTTCCAGTAGGTAGGTATCCTTTACAATCGTACAGAACATTTTTAAAAAAATATTTGACTTTTTAGTGTTCAGATAAATTCTAATTTTTACTTAATTGTCATTTAAAATAGAAATGTGGACATCATTCTTAAAGTAAATAGTTCAATCAATTATTTCGAACTAAATTCAATAAGTTTTTTATTCTTTAAAATACCACAGTAATACAATATTTTCGACATTTTTCATTTGTTTGTCCTTAACTCAATATTAATGTACATATATATGCGTTAATATTTAGTCAGGTACTGGACTTCCTGTCGGTTCACCACTTTCTCGTTCATTTCAAAGTCATATTGCATCTCATCGTTTGCATAGTGCAGATTTTAATCCTACTGATACAATTCCAGTGAATAGTGAAACAATAAAATTAAAGCCAGTTATGGTATTAGCTGATCGTTTGCTTCACGATCGTGTTCATGCTACATTTTGGCAAAGTTATTCAAAACGTATTAAGTAATTTTATACTTAGTGTTTTATTACAAAATTAATATTTTAAATGATATTAAATTAAGATGCTAATCTGATTGGTAATTAATTTTGTACAATTTTAGATGAATGTGCATTTTATTTCATAGTTTACATTGAGTTTTTTCATTAACTTAAACATTGGGTTGGTTGACATTTTGTACTTATTCATTATTTTTCTGGCAAACATATTCCACAACATCATTATTTTCGTATTACTCCACTAATTAAACAATGATTTTTAGTCAAATACGCTTATTTACATTCCACAGACGCAAAGGATGTTTCATGTTCTTTATTTCAACAAAACAAGAACAAAGACAATGTTTACAGATTTTTGTCAGGATTTGTCTCAAGTTATCTAGTTTTTGTTAATAAATGCAATTTTATTTTGGATTTCATGTATTTTTGGGTCATCAGTCTATGAAGTCTCCAAGAGTTGTTCTAAATCACTTAGATAGCTTCAGACTATTTGGTTGAGATCTGCGCAATTATCGTAACCAGCAAGGGAAATGTCTTAGATGGATACACTTTTTGTCGCTGTGCTAATAGAGTTTGGCTCGACCGTTGCTGCTACCTTAACGTGGTTGGGCTTGCCTATCGTGATGAGCCAATCGTGCTATACTGGCTGGAACAATTGTTCTTTAAAGTCCTACCATGCCGGACAGTTCGGTTGAAGAACGGTGAAACTAAAAGCATCAAACTCAAGATCCGTGGGTGAAGTCGTACTGCTGACTGTGCAAAGGTGTAACAGCAGTAGGGTGTTACCCTCAGAAAATCAGCATAACAGCTATACTACCTTCCCACAATGGAATAGTGGGGTGAGAAATGGTCGACCCTAAAAATGCACACTTCGCCTCATCCTACTGATTTCCGTCTCCAGAGGTAAGGTCTCAACAAGTACGGAGTTAACACGAAAATTAGTCACAAAAGGTCGTGTGTGGCCGACCTCAAGCAGTTGTCTCTTGGGCACTGCGGTTACGCTCTCAAGTCTCTAAGACCACTTCTAACTCAATTTCCTTTTCAGGTACCTCCAGAAAAACCCTTCCACGGTGTGGGCAACCAGGAGGTGATATCTACCCTCATACCTCTAACAGTACTCAAGAATGGAGTGTGGAAATTCAAGCGGTGGACAAATGTGTCAGATTTTATGATTCATATAATCGACTGGCTGTAAACTGTTAACTATTAAACAGTATTACAAACATGAAGTTCAGCGAAGGGATCTCTTTTCAACGGATTTATTATCATACTGTACAATCATATATGTATATGAAAGTTTTTCGGAGTATTAGTTCTGTCAAGACATATGAACAAATAGCAAACATAATGTAATAATAAAGTTATAATACAAGATTACATAGTTTAAATAGTAACAAAAAAAACCATTGTGTGCAAATAAAAATCCTTCTAAAATTAATAAGTTAACAACGAATTATAATGTGAATGTAGTAAGACAATTAGAGCATTTTTGTTACCATTATTGAAAATAATAGAGGGGTTAAATTAAACGAAGAGATGTCAGATACATTTACGAACCAGTCAGTCAGCTACAACGTAGAACCAGGCACATAATGCATCGGTCCAAGTTGTCATATCGCATTTACGAATAAAATCATGCGGATATAAAAAATTACTACAGAGAGAGGAGATATTTTCAAGTGAGAAATATATAATAATCATAGTTCAAGGCCTTGCTAAGCATTAGATATACTTAATGTATACACACTTTTGGCTTCATCTCATGCATAGCAAGAGTTTTTACTGTTTTAAGGAACTAGTTGCGAATAAATCTAAATAGATTTGGACGAATTGTATAGATAACCTCAAGATCAATCGGTGGAGTGACTAGAGTCTATTAAATGTTCAAGAACGAGACTTCTAACTGCTTCCTTTTCACCCCTGCTGATTCACACTGGGACAGGTTACCGTATCCAAGTTAGAAACAAGTACTGACTACGACCTATGTATCTTGCTCCACAAGAGCATATGAATTAGTAGACACAAAGTATTGTAGGATCGAACAATCTTACAAAATAAAAACATATTTATTAATTAAGCACATGTTTAATGCAATCGACATTGAGTCGTACAATTTTTTTATAAATGGTAGTCATAACCCAAAGCATGTGTTATTAGACTCGAACAGATAGCCTATAAGTTGAGAAGTGTGTTCTCGAACCAATATGTCACTGACCCCTCTTAATATTCTCTAACGTAAGTCAATAATAATTACGAATATTCTCACTCTTGAAACTATTCACATTTTATGGCTAAAGAAATTATTTTCTACATTATAAACAATGATGTAACTAATCATTTTACAGATCTCAAATGGCTATTTGGTTACCACATGATCAACTACCAAAAAATGTTTTAAAGTAAGCGTTTTTACACTTAATATCTTTTTATTTCCCCTTTTCTAACTTATTTAATTTGTGTATACTGCTTATATACGAAAAGTGATATTATAGAATTTTCACTGTTGCCTGTAATCGGTTATTTCATTTTATAAATGATTTATTATAATACATACAGTTATTCTGTATTAAGACAAAACAGTTGTCCAATGCTTGTTGATTTCCAATAGTCGTCTATATAAGATCACTTCATGATGTAAACTATAGAAGTGTTTCGTTATGAAATATGTTAAGACTGTCAATTATTCTTCAATTCTCTTATGTATCTGTCTAATCATAGTGATCAATTGTATAATTGTAAAGCAAATTACGGAGCTATTCTACCTCAAGTTATAACTTGTGGTACAGTGTCTAGAAGAGCTGTTGAACCATTATGGTTAACTGCTAGCAATGCTGATGAAAATCGATTAGGAAGTGAAATCAAAGCTATGGTTCAATCACCTCCTGGTTATGTTTTTGTTGGGGCTGATGTTGATTCACAAGAAATGTGGATTGCTGCTTTAATTGGTGATGCAGGTGTTGGTTTCCAAGGTAATTATTATCCTTATTTATTCTGTTTTTATACTTCACTAGTATGATAATGCTTTTAGAATTATTTTTCTGTCCATTATAATAATGTTTTACCAATATAACAGTTATCGATGACAGTGTACTATAAATAATGTTATTCTGTTTTTGGAATGACATAAAAATGCCATACTACCCCGTCCTGGTAAAGTCTGGTAGTAGGATAAAGAAAAATGTAAAATGTCAACCTATGTTTAACTGGCTATCAATACGTAACACTAATCATGTTATGTTTTACCGTGTAATTTAGTTCACAAAATCCAACTTCATTTTTGTAATGATTGATCTATTTTTTATGAACAGATAATTTATATTTATAGTTTGCGAAATAAAACTCTTCGATGTGTTTATTTTACAAGATATAAGTCTAAATTATTTGAACACTCGTGTATTGTTTACTTATATTGATAATGGACTACTCTGTCTATTGGATTATTGATTCTGGATGATAGATTCCAATGCAATAGAGGTGAATAAAGTCGTCTACATTATTACTGATTCGGCTAATATTAGCTGGGATAACTGATTCATATAGTGTCCTTGGACGTAATACAAAAAAATTGACTGAAAATTATAAAAAAAATGTTACTAATTCTTCTATCATATTGTAACAATATTCTCTATTGTTAGTTGAATGAGCCGAACTAATACGAGATATTTTTCTTATTGGTTGTCATTTGGATCAAATAAATAATAACATTAGCACCGTTAGATGCCGGCTCAGCGGTCTAGTGGTTAAGTGCTCGCTTACGAGACCAGTAGGTCCTGGGTTCGAATCTCGCAGGGGGCGAGGTCGTGGATGCGCATTGTTGAGGTGTCCCATAATAGGACGAAACGGCCGTCCAGTGCTTTCAGGTTTTCTATGGTGGTCTAGCTTCAACTGACTCATGATCTTAATCATTGAAATTACTACAATCTCCACAAAACCCCTTCTGACAATATTAATTTTAGTGTTTATGGAATTTTCAATGAATGAAAACCCCCTACTTTGTATATTATCAGTGAAGGGATTTGTGGAAATTGTCTATTACAAACCAACCCAAGTTTTTTTAAATCACTGAAAAGCAGGAAATATTGGATAGTGTTTTCGTCTTATTGTAGGATTTCTCCGCAGTAATCATCCACAACCCTAAAACATATCAAACTGGGAACCTTCAGATCTTGCGACGAACGGTTAATCTTTAGACCGCTGAGCCGGTATTCAGTTAGTTACATTTCCCATTTCAACCAGTTGACGATACTACCTGGTCATCTTTCATTACCTGTTGCGGATAACTTGTCTCACATCCGACGTTGTTGAATTACACTAGTCTAGTGCTTCCTGGTTTTCGATGGTGGTCTAACTAAGATTCATTAATGATGGGTTTGTTTGGAAATGTTTTGCGGAATAAGGCAGTCAATATTCACTGGTCAAGGTTATGCTTTAAATAATTTGAAAAATGCATCTAAAGATCAATTGTTCAACTACTTACTTTTGTTCACTTGGTATTGTTTTTTTTTATTTATTTGAATCTTCCCATTGATGTTTAGAACTGAAACTGTTCAGTCTCTTATTGGCATATGTGCATACTGTGCGTATGCCTCGATATTGCCTTAATTTACAAGCATTATAAGCAAAGGTGGATAGTGGCAAGCAGTGGAATCCAGGACGCGCGTTTCGTCCTGTTTGGGACTCGTCAGCTAGATGTACCTGCATCTCAGAGTTGATGTTCACTCTGGGACTCGAACCCAGTACCGTCCGCTTCAAACGCCATCGCGTTATCCACTTAGCTACTGAGTCCTGATAGCCACTTGCTTGTGCAATGGAGTGAAGTTTAATTCACTTGATATTGTTTTTTTTATATATTTGAATCTTCCCAATGATGTTTAGAACTGAAATTGTTCAGTCTCTTATTACTTACTTTTGTATTATACTTATGTAAAAATATATCAATGGTTTTATTTATATGAAAATAAAATAAGAAGTCATAGCCCCATGGAAAGTCAACCAAAACGGAAGTGAGTCATTAATTCATCAATAACAATATGATTATCGTTGGGTAATATGGTATAATGGGTACACCTGCCGTATTAATCTCTGTTTCAGCTTGTATGTGTTGAGTTCATTTTATTCATATTTAAGTTAATTGTGATAAACTCTTAGTAAATAATATTATTCATGTACTGCTTATCTATTTTTTAGTCGTTATTATTTTTGACCTAAAGAGAATAGATCGTGGAAACAAATTTGTAAATAAACATTTTGATGGATATTTTTAAATTCCAGTTTTCGAAATATGATTCCATCAGACTTTTTTAAACTCATTATTATGATTTTGTACATGTTTATATGTTCGTTAATGTTCTTATCAGGCTCAACTCCATATGGTTGGATGACACTACAAGGCAATAAACTTGATGGAACTGATTTACATACAAAAATAGCTAAAGAAATGGGTATTAAACGAAGTGAATCGAAGGTGTTGAATTATTCTAGACTATATGGTTCAGGCATTGAATTTGCATCGCATTTATTAGCAAAATTTTGCAATATTAGTGTAAGTTGCTTTGATTCTTACCCTTTATACAGTGTTCTTTTCAGTCATTAATTTTAAAAATACTTTCAACCTTATCTGTATTCTGTTTCATTCCTTGTGACTATTAACTAGTATTTAGACTAGATCTTGGACTAGTTATTTTGTACATTTGCATTTAATTAATTACATACACAAGAGTAGCATATACCTAGGAAATATAAATCACTTATCCAAGATTGGAATCAGTGTATTCCCGGATTCATCCTTTGTGACAAGTCGTTTGTGTATCTGGCTGAGTAGGTGTATGAATACAGTTCTGTTCTTTTAAAATCTCGGGTCACATGTAGCTGGAAATATTCATGGCTCTGTGTTCGGTCATCATTGTCTTCGAACGATAGTCTACATCTGACAGTGATGTCTTAGAGATGTTTTATGATTTCCATCTCAATGGCATCCTTGTGGTTCATTATTTGTGGATTCTTGAAGTAAATGACAAAATAAAGAAGTGGTCAGCTTATGAAATTTATCCATGACGTAGAGAATAGATGTATAAGGCTGCTATATGTTCATACGCCACGACTCTTTGAATAGCGTTTTGAAGACTGCGGAACTCAGTGTGGCTCGATACGTTATTAGACATTGCTAGAAAAAGCATGTGGCAGGGATCTATTACATATTCCATAAATCAAGGTGAACCACCTTAACTAACAGAAATTTATCCTGGTTGTATTTTTGATTTAAAAATGTGTCTTTTATTAAATACTGATTTTGTCTATTTATTTACTGATCATATGGATATTTCCTTTTGTTATTATTTCACAATATCATCATTTCGTTTGTATGAGGAATTCTTTCAATGCTCAATCGCATAAGCACTTAAATGTTATCCGTGAGTAAATTGTATTTCAAGTTGACTATAGCTGTCATATTGCTACTCTCTTTTTTTACTTTCCAACCATTTTAGCCAGAACAAGCTAGTTTAAAAGCAAAGCAACTTTTTCAAATTACTAAAGGACGCCGAACTATTGTGGACTCTTCTTTGCCTTCCAGAGATGGTGCTTCATTATCAACGTCTAAATGGCAAGGTGGAAGTGAGTCAGCTGTATTCAATCAGTTGGAATCAATTGCTCGTAGTCCAGAGCCTCGTACACCATTTTTAAATGCACAACTAACTCGTGCATTGAATCCGAAACTTGTTAAAGATGATGTAAGTATTTGGAGATTATTTTAGTTTTCTTTAAATATTTTGTTTATCATGTTTTATCATAAAATATTTTTGTAGTAATAATAGTATGAAACTTTTTGTCGATTCCCGATGGTGACCTCTCTTCTCATATTTCAGTGTTCCATAAGCGACGTAATAATGACAAAATTGACTTTTAGAAATATGATCTTCATCCTTCTTGTCAAATCAGTAAAAAACTGTTGCCACACATATTTCGCTAATATATCATTACAATAAGTAATGTATATGTGTGTATCATGATCTTACTGAACATTACTAATCCAATTTAGTTAGAAAAAGACACAAAAATGAAATAAGATTGTGATTATTCCATTTGCCTGCTTCGGTTTGGGCACCCGGGCAGTATCACAGCCCTCACACAAATCAATTGAGATTTGTGTGGCGCATATGTATTTGGTGCCTCCCTGTACCTATACTTATGTGTTAAAATAAATAAATAAATTATTCCATTTGAGTTGCAAAGGTTAGCTTGCATGATAAATGACGTCAAATAATCAGTGGCTAGAATTAGCGGGCATTGAAATCAGTTACCAAGTTCAGGTTTGTGTGAGTCTAACTTTTATACGGAAGCCTAATCATACTACCTAGATACCCAATCTGAAGTAGTAGACAGTAGATGCCTTGTTTGAATCTGCCATTTCTAATTAGAAAACTGAATGATCTGATCATCTCAAACTTTTTTTCTCTTCAGAAATTACTGATTACCATATTCAAATCATTGTTTAGTATGAATTATCTTTTCGAATTTTAATTCTATACTTTTTGTTTGTGTTTTAGTTTTTACCAAGTCGTGTAAATTGGGTTGTACAAAGTTCTGCTGTTGATTATTTACATTGTATGCTTGTTTTAATGCGTTGGCTTATAAATAAATTTAAAATTCCTGCACGTTTATGTATTAGTATTCATGATGAAGTGCGATATATGTGTCCGAAATCACATATGTATCAAGTTGCATTAGCTTTGCAAGTCAGTTCAGCTATTATTATTATTATTATTATTATTATTATTATTATTATTATCGTTGTTTAGTTCACTTAGTAAATAATAGTGTATTATGTAAATAATTGTAAAACGCTTAGCGATTTTTAAGTTGATACAGATAGCCATGTTACATGTAAAGAACAGATATATGATTCTAAATGTTTCTGAAGTGTAATATAGTTTACAAATTATTTTTTTGAGAGTACACTCGTTACATGGATTAGAACAACGTAACGCATCAGTTGGAAACTATTTATTCTTTATAGGTGGACTATGACGTCCTGTTGATGTAGAAATAATGTATCCAAGGTCATTTTAAGTTACAATACAGAGTAATAATAGTTTTTTCTTAGTTCTCATTTTTGTTTTGTCTTAATTATTTTTGGTGACTAGATTTCCATATGTGTAGTTTCAAAGTGACATACTTACTGTACCGGGACAAATGGTTATTCTGCACCATAATAAAAGTCTGATGTCAAGTAATTGTCAGTGTCAACTGAATTATATTTTATTTCAGTAGTTTATGTACTTTTGATTAACAAAAATAATATGACTGAACTAGTTCATATCATGATAGGAACAGATTACTCTTGAAACATACAAGTTAATAAAAAAATATGGAATTGTTTTCAACCTTCCTCCTAGTACTTTATGGCCTACTGAGTCATAAGTGTATCAGGGGACAATAATTGATTCTATGAACTGCATGAATTACTAATTAGCCACAAATGTGCTACTTATTATGTTTATTTTTTAAGTAAACTCGAAATTTCATTCATACTACTGGTAATATTAAAATAAATTTCTGGAAACAATGGAAATAGCATGCTTAATTAGGATTTGTTCTAAGAAGTTATAAATTAAGATAAGATGACGTTTGTTTGATGACTTCTTTAATTTTCACCTCTTCTTAATTTGTTTGCTCATGTTACAAACTACTTTTTGCTCATAGCAATCTCACCATAAAAGTGTATACCACTTTTAGTCTCCAACACGTTTGTCATCTTTACTTATTTTTTTTTATTTCCCTTAACGAAATCCATCATTTCAATAGATTAGCAATCTACTGACAAGGACATTCTTCGCCTATCAATTAGGCATGCGCGATCTACCAGAAGTAAGTTTTTTCCTTAATACCGGCTTTTTGTTGAAATATCTTTTTCACTAATTGTTCAACTTTAAAATAATATTATGCTATTACTAAATAAATGATAATTGCAATGAGCATGAGAGAGATAGAATAAAAAGGAAGTCGCCACTAGCTGAACTAGAAACCTGTCGACAACTGTAGAGCAACATCTGGGATTAGTGGGTTTTCGAATAGTCAAGTGTTGAAAGCAAAGGTTATCAAGGCCTGTGTAGATAGGCCGTTCTCCCTGGGAGTTTCATATGCCAATACTCGTAGTCTAGGAAATAAATTTTTTGAACTAGGAGCATTAGTGAACAAATTAAAGCCACTCATTGTAGCTGTGACAGAGACTTGGTTAGTCCATGACTTAAACATTACTCCAGAATTATCCGGATACAAAGTTCTTCTTTGTTAGACTTGGTAATCACTCATGCCACTGAGGATATTACCAACCTAAATACTCTTCCATCGTTAGTGAATAGCGATCAAGCTGTTTTGTTATTCACGTTTAAAGCTAGTGATATGATATACGATCAAGTTAAGCCTCGCCCAAATATGTGGAGAGCTAGCATATCAGCCACTCAGGAGTGTGCTGCTAAAACAGGATGAATAGTAGATACTAGCTCATCAGTTGGAGAAGAATGGTCTATATTTAAAAGCAAGTATAGTTTAGTTACGTCCTCGTTTATACCATGCCTAGTACCATGTAGACCTAAGAATTGTCCACCGTGGGTAACTAAAGTCAAGAAACTCCATAGGTGCAGGAAAAAGCACTGGAATATGTTCATCTCTACCGGTCTAGAACAGTATAGAACCAGCTATTTTAAGACTAGGAATGCTTGTAAAGCGTTGATAAGTAACACTAGACGGTCACATGTAAAACAATTGGTTAGGGATTGTGACACTATCCCAAACGGTTATTTTTGTATATGAAGAATCTGTCTTTGGTGAGTTATATCAAAGCAGTTGTGATTGTTGTGTATGTATTCCTTTTGTTTTCAGCCTATGTATTAAACAAACATGATACACAGGTTGGCCATTCTTGTAATTTTCACCATCACACTGCTCTTAGTCTACTCTGTTCCGTTTTTTGTTTGTTTGTTTCGTTTTATAACACTATTTTTGTATGGGTGCCAGTAATATGGAGACAAGACAATGAGAATCGGCAAAATAGCTTTTGGTGTTTTACGCAGTCGTTTGAAATTCTTCGTAAAGATTCTTTTTGTTATGATTGTACGTGCCACGTAAATGAATGAGTTGTTGTCTCAATCTGCCTTTTTCGTAATAAACTTTGAAGGAAATCAATCAATTAGTATTTCACTGCATAATACGCTGGCTGATGAAGTACGGATGCTGACTAAGATAAATGATGATTTTCACTGATGACTTCCTTATATTTTCGTGCTATAACTCGGTTTGTTTGTTGCCACAGGGCATTTGCTAACAATGATTTTGTGGGTGATAACGAGTTTTCTATGAAAGTATTTACTTATTTTTGACAAGAACTCTGAAAGAAACTTCTTTTGTGAATATATTCACGTTCAATTTAATGAGATGATGTAGTGAATCCTTTTTAATATTGGGATTGGAAAATGGACAATATGTTTTGAAAAATGCATAAAGTTCTTGGAGTAAAGCGCACGAAGTTAACGTCTTATTACTTTTGTTGTGAGACACTTTTAGTTTATACAGACTCTGTTCACTGAATGGACGTGGCTTATCTATCTAAATGTCTCTCCCAGAATTTATGTATACTCTACTTTCACTGAATTCGTCTTATGGAATGAGAAAGTATTAATGATTTTTAATACAATAATCATTAAATATACTAACAGAAACTGAATATGTTACACCACTAATTTGCTCACACACAAACAGATGATATTGTTGTCAAAGGAGGAAGACTGATAGAATGAGTTCATCTTCTTCATATTTACTTATCTTGTCTCTTATACATTGTACCTAGAGTTAAACTGCGTTTCGTGATATATGCCTAGTAATGTAACGTATAATATATCTTTTTAATTGCGAAACCTAGTTTCGTAACTGTTTTTTTAATTTTGACTTAAGCAATAGATTTTACACAGCTTATTTACAATGTGAATGAATGAATTTGAAAAACAACTTGAAACACCACTAGTATTGTGAGCTGTTGTTTTTACTGATTGATTCACATTTCATCATCAACTCCTATATTGATAAAGATTTGTACCTGTAAATCATGATTGAAAAGATGAATCCAAAAATTTTTCTAACGATTAATAATAAAGTCAAATCATAAACAAGTCAACTTATGAATGAGCTAAAACCAGTCATTGGTGTCTCGCTTTGGTTTGCTCTGCATCCCAAATCATGTAATGTTTCACGGTTTTATGGTTTACCGAAAATCTATAAATCAGATATCCCTCTAAGACCAATAGTAGACTTTACCAACACACCAACATATGCGTTATCTAAATATCTAAGCAGCATATTAAGGCCACTACAGCTTAACTTACATAATATGATTAAAGGTACATATGACTTTAAATCAAAATTATCGGAATTAATTATCGAGAATGAGGTCATGGTAATCTTTGATGTCGTTTCTTTATACACCAGTATTCCTGCTTCGGTCTGGGCACCCGGGCAGTATCACAGCCTACACACAAAAGTGGCGCATATATATTTGGTGCCCCCTTGTACCAATATTTGTGTTTAAATAAATAAATAAAAAACACCAGTATTCCTATTGATAAATACTTAGAATTCATTAGTGGTTTACTGGAAAACGACAACACACTTTCTGAAAGATGTCCTTTGAGCATCAGTCTAATCATGAGATCCTTAAAACTCTGCTTAAATTCGACTCTATTAACTTTTAACGGGATGTTATTCAAACAAACTAACGGTGTAGCAATGGGATCCCCAGTGTCCTCGGTTGTAGCCAACCTTTTTATGGCACACATGGAATCAAATATCTTCGCCCATGACATGAAACCACAAATTTGGCTTAGATATGTAGATGATACATTTGTTTAATAAAAAAAGACTCATCTAAGATATTTTTCAAAACGGATAAATACACTTTCATCTCACATCAAATTCACGAATGAAAATGAACATGATAAGCTACCATTTTTAGATTGCTTAGTGAAAAGAAATCTAAATGGAATTCTAAATCTATCCATCTACCGAAAGCCGACACACTTTAATCGCTATATCGACTTCAATTCAGCACATCCTTTCAGTGCTAAGATCTCGTTAGCCTTAAATCTTTTTAGAAGAGCTAACAAGATCATCACAGAAGAGGGAAAACAAAAGAATGTAATTAGTATCTCACAATTTAATAATTTTCCTATGAATATTATCAGAAGTATATTAAAACAAGACGGTTTAGTGCGTAATAATAACTCGAATGAAATGCCATGGATTCGTACTGCACTTTTACCATACTGTCATGGCACAATAGAAGAACTCCAAAAAATCTTAAAATAACACAGAATTAAGGTGTATTACAAAACAACGAACACACTTCGAAATACTTTAGTTCGCTTAAAAGAAAAAATCCCTTTCATGTCTACACAGAACTGAGTCTACAAATTAGGTTATATCGATCGTAATCCCTTCTATATTGGAGAGTCATCTCGCGAAATCTTGACTCGAGCCAAAGAACATATTAGGTACACAAAGAAACCTAACAATCTCGTAGAACTGGACATATTTAAAATTAAATCAGCAATAGCAGTTCATGCCATTTTCAACGACCACCAAATTGATTTCAAAAATACAAAAATATTGCGAAAAGGCTTTTCCAATTACAAAGAAAGGAGAGTAGTTGAAGCGTTCCATATAATGCGTAATCCTACTTCTCTCAATAGAAAAGGTTTTACCATACATCCTACTTGATCTATCTATCCTAGCCACCTAGTCTGATCTTATTTACAATCCACACTATCATCTTACAAATTAAACTCTATCCTTTCTCACCATAAATGCCACACAACTTTCCATCCTTAAACAGTACACACATACTACACACAAATTTACATGCATCTCACTTATGAATCACCTTGACCGAAATGATATAACATTAACTTGTTCAAGCCTGTTTTTTTGATTGATCACATATTATTCGTTTTGTTACGTTGTATTATTTAAACTTGGATTAATTTCAATTTGGTTCTTTATTCTCTGAAGAAGTGACTTACACTAAGTCACGAAATGTCAGAAAATCTAATTTTTTACTCATTTGGATATTACAAAAATATTATTTATTTATAACAATCTACCCAATGCTCAATTTATTCGAAATTATCAAATCAAACCTTGGTAATGATACCTATGATTGAAATTTGTCTGATCCTTTAAATTTTAATTGTTTTTGAGTATCTCATTTGTTGAACTAATGTAATCATCGTTGTTCTCTATAGATAGGCGTTTTATCATTATCTTGCTATTGTGAATGTGTAAAATATTCTCTACACTTTTGATTTCTAGTGGTTACTAATTTTTTAGAAATTTTAGTATATGAGTTTAATCATAATTTAGTTTTTCTTTCTTTCAGTGTTTAATTATTTTCAATTAGATCTAATTGAAAACAATTGTTCGCTTATATGTGTTGTTCTAATTTTCACAAGGGGAAGCTTTAATATTTTAATTATTTTTACTAATACTCTCTTTAATTTTTTTTTTCTTATCGGTTGTTTTCTATCAGTCAGTAGCATTTTTCAGTTCAGTTGAAATTGATACCTGCATTCGTAAAGAGGCCAAAGATGATTGTGTTACTCCATCAAATTCCGATGGTTTGCGGAACGGTTATGGAGTATCTCCGGGTGAGTCGTTAACAATGCAAGATATTCTTGACAGAACTGGAGGATCTATGAAGTTGTGATATAAAATTATATTTTGAACTGTCAGATTACTTTTTATCCACTTTTGTATATTTTATAGCGCCTGTTTGCAAATACTATCTTTGATTCAAAGGATTGAAGGTTTTTTATATATCCAATTCAGTCTTATCGGTTAGAGCTAATATGTACAGTATTCACACTTTTCGGAATGATTTGTTACAATACATACGCATTCGTTTCAAAAATCTATGCGAGTAAGTGTTGAAAAAGTAGACCATATGTAAGCGGAGTTTTTATAAGGCAGGTAATAAATTCAAGTAATAGCAAATGATAACCCTTCCTATGTGAGGTGGATCTTCCTCAAGAAATAATGCATGATTACTGTTCTAACGTCCCTTAGGGTAATAGGTTTATTCTTGTTCTACTGCAGACCCTATGTATTTCAACAATACAATCTGCTATTGACAGGTTCATGGATAAATCGCGTATCACTGATATTTTATAATATAGTTTGTCTCCATACAATGTCCTAAAAATTAGCCACAAATTTCGTTAGATCAAACCCGAGTTATGACAACCAATCTCGAATACTGGTTGTAAACCGCTTTTCTAATCCTTACGGCCGATGCTAGGCAGTCAGCGCAAATGTACTTACCTTCTACTCCTTGTAACTCTAGCATGTCTGGCTTGATTATAGTCGTGGCTCAGCGTGAAGTAAAGTTCACGTGAAAGTTTTCTGATGTGGCATCAAACGGGTTAGCGGTATGATTGTACTTCCTTGTTTTTTCCTTGAGTTATATTCTCACTATAAAAATCTCAACTAATCTCTGTCATGACCAGAGACTGTCACTCAGAAGACATGCCCTCTTTATCCGCTGCTGCTACCACTATATAGTGCTGGCACCTTAGCAGAGCGCCCAACAGTGAGGTTGTACTGTTTAGTCTATTTAAGAGCACAAGGCAGTAAAACAATCTAGAAACTCCCAAGTTGCTTGATATTTCGAATTGGCCATTGAGGTAAGTACGACCTGGATATTTTGTTGATGATCTCCATGTGTCCCTCTGTAACTTCTCTGCATTTGGCCCACGTTTTAGAGTGCTACTTTAATCTATTTAGCCTATCAGGGCGCATAATCCCTATCACGATTGTATCGCAAATGTTTCTTCTCGATTTTCTTAGGAAAGCTATTGGAAGGATGACCGTTGAGAAAGGTGCATGACTGCCACAGACCTAACTACCTTAATATCTAGATTAATATAATTGAATTCCTCACCAAGTATGTATCTTAGCGTTCCTTCTAAATACCCTCTGGACCTTGTTTTAGTGCAAAAAACTCTTTGTGTTGTGAACATTGTATCTCACTAATCAGCAACAGTGTTTTTGTAGTGTATAAATCCGATATTTTCCACTACTTTTAGAAACCACGTAAACGACACGTTCGGTAATTAACTTGGTTTCCTCGTCATATATGTATGTAATTCCAACAGGTGGCGTGTTAGCGAGTTCATTCAAGTTCTGAATCGGAATCTCTCTCAGTCTCAACTAAAGGTTGTGTATGTCGTTGGAGCTTTTAAAAATGAATCATGTAACAGCAATTTCATGCCTTTCATTCTCAGTGTATTAAACAATAAGTTATATCCTCTTCCTTTAGTTAACAACTGAGATGACAAACTAATATTAATCTAAGCTACATCTGGGTAGTCGCCTAACGAAGCATATATTTTTAAAAATGAATGTTGTCCATGAACTGCAATTGGAATTACGGGCAAGTGAACCTTTCCACGCTATACGCATAGCAACACGGTTTACTAAAACTTAGTATACATCGGATGATTCGCATAATAAAGGCTAGGTCCATTCAGGAATTAATATTTTTCTTGAGAAAGATTATAATATTAGATTAGATAATACGAATAATAACATTAGATTTAGTGAATATAATAAGATGATTAAAATGTTTTTGTTACAGTAATTAAAAGTCATAGTGGTGTAAAAATAAAAAGGTGATATGGTGAGTATTTATGAATAAAATAATGAGAATATAAGACATAAGTGAAGGTTAATGCAGTAATAAAAATAATAATAGTTAATGCCAATGTAACGATAACAATAAGACGTACCTTTGTACTCATAATTCTAGTTTGAGCTCATAGATTGTAAGAGCTCCTGCCATTTTTAGGAGTTGGATACGGAGAAATCTGGGTAGATTTGAACGAATCAAATAAACAAACTTAAAATCAAACTGTGGATCTGTAGAATGGTTACAGTCGACTAGGTGTTCAAGTATACAATTCCTAACTGCTTTCCTTTCACCCTTATAGAACCAAGATGAGATATGTTCCCGTATCCGAGTTGAATGCAAGCGCTGGCTACGGCCAATGTACCTTGCTCCACAAGAGCAGGTGAACTGCTAGATGCACATAGAGGCTACCAGACGCGGAAGCTTATCTTTTATGAATACAGAAAATAAGTTTCTGGTAGCCGCATTAAATGTTCTTCTAATCGTTGTTGTTAGACGAGTTTTGATCACGTCTGATGTTCGATCACCTTTAAATTCCAGACTTGTAGAGAGGTTTTTCTTTGGAACGGAAAACTAGGTTTCCTGTCGCAACTACTTCTATTCATATTATTCTCTATGGACCGTTCTGGGTAAGCATTTTCCGTCAAGGTTTTCCTGAGGAATGCGAGTTCTTCAGTGCACTCCCTACTGCATATCCGATGTACTCGATGACATCACGAGTGGACGAGTTTTCTCTTCCTACTTAAAGGAACCCAGCTATAGAAGTTGGTTAGCTGGCCATTCCGTGTTTGTTTTCTAAAGATGGATCTTTTAAAGGAACCATTACTCCCTCTCATCAGACGCACATCGAGAAAAGAGATTGATTGGTCTCGCTCATTCTCTAACGTGAAGTTTATGGAAGGATGGCATGAGTTAAAAGTGTGTAAAATATCATCTAAAGCAATATTATTGTCACAAACGACAAATGTGTCGTCCATGTATCTCACATATAGGTGAAATCGATTGATCATTGTACGGAGTTGGTCGTTTTCTTTTTTTGTCATGAAACAGTCTGCTAAAATCGGACCCAATGGAGACCCCGTTGCGATCCCATTCCTTTGTCTATATATTTTATTATTGAAACTGAATTGGACACTAAAAGTACAGCGTAACAATAGTTCTTTCAAGTGTTCAGTCGACAAACCTAGATCTATGTTGTTAGAGTCTATATACTCACATATTTAATATCGTTTCGGTTAAAGGTACGCTAGTAAACAAAGAGTTATCGTCAAGCGACAATATGTGTTTTCCGGAAGTATTAATGTTCTTAATACGATCAATAAATCGAAAAGTATCATGAATAGAATAGTTAGGTACTTGCCTTCTAACCGGTTCCAATTTTTCCGCTAACCACTTGGCGATTCGCTGGTATGGTGAACTCGACATGTCCAAAATAGGTCGTAACAGTAAACCCGGCTTATGTACTTTCGGTAATCCATATAAGCGAGGGATGATTGAACCCATGGGACGTATGTGATTATATAGATCTTGGGTTATTATCCCCTTATTCTTAAGATTTTTAACAACATCTGTTAGCTGTTTCTCGATTTGCAATGTTTTATCGACTTCTCCTTTAGGTTTGGAGAATTTAGTACCATCCTCTAGAATTAACTTCATTTTATCCATATATTCTTGGCGGTCGATTAGTACTACACCAGCTCTTTTGTCAGGTTTACTTAGAATCAAATCCTTATTTCTTTTCAGGAGCATTAGCTGATTCAAATGGTTCTTAGTTAATAAGTTATTCTTACTACATTGAATATTAACGTATCCATGACTACAGTCCAGTAATATGGATTTAAAATGTTGAAGATCTTGTGGGGATGTCGGCACAAGATCATGAGACGTACGTGATTTTTATACAGGTAGATCAGACTACATTACACCATAAAATGATAAATCACAGTTATGCAACATCGAGCCAAGAATGGCTGTGAGCATGGGAGACTGCAATTGATGAATTGGGAATAACTTGAAGACATTAAATCGTATAATAGTAGTCAGTTGGTCAAATGAAGGCCTATAATATAAGAAATAAATATGTGTAATAACAGTCCATAAATAATTACCGAAAGTTATTTACTATTCGCACATAACACAATGTATTCATCTCCCCATAACGAACTGACCTTTATCAACTTCTGCTACAATTAGTGAAGTAAACTGTTAGATATTAATCCCAAACAAGAAATCAAATCTAAGTCATGTCCCATTTTCGAGGATGTCATAGTATTCTTATGTATGTTAAACGAGTTTTTCATATCTTTTCAGATTCTTTTGGTTTAATGATTTTTTTCATAGTTTTAAGTACATTTCTTGCAATCGTGTGGGACCTTTCAAACCTCTAACTATGAGTTGTTATAGTTTTCATGAGGCAAAAGCGTTCTGCAACACTTAGTAGAGCTTGTCGATGCTCTTGTTTATTGTCCAGGCAAGTACATCAATTTCATTTCATTACTGAACGTCTTTTGTTATGAGCCGGTCTGGGATTTCCACTAAATTATTTTAAAGAGCACTCGTAGAGCCTAAAGTGTACTTTGCTAAGCTTCATATTGAATTTCGGTCTTCAAGTCACAATTCTCAAGCTAAACGTAGGATGCATCAACGTAAACATACGTCCTAGTCTGCTCGCAGACCCTGTCATCTTGTAAATAACCAGTTAATGCTGCACGCAAACACAAATAGAGGTGATGATTCGCAGTTTAAATACTAGAATCTCAGAGTCTGTCGGAAGTAAGATACCATGTACATCCAATATTAACACTAAAATAATTTTATTTTCAGACTCTTCTTATATGTGTCTCGAGAATTAAAATTCAAAAACGGTTATGAAACTAGGTTTCGCAATTAAAAAGATATATTATACGTTACATTACTAGGTATATATCACGAAACGCAGTTTAACTCTAGGTACAATGTATAAGAGACAAGATAAGTAAATATGAAGAAGATGAACTCATTCTATCAGTCTTCCTCCTTTGACAACAATATCATCTGTTTGTGTGTGAGCAAATTAGTGGTGTAACATATTCAGTTTCTGTTAGTATATTTAATGATTATTGTATTAAAAATCATTAATACTTTCTCATTCCATAAGACGAATTCAGTGAAAGTAGAGTATACATAAATTCTGGGAGAGACATTTAGATAGATAAGCCACGTCCATTCAGTGAACAGAGTCTGTATAAACTAAAAGTGTCTCACAACAAAAGTAATAAGACGTTAACTTCGTGCGCTTTACTCCAAGAACTTTATGCATTTTTCAAAACATATTGTCCATTTTCCAATCCCAATATTAAAAAGGATTCACTACATCATCTCATTAAATTGAACGTGAATATATTCACAAAAGAAGTTTCTTTCAGAGTTCTTGTCAAAAATAATTAAATTGTGATCAGTCTTGCAAGCTGAACGCTATACACGATTACTAATCTATTCTTGAAACCCTCAAGCCATAAGACCTCTTCTTCGAGTCTACTTGCAGCATGATAACTGGTTTACTGCGGCGTTGGGACTTTCTTGATATCCAGCGTCTATGAATATCTGTTGGGGTTCTTGTCATTGGAGTATCTATAATTATATCTAGTGGAAACCTCCTTTGACTATCTACCGTGTCTAGTGTCCTTTTCTCTCCGTGTATTATTTTAACTTCAACCTTTCTATCCAATCAAGCCTCAGTAAGTCGAGTGATGGACGGTCTGTCAGAAATATTACGCTCTTCTCCGTAAACTCTTTGATTGTGACTTCACAATGAATTTCAAACGGACAAAACCTTTTGAAATGCCAACCGCCAAATAACCAGCATGAGGATGATGGTTTTTTGTTGTGATTACGATCATTCTGAGTGCTGGAACCTCGTGAGACTTTTCTCTTGACTGCATTGACTTGAAGGAACCGGATACCGTTCTCTTCCATCGAGGTATCATGCTTTAAATTCACTAACCTTTGATATTCGGTAGCTACTTCTTCCAGGGTCATGTTGGGGCAATGTTCGAGCTTGCTTAGGATTCGTGTTCGGATGTCAGCATCCTCGGGTGAATGCAGGCTACAGACAAATACTAGACATTTAAACTGGTCTTCGGTCATGGAAGACAGCTTAAACCTCTCACATTCTCGATTCACATTTCCTGCATGTTTCACCCAGTCATCTCCAGGTTCTTTCGTTATCTTCAAGCATTGATAACGGATCCACCAGAAGCAGGGTTTTGTTGGGACAGGCACAATTTCTACATCAGAGCTTCCATGATTCTGATTTGGGACTGTTCAAATCTCTCTTCTTGACGCTCCATATAAGCTTCTGGCTGCTCCAAAGAAATATTCATTGTAGCTTTCCTGTCGCCACTTATAAGTAATAAGTCATCCCAACCGCTTGCAACGCCTCAAAAGACACCTTTGGTTGGGACACAAACGAACCGGCAACAAGGGAGCATACAGGCAACTCAAACTAATGAGTAACATATGCACAAACAAAATAAGAGAAGGCAGAGCACAGTACAATATGAAGCTCATCGATAAATTTGTCTGTAATTCGAAAAGCTTATTCCGTCGTGCAGCCTCTCTTCGACAAGCCAAAACTGGAGTTTTCCAAAGCTAGGTTCTAGTGGCCTGACCAATAACGACGATGACGCTGCTAACCTGCTGGCTGAACAATACTTTCGGATATTTCAACAGACCCACATTAACCATATTGATGAAAGCTTCATCTTCAACTGCACGGGACTTTCCGAAATAAATCTGAGCACTGACTTAGTGTACTGAATAATGCCGTTCTACTAACTCTGAAGCTCATTTTGGGCCAGTTGACAGAAGAACTATCCACATAGTCTTCGATAGTTTTATTCGTCCCCATTACGGGAACATAGTATTTCCTCCCCCACTCCAAAAGGATAAGAACACTCTGGAGCGTATTCAACGGCGAGCCATGAAATCAGTTCGGGGACTCAAATTTAAACCTTATGAATAGCGCCTCTAATCACTGAATCTTTACCGAGTGGAGTACAGGCGTCTTAGAGGTGACCTGATGGTTTACAGCATCAATAATACGTCTGAACATCCCTTTAAACACCTACTTCAATTCAGCTTCAACACAAACCCAAAAGGTAACATTCAGAAACTAAAGACACAACACAGCAGGACGGGTTGTAAGCACAACTTCTACTCCTTAAGAGTTGTCAAATGCTGGAATTCTCTACCGGGTGAGCTAGTCCAAGCGACTTCCCAGGAGTCCTTTAAGAGACAACTTGATCTATTCTTAAGAACTAAGGATATTATCTTACTATGATTTACCAATTTTTTTCCCTCTTTTATCATTAATATACCTGGGTATTGGCAATCCACTGTCTTCAGTCTTCAGTCTTCAGTAATAAGGATGGTAGGTTAGTGAACCTGTGTTAATCCTAACAGATTGCGTTCCAGTGAAGGTCCAGTTTCTCTTTGAAAATATTCACTGATGGGGCTGATACCACTTTTTCGGGCAAAGCGTTCCAATCATTGACTACTCAATGAGAAAAACGAAACCCCACCTTGAGTTTATTAGATCGTGGTTTATGAACCTTCTTGCTATGACCTCGGAGATTATTAGTGCTGGAGGGAGCAAAAAGATAAGACATATTAACACCTAAATCATGATTAAAGATACGAAATGCCAGTATAAGATCACCTCAAGTCCTACGATACGACAAGGGGAAAAGATTTAGGCGTTTTAAACGCTCATCGTAAGGGAGTTTAGAAAGACCCTTCACTAATTTCGTTCCCACACGCTGGACACGCTCAAGTGAGTTAGTATCCTTTATCAGACATGGGCTAGCTGCTTGAATACAGTACTCTAAATGTGGTCTTACATAGGTGGGATATAAAATTCGAAACATTTCCTCGTCAAAAGGATTTGGACGCTCGGCGAAGTGACCACAACGCACGAAAAGCTTTGACAGCGGCTGCGTTGCAATGTGTAGTTGTTTTTAGGTCATGACTTAGTATTACTTGTAAGTCTTTATGTTCTTGAATGCATGGAAGAGGTTTACCATCAATAGTATAATGGTAATTATTGCCGTGACCGATGTGCATTAGCACACTTCCTAGAATTGATTTTTAAACCCCAATCTCGAGCCCATCTAACTAAATCGTCTAAGTCAGCTTGAAGATCCAGATGATCAGCCTCAATTTTTATTGTTCTCCAGATTTTTACGTCATCCGCAAATAATAATGTCGACGACCTAAGCAACAGCGGTAACTCATTTACGTAGAGATGGAAGAGCAGAGGGCCTAATGTGGTGCCTTGGGGTACACCACTTTTGAGCGGCTTCCAACCGGATAGCGTCCCATTGACCCTCACTCTCTGTCTGCGGTCACGTAAGAAGTTTCCTATCCACTCCTGTACAGTACCTATTATTCCGAAGCTTGTGAGCTTCTGCATAAGACTTGAGTGTGAAACCTTGTCAAATGCTTTGCTAAAATCTATGAATATAACATCGACAGACAGACCTTTATCTAAGGCTGCTGTCCAATCCTCTCTCGCAATAAGTAAATTAGTCAAGCATGAACGCTTATCACGAAATCCATGTTGCTCAGGAGCTAACAGATTGTGTGAATCTATGTGGCTTAGCAACCTAACCCGAATTATCTTTTCAAGTAACTTAACGACAATGCTAGTCAGACTGACAGGTCGGTAGTTAGATACGATGTGTCTCTGACCATCCTTAAATATAGGACTGACAATAGCATCTTTCCAATCCCTAGGTAGTTGAGCGAGTGAAAAGGACATGTTGAAGAGTGTCGCGAGCAGTTTTGAAATAATGTCCGCAAGAGATGACAGCAGTCGCGGATGTAACCCGTCAGGACCCGGTATCTTACAAGGTTTGAGGTTAATTAATAACGGAAGGACAGTTTCTTCAGTCACCTGTACAGATTCAATGGCTGGTATCTCGGTGTGATTAGGACAAGTATCTGTTACAATAGACGTAGAGTAGACTTCGCTAAAGTAGTTTGAAAATGTCTCAGCTTTGGCTCGATCTGACTCAGTCAGTAAATCTGAATTATCGTGTAACAATAATGGGGGAATACTATCACTACGTTTTATTTGCCGTTTAACATACGAAAACAATCGTTTTGGACAAGTACGGCTATCATATACCAACTGTCGTTCGTAAGTAGTACGGGATTTAGCTATTGTTTTCTTACAAATATTCCGGAGTTTTTGGTACTCATGCTTAAAAGATGCATGACCTGTCAACAAGAATAAGTCCCAGAAGTGTTTCCTACGCTTTAACAGCTTACGGGTTTCCTTATTAATCCATGGAGGGCAATGCGATAGCTTACGTGCTGACCATGGGATAAACGGCGACGTTACGAACTCGAATGTAGCCTTAAACTTAATCCATTCGTCTTCGATCGATCCATCTGCGTCAACCGACCAATCAGTAGAGATCGCACAGTCTCTGATTGCCGGAATATTAGCCCGCCAGATATTAGGACGGGGTGGAGCAGATAAAAATCGCATACCATGTGTCCCAAACTTAAAGTGAAGTACAAAGTGATCACTGTTCACTAGTGGAGGAAGGTGCTGAATATCAAAGACGTTGAGCGGAAGCTCCTCCTATTCCGTCCACAACCGTATGAACCATTATGTTGACGGGTTCCTATTTCAGCTAGTGTCGACTTTTTATTGTATCGTCAAGAAATACATGAGGTCTTACTCAAACTTCCGTATTTTTGTGACTACGAACGCTACCTAACAGATCACTGTGTAGCGGTAAATAATTCCCCAAAATCAAATAGCTCTGTAAGTTTTCGACATTGGATGCTGACCATAGTTTTAGTGGACTCATCTAACGGAAGGCGCTCGGTCAAGCATCCGCACCATATCACCTGTGGGAACGCCGTGCTCAACATCTGCCTCAATCGCTAGCCAGATTAGTGCAAACGATCCTCGATATATTGATAGCTTATCAAATATATCCTCGATCTCCTCGCTTCTGTCTTTTGATTTTACTTGGTGGGTGCGCTTCGTATTAGAAGGTGTGACTGGTTAAAGCGTTGTCAAACTCTGAATACCTGTGGCATCTTCATTGGTGAGCCCGACGTGATCTGGTACACCATATTGTAAACTGTGAGTCTGTTCCTTTTTGTGATTTCATATATCATTGTCTTATTTTAATTTCTTTTTTTTTACATTGTGATATTTTTTTCCGTGTTTTTGGGTTCATATATATATTTGCCACTCGTTCACCTTTCGTACTTGGTATATTACTATGACTGAACAGACACCTAAAGTATTCAAGTTAAAGACTGTGTCCCCACCCTCTTTCCAACTTATGCCTTTCTGGCCAAACAACATCGAAGCCTGGTTTTGTTATGCAGGAGCCGACTTCTACGAGCACGGTGTGAACGATGTGCGTGCACAATTCCTCGCAGTAGTCAAGGCACTACCGCGCGAATTCAACAGGTACGTAACACCTAGTATGTTTACTAGTGATGTTGCTGATCCATACCAAACACTGAAACAGGCCATCCTTAAACGCGGAGATCTAACCGATCGACAAAGGTTAGACCAACTCCTTAACAACATCGACCTGCAACACGGTTCTGCCACAGACATGTTGCAAAGAATGCGAGAAGTCATTGGCCAAAGAACCTTCGATGACGGCCTATTCAAGCAACTTTTCTTATCCAAACTTCCTCAACAGGTGCAAGCTGTTTTGGTCTCGTTCCAAAACAACGCCGTAGACGAACTAGCGGCATCTGCCGATCGCATTCTCGAGATCACTAGGTCTCCTAACGCCGAGGTTTTTTCAGTCAAAGAAAAGCCTCAAACGACCCAGAATGACATAACACAGTTGTGTCATACACTTACGCGCTATCTCAAACTCGGTAACGACCGCAAACGATCACTTACTCCGCGGAGAAGCACATCACGTAGGCGATCCGTATCTAGAACTCGAGAGACAGATAATCCTGATTGGTGCTGGTACCATAACCAGTACGGAAAGTCCGCCAGAAATTGCAGAAAACCCTGCGATTTCCCCAATGCGAAATCCGTCGACGCGAAGAACGCTTCGGGAAACTTCCAAGCCGGCACGCGTTAACGGCGACCGTAGCCGGCGAACATAGCCGTCTTTTATATGTCACTGATGTGATAACGAGAGTTCGCTACCTCGTAGATACTGGCGCAGAGGTTAGCGTTCTCCCGGCGAATTCCAACGACAGGCTACACGAGCCTGTTTTAAATCTACAGGCGGCAGACGGAAAGCCTATCGCTACTTATGGCCAAAGGTATGTTTATCTTAACGTGGGTTTACGCAAACCCATTCACTGGATTTTTGTTGTTGCAGATGTTTCTATGCCAATCATTGGTATGGACCTTCTACAACACCACAACTTAATTATCGATACGCGCAAACGGAGGTTAGTTGACGGAAACACTAATTTATCTGTTTGCCTGACTTCTTTTTCTGGTTGCAGGTTATCCCCAGTCACTATTAAGCACACTATAGACCCCTTCTACCAACCACTACTCGATAAATATTCTGGCATTTACCAATCGCAACCGAAATTGCCGTGTGTAACCAGCAATGTTACACATCACATCACGACTACAGGACCACCTGTATTCTCGAAAGCACGCCGACTGGCCCCCGAAAAGTTAAGGTTGGCGAAAAACGAATTCGACCATATGATAAACTTAGGGATCATACGACCGTCAAATAGCCCATGGGCATCTCCGTTGCACATGGTCCCTAAAAAGGACAGCAACGATTGGCGTCCAACTGGTGACTATCGGAGATTGAATGCAAACACCATTCCCGATCGTTACCCGTTGCCATACATTCACGATTTGACAGCTACCTTGAAAGGTGCAACTGTCTTTTCAAAAATTGACTTGGTAAAAGCTTATAACCAAATTCCTATGGCCACTGAAGACATTCCAAAAACCGCTATTATAACGCCCTTCGGACTCTATGAATTTTTGCGAATGCCTTTCGGTCTGAGAAACGCGGCACAGACTTTCCAAAGGTTCATAGATGACGTTTTTCGAGGTCTCAACTTCGTACATGCATACGTTGATGACTGTCTAATAGCAAGTCCGGACAGAGAATCACATCTCCAGCATCTGGACATTGTTTTCGACCGACTACAAAAGCATGGCATTACCGTTAACATTCAGAAATGCCAAATCGGAACCGAATCCTTAGACTTCTTAGGACACACTATAGATGCGCATGGCATTCGACCCCTTAGAACGAAAGTAGCGGCCATTCTGGATTACCCAGAACCGACCACCATCAAGCAATTGCGCACGTTTAACGGTCTGGTAAGTTTTTATAGACGATTCATACCGAAATGCGCGTTACTTATGAAACCCCTTACTGACCAACTTCGTGGAAATGCGAAATCCATTAATCTAGATGACACTACCCGAAAAGCATTCTCCACGGTTAAGGAACATATCGCCCGAGCAGCAATGCTTGCTCATCAGGACCCTAAAGCGCCCATTAGCATCTCAGTAGACGCATCCGACTCAGCAATCGGAGCAGTCTTACAACAATGGGTTAACCACTCCTGGCAACCTTTGGCATTTTTCTCTAGACGGTTGCTAGACACTGAATCGAGGTACAGCACATTCGGTAGGGAACTCCTAGCTATGTATTGTGCTGTCCGGCATTTTCAACACTATATCGAAGGCCGTGAATTTATCATTTTTACCGACCATAAACCACTTACGTTCTCCTTAAGCTCTTCTTCGAACAAGTACTCACCACGTGAGTCTCGACAACTGGACTACATTTCGCAGTTTACTTCAGATATTCGACACATTTCTGGAGCAAACAATGTAGTCGCAGACGCCTTGTCTCGTATAAATTCCTTGAACAGTTCCCAAGGAATCGACCTTTTAAAACTCGCCCAACTTCAGAAAGAAGACAGTGATCTTCAGCACGAGTTGGCCTCAACAACACTTAAACTGCGCATTAAACAGATGGGAACAGGTAAGGAAACCTTACTTTGTGACACATCTACAGGTAGGGATTGCCCAATCGTGCCGAAACAATATCGACGCAACGTTTTCGATACGTTGCACAGACTTTCTCATCCAGGTGTTCGTGCAACCATCAAGCTTATAGCAGAACGGTTTTGCTGGCCTGGTATGAATAAAGATGTGAGGGAGTGGGCACGTTCCTGTGTAAGCTGCCAGAAATCTAAGGTTATTAGGCATAACAAATGTCCCTTAGGCTCGTTTAAAACTCCCGATGCTCGCTTCGACCATGTTCATTTGGATTTGGTAGGACCTTTACCAGATTCAAATGGATATTCTTATCTTTTAACATGCGTAGACCGTTTTACTCGATGGCCAGAAGCAGTACCCATCAGAGATATTACTGCTGAAACAGTGGCTCGCGCCTTCGTCGAGAGGTGGGTAGCAAACTTCGGCTGCCCAACAACCATTACTACAGACCGTGGACGTCAGTTTGAATCTGAACTGTTCCGTTGTCTTACCATGAAACTAGGAATCACTCGCTTCCGAACGACGGCCTACCACCCACAAGCAAACGGGTTAGTAGAACGTTTTCACCGACAACTAAAAGCGTCACTATCAGCCTCAAACATTTCTCAGTGGACTGACGCTCTTCCACTAGTCTTACTAGGCATACGCAATGCAGTGAAATCTGACATTGGATGCACTGCATCTCAACTCGTTTATGGTACGACCCTTCGACTTCCAGGAGAGTTCGTGGATCCTTCATCCTCTTCGATGGACATGGATCTAACCTCCTACGCGAACAGGCTTACAAACACAATGCGTTCAGTTAAACCTGTTTCCACTCGACCACAATCAACTGATGTTTTCGTTCAACCTGACTTACTACATAGTACACACGTTTTCGTGCGTCGAGACTCGCATCGACGACCTCTCGAATCAACATATGAAGGACCTCTCAAAGTTCTTCAACGCGAATCTAAGTACTATATAATAGATAAGAACGGAACCAACGAAAGCATCAGCATCGATCGCCTCAAAGCAGCGTATTTAGAAGGAAATCCTATTCACGTCGATTTTCCTTCAATACAATCGCACGACACAACTCCTGCGCTTATAATGCCTCAATCGACAGCAGACACACACGTTGATACTGCGACGGTATCCGAAAATAAACTCAAAACAACGCGTTCTGGAAGAAGAGTAAGATTTCCAGAACACTTGAACGATTACTGCACGTAAGATACAAGTTAACATTTTACATCCTCTCGAATTTCCCTTTGTACTACATATAATTTTTTTTTAAAAAAAACCTGAATTTAATATGCTTATATATTATTTTTTTTTATTTCAAAAAAAAAACAAAAAAAAACAACGATATTATAAAAATCTTATTTTACGCTACTACGTGAGCATGAGTTTGTTTTCCTTTTTCTTCGCTTGTTTTGTGTTTTCACGCGCGTACGAGTGTATTCCGACATGCACTTACATATTTTTCTTTTCTTTTCCAGGACGACTGGAAAAGAACGATGAAGTTGCGAAAAACGAAAATCTGCATTGTACCTTTTTTTTACTATATTGTACATCATGGTCCATTATAGTAAGGAAAGACGACCAGACGCTGCTAAACCTAGCAAGCTATCAGAAGAGTGTTTACCAACGAAAATCTCGTTGGGTTTAAACTTCTGGCTGGCCACGTCTTAGGGTCATCACTACCCCACTAGGGGGGGAGTGATCTGTAGCGGTAAATAATTCCCCAAAATCAAATAGCTCTGTAAGTTTTCGACATTGGATGCTGACCATAGTTTTAGTGGACTCATCTAACGGAAGGCGCTCGGTCAAGCATCCGCACCATATCACCTGTGGGAACGCCGTGCTCAACATCTGCCTCAATCGCTAGCCAGATTAGTGCAAACGATCCTCGATATATTGATAGCTTATCAAATATATCCTCGATCTCCTCGCTTCTGTCTTTTGATTTTACTTGGTGGGTGCGCTTCGTATTAGAAGGTGTGACTGGTTAAAGCGTTGTCAAACTCTGAATACCTGTGGCATCTTCAACTGACTCTAGGATTACCTTAAGGTATTTCTATGGTCGGGATTGTGGTGGACCGAACAATGTATGAACTCAAAAACAGAAATAGATTTATCGCGTACAAGCGTTAATGCCATGATATCATGATATTATTTGCAAAATAAGTTTGTCATTCCTATCTCCACAGGGTTCAACACTGTCGCCGGTCCTCTTACCTATTCTTACTCATTCTTAGACTAGCTTAATTAAATAAACAGACCATTCCTTTCAAAGGAACTGCAGACCTGAAGCTGTACTCTACTATCAAGTTACAAGCATGGAAATATCATCTTGTTTGTACGAGCTCACCCAGAAATATTGGTTATTGATTCAAAAGCGTTAGTAACGTTGGCGCTGCATGTGTAGGTCATGTTGTTTATTATTCGTGTCCCGAATAACTGTGTTTGCACTGTCATTTTCCCACGCTTGTTTACAAATCAACAATATTTTAGTATCTACAAGTAGTGTGACACTATTTTTCCGAAGGTATAGACAGGTGAGCTAACGTTTCTGAGTCAGTGAAACGCCAATTCCACCGACGCGTTGTTTGTGAATAAGCAGTTGAAAAATTCAACTTGCAAATTGAAGGTTCGACAGTTTGGCGTAAATTTGGGCGGAATGTAGATAATTCGGTGAAGATTTGGACGAAATGTAAACATTTTGGCAACTAGAGGCGACTTGATTACAGTTTTCAAATTGCTTAGTGATAAATTTGCACCTGATATGCCCACATTTTTCCTGTCTTCCAAAACAGAGAATTTACGAGGACACTCCAGAAAAGTTCACAAGCACAGAACAAATTACTTGTCAGCTGATTATCGACTTTCCCACCCAATCGTCAACGAGTGGAATTCATAACCTCAACACGGGGTCAAAGCTGCATCCGTAGATTCTTTCAAAAGAAAGTTGGATCAACTGAGAGAACACAATTGCCAGGACTAACACAGGCCATCAAGTCTCCTGTCCTTTCCAAACTAAAACTGAAACTATAGTTACCATAGTATACTATGGTGTTGAGGTGTAAACTATTATTTTCCTACCTGAATTAGCACCGAATTCCCTAAAATGGTGTCGCCTATATTTCCCAAAAGTCTGCCTTTATATCGTATTGTGTAGTCGGAAACCAGTTCTTACTAGTTTGTCTTATAAAAGAGCAATACCATTACTCAAAGCTTGCTCATGACTTATTGGAAAGAATTATTTGAACTTAAAATGTTCTGAAGTGTCAGATGGGTGGCAAATATTCAGTGCAGCAATATATTTCTGATTTTCCTCTAAGGGATGTAAGTATTACGATGTACATATGTACTTATTTCCAGATACATTCAAAAATTATTTCCTTAGCATAAATATACAATTCGACTGTCTTGAGTTCACGACTGGGTGTTCGGGAATGTTATCGCTGTCGGCTTTATGATTTGGGTATGCTAGCGAACCAGAATTACATACGACTTGTCCCGTTTTTCTCCTTTCAAATCCTTAGTAGTTGTCGTGACTCAGAATAAGTTGTAATGGCGCAGATGCATCTTTTATCCTTCTCTAGATTTTGAGTCCCAGTATATCTCCACACATACCTTTTTTATTCCTTTTTGACGTTCAGTTTGTCTAATTCCCAGTGCTACCACTAATGTTCCGAGTTTTGATATTCATCTTATTTACTTTATATTGTGCTGATTTGGTCTTGTGACCAGGATCTGCATTAGTTACTACTGACTGACTGACTACTACTCTGCATCTTTCTTTGCTAACTTGTTTAATTCTACTCGCTCTTTTCATTTTGTCGGTTTTCTGAGTTCTTCATTTGTAGCGTCGGAGTTAAACTTGTTAAACTTTCTCAACAACCTGGTGTGATTTACATTATTTGTATAAACTGGCTTATATTGTAATAAGTATTAAAATATCTTAACTCTTGACACTTATAGGACCTGACACCGTTCTTCACAAAAAGAAGGTTGACATTTCGGGTAAGGGGGATTTAGATAAAGTGATAACAGTGTGATCAATCCCATCATATTTATTATTTTATTTATTTTAACACATAGGTATTGGTACAAGGAGGCACCAAATGCATATGCGCCACACGAATCTCAATTGATTTGTGTGGGGGCTGTGATACTGCCCGGGTGCCCAAACCGAATCAGAATGATGGGATTAGTTAGATTATTATTGCAACTAATCCCATCATATAATGCATGTCATCATATTACTCGCCTAATTTTCTTGTTGATTTATTTAGAAGTACTACTAGAACCTGTCAGTACGAAAAATCATATAGCTCCTATCTAAAACAAATGAAAAATGCAAATATACCAGCCTTTGATGCATTCGATGCGCTGATGATTGAAATAATCAAATATTCAAATACCGTCTCAAGTGATGTATTGTTTTTTCTGATAGTTCCCATTCCTCTGATATTTGTAAACTCTAGGATTCAGATATTCGTTTTCTTGAATCCCTTGGTGTAAGCGTAAGCGAAAAGTTAATCGAAAAGTTTGTGTATTTGTTTTCTAACATTTCACTTTAAGAGCTACAAAAGATCATGCCAGGTTTATCAACGAATTAGATATTGTTAAATATGTATGCACAGAATTTTGGTCATCCGTATACCACAGACAAGTTGATACGCTTAAAACCAATTACCAAGTATGGTGACGCTCCTACTTATAAATTAAATAGGATGTTTACGTTCTCACTGTTCACGATTTTCAGCCTTTAGTGAAATTCCAAAGTATTCCAGAAGGTATACCAGAAATCCCAAAGGTAAACTTATGAATACTTTTATTTTGCTTTCAGTATCTGGCGTTCCCTTCAGGACTTTTGAAAGGAGCTTTGTGTAGTCTAGGATTGAATTGTGTCGTAGCAGCAGATTGTGAACAACCACCTACATGTAAGTATGCCTATAACAAAATCACTCTTAGTAACAGGTAAATTCACAGTTACAGTGCTTTCTTACAGAGGTGTAAGCTGAAATTGTGAACATATTTTGTTATTTGTGGGTTAAACTGGCGTACTTATATATTTCTGATTTTTTATTAAACCGAGTTTTTTAATAGATTATGATTTCTGATTGAATTTTAGTCCATAACCAGAGCGACCGACAACATTTACTTAAACGATCATCACTTATACTCGGTTTAACCCATCTTTGTACAATTATCAACCATTAAGTGGTATCCAGTTTATAAGCATGACTTTCTTGTTGATTTTGTTTTATTGCATCCTCCATTATTGTTCGAGTTTCGGCTTTGACTATAGCTACGCGAGGATTGGTTTTATAGGTCTGTGAACTTGCTCGAAAATTATATCTATTGGAGAAATATAATCTAAACCTACTGGTATCTTTTCCAACATTTTCTGTCCGTGAATTTCAGAGACTTAACACCGATTGTAACCATTTAGCACATCGAATAATGACTGGTAAATACAATGATCACACGTGTGTATTATCAGATGCAGAAAAACCAACAGCCAAAATTTAATAAATGGGAATCTATAGAGCTACTTTATTGTAAAATGGTTGAATATATATCTTAGTCGCTAGGTGCTTAATGGGTTGGATTTCTCCTATCTAGAGTTCTACTTCTCTCTCAAGAGGCTACTGTCATCAAACGTTTCTAAATTGACTGTACGGAAGGGATACATGATAAACTCTTTTATATTGTAAATATAATCAGATGGTTTTGTCACTTAATCTTATTTGTAATTATCCATTAATGTTCACCTATCGAACTGACTCTGGTCCTAATTTTATTGATTAATATGTACATACTTACGCTTGTTAGTCCTCGTGGAGGAGCATAGGCTTTTCATTCATTTTTATTATTACTGGTAATTATGACTGGTTTCGTAGCAATTTGTAGTACAATGTTTATCATTGTATCGTATCTCTCATTATGATTAGTTTTTATACATTCTGAACATCTCAGTTTCATAAACTAAGCATGTCAACTTTATGTTTTTGGTCATATTGTTCTTCACAACTTTACGTTGCCTGTAACTTACGAGAACCCTTGAAATAGAATGAATTCATTTTACTTCGCAAATCTTGTTTTTCCTGCTTTATTCTAATTTATCAAAAGAGAATGTACAAAATCATATCAGTCAGTCATAATTTCGTCGATGTAGTTGTGCCAGGGTGTATGTTAATTAAGTTGAAGAAAATATTATTATGCATTGTTTGGCGGGACTAGTTGAAAAACATCTAGACATCAGTCCTTGGAATCACTAATTTTTAGTCTGAGCCATGTTGGCAGATACAGACTACTTGGTTGGCGTCCGCACAACTATCGTAACCAATAGTTCAAAACTTTGGGTGACATGACTCAGAATCGACCACAATGGTGTAGGTATATACTCTATCTTTCTTTGAGTCGTGGGATTAGAATCACTTTATTTCTGCGAACTAATTCTTTCTCCATGTACCATGTTCTTATATGCAATTTTTATTTTAGATATTACTAGCATTGAAGTAACCACTTCTATGTATTTGGTGTTTACGTTGTGCTTATGAGGTGTAGCAATTTGGACGTATGCATATATGTGCCTGGCTCTACGTTGTAGTTAACTGACTGACTAGTTGAAAACTTTTTTAGGTGAAAATAAATGCCAGGTAATGACTGTTGAATATATTTATTCACAAGCTAAATAGGTGTAAGATGAGTCTGTTATCATACTGCATGTGCTGAAAATTCTTTACAGTAAATGGTTATGTGTAGCACATAGAGATCATAATTTCTTAACAGACTTTATTAACTAAGACAGCATGTGACTAGTGAGCCCCTTTTTTACCTTCCTAACAAATCTTGATAAGTGATGATGACCTTTAGTTCAACACCTTGTAATCCTATGATTACACATCTTAATGTGCTTGTATGTGTCTGTACATTTATAATTTTGTCCAGTGCTTATATCCTTGTGTTAGCGAAACATAGATTGGATTAAAACATGCTAACTGCACGATTGCTTTGGCGCACACTGATTGGCTAATTCTTGCCCAATCAGCGCTAGTCGATACTTGGAGAATACTCTAGAAATATTCTCATGAAAAACTATAAATATACTAACGGTTTTACTATTGTGCTTCTTGCTTCCATCTAACCTTGTTATTTGGAATATAATCTCCTTCCTGTTTAACCGTGTTCTGATTTGAGGACTTGTCGAGTGAATCTGTGTCCAAGAATACTAAGCAATAGGAATAGCTGCGTTATAACCGTAGGGAGAATTATAACAGCTTGTCACATAATAAATCATCTATTTTAAGTCGTATTAACGCTTGCAATGAGTAGTATTTTAGGTAGAAACATTTGTTTTTACCGCTTTTCTCGCCATCTGAAATAAATTTGTTTAATTTAGCCTTAGTAAAATATACAAAATCAAGTGGTAATTTTTTATTGGTGGTTCACTCTTCGTTTCTTCGTCATTCCTTAAGGAGTCAAATCGCGGGCACAGTATATGTACTGACAAAATTTAGATAGGTTTTTAATAGCAATATAAAGCCTGAAATTGATATCATAGGATACTGACAAGTGTTGAGTTGTGTGAGATATCACAGCACTAGATGAGTTGCCACACCATTTCCTGAGAGTAATCTCCAGTGTGTATATTATAAAATGGAAGGGAAGCAAATCACTCAAACTCGATCGCGTTTCCTTTTCCACTACTTTGAGTAGTGAGTACTTTGTCTTTAAAGTCGATTGCACGGTTTCTATTTATAGAACTACTTCATCAACATGTAAATAGTAATGAAACTTACTTGGCAATTGTCGAGACGACTCTTTCAAATAACCAAAATATCGGATATTGTACGTGGCTATTTCCAGCCTGCATCTCGGGGATATCCACGTCTACTGAATAGTAAAGAAATCCTTCATTACGCTTCAATGCACCTCTACGAAATGTTAGTAAGATTATTGTACAGACCTCCTCGGTTTCTCAGTGTTCAGTGGCAAGGTGTTTTCCTCCGTTGGAGTGTTTTTGCGGTGAAGTTCCAGTATTTAGAGGGAAACTAACATGTCCTTTGCAGACTGCAGAGAATCTATAGTAAATTATAGTTTATAAGTATTTTACTCACCGATTTCGTAAATGACTTTGTATTTGAGAACTGACTAATTGTCATCTGGTCGATCGCAGTTTTGCACGTGGATGTCGACCAGCTCTGTGGGAAAAAGGCCAAGCTATTTGCCAACAATCCACTGCTTGGCTGCTATCATAAGTTGTTTCTTGCTAGGAGCGTCAACAATGACGTATTGTTTGTTAGCGGGCTAAACATAAGAGGTAATAAAATGGTTTATGGTCATGAATTAAGCACAAATAAAACAAAATACATTCACATTAAAGTATGCAACAATGAAATATAAATAAATAATTGATACAATTAATGGCTATGCATTTACAGTCAATGTCCTTAATCGATACCCATGTGTGTTCATGGCTAACTACGGAGCACATAAATATATCTATATCACTGGATGGCAAAGGATCTTCGAAGTAATTGCGTGGTTCACTGAAAGACCTAAATTTCAGTAGTTCATCCTCCTATATATCAGTAACTAAACCAGGCTATCCGTTTACTACTACAAATTTATCAGGCTTAAATGAAGTTATTTTACTATTCTTAAACATAATTTCTTGTTTATTGGAGGCCTCCTTAGCAGCTATTGGTAGAATTACTTAAACAGGTAACCTGAAGTCTATCGCAGGACATTTTCTCAGCATAACGCTGAGCTGCTTGCTTAGCAACAGCATACCCGCTATGTACAGATTTCTTTATTTGTCTCATGTATGACTCGAATGGAAAGGCTGAAAAACTATCTAAAGGTCCATGTGAACGAACGTCGTCAAGAAGGTGCTATAACAAATGCACATTGTGTGCTAAGTTTTCAGATCCACAACACTAGATCACCAACGTAGATGATCTATGTCGAATGATCAAGGGCTACTCGAGTTAGGCGTGACAAACTAGCTAGCGTTGAAGTCACACCTCGCGGTCAGCATCTTACGTGGATTACCCCATTGGCATATCAAGATACTATAGATGCTTTGTAGACTGTACAACACAAAGGACGTTATTACAGAAATATATTAATTAGAGTAGATACAAGCGGAAGTAAGACCACTGCCACATGGGCCAATCCATAGAGTACGATTAACTGGTGCGCGTTGACGGTCATTGACCTTGACGAGGGTCGATGATCTGTTCGATATTCAATGATCGAACTGCCAGATGATTTGGCTAGGGTGAAATGGAATATCACTGGTCCTAAAATACTCCCACACCAGATTAAACGGCCGTTTGAATCGGTACCAAACATGTCGGGAGTAGTCACGCCCTGGAGAGTGACAAACGATTCATATGAATCCTCTGGGTATTGTCGAGCTCTAAGACAAATGGAAAAATAGGCGGCAGAAACTTAACGGTAAAACAGCGAGTAATAATATGTTAGTGGGAAGTCGGCTGAACGTAAAGCGATTAGCTATAGAAATAATGAAAAGAACATAACGTCGCGCTGAAATATATAGCTTTGACAAGTAATTGAGTTCCTCCGATGAAAAACGTTAAGTTTGCCACAAGAGTAATGATGCTATAGCGATAGTGGGATAAATGTGTTATCAATCGATGTCGATGTTTATACTGCCGTTGATTTACAGATGAATGTCAGACACTGTCGTTGACAGCTTCCAGTTATTCTATTTTTAACAGACTATCCGTAAGTACAGAAGTATAACCGTGAAGGGCGGTCATAATTTCGTTGTGCGAGGCTATTAATCAACTTGTAATCAAAGTTTGGAAAGTCGATGACTGCTTTGACAGTCAGTAAGGATGAAGGCAACAAATCCAGATCGAAGACGGCACAATAAAGTCTCTAAAAGATGATAAACGGTGAGTGCTGCTTGTTTGTTCGATTAGTGAACAGAAAAATATCGAAAAGACCATAAGAAACCAAGAGTTTCACTCTGGACTCATGTCAATGATATCATTAAAAAGCGCTGTCAGTGTTGTGATAGAGGCGACAATGTCGTTTTCAGTTTCCAGGAGATCCGCTCTACTGCATAAACTGGTGATTCGCATGAATGATATTGTCGTCAGACCACTAATAGATCTGGACAGGTTTCAAATCGTCAAGTAGCTGAACATCCGATTAATCTGCCGAAATCATCTTTTAGGTAACAGCCACGAGGAAAAATTACTTCACAAAACAATGTACGACATCGATGTAGAATAACTACAACAGTTCGGATATATTATAGCGTCAAATCGTAATAACATCGTTCTTAATAATTCTGACAGATGCGCTGAATGTTCGTTTAGGCACTCCAGTTTCCAAAGGCTAAGGCAGAACGTGTAGGTGTGTAACAATACTGAAGTTGTAAACAAATTCCCGGAATCAATAGTTCTTTGGATCTTTAACATTTAATGCTAACCTCATTAGTTTTACTTGACTCACCTAAATGAAGGAGCTCGGTCACACCGAACTAGGTCACCAGTAGGTGTTCAGCACTACTGACCCCTTCAACTGCAATTAAGCTTTAATCAAATGTATCTTCGAACTCATTCATTCTTGACTTCTGGTTTGACTGGGTTAGCATACTTCGATTGTGAACTTGTTCCTGGTTAATGCGTTGTTAACTCCAAATGCTTGTGCCATTCCTAAGACTGACTGCTACACAGCGATTGAATAAGCTGAGCGAAATCATGAAGGATATGAACACTGAAAAATTTTATCTGAAATTACTACCTCTAAAAATTGGCCTACAATGTTCAGTGAGAACTATGGTGACATAGATTAAATAATTTCTGTAGCTATAATAAATATCATGTCTCCATTAGTGTGACGTCATATATATAATCAAATTTATGTTCAATGTCCATTATTTGATTGTATTATTTATGAATGAACTTGACCTGTATTCAATGAACGCCTCGTTAACCTGACGTTCAAATAAGTGCTAGGTACAACGTTCTCTTTTGTGTTTTTTCATATTTTCTCCCGCGTTGTGTTTTTACGCGCGTACGAGTGTATTTCGACATGCATTTACTTTTTTTTCTTTTCCAAGACGACTGGAAAAGAACGATAAACTTTACGAGAAATTGGATTTTTCATTGTACTTTTCCTTTTTTGCTATATTGTACTTCATGGTCCCTTATAGTAAGGAAAGATGACCAGACGCTGCTAAACCTAGCAAGTTATCAGAAGTGTTCACCAACGACAAGCTTGATGGGTTTAAGCTTCTGACTGACCACGTCTTAGGGTCATCACTACCCCTTTAAGGGGGAGTGATCTGTAGCGGTAAATAAATATCCAAAATAAATAGCTCTGTAAATTTTCGACATTGGATGCTGACCACATTAGTTTTACTGGACTCATCTAGCTGAAGGCGCTCGGTCATGCATCCGCACCAGATCACGAGTGGGAATGCCATGCTCAACATATACTGCAATCGCTAGCCAGATTAGATCAGTCGATCCTCAACATATTGATATCCTATCAAATATATCATCGGACCTCCTCACTTCTGACTTGTGATTTCACTTGGTGGGTACGATTCATACATGTGACATCTTCAGTGTTTTATTGGTCATGGTATTTGTATGAAGAGGATCTATGGCTCAGTGACGTTTTACGTCCCCTACAAGTGTAATAGTGTTGTAACACCCTTGTTGGCTACTCTACTCTGAGTGGGACCATTGGAATAAATTATCTACCTAGAACCTTGTTGGACTTGTATTTTTCACACCATTGGTACCTTGATTGTATTGCTTTTTATTATCTTGTCATTCAAGTGTTACTTGTAGAGGTAAATAAATTCTCGAAATAAATAGTTCTGCAAGTCTTTGACGTTGATGCTAACGTCGTCAGTTTTACTGGACACATACTTAGCAAAAGTTGTTCGGTTAGTCATGCACGTTAACTCATGATTAAGTATCCGTGACATTTTTGATATTTTCTTCCATAGCATTCGATTAACTATCTACCCTGACCATCCAGAGACTACAGATAATGTGATCAGTATCCTATAATTTATGTCATTAGTTAGTTTCGTGCCAATGTAGAACATCAAATGGCCATTTAACCCTAATACTGAAGTTAAAGCTGTCTGATTTGCTTACAATACGGTTTTAGTAAAGACAAAGTATTTCAACATGATGTTCAACACAGAGATTAGAATAAAGCACTACTTGAGTGTATTTTGACTCTAAGCGAGAATGTAGGATTTTTGACTAGTGAAAATTATGATGGCAAGTGAAACACAATCTTTCCATGACTAAGAGGAAGAGCATTTTTTCTGCTTGCGGCTTTTCGTGGTCTAGTAGGAAGTAATTATTCGATGATATTGATGATGCATTCCTATGAAACTAAATATTTGGCTCACGCTTGAAGACCTTAATTAAATTTATTTTCTATTGAGAAATTTTGTTAAGACCTAAACTGGACATGTACGGTAGGATAGAGGAACTCATTCGTGACTTGGAAGAATACTAATGACAAGAAATATCGTAAAAATCCAAAATTCATTCGGATATCCAAAAACATTATTTTCCTTACCACATTTTGATGATCCACGTAATCTTAAATCACTTCGACTCTTAAATCTTCGCCATCGGTATGGTTCTTTATTCATACTACTGATCTGTTTTTTGGTACCCAATTGTGTACACTCGCCTAACATTACATCTAACAAAATGGAACAAGTCTATGTAAGATAGGACTGTAACTTATGGTTGACCTTTTTGCTACGGTGAAGCGACCTTAGAGAAACTAGTCTACTTACAAGAGTCAGAAGAAGGTTATGGGTTAGTGTAAGGTGTGAAAAGGCTATTTGGTCACTTAAATAAGAGAACTTCAAGCTTAAATTCAAGATTTGCCATCCTTTATTTCAGTGATCCGTCTATTAACTGTTTATTCTTAAATTTTCCTTTTTTCGGCATCGGAAGCACATGTGTAGAATACAAGACTTCTTCCCGTGCCTTACTTGTTACTTCTGATGTATCAGATAGGCCTTTAGTCTTTTCAACTAGGGGCGTGTTTTTTCTCTTTTCTGGAGAATGCTAACTAGAAGCACCAAGTAACACGTTTAGATTGGCGTTTTTGACTAAGCAATTACGCGTTTACCTCAATATTTTTTAGTCTAAGCAACTGTGGATCTGATTTGCTACATTTCTTAAGATGTTTCATCTCAAATAGAAAGGAACATAACTCAACAATCCACCGTAAATCTGAAGCGCTAGAAGATAATCAGAAAGCGAATTAAGAATTGCATCACCTACTTGCAGCAAAAACTTTAGTTTCACACTAAAACAGATACCATCATTAGCTAAACTTCTTGCGATACCAACAGGTCTGTTGAGATTGTTTAGATTTTTGTGACCTTTACTGTGACCCGGACTTTGGTCGCCGTGGTGACTTGGTTCCATTTCTATGATTTTGCGGCAGTATCTACGAGATTTTTGCTTTAGAAATTACCTCTCGATTTATGTGCCAATAAAGCTAGACTGATGGTTATAGTACCTGTTTATTGGGAATGTGGAACGGAACAGTTGCAGAGCAGGGTTTTAGATTAAAATCACAAACCTTTCAACTTTCAATATAGGTCAACAGGAAATATGATGTGCAGGTGAAATGTGGAGGTAAATAAATACGTGACATTACATTTTCGGCCAACTTTTAACCACCTATCTTAGCTTGTTACAAGTTTAGTAAGGTTTTTCACTTAAAGAGATCCCCAGTGTGTTCTATCTATCTGTTCGACTGTGATTGGGTTACCTTCCTTTTCCTTGATGGATCGCTCTAGTTTACAATGTTTTACAGCAGGTTTCCTTGTTGTGTCATAAAGTTGTCTCATATTTTGTTCTCGCAGCTTTCTCTAACATTAACACTAGATCTTCCAATTACTTACGCTTATTGACTTTAATGCTCTTTTTCAGTTGTTTGCTTCTATGCACCAAGATTGTGCCTCGATATTCTCTGCTCTTGTTTGGCTGTTGTTAATTGCTGTCTACTTATTATGAGTTTCTTAAATCCAGCTAAGGATTTTAATAAAGACCAATTCTTATTGAAGACACTTCTTGAGGCACGTTGAAGTTCATGTTTTTTTGATCCCTTTCTCGTTCTTCTCCATGGTAGTTCCTTCCCTTGTGAGCAGATCTTATGGAACCTGTTGCAGTGAGCTATCACGAATTAGCTGAGTTTTTCAGTATCTCGAAGGAAAGGTATACGGAACTTCTTTAACGTCATTGTTCACGCTTTCCAGCGTTTCTTTAGTTCCATTTTCATCTTGGCAACCACCGGGTTGCGAGCTGAAGCTGTTTCAGCTCCTTTCTTGTCTCTCACGTCCTCCATTTAACGTTTGAATATATTAGTGGTGCAAATACGGAAGATGTGGTTTTGTGTTGTGTGATCTATAAAAACCCGCATAGCTTTGTGTATGCGCTTGTAGGGAATAATTTGTCCACTTTAATCACTGCGTTGAAAGCACATAAAATTGCAAACCTTTCAATATTTTCGATTCTTTCCCCCAGGCAGTCAATGTCGTCCCGTAATATCTTCATACCCGATGTTGTTCATTCCTATTCTGGTTTTCAGGTCTCTCGTTAGGATGGTCAGGCTTCTTCCTGACTATTTATCTGCGATCGATCGCAATCTCTCATAAAACCGATTTTTATCATCGTTTTTAATCTCAATCACGAGCACAATGCAATGGATAACATTCATTGTAATCCTCTCCTTGTTAGTTTTGAAGGACGTGTTGGTGATCCTGGACCCATGATATTTTCACCCTACAAGTATTTTTCGTGCCTCTTTAAACAACATCAGTGTAAATCCTTGTGTATGCGATGCATTTTCATCTTCGTGTCAAGAGTACAACAGCACCTCTTTCGAAGCTAATCTTTTTTATCCAACTTGTTTCAAACGCGTTTTCTTTTATTTCGAAAGTCACCAAGTTGTAACCTCTCATTTCTGCGGCTATTCGACTGGTCCTCCCGGTCTCTCACGTTGTCCGAACATCCCATGTATCTACATTACTTGTTACTCTGGTTGTTGGAAAGGACAACGGTCTCATGATTTCCGAAGAGTCTTACGTTTCACTATGGGACGTCATAACTCATTTGCACGCAGGTCTTTGGACGTCCTGGGCAGAGTTTAGGTGATCTAGATTATTTTTACGGCCAGCGAGTTTAGCTGAGTTGTTTTCTACGGGATGGGCTTGCTACTTAGCCATCCCCCTTAACCTGGCTAGGGACTGTGAGTAACCCTAGAAGAGCCAAAGATTGAGTTCTGCCACTAACTTAAAATAAAAGGTCATTTTGCTTTGTTTACATTATTCTATCAGCATACGCCGACTTCCAGTTACATCTGTGTCAGAAGGTCGATTGAAAGAACATATTCAAGCCGCCGCCAATAAGCGGATGCGAACTTGCGTACCAGTTAATTTGTTAGATTTAGCACTGTTTGCATAATGGTAGAGACATTTAGTGTGCAGATCACCAGTTTTAGTAAATGGGTCTGTCGGGTTTTCGGAGTGTGATAGCTTTTAATTAACATATTAATGTTGATAGACTAATACCTCCAATAAACCATAATTAACTTGACCTGATGCTATTGTACGTGGAGTAGCGACTGGACAATGCATTCTAGGTTACGTAACATATGCCTAGGTGGCTTCAGAACCAGTTGATGCCGTGTGCTCAGATAAACGTGAGAGTTGAGGAACCACGTCCATCAATTAGGGAACATATTATTGAAACGAGGCATAGAATTATCAGTAATGTAGCTTAAAAGTGGTTGTGCAAGCATTTTGAAGGATTCTAGACTGTTTGCAAATTCAAACCCACTTTATATATGGATCAACATCTGGTCGTTGTCTTGCATTTGTTCCTGCCATCTTTAAGTCCTTTTATATCCCAAGTCAGTGGTATTTTCTTACTCTTTCCATATTATGACACTTTTTTCTCTAGTTCATTTGGAGTAATCTCTTTATGTTTATTTGAACTTCTGTTTAACTAACTTATCGATTTGAATATAAAATTCTTAGACTAACATATTCGTGGCCAGATTTTTCTAAGTGTATAGAGCTAATCCATCGCATTTTCTCATCAGCTCAGTCTTCTCATTGTTCTATGAAAGTCTCTAAAAGGAGCTGGTTACTTTAAATAAATGAGATGGTAGTGTTTGTTAGGAAGGACAGGTCTATATCCTTACCGTGCCAGACAGTTTCACGGTCAGAGATGGGCCTGTTTTTACTGGCTACGCGCTCAAACAGTGCCGGTAAGAAAACAAAATGAATCTACTCATTCTTTGGGAGCAGTCGCACTAACGGTATCTAAGCTTAATACACATGCAGGTTTAGTATATTGAGATTAAGCACTTAAGACGCTTCTTTCAGAAAAGATCTCCACTAGTATGAGTAGAAACGACTATGTTAATCAGAAAAGAACGATACCTATTGAAGATGCCACAAGTATTCGGAGTTTGACAACGCTTTAACCAGTAACACCTTTTAATATGGACCGTACCCACCAAGTGAAATCACAAGTCAGAAGTGAGGAGGTCCGATGATATATTTGATAGGATATCAATATGTTGAGGATCAACTGATCTAATCTGGCTAGCGATTGCAGTATATGTTGAGCATGGCATTCCCACTCGTGATCTGGTGCGGATGCATGACCGAGCGCCTTCAGCTAGATGAGTCCAGTAAAACTAATGTGGTCAGCATCCAATGTCGAAAATTTACAGAGCTATTTATTTTGGATATTTATTTACCGCTACAGATCACTCCCCCTTAAAGGGGTAGTGATGACCCTAAGACGTGGTCAGTCAGAAGCTTAAACCCATCAAGCTTGTCGTTGGTGAACACTTCTGATAACTTGCTAGGTTTAGCAGCGTCTGGTCATCTTTCCTTACCATAAGGGACCATGAAGTCGGATGAGGTATTATAAGTGTACGATCAATGTCGTGTCATTGTACATAAGGAAAATCGACGTGGATATGATTTCCTTCTAGATGCTCAGCTTTGAGTCGATCGATGCTGATTCTATCGTTGGTTCCGTTCTTATCGATTATACAGTACTTAGGTTCGCTCTGAAGAACTTTGAAGGGTCCTTTGTATGCTGATTCGAAAGGTTGTCGATTCGAGTTTTGACGTAAGAAGTCGTGTGTACTATATCATAAGTTAGGTTGAACAAAAACATCAGTTGATTGCGGTCGAGTAGAACACGTTTGTAAGCCTGTTCGTGCAGGAGGTTAGATCCATGTTCATTGAAGAAGATGAAGGATCCACGAATTCCCCTGGAAGTTGAGACGCGGTGTACCCAATCTCAGTTTTCACTGCATTGAGAACACCTAGTAAGATGAGTGGAAGAGCGTCAGTCCACTGAGAAATGTTTGCGGCTGATAGTGAAGCTTTTAATTGTCGGTGAAATAGTTGAACTAACCCGTTTGCTTGTGGGTGGTAGGCCGTCGTTCAGAAGCGAGTGATTCCTAATATTGTGGTCAGACAACGGAAAAGTTCAGATTCGAACTGGCGTCCACGATCTGTAGTGATTGTTGTTGGGCAGCTGAAGTTTTCTACCCATCGTTTGACGAAGGCGCGGGTCACTGTTTCAGCAGTGAGGTCTTTGACGGGTACTGCTTCTGGTCATCGAGTAAAACGTTCTACGCAGGTTAAAAGATAAGAATATCCATTCGAGTCTGGTAAAGGTCCTACCAAATCCAGATGTACATGGTTGAAATGGGTGTCAGCAGTTCTTAAAGAGCCTAGGGGATAGTTGTTTTGTCTGATAACCTTAGATTTTTGGCAGCTTACACAGGAGCGTGCCCACTCCCTCACGTCTTCATTCATACCAGACCAGCGAAACCGTACTTCCATAAGCTTGATGGTTGCTCGAATACCTGCATGAGGAAGTTTGTGCAACGTATTGAAGACGTTGCGCAGATAATGTTTCGGCAGGATCCCTACCTGTAGATGTGTCACACAGTAATTTTTCTTTACCTGTTCCCATCTGGTTAATGCACGGTTTAAGAGTTGTTGACGATAACTCGTGCTGGAGATCAGTGTCTTCTTTTTGAAGCTGGGCGAGTTTCAGAATGTCGATTTCTTGGAAACTGTCCAAGGAAGTTATTCAAGACAAGGCGTCTGAGACTACATTATTCGCTCCAGAAATGTGTTGAATATCTGAAGTAAACTGCGAAATGTAGTCCAGTTTTCGGGATTCACGAAGTGAGTATTTGTCTGAAGAACAGTTTAAAGAGAAAGTAGGAGGTTTATTGTCAGTAAAAAGGGTGAATTCACGGCCTTTGATAGAGTGTTGAAAATTCCGTACAGCACAATACATAGCTAGGAGTTCCCTACCGAATGTGCTGAACCTCGATTCAGTGTCTGACAACCGTCTAGAGAAAAATGCCAAAGGTTGCCAGGAGTGGTCAACCCATTGTTACAGGACTCCCCCGATTGCTGAGTCGGATGCGTCTACTGCGATACCAATGGGTGCTTCAGTGTCCTGACGAGTAAGGATTGTTGCTTGAGCGGTCAGTGGTTTAACTGTTGAGAATGCTTTACGCGCGGTGTCATCCAGATTGATGGATTTCGTATTTCCAGGAAGTTGGTCGGTAGAAGGTTTCATAAATGACGCGCATTTTGGCAAGAGCCGTCTATAGAAATTTACAAGGCCGTTAAACGAGCGTAATTGCTTGATGGTGGTCGGTTCTGGTTAATCCAGAATGTCCGCCACTTTGGTTTTAAGGATTCGAATGCCTTACACATCTATAGTGTGTCCTAGGAAGTCTAAGGAGTCAGTTCCGATTTGGCCTTTCTGAATGTTTACAGTAATGCCATGTTTTTGTAGTCGGTCGAAAACAAGATACAGATGCTGGAGATGCGATTCTCTGTCAGGACTTGCTATTAGGCAGTCATTAACATACGCATGTACGAAGTTGAGACCTCGAAAAACGTCGTCTATGGACCTTTGGAAGTTTTATGCGGTGTTTCTTAGACCGAAGGGCATTCGCGAAAATTCGTAGAGTCCGGAGCGAGTTATGATTGCTGTTTTCGGAATATCGTCAGTAGCCATAGGAATTTGGATATACACTTTTACCAAGTCGATTTTCCAAGAGACAGTTGTACCTCTCAAGGTAGCTGTCAAATCGTGAATGTGAGACAACAGGTAACGATCGGGAATGGTTTTTGCTTTCAATTGCCGATAGTCACCAGTTGGACGCCAATCATTGCTGTCCTTTTTAAGGACCATGCGCAACGGAGATGCCCATGGGCTGTTTGACGGTCTTATGATACCAAAGTCTATCATATGGTTGAATTCGTTTTTCGCCAACCCTAAATTTTCGGGGGCCAGTCGGCGTGCTTTAGAGAATACAGGTGGTCCAGTAGTTGTGATGTGATGTGTAACGTTGCTGGTCACACACGGTAATTTCGATCGTGATTGATGTATCCCAGAATACTTATCGAGTAACGCTTGATAGAATGGGTCTATCGTGTGCTTTATTGTGACTGGAGATAATCTGCGACCGGAAAAAGAAGTTACATAAACAAATAAATTAGTATTTCTGTGTACTAGCCTTCGTTTGCACGTATCGATGATTAAATTGTGTTGCTGTAGGACGTCCATACCAATGATTGGTATAGAAACATTTACAGCAACAAAGGTCCAGTGAACGGGTTTGCGTAAACCCACGTTAAGATAAACGTACCTCTTGCCATACGTAGCGACGGGCTTTTCGTTTGGCGCCTGTAGATTTAAAACTGATTCATGAAGCCAGTCGTTGGAATTCACTGGAAGAACGCTAACTTCTGCGCCAGTATCGACGAGGTAGTGGACTCTCGTTATCACTTGTGTGACGTATAATAGACGGCTGTGTTCGCCGGCTTGGAAGTTTCTCGAATCGTTTTTCGTGTCGATATATTTTGGGTCGGGAAAATTGCAGGGTTTTCTGCAATTTCCGGAGGACTTTCCATACTGGTCATAATACCAGCACCAGTCAGGATTATCTGTCTCTCGTGGTCTGGAGACAGATCGCCCACGTGAAGTGTTTCTTCTCCGGGTGTGACCATTTACGGCCGTTACGAAATTTAAGATAACGTGTAAGTGCATGACATGGTGAAATATCAAGTACGAGAACGAACGAGTGAGAAATATTTGTATCCAAAAACACGGAAAATGTATCACAATGTATAAAAAATTAAAAAAAGGCGGAAATACATAAAATCCCAAAAAGGAACAGACTCACAGTTTGTAATTTGGTGTACCAGATCACGTCGGGCTCACCAATGAAAATGCCACAGGTATTTGGAATTCGACAACGCTTTAACCAGTAACACCTTTTAATATGGAGCGTACCCACCAAGTGAAATCTAAAGACAGAAGCGAGGAGGTTCGAAGATATATTTGATAAGCTATCGATCTAATCTGGCTAGCGATTGCAGTATATGTTGAGCATTGCATTCCCACTCGTGATCTGGTGCGGATGCATGACCGAGCGCCTTCAGCTAGATGAGTCCAGTAAAACTAATGTGGTCAGCATCCAATGTCGAAAATTTACAGAGCTATTTATTTTGGATATTTATTTACCGCTACACTATGGTTAGAAGCGGAGGAAGACGAGTGTGAGACTACGAGATCTTGAACTAGATGTTATAAAACGAGTTTCAACAACAAAGCTCTCAGAGGTGAAGAAGACACTAAACCACGAGCCCTAGGCTAGTTAATCTCTTCTTGATTAATGGAGTCAACATCATCTGGAAGCACTAACTTGCCCATCAGTTTAAGCGAGTTGGATGGGGATGGTGTAACCTCCTGACTTGCGTCAGTGTCACACTTCGTATATAGTACTTATCTGGGGTTATGCTTCCGCGACAACCAAGTGACTGGCTAAAACAAGTTCTCCCAACAGACAACAGAATACATTAGCATTAAGAGTTGACAGAAATACGGGGCAGAATCATCATGGCATGCGCCCGTCAATGATAAGCAATTGACCTATGCGCTTTGTTTTCTGTAGATTTCATAAAGGAAAGGTAAACTGTTCGATATTCAATAACGAGCCTTTAGAAGGATTCGACTAAAGCATAGTGATATTTCTCCGGGCTTATTATTAGGTAATTATGTGAGCGCTAGAGGCACTTGCAATTTCCGTCGCTAAAAGTTATGGAAAAGCTTACTTGGGAGTAGGGTATTAGAGAGAATGAAGTAAGGAACCCAAACAATAATATACATCTTAATCGAATTTATATCATTCTTCTGTACTACGAAGTTTGACTAAGTATCCTGTAGTCCTGTTCTCACTACTTTTATGATTGCTATTACTGACTTTAAGAAGCCCAACGCTTCACGCAAAAGTCTGCTAAACATTTCTCCCAACTACCATGAAGTGACTCGGAAGTTCTGAAAGCGAGTTTGGAATTAATTATAACTGGCCGATTTGACCGATAAAATTTCTTATTCATAAGTAGAAAGTTTTGTTTGTTGGATGTCACCGAAACCGAAACCTGCCCGTAAGCGCTCGTTGGCGGCGACAGCGTAACATTGCGTTCGTTTGTACATCCAAATGAATCCAGACTAGTATGTCTACATTACCCGCGAAATTCTTCCATTTTTTTGGCATATTTACTTAAATTTGTCATATTTTTTAGTGATTATCTACTTAAGCTACTACTGATAGGTGATTCGGGAGTGGGGAAATCATGTTTATTGCTAAGATTTGCTGTAAATTTTCTTTTGACCGTTGATTGTAAAATTGATTTAGGATGAAACATTTAACGAAACGTATATCAGTACTATCGGTGTTGACTTCGTAAGTACATATTAATCTGACACGGTTTTCAGAAAATACGCACTATTGATTTAAATGGCAAGGTTGTGAAACTCCAAATTTGGGATACCGCTGGTCAAGAGCGTTTCCGAACAATTACTTCTTCATACTACCGCGGTGCCCAAGGAATTATAATTGTGTACGACATAACTGATCAGGTGAGCGTTCCACTATTTTAGCTACTTTACTCGTTGATCATTACGGTTGTTGAAATGCTTGAGGCCTTGCGCCACCCGTTTTATATCACCACATTAGCTCCAAGGTTTTGTGTGATTAATTATGTTTAGTACAGTTAAGTGTATTACCAGTGATAATCCTGTCCAAGTTTCATGTTCAGCAAAGTGAGACCAAACATGTAGGACCGAGAGTTTCGTTTGTCACTTATTTTTTGCCCTTTATCAGCAGTATAACCAATATGCGTAACCCTCAATGTCTTCATAACAACCACATTATGTCTTTTGGTACCCACTATTTACCAGGTTTTTCAACAGTAAAGTCACGGGAAATTCAGAGCAATCACTTTTGATGTATAGTCTCACAAAGTCTGTTGGTCGACAGCACTGTAAAGCTTAGTTTAACTTATTGGAATAAGATATCGGCTTGTCAGGGTTTTAGGTGCATCATTGATCTGTAGATGTGAAGTTTATTAGATAAGGCACTAGTTTAAATCCCACTCCATGTGCCATTATCCAATCAAACAGGAAGCTCCATGCGCCTCAGCTACAACGTAGGACCAGGCACATATATGCATCAGTCCAAGTTGCCATACCGCATTAGCACAACAAGATGAACACCGGATTCATAGAAGTAGTTAATTCAGTGGTGGTAATATATAGAAGAAAGATTGTGTATAAGATAGTACAGGAAGAAAGAATTAGTTCGTAGAAAGATTTGAAGTGATTTTAATCTCTTAGTTTGAAGGAAGACAGAGAGTGTATACACCTACGCCATTGTGATCGTTTCTGAACCATATCTCCAAGAGTCTCCAACCATTGGTTACGATAGTCACGCGGACCCCAACCAGGTTTTATTTATTTATCTATTTTAACACATTGGTACAAGGAGGCACCGAATACATATGCGCCACACAAATCTCAATTGATTTGTGTGAGGGCTGTGATACTGCCCGGAGGCCAAACCAAAGCAGGTGGTTTACTTAGGAGGCCACACCCGGAGCCTTCGACCTAAACGTCAGACCCACAAGGCAGTGGAGCATCGTAAGGAGATGCAGTCCCATGGTAGCCGGTGACCAACGATTGATTCATACGCCATTTGTTCCTTCAGGATACTGGAGCCTATGTGCACCATTGGTTTGGGATCCGGTTAAAGCGCCGGAAAGTCTCTTTTCGTCCTCATTTTCGTAAACAACACCCCCGCCATGAAAAGGCAGTGAGTAGGACTTCCCTGACAAAGGCAATATACGCGTGGCCGTGTGAGAGCATTTTGAGAAGGAGAGCGGACTCTCCCCAATCTCGGCCGTACCAAGTAGTCTGTATCTACCAACATGCCTGGGGGAAGAATTAGTTGGTAGAAAAAAAGGTATAAAGCAATTTTAGTCGCACAGTTTAAGGGACGACGAAAGGTGTATACACTTACTACATTGTGATCGATTCTGAGCTGTGTCTCTCAGTCTTTAACTATTTGTTACGATAGTCGTGTGGACCACAACCAAGTAGTTTGCATCTACCAACATGGCCCAGACCAGAAGTTAGTGACTTCAAGGACTGATGCCACGTTTTGGTTTAGCCGCCTTTAACTTTCTCCCAATTATCCCTAACACCGGTTAGCATTGCGCGTCGTGATAATCGGTGTTCAGGCATACACAACATGTGGCCCAACCATCTCAGTCGATGAAGATTCATAACCTCATCAAATGATTTACCATCATTCCCTAATACCGTGCGCCTAACCTCACCATTATATACCCGATGGTCCCAGCAGATGTGAGCAATATTTCTAAGGCATCTGTGGTCAAATACTAGCAACTTACGAGTATCTTCTACTCTTAAAGACCATGTTTCACAGCCGTATAGTAGAACGGAACGAACTGCCGCGCAGTATACTCGTCCCTTAGTTGATAGACGGATATCTCGCCTGCGCCATAGGTGACGTAAGTTGGCAAAAGCCGAATGAGCTTTCTGAATCCGTGTTGAGATCTCGTCAGACGCCAACCCATTAGGGCTGATCAGACTTCCGAGATAAGTGAAGTTGTCAACGCGTTCAACTACTTCACTCCCTATCCTTAATTCAGGTGTTGATGCAGAGCAAAGTATCCTCTCATTATTCGGGCGTACCTAGACGATAATGTCAGTCTATTCAAGACATTTTGTTTCGTAGCCGTTAAGTGTCGCTTTATAACGGGGCAAAAAACCAAATCTGGGCTTCGTCTTGATTCACCAGTCAGTAATCGATGTACAAAATGGAGAATACTTGTTTATAAAATCGGATTATGTTTATTTTTGCGTACATAATTTCGTACATTAGTTATTTTGTTAGTTAAAAAAGGGGGGCTTACATCGTTAACTCGGTTTTATAGGTAGATATTACTCGGACACGTCATTCTCTTTTATCGACTGATAGACATCAATTCAATCAGCTATAATCAACAGAGCCTAAGATGTTAACCTCTGTTATTACTTTTTGTTCATAAAACTTGTTTATGGAATCCTAATTAATAACTGTCGTGGTTGAAGAGAATAAGTATTTCATTTGTTCGTTGATTGATAAGAGTTTGGCGACAGTAAGATATGCTCATTGACTTTGCTAATTTCTACTACCTGACGTAGGTGAAAAATCATCAGATTATCATGGAAGGAGTCATTTTTCTGAATGAGGCATATCAGTAAATTATTAATTCTTTGGCGAAGTACTGCAAATCCCCACTAACAGTCGGTTATGTGCCGTTAGATTAAAAAGTTCCATCAAAGTGAAAAGAAATCGGCGTGAGAAACGATGTCTTTTCGTCATCTCAGCCTATGCCCCGACAGATTGCAGTCCGGATGCAATAAAGGATGTATTTTACCACCAGTTATCTGTTCTCCTCCAGAAAGTGCGTTCGACAGATATTGTAGTACTAGCCGGAGACTTGAATGCTCAAGTGAGGCGTCTGGGCACAGAAGAGAATCGTTCAGGTGACCAATGGGGACAGGACAGATAACGGGGAATGTCTACTGCAGCTGTGCACAGACCACAACCTGTTTCTGGCTAGCACTAACTTTCGGCACAGTCATCGCCAATATGCCACCTGGTGTCCCCCCTCTGCATCTCAAGCCTGGACTCAGAATGATCACATCGCGATCAGCTACCGCTGGCGTGGTTGTGTACAAAACTGCCGCTCCTTTTGTAGTACCTATCTGAACTCTGATCATGCCCTGGTCTGCGCCAATCTCACCTTAATTTGCAGTGGCCGACGAAGTGACCGCCACCAAAGGATTGATGTTAGCAAGCTGGCTGCAACTTCTGTTGCTAGTAAGTACCGAACCGAGCTAGCTTCTAGGCTAGCTAGCATTCCACCGAAAAGTATAGATGAGCATTGGTTGCAATTGCATGACACCATGAAAATGGCGGGTAAAGTCAGTTGTGGGTTCGCGAAACGTCCCGCTTATAAGCACTGGGTTTCTTCTGGTTCCTTACAACTCATTGAAACCCGTCGGTCTACTCCGGGTGACCGTGAGTTTGACCACAGACGAAGGATGTTACGTACTGAAATTGGGCAAAGCTTGTGTGAGGACCGAGAAACCTGGTGGTCGGAACGTGCTAGTGAGTTGGAAGCAGCAGCTGCACCTGGTAATTACCGGAAGCTTTTCCAACTCATCCGAGCCACTGGCAGCAAGAAGTCTGATGTGAGCGAAACAATCTGCGAGGATGACGGAACGCCAATCACTAACATCCATCGACGTCTTGGACGATGGGCTGAATTTTTCGAAGGGCAGTTCAACTGGCCTGCTGCTCTGGCAACATCGGTCAGACTGTCCTGCCCTCCATGGCCGGTGACGACTGATCCACCAAATGAGGCGGAAGTCCGCAAGGAACTCCAACTCTTGAAACGTTACAAATCACCGGGCCCAGATGACTTACCTATGGCTCTTTTTAAAGATGGTGGTGACTTTCTGACTAAGGGACTGACGACGTTGTTTACAAAGATCTGGGAACTAGAGAGTGTACCAACGTCATGCAATGAGTTGATAATTGTCCCTATCTTTAAAAAGGGTTCACGTCGTTCCTGTAACAACTATCGGGGGATAAGTCTACTTCCGATTGCGTCCAAGCTATTGGCTTCCTTTATACTTCGTAGGTTGTTCAGAACCCGAGAAGGATTGACTCGCGAGGAACAGGCTGGGTTTCGTTCTGGACGAGGATGTATTGATCATATCTTCACCCTCCGCCAAATGTTAGAACACCGTCTTACTTATCAAAGGCCAACAATCGTAGTGTTTCTTGACATCAGGGCTGCCTTCGATTCGTTGGATAGGACTGTTCTCTGGGATTGTCTATTGAAGAAGGGTGTGCCTGAGAAGTTTATTAACATCCTAAAAGCCCTATACACAAACACCTCAGGCAGAGTGAGGGCATACAATCACCTTTCTCCACTATTCCATTCGAGCAGTGGGGTTAGGCAGGGTTTCCCAATCTGACCATTCCTCTTCAACTTTGCCATCGATGACATTCTGGAAACAGCTCTGATGGATGTAAGTAATGGTGGTGTGGATCTGTTGCCTGGAGAAAGACTTCTCGACCTTGAGTATGCGGATGATATTGTCTTACTGTGCGAGAATGCCCAAGCTATGCAATCCGCACTTAATCAGTTGGCAATCAGTGTCCGTAGGTATGGTATGTGCTTTGCACCTTCGAAGTGCAAAGTTCTTCTACAAGACTGGCAGGATTCTAATCATGTACTCACTCTGGATGGTGAGCAGATAGAAGTAGTGGAGAAGTTCGTGTATCTAGGTAGCTGCATAAGTGCTGGTGGTGGTGTGAGTGATGAGATCAATGCACGTATAGTGAAAGCCAGAGCGGCTTATGCCAATCTGGGCCATCTTTGGCGCCTTCGTGATGTTAGTCTGGCTGTAAAAGGTCGGATCTACAACGCGACGGTGAGAGCAGTTTTGCTCTATGCTTGTGAAATCTGGCCTCTCCGAGTTGAGGATGTTAGACGACTCTCTGTGTTCGATCATGGCTGTCTCCGAAGGATTGCTGACATCCAGTGGCAACACCATGTTAGTAATGCAGAGGTTCGGCATCGTGTGTTCGGTCACAGAGATGATAATGCAATCGGTGTCACCATCTTGAAACACCGACTTCAGTGGCTTGGACATGTTATACGAATGTCGTCCCAGAGAATTCCACGTCGTGCATTATTTGCCGACTCTGGGACGGGTTGGAAAAAGCGGAGAGGTGGTCAGTGTATGACATGGGCTGGCTTGTGTTGGTCCTTCACGACTCCCCGGCTGGGGTCTGAGAGATGGTGTAACATAGTGGCTAGAGACGTTATCAGAAATGGCTCAGAATAGAAGTCAGTGGCGATCCTGCTGTAACCTTCTTTTACTTTCTTCATAAAAAGTGGTTGCTTCCTCCTTAACTGAAAGATTTCTTGTGATTGTACCTTTTCGTTTCTCCCATTATGACTACTATTACACTACCTTACACTAATCTGGTCGTTATTGTTCTCTCTCTTTTTTATAACTCCCTTCGCTCCTTACCTTTTTTATCTCTTCTTAAATTCTCATTGTTTTGTGTAGCACATATATATTTGGTGCCTCCTTGCACCAATATTTATGTGTTCAAATAAATAAATAAATAATTCTCTGTCTATTAGTCTTGAGAAATATCTATTGAATCGTCTTGTCTCTTTAACGAAAAATGAGAATACACATATGTAATAGGTGGAGACGGGATTAACGGGTACGAAAATATATTTAAAGCAACTATATTGTCACCATTGTGATCGCGATAAAACAATATCAACACTATTTTAAATATAAAGCCTTAAAAGCATCTGTTTTTTTTCTGTGATTGTTTATCGAGCCCATTAATTTACCTATCAGGTACATTAATTAGTCACTAGTTAAAAAGTACATTGACTAGTTTGGTTCAAGTGATTGGATAGTTTTGTTTTTGACTTTTTTATCCATCTTACTTACTGCACTCCATATTTTTTGTTTCCTTTGTAGTCAACATTTGCAAACGTCCAAAGTTGGCTCCACGAAATCAGTTGCTATGCTAACTCTACAGTCAGCCGTCTTTTAGTGGGTAACAAGTGTGATTTGGCGAATCGACGTGCTGTTGAGACGTCCGTTGCGAAGGTTTGTAAAACCACACAGTTAGCAACATTGATAAGACATAAGATATACTAACTACTGTCAGTATATTCTTAGACTGTGGCCACTTTTTGTGTGTGCTAACAGTAGTTGTTAAAATTGACTTCTATGTTAATAGCCTATGCATATCTTAGGTCTATGCACAATATTGATTACAATGATATGTCAACTTGATCTTTTCACAATTTTTCCCACATCTGTATAAATAGAGCTATTACTCAAGCATTCGACTTTCAACTAGTAAGCTGCAGATTAAGTTCCTCTTCATATTATTTTGGATTAAACTGCTTCAGTGCAGCACAAAGCTGATCATTCAATTATATTCATGATTACCGACTGTAAAAAATCTGCTATCGCTGTAAAAATTCAGTATGTTAGTCTTAAATCTTTATGTAGTTACGATCTTTCTAATGGATACGTATTTTTACTGATGATAATGTCTCTTATGCTTGGTTTTATCTTCCCTTGGATCCTAGGTTTATTAATTATCTTTTAAATTTTTATTTCGCAAATCCATACTTTTAGAATCTCTACTACTACCACTTGTGCTGTTATTACTTGTTCTACTTCAGCATTTTACTGTGTTGTTGTGGTGTGGCAACTTAAACTGTGGCAGTTTCTATGTTTCTTATAATTGACTAAATGAACTTGATGGGTGATTGAAACAAATTTTTATATGAATGCATTCATAAGCAACTACTGATTTATTTTTCATCTCATTGGTAATCAATAATTTAGGTTTAGTATTCAACTGGATAGCATATTTAGTACTCAGCTTCCGATCATCGGATCACAGGTTTATACTCCACCCAATTCTTTCCAGATATCCAAGTAGCATTCACTCAAAAAGTGTACTCTGCATCCGAAACAAAATTTCAGGATGTGCTCGATTACGGGGTTGATCATAATTTTGCCATTGACTTCCTATCGTACATCAAGTTAGTATATGAACAGTACAGGACTCACTTAAGACAAACTTCAGTTTGACCAATCTCCGTAAACCCCCGTCTTAAAAATCGAATTGTATCCTTGTTATTTATGTGTTTTGTCTTCAACTTTTTTCAACCAATTTTCCAACTAATAGAAAGTGAGTGTTCTTTTAGTAGTTCATATAGTCTTGATATTTTATTACCAGTATTTAGGGGTTTGGATCCACATATTTTGTTCCTACTTTGAATTAAACAATCAGGTACCACAAATAAAACCACACATTGAACACACCTCAACCCACCCAGTATAGAGATCTCTACATGCTAGCTGAGTGATGTTTGTTATACCTTTCACTGTTAGTAACCACCTCGAAATTATTTTGTGACTAGATTGCAGGTTTAGAGTTCATGTTTTTTAATGTAAATCGATAATGTAATTTACCTTTAGTTATTTGAACTCTATTTTCATACTATTGTTCATGGCATGCTGTGGTTTTTAATTTCCCAGGAGTTTGCTGATAAAAATCAAATGTCTTTCATAGAAACCAGTGCTAAGGATGCTACTAATGTTGAAAACGCCTTCTTAAAAATGGCTGAGAAGATTCAAGAAAATGCAACACCAGTACAAAATATGTTGTCTTCTACTGTGCCAGTTAATAGTACACAACCTGTCAAAAAAAGTGGGGGTTGCTGTTAAATATTTCTTGGTAATCTTGAATATATCCATCCTCAACTTTATTATGGTTTATTTCTATGTGATTGTGCGCTTATCAAAACAACTATTCATCTCATTCTCCTTCCTTCATTACTAAACTTGTGATATTATTTTGTGTCTGAAATTCTCGGAACAGGACATCACAGGATTGTATTTGTATTCAGGTGTTTTATTGATCAGTACATTTACTATTCTGTTCCAGTTGAGTTTTGCTGGTGTATTTTAGTTTCATTTTGAAATAAATTACCATCGTTTCCTTATCATGAGGTTCGATTTATTACCACCAATACAGTACTGCACTAATATTTTTTTGAAAACTTATACATTCTAAAAGCTCTCGTTTTCGTTGAAAACAAAAATGATCTATGTACCATATCTATTCGTTCGATTTTCCAGTGGCATTAATAAAATTAATCTTATTTATTTAAGGGATTTTATTAACTGTATGCGATAAATCTTTTCATTCCTTTTTATGTGATGTTTTATCATGTCAATCAAAGTCGTTTTATTATTTAGATGTATGCATTTGGTCACCTGTTTAGGACTAAAAATAAAAACCAGATTGGTTGGTAATAAGTGTATCTCAGCTCTGCTCCACCTTGGTGCACTAAGTAAAAATTATGGTTCTAAAACGCACCTTATCTAAGAAAATTGTTGAGATTTAAAGTAATTAAATAAATGTCCAACCTCTGTTACTCTTCATGAGCGATGGTCAATTAATTTTACTCTAATTCCTCAATAGTTTCATGTTAAGTGTAAAGGTAAGCATCCAGTGACAAGGTTTGATATCAAATCCGTAGGAAGCTGAGTGATATACTGACAGCGAGTTCAGTAACGTAGAAGGATAGTGGCATGGTCTATTCCTGCTAAAAATTCTGATTATCTAACAATTTTACTATTTGCAACAGTCAGTCAGATAAATTAGTACTTCTCACGATTGCTCATCTACCCAAGTTAACGTGGAAAACAAAATTGTGATGATAATATCAGTGGTAACCAGAAACTCGACAGGGAATCGGCTTCAAATGGAAGTAATGAAATCGGTCGGCGAAACCATATTCAGACTCAAAGCTAAGAGGAAGATGAAAGATTAATTTATTTGTACTGTTTACGCCCATTTTAATCCATAAAATTTGTTCCCAACCGGAAATTGTGGTAGTCATACGAACTCTATCAGAAATACCAAACAGCTTTACAATATTCAGTTAATTGGTTACTGACTTCACAGGCTCACTACGCATCGGTCTGGTTGCCCATAACCTTTCCACAGCTTGCTCATATGCTAATAGTTGAGCGTTCGTAATATATCCCGACCGTCTCACTCAGTGTTAAGGGTGTTCTACTTCTAGCCTCCAAGTCTCAAGTTCGAACCCTGCTCTACTTCGGCTATGGGGGGTCAGGTGGTTAGCTTCCACACTTGGAGTGTGGCTCATATCTATGTACCTAGTGAACAAGTTAGTTCGGTCTCCTGGTGCATATCTTGCTCCAAACCTGAGCTTCGCCTACTTAATACTTTCGTCAAGATATTTTTAGTTTGTTGGTAATAACTTATCTAAATTCCACATCCATAAATTCATATACCTGAATGCTAATGAATATACTCACCCTTCGATAAACAGGAAGACATCGCTCAGGTGATACGAAATATCAATAGCCGAGTGAGATCTTTGCTGAGTTCTCGTTAGCCATCGACCAACTATCTATTGAGACTTCGAAGAGAAGATGAGTGGTTAGCATGCTCAACAATCTTACTTCTGTTAGACGGGATTTCCGGAGACCAATTCTAAAGCGTTTGGGACATTCTTGTGTGGTTGCTCCAGGAGTTATAGGGGTTTACCACATTGCCAGCACCAATCAGAACCATTTTATGTATATAAGAGATTACAAACATTGGGCTCTGGTTTTAATCAGTTGATTACTTGGTCATTTCCTGTGAATACATTCCAGGTCACAACTTGAAAGTCAGCAAATAAATTCGGAATGTTACTTTGACAAAGGTGCTTAACGTTGGTTGGTTTGTACCTTTCTCATGAGAGTCGAACACCTAAATGATATAGCTGGATAAACATTGAATTGTGGAATCAAAAAGCGTCTAAAGAGGGGGATTGTAGGTGTTCGTCCAGACAGTCTTCAAGTTCCTCTCGACGACCTTTTGAAATAGCTATTTTTGGCGAATACTTGCTAAGTATCTTCTATTTCGTTTGGGGTTGTTTCATTAGCGTAAATTTATTTGGCTGTCGAAGACGTTGAATAGATTAAGTTCGTCCTTATACTCAGTGGCAAATTGCGTATGATACTCTCATAAAATTGGTTTCGTATAGGTAGCTTTCTACATCAAGTTATCTAAACAGATTGTTTTCGACTAAAGTAATGATTACGAGTTCGTTTCTGATCCTGGTTTGAATCACTACTTCATCCTTGTACAATGTCATCGAATTCTTGATATTCGATGCACATCATGACACGAGTCAAATGATTTTTTTACTTTATTGGCTTGTCTTTGTCTTGATTTAGACGGATGTGTGACTGATTGGTTCATACTTTTTGTTATCTTCACTCTGAAAACGTGTGGGTAATTAATGTTTGTATATTTACGCTACTGTATAGTGTTATGACGAAATATTTTTTTGTCAATTCGTTTCTAAAAAGTATCTCAAAACTAGATAATTCTAATGATAAATTACAAACAATGCGTACGTTGATATGTGTTTATTAACTAAGGTTAATCATAAAACAGTTCAGTAGTATGTTTTACATGTATGAGAAAAACAATTGATCAATGTGCAGTGATTAGTATCTTGATTCAGTTTTAACGATAAAGTAGTTTACAAAATAACTTTATGAAAAAATTCAGAAAGAACCCAGATTATTTGTTCATGGTAATAGAAATAGTTTCTGTGATGCTGCAAGCATATTTACGCAGTTTGATATTGTGAACATTATTATTTTGAAAGTTGTATGTATAAAAACATCAGCTGGTAGAAGTAGTTTGTGCATTATTTCTTTTTGTTCCAGTCTCATAAATGTTAAAAAGAGAAAATCAGTGCATGTTACGGTGATACTGCAAGGCATATGAAAATTGGCAACAGTTTTATTCTATTTTGTTTGACAAAAATTCACATGCTTTGGACGATCCACTTTACCCTCAACCAGGCCATTTTTCGGATTATTAAATTGGATAGATAACTGTAGAATCTTAAGAGAATTTATCGAAAAGAATGTTCTTCGTTCAAATGTTAGTCCTTTAATATGATGGGAATCTTTAAACGATAATTTTATTTCAAAAAGTTTATGTAGATGTTTGTTCAATCGTAAATATTTCAATAAAAGCGAGGTTTATCGAATGAAATGAAATAATTTTACACGGATCGGTTACAGAACAGTGACCAGTGATATTGCGTTTTGTAATACTATGTGTCGATTGGATTCAAGTTGCAACGTGGCCACTAGCCTAAGTAATACAATGTGGCTGTACACTTTGCTTTATGTTACATGGTTGAGAGGAATAAACTAGGAATTGTGCTTACATAACATCCCAAGGTTAAACGGTAGGTGATAAATTAAATAGTAGACTGTGGTTTTGGGTAATGGGGGCAACCTTATTATCTGATTTTAGAGATCGGTGCAGATCAAACTAATCTACCACTACTGTAAACCGGATTAGTTGGGTACCGAATTCGGGGCTCACTAAAAATCTTGTCGGTTGACAGATGTGTGTGTTTATGTATGTGAATTGTATGAGTCTTGACTTGTATGGTTTATGTATGTAGGTACACGCAAAGATTACGCTCATGGATTAGCACAAGGAATGTAAGCTGAGAAATATCTGTCATATGTCAAATAAAATCAATGGCCTGATCCTTCATGTCGAAGATATGGTAACAAGTATTACGGATAGGTGACTATCAACTTCCACTGAAAGAATGCTCACACTTATGTGTATGTTGTGGAGTGGATGTGTGTGTGTGGGTGATGGAATTCATTGTACTAGTGATATGCATGTGATGCATAGGTGACAGTCAGTTGTAGCAAATACATTTTGAAGGGAGCGGTAATCATCTACACTCTCAGGTTGGCAAATATACCTATATGTATGCCTAAGGATGCATGTGTGGAAACGTATTTGTTGTCGGTATGCATGTGGACCATACTTGCTCGTGGTGCAACGCCTGCTCCCCAGGATTTGGGTGCAATGATTTCCTTACACAATCACATTCCCATGATGGGTTTGTGAACGTTGAGAAAGGGAAGACATCTGGAGAAGCGCTAGTGGGGTTCACTGGATAAGGTTTGACCAGCATTAACACGGCCTAAACACCGTACCGTACTTCAATCACAAATTCGATCAAATGTTTTATGAGAGAACATAGTGTGTGTGTGTGTGTGAAGTATTATGAATTCAATAAGAAATGATAAGTTGGGAAGATTAATAGTGATATTGAGCCAATGGTAATAACATAAATATATGTAATTAATTATAAAGAAGACAATAATGTTTGACTGGTCAGGTTCATGGGATAAAATTTGATCAACATTAACACGGAGAGAACACCGTACAAGATTCGGTATTGAAGGTTTCAGCTTGTGTATCCTTGTATAGGTCAAAAGGATAAATGTATTCATGTCAATGATTTGTAAACCTAATTATTCGGCATTATCAATTACAGCTTCTTAGTTATTGCTAAGTTGTTTCATTCACTTATTCCATTAAATAGGCGCTTAGGAAGTGTGTGTTTTTGAATCAGTCGTTGTCGACCGTAACGGAAACCCTGGATCCTAGGTTTCGTCCTGGGTAATGTTCGTCAGCAAGAAGTATATTAAATTTTCAAAGAAATAAACTGGAATAAAATCTGAATTTAGGGTTTTTTGCCAATTATCTTCAATTACCCCATATGAATTCATTTTATTTCACAACTTAGTGTTTTTTTTAAAATGGTATGAGATGATGGGTAACACTATACGGTTAATGTTTGTTAAAAAGGTTATTCGAGCTGCAGTAATCAACTGTCTTATTTTAATTAAAGGTAGAATGAGATTTTCACTGCTTTGATATTCAGAAATTATCTTATTTAAGAATAATTTTCGTCCCCAAAACCTAATTATAGAATAGAGCTGCTAAAGGTTGTGATCGTTGGTCAGATTCAGTAAGAGGGTGTACCTTTCAAACACCTGACTAGAGAACTATACAAGATAATATACAAAGATTTATAACCAAGAGGTGAATAATTATTTACACAAATAATGGGTACATGTATATTACTGAACTGATGAAGTCAGGGATAAGTTAAGAATGACTTTGGCTAAATGAACTATTCACCTACCCACTGTACCTTACCTCTCACTTATTGTGTAGCTTTATAAAAGCATGTAAACCGGCTGTAGAGGACTACTTAGCACATCAGTGAAATTCATACTGCAGCAATGGACTGTTAATTATCATTTTAAAAATTCTTAACCGTATGTGTTAATGAACTCGCCTGGAGTCCCTTTCCGGGGGCTACTGCCGGTCCCAAGCCCGGATAAAGGAGGAGGGTTGGGCATGGGGTTAGCGACCCCATCCCGTAGAAAACTAACTCGCTAAAAAAACGCTAACCAGAAAAAATTATTCAAACCATTTAAACTCTGCCCTGGGAGTCAGGAGGTCTTCGTTTAGAAGAATTATTACGCCTCATGATGAAAGCCGAGTTTCTTCGGAAGTCACGAGGCCGATGCCCCTTCTGACAACCAGAGCAACCATTTATTTAGGTACATGGAATGCTCGCACAATGTGGGAGACTGGGAGAGTCTTCCAAATTGCTGCAGAACTGAGGAGATACAATTTAGAGGTGCTTGGGATCAGTGAAACACATTGGACGCAAGTTGGACAACAACGACTAGCTTCAGGGAAGCTGCTGTTATACTCCGGACATGAAGAAGAAAATGCCCCACATACACAAGGAGTTGCATTGATGCTGTCCAAACAAGCACAAAAAGGCACTTATATGATGGGAATCTCATGGACCAAGGATCATCAAAGCCTCCTTCAAAACAAAGAAAACGGGGATTACAATGAACGTCATCCAATGCTATGCGACTACCAACGACTACAATGAAGATGTTAAAGATCGATTCTACCATAGGCTGCAGTCAATCGTCGAGAAGTGCCCAACAAAGGACCTGACTATTCTGATGGGAGACCTAAATGCCAAGGTTGGAATTGACAACACCGGATATGAAGAGATCATGGGACGACACGGACTGGGAGAAAGGAACGAAAATGGTGAGAGATTTGCAAACCTATGTGCCTTCAATAAACTGGTCATAGGCGGGACTATATTCCCACATAAACGCATACACAAAACCACATGGATTTCACCGGATCACACCACACAGAACCAAATCGACCATATCTGCATCAACAAAAAGTTCAGGAGGACGATGGAGGACGTGAGAACAAAGAGAGGAGCTGATATAGCATCAGATCATCACTTGCTGGTCGCCAAGATGAAATTGAAACTCAAGAGGCACTGGACAACGGGGAGGACAATATCACAAAAATTTAATACGTCTCTTCTTTGGGATAATGACAAACTCAATAAATTCAAGATAACCCTCAGCAATAAGTTGCAAGCCTTTCATGATCTACTCAATGGAGAAGGAACTACTATGGAGAGCAACTGGAAAGAGATAAAAGAGGCAATCACTTCAACATGTCATGAGGTTCTGGGCCAAAAGAAGCACCATCACAAGGATTGGATCACGGTCGATACACTGGATAAGATTCAAGAAAGGAGGAACAAGAAAGCAGCAATCAATACCAGTCGAACAAGAGCAGAAAAGCCAAGGCACAAGCTGAATACACAGAAGTAAACAAGCAAGTGAAGAGGAGCATCAAAACCGATAAACGTAAATATGTGGAAGATTTAGCAGTGACGGTGGAAAAGGCTGCAAGAGAAGGAAACATACGACAATCCTATGACACAACAACGAAACTCTCTGAAAATCACCGTAAACCAGAACGACCAGTGAAAAGCAAGGAAGGTAAGGTAATCACCAACATGGAAGAACAACGAAACAGGTGGGTAGAACACATCCAAGAACTCTTGAATCAACCAGCCCCACTGAACCCACCCAACATCGAAGCAGCACTCACGGACCTCCCAATTGATGTTGGCGCACCGACAATTGAAGAAATCAGCATGGCTATCAGACAAATCAAGAGTGGCAAAGCAGAAGGACTAGACAGCATTTCAGCAGAGGCACTGAAAGCAGATTTGGAGATAACTGCAAGAATACTCCACATTCTCTTCATAAAGATTTGGGATGAGGAACAGGTACCAAAAGACTGGAAAGAAGGACTTCTAGTCAAAATACCAAAGAAAGGCGATCTCAGCAACTGTGATAACTACAGGGGAATCACTCTTCTCTCAATACCAGGAAAAGTCTTCAACAGGGTATTGTTAAACAGGATGAAGGACTCCGTAGACGCCCAACTTCGAGACCAACAGGCAAGATTCCGTAAGGATAGATCGTGCACAGACCAAATCGCAACTCTACGGATCATTGTGGAACAATCAATTGAATGGAATTCATCACTCTATATCAACTTCATCGACTACGAAAAAGCATTTGATAGCGTGGACAGAACAACCCTATGGAAGCTTCTTCGACACTACGGCGTGCCTCAGAAGATAGTCAATATCATACAGAATTCCTACGATGGATTAAACTGCAAAATCGTTCATGGAGAACAGTCGACAAACTCCTTCGAAGTAAAGACCGGTGTCAGGCAAGGTTGCTTACTCTCAACCTTTCTCTTTCTTCTGGTAATTGACTAAATTATGAAGACGTCAACATCTGAAGGGAAGCACGGGATACAGTGGACATCTAGGATGCAGTTGGATGATCTAGACTTCGCAGATGATCTGGCTCTTCTATCGCATATGCAACAACAAATGCAGGAGAAGACGACTAGTGTAGCTGCAGCCTCAGCAGAAGTGGGTTTCAACATACACAAAGGGAAAAGCAAGATTCTTCGATACAACACAGCATATAACAATCCAATCACAATTGACAGAGAAGCTTTGGAAGATGTAAAAACCTTTACATATTTGGGCAGTATCATCGATGAACACGGTGGATCTGATGCAGATGTGAAGGCACGGATTGGCAAAGCAAGAGCAGCATATTTACAACTGAAGAATATCTGGAACTCAAAACAATTAGCAACCAACACCAAAGTCAGAATTTTCAATACAAATGTGAAAACAGTTCTACTGTATGGGGCGGAAACCTGGAAAACTACGAAATCCATCGTCCAAAAGATACAGGTGTTTATTAACAGTTGTCTACGCAAAATACTTCAGATCCGTTGGCCGGACACTATTAGCAACAACCTACTGTGGGAGAGAACAAATCAGATCCCAGTGGAGGAAGAAATCAGGAAGAAGCGCTGGAAGTGGATAGGACACACATTGAGGAAAGCACCGAACTGCGTCACAAGACAAGCCCTCACATGGAATCCTGAAGGTCGAAGGAGGAGAGGAAGACCAAAGAATACATTACGCCGGGAAATGGAGATAGATATGAGAAAAATGAACAAGAATTGGATGGAACTAGAAAAGAAGGCCCAGGACAGAGTGGGTTGGAGAATGCTGGTCGGCGGCCTATGCTCCATTGGGAGTAACAGGCGTAAGTAAGTAAGTAAGTAATGTGTTAATGAATTCTAACTGTATGAAATCCAGAGCATTTACATCCAATAATGCGCTGGTTGTTAGCCATTCATAGAATTATAATTTTATACGTGAAACTCCCAGCTTCTTTCAGCTCACTATAAAGCAGGATTATGATGGTGAGTAGTAATCTCTATTTCCTTTTCAGTTGAGCTTACTGGTCGCAGGTTTATCTCTAAAGAAGTCACTGTCTATCACTCAATTGTCAGGTGGTGCCTGGTAACAGTAGACGTGTTGCCGTTGAAGATCATTTTTTATCAAGTCCTTTTAACTCGTAATCAGGGAATGAATCAGTAAAAGAATAGTTGCAATCAGATAACATTATGATATCCATCCATCCATAAATATTAGTTGTCAAATAAATTTATTCCAAGTAGTTTCGAATAACATATTTTTAACTTAAATGATTACTTCAATCCAGATGTAACAGACCAATGTAATACTTTATCTTGATAATTGCTTTCTCCAGTCTTCTTCTGTCTTCTTATTTGCGACTTGGAGAATCCTAGCGTTCGAGTGCTCAAGTTATATGCGGTACATTAACAATCTAAGCTCTAGATATAAAAATTTATATCTATAATATAGTACTAGTGGTTTAAGCATTCTCTCTTGTTGTTACAAAATTATTTTACTGGTCATAAAAATCTATGAACAACTTTCAACAAATGGTCAGTTAAAATTTATTGATCTTTTAAACTATAACATCTATATTTTATGTGAAAATTATATTTGAAATAATCTCAGCGACTGAAATTTAAACAATTTCAACGCTTCGTCCAACTAACTTGTCTGGACTTCTTCAGGGTAATAATCAAAATCATCAAAGAAATATATATATATATATATATATATATATATATATATATATATAGTAAATAGGATAACATGAGTCAGAAATATTTTAACACTCATAAAGAAAGATTAACAGAAGAAGCGCTGTATATATGGGCGAATAAGAATAACCTAAACCGAAAGGATGGTATTCAACTAGCAACTACGTGGCAAATATTCGTTGACAAGTAATTGGACCCTTTCTTTATTCAACCTGTTTATTTCACATGTATCGTTACTTTGACTGAAATTAATGTGTTATTTTAGCAATACAATTATGTATTTGATAATTCTCATTTGACATGCACATCGATGATTCAGAAACAATTTTTCAACCTTGAACTTGCACTTTGATTTATCTATTTCTTCATATAAAACATATCAACACCGAATATCAATAATTAATAACTCAATCTTACGCATACCTACATACATACACACACACAATTCGTTTTCAGTCATTTGTTTCCACATCGTGAACTTTTCACATGATTCCCATGTAACTAACTCATGTTATTCTATTTACTAAAATCAACATCCAAATATGGTTGGATTAACACAGTATAGATTTGATCTGATGTGATTGTTAAAACGCTATATATATATTTTTGATGATTTTGGTTTTGATTATTACCCTGAAGAAGTCCAGACAAGCTAGTTGGACGAAACGTTGAAATTATTCAAATTTCAATCGCATAAAATGTCTTCTCTATACTCAGCGCCCAATTTCTGTCAAACTATTTGTTCTAATCTTGATGAATATTCGTATATATAACTTGTGTAATTTTTAGCAAAATCATTAGATATTTTGATTAATGACTTTAAGCATTAGATTTTGATAATTATATACTGTGTAAAGATTAAATTGAATTAATTATCCATTTGGTCAGTTAATTTGTCTACTATTTAAAGTGTTTTCATTGAATAAATTTATCTATGGCATATTTGTGTAGTTACAATTGTAAACTTCATTTTCACTTATCATTGTTTTATGTCTTTTGGTCATTTAGATAAAGTCAACTAGCTGGATTTGTTCATTATCTAATTTTATATAATAATAATAATAACAATAATTACAATTTATAAATGATTGTACATTTCAGTGAAATATTTCATTCCTGTAATCACAAAAGTGATGTATGAAAATCACAATGAACCTGTAACCAGTTATCTTATCTTTTACTAATCTAATTAATGCTTTAAGTGAAGGTTTTCATCTCAAGTGGTTTTAGATGTATGTGTGTGGTTATTGTTTCCTGGTTGACCACATTGTGAAAAAGTACTTCTTCTCCAGGGACTTAGAGAAGAAACTGAGTTAATAATAGTTTTAGTGACCTGGAAATGTGACCACAAAACCCAAGGGATAGGTGTTTGGGTCCGATTACAAACGGCCATTTTATTAGTAGTTCTTGATGTGTTAATTTTAATTTAAAGGCCTTATCACCGGAGAAAGAAATACGTGGGATATGCTGAAGTATTCTATTTCGCTGAAGGTAACACCATGTTTCCGTTACACTTCAGTACAATTAGAAGTACTAATTTGGCCTTCGATCTTAGGTTGATTTTCTTAGTTTTACTGCTTCCTGTCCAACCAGTTTGTCTAGTATGGTAGAATTTAAAGGAACGATTAACCCAGGCAATTAAACTCGATTAAATCATCACGTTCTTTTGACTTGAATTTTACGTAAAGGTAGCTGCTATTGTCAGGAAGATGGAATTCCACTCTAGATCAATAAACTGAAGAAAAATTATTTTGATGAAAAATTAAGGTTTATTGCCAAATAAGTTCTAATTATGTCTGGATTATCTATTATTTCGCAGATAATACAACGTTAAATAAAAATATACGTTAAGATAAGATGGGGGTTAGAGGTAGTCAATAAGAAACCCTGGACCAGGATTTCGTCCTACTTGGCACTCGCCAGAAAAGTGTACCTGTAATATTGGGTGAACTGATGCTCCCCGATGGATTCGATCTTGTGTCACCCAGCTTCATAGTTAGAGACGTTACCACTGGGCTATCCGGGCCGCAATTAACCTCCTGTAGGACTGAGATGTAAGCGCAATTGATTGATCACAGTGTGGTGATCAATGTCATATGTGTCAAGTTCTTCATAGTGCATATTGAATGCTATCAACCAATTTGCAATGTGGCCACCAGTCCAGGTGACTCGACTTCGTGTGCACTATCTCAACATATGTATAAGATAATACGGTTAAATTATTTTTTATTTTTAAGTATTTTTCAAGATATAAGTTTTGTCATTATCAAGATTTTGGTTATCACTTGTCTTACTTTATACTACTTTTTCATCAGTGATTAAAAGAAAAGCGAAATTCTATCGATTATTATATGTGCGTACGGTTATAATTTGTTATCAGTGTAGTAAATGACATAATGGGTTGTTGTTAAATCCATAAACTTTAGTTAAGTTTGTTTACATTTGAATTATCCTGACTAATTAAGGTTCATATTTATTTCATAAATGTTAAACGTTTTTCATAAAAATGTTTAACACATGAAATAAATAGGAATAATAACGAATTTAATATTCACTGTTCGAACGCTTTATTCTGAAATTACTGAACGTTAGAAATGCATTTACCATCAAGTACAATGGACTAAATATGTGCATAATTTGTAGAACTTCAGAATCCCACGTATTTGCTCAAATTTCTCCTAAATAAACTCATGATTTACTGATTGTAATTCATATGAGAAAATCCCCTTTTCATAGCTTCATAGACAGCTATATGGGTAATTTAAATGTGATCCAATATATAGAACGAAAACTTGATTGTTCAATTAAGTCTTTCAGTTAGATCTACAAACAACTGTTATATGTTGATTAAATATTTTGTTAATAAATGAGTTTTAATCATTTAGTAACTTACTAGTTTGAACACCTGATATGTCCTAAATCTTTTGTCTCACCAATCAAGATGTTGAAATATAGTCAATAATATATGAATAAACACTGTTTATTTGAAACTGTATCGCTTGGAAATGATATAATCAGTCAATAATCAATAACGTAGAACTTCATACGTACATACATTAGTTCGAGTTGCCATACCACATTAGCACAGAAATGAAGTTGTCGATTCAAATCCCGTAATGGTAGAGGTAGTAAGAGTATAAGCAGTAACCGAAAAGATTAGGGTTTGAAGATGTTATTCAAGGAGTATAATCCAGTTAAATAAATTTGAAAAGAGGAAAAAAGGACACAAACAATCCAAAAGATTAAAATTTGAGAGAACACAAAGAGTGGATGCACCTGCACCATTGCAATTTACTTTGAGCCCTGTCATTCAAGGTCTCTAACCATCAGTTGTTATCGTCTCGCGGATCCCAACCAGGTAGTCTACAACTGCCAACATGGCTCAGTCCACTTGTCAGTGACTTCACGGATTTGTGCCATGTTTTGGTCTGGCCGCACCTAGCTTTCTTCCAACCTACTCCTACACCATAAAACATCACACGTCGGGGCAGTCGGTGGTTGGGCATACGTAACATATATCCCAGCCATCTCAACTGATGAAGTTTCACTATTTCATCAATTGATTTGCCATTCTTAACTAGTACCCGTTTCCTAACAACTACATTACTTACTTAGTGGTCCCAGGATATACGAGCAATATTTCAAAGACACCTATGATCAATTACTATTAACCTACAAATATCCTCTACTCTTATCGGCCATGTTTCACTGCCACAAAGTGGGACAGAACGAACTGCTGTTCAGTAAACCCATCCTTCGTTTAGTTGATATAATCAGTAGGAAATAGTGAATATTGTGCTTATAATGTTAAATATTTTCCTATTTATTAAATTTTCTATTTAAAAAAAAAGTGGGACAAACTTTAAAATTATTCAATTTTGTGAATTTATAAGCATTTCATTAATTTTCAATCTATAGTTTCTTGGTCGATATTCATAATTTTTTTTTAAAAATTAGTTACATTATATTTATTTTTTTAACAACGTGCATTTTTGAAATTGTATTAAATACGCATTTAAAGTTTAATTTCAGTTATCTTTTAAGATTTATGTATGTTTCAATTAAATATCAATGATTATTTTGAACATGTAAGATTTTTGGAAATTATTCCGTATAAACACAGTCATCATAATTGACTGACTGACTGATTGACTTTAAGTAGAGAATTTTTGATACTAGGACGAAACGGCCGTCCAGTACTTCCAGGTTTTCCATAGTAGTCTAGCTTCAATTGACTCATGATTTCAACCAGCGAAATAGAAAGTGGTAAAGAGATATTTCATACTGTTTTGGAGTTCCTTGAAAATGCCTACCAATCCTCTTGCCGGTGATTAAAAATTAAGGTTTCATTAACAGCACGGTTAGGTCAATACAACTAAGTTCATGTCTAATGATCCCTATGTTTACGTTTAGTCATTTTGTGATATTGGGAAATAGTGATTACTTCTCACATGTAATAACTATCTACTTAGTATTGAACTGATGTTGGGGACTTTAGATCCCCAGAACTCACTTTGAAAATAACTTAATTTTGTAATTTTATTTAGAAAATTTTAATTTCTTTGTTTTCGCGCCAAAAGCGCTCTTTTCATCTTCATGTCGTATTTTCCACTTGGGAGAATCTTAAATGCTATTGGTCCGTTGTCTTTTAGTACGCTATTTTGTAACTCTCCCCAAGGACGGTTTTGTGTTGTATATATATGTTTTGATTTGTGTCTGTTGTTATCACTCGTGCTTCTGGTTTTAGTGGAATATACTTCCCTATTTCAAACTTGGACTTGTTCCTCTAGTTAGCGGGGCTGGGACGCATCGAATAGCTAGTTTATTGGTCTTTGGTCACCGAGTCTTTGTCCCGTTTAAGTGAACTCGTAATCGCTTCAAACCTAGCAACTAATGGAGATTCTCAGATTTGAGATGAACAGCTATACAATGCTACTGAAAGTTAGCTACAGTATAAAATGTCTTCACGTGATAACCTCTCTGTGTTTTTTTCTAAAAAAAAGTATATTATATTATTGATTATTTTAAGTATAAGTCTATTGATATATAAAATGATGTTTACACTCATTATAACATGTTTAATAACAATTATAAATAACAATGATTGCGTAATTTAGTCTTACAGTTTCATAAGAATATATAATTAACTATTTCAAAGTTGTAAATGTAGTGAATAGTTTATTGAATTCAATCATTAAATGGTTTTCAAAAAATTTACACCGTATTAAATCTTATTTTACTTTGATAATTGAACTAAAAAGTTCACTTATAAAAGTTACCAAATATAAACGTTTAAATCAAGTTGAAATTTTTAAATGATCATTTATAAGTCAGTTGACTTTTCAGTAAATAAAATGTTTTGTTTTATAAATAATCTTCCAAAAATAATCATTAACAATTTATTTCTTTTAAAAACTAGATATTTGTCATTATAAGGTTGTGGAGATTATTGAATCTAGTTGAAATCATGAATCGATCGAAGTGAAACAACCCTTTGAAAACTTGGAAGGAATGAAAGGTCATTTAATTCTATAATGGGAGTTGTCAGCAGTGAGCATCTATGATCTTGCAATCAAGATTCAAACACATGACATTCAGTTTCTCTTATGAATATATAACCTCAAGACCTCTGAGTTGTGATCCAACTAGATATTAATTGTTTTAGTAAATTAAAATTTCGCCCGGAAAATAAGGACATTAAATGTGTGAGTTAATAAGATTGAAAATAACTCCAGTTCTGTTTTAATCATGGGAGATAATCAAACTATTATAGAAATTACGTCAGAGAAAGCTAACACCTTCGCCTCTTCTAGTAAAGTTTAATTTTATCTTCTTAAAATATGTGTGTTGATTTTAAAATCCGATAAGAGATTAAGTGTACACATTGATAATTATTTTTAAGGAATCAGAAACATCAGTTTAGTGCTGTGATTATATTGTTGATACTTTTATATGAAAGACCCCCCCTTTTTCTGAGAAAAACTTTGAACTATATTTAGTTAGATAAGATTGTAAATGTAAACATGGAGAAATAGTAATTTCCAACCTTCTGATGTTTTTATCCCAATCACTATTACTAATTTGATTATCAATTTTGGGCTTATCATAATAAATGTGTTATCATTAAAATTGTTTGTAGAACTATTATAACTTGTGGCCTGAGTGCCCTGAGAATGTATGCGTAATGATACCGCAAATTACAGAGCAGTGAATTATCAATCCTCCATTTCCGGTCTAGTTGACCTTTTATTTTTATACATCAATGTTCTTAACAAGTTTATGTGTGATCAGATTGTTCGAAATGTATCATTGAATGTTTTTTGAAAATTACTTTGAATATTAAGTCACTACATACTGATCAAAGTAGTCTGACTATTTAAAGAATATTTTTTCTACAACATTTGAACCCTCAGAATGACTGTGTGAGGCCATTTTTATTTTGTCATCATTTAGATCGGACGATGTTCGTCGAAGGGCTCTCCACTTTAGTGGCCCGAGATCTGACTCTATGTAGATCGCATGAATGGTTGTTGTTAAATTGTATCTGTCGCCTATCCTTGTATGTCTCTATCGACTTAATCCGTGTTAGTCAATAACGGAATTAAATAAGTCAAATAACGAGAATTGACTTTTGAATACATATATTTAGTGTGTGAAGCGGATGGGATAGAGAGAAGCAAAACGACGCGCAATGAAGATGGCGGGTAAGCCAACACCCATTTAACCAAGAGTTAATCAATATTTATAGTTACACAAAAGTAAGTTACAGACATGCGCTGAGTAATGGGACAAAAAGTGTACACACACCTACGTGCTCATATAAGCACAGTCAGATTGATAAGCGAATAATTAACAAGGTCAGAATGTGACCCATGTAGAATGAATAGGATGGGCTGTCCGAAAACTAGAATAAGGTATATGGGCTTAACATAATGGCAGATACTACAACTGTAATCTTTGAGAAGTAAAACAGAAAAATATTATTCTCCAGTAGATTTTTGCCAATGTCTGTAACCAATGTTTACTGGTCAGATCATAAGGATGTTATATTTCCGGATGTTGAAATGAAAAAAACCCACAGATTTAGATTCTTCTAATTACTGTTAATCATCAATAAATTACAACTATCATTTTTACGGAACTAATACATTGTCTTCAAAAGTTAATTCTCAAAATGAATTGGATAATAAAGAACTGTTGGGTTTTGTGATATAATTCAGTTACAATCCATGATTCTGTATACTTTCTGAATCACCAATGCAGATCAAGTAAACGAAGAGTGAATTGGAATATGAATGAATTCATGTGCAAATTAATCATGTTTATGTATAATACTGTGCTGGTCAAGATAGCAATTGTTGGGTGGAGTAACTTTGGTATGATTAATAATTTACCTACTCACAATAAACTTTATAATGCTTGTACTTTCCACTTAACATACGTCCTTGCTTTAGTAATATATTTTATCCAAACTTTCTAAGGGCGTCAAAGACATTCTAGATTCAGGATCTAATTAGCCTATTCCTCTGTTCAGTTTTTAATTTTAAACAAAGTACTGAAATATATGAATCTCAGTGGAATTGGATTTCGGGACATTTTAAAATAATCTATCCCTGAACTTTTCTCAGACTAAATCGTTTTACTTGATAGTAGCAAATATAACGTTTTCTTACTCCGTAATACTAAGTGAATTCTATTGATGAAGTTGTACTGTTTTTACTAGTCCAACTGACTCATCATTATGATGCATTTTGTCTACAATGTAATTTTTTCTGTCACTTTAGTTAAATATAGATAAACAAAAACTATTTCAATAGGGATATGTGACTGGTGTATGTACCATTTATGAGAATATGTATAAGCTCATTTAGATGTTAGCTAATGACATCATCTATGTTGCTACGGTAAATGTTAGCTGTAGACCTTAAATATTCTAGGATTGATTCTGAAAACAAAATACCGATAAGTTCCTGACAAATTTCTGTTAACCTCGTAGATAACATTCAACGCTGAATATGATTTGATTAGATGACAGGTTTTCACAACGTATTTGATGATAGAGCATATTACTGATCCATTTTTTGCATAAGCTCAATCAAGCTGAATAATGTTATTAAGTCCTATTGGATAGAATATGCATCAAAAGACCTATACACTTAACTTCAGAAGATCAAGAGAACTGATAAGTGAACATAGAAGTGGTCAGGCACGAAAGCTTGTCTTTTAAGTTATTAGTGATTCAGCATTTAAATCTATCAACAAGATCAGCAAACATTTGCCAACGTCAATAAGTCTCAATCTTCTGACTATTGCTGTAGCTTTTTACATGAAGTTGTTTTCAGAAGGGGTTTTGTGGAGGTTTTAGAAATTTCACTGATTGAAATCATGAATCAATTGAAGCTAGACCACCATAGAAAACCTGGAGGCACTGGACAGCCTTTTCGTTCTAGTATGAGACTCCTCAGCAGTGTGCATTCACGATCCCGCCCTCCATGAGATTCGAACTCAGGACCTATCAGTCTCTCGTGAGTGTCTAACCATTAGACCGCTGAACCGGCCGGCATCCAACGGTGTTAATATCTAACTTCAACCAATCCACGAAGTTGCACCACCGTAAACTATTATCTTCAGTGAGTTGATATCTCACAACAGATCTGGTTGAACTCCACTGGTCACGGCTTCTCACTAGAACCCCAGGAGTGTCTCTTGAAGTCAGTCACTAGTGAGCAGATGATTACTATCAGAAAGGGTTTTGTGGAGATTTTAGAAATTTCACTGTTTGGATTGTGGATGCGCATTGCTAAGGAGTCCCATACCAGGACGAAACGGCAACCCAGTGCTTCCAGGTTTTCCATGGTGGTCTAGCTTCAACTGACTCATGATTGCAACCGATAAAGTTATTTATTTAACTAATAAGAAAAGTGTTGTAATGTTTACTGATTTAAATCATTTTATATTGATATACATATTGACAGTTCAAACAGATGACATTTTTATATTCAATATATTTAACTTTTAACATTTTTCAACTATGTTTATTTCCCTTCCTTATTGAAACTATTATTGTTACAATTTAGAAAAACAAAGTTAATTTTTTTTAAACACAAATGTACACGAAATAATCAATATTTTATAACAAGAAATGTCGGTGATTTGATTTAATTATTACTTTTTATTAAAGTATTCTAATTAATTATATCACCATCTAATATGGTGTTTAATGATAAACAGATTTTAAAATGTAGACATACTAAAGGGTAATGAGAGAGACTATTTATACGTATTGTGGTACGATTAAATATTTTAATGAGATGATGTAATGAACGCGAATACCAGTGCAAAATCTGAGAACCATACAATAAATTCTTCATTTGCAAAATATCAATCAATCGTCTCAGATTTGATTATTTCTTTATTTCCACATCAATCATTCCCTGTTCTCATTCTCTTTCCTTTGACCTTCTTAACCTTCTGCCGTCAAGTATTTCATTTTCAATTGATGATACATACTACTTATATCTGTCGACATCAGTAACAAACACTACAATAGTATTGATTTTATGGAAAATCAGTAATATCAAAATGTCCACATCGTAAATTGAATAGAATATTTAACGTTTTTTATGTCAATGTTATTTAACAGGGTATAAAGTCATGGTAATCATCCACTTGTTTTAAAACTGCATTAATAACTTTTTAGTGAAAATGCTCATTATGAGCGTGAGGGATGTTTTGATTTAAACAATTCGAATATTGAAGATTGGACTGAACGACCTTTATCAAACTTATGCGAAAAACTAATTATCCATTAAAATAAACGATTATTTCAAGGTTGTAAAGCTTTCCATTGAAATGCATATAACTGATTTTTATCATATTGTGAATACTTCATGTACTTGAACTCAATGAAATCACTGTGACATGATGATTAAACGGAAATGGGAAATTTCGGAACTTATTCTTCGATGAATTAGCATATACATTGTTTATGGTTTTATCCAATGATTAGTCTATGGTGTTCTGATATTGTTCTAACAGTAAACTTTCGTTCGACACGTTATATACTGCTATATCTTTTTCCATTTACAAATCCTTTTTAAGTTATTATAAACTTATTACTCAGACTATATTATATAAATCTTAATTCTATGTATATTCTAGTTTGTTACTTATGATGTATAATGTACTAGTATTTAATGTAAATATTCATATTAGTGTTAACCTCATTAATAAAGCATGATACTCTTCTGACTTTCTGGTGTTTTAAATTGTAGTTAGGGACATAACGTCTTCTTTAATAGGTAAATTCGAATTAACATATACTTTAGATGATTTATGGACATAGTGTTTATTGGCATAGGTGGAAAATATCAAAGAAATGAGCTAATCCTTGGTTATTGACAAAAGGTAGTATAATAAAATGCTTGATGCAAGTGACACTTAAAAGAAATTACAAAATCGTGCTCAATCTATTTAGTTAATTCAGTTATATTGTACTCATTTTACTATGTAATATCAAAGGTTTTCAGTCAGAGTCCGGAAACAGTCACAGCTTTTGTGATGGTGGAGAAGATTATTGGTTCACAATGAATAATCTATTGTTATATAAAATCTGGGATAAAAAAGCATATATATGGTAACAAGTACTTTTTTCAACATCCTATTCATAACAAAATTTTACTTTCCTATGATTAATTACTTTAAATCTCTCGCTCGGAAGATCCTAACATTATTGCGCATTAATAACTACCTTTGATCGTAATATTCCAAAAATATATATATACTATATATCTGTCCTGTAAACGATAATTCTAGGTTTGTAGCAAATTTCTAGGACGTTTCTCTAAGACAACTAAGCGAAGAAAATCTTCTTTTAGTTGACGTCATCAACTCAAGCTACACAGATAATTAAATGAACCAATTGTGTCATTAAATAAAAATAAAAAGAATTCAGCGTAGAAAAATTTCTTATCGACAAAATCATTTACTTAAGATGTACATTCGTATTCATAGTTGTATGCTAAATATATGAGTGCCTGTCGAAGTTGAAGTAGTTCGTCATCAATTGTGTCATCAGAACATATTCTCCTGATCCTTAAGGATAAAGAGTGAATTAAGTTTCTTCTCCTACTCAATAGGACCCAGTTATGGAAATTTCTATACTGCCCATTCCAGTTTTCTATATATAGATCTCTGTAAAGAATCATCTGATCTTCTTTACAACCGGAAATCAAGAAAATGAAATTCCTCCTTCGCCTCTGCTTCCAACGTTAATTGAATTGAGTGGTCACAGTTATTGAAACAATTCAAAATTTCATTGAGGTCCATATCTTTTCCACAAATAATGATAGTATCATTCATATATCTCTTATATAAACGAAATCTCTCAATTTTTGGTCGAAGTACCGTGTTTTCCAGACTGACCATGAAACAATCAGCCAAGAGGGGACCGAATAGTGAATCCATAGCAAACCCGTCTGTTTGCCTATATAAATCATCAGTAATTCTGAGTTTCACGCTGAGAGTACATCGTAGAAGCAGCTGTTTTAGATAATGCCTTGGGATACAAACATCAGTGTTATTATTTTCAATATAGTCATATAAAAAACATATAGATTTTGTGAGTGGAACATTTGTAAAGAGAGAAGTGACATATAATGTGATCATTTTTCTACCATTTATATTGATATTTCTAATTGAGTCGACAAAGTCAAAGGAGTCAAGAAAGTTCCATCTATCGATATGATTTCTGACGAGTTTTAAAATATCAGCTTACCATTTAGTAATCAGCTGATACGGAGAGTTATTCATATCGAGTATGGGACATAGAGGGGCATTCTTCTTATGAACGTTTGGGAGTCCGTATGGTCTCGATGGTCTAAGATGTTCATAAAGGTCATAATTGATGCTAAACTTATCTTTCATCATCCTTAGGACTTTAATTAACATCTGTTCCGTTTTCTCAGTTGCATAGTTTTGAATGGTTTCTATGGAAAATTCGACAGGATCAGATAATATCGAAGGTAGTTTGCTGACATAGTCCTGACGATTTATAAGGACAATTCCTGTACCCTTGTCTGGGAAACACAACAATAAATCCTGATTTCTCCGAAAATCGGATAATTGGGATTTGTGTTCTTTTGTGAGTAATCGACTAATCGATAGATAATCTGTTGAAAAATAGGACGATTACAGAATATCATGTTTCAAAAGAAAGTTGCTTAACGATCGAGAATTTGAAGAAAGATAATAAGGTGAAAGATAATTGTCCACTTGGAGAGTATAAGGGAAGTGAAAATAAACAAAACAATGTGAATGTAATAAAAACGAATGATTAGAATTAAAAAATCTAAAAGGATGTATTAACGATTAAATTACCGTTCAAGAAAATTAGGAGTTAGGAACATGGAAGAATAATATCTTGCTCATGCTTGTTTTTCACACGGACCTCAGGTTTGAAAAAGTGGATTACTTACTCCCTTTTAATGTACTTCACTCTCTGAACAAAACTTACAAAGCGCACCTTTCTTTAGTTTTCATTTTGAGGGCTAACATTCACTGAAACGTGCGATTTATCAGTTTATACGTTATTTTCAGTACTTTATACAAATACGAATACCTTTTAAAATATTGAAGATTTCCAATGGAAAAATCACATTAGGATCCTATTGCATTTAACGGACTGAATCAGTTTCCGAAGTTTAATCTACGTCTTACTGAAGTGAAAAGAAGCTCAGAATACCTTTTTAGTTGTATACAACAGAATATTTATTATAAATAGATTTTTCAGTGATATTGTTCAATAAATGACATTGAATCCTGACATATTGTTCAATATTAATTGATATATCTATCAATAAAGCTCACTGACCTATAGTGTAATTCTTGTGAATATGTCAATATTTTAGTCTGATGTTATGAGTAATCGAAACGCTTATTCTTACATCCTTTACATGTGTTATGCGTCTAAAAGATATTCAAATTGATTATCAAATAATAATTAATTGAACTGTTTCAACATGACTATTCAAGATCAAAAAGATTTGTGTCCCAAGAAGACAATTTTGTCGAAATCGCTTTCTCAGATTATGCAACTCTGACAAAAACATCAAAATGACAGTGTAGTAAAGAAGAAAAAGAAAAAATGAATTACTTTAACTTCCTTATCCGATGTTGTTTTGAGTTAGCCAATACATTTTTAGCTCTAATTTATTCAATTAATCTATGTGTAATGTATTGTTCACTTGTTTCTCAAACATTGGTCGAATTTCATTTCTAATTATATTTTTTCATTATTAATAAAAGTTGTGCATATAGTGATTTGTAATTAAATATTGGTCATAATAATTATTGTACTTGATATTCATGTGTCATACTATTTCACACCATAGGATGAATCAAAATATTTCCTACCACAATAGACAGTAGACTGAATAAATCATCTCCGTCTCATTTATAAAATTAGTATCTCTCAAGCATTAACAAATAATTCTGCATTAAGCTTTGCGGTTATGGTGATATATGCTGTAAGTTTTCGTCTTAAGAATCTATTTATATACTTCTGCAATTAAACTCAACTCGATTTTGTAATTGTGGCAGTCCACTTAGAGACCAATCAGAGTGAAGAAGGAATTATCATATCCTTCATCTTTGTAAGCAATCGCGGTTAACTTTCCTCTTTCTGTGTCGCTTCAGCTGTTTCTTTCGTATAGCTGTATAATTTAATGTTTTAGTGCACTGAAATTCCGCAGTTAATGTAATACTTTAAATGTTGGTGTAAATTTTCATTGAATCAGCTTTGTTTTCTAGATTTTTGCTGCTGCTATTCAAGTCAATGCATTTTTTCAGGCAAGCTGGCTTGTTTTATGTTATAAAATGTTAGTCCATTTTGTTTTATGTATTATTTTATAGATATTAAAAATTAAAGTTAGTTTTTTAGCTAAAATAAATGCTGCTGCTGCCTACGACTCTAACTGTCCTCATGTTCGTCCCTAACTGTCATTTATGACGTTATCAGGAGCAATGAAAGAAAACGATCTCCGGTTTGTTATTTTCTTCATTATTATGGATAACCCTATCCCATCAACGAGTCAAACTAATACTGAGTGTCCAGTAGTACGGGATATCAGTAATGTTTTCGAAAGGAACCAGGCACCTGACAACCATGGACCAAATCAGAAATGCTATCGATCTATTGCGAAGGCTTTGTTATTAAAAATATACCATAAGGCAGTAATAGATGGGTTGGACTTACTGCGTCATGCGTGGAAGCAACCTTAACATTGATAAACCGGGAATCCACTACTAGCATATAGTACATGTTTGCTGTTTTGGTCATAAAAGGAAGCCGGAGGGCCATTGTCAGGGAGTAAAAGAGTAGTTAACTTTTATTATGCTCACTTTTTCATAGATCAAAGTTAACCGGTTGGAAAGTTATGTTTCTTTTGCGGTATGATATCAATCGGTACATATCGCTTACTCGTAAAAAGATAGTTTATAGTACAACAAACCTTTATTCAATAACAATATTCATTGACCGTTTACTTGAAAAAAAAACGATGTGATTAAACTTACTATGACTTAGAATATCATTCTAGCATGCAGTGCATGTCCAGCGTAATACAGTCTGACGTGGCAAATACAAAAATTACAGCCAGAGCAAAATTCACAGCATAATTTAGTTTTTTAAATAAAAAATACATCATGATATGACAAATTAAATAACTACATAAACATAAATATGACCATTATTCCATCTTGCGATACATTAGGTTGACGTGACAACAATGAGTTTAAAATCACACGTTTAATCACTTTAGGTTCAATTACCATTTATCTCTGTATTACTCCATAGCACTGTCACTTTTTATCTAATAAATTGAATTCAAAATGTAGTAGACAGATGATTTATTGATTCTTTTACATATAAATACGATTAGAAATATGATAGTCTACTTTAATGATATGCAAATAATTAACACATCTGAATACATATATTAACAACTATTCTCAGAATACATTATATGTGAAAATTATATTTGAAATAATCTCAGCGACTGAAATTTAAATAATTTCAACGTTTCGTCCAACAAACTTGTCTGAACTTCCTCAGGGTAATAATCAAAATCATCAAAGAAATATATAGCTTTCTGTCAAACTATTCGTTCTAATCTTAACAAATATTTGTATGTATTCTGAGAATAGTTTTCTACCTGAATTGAAACTATTTAACACACACTTACAGGACTCGTTAATAAAATCTAACAATCATAAAGTAAATGCTCAATTTGCAAACTGTCCATCAATTGTCTCAAAATGACTCAGACTTCATTGGTCCTTCATTTTCATACAAATTGGCTTCTGTTTTCACTCTTTACTGTTCGATCCTCTTGTCTCTCTGTTGCCAGACATCCAGTTCACGACTAACATCATATACTACTTATAAATAAATAATATATTTGTAATATCCCAATGAGTAGAAAATCTAATTTTCTACTCATTGGGATATTACAAATATATTGTTTATTTATAACAATCAACCCAATGCTCAATTTATTCGAAATTATATACTACTTATGTCTATACAAGTAGCACACACCACAATGGTACAATATGTGTAAACTAGTAGATTACAAAAAATTCAGTAATTTAAAATTTCACCTATCACTTTAAAACAAATATTTTAAACTAAACCAATTTTTTTTCGTAAAACTTTTCAGTTCATATTTAAAGTGCAAAATCTAATTGATATATAATAGAGTTGAACTTCAACTATATTTATTTGTTTAATTTCTGTTTAAAGAAAGCACATAACTTTATAAACTGTACTATATAAAAAACATTTCGAAGTATTTTATTCATTACATGATCAGATCATTGACTTTAGTTTTACTTTGGTTTTATGGAGATGTTTTTTTAGCAGGTATTCATCATGGCATAATTACAGTTGGGTTACTATTGTCTGAAATGTAATAGTCCCCCCCAAAAGCATTAACTGATCGTTTCACTACGTTACGAATTGAAGTTGGAAATTTGTATCATTGGAAGAAAACTCAGTAATTCTAGTGGTCAAGATCTTGTCACAAATTTCCTGGGATCAACCCTTGATGAAGTCATGGTAATGCATCAAAGAGAAGATTCATAATGCGACGAAGCAGGTGTCGAACCAAGGATAATTATGCAGGGTTAATTACATGATTCAACTGTTTTGTGAAAAAGAATTAACTGTATTTTTTCAACTTGGAAAATTTCCTCAAATTGTAGTTTCATATCATATGCTGTTATATGAGGACCTTTCTTTTAAAACTTTGGAATGCTTAGTTGATATGCTGACAGTAAGAGAGCTTTTCAAAAAATATTTATTTTTGTTGCTGGTAAATATCTCAGAAATCGAAATTAAATAATTCTATATTTCTTTTAACTGTAGGGTTTAACATTTTTTAGAGACATATTCAGCTAAGATTGTCCTAAACGTTTTCAATCTTCGTGAATTATGCCCTACTAAGCACTTTCTGCTTAATTAGTGACTGAACATTGCATATTAGGATGTAATTTTCATAAAACATTTCGTTCTAAACATTGAAAGCGTTGTGGATAACACCAGTCGTAACTGCCTACTATAAACATTTTCAGTGTGGCTCACCGCAATATGATTGATAAAAAACACAAATATGGTAAATGTTATAGTCTGAACTGGAATCTTTCATAACAATTACGCTGTAATATTGAGCGCTCTTTTACTGAATAAAATTAGACCGACAATATTTAGTACGATGCACTTGCTTAAACATTGAAAACGTTACGGATAATCTCAACTAAATAATAAATGATAAATATTAAAATGAGAACAGTTATGAACAAAAATGATTGTCTAATTATTTTCACTATTAGCTACATTTATAGCATATGAATTGTTTATATTACTGCATATGACATTACCCACATCCTATTCCAGTAGTCATATGAAGTTTAAGGCTATGATTATATTCATATTAATCATTCCTAATTATCATAAAGTTATATGTAGGTATTAGGAAGGCGAGGTTTGTTAAAGTTCACACTGAATTTTTTTAAAAAGTATTGTAAATATGTTGGTATTTTTGTCAAAAGTAGTAGAGAATATTTTCACTCATAGATGAAATATTCCTTAAATATTTCAAGTAAAAATTTATTATAATCAGCATGGAGATTTGTGGATATTATAGTAACTTAATAGTTGAATTCATGGGTCAATTAAAGCTAGACTACTATGGAAGCACTGGACGGTTGTTTTATCCTAGTATGAGACTCCTCAGTAGTGCTCATCTACGATCCCATTTAGTGTTTCCAGGTTTTCCATGGCGGTCTAACTTTAATTGATTAATGATTTCAACAAGTGAAAGTGAACATGATCATATTTGTAAAATACAATGAATTTCTTGTATTTCTTTAAATTTCTCTCTAGCTACATACCATAGAATATGGTTAGTTAGAGCATAATATGAGTATATTTTTAAAATGAGATGATCGCCTTCCCACATGATTAACTCTAGATGGAAGAATCTTTAAATCATTTGGATAAATATGATTTTAATGCATGTTTATGAAGTAGAAGATAAAATCAGTGATAATTATAATGTAGTCACAGAGTTTGTAAATAGGGAAAAAAATCACAGAATAAATAACTCTTTAATATTTTATGTAAATTATAAGCAAAGATGGATAGTGACTAGCAGTGGAATCCAGGACGCGCGTTTCATCCTATTTGGGACTCGTCAGCTAGATGTACCTGCATATCAGAGTTGATGTTCACTCTGGGACTATAAACCAGTACCATCCGCTTCAAACTCCATCGCGTTATCCACTTGCTTGTGCAGTAGGGTGAAGTTTAATTCACTTGATATTGTTTTACTTGAAGCTAAGTAGATAACGTGATGGTGTTTGAAGCGGACGGTACTGGGTTAGAGTCCCAGAGTGAACATCAACTCTGAGATGCAGGTACATCCAGCTGACGAGTCCCAAATAGGACGAAACGCGCGTCCTGGATTCCACTGCTAGCCACTATCCATCTTTGCTTATAATGCTTGTAAATTAAGGCTATATCGAGGCAATACGCATAGTATGCACATATGCCAATAAGAGACTGATCAAGTGCAGTCCTAAACATCAATGGGAAGATTCAAGTAAAACAGCATCAAGTGAATTATATAAATTGTGTTAAAAATTACAATAATGTGAATAAAATAAAACAATATGAGCATGTACAGAGATAATATTTGCAATTATTCAAGGTAATCAGAATATATAGCAACTCACGTGAAATTGAGTTTGTCCTCATTTAATTCTGTTAAGCCCTTTAGTTATCTTATTTAGCGGACAAAGTCATCTGTACTATAACAACTTATTGTACCTTTATTATTGTAACGCTTGTATGAAATATGTATGCTTGAACATATATATATATATATATATATATATATATATATATATATATATATATATATATATATATATATACATTTAACACTTTAAATTCAGTGTTCGCTGACTCATTCATTCGCCTCTCTGCTCTGTGGTCTGAATTACTTGCTAATAAAACTGTAGTCGCTGCTTCTGATTTCAAACACCGTTGAGGATTATACGATAACGGTTACGAGGGTGATTGGTTAACGAAGCACAGTCACTACAAATAAAAATTGTAGTAATTTAATGGTTAGTGAACGCTATGAAAGGAAAATAGACTAAATAAAGGATTTCGAATGCTGTATACTTTTGGTCGGAAAATTCTAATGGCTGTTCGGTCGGTTATATATTTAATAAACTAGGACGTACAAAACTTGAAAGGCCTACTGACACTCCGTATTTGATGTTGAACGTTAAGTTCTTATTGTTTTTGTGTTCTGTATTCAAGAACCAGTACTTAAAGAATTTCATACATGGAGTAATATTTAGATATCTACACAGACGATCAGTTTGATAACTTGATAATAGGAATACATAACAATTAGGATGTTTTTTTTCTGGAACAATTTGTGAAGATTGTTTTAAAAAGTAACATTATATTTTACATCGCTAACTGATCTTACATAATTACTAATAAATTGAAATCAGTCCCAGTGTTGTGTGTAGCTACTGCTGTCGACACGTATAAGTAGTATGTATCATCAACAGAAAGTAAAATGCCTGGCGACAGAAGCTTAAGAAGTTTGAAATGAAGAGAATGAGAACAGAGAGTGATTGATATGGAAAGGAAGGAACAACAAAGTTTGAGATAACTGATGGATATTTTGTAAATGAAGTATTTACTTTATGGTTCGCAGATTTTTACCAAGATGTTCTGCAATGTTTTATTGAAATACATCTGATTGTCCCCACCTGTGTTCTCGTTCACTATACTAGTATTAAACTCTTTAAGAGTGTCTACCTAAAGGTTACCAGGAGTCAAAACCAATCCTCTGTAATATGGAAATTTATTAGTTTTGATCCGTGTATTTTGTGCATATGTAATCTCATATATGTAATGAAGCCATTTCCCTAGTTTGATGTTCACTTAATGGGTCGTTAGCCATACACAGTAAACCGTTTGTGATAAATTTAACATAAGAATATACTGTAAAGTAATTTACATTACGGATTGTTTTTATTTAAACGATTAATGAAGCACATGTAAAACTGAGTAGCTACATCGTTTTAACAACTGTATTGATCTATGTAAATCATAAAGATAATACACAGCCAGTTCAATCATGGATATCGGTAAATGTTGTTCTCTGGTTAAAGTTTTGCAAATCAATATAAAATTATGAAAAAATACAATTATAATGGATGCGGAATAAAACAAACTATCAAGGTCATTGGATGTAAACAATAACAATGTAAAAAATGTCAATTACTTTCTATAAGTACAATTAATTCATAAAAAAATTTGTTATTACTAGAAATTTCTTATTTTCCAATTAATGGGAAGACAAAACAAAATCGTTTTTACTGATGACATCTAACTATTTTTTAAAATGCAAGTAGTCTCATTAAAATGGTAGTAAATCAGAATGTTTACATAAGTTTGATTGGTATCCAATGCTAACTTAAATAATCTTATACGTTAAATGAAACCGAGATTGATTATCAGAACAATTGTGATGCAGACAGAGTGAGACAAATAATGCTACAATTAAAGGCGGCAAAATTCTATTCGGTGGCTCCCCTTGGTGCTATTGACTAGTGAGGGCAACCTTATTATCTGATTTTAGAGATCGGTGCAGATCAAACTAATCTACCACTACTGTAAACCGGATTAGTTGGGTACCGAATTCGGGGCTCACTAAAAATCTTGTCGATTGACAGATGTGTGTGTTTATGTATGTGAATTGTATGAGTCTTGACTTGTATGGTTTATGTATGTAGGTATACGCAAAGATTACGCTCATGGATTAGCACAAGGAATGTAAGCTGAGAAATATCTGTCATATGTCAAATAAAATCAATGGCCTGATCCTTCATGTCGAAGATATGGTAACAAGTATTACGGATAGGTGACTATCAACTTCCACTGAAAGAATGCTCACACTTATGTGTATGTTGTGGAGTGGATGTGTGTGTGTGGGTGGGTGGGGGTGATGGAATTCATTGTACTAGTGATATGCATGTGATGCATAGGTGACAGTCAGTTGTAGCAAATACATTTTGAAGGGAGCGGTAATCATCTACACTCTCAGGTTGGCAAATATACCTATATGTATGCCTAAGGATGCATGTGTGGAAACGTATTTGTTGTCGGTATGCATGTGGACCATACTTGCTCGTGGTGCAACGCCTGCTCCTCAGGATTTGGGTGCAATGATTTCCTTACACAATCACATTCCCATGATGGGTTTGTGAACGTTGAGAAAGGGAAGACATCTGGAGAAGCGCTAGTGGGGTTCACTGGATAAGGTTTGACCAGCATTAACACGGCCTAAACACCGTACCGTACTTCAATCACAAATTCGATCAAATGTTTTATGAGAGAACATAGTGTGTGTGTGTGAAGTATTATGAATTCAATAAGAAATGATAAGTTGGGAAGATTAATAGTGATACCGAATCAATAATAATAATAATAATAATAATTATAATTATAATTATAATTATAATGTATATATATATATATATATATATATATATATATATAATTAAATATAAAGGAAACAGTAATGTTTGACTAAGAAAAGTTGTATGTACATTAGTCATATTAGGTCAGTCTATTATTAAGATTACATTTGATTTATTGGCTCTGAGGTTGGAGAAGTTTAAGGGGAGTTGAACATATTTCTTTTGCAAAAATAGTTTCGGTTTTTTAATCCGAAAGACTATTGCTTCTGGTGTTTGGATGACTTCGGCTGCAAATTAGTAATCCGATAAATTATTCAGAACGATTATCTTATACTGTTGCTACTACTCGTTTTCACTAAGTGGGATAGTATTGAGCTATTTACTATCTTAACGCTGGAAGGTGATCACGGTTACGAAAATTTAAATTCTTAGAACTTCGGCCAATATAACTTGCTCCACTAGAGCAGTCGAATTTATATACACAAAACAAGGTGCTCATTCTAGGTAATTCATCTTTTAGCTTCACTATCACCACTAGGGAGAAGAAAAACATTAATATTAGTTTTCTGGGATTTAATGTTTATTGTTTTATTTTTAACAATCTCTGGATTAATATTTCACTGGTTGCATTGTAGGTGTATAAACATGGACATTTTATTCACCATTTATACTTTACTTATTCTAACTTCGTGTTCATATATTTATTTATAAAATTCTCAGGTTATCCGTTTTCCTAAAGAGTGTAGAGGTAAATAAATCTCTAAAATAAATGGTACTGTAGGTCGCTAAATAAATGAAATTGTGAGATAAATAATGATCAGGATAAATATGGTTATTATGGAGTGAGAGAGAAAATAATGTAATTACAAATCGGAAATTACGTAATATGTAGAATAATATGAATCAGATATGAATTAGTAGATAGGGGTGGGTGCTGAATAAATTCTTTTTTATTCACATGTTACAATTTTAAATGATGTAGTTTGCGTTAAACCTGACCAATTTTACAGATGATTAATTTGGATATATAATTGTAGGACCTGATGATAAATTATTGAAAAGAATATTCTTCATTCATATAATTGAGTTCTGTAAGACTTCAATATTGACGTTGAAGGCGCTGTCGAACTCCAAATACCTGTGGCATCTTTAAAAGTATCATGCTATGCATTTAGTTTTCTTCAACTATGTCCGTGGAATATATAATAATTATTAGATAAATAAGAGTTTTGATCATGTCTTTTTGTACTGTTGAGGCATAAAGCTAAGGAAACTGGTCTGTTCAAGTATTTTTCTTGTTTAAATTCCTGCTTATTGATTCATCGGCTCTTTGTGTGAATAAAATGTTCAAAAACGCTATTCTATCTTCCCTTTTTTTTAAAATGTAAACTTAGTAGCTGGACGTACTCAGTAAATTACTTGAGAACCTCTAGTTGTAATATACTTTATTTATGGCGGTTAAACCTGTCATCCATATATCGATATTAGGATTTAAACTTTCGAATAAACTGTTTAAGTGGAACAATTTTTAGTTTAGTTAGAAAAAATGTCAGCTAGTATGAGACTTAATTGTAAACCCATTGAAACCCGTTTATTCGTCTATCGATTTCACTGTTAAGCCTGAAGTTCACGCTTATAGTGGATCTCAGTAATAAGTCTCTTATGAGATTAATTGAAATTTAAGTTTCTAGTTCGTCTTCCCTACGTTGTCTATATATATGTTTCATAGTGTTCATGAGTTTAAAATTTATGACTAATAGTGTTATTTCTGAAGACATTATGATTTGTCCAATGATGTTTGCATCTTAATTTTATCAACCAATGGAAATACATCCTGAATACTATGATTTACAAATTTTTTGTGGAATGATTTCAATCTGACTGCCAACCACTTTGCTACAATATGATATGAGGATGTATACATACAAAAATTAGTCTCACTGGAATATCTGGTTTATGTGCCATCGATAATCCATACAATCTTGGTAGATAAGTTCAAACAGGTGAAATTATCTTTTAGTAACTGAATTTATTCAAATATTCTATATCTTACTATTCAGATACAGAAATAGTGGTCTAACAGTGATCGGTTCATGATCTTAATGAAAACTTAACAATCTCCACAACCCTATACTGAATTTCTCGAATAGTTATTTCTTTTGAAGATCTTGTTAATGGTCGCTCGACCATGCTTCTATCATTTTGTTATCAAAGTGTATACTCTTCTTAAAAGACCGACGACTATTGATATTAGTGCACTGATTGAGTGTGGGGATTTAAAATATTTTTTCTAGTGTATTGCTTTCTTGAAAACAATCACTATCGAAATATTTAGTGTCTTTTAATCTGATTCGAAAATCTAGAAAATGTAATTTACCGCTGTTCGATTCTGAATTACATTTGTTACTAGGATGATTCACTGTTTCAGTTTCTCAGACAATGAGTGATGTATACCACGTTTTAATATCACGCGAGTATCATTAATATATCCTAGCCTTATTTTTAGTTTGAGCATATTTAAGAGAATATTCTCTTCAAATTTATTCATAGGTACATTTGCAACTATAGATGATACAGGTGAGACAATAGCAACTAATGTGTCCTCAACATAACTTTCAACTAAACTCTTTCATATAAGTAATTTAAACCCATTTCGTAATTATGTTTTAAATATCATAGGTTTAGGCAGCTGATGAAAACCAACAAATAAAATAAATTCATGTTATACTTCTAGAATCTTTGTTTTTGCTCTTCTCAAAATGATAAACAGAACTATGTGTATGAAATCGCAACGTTATTGTTTTGTCAATACAAGTTTCCTTTAAATGTAAAATAATTAACTTTTAAGATGGATTTTGAGGGTTCGATGATCTCGCTGATGTTCAGATGACATTATTTTCATAGAGTCATGACTAATTCTGACAAACTAAAAATGATATCACGAAATTCGATAACAGAAATTGTTATAACGTGTGATCCGCCTATTAGAGAGCAGCCTATTATCGATCGAAACAGTGACGCACAAAATACGACCGAGCAGCCTAGAGCTCTGATTGGTCCTGCTTCCCTGTCTAGCCCAGCCAATTGAGTCCAGAACACAAGTCTCAGCCTCGGAGATATGAATCGTTATATTTCAAACATACACTGTTTATATACCAAACAAACAGACTACATCGTACCATAAAATAGAATGTAACATTTGTACAAGATTTAACCTTCAGGAAATGACACAAATAAATATTGACCAATAAGGAAATGACACGTTGGAAGAATGTTGACCAATGGGGAAATGACACTACTTCTCATTCAGGAATGGCATTAGATAATTTCTGAATCCATTGGGGTTTCCCCGCGTGGGTTCGAATCCCATCCCCGTCGCCACTGATAAGTCTTGCGATTTTGAACGCTATACTCGATTCCTAAACTATTCTTGAAGACCCCCAAGCTAGAACTATACAGCGACCTGAACACGAGAGAGAAGGCGCAAAGTATGCGAAAAGTACTTTACTTCAATGTTCCATTTTTGTACAGAAAAACATGCGTATTTATACATGTTAACATTTGTTGAATCAGCATCATATTTTGGCCAATCCGCTAAAAGACATATTATGCTACTGACCAATAGTAGCACGCCACGTTAGCATTCTAGAAAGCTCCATCGTGCTCTGATTGGCTAAGACTCTTTGGCTCCTACAGGGCTTCCGGAGGCTCTGTTGCAGTTCTCGGAAAGCCGACTTAACAGAAATACCAGTTTATAATGAGTTAATGCTATAGTTTATCATTATTTTATCTTCGTTAAATTTCTGATTTACTATTTTGGATAATAATCTCCACAACCCCTAAACTGATGATTAACATCTACTCACTAGTGACTAGCTTCGTGAGGGAATTCTCGGAGTTGTAGTGAGAAGCCGTGACCAGTTGAGCTAATCCGTGTCAGGTAGACAGGTATCTACCTCAGTACAATGGAAGATGGTCGTTCAATTTCGTGGATTTGTTGATGTTAGACACTAAGACCATTGGATATCGGATCAGTGGTCCAGTAGGTTAAGCGTTCGCTCGTGAGACTGAAGGCCCTGGGTTTGAATCCTGCGAGCGGGATCGTGGATGCGTATTGCTGAGGAGTCCTATAATAGGGCAAAACGGGCGTCCAGTGCTTCAAGGTTTCCAAGGGTGGTTTAACATCAATCGGTTCATGATCTCAATTAAAAGTTTAATAATCTCCACAACCCCTATACTGATAATCATTTGTTAAAGTCTGAACAAAACAAGAATGAGAATATTTACAAGATACAACAAATTGATTGTATTACAATATATTATGTTTAATTATTTCCATTAATTATTACAATATTCAATATGAAAAATGTATTGTCAATAACGAATATGAACGAGGTTATATAGTTAAACTAGTTTTAACACATTTTTTGTAATTGCTTAGAACGAGATTTTTTAGGGTATTCAATAGAATGTTGTGTAATATCACAAAAATTGTTTTTCCATGATGGTCTATCTTCAATTGACTCATGATCTCAACTTTTGAAAACAGTTAGGAGTTAACTACCAACTCTTTGAAGGTAAGGATTACATTGTAAATAAACGGAATGTTATATAAATAATTGAAAATAGTTAAATGTATTAGGTTGTATGTAGATAACGGGAAATTAACAAAATACAATGAATTCACTATATTTTGCAAATATTCCATTCTTCCAGTTTGTGAGGGCAACCAAGTGTATGAAATTTGTCGACGTATTTCTTGGATACTTTTGTTCTGTTAATTATTCCAAACTATTGAATATGAACTTGATTTAGACATACATAAATCATAACGAGTATATTATTAAACCCTTTGTATTGATCATTCTAATTAATAAAACTCGGAAATTCATAAATTTATTTTATAGATAAAATATGATTAATTAGAAACTCTTCATTTACAGAATAATCCAATTACGGCTTATATAACTTCTCAAAGATGATTAACACTAAACATTTGCTTTTTTGTGAAATGAGTACTGATGAAGGTATCTTGCATGAAACTGGGTGATTTCCTGATCAAAACACCAATTTAGTCCACTAACTTATACCCTGAGCATTACGAACATTTGCTAATAGGTTGAAGTGCGTTAAATAATTCAAGGTTACTTTTAAGTATAGTAATTTTCGAAATGGTTCTTATGAGAGATTTTACGAGACATAACTTATGAATTTCTGGTATGGTATTTCTTAATACAATATGAATCTCTCATTTAGTAAATGTAATAAGGAAATCAGCTCTATAGTCAGTGGTAATATCTAGTCGTCTACTAAAAGACTTTTCGAAACACGTAATATGATTCTGTAGTATGTAACGCAATACTGTAATGTACCGAATTTCTGTCCTTAGCTTTCAACGGCGCTTTAGTTACAACACCTGGTAATCCTATACAGATGCCCAGATTGAAGTTGGTGGGATAGGGTCCGAAGTTAACAACTAGCGGTTAAAAGTCTAATACTTTGGGGTAATAAGTTACCATCTCACTTTCAATTCTTCATATGATAAATTAAATCACATTACTTGAGACTGAATCTTTTGGATATGTGTAATTGCTTACTTCAACTAAACCCAATAAGATGAAACAAACAGATGGCTGGGTCGTTCATTCCTTTCTGATTCGACCCAGTTGGAGGAATATAAATGAATCATATAAATAAAAAGCTTAGCATCGCAAACAATTAACACTTGAGTAAACAAACGATTATTGTTTACAATCGCAAAAAGTATTGTAGGAATTACCCTTACATGATAAATGTGAATTTTCATCATATTACTTTGAAAGTGACACTAGACACAATGGAAAAAATGACGTGCCTTAATGGTGATAATGACGTTAACAATCTTAGCTTGAAAACCGGGCAATTTTAAATAAGTATAATTCTAAAAAGCTGTAATGGTGTTTAATATGAATTAACGAGACTTAAACAAGTCATAGTAGTTCCATTATTATAAAATCAAGATCATTTTATAACAGCCTTCCTAAAATTATTAATACTGAATAGCTTAAATTACCGAAAATTTGATGGCAAGCGTCCATAAGACTAGGGGACCGAAAAATGGGAATGACATCTTTAACTGAAATGTAATAACAATTTGTTTTCACAGTCAAACTTATTAATGAATCAATACATCTTGACTATATATTCAAAGCAAAACATAACATTTTAAATGAGTGAACTAGAAGCCATACACCCGGCAAAGAAAAATGTACACACAACACAAACATAACAAAGCATAATGATGAATTGTTAGTATCAGAAAATAAAAAGAGGTAGTATACAAAGACATCGTAGAAGTAGTAGTATATATATAAGTATGAACTGCGTAACGAAAGCAAATAACAGCGCCGATTTTATATGGATGAATACTGATTATTCAAAAACAGAAATGTGTATTTATAATATGTAATGATTCAAATCGAGCTTGAGAAAGATAAAGAAGAAAAGAACCATACATACACATAATGAGCTGAATTATTCTTTATTAAAAAGGAAAATAATGTGGAAACAAAAGAAATAGGATGAAATCAACACCAGACGAGAGTGAAAATAATATATGATGATATAATATGAAAATAATTAGTACACAGCCATTATTACAGTAACAATATTAAATACATATATACAGACAGCCAAATTTTAATGTTTATTGTATGTACAATATTTCCTTTTTATTACAAAACAATTACATTCACATGCACATACACGAAAGAAATGAAGAAAACGTAATAGGATTTTAAAGAACAAAGAGGATAATTAAATGACAATTTCATTGACAAAGAAAGAGACATTTCAAATAGGTCTATTCTTTAGTCACTTTCTTATGTTATCTGTTTGTTTGTTTATGTTGAAATGCACAAATGAAACAATAATCACAACCACCACCACAACAACAATAAACAGTTTATCATCTTAATTAATTAATAAAAAATGTTAGAGATTATCAACAACAAGCAAATTATCACGTAATGAGAAGAAATAAGGCGAGTTATTGAAAGAGAAAAAAAACGGAATATTCTAGGATTGAAAAAGAAATGGCAACAAGTGAGTGATTGGATGAACGAATAAAAATAAATCAATCAAATGAACTGAAAGACGCAAGTATTAACTGAAAGCAAAAAAGAACTGAACATTATTAATCATGTACACATATATTACTAGCCATTTATCTATTAGTAGTATAATCAAAACGTTCCAATGTTGGTGGGTTGGGACTAGGAAGTGACTGAATTGTATTCACTAAATTATTATTATTCTGATAAGTGTTGTCGATAGACATAGTTTTTGAATAAGAATTGGTTGATTTCCAATTTGACTTAGTGTAGTTACGGTTTAATAGAACACTTCTATTATTATTATTATCATTATTATTATTACTGTTTTGATTAGTGTCCGTGTCATGATACTCCTGCACTGATGATGATGCAGCCAAAGAATATTTAGATGTGACAGATGAAGAAGAAACCAACGACAATGATGATGGTGATGAGGAGGATACTATAACTGGAGAATTCTAAATTTTAACAGAAAAAACTTACATTAAACAAGTAGACATGATTCAATCAAATTAAAACTCTAAAAAATATAAATCGTTGAAGAAAAAACAGATAACAAGAGTAATATGGATCATTGTTACTAAGTCACTAGGTCTACAGTAACATCAAGCATGAAACGTAGGTCGAAATCAATCTACTTTGATTGTACATTAATAGATGGTGATATGGTATACGTAACATAAGACAAAAGCAAAATATAAATGATTCGAGTTTTTACATTATCGATTAATACACCTATCTCCTTGTTAAAAACCTAAACAGAATATACTAGGTGAACCGAAGACATACATCTAAATCATACTGATTTTAGTGTCGGTTGGAAAAGGGAGGGTAGAATTGAGACTGTGTTTAAATGTTTTCTTTGAACTTTAAGCTTTTCGCCTGTACCTACAGCATCACATACTTTAGAAAAATGGAGATATAACAGAAACTCGGAACATATGCTGAAAAATTTGATTTTGAATGGCTCCAAACTACTTAGTAGTATCATGGGAAGACACACAATGAAAATTCTGAGCGACAAATATGCGGAATAATGGGAAACTTCCATGTCATACAGAGACAGCTGCTACCGCAATTTTGTGTACAAAGTAGTTTACTTGGCACTGCTATATTGATCGTTTAACTGATAATTTTCCCTTTATTATTTCTCTCATTTTTGAAAATTTGCTTTATTTCATTGACTATCTTTATTTACTTACAATAATGCTTTCATTGTTTAGTTTAGTGATACTTTCAATTCTGATTAATGGTTATTACAACTTGTCCTATCATTTCAATATTATTTCGTTTTCTTATGACGTCTTCAATTATTATATCATTATTATGAATACTATAGTTATTTTATGATAATTACTATCGTTTTCATCATTCTATCTATTTATCGTAATCTTAAAAATCTGTACATGCGATGAAGTCATATTCTCTCTTTCTTGCTGAATTCGCATATACATATTGCATTGTAAAACATATTATTGTATATACAAATCAGTGAGTTTGTGGGAGAATTAGAGCACCAAAAAATGTAATAAATTTAATTAATCGCTCAATATTTGTTATTTTGCTTCATATAAGGTTATCAATAGGGCTAATTCAATGAAATTCACTAATTTGTACGTATGTTTTTCTATATAAATAGGAAAATCAGTTTCTTTTTGAAGATGGGAGCGTTTAGTGAATATTCAAAACAGAAATTTAATCAGACACGAAAACGACGTAAATCCTAGTGAAATTTTTAATCTGATGTAGAAAAAGTGAGAATACATAGTATCTAAATTCACTTGTTGTTGTTTTACTCGTATCATCCCATGGTTATTTAGGACTGCAATTGATCAGTCTAATGTTGGATAGACAAATTCGAAAATTACCTATTCATTGAGTTTCACTTGCCTATATAATTATTTATTGATTTAACACTGTTAGTTCACATCAACAGTCCTACCAGACATTACTTGACTACAGAATTTTCAATATGGATTTGAACAGCTTAAGATTTCAGTGGATCAATTCAAAATGATTACCGATGATCTCATGATAATGTAATAAAATAGAGACATACCAGGATTTTTCTCGATGATGGTATATTAGTAATAATATTATGACTAGTAAAATGATTGATTTCCATCGGATTTGACACAGAGATTGAATTGTCTGATTTGGATTGATTAATATTTGGTCGGGATATAGACGATGTTGACGAAGATGGTGATTGCATAAAAGGAGAAGCAAATGGTCTATCAACTGATGAAGAATTGTCCTGTTTATTTTTTTCTATTTGGTTCTTCTTGAACTCTACTTCAGTTGATATAACATGAACGAAAAACGAATGACGTGATGCAACAGTTTTAACCTTTTTTGATTTATAGAATAAACAACAGAATGAGTAAATGATAATTGGATTGTAAAAGAATTTCAGTTATGGGTGTATTGGAATAGAAATTGAGGTAGGGAAATATTTAACCCAAGAAAAGCAATTTAAATTTGCTAATTTCTACGATAAGGTCTGTTGACTTATTTGGCTCTTTTACCTTTACAGTTGTAGTAGTGAACTAAATAAAGATTGAATTGTTCTAAATTATCATTTTATATGTTGACAGAACAGTGAAATGGTCTTTATCATATAAAAGTATTTCCCCATTTCCAATTGACTGTTTTTTCAAATGCCTACCATTTATGGTATAACTGACTTGTTTTCTGCTCAAGGATAAACATACCATCATAATTACTGGATTAGTTGTAACAAATTTTCCACGAAGAATTGTATTTGGCAAATGAACAATAAAGAAATACCCTTCTCATTCTAACATAATCTCCAACCAATTAGATTAAATGAGTTGAAGACAAAAAATCTATTCAATCTAGTGTTTATAACCAATATCTACGAGTGATTGCAATAAGCCTTCAGTAATAAGTTTTAACTACTAGTTAAAAAAGTGAAATTTGGAAAACAAAATGTTTAGATTGAATAAGTTGGAAATACTAACTGACATGAATCACTGATGAAACTATTGTAACAATGAACTCAGGAAAATAATGAATAATAGTTTAATCGTATAAAAAATAATAAATATTGAGAAATATAATTTAGCTCAAGTAAAATCTGGCTATCGGTCAGACGATCATAATCAACGTAGAACTTGCAAAATATGTATTTGGGTTCAACTCACCGAATCATCATATCAGTCCATTCAGAGTTTAGATTATTAACAAAAATACAAGTCCTAATGATATCATTAGTAGTAGTATGGTGTGTACTACTTGTACGGACAAGTATATGTATTAATAACTCAAAGTAGAATAAAAGAAGAAAACGAAGAGAAGAGAAAGGAAAAGAGAAACCAATCGAAATAACAACAGGAACAGAAGAACGATGGAGTTTGCAAAGGTCAAACCTAGGAAGATAGGCAAATAGTGTATTTAATGTATTTTTTCAAATTTCACAAATCCAGTGTATGATTTTGGTTCACCTTACCCAAGTGTTTGTTGATTACAGTAGTAGTAATGGAACATGTTGGGCATAAATAGTATGATTTTGGAAGTGAGGATAAGATCGTGAAACAAAGAGTATAAGATAAGTTTGTGTTTTATCGCATCATTAGGGTTTAATACAGTTCTACGATTTGGGGAAAAACGATTGAGCTACTCGAATATGATAGGTTCCCTCTGAATTCGACAACGGCAATTTACAAATCACAACAACACCTGATGGACGACAGAGAAAGAAGACGGATTGAAGGGAGCTTGATATTTCAAGTAGGACAAGCATACAGAAATTTGGCGAACTAAGAGCACTAACAATCAATCAGAAGGCGAAAGTAATGTGGGAAATTGAATTAGGAGAAATACGCGAATTATTGTTTCTGAAGGGATTTCAGTATTGTTAGTAAAATTTAATTATGCATGTGATCACCTTAGAAACTTAAAACTAAAGAAATAGGGGAAGACAAAGAGTGAATTGATTGACATTATTTTGACTCGCTTTACCCAACGTCTCCTCCAAACATTAGTTGTGATAGTCATGTGGACCCGAATTAAGTAGTCTGAATCTACCTACACGGCTTAGTCCATCAGTCACTGATTTTGTGTACTGACGTCACGTTTTATTTTGACTGTCCCTAACTTTTATCTAACACACTTTTATGCCAGCACAATCAGGATCCATACATTATCAACATAAAATACTCATAATTTCATACTTTTTGTAGAAACCAATAAGGTAGTTTAAAGGTTCTTAGTTTTTCGATGTCAGCTTTTGATGAATATGAATTAATTTGTTGTGTAGCAATTTGATGTACTTGTTCAGCATGAACTAAATATGCTTTGACACCATGACTAATAATCAGACCAGTTTGAACAAGCCATGCTTTATCTTCATTATCACATATATAACGAAATAATTCTGGATGTTTACTGTAAATACGACCACGTGCAGTACCCATACCAAGCCATCTAAAATATAACGGAGCAAGAGTGAGAAAGGAAGAATATAAAAGAGGTAAGCAAGTAAATAAATTAAAAAATAATCTCAGATGAGAAAATGTCCACTGATAATTTAAACGATATACAAAAAAGGAAGATAGATACATGTAACTTATTATTACTCAAGAAATATACAAGGGTAAGATCCATCACTTCATCTAATGATACATTGAGTATGGTATATATATTGTTTAGTTTTAATATGAGAAGTCTCAGGATTGAGCTAAATGTTATTTAAGAAATATATTTATATTTGAAATCGAATTAGAATGATGATGAATTACGAATTCATCGAATTTATGAGTTGACCAGTGAGAATGACGATTCAGAGAGATTTGAATATCTCGGATTCGATTCAAATAGTATGAGGATGTGAATACGTGTACTAACCATTTGCCATAAACTAAAATGGATGAAACAGCTAACAAATGGTAACTGAATTATCATGACACAAAGATCCTTCAAAAAGGTTTTAGTTCTTACAAGGAGAGACTAACAGCTGAAGCCCTACAAATATGGGTAAATCCAAACAGAACTAATAGGACATATGGAATGCGATTATCTGTATCATGGTAAAAAATAATTAATAAGTAAATCGGAACTCATTACATCTCACTTAATCTAATCTACCACGCATCATGTGAACAAAAACGATTACTTTCAACTGTTCTAATCGGTTACTTTATCTTAGTATATGATCAACGATCAGCTTGGTCAACATTCATCTTTATTTATGCATGTTATGACATGTTTAACTCGTATCATGTATAAAATTTCTTCTCTCACTTTGGAGAACTGTTATTTTAACGAAATTTTCTCATACGCACTACAGAAAATTTTTACTTTCAACGTTGTTAACATGATTGGATGGTCTTGGTATTTTTATTCGATAATTTTGATGTTTGATTATATTTCCTTGAAAAAGCTTGGGCCAGATTGCCAAGTGAAACACTGAGATCTTTACAAATATCATTTTTCCTCATCACATTAACTCGGAGCCGAACTACTGTGAAATCATTCGTCCAAATTTAGACGAAAGTTCTTATGAATTATTTTGAGTTTTCAGCTGACATCAGTTCGAAAAGAACATTTCTAAACAAAACTATTTCAATAAAATACAAAATGACGCTTATAAATTTATCATGTTACTGTTTAAATTTTCTAATTCTGATATTTTATTTCCGAGAATCTGAACATATATTGAAATAAATTCAACATAGCAAAATCTAATATTCGTTTAGACACAAATCCGGTTAGTATCGGTAAATCTGGAAACAACAAGTATAACTTTAGACTGACTCAGTCTGTTCTGACTCATATTCTAAATGTGAGGCCTTGTGATAACTAAGTGGTTGACTAAACTGAATTAGGTGGGGTGGGATTCGAACCTGAGACTTAATAGTGGGTGATAGTCAAATGGTTTAGTCAATGAGCTACCATTCTATGTTTAACTATAGAAAACCTGACTTTAGTTTTTAGTTCTAGTCTGTGGTCACTATCCGGATGATAGTGGAAAAAACTAATGAACTTGTAAGACACAATTTGTGATATCCACCGACTGGTCAAAAAATATTTACAACAACAATGAACTGAGAAGATAGAAAAAGACAAAGAACTTACGTATTTGCTGATGAGCCCAGCGCAAAATGCGTATTTTGATCAAAGGTAAACTTTGTTACATTGCTATTTTTGGTGGTAAAATTATTTACAGTGTTTTTTATTGCGGTGCACTTTTTTCTAGATAGACGTGACGACGTATTTTTACGTGCATTACTATCATTGTTGTGGATGTTTTGATTAGAATTATGTAGATCATTACTGATAGTGTTAGCATGAATTACAGATGAAGTAACGGACTGACTAGTATAGTGATTGAAAAAAATAGAGGAAATTACGAAGTAATGATGAGAATGGTCCAAAATGAAGTTCGTAAATAATTCAGTCAGACAAAAAATGGAGGAAGAAGATAAATAAAAAAGAAGATAACTTCTCAGCAAACTGATAGGTTTCTTTTCAGGTAAAATGAGTGATTTTCTTGGAAACTATCACTACTACGAATACTACTTTAAGCACCCTTAAGTAATATCAATTTAATAAAATTCAAAGTCGTATAGATAAATTGTGATGCGTCAAGAGAACTAAAATTTAACATGTTTTTGAAGCGATAAGTGGAGAAAATCAGGGAGTATAGAGTCAATATATTTTTTAGCATCTATTGATCTAGTTATTAATGTAAGAAGAGTGTTATAACGTTTTAGTCGGTAACTATAGGACGAAAAGGCCGTCCAGTGCTTCCAGGTTTTCCACGGTGGTCTAGCTTCAACTGACTCATGATCTTAACCATTGAAATTACTACAATCTCCACAAAACCCCTTCTAATATAAAGACTTTATTAATCCGACATTATTCATAATATACAGATGTATATGGATATGATTGGTTCAGTTAATTAAGAGCTTCAATCTCAATAAATTACTGTCTCATTTATTTCAGTAAAACAGAATCACTAATCGAAAGACAATACGCTTTAGTAATTAATGTCTATAAGTACGACATGTACTTAGCACATTGTAAATGCAATGTAATGGTCTAAGAATGCTAGAAGTATGTGCCAATAATCAAGCTTTATGATAAAGATCTGGAAATAGTCGACAAATTTGTGTATCTGGGTAGTTGTTTGAGTCTTGGAGAAGGTCTAAAAGAAGAGATCTGTCGTAGCTGTGAGAAATTTCGGTACTTCAGCAGGAAACCCATGAAACGGACGGCGTAAATAAGAATACGAAGATAATAGATGAGGACATATTTAAAACCGAAAATTAAAATTACATCTAAGTACATGATTTATTTGCAGTCAGATTTGAATAAACTGAACCAAGTAGTATTAAACATCAAATATTCAATGCCTTACAATATGAACAGACATTTACAGTACCATAAAAGTAAACGGTTATGAGCAACAGATATACCTAATTTGGTAAATTATATAGTCACGCTTTCTTAAAATGTGATTACATATTAAAGATGATAAAAAAATCAATCCCACATGTCACTCGTACTCCAGTCAATCAAGTCTTATTCACTACATCACAACCAACCTACGTATAGTAAAAATCCGAGCGGAATATAACAATATGGACCATTTTTATGTTATTGTGCTTGGAAAAGATTAGGATTACAACGCGTCAGTGAGAGCACTTTTACCCTATGATTGCAAAAACTGGTTCCTCCAACTTGAAAATGTACGGCAACTCTGTGTTCGAACGACTGCTGAAATTCAATGGCAACATTAGGCTGGTAATGCTGATGTTCGTCCATGTGTGTTCGGATGGCTCGGATACGTTATACGAATGTCTTCTCAGTTACTTTTACACAGTGCATTATTTGCCGACACCGGGACTGAGTGAAAAACTGCGATATGTAAAATGTTGTTTAGAACTGGCATCTATCGATCCATTACAACAATATCGTGCAACAAATTGGCTTGATAAATTATTAGGCATGAGTCATAACAGACGGCAGTGACAATTCTGCTGTAATTTTCCTTAATACTCTTTATAAAAATTTACTTCTCAATAATGTTATATCGTTAGCTACGTAGTGCATACTTTTTTGGCATTCAGTTGTGCTGGAATGCATGTATATTGCATACAAATAAAAGTAACAGGCATGAGTCAATGTTATGTGCATAGACCCAAATGAATTTTCTTTAATGATTTTGAAGCACGATGCAAATTAAAGCAACTTTATTTCTCCGACAGGTGTAACAATAATCTTTTATGAGGATGTGTATATATAACACATGATGAATGTAAATGCTTATAGGCATCAAAATGAAACGATGAGTAATCCACGCACATCCAATGGAAAAGAAACTCACTTGGACAGTGTGTTGATAAATTGACGATAATCATTTTCAACCTGAAAACCAACAATCGAAGAAAATAGATTCAAGTAAACACTAAAATAATATTAATAATAAGCAGCATTACAGTTAAGAGCTTGGTTTGTCCAGCTAAGTAGTATGTATCAGTAGATATCACAAGCATTATCATAGTTCAAAGTCTATAATATAAACCTGTATATTTGATGGAGGAATTACTTTGTTCAGAAAACCGATTGTAATGAATAATTAATGCTACTGAACAGCATAAAATGACAGTTTAACATATGTTACAGGATTCCCTGTATAGCCTCATTTTACGCATGTTATATCAATGGAGTCAGTATTTTAGTGCTAGCGAATTTCTTAAATTTCATAGGATTCAGAAAAACAGAATAATGATCTGTTTTCATTTACAATTTTAATACAGCTAACACAGATAAACAATGTTGCCTATAAATAGGTGTACATATATTTGTGAGTTTGATCGTTGTTACGGAAACAAATAGACTACCAAACTACCATTTCGGCAAACAAATATAAAGTTGGAAGTTAGAGCGTGAAGTAATAGATTCCAATATATATATATATATATATATATATATATATATATATATATATATATATATATATATATATATAGATGTAGAGAAAAGCGAGAGGAAAAAGACACTTAAAACAAATCCTCTAGAGAGAAGGCAATGGAAACTTAAATCAACAGAACTGCAACCCTTTTTAAAGAAAGATTAATTTATGAAACTAAAAGAAATATGTTACGAGTCATAACAACTGAAGGATACAATTAATACAAAGATGGTTACAGTGCGACTCAATAAGTTTGAACGTGTCGTAAGACACAACACACAAACATTTATCTGATCATATTAACATTCTTAATAAGAAATAGAGGGAATAAAAATATATTCCATTTAACGAATATCAAACATCTGAAAACTGTTGATGTTTACCCATTCATGATACACTGTAATGATAAACTTACTAGTGAATTCTTCTCATCTGTTAAATTTTCATTATGTTTATCGTATTGAATGTTGTTACTAATATTAGTAACTTTGGATTTGGATTTTTTTCCACGAGTTCTATCCCACCATGGAGTTTTACGACCTCTTGATGATTTTGATTTTAGTCTGTGAATTGGAGCATTAGAATTATTTTTTATAGTTGATGATAAACCAGGTGAATAATGAAATCCACAACTTGATGATCTATTGATCTGTGTATTATTACTTCGTCCTGATAACTTGATGTTTGATGAATCAATTAATATCCCTTCACTATCTGAACTAAATGGATCACGGAAAAATCCAACCGTAGAACTTGATGAAGCTGATGACGGTGAATGAGAAGACAATGGTAAACTGGTACATTTTTCTTGTAAATCATTAATATCACAGTCTGCGGCAGTGAATGATTCAGTATTAATTAGAAGATTATTACTATTGTCAGACGTAGATGTATCATAGGAAATCGGGGAAATTTTCAAACGATTGGATGAATGTAATCTTTTACGTACATTTCTAATTGATGAATTATTAGAGATATTTCTTAAACTATAATGTGATTCATTATCTCCGGCGACTGGATTATGTCGAGGTGAATATACAGTTTGAAAGGTTTTGTCAACAGTTGGATTAGCAATATCATTAGTAGACAGAAAAGATTTATCGAAACTGATCAAATCTGAGCTAGGTATTGGTGAAAGTTGAGGAGAGTTATTAAAAGACATGGATGACTCTAATGAATCAGGAGTTGGAATACGTGAATGTAGTTTCGAATCTACCCATTTTGAAGGAAAAGCACTACATGAATTTATTTTCGACCGCATAATCAAATCTGATTTCTGACTACTTTGCTTTTCGGGTTTGTTATCCCCATCTTTTGGAGAAGGATTACTTCTAGTTCCCTGGTGATTGATAAAATCCCTCTGAGGACGTTCAGGGAAATAACGTACGGCGGCCTACGAATTAATGACACAAACATGTTAAGTAGTCAAAATGTTCGTCTCAGTAATATGTATTATCACAAACATATAATCTAACTATATCCCAAGTAGGAAGAAAACTTTGAAAGGGCTTTTTAAATATCGATGGGTTGAAATGAAGACTTGTATTGAACGTACCGACAAGTGATACAAAGATTGTTAGTTAGATTCCTAAACCAAATAGCGTTTCTTCAACTTCAATCATCGGCAATAAAAGAGCTAAAAGACGTTTTTTAGGGGATATGAAATGGAGAACTAATGATTTACAACTAATTAACCAAGATTCTATTGACTTAACCAAAGGGATATATAGTTTATCATAGCAACTCAACTTTAAAGTAAATAATATCAGAAAACGATAGACTAAAATGTTTTACCCTGGAAAGATGAAATATACATTTGAAGATTATCGAAGTGATCAAGTACTCGAACCCACGTATTTTAAATGTTTGTGAAATGGAAAAATGTAACCATATTTAGGTGGGCAGTATATTCAAACAAAATAATGTACATGTATAGCAAGAGGCTCTTGGAAGAGTCTAAATGGCACTATTTACAGCATAAAAATGACTGGTGAAAAAGTGAACTACTTAATAGTAGTAAATAGTAAAACGCAACCAAAAAGAATGTGGGCAAGTATGACATTACGTTTAACAAAAAAAAAAAGAATTTAAGGGGAATAGGGTAAAGTGAACAATGGTATTTTGAAAAGATTGATTGAATAATATAATACAATGATTTGTGTACCTTACAGGACTATTTTGAATGAATTTCATTCATATAAGATAGACAATTATTGAAGACCTGGAAGCATTGGAAAACTATTTCGTCCCGGTATGGGACACCCCAGAAGTGAACAACAACGACCCCGCTATACTGCAACGAAACTAATTATCTCGATAAACCCCGTGTTGAATGGATAGTATCCATTATAACGAACTTAATCATTTAGCGGAAAACGAAATATGAGTAAATGATTTTCTTAGTTCCAAGATCTTGTTTCAGTTGTTTATAGTCGTAAAATAAAACTGATGACCTGAAATTCTAGCGTATAAGCTAAGAAATATTAGTTAGCAGAATACAAAGTTTAACAGAGAACTAATTAGAACCTCCGTAGAACGGAAACGGCAGTTATTTAAGAGTTATTATATATAAACCAAGATAAAATTAAAGTAAGAGGAATATAAGTATAAAAAACAGTATATGAAAAATTAGACGATACTCAATATACCATAGATAAACAATTGTTACATATATCTATAAAGGTTATGGTTAATTTCAAATCATATTACTTGTACACTACAACTTAGTCAGTTATACACAATGTAGAAACTGACAGGAATATTTCATCCGTTCACTTTGTCAAAACTTACAATAGTAAAATGAGGCAGAAAATGCTTAAGATGAAAATTAAAAATGGTTTAACATCAATGAAAATAGAATTTGAACATAAGAAATATAGTTCAAAGAGAATAATTGAGGCAGAAAATATGCTTCTATACTATAAAGTGTCGTGCATATTCTCCAATTAATAATTTTCATCATTCCAAAAAAATTAACTGAACATGGAGTAAATAAATTTTTTTTGTATAGATTTGTAATGATTTTGATATAACTGAAATTGCTAAGCAACAGTAAATTCTAACAAGCTTAATAACTAATTTTACATTATGTAAGTTATGTGCAGTAATGAAAATCTTTGATATAACACAGCTATATAATTTCACAATTCCAATTCTTCATTACAAATGGAATTTCCGATAATGAATTATGGAACTAAGGTGTTTTCCTATTTAACTTAAACGTATGACTTGTAGATGTTAGAATTCTGAACCAAAGGACAAAAGAAAAACCGAACATCATCTACAAAATGAATTGTTTCAACCGCAAAAAACACTACATCGGATAAAGTGGACGCCCCCTTCATCTTCGCCTGCACGAACATCAATTAGCGGTTATAGGCCATGACGTATCCTAGTTTATATCAATGCATGTAGACACAAATCAAACTGGAAAAATGTTGGGATCTTGGGTAAAGGGAATTCTAAAAACCTCAGAGAATTTTAAGAAGCTTGGAACTCAAGTCAATCAGCTATCAATGAACACCAATCAGAAAAACCATAGACAAATCTGGAACCAAAAATCAAACCAATGGGAGATACAAGTAAGCAATAACAGGTTAAAGGTCAACTATAATCAATCAAGATCGAGGTCTACAAGACAAGAGCTGTGAGTCATATGTGGATAAATTCGAACACTTCACTTCTATCTGAAGTTGGTGCTGTTGATGTTCTTCAGAGGAACGATGAAAGCTCCACGACCGAACCATAGATTTCAGAGGAAAAAACTACACCAGAATTTTGCATCTATTTTTCAAGGCAATACAATCAATTGACCTCATTACTAATTTTTTAATTTACGTGTAATTTTGTAACCTTGAAGCTGTATATAACTTTGTTGTTTGGAGTTTGTTTCGAGATGAACGTGAATGCTAGTCACTTAGTGATATGGATTGGAGTAGGTGATGGGTAGGAACATGTCTTAACCAGTGCAGTCGATGAAATTTCATAGTCTCTCATCGTGTTACTAGGTACATCACATATAAAATTAGTGCAACACACTTGGTGGTTGTACCATAACTATGCAACGATCGGAGGAAACGTATGATCGAAAAACTGCAACCTACTTATGACTTCTCCTTTTATAGGGTATTTTCCACAAAACACAGTAGATAATTGTATGATATACACACCCACATGGTCAAGAGAAAACCATCTTACTTATGCCACAGGTAAAGCAAGTTCTCGGAGACCAGACAGGTCTTTATATTAATGTTGAGATATTGTTAGCATTATAAAGCTTAAATTTTCTAATTACTATTGTATATTTTACTTCATTATATTACTTTCTTTCAACTTCAATCAACATCACTACTTGATTAGAGTAAAATAGTTAAAAATATTAGAGCGAATGTCGATTGAAATATCAATATACTTTTATTCATCTCTTTGTCTTAATCAGTTGTCTGTCACTGAAGTATAAACGTAGAGAAAAGTTGACTGAATAAATTCATGGCAATTGTATATTTATCATACAACACACAGTTATTGGTAAAACATTCCGTTTGATATCACACTTGGATAGTAATAATTTTTAAAAAAAAGTAATCACAAGAGTAAAATAATTTCTTTTCAGTTATCAATAGACCGTAGGTGTTGCAAAAAAACAAGTAATTCATGGTCTTGAATTATTAGAATTAAATTGTTTCACACAAACACATTCGAACAAAAAATACTATTTGTTAAAGCTGGATGGAAACTTTATCATCACGTACAAAACGGATCAATATTTAAATATGAATCCCACACAATAATGCTATAATTATCAGGTTTACAGTAGTATACAATTCAAAAAGAAACATTAAAAATAAACATCAAACCTGTTTGAATGTTACTAATACTTCATAGTAATTCAATACACAGTGTCATCGTGGAATAAGATCGTTGACGGTGAGGTAAAAATGGCTGTTCATATTTAATGATAATGAACGGAAAATGGCATTTCCGTAGAAACGATTGGCTTTTAGCAGTAAAGTTGCTAGATAACATAGCTCTTAATCAATCATAATAATACACATAAAGTTATCTTTGATTGTTTTCGAAAAATCGTGGGTGAACTATTTACTGGATATTGTACTTTATCACGTAAACTCATGTCACGACTTACAATGTCAGCTGTTATGAAATCAGTAAGTCATAACGCAGAACTTTATACTGATATGGATGCATAAGTTTAAGTAGCCATGGATCACGACAGCAACACATCCAAAGAAATTAAAAAAGGACGAATGAAATCGTGAAATAAAGTGTACGAAATAATATTTCAATTCAAATAATAGGGAGATAAAAAAACATTAATTATACTATCTGACAGAGTGGAATTCAAACCTGTGGCCTAGTTATTGAAATTCGACTTGAAGAAACAACATTGATTAAATTAAAGATAAGAAATTAAGCACAAGGCTTTTCCCAAACAGGAAGTGTACAAAACTAATAGATAACATATTATATGATGTATGGTCTTTAACTATAGACTATAATAATTAATGTGCTAGGCATTATGGGTGAAATCACTTGAATATTATGCAGTCTACTATGTTGGTGTACATATACGTATGTGAATTTGTTTGATATAAATTAATAAAAGTCGAGTGTTTTAATCATCAGTTCAATAATACAATAAATAATTAAATTATTACTTCAACTAGGTGATATATTCTGTTATTATTGATGCGTATATAGATACTTTGCAATTAACAGACTTGGTTCCATTCACTACCAAGTATCATTAGACTAACCACTTAATGTCGAACAAAAACCCAATGGATTATAGATAATTGAATACTGAAGCAGAATTCTGATGATGACATAACACATTGATAAACATGTAAGTAACTGTAGTATAATTGTAATCAATTATCTAATTGTACAATATGAATCCAGTTAGCATGCAATGTCTCGACATTTATAAGAATGGTTGATAATATTGGTGCAGCAAACACATGACCGTCATATAAATTCGAACAAAAAAACACACTCAGACGTAAAGCGAAATTCAACGAATCAATATCAAGTCATGACAGTAGTGAAATTGGGCGGAAAAACAAACTATAATTGTTTACGTGATGTTTCGAAACTAAATTTCATTTTATAAACCAGCTCATTAAGATAATAGCTAATAATAACTGTAAAAATATGTTTTGTTTTCCCATAGGCTAAATTAAGTAACTGTCATAGGAGGCAAAGGATGGGATTTAATTAATTTAGTTTAGCGTAGTCCACGTTACAATGAAACTCTGCCTGAAGTCCCTTCGGGGGCTGCTGCCGGTCCCAAGCCCGGATAAAGCAGGACGGTTGGGCATGGAGTTAGCGTCCTCATCCCGTAGAATACTGAACCGCTAAAAAAAACGCTAACCACAAAAAATTAATCAAACCATTTAAACTTTGTCCTGAGAGTTAGAAGGTCTTCATTTAGAAGAGTTATTGTAGTGAACAAGAACACCAATGTGGACAATCGAATGTATTTGACATCAAATTACAGCACTTGTTAATAAAATCTAACAACCATATAGTGAATCGTTAATTTGCAAAATATCAACCCATCATATCAAACTGGACTGTTTCTGTTGCAAACGTCAGTCGATTGTCTGAAATTTGATTGTTCATGCGTTTTCATACAAATTGCATTGTGTTCCCGCTCTTCATTTCTTGATCTTCCCCCATCTTCTGCTGCCAGACATTATTTTTTTAACTCGCGTCATATATTACTTATATCAATATAAGTAGCGCACACCACATTATGACGCCTCATGGTGAACGACGAGTTACTTCGGAAGCCACGAGGCTGATGCCCCTTCTGACAACCAGAGCAACCACTTATTTAGGTACATGGAATGCTTGTACAATGTGGGAGACTGGGAGAGTCTTCCAAATTGCTGTAGAAATGAGGAGATACAAATTAGAGGTGCTTGGGATCAGTGAAACACATTGGACGCAAGTTGGATAACAACGACTAGCTTCAGGAGAGCTACTGTTATACTCCGGACATGAAGAAGAAAATGCCCCACATACACAAGGAGTTGCATTGATGCTGTCCAAACAAGCACAAAAAGGCACTTATATGATGGGAATCTCATGGACCAAGGATCATCAAAGCCTCCTTCAAAACAAAGAAAACGGGGATTACAATGAACGTCATCCAATGCTATGCGACTACCAACGACTACAATGAAGATGTTAAAGATCGATTCTACCATAGGCTGCAGTCAATCGTCGAGAAGTGCCCAACAAAGGACCTGACTATTCTGATGGGAGACCTAAATGCCAAGGTTGGAATTGACAACACCGGATATGAAGAGATCATGGGACGACACGGACTGGGAGAAAGGAACGAAAATGGTGAGAGATTTGCAAACCTATGTGCCTTCAATAAACTGGTCATAGGCGGGACTATATTCCCACATAAACGCATACACAAAACCACATGGATTTCACCGGATCACACCACACAGAACCAAATCGACCATATCTGCATCAACAAAAAGTTCAGGAGGACGATGGAGGACGTGAGAACAAAGAGAGGAGCTGATATAGCATCAGATCATCACTTGCTGGTCGCCAAGATGAAATTGAAACTCAAGAGGCACTGGACAACGGGGAGGACAATATCACAAAAATTTAATACGTCTCTTCTTTGGGATAATGACAAACTCAATTCAAGATAACCCTCAGCAATAAGTTGCAAGCCTTTCATGATCTACTCAATGGAGAAGGAACTACTATGGAGAGCAACTGGAAAGAGATAAAAGAGGCAATCACTTCAACATGTCATGAAGTTCTGGGCCAAAAGAAGCACGATCACAAGGATTAGATCACGGTTGATACACTGGATAAGATTCAAGAAAGGAGGAACAAGAAGGCAGCAATCAATACCAGTCGAACAAGAGCAGAAAAAGCCAAGGCACAAGCTGAATACACAGAAGTAAACAAGCAAGTGAAGAGGAGCATCAGAACTGACAAACGTAAATATGTGGAAGATTTAGCAGTGACGGTGGAAAAGGCTGCAAGAGAAGGAAACATGAGACAACTGTATGACACAACAAAGAAACTCTCTGGAAATCACCGTAAACCAGAACGACCAGTGAAAAGCAAGGAAGGCAAGATAATCACCAACATTGAAGAACAACGAAACAGGTGGGTAGAACACATCCAAGAACTCTTGAATCAACCAGCCCCACTGAACCCACTTTACGCCGAAGCACCACTCACGGACCTCCCAATCGATGTTGGCCCACCAACAATTGAAGAGATCAGAATGGCTACCAGATAAATCAAGTGTGGCAAAGCAGCAGGACCAGACAGCATTCCAGCAGAGGCACTGAAAGCAGATTTGGAGGTAACTGCAAGAATACTCCACATTCTCTTCATAAAGATTTGGGATGAGGAACAGGTACCAAAAGACTGGAAAGAAGGACTTCTAGTCAAAATACCAAAGAAAGGCCAGACAGCATTCCAGCAGAGGCACTGAAAGCAGACGTAGCGGTAACTGAAAGGATACTCCACATTCTCTTCAGCAAAATTTGGCATGAAGAACAAGTACCAAAAGACTGGAAAGAAGGACTTCTAGTCAAAATACCAAAGAAAGGCGATCTCAGCAACTGTGATAACTACAGGGGAATCACTCTTCTCTCAATACCAGGAAAAGTCTTCAACAGGGTATTGTTAAACAGGATGAAGGACTCCGTAGAAGCACAACTTTGCGACCAACATGTTGGATTCCGTAAGGATAGATCGTATACAGACCAAATCGCAACTCTACGGATCATTGTGGAACAATCAATTGAATGGAATTCATCACTATACATCAACTTCATTGACTATGAAAAAGCATTCGACAGCGTGGACAGAACAACCCTATGGAAGCTTCTTCGACACTACGGCGTGCCTCAGAAGATAGTCAATATCATACAGAATTCCTACGATGGATTAAACTGCAAAATCGTTCATGGAGGATAGTTGACAAAGTCGTTCGAAGTAAAGACTGGTGTCAGGCAAGGTTGCTTACTCTCACCCTTTCTCTTTCTCCTGGTGGTCGACTGGATCATGAAGACATCAACATCTGAAGGGAAGCACGGGATACAGTGGACATCTAGGATGCAGTTGGATGATCTAGACTTCGCAGATGATCTGGCTCTTCTATCACATACGCAACAACAAATGCAGAAACGACCAGTGTAGCTGCAGTAGGTCTCAACATACACAAACGGAAAAGCAAGTTTCTCCGATAAAATACAGCATAACCAATCGAATCAAAATTGACGGAGAAGCTTTGGAAGATGTAAAAACCTTTACATATTTGGGCAGTATCATCGATGAACACGGTGGATCTGATGCAGATGTGAAGGCACGGATCGGCGAAGCAAGAGAAGCATATTTACAACTGAAGAATATCTGGAACTCAAAAACATTGGCAACCAACACCAAAGTCAGAATTTTCAATACAAATGTGAAGACAGTTCTACTGTATGGGGCGGAAACCTGGAAAACTACGAAAGCCATCATCCAGAAGATACAGGTGTTTATTAACAGTTGTCTACGCAAAATACTTCGGATCCGTTGGCCAGACACTATCAGTAACAACCTTTAATGGGATAGAACAAACCAGATCCCAGTGGAGGAAGAAATCAGGGAGAAGCGCTGGAAGTGGATAGTACACACATTGAGGAAAGCACCGAACGGTGTCACAAGGCAAGCCCTGGTCTGGAACCCTCAAGGTCAAAGGAAAACAGGAAGACTAAAGGACACATTACGTCGAGAAATGGGAACAGATATGAGAAAAATAAACAAGAACTGGATGGAACTAGAAAATAAGGCCCAGGACAGAGTGGGTTGGAGAATGCTGGTCGGCGGCCTATGCTTCATTAGGAGTAACAGGCGTAAGTAAGTAACGTTACAATGACAAGCGTACACACAAATATGGATATATCAAGTGTTTGTGAGAAAAATATTCACAATGTTTTTTGGATTATACAGTTTCGTAGTAAAGTACAATGCTTATGTTATAATGAATAATTAAAATTGCAATGATCAATCATGGAGTTAAATGGACCTACTAAATTATCCTGAAAACAAAAAACAGCTAAGTTGAAGAAATACTGTATAAATGTGTTAAAGATTATGTAATTCAATGGTTTATCAATAAGTTATTTTCATGACTCAATCAGTTGTGAGACTTGGTCTCGGCGGTGCCCACTGTTGAAAATAATGAAACAGATGTTCGCTGCTTACTCGTTTTCGATAGCTGTCCAGTCCGTGACGCAAACAAAAACATAAGCGATCTCCATAAAATGCTGATAAATACACAAACCGAACAGTTGAGACTTTGAACCTTCATTGATTGAAGTTGGTAAGACGTGTATTACATATATTAAACCAATATCTACTCAAAATGTTTAATGTAGGCTGATGTAGGAGTAGGTTGAAATAAACTTAGAGGCGGTCAAACGAAGAAGTATGCATTTATTCATGAAATCGGAAACTTGGTAGGTCGAAAACATTTGACTACGTACGGGTAATTATCATGATCAATGATTTGAGACATTGTTAAAGGCCGGTTGGAGTGCTACAAACCTATTCTTTCTTTGCATCTTACTACGTCCTCAGTTTCGAAATCGTTGTATACTTTTTACTTTGTGAGTTCACTATATTTTCTCCGATCATATCTAAACTTCTCGATTATCATTAATACTTTTATAACTCTGGGATTTATCTTGATAATCCCCCCCTGATGTCATGATATGATATGATGACTTTTCCCGATACATATTTTTTATGAATGATTGATTGTAAAATTGAAAAGGGGTTCAAAATAGTTAAAACAAAACGGTATTGTTCAGTGAAGTAGGTGTAGGCTTCCTGGTATACGTCACAATGCTATAATCATTATTTATGTTTCGACACTTCAAGTAACATAGCTAGAAATCAATCACTTAGTGCAGTAAATATAATTATTCTTTATATTTCTCTAAATCATAAATTTTTATTTTATTTTCATTGTTCAAGATGTATAAACATTTATTACTATGTAAATTATTTTTCCTAATAGTCTCCACATTTAATATAAACAATAAACATGGTGATTTTCTATTTAAAAAAAAACAATAAACAGTTCATTTAATAACTACCTAATTCAGCTAAATATATATTCATATGATAAAATTTAATGATATTTAGACCCCCCTCTTGAATAAATTAAGTCATACATACATTGTAGGCTAACAATGCTAGCCAGTCATTTAAACTTTTGTAGGCAAAAGGAAAACAATGAATTTAAATTAGTTGTTTTGTTTTTAATTAACAGAACATTAATGTTTACATGTCAAAACCTACTGGCATTAAGCATATCATTTTAACCCGTAGATAAACTAATGTTGACCAATGAGACGAAAGTTATAAAGTCATTTCTTATTTACAAGATTTATTCTGATAGATCTAAACTATCGAGTATATGCTTGCTAGTTCAAATAGAACAAGACCATTTTTTAAAAAAAATAAGTTTTTTTCTTCATGAGAAATTGAACAAAATTCAAGGCAAGTCTAACTTTAATATACAAGAAAATATTCTATAAAAACTCTTCTAAAACTAAACAATAACTATTAAAAGACTAGTTTATAAGAAAGACACATGGAATGGGATTGATCAAAATTTCAATTACAAAAAGGCAATTGTCAAAACACTGTTTCACAGAACAGAAAGTATATGTACTGCCGATACACTAGAAGAGGAAGTTATGAATGTTGAAAAGTATTTAAGGAATAAAGGATACCCATTGAAATTTATTGAGAAATATGGAAAATGTGAAGATAAAAAACTAAAGAAACTACAGCAAATAAAAAACATATTTTTATTCAACTCAAATTCAAAGAAGATAATGTCACAGGGTCAATCAATATGAGACTAAAAAGTGCATTGACAAGAACTCATCCTGAAGCTAAATTGATTGTCCTGTTCAAAATAACATGTTCTTTTGCACAATCAAAGGTCGACAAGTATACCTTTCATGTTACCACCAACTGTGTATACAAATTTACATGTATCTGCCAAAGCAGTTACATTGGTAGAACAGAAAAGAGAACCTACGTCCGGTTCAAAGAATTTATTACGAAGACTCTAAAATCAAACGGAGTAACAGAACTCGGCAGTGCTATCGCAAGACATCTCCTTGACACAGGACACGAAGTCCTTCAAGGTGACTAACAAACAATTAAACTCAAACCTCTTGAAATTTGCCGAAGTGATAGCAATCAAACATCTAAAACCAGATCTATGTATACACAAAAATAGATCTTTCTTTGTCCTGGTAACATTAACTCCTCCTTTTTATTTATTTATTCATTACGTCATCCATTATTCCAACTCTTCCTGAACTTTAAAATTACATCATTCATAACTGACTGGTTTCAATTCATATCTTTCTTGATTACCATTAATCTATTTTCAGTTACTTCATTACATAATCATCTAAGGTGTTTTTTAATTCCATGAGTTCTAATCACTATTTCAATGTTCTGAAACCTTCCATCCGAAGCTTTATTTATTCGAAACGAAATTTTATGACCTCATTAACTCTAACGGCATCTTTGTTACATCATGTTACTTATATTCATCCTTCATCACCCTCTGATGTATGTCAATGTCTGTAATAACGTTGAATTTCAAATATTTTAGGTTGTAAGCAGCTGATGAGAACCTAACGACATAAAATGAATTCATATTATTCTGCACTAATCTATGTTCTTGCTCTCTTTAAGATAATAAATGGAACTATGTGTATAAAAGAACTAGTATTTGAACGAAGAATATTCTTTTCGACAAATACTTTTCAGGTTCTACAATTATCTATCCAAATTAAGGGTAAAGTGCATCGTTTAAAGCATGTGAATTAAAGATTGTTAAATAAAATACAATATACAAAAAAAATATTTTATGAAAACTCTTCTAAAGCTAAACAATGACTATGTCACATTATCACTATCTAATTATTTGTGCAAAACAATGAAAAATTAATTTTTATTTGATCATGCATGAAATGAAGATAAATTTCTATAAATGTAATTGTTACATGTACTTGATTATTAAAACAATAGATTAATAGTTGTGGATACTTGTAACAAAAAGATAGATATTAATAATAATATTTTCTTTTTTTAGAGATTGATTGAATAGATCACAATCTATCCATTTTTATTTAATTTAAATACAGACATGGTTTGCGGCATAACAATTCGAATTTTTGGAAGGATTGATGGAAATACAATTTTTTCGGATCCATTGAAAAACAGTTCAATATAGTTTGAAATGGGTTTCTCGATTTTCTAAATTTAAAACGTTGATTCAGAACTAGTCTGCATCACTATCTAGTTTGATTATATGGAGTGAATTTAGTAAGAAGTATTGACCACTTCATGTATATTAGAGCTTCAAATCAACCCTATTCGATCGGTAGCTTACGAATATACGACACGTTTATAAAATGATCCCTTAAATATCAGTTTACCAATTAATAGTTGAGCGTATTATAAAAAATTGGGCTCTCCATAGCTGGACAATGTTAGTGTGATGTGTGTAGGAATTTAGGTGACATTTATGCCAAGTCGTACGATGGCTATGACTAACTGACTAATCAAAACATTATAAAGGAAACACGTTTTGCTGATTTGCGAGTACGCAAGAAAAAATATTTTTTCGATATGATACCGCTGACTAAAAATGCTATATTTAGATGTTTATTAGGTAATTTTAATTTTACCCATCAACTAATTTAGACCTAGACCATCAGGTTTTCCATGGTGGTCTAGCTTCGATTGACTCATGATCTCAACTATTAAAACTACTATAATATCCACAAAACCCCTTCATTTGAAAAAATGTTATAAACAAGGTTTTAGGTTGGTTGGTTAGGGGAATTTACGATTGTTGATATCAGTGAGTAGAATCCTGATGGATAGATGAACCAAATGATATGACTTTTTCGAGTGATAGCTGCTCATGAAACTGCATTATTGATGCAAGGCCCCGATTCAGTCAGTCATCTACAGTGTAGAACCAGGCAGATATATGCATCGGTTCGAGTTGCTATATCTTATTAGCACAACAAGATGAACACCAAACTCATAGAAGCAGTTACTTCAATGGTAGTAAAAAAACGTTTCATATAAGGACACGATAAAGGGAGAAGAATTAGTTTATAGAAAGAAAGGTATAAAGTAATCTTAGTCTCACGGATTAAGGGAGACAGAATGATACAACGACGCCAATGTGATCGATTCTGAGTCATGTCACACAGTCTCCAATCAAGAGAGAAAGAATTAGTTCGAAAAAGTAGGATATAAGCTAATGTTAATCTTATGGTTTATGGGAAGACACAGAGTGTATGCACCTGACTCCAACCACTCGTTACGATAGTCGCGTGGACTCCAACCAAGTAGTCTGCATCTACCGACATAGCTCAGAACAGCAGTTAGTGACTTGAAGCACTGATGCCAAGTTTTGGTTTGGTCGTCCCTAACTTTCTTCCAACCATTCCCAAACTAGTCAGCATTGCGCGTCGTAGTAATCGGTGTTCAGGCATGCGCAACACGTGGCCCAACCATCTCAGTCGATGAAGATTTACAACTTCATCAACCCTGAGTCTAACCTCACCATTACTTACCCGGTGATCCCAGCAGATGCTAGCAATATTTCTGAGACATCTGTGGTCAAATACTAGTAGCTTACGAGTATCTTCTACTTTTGATGGTCATGTTTCTCAGCCATAAAGTAAAACAACGAACTGCTGAGCAGTATACTCGTTCTTTTATTGATAGACGGACATCTCGCCTTCGTCATAGGTGACGTAAGTTGTCAAAAGTCAAACGAGCTTTTTGAACCCGTGCTGAGATTTCGTCAGACACCAACCCATTAGGGTTGATCAGACTTCCAAGATAATTGGAGTTGTCAACGCGTCTGAATACTTCACTCTCTATTCTTAGTTCACGGGTTGATGCAACGACTTTAATAGTTAGTTAAATAACAAGCATAGGAAATATAAGTAAAAGTCTACAGTGATCTGTCTTCAACACAGTACATTTATCTTTTCGCTAAAAACATGTAAAACAATCCACATTAGTAAAAGTTTCTAAATTTCTGCCGTTGATATTTGAAATTTGTACTGTTCAGTTTCTGTTGCAATATATTAATTCTGAGTACACTGCTTTGATATACTCTTTTAGTTAGGGATTTTAATGTATTCAGACTACGAATATTAGTGGTCAGTTAGTCAGCAACAACTTAGAACGCAGGTCGAGCATTTCATTCTATTTTTGAATCATGGACTTAATTGAATGTTTCCCAACTAATAACTTCATAACCATTGGACAGTTTCATGGCTATCCAGACTCATTAACCTAGTTATAATGCGAAGCCATGACCCGTGGAGTATATTGTGTCAGTAGAGCGAATCAGATACCCACTGATAGTATCGGCTAATAGTCGCAATAAATGGTTAGTTGATTGACAGAAGCTGAAAATATAATATTGTATTTCAACTCAATAGTGATAGTCGTAACAATACCTGTGAATCTAGGATCCATTTTGACGAAGAGAGTCTCAAATCACGTACCAAGTCCTTTCAGAATTTCAATGATTTTCTACCTTGGCAATGGAAGATATCAAATATTGAAAGATTTTTATTTAGTTAATCTCTCTTTTATTGTTCTTAGAAAGAGGTAGATGAAAGATGAATTATGAGCAGAGGTGAATGGTGGTTAGTAGTAGGATCCAGGACGCGGACTCTTCAGCTATATGTACCTGGATCAGAGTTGATTTTCACGCGCGGAGTCGAACTCAGTGCCGTTCGATTCAAACGCCGTCACGTTGTCAATTTAGGACGAAACGCTGATCCTAAGTTCCATTGTTAGCCACTATTCATCTCTGCTTATAATGCTTGTAACTTAAGGGAATATAGAGGCAATCCGTACAGAATATACATATGCAAAAACCAGACTGATCAGTTACAGTCCCAAACATCAATGGGAAGATTTAAATAACCAATACAAATGAAAAATTATTTATGCTTGAAATTTGGAAGGTCTTTTTTCAAAATCAGATACAGATATGTCGATCTGCCGATGGGGATTTAATGTAAAATCAATAATCATTGAGAAATGTAGGCTTGAAGATTCCAAAAATCCAGCTATCAGACATGAAGAATGTTATAAATTCGAATTTAGAGATTTATTTTCTACCTTTTAGCAATTGTACAATTATATAAGATCAAGGTTATCGGTTGTCCGTGTTTAGACAGAATAATTTTTTTCCTATTTTTTTCACAAAAAATTGTACATAAAAAAATACAGAATAATCTGCTTTGAAAAGTAGACCTTTAATTGAAATGATGAATAAGATGACATAATTACAATTAGAGAAATGAATGTGTATATGTTGGGAAACTGGATTATGCAGAATTTATATAGGACTTTAAGCTTAAGAATGTAATTCAACAGTTGAGAATAAGTTTGCATAACTGAAATATGAATGATAGCTATTGCATTTATTTGTGTGAAAGAGAGAGATAATGATATTTATTACTATCCCCGCATGGTTAAAACTTCATGAAATTGAGAGAAGTATGTGCTTAAGATTTTCCTACTAATTACGAGTTTAATTGCTTAAGTCAATGAGTGACAACTTTAAGAAGTGTTAACTTAAATATGTTTAATTATTTAACTGGCATATACCAGATGCAACTAGAATGAAAAAGAATACTTTCGATTCAAATGAACCATTTTTTCCTTGTATTTTACATGAAAACGTTTTTAACTGAATATTGAGAACTATTCTAACTTGCATAAACCGATAGCTTCGAAAGTGATACATGACTATGGGACAGGTATAATGCAAAATTTATATTACTTTAAAATCTTTTGGGGAAAATTTTATTTTGTTAAAAATATAGTGTCATTATCATCAAACAACAACAAGTGAATAGGTTATTGCTTTCAGTTAAAATCGATTTTTAACCATATTGACTTTTCTCAATTGATAGTGGGAACATTTCATGGTGTATTGAACAAAATAGAACAAAAAGAAGACTGAAATGAATTGGAAATTATTAAATTCTCCAAGAACTAAGGCATTAATTAATAAGTAGACTTTTGAAAATATAATCACGACTAAAACTGAAACCTATTGTTAAAGATCTAATTATGAAATAATACATATGAAGAACATTACACTTACAGAACACTCTTGATAACCAGTAAAATCAAAGTCATATTTTCTAGTTATTGATAATTAATCACAACTTTTCCTAGTATACATCGCGAACCAATAAACACCAAGAAGCACTGAATACATGTTTCGTCAATCGTGTTGCATGTGAACAAGGTAACCACTATTGGCACTAGAAGATAGTTGCACCATATCACGAACTAATTGAAATGAGAAATGTGAAATCGTCGTACGGCGACTCAGTAATCGAAAGATAAAATGGTAGCCGCGTGACCTGTAAGTTATATATCCGATTCCAAGTGGAGTTGTGGATGTACATAGCTGAGTCGTGGAGTGCTACACTGAAACGGATATCTTATGCCTCCCAGTTTTTAGTATTTGTCTAACTAAAATCAGTTCGTGATGCAAAATGTAAAAATTTAACAAACTTTTTATAGTGATAATGATCACACTATATTGTGTCTAATCGGCAATACGGTCACAGTAAACAAAATGACTCAACATTTTTACACTGTATGTGACAGGGTCGTAAGGCTAATCATCAGCAGAGGATAGATTGTGAGAATTAAGCTTTATGCACTGTGATCATCACTGAAGAAACGAATCAACACAATATACAACACAACATATCACAATCATGAATATTACCACTGGAGTATTAATGATTATTATTTATTATTTCTATAGTAATACAAAGGTGAAATGTTAAACAATGAATATATAGATGTGAAAACATTTCTACCTTATAAAATCAATTCAAACCAATATTCAACAGACAACTAACTTACCCGATGGATTAAACTTTGACGAAATCTAGTCAAATCACTTTCAGACACAGATTGTTCACCTAATACATCACGAATATTATTCACAGCCAGCAGAATGAAATCCTGTTTTTTTCCACATACACACACAAGAAAAAAGTAGATACAAATTTCAAAGACGAGACAAAAAAAGTTTATGTAAATCACATAAATTACAATCATATGACTTTAGAAAAAAAGAAATCTTTTTTGGCTAAACTTTCTTTAAAGGAAAATCACATTAAACACATACAATGATCTCTGAAAATATAATTAGTAGACATTTGTAATAATGTCTACCTTCGTATTTTCTAGGAAGACGATTATGTTGTAAAACTTTTTAATCTACAATGATGATTTTTTAACATGAACTAATATCAACACTGAAGAACAACAGTTGAAAACCATGAAGAACAATATTAAACTATTGTTTTGTCTTAAATTAGCAGCACATCATGACGTAACACCTAGTATACAAAATTTTAATTCACTGAATAAAGCCACATAATCCGAACCTATGAACAAAGTGGAACTTTATTTTACGTACGAAGAATGAGTCCTGAAACATTTGATTCAAGGTGAAACCTAAAGTCACAAATTCAGTGATTTGGACGATATAATCATGCTAAGCAAGTGATGCAATGCAATCCATGTATAAAACATTAATTCCAGTCTATTGGTCAGTTAGTAAACACTTCATTTGTGAATAAATGAAGGCAGAGCAGGGACAAACTACAATTTCATCAGTAATGAAGAGAGTTCGTTATAGATTTTATAAAACTGACAGACATAATTTCGATTATTACCATGAGGGAAGCGAACAGCAAATAGATAAGCACCAGCAAAATACAAAGTTCGGTATTATTTCGAACAAGTTTGTTTTATTCCTATCAATTTACATTTACTTCCTACTTATATATATATATATATATATATATATATATATATATATATATATATATATATATATTTCTTGGTATTTACGACATGTCCCATTAGATCTACCGAAACTACGTTTTAAACTACATGCCTGAGCTTTTAATGTTCGGACATTGTACCAGACGGGGAAAGACTTCTTTAGCTAGAACTCTAAAATCTCACACGATCAGTATATGCCGCACCGCCGAAACGCGCACACAGGATCCAAGTACAGTCATTCGTATGCCCTCACCTTATCAATATAAAGAACCATCACAATTTACCCTTCAAGTATATGGAGACTTCACTGCTACTCCCCGGGGTCTCGCTGGTGTAGGTATAGCGCTAAGTTCTTAGGTGGAACAGGTTCTGTTAGACCGGATTCAAATAGACAGTTGTTTGTGCACTGTTCGACTAAACAGGATAGTAAAAGATCAAAAAGATAGAGACACACGCCGTTACCCGTTCGTTGTCTTTGCCTGCACTTCCACTTATTGCAGCTCGGATGAGGCTAAACATGAATTTTCAGGAAGCTATTTAACCTTCTTCAATGCTAACCACTGATAATAATGACAGGCGATGTTCTTGCCTAAGTAGGTAGACCAAATCTAACCGAGAAGCACTTATGCAGATCTTACAGTTTTGCGGCACAGCAAACTATGTTCAAATAACCGACTATTTCTGGTAAACACTGACGTTAAGAATAAGGAGAAATATCGTCTGACGTGGTGACCTCCATAATTGACTCAAACTGACCACATTGTCACTAGCCATCGTTGAAGGGGATCGATTGAATACTGTCCCTCATTCAAGAGCGCACGTTTATGTCCGGATCATGCTCTAATTCGAGCCCGTATTTGTCTGAGTCTTGCTGGTCGTGTGTCTTAAGAGTAGTGTGCTAGGTAACGATGGGGTAGCAAATCTTCATCAACTGAGCTTGTTGGGACAAGTGTTAAGTGTCCCCACCCACCGCCTACATCGACGGGCAATGTTTTCTGGTGCAGCAGGCAGCGGCCAAACTAAAGCATGGAGTTAATCCATGAAATCACTGACAGTTGGACCTAGCCAAGTTAATAAGTGCTAACTACCTGGTTGAAGTCCGCGTGATTATCATAATCAAGGGTTAGAGACTTTGAATGATATGGATCCAAATCTTTTGCGATGGCGAAGGTCGATTCATTCTTTGTTTTCCCTGGTACGGCCGAGAGTGGGGAGAGTCCGCTCTCTCTCTCTAAATGCTCTCAAATGGCCACACGTATATAGTCTCTGCCAGGGAAGTCCTAATCACTGCCTTCTAGTGGTGGGGGTGTTGTTAACAAAATCGAAAGGACGAAGCGCGAATGTTCGGCGCTTTAACCGGGTTGGTGGACATGGAGCGTCCACCTAGGAGAGTTGGAAAACCCTGAATCCAAACCAATGGTGCACATGGGCTCCAGTATCCTGAAGGAACAAATGGCGTATGATCCAATCGTTGATCACCGGCTACCGTGAGACTGCATCTACTGACGTTGCTCCACTGACTTGTGGATTAGACCTTTAGGTCGAAGGCTCCGGGTGTAGCCCCTAAGAAAACCACCTGCACCCGGGCAGTATCACAGCCCTCACACAAATCTCATTTGATTTGTGTGGCGCATATGTACTCGGTGCCCCTTTGTACCAATATTTATGTGTTCAAATAAAATAAAATATAAAACTTTTTGAAATTATCAATTTATCATAACATTTTTTTTATTTTACTAATTTATATTCACTTCTTGAGTCATAACTTCGATGCCTTATTTACTGCCATTGATACTGTTACTACCTCTACTACTGTGGGATTCGGTCTAGCAACTTCATCTCTTTGTGCTAATGGGGTATAACAACTTGAACCAATGTGCATACGTACAGGTTGAGTGTTGTGACTGACTGATATATGTACCGTAAACCGAAAAGTAGTCAAACAAATCAGTCAGTCAGCTAGAACGAGTTTAACGAATAATTAAAAAAAGGTACGTGTAAATGGATGAATGACTTAATGTAAACCGTTGATAGATACATTTGTAACGATTGAATAAATAAAGTCGGTAGTTTTTTGTTTAAATATTAACCAATATAGTATTCTATTCAATATCAAATTACAAAGAACCAAAAAATATGTTTCTAGACTAATCATGACGCAAACTGCAAATATATTTCATTCTTTGTTCTTCACTTAAAATATGTATATTTTCTCCGGGTATTACTGTTGAGTAAGCCCTTTATAAAATGATGGATGCTATTTTGTTGTGTTCTCTGAGCTCAGTGAAGCTTTCATTGTTGCTCTTGAAAACATGATCATTTTACTACTTTTATGTGAAGAAAAAGCTGGTGATGTTGTTGTCCAAATCAACGAGAGCTTTACAATTAAGCAACTGATCTTAGAAAACACACAAGGTTAACAAAACACATTTCATTGGAATCTTAATTCACAACAATACTTATCTAGTTTAATGCTAAGACAGTTATCCATATATTTCGAATAATATTTATAATATTAATAATAACGGAACTATATATATAACACACTTACATCCATATACTTTTTTATAAGCTGATCAAAATCACGATTAACGAATGGCTGTAAGAATTTTCTTAATAAACGTAAAGTTGACTTTGCATCTAAAATTAATCCAGTATGTCTAAAGTAGAAGAAAAGCGAAAAAATAAAGACAAATGAGGAAAGGAAGTGGAAAAATGAAAGTGAGCAACTAATACGGGAAATAAGATATATTGATTTATCTCATATTATATCCAACTTACAATACACCAACATGTTTACAAATATTTTCATCACTTATTTTACTACTATTTCAACAGTTTTTTTTTTACATATATAACATTGTGCCGATTATATATGATATGGTATGACAACTTGAGCTGTGTATTTATAGCAGGCTCCAAGGAGACGATAACTGGGTGATATAATTGTTATTGAGATTTTATATTTCCAAATGTAGCCCTGTAGTGAAATAGCTTTTCGTTAACATTTTACTTCGCACACATGTGTATGTGGACAGAATACAGGAACAGATGAGGACAGAAGCCAACCCCCTTACATACAAAATAAAAAATTATGATAACTACACTCTACAATACGTAACTATGTGGACAGAATAGATAAGATAGGTGGGAGTTTGTAAGCGAGGTATTAAAGCTTGTTTGGAAAAATCCATTATTAGATGACTTCAGTGTTTGATTACACACCAATCAGATGACTTTTCAATTTAACTATTAAAATAATCGATTGAGTGAACAAAAATAACTGAAGTATACGATTTCCAAAATAACTGAACAAACTGATAATAAAAACAATAATAACTTGATTTGTTCAATGACCTCGTCTACAACGTCATAATGTCAAAAGCAGTAAGGCTGAATGGTTAGAAGATTAAACTTCCAAGCAATACTTATCCGTTTCAACTCTCAATATGTAGCATTTGAAATGATATTTTAGTATGACCACGAACCAATAAATAGAAAATAACAATATTGTGAAGGCAGAAAATTAGAAAAAATTATGCAGCAAGAATAATCATAATAATGCAAAGAAATAAACTGTTACAGGGAAAAAAATAGTCTAAGAGTAAGGAAACATATTTGAAGGGAATATTTTTCTTTTTAAAAGCAGATTTAACCAATTACCATCAAAGACTAAAAAATAAAACAAGCTTTTCGCCGACTTCGAGAGTTGGGGGGGTTTTTTCGATAAAAGTTTCAGGCTACTAAATCATATGAACATTGAAAATTAACACAAAAGTTGATATTTACCGTTCGCCATATGTAAATTCGATATAACTTTATTTCACAATGTGTCATTCTCTTTAGGATACAGTTTTCAGTGTGGCAGCTAACGGACATGATACGTAGTTCTTAATGACCAGATACCCGACACCTAATATCTCAGTTTTACTTAAGTGTTGATATATAGTGCTGATATAATTTTTCATATCCATAATTTTACATTGATTTTTATTTGCACACACACGTTTTTATTTTATTATTTACACTACACAATCTAGTATTATAACCTTTTTATCAAATCATCATGCTTATTCATAAGTCCTTACGGTATATATATGATTGTAAAGCGTGATAATCAGTTCATTGAAAGATCTCTTCCCTGAACTTCGTGTTTTAATATATACAAGGGTCTGATACAGTAACCGAGCTATGTTGAATAAGTCCCTTAACTATTTTCATACCTTGATCATCATCACTACTTTATCTAGTACTTTTTTAGATGAAATCAATCGTGAGAAATAATGACTTCTACAGACCAAAATGAATTATCTGTTTTCGAGTGAAATAGCGTGGGTGTAATACGATCACATTGTAGCTTTAGAATGGTTCGCGTAGCAAATGAAACTTGTCTCAAGGTCATTCATGCTTTTTTCACTGGCATAGTCATGACTGCTATGCTTACCTAGATAGAAAACAAGCAAACAAACATTGGATAAAAATGTAGTAAGAATAGTATATGAATACAAATATGCGTTAATTTGTCTACGTGTGTACATATCAACATTGCGTAGGCGTGGAGTCCTAAAATCAGTGTAAAAATGTAATCTGTAAAAACGTATATCTCATGCAAATAGAAAATAACAGGCAAACAAAACAGTTAACAAGCATACTTTAGAAAATGGTGATTGAAATCATACCACTACTAGACTAATATAATAATCTAGGCTAAAAATAAATCTAGCTGAAATCGAGTTTCCAAATTGTTTAAACTAGGCCATTTTTAACGTTGGTGATTGATACTCATGACGAAGGAAAGTAGTGCATATTGGCATTTACGCGTGCGTTGGTAATACGAATGGCTAGACAGTAAGATAACCGATTATTTAGTGTGTAATTAAACATACATGTGCTGTGATGATGATAAGTTCTTTTGGTTTCATATATAATAATCATTACCACATGATATGGATAATATCAAATCAAATATAGACTATAAAACAAAACTATATCAGAAGGGGTTTCGTGGAGATTGTAGTAATTTCAATAGTTGAGATCATGAGTCAATTGAAACGAGACCACCATGGGAAACCTGGAAGCACTGGACGGCTGTTTCGTCCTATTTTGGGACTCCTCAGAAGTGCGCATCCACGACCCCGCCTCGCGGGATTCGAACCCAGGACCTATCAGTCTCGCGCGAGACTATATATATATATATATATATATATATATATGGCGTATATCGGCCTGCATGTCTATAGAAGAGAAGTTATGAAATAAAGAATAAACAACTAATGTGTCGTGAAGATAGGAAACATATACAACAAAATAAATGTAACATTAATCTTTGATATGATACAAATGTTCCCCCAATGCAATATCGCAACTGCCTTTAAAGCTTGAAGCTGACAATAATATACTGAGACGAAAACGAACTTCCTTTAGATTGTGTATCTTTCTATTTTCGGTATTGTTAGGATTTTATTACGGTGGTGAATTCGGGAACCCACACACTAGAACGACATAAAACAGAAGACAGCATTTATTAGGAAATCATCGACTCTCACTTGGTTAAATGGTTACTGATCATTTGTGAATTTCATGGCCACGGTTGTTCAAATTCCCAAGTGAATATTAGTCGGACAGTAGTCATAATCACAGTAGGCAAGAGTTGAGATAGATACATGTGGGGATCAGTCTATGTCGCCGAATCAAATTAGCATAACCAGTTTGAAATTAACCAAATGAATAGAAAATAAGTTGAAATAATCGTTAAGGAAAAAAAAGACAAGACGTAGAGATTATGAACCGGAAAATGAAATGAATTGGCTGAATAAAAAATATACACTGGATAAATCCATCTGTATTATTGCCAAAGATTTTGAGTCATTCCACCCGAAATCTTCAACCACTGATCGCGACTATTGCGTGGACAGTACCACCCTCTGAACTAAGGACACTGCATATATCAGCATGACTAAAACCAACAGTCTATGACATGATGTCATGTTTTAGCCTAACTCTCTTAACTTAGCCTTAAATCAGCCAATGATTTAAATAATAGCCTACAATAGGTGCATGCGTAAATTGTAAAAATGATTTGCAGACTATACAAATAACTTGTTCATTGTTTTATAATCGTTGAATTTCCTTTCGGATATCTGGCGTCTGACAACGTTGATATCCTCAATGTCCTCCTACACAATAGTCAGTCAGTCAGTCAGTAACAACGTGGAACTTCATACGTACGTACATCAGTTCGAGTTGCCATACCACATTAGCACAGAGATTCAGTTATCGATTCAAATCCCATAGTGGTAGAGGTACTGAAAGTATAAGTAGAGATAGGGGACATTAAGGTTTGATGATGTTATTTAAGGAGTATAGTCCAGTGGAATAAATTGGGAAAGAAAATAAAGGACATGAAGAATTCAGAAGATTAGAGTTTGAGAGAACACAAAGAGTGGATGCACCTGCGCCATTGCAAACGATTTTGAGCCATGTCATTCAAGGTCTCTAACCATCGGTTGCTATAGTCTCGCGGTCCACAACCAAGTAGTCTACACCTACCAACATGACTCAGTCCACTTGTCAGTGACTTCATGGATTTGTGCCATGTTTTGGTCTGGCCGCCCCTAGCTTTCTTCCAACCTACTCCTACACCATAAAACATAGCACGTCGGGGCAGTCGGTGGTCGGGCATGCGCAACACATGTCCCAGCCATCTCAAATGATTGAGTTTCACTACTTCCTCAATTGATTTTCCATCCTTAACTAGTACCCGTTTCCTAACAACTGAGTTACTTACTCGGTGGTCCCAGGATATACGAGCAATGTTTCGAAGACATCTATGGTCAAATACTAGTAACCTACGAATATCCTCTACTCTTACCGGCCATGTTTCACTGCCATAAAGTAGGACGGAACGAACTGCTGCGCAGTAAACACGTCCTTTGGTTGATAGACGGATATCTCGCCTACGCCACAAATGACGCAAGTTGGCAAAAGCTAGTCGAGCCTTTTGTATCCGTACTGAGATTTCGTCACACACCAAACCACAAGGGCTGATGAGACTTCCGAGATAAGTGAAGCGGTCGACACGCTCAACTACTTCACTCCCTATCACTAGTTCCGGTGTCGACGCAACCCAATCCTGAAGTAACATTTTGCATTTCGAGGGAGAGAATCGCATGCCGAACAGGCTTGCATTGTTGCTTAGAGTGGTCAGCAGACTCTGCATTCTGTCAGCGTCTTCACTAAATAGAACTATGTCATCGGCATATTCTAAGTCAACAAGTGGATCTCCCGGTAGAAGTTCAACTCCTGGAAATTTAGATGAGGAAAGTGTCATCTCTAAAAGGACGTCAACGACAAAGTTAAACAAGAATGGAGAGAGTGGACACAATAACCCAAAAAGCAAAAACAAATGGGTACAGTTATATGGTAGGTTTAAATCCAGTTTAACAGTCGGATCTAAATTTACTGGAGTGAGTGATCTTTAAAAGTAATATCCTCCTTCTAACTATGTTTATTTTATGTGACAAAATACTCTATTCTTCTACCAGTAGTATTTATTTGTTTCTTCGGCCATTCGGCTCAATAATTCTGTCATGTGAGTAGCCATCACTACTCGGTTAAATTATATCATTGTGTATATCTATTTATCAAAGCATAGAGTTTTACTTATTTTAACAATTAGAAACCTCGTTTACTTATACAATCCACCTCTATAGCATACAAGAAAAATATAAAACAGACGATATTAATAGTAATAACAAAATGATGTACAAGACCGATAGGAGCATACAGAGAAGAAATATATCAGTAGTTTGGATCAGTGTAATTAATTTTGAGTTACAGAATTCAATGATCTCTTCTAACCATTTATTTTGCTTGCAATGTGTACGTCATCTATATGAGAAAGTCTGTGATTCAGAATATGTTTTAAAAAATTAATGACTAGCCTCAGTACAAATACCTTCAACTTTCTTTCACGCAATACTTTAACTAAGAACATAGACAGGTTGTCTTATGGTCGGTAAAGATTCAAAACCTTATCAACTGGTTTATCGCTTATTGAAAAACACACATATAAATTTTAATATCATTGTTACGAATGTTATTTTGGTTTCTTTGTCATATATCTTATTAATTTCCTATCTCATACTACTGATGTACGGTTAAAAGAATTTGAACCAATGCATATTCCTGCCAGGTAATTAAATGTGATGTTAAATGGTTAGAGGTAGTCGACAGAAAACCCTGAACACAGGTCTAGTTCTTTAGTGCTGATCGGATCTTATCAATCAAGTTACCATATGACCACCAGTTTAAGTGACTCGACATCATGTGCACAATGTTTTGATGTTAGTTGGTTAAAGACAGTCGACAGGAAATCCTGAACCTAGAGTCCGTGCTACTTGAAACTCGTCAGAGACCTGATAGACAGAATTCGATCAGCACAAATGGGAAAGACAAATACAACATTGGTCACTACACAGCGATTTATCACATGTTGTTGATGTCTGACGAAGTGAAGTAATTAGTTTATATTTTGATACATCTCAATCATCTATCTATGGTACGGCTTTTAAACTTACTGAGGATAAAAAAGCTCAAATAAACAAATAAAATTCATAACCATTCAATGATGTACACTAGTCAACAGTTTAAAAAAAATACAATTAAGAGTAGAAATAAAGATGAAATTAACAGAGAATACGCGAACAGAACAATGCGATTCACGGGTTAAAGAGAAAAAACATCATAGATAAACGCTTTGTGTGGTTGTGATCAGCTTCGAACCAGTTTCATCATCACTTATAATTGATAAGCTGGAAAGAAAAGTCAAAATTAGATTGATTTACCCATTATGAGTTTTGTTCAACATTACTTCCGTTCTGATTCAATGTGATTATTCAGTGTAGTAGTTTTCTCGTATGATATTTTATTCTGTATAATATACGATATTCTTGTATTCAATTGACATGAACTATGCTCTATATGTGATTTGTTATAACTCTATTTTTTTATATATGTGATTTCATCCTAATTATTAATCAAAATGGGTGTACGAATCAATACATAAATGAGTGTATTTTCGACTAGGGTTAATAAATCTTCACTGATACCAGTCTATGTGTTCTTACTTTCGCGTCGTTGGAATTGCGGAGGTCCCTCGTTTCGAGCATAAGTGATAAGCGTTTTCGATATAACAATCGGCGACAACCAGATACAAAAAGTAGCATTAAAAGAGCCAACACAATCAGCATTCAATTCACAAGTTATAACAATAATATTCTCAAAATTAGATTGATTTACCCATTATGAGTTTTGTTCAACATTACTTCCGTTCTGATTCAATGTGATTATTCAGTGTAGTAGTTTTCTCGTATGATATTTTATTCTGTATAATATACGATATTCTTGTATTCAATTGACATGAACTATGCTCTATATGTGATTTGTTATAACTCTATTTTTTTATATATGTGATTTCATCCTAATTATTAATCAAAATGGGTGTACGAATCAATACATAAATGAGTGTATTTTCGACTAGGGTTAATAAATCTTCACTGATACCAGTCTATGTGTTCTTACTTTCGCGTCGTTGGAATTGCGGAGGTCCCTCGTTTCGAGCATAAGTGATAAGCGTTTTCGATATAACAATCGGCGACAACCAGATACAAAAAGTAGCATTAAAAGAGCCAACACAATCAGCATTCAATTCACAAGTTATAACAATAATATTCTCACACTGTCGATTGCACATATTATGATGATACTCAGGGCGATAGACCTTATGTAGAGTTAATGTTAATTCTAACGTCATTCAGATCGTTTATTATTTTTATTTTTATTTTATTTTAACACATAAATATCGGTACAAGAAGGCACCAAATACATATGCGCCACACAGATCTCATTTGATATGTGTGAGGGCTGTGATACTGCTCGGGTGCCCAAACCGAAGCAGGTGGTTTTCTTAGGGGGCCACACCAGGAGCCTTCGACCTGAAGATCTGATCCACAAGGCAGTGGAGCATCGTGAGGAGATGCAGCCCATGGTAGCCGGTGACCAACGATTGGTTCATACGCCATTTGTTCCTTCAGGATACTGGAGCCCATGTGCACCATTGGTTTGTGATCCGGTTATAGCGCCGGACATTCGCTTTTCGTCCTCTCATTTTTGTAAACAACACCCCCGCCACGAGAAGGCAGTGAGTAGGACTTCCCTGGCAGAGGCTATATACGCGTGGCCGTGTGAGAGCATTTCGAGAGGGAGAGCGGACTCTTCCCACTCTCGGCCGTACCAGGGCATTTGGGGGCAGATCGTTTATTATGTTGATATTGATTTTACTTTTAATGAAATTAACAGATTTGTGACTACTCTATTGGTTGAATAAAGTATTTAAAGCAGATCTCCAATGCTTCCTTTTATTCAATGGTTGTTTAACTAAAATAAGTTCCATGATGTGAACTATGAAAATAAAGTGATAATAAATAAGTAAATAGTAGTAATAAACGCTAATTAACTTACTTAAGACGTCTTTCAAAGCCTGAATTTTTACGACTGGAATATTTTGGATAATGAAGTACATTAGTATAGCGTAAATTGAAACGTGGAAGACCGTTGCACTAAAAACCACAGAAAAAAGAAAAGAAATTAAAATAACATCTAATTAATAATTATTGAAGACTAATGAAGATAATATTAGGCATAACTATCAAGTGGTCTCGTCGACATTTAATTTCTACGACAAACAACGGTAAACTAAGCGCATTGTAACATTTAATGGAAATCAATAGGTATTAGAAATTTAGATGACAATAAATTGGTGCCAATCAATCATATACATAGTAGAGCCTGAAACATGTATGTCGGCCTAAACTGTCACACTTGGCATTAGTACACAGACATTCATTCAGTTATCATCAAAGTACAGCATGGCACAGATGTGCGTTGGTCAAAGTAGCCATACCGTCGAAACAATCTAGTAGTAACGACAATAAGAAGAAATAAGCGTCGAGAATGTGGTAGGAAAAACAGGTCAAAAAGATGTATGTAGAAGGAATACTTGAATTCAATATTGACAGTACTATAAAGAGTGAAAATATCTGCGTCATTGTAAAAGATTTTGAGCTATGTCACATAAAGTCCCCAGCCACCAAGCAACAAACACAAACAAAGAAAGGAAATTAACAGGATGAACGAGACGAAATTACATTAAAATCCAACCATGCAAGCGAAAGTATAAAAGTCCTATAATGCCTTAGCTAGCAAATATACTCGGTGACGAACAAGTCGTTCGAGTCAATCTAGTCAATAACCTGCATTCTTAACATGTATCTTAATTTGGAAAATTATATAGCTTTTCAGATTTTTTTTATTAACCTATTTTTGTCTTTGTTTCTGTTTTTTTGTAAAAGAAACTTGTTGAAATATTTTGTGCTGAAAATTCTATATTGTACCAAAATATAATATTGAATAAAGCCATAAAATAAAATATTATTATTAGTATCTGAAAAATAATAAAAGATAACCAATATCTGGTTCGCTGTAACCGACTGCCATTCATATCACATGAGGTCTACACTAGTATATCAGGATTACATCGCTGACTTTCAACACGACCTAGTCCAACATTAAATAACTTCACAGACCAATACCCTGTCTAGGTTTAACCGTCATTAGTTATTTTCCAATCGATACCAAGGTAGGTGATGACAGGAAATAAGAAAGACATCAAGATAAACGATAAGGACAGATAACGGGGAACGTCTACTGCAACTATGCACAGACCACAACCTGTTTCTGGCTAGCACTAACTTTCGGCACAGTCATTGCCGATGTGCCAACTGGCGTCCCCCTTCTGCATCTCAAGCCTGGACTCAGATTGATCACATCGCGATCAGCTACCGCTGGCGCGGTTGTGTACAAGACTGCCGCTCCTTTTGGAGTACCTATCTGGAATCTGATCATGCCCTGGTCTGCGCCAATCTTACCTTACTTTTCAGTGGACAACGAAGTGACCGCCACCAAAGGATTGATGTTAGCTAGCTGGCTGCAACTTCTGTTGCTAGTAAGTACCGAACCGAGCTAGCTTCTAGGCTAGCTAGCATTCCACCGAAAAGTATAGATGAGCATTGGTTGCAATTGCATGACGCCATGAAAATGGCGGGTACAGTCTGTTGTGGGTTTGCGAAACGTCCCGCTTACAAGCACTGGGTTTCTTCTGGTTCCTTACAACTGATTGAAGCCCGTCGGTCTGCTCCGGGTGACCGTGAGTTTGACCACAAACGAAGGATGTTACGTAATGAAATCGGGCAAAGCTTGCGTAAGGACCGAGAAGCCTGGTGGTCGGAGCGTGCCAGTGAGTTGGAAGCAGCAGCTGCATCTGGTAATTACCGGAAGCTCTTCCAACTCATCCGAGCCACTGGCAGCAAGAAGTTCGGTGTGAGCGAAACAATCTGCGAGGATGACGGAACGCCAATCACTAACATCCATCGACGTCTTGGACGATGGGCTGAATTTTTCGAAGGGCAGTTCAACTGGCCTGCTGCTCCGGCAACATCGGTCAGACTGTCCTGCTCTCCATGACCGGTGACGACTGATCCACCAAATGAGGCGGAAGTCCGCAAGGAACTCCAACTCTTGAAACATTACAAATCACCGGGCCCAGACGACTTACCTCCGGCTCTTTTTAAAGATGATGGTGACTTTTTGACTAAGGGACTGACGACGTTGTTTACAAAGATCTGGAAACTAGAGAGTGTACCAACGTCATGGAATGAGTCGATAGTTGTCCCTATCTTTAAAAAGGGTTCACGTCGTTCCTGTAACAACTATCGGGGGATAAGTCTACTTCCGATTGCGTCCAAGCTATTGGCTTCCTTTATACTTCGTAGGTTGATCAGAACCCGAGAAGGATTGACTCGCGAGGAACAGGCTGGGTTTCGTTCTGGACGAGGATGTATTGATCATATCTTCACCCTCCGCCAAATGTTAGAACACCGTCTTACTTATCAAAGGCCAACAATCGTAGTGTTTCTTGACATCAGGGCTGCCTTCGATTCGTTGGATAGGACTGTTCTCTGGGATTGTCTATTGAAGAAGGGTGTGCCTGAGAAGTTTATTAACATCCTAAAAGCCCTATACACAAACACCTCAGGCAGAGTGAGGGCATACAATCACCTTTCTCCACTATTCCATTCGAGCAGTGGGGTTAGGCAGGGTTGCCCAATCTGACCATTCCTCTTCAACTTTGCCATCGATGACATTCTGGAAACAGCTCTGATGGATGTAAGTAATGGTGGTGTGGATCTGTTGCCTGGAGAAAGACTTCTCGACCTTGAGTATGCGGATGATATTGTCTTACTGTGCGAGAATGCCCAAGCCATGCAATCCGCACTTAATAAGTTGGCAATCAGTGTCCGTAGGTATGGTATGTGCTTTGAACCTTCGAAGTGCAAAGTTCTTCTACAAGACTGGCAGGATTCTAATCCTGTACTCACTCTGGATGGTAAGCAGATAGAAGTAGTGGAGAAGTTCGTGTATCTAGGTAGCTGCATAAGTGCTGGTGGTGGTGTGAGTGATGAGATCAATGCACGTATAGTGAAAGCCAGAGCGGCTTATGCCAATCTGGGCCATCTTTGGCGCCTTCGTGATGTTAGTCTGGCTGTAAAAGGTCGGATCTACAACGCGACGGTGAGAGCAGTTTTGCTCTATGCTTGTGAAACCTGGCCTCTCCGAGTTGAGGATGTTAGACGACCCTCTGTGTTCGATCATCGTTGTCTCCGAAGGATTGCTGGCAACCAGTGGCAACACCATGTCAGTAATGAAGAGGTTCGGCATCGAGTGTTCGGTCACAGAGACGATAATGAAATTGGTGTCACCATCTTGAAACACCGACTTCGGTGGCTTGGACATGTTCTACGAATGTCGTCCCAGAGAATTCCACGTTCTGCATTATTTGCCGACTCTGGGACTGGTTGGAAAAAGCGGAGAGGTGGTCAGTATATGACATGGTGTCGTGGTATGAAAGAAAGCTGCAAAGGACTAGCTTCTGTTGGTCCTTCACGACTCCGTGGTTGGGGTCCGAGAGACGGTGTAACGCAGTGGCTAGAGACGTTATCAGATATGGCTAAGAATAGAAGCCAGTGGCGATCCTGCTGTAACCTCTTACTTTCTTCATAAAAAAGTGGTTGTATCTTCCCTTAATTGAAAGATCTCTTCTGATTGTACCTTTCCGTTTCCCCCACCTTTGTTCTCTCTCTCTCCCTTTTTTTTATAATTTCCCACGTTCATTACTTTTTGTTTCTTTTTTTTCTCTTTTCTCCTTCTCTTCAAATTATCATTGTTTTGTGTGGCGCATATATATTTGGTGCCCCCCTGTACCAATATTTATGTGTTCAAATAAATAAATAAATAAATAATTTTTAAAATGAAATACAGGGTTCTTCAACTTTTAAAATAACTCATAACATATTACGATTAATCAATATGCGAACTTATGTTAAAAATTCCTCTATGACAGAACAAACGGTCATTCAAATATAGCAGTAAGCCTGAGCCAGTCAAACTGGTAATTTGCTCATCAGACAGACATCAAAGTCTCGACTGAACAAATTTTGAGAGAAGAAACCAATAGTCAACTGAACATATATATAAGTTTCTGTGCATTTACACGGTAGCCCAATACACTCTCACTTACTGTTGTGTTCTCACTCAGTTAGTTGGGGGGGGGCGTAGTACACCGTGTATCAGTATCAGATTTTGGACACCGCCCGATACAATAGATACGCTACTAAATCAAATTATTTGGCTTAGTGTTTATACATTGAAAAATTGGTTAATATCCAAGAGAAATGGACAATTTGATATGGTTTCATTTACAATTTACCGAACCGTTTAGTGATAATATCTAATGTCGTTCATCTTCATTTCTATAATAGTATTCATATCATGTAACTTATTAACCATGAATTCGGCTTCGAGTCACACACAGTGGGGGAGCCAGTGATACTAGCAATTGGGCACCAAAATAAAGTGGGATCAGAAACTGGAACCAATTGATTGAAGTTCGAGTGCTTCAACTATTATATCATTGCGACCCATACCACTATATATTAAAGCATAAAAGCTAAAAGAATTATAAAATCAAAAAAGATCTTACTTTTTCGTCAGCATTTGTGCTTTCCGAAGTATTTGACGCAGACGAATTGTTAATATTAAGACTAGGCAATTTTTTGTCAATATTCAAATCATCATTGATATTACTGATGCAACTAGTAGTACTGGTACTAATACTACTACTACTACCGCTGCTATTACTATTACTGTTAGTAATCAACATATCATTTTCGAAGTTATTCGATATATTACCGTTGGTATTATTACTAAGTAGTTGAGTTGGAGATACAGTAGAGGTTTGTGTTAATTGAGATACATTTCTGCAAGTCAGTGATGTTGATGATGTGATTAAGCAAGTTTGGGGAATATTTGAACTGGATGTCTGGAATTGATCAGCAATTGAATTAGTTAGAGAGTTATTATTATCACTAATATTTTCAACGATGGCAGAAATTTTAGGAGAGGAGAAATTGAAAACAGGTGGATATAAAAAAGAGAATTTACTGTCTTGATTAGATAAACTATCACCGGATGCATGATGTAATATAGTTGAATTTAATTGCTCGGATTGGTGATAAGTACAATCTTCTGTTGTATTTGTAATTATAGCAGAGGCATTCATAGTCGCAGTTGTTACTGTTGTACTGGGGGCATTGAATGTAGTCGTCTGATTAAATGATTTACTGTTGACACTATCCAACATAATCCTAGATGATTCTAGGTATGTATGATTAGAGGATAAATAAGGTTTAACGCTTGGAATAGGTTTTAAACTATGAGATGAGAAAGAACAGTACGAAGGACATAGATGATTAGAAAATGGTACGGAGGGATAAACAGACGATGGTAAATTATACGAACTATGAAAAGATGATAAACTGGACGATAAGATTGATGAAGATGAAACTGGTATCACTGAAGACGAGGTGGATTGTAGTAAAAAAGGTAACGGTTGAAACATCGATGGCATTGATGCAATATAATTACTATTTGGAGTCCAATGTAAATCTGTTGGTTTACAATAAGATAAAATCGGGTCTGAAGGAGGAATAATGGACGAGGTTATTTGTCGACAAAATGATCCCATAACCGTTTGTCGATTTTCAGGTACATAAAATGAATTTCTTATTGAACATGGTTCTTTGGTAGAATTTAGTGAAGCGATGTCTACTTGGAATAAAATGTAAATCATACATAACATTAGTGGGAAATATGAGTCATAAAATAGTTGTAACAATAGGTCACTACCAATATTTATATAATCAGTAACGTAATAAGCTATAAAAATAAAGTGAGTCAAGTAATCAGTTCTCAATCAACAGGTTCTAAACTTGAACCCTGTAGCATCTACATCAGTTTGGGCAGCCAAATAGTATCATTAACCTTCAAATACAAGAAGTGGCTCGAAGCCGATTACACAGTCCGATACTCTATAGGAATGAGAAGCCCTCAAACGCCCTGGTATGGCCGAGAGTGGGGAGAATCCGCTCTCCCTCTCGAAATGCTCTCACACGGCCACGCGTATATAGCCTCTGCCAGGAAAGTCCTACTCACTGCCTTCTCGTGGCGGGGGTGTTGTTTACAAAAATGAGAGGACGAAAAGCGAATGTCCGGCGCTTTAACCGGATCCCAAACCAGTGGTGCACATGGGCTCCAGTATCCTGAAGGAACAAATGGCGTATGAACCAATCGTTGGTCACCGGCTACCATGGGCTGCATCTCCTCACGATGCTCCACTGCCTTGTGGATCAGATCTTCAGGTCGAAGGCTCCTGGTGTGGCCCCCTAAGAAAACCACCTGCTTCGGTCTGGGCACCCGAGCAGTATCACAGCCCTCACACATATTAAGTGATATATGTGTGGCGCATATGTATTTGGTGCCTCCTTGTACCAATATCTATGTGTTAAAATAAATAAATAAACTATAGGAATGAATGAAACTCATTCCCTGGAATTAACCAATAACAGACAACTTGGGACCTGGAAGGAATATTTACCAATCCAAATTGTCGTATTTCATATTAGGACAGTCAGAAAGGAAGCTAACAAGAAGCAGACGAGAGAAAACAATATCAACTGTAATGGAAACTTAACTATGGAGTCAGTCATTTATATGCAGTGTAGAATCTGGTACAAATGTGCATCAGCTCAGTTTCACCATATATCACCATAGTGAGATACCAGAGTACAATAAGCAGTGACAGCATTAGCAGTAGTAGATAAAAATAAATGAGATCAGAGAATGGAAAGCGTGGGATGACACTAAATTCGAAAGTTATGGAAAGATATAGATTGATGTATCTGATCCAAGTCACCCAACGTCTGGCAATAACCGCCCCGACCGCAGTCAAGTAGTTTGAATCTACCAACATGACCCGGTCTAGATTTCAATGATTGTAGAGACCGATGCCCTGTTTTGGTTTAGTAGTCCCTACCTTTCATACTTACTCTTAGGTCAGCCAACATCGTGTCCTAAGGCGTGATAGTTTAGTATACATAACACATGTTCTAGAAACTTTATTCAGTAAGGATTAACAACTTCATCAATTAGCTTTCCATCTTTGCTTAATGTCCCGAGTCAAACCTAAAAATAGCTGAATCTGATCTTCTTTAATAATTGAGAAATGCTACGAAGGCACCTATGGTGAGATATTAATATCCTACTCATATCTTTTATTTTCATATGCAATATTTCCCAGACATAAAGATACAGAATGGACCTCTGCGATAGATACCTTGCCTATGCCACAAGTGACAAAGGTTACCAAAAAACCAAACGAGCTTTCTGAATCCGTGGCAAAACTTAGTCAGCTACCAACCCACCAGGGCTGATGCAACTTCTAGGACAATTGAAGTGGTCGATGCACGGAACAACTTTATTCCCTCTAGTTCTGAAGCAAACTTTTGGAGGGAGAGAAGCATATACTGAATATGCTTGTATTGTTACGCATGACAATCAAAAGATTATGTTATGCCAGCGTTCTTAAATAGGACTGCCAATTTGAGGTCAATGAATAGGTTTATAAAGGGAAAACTAATCCCTTGAAAGTTCGATAAGGAACGCAACAGTTCTAGGAAAACATATATGACGAAATTAGACAAAAAAAGGGATGACCAGTTATGACAAACACCACTACAAGTTGACGATTCTCATGACCGTTTGCCGTAAGCTCTGACCCGAACGATAATTTGCGGCTAAAGTGTTTGCACTGCGTACATCTTTGGTAGATACCCTAACGAAAGACACAAAACGTAACTGATGGGATCGAATATTGCTTTAAGGTCAACAAATGCAATTATGGTCGGGCCTTGGTAACATGCCCACATTTCAAATCCTGGTGAAGAGTGAATATTTGATATACACACCCAAGTCCAGGTTTTTAAACTGTGCTAGCTTTCCCGAATTCATTGTTCATGAGTTCCAGTTAAATGTCAGATAATCATTATTGTTAACTTTCGAAACATTATTTAAAATGACACTTTTGTAGTAGGCGGGTGCGATCGCCAAGGAGTCATGTTTACATTAACAAAAGAATGTAGAATATAGAATAAAAGTGAGCTAATTAAAAGAGAAAATAATATTCTGTATGTTAAAACGTGGACCACTTTGTTCTAAGAAAAAGCGCAAAATGGAGAAGACGATTAATGACAAAGTATAAGCAATTTGCCTCGCACAGTATTATGCATATCTTTATTCTTAATAGAGAAAAAAAACAAAAAAATATATATGGATATCCAGTTCCCATCCCGATATAAATGATAAGTCTAAGAGGTATTATTTATCGACACGATAGTGATTACAACTCTATATATACCGATCTCAATATATCTGTGCATGCGCCAATTAATTGGGAATTTACAGCAATACCGAATGTCCTTAAGTGTACGGAGTGTAGATAAAGACATTTAGAATATTATATTAATAATTGGTTAGAAACTAAAATCTATAAGTATATTATTAAACATGTGAAACATTACTATGTAATACACATTCCATACATAACAGTTACATGTGGCCAGATTGAAATATCCGCCTACACACTTTCTTATTTTATCCACTTAGAACTAAAGGAAATAGAAATTTTTATAGGTAACTATTTGTAAAATTCATTCTGGTTAGGAAAAAAACGAAAATCCCTCTTCCTAATATAATTGAGTGCTTAAACAGAAAATTATAAGCAAAGGTGGATAGTGACTAGCAGTGGAATCCAGGAAGCGCGTTTCATCCTATTTGGGACTCGTCGGCTGGATGTACCTGCATCTCAGAGTTGATGTTCACTCCGGGACTCGAACCCAGAGACTGAACAATTTCAGTCCTAAACATCATTGGGAAGATTCAAACAAATGAAAAACAAAAACAATATCAAGTGAATTAAACTTCACCCCATTGCACAAGCAAGTGGCTATCAGGACTCAGTAGCTAAGTGGATAACGCGATGGCGTTTGAAGCGGACGGTACTGGGTTCGAGTCCCGGAGTGAACATCAACTCTGAGATGCAGGTACATCCAGCCGACGAGTTCCAAATAGGACGAAACGCGCGTCCTGGATTCCACTGCTAGCCACTATCCACCTTTGCTTATAATGCTTGTAAATTAAGGCAATATCGAGGCATACGCACAGTATGCACATATGCCAATAAGAGACTGAACAATTTCAGTCCTAAACATCAATGGGAAGATTCAAACAAATGAAAAACAAAAGCAATATCAAGTGAATTATACAGAAAATGTCTGGAATTGAGATAAATAATAGTTCATTCTAAAATTATTCTGATAACAGTTGAATGAGAAGCTTATATTCAAGCATAAAGGACGAATAGTCAAAAACAGTTACAGCGCAATGTACTAAGATACTAAGTTTATGAGAAATATAGCAAGCTCGTAACCGTTATTGAATATATCAATTAAAGGATAATGAAACCAACTCAATAACGCCTCTGAAGTGGATTCATCTATCTTACATAATATCATGATGTTGCATAGTATTTTAATTATTTATTCGTAATTTACACGATAGCTCACATTTGAAATCCAATTGGAGGTGTTCATGTTCGAAGTTATAGATTGCTGAGACAATTTGATGCGATTCAATGACATTATTGCTCAGATTACAAGCCCAAAACTGCAGGCTTAAACTTAATTTTAATTATTGGAGTTCAGAAGACCGCATATTATGGCTACTATTAGGTTTTACATAAATAATGCAGTTCACGCCCTAGTTCATAGAAGAGGCAGAAGCTACAAATTATTCTATTTAAGTGTGAATCCGTCAACCTAAGTAGTAATGCTAGCTTTTAAAAACTACGTATTTCATCAGAATTTAATAAACGTACAGTCAGTCAATTATAAACAGAACAGAACCTTGGACAGATGTATAACGGTTTAAGCTGGAACACTAAATCAACAATCAAGCAGAAGACATAAAAGTAGTAGCAATAATAAGAATAAACATAGAGTATATGGCATGACAAGAAAGGATTGAAAGAAGTTATGTACGGAGGGATATTGGATCTATGGATGGGATGGAGTCAATCCATTTGTACCATTGTGTAATTCCGCCTAATACGTTTAACTGCTATTTAGGATTATTCTCCGGACCCTAGCTAGATAGTTTGGGCGTGCCAACACGGTTCAGACCAAAAGTCGATTACTCTGTGGACTGGCATACCTAGCTTGCTTTCAAAGGACCCTTACATAGGCCAACATTACTCGGTGATGTTGGTAATGACTTGATATACCTGACGAATACCCTAACCACCTCATATTAAACAATTAACCATATCTACCTAGTATCTATTTTTAGCTTCAACACGGCTGGCTCGATTGATCCACCAAAAATCCTAACAACGCTTGACGACATCTATGACTAACCAATAGTAAAGTGTGAATATTTCTATTCTTCAAAGGCTATTCAACAGTCAAACGGATTGAGTCGATGAGCGGTATACTCGCCCTATAATAGACAGAAAGACATCTCGTCTACGTAAATGTATTTCAAGTTTGTTTTCTTTACAGTATAAAAGCTGGCGGGTATGGGAACTAAGACGTGTCATGTAAAATAAAATCATCAAGTATAAAACGAAGTTAGAGAGCAATAAAAATTTGAACGAAATTATTAGTTAAGAAAGTCCCTACTTGATTGCTTTACTTCACCTAACATTAACATGAGAAGAAAAGCTAACGGTAAGATACTTAGTGTACCTGATGTATGGTCTTTCCATCGACACCCTGGTAGTTGTAGCACAGGATTAGAAGACTGCTATAATTGGCTACACACAATCAAACAAGTTCTGTATAACGTTAGAAAGCTCATGTTTTGATAATTAAATGCTTGAGGCATAACGAATTGGATAAACTGTATGTGTATAATGTTGAAATGAAGTTATTTTGGTGTACATCGAAAGGTTAATCACTGGGACTTTTAAAAACATCCTTAGATTTAAATGAGTAACCAGAACAATGAATCCATTCGTATAATAATGTCGAGAGAAGTTTTCGATTAGATCGAGTCCTGAAATCCAACTAAGACAGAAAAGCATATTCCTAAAGAATATCAGAAAGTTATAATGTGATTGAAATACGAGACTTATGTCCTGTGTTTAGAGTTAAATGCTTAGTTTAACTAGTACTTCTGTGTTTAAGTGTTCAGAAAAGATAGCTAGTAATTTTAAACCTTATGAAAAGACACAAATGCTTAAGATAAAAGTATGGTATTAATGTTCAAGTTAAGTAGGTACTCAGGATATGAAAATAAGCATTACGATATGATTGGAAACGAAATCAAAGTTCAATATGAAGGACAAAGTGCATTATATGTTAGATACTAAATTATTGACATAAAGGCTTTTTAAGATAGTCGATATTACTCATCTTTATTATCGGTTAGTCTGAAAACAATTTTCCGGTTACATTCAAATAATACATATTCAATGCTAAACGATAAATTGTAATTTTATGTCGCTAGAGATAGGAAACAAACATATAATAAGATGTAAATATTAATAGGGCATTTGACGTGAACTAAAAGTTGATTTTTACGAAACTGATGATGAAACTACGAGCGCTGTCCCATGTCATATGCAAAAACACATAAATTAACAAACAACCATCAAAGTTTTTCAATTATAACTTACGAGATTTATTATGTTTTTGAGTGATACAAGATAAATGACAATAATCACAATCTACTATACGATTTGCTTTCATTTGAACACCATTAATTAACTTGTCTTGCATCGATGATGGAGAACAACATTGATTCAGTTTAATTGATTGGTCCATATGTATAAACATACAACAGGGACAGTGACCAGACGATTGGGAAACAAACAATTCTCAGATAAATAGCCTTTATAAGAATTGAAACAATTAGGCCTACACTTCTCGAACAGGAGTACTATTAAGTTTAGCTATACAAAGTTCACAATGATAATGAAATAGTAAGGGTCTTCCCAGAAATCAATCAACGAGTACTGTTGTAACTTAAATAAACCATAATCAAGGTTTCCTTCTCCCTTCAATTTCTGGAAGACTATAAAATGATAATTCAGCTTCGGGTATCTGGCCTTATTGTCTTAGTTTGGTGACTAACGATGGTCTAAAGTGAAGAAAAATCAGATGAAAATAGTAAAACAGTACAATTGGGTAAGCAGACTGAATGCTATAAACGCTGAGACACTGTTAGCTTTGATGTGTAATAATAGATGAAGCTAGATGGTAGCTTGAAGGTGGTCATAGTAAGCAAAAAGCGAGTCTATTGGATTTATAACAGGTAATCAACGCATGGATTGTAGGCGTGAGGACATTGAAAACCTGTTTAAACTAGATTACAAAGACATAAAATATTTATTTTTCAGACTGCTGTAAGTAACGGACATATCTTCAACCTGTTTCACTTTATCTTAACATCCAGAAATGTTTCTTTCGCAGTTCTTTACTACAACTAATACAGTTGCTACTATTTCGACTGTTTGTGTTATTTATTCAATGTTGTATACAGTGTATGAACCTACAATGACAATAACATGCTAAGTTTTACGTTTATCTTGGTATTAATTGCCGATACTAATTAAAAAATATCGTTTTATGGAACCTAAAAAGTTTGATTTTCAGGTGGTAAGAGAGCTATTTGGCTTGACTGGCAAATGAGGACAACACAATCAGATCGATCTTAGGCTGTAGATAATGAGTGTCTTTTTAAGTTGTAGTGATAAAAGCTCTCAAATGCCCTAGTACGGTCAAGGCTAGGAGCGTCAGCTCTCTCGGAATGCTCTCACTTGGCCACGCATATGCAGCCACTGTCTTCTCACGGCCGGAATTTTGATTACGAAATTGAAAGGACGAAAAGCGAATGTTCGGCGCCCTTACCAAGTCGGTATATACAGGGGGTTCACCTAGAAGATTTGAAACACTGATTCTAAACCAACGGTGCACATGTGCCTCAAGACTTGAATGATATTCCATTCCTCACACAAGTCATTTATTTTTGTGCTTAAATAAATAGACGAAGTTATGATAAAATGCGTGTGACTCTTTTACGGTTTACCTGTGAACCTCGCAATGTTATATAATTCGACAAGGATGCTTTCAAAATCCAGTGGTCCATGACAGTTTTATAGACTTATCGAATATCCACCGTTTTACCTAGGGCTAACATTTAAAAATAGCGAAATAAATGGAAGTCTCCTGGACAAAATTCGCAAAGCATATCTAGGTTAAGTCTTTGAATGGCGATGAAAACTGAACGAAAATAATCATGCCCGAACACATATCACTGCAACTTCCCCGTTACGGCAAAATTTGAGGACAGATGGACTTATAATCGATGTTTTGTTGGACAAACTACATTTATACAACAATCAGCCAGAAAATATTGGCATCAGTTTTAAAAAGTATTTTAGTATAAGCCTTAGATGCTGAATAATTAGTGATCACATAATTAATCCCCGCAACGACCAGGACTATCCTGGATGAGTACTACCTACCCTGGGAGCAACGCATCCGTCGAAAGTGGCGCCCTCTTGGTTCAAACTTTAAACTTCGATCTATTACTAGGCTATTTGTGTCTTAACAGTATATTAAAGTTCTCAGTTCCATGACGATAAATTCAGCCATAATGTTTAATTTTGTGTTCTATAAAGATGCCTAAACATAACCGAAAATGTGATTTTATTATGAAATAATACGATACATGCATAAACCGTATTGTGACCTTTTTCTGCACTTGTCAGGTCCAATAATAACATTACTTAATAATCTATAATCATGCACGCTTGTTTTTGTTTGTTTATGTTACTCTTTACCTATGTTCCTAGATATGACCAAATATGTGTAGCGGCAAATATATCCCGATAATCAGTAGTTCTGTAAGCCTTCGAGATCGCATGCTGCCCATCACAAGACTCATCTAGTTTTGTTTCGAGTTTTGCAGAGAGTAATTTAAAATGTAGTTGATTCTGACGTACCATTGGAAAACTATCTAAAACCATAGGGTATCCGACCTATATACTGCTTCATTTATTCACTGCTCAAAATCCAGTAGTCACCAAACAGTAAGGGATCAAACCCATGTTTGTAATGATTTTATCACTCTTGCCATTGATCTGGGCAAAAGCCATATACAAACAAATCTCCAGAAAAGCTTTGAACCACAGCAAAATCTTATTCTCACCAGCCACTACCTTTAGGATGCATTTTTGAATTTTTTCTATGTGAAGTAATGGTTAGTAGAGTTCAACCATGTTGAGGGTGAGACAATTATCATCGATGCCACTAATTGGTTGTCGCGTTATACAGTGACTGAAATTATAGCTTTGCACCAGTGGATTCCAACTCAGTGGTCCTAGGATCACCGTTTCAACATGAGTTCAGTAAGCTCTTGATTTGACTCTGGAATACGTTTTGAGTGCTAACTACCGAGCAGCCTCACAGTTAGGTCTTTGAATTTTAGGGATCCTTATGTGATAACGTCGCATGGTAGACATAATTTACTTGTTCACTTACGCTTATTACCCTCCATGGGACATAGGCCACACATCAGCATCCTCCAACCCATTCTGTCCTGGGCCTTCCTTTCCACCTTTTTGCAGTTGATTCTGATTTCAATGTGTTCGCACGTTTCGATTATAGGTGTTACTGGTTAAGATGGCATCTGAAGATGTCATAAGTATTTGGAGTTTGACAGCGTTTTTACATCTTACACCTTCATAATCAAAGTACACCATTCCAGTCAAATCAGAAGTCAGAATGGGAGTTCGAAGATATATTTCAACAGCTACCGATATGTCGAGAAGAGTATTATCTAAGCTGGCTATTAGTTGCAAGGATGTGTAGCACAGGTACCCACTCGTGATCTGGTGCAGATGAGTGACCGAACGCCTCCAGCTTGGATGTGTATAGTTAAACTAATGACGTCAGTATCAATATCAAGGACTTACAGGACTGTTTAGTTAGGGAATTTGTTTACCGCTACGGCTCAATCCCCACCCCCAATGGTTTGATGATGACCCTGATATGTGGCCAATTAGAATTTTAAATTCAATGAGATTGCCTCCGGTAAATACTCTTCGAAACCTTGCTATGTTCAGCAGCATTTGTGCGTCCTTTTCTAATATAAGTGGCCATGTGGTGCAAAATAACGATGAAAAAGCGCACAAAGAAAATTTCCATTCATTGTATTTTCCTTCAGTTTCTCATTTTCTCCAACCGTCCTCGAAAAGAGAGAAAAATGGAGTTGTAGGTGAATGTCGGGATACACGCGTGCGCGAGTGATAATCAAATGGAATATATGCCTATTGATAACATGCGGTAGCGTAAAGTGTTTTCGCACAATTGTTTTTCGATAGTTTTTACGGCAGTATATATGGATAAATACACATAAATGCGCATAATTGAAAAAATCTTTGGTTTTGTATTTTTTTGTCACAACAATGCAAACAAACAAGATTAAACAAAATGTAATGCATTGTCTGGTGTATAGTAGGCGTTCAAGAGTTCTGAAAACCTTACCCTTCTTTCAGAACGAATTGTTTTACACCGACTTTCAGTTTCATCGTGTTTGTTGATTATCGAGTGATGTATTATAATTGTCAAGTTCGTGTCGTCTGAGTGTACTAGAAGAAAATAAAAATTACTACGGTCTCATTCTGAATACACAGCTTAAAGACGATCAATGCCGATGCTATCGATACTTCAATTTTAATTAATGATATGGTTTTTCGTTTTACGATGAAGGAATTTGAAGGGTCTTGTGATAAGTCCATTTCGATAGGTTGTCACGACGAATATATAGAATTATGGTCTACATCGTTATTAGTACTGCTTTAATAATAAACCTAATTCTAATATCGTAGATTTATCATTGTGTAACTGTGTAATCTATGGGATCTCACGTATAGGCTACACAAGGATGATCATTCCAGAAAGGCCGAGCCATGCCATTCGATTTAATTTGAAGTAATTTGAAGATGCCACAGGTATTTAGAGTGTGACAACGCTTTAAACAGTAACACATTTCAATATGGAGCGTACCCACCAAGTGAAATCAAAAGACAGAAGTGAAGAAGTTCGAAGATATATTTGATAGGCTATGGATATATCGAGGATCGACTGATCTAGGCTGGATAGTAATTGCAGGGTATGTTTGTGGTGGACCAGATAATATATTAATCCAAAAGGTAATGATAGTTATTTATAACAAATAGCAATATTTAAATATATATATATATATAAGTTAAACGTCATAAACACAATAGAACTAAGGAACGTTACTTATTTTACAAGGAGAGTGCGTGTTCCAAATCGATCTGGTGTTAAATTTCCACAATTATAGATGATTAATAATTCCTGTGAGTGTGATGGGTTCCCCAATGATAGGATCCAGTAGTAAATATGGTATATTCCAATTATCGTCTGTAAAGATAAATGGTACTTGATTCAGACTTTAGTTAACACAAATGCGAGTGAATTTAAAACGAGAGGTATGTGTGTAGTAGTGTATTTGAAACGATCACAGAAAGTGTCACGCTATGTTAGCATCACAACGGAAAAAGTGATCAAGGTCATTTACTAAAACAACAGGTACAATGATTTTATAATAAATGTACACACAGTGAAAGGTCGACAAAATGAATACAAATAATATTAAAAATTATTTACAAAATAAGTTTGACGGACCTATCTCCACATAGCTCCCCCCAGAGTTTCCGGAGGTAAAACTGGTTGTAATAACAAAAAAAAATGTAAGAGTATGATATATACATATGTACAAAAATAATATTTACAGTTATATACAACAAAAATTGTGGAGATGGAAATGATATATGCGTTAGTAAAATGCCTTGTGTTAGCGTTTGAGGATAGTAGTAATGTAACATAGCGTAACGAACAGAAAAAAAAGAAAACACTGTCAATGATAATAATGTGTAAAATTGTTAATGACGGACACGCACACAAAAAAATGAACTGTTTATTTTTGTGTACATTGAATACGTAATTACTCGTTTATTATTGTAACAAAAAAATAATGTGACAAAACGAATAATTGTGGAAAAATTTGATTAATTATGTACACTATGAAAAAGGGGAAAAAACATTGGGTAGGATTGATATTGTGGGTCCTTGATGATTGTTTGTTTTGATTGGTTGTAGTTTTTTTATAGGGCAAAATGTACATAACGTTTTGGTTCTTTTACAAGCCTCCCAGAACGTGTTAAACAAGAGGGGGTACTGTTAAGTTTTTGTTTTTCCTCTTGTTTCTTAGCGATAGATGGGAGTGGTGATTCGTTCGTAGTATTGTCTTCCGCGTCTTGAAGAATTTCGTAGAAAGCCGGTTTTATTCGGTCTATGGAAATTTTCACGTTCCTTCCATTTTTATTGATGATGAAATGTTTGTTTGTTCGTTTAATTACTTTGCAAAGTCCTTCGTACGGTTGTTTCAATGGTTTTCTCACTGCGTCGACTCGAGCAAAAACGAATTTGCAGGCCTCTAGATGTTTATCAAGTTGTGTGCGGTTTTTATGTTCGCGCGGAGGTATCGCTTTAATGCGTTGCATCGTTTGTAATAGTCGGCTTGCGAAACCATTTGGATCATTTGACATTATTGATTCTTGATCGACCAACTGACCCGGTAATGTTAATGTAGTAACGTAAACTAGTTCAGCTGAAGCGCATCCTAAATCCTCCTTGATGGTTGAACGAATCCCCAGGAGTACAAGTGGTAGTGGGTCACTACATTTTGTTGTATCAGTTTGTGCCATCAGTGCGCTTTTCAATTGACGGTGAAATCTTTCGACCAGACCATTAGCTACTGGATGATAAGCTGTCGTTTTAATGTGGTTCACACCCAGAAGTCTTATGAATTCCTGAAATAAGATAGACTGGAACTGGGGACCACGATCTGTAGTGACGATAGATGGTACTCCATAGTTTGATATCCATCGGTCAAGGAATGTAGCGGCTACTGTCTCTGCAGAAGTGTCGGCGATGGGACACGCTATAGCCCATATTGTGAATCTGTCCACCGATGTGAGTATATGCGTGAATGATTTTGGTGGCGGCAAGGGACCGACTATATCTAGATGGATGTGTTGGAAACGTTTCTCCGGCAAAGGGGAACTTCCCAACAGGACTGACTGTGTGTTTTTGAATTTTGCTGCGTTGACATTGTAGGCAGCTTCGAGTTCATCGTTTTATATCTGAGTTATTCTTTGGCCACACGAAATGTCCAGTAATCAATTTAGTTGTGGCTCGGATTCCTGGGTGTGAAAGACCGTGTAAGTGTCGGAATATTTCTCGTCGGCAAGCGTGTGGGACGAAAAAGCGATTGTTGCCTGTTGAGGTGTCGCACATGATGAAAGTATCTGAGAAAGGCATGGGTATAAGTTTAAGATTCAAGCTAGACTTCTCTTTGCAGGATTTCAATTCTGCATCGTCTACTTGGAGTTTAGCTAAAGTTTCGAGACTGATGTCGTTGTGCACTATCGTGTTAATGTCCTTTCTAGATAGAGCGTCAGCGACAATGTTGGAAGAGCCTTTGATAAACTAGATGTCTGTAGTAAATTGAGAAATATAATCCAGTTGTCTGGCTTCCCATGGAGAATGCTTATCATACAAAGTGCTAGAGGAGTAGCAAAGGGGTTTGTGATCAGTCATAATAGTGAAATCACGACCCTGTAGCAGGAAGTTGAAATGTTTTACAGCCAAGTACATAGCCAGAAGTTCGCGTCCAAAGGTGCTATAACGTTCTTGGGTTGGCGATAATCGTTTGGAAAAGAACGCAATAGGAGTAATGTTGTTGTTCACGCGCTGCTGTAATACTGCTCCTACTGCTTTCTGGGAGGCGTCGGTGCAGAGGATGAGATGCGTTGTGGGGTCGGTGTTTAGATGCTGTAGCATCGTAACTTTGGATATCATTGATTTCGCTTGTTCGAAAGCCTCTCTGGCCTCAGGCGTTAAGGTGAAGGTATTCTCTTTTTTGCTCTGAGTCAAGGTTTTTTCACTCTTCAGTAAATCTGTTAAAGGTTGCAAGATGGCCGCACAACTAGGGAGGAAACGTCGGTAAAAATTGCACATTCCCAGGAACCGGCGTAATGTCTTTATCGACTTGGGCTCAGGGAAATTGAATATAGCTTCGACTTTTTCCTCAAGAGGTCTAATTCCTTGGGAATCAATGTGATGTCCCAGAAATTCTATCGTTGAGGCTCCGAATGTACACTTCGAGGGATTGATGACTACACCATACTTTTTAAAGCGTTCGAAGAGGGTCTGTAAGTGTTGAATGTGTTCTGCGAGCGTTGAACTGGCAACTAAAACGTCATCGATATAGACAAATACAAAATCTAATCCTCGAGTGACTTCGTCCATGAACCTCTGAAACGTTTGTGCGGCGTTTTTTAGCCCGAATGGCATCCTCAAAAATTCAAACAGACCAAAATGTGTGATTATAGCTGTTTTTGTCTTCGGGCGCCATTGGGATTTGATGATAGGCTTTTACTAAGTCAAGTTTCAAAAAAATTTGTTTACCATGTAGATTTAAGGAGAAGTCGTGTATATGGGGTATGGGGTACCTATTCGGGATAGTTTGATTATTTAATCTTCGGTAGTCTCCACATGGTCGGCAATCTTGGTCCTTCTTTGGAACCATGTGCAGCGGCGAAGCCCAAGGACTGCTTGATTGTCTGATTATCCCGAGTTGCATCATATGTTCAAATTCTCTTTTAGCTATCTGCAACTTGTGTGGTGAAAGTCTCCTTGCCTTGGCACAAATGGGTGGACCCTTAGTGATGATATGATGTGGTACGTGGAGTGCCGTGGCTTCCATTTGGTAATTTACTTTTGTGATACATTCGTATTCCCTCAGAATGTTGGTGAAAAGTTTGTTTTCAGATTTTACTATATGAACACCGTAAATCTCTTAATCAGTAGCAAGCGTACCATTCACTTGTAAACGTGTGCATTGGTCAATCAACCTCTTGTTATTCATATCTACTAATAATTTGTAAGCACTTAAAAAGTCAGCTCCGAGAATAGGTCGTTTGATTTGAGCGACTATAAAGACCCAAGTGAATCTTCGCCGAAGACCGAGATCTAGAATGAGAGATTGTTCTCCGTAGGTTTTGATGAATGTTTGATTGGCCGCATGTAGTGACACTTTGCTGTATGTAGTGTGTCGCCGTCGTGAAAGCTCTAATGGGATTATGCTGATTTCTGCTCCAGTATCGACTAAGAAGTCTGAGCCAGAAATATGATCCCTGATGTAGAAGAGGCGGCTAGTGTGTTGGCCAGTAGCAGACGCCGCCATTACTGTCTGGCCGGCCCGTTTCCCTGATTTTCTAGGTTGTTTGTTGTGAAGTTGCACGGTTGTGTGCAACGAAGTGCGTTCTTACTATACCTCGTATGATACCAACAAATATTGACTGCCTTCTTGGGGGAACTTGAACGATGTCTTGACATTGCTCTTTTTCTAGAAATGAATCTATTAGGTCGAGAATGGATACTCGCAATAGTAGCCTGTAATGATGCTAACTGAGTTGTTAACTGTGTTATTTGCTGCTGGATGTTGAGTGTTGTGTTCGTATTGTCATTACCAGACGTTTGTGTCGCGTTTAGACAATGCCTGTCGGGGTAGATCTCCGTCATTTTGTCCGCCATGTCGGCTAAATCCTCGAGAGCGACCGATTTCCCTGAGACTCTAAGAATTCGTCTCACATTATGTGGTAATCTTTGCAACCACATTTGTTTTAGGAGAGTTTCGTCCAGGTTGTATGGACCAGCAAGTTGTTTCATGTGGCGAAGAAGTCGGGAGGGTCTCTTGTCTCCCAAGTCACAGGAAGTTAGTAATAGTTGTAATCGTTTTTCGTCTGAGACGCACGTGCGCTGTATTACTGCTGCTTTGATTTTGTCATAAGGATCTGTCTCTGGTAACTCCGCCTGTAGCTCTTCCAGAGTTACTGCCGGTCCCAAGCCCGGGTAAAGGAGGAGGGTTGGGCATGGGGTTAGCGTCCCCATCCCGTAGAAACCTAACTCGCTAAAAAAACGCTAACCAGAAAAAATAACTCAAACCATTTAAACCCTGCCCTGGGAGTTAGAGGTAATATGACGTTTCATGGTGAAAGCCGAGTTCCTTCGGAAGCCACGAGGCCGATGGCCCTTCTAACAACCAGAGCAACAATTTTTATAGGTACATGGAACGTCCGGACAATGTGGGAGACCGGGAAGACCAGTCAAATAGCAACGGAAATGAGGAGATACAACTTGGCAGTACTGGGAATCAGTGAAACCCATTGGACCCAAGCTGGACAACAAGGGCTAAATACGGGAGAGATGCTGCTATACTCCGGTCACGAAGAGGAAAATGCTCCACACACTCAGGGAGTTGCTCTAATGCTATCCAAAGTAGCACGAAATGCACTTGTAGGATGGGAATCTCACGGATCCAGAATCATCAAAGCATCATTCAAAACAATGAAGGAGGGTATCACAATGAACATTATCCAATGTTATGCACCTACCAATGATAGCAACGACGACGTTAAGGATCAATTCTATGAGAGGCTGCAATCAATCATAGAGAAGTGCCCAAGAAAGGACCTCACCATTCTGATGGGAGATCTAAACGCCAAAGTCGGAATGGACAACACCGGATATGAAGACATCATGGGACTGCATGGACTGGGAGAGAGAAACGAAAACGGGGAAAGATTTGCAAATCTGTGTGCATTCAATAAATTGGTCATAGGCGGCACAACATTTCCACACAAACGTATACACAAAGCTACGTGGATCTCACCGGACCACACCACAGAGAACCAGATGGATCACATTTGCATCAATAAAAAGTTCCGAAGGACAATGGAAGATGTGAAAACCAGGAGAGGAGCGGACATAGCTTCAGATCATCACCTAGTTGTGGCCAAATTGAAACTGAAGCTAAAGAAGAACTGGACAACTGGACAAACAGCACCACAAAGGTTCAATACAGCCTTCCTTCGAGATACTGACAAACTCAATGAATTCAAGGTAGCGCTCAACAACAGGTTCCAAGCCTTACAGGATCTACTGAAGGAAGAAGAAACTACTATGGAGGATAGCTGGAAAGGTATCAAAGAAACATTAACTTCAACGTGTCAAGAGGTTCTGGGCCCCAAGAAACATCATCACAAGGAATGGATCTCTACAGAAACACTGGGCAGGATCAAAGAAAGAAAGAACAAGAAGACAGCAATTAACAACAGTCGAACAAGAGCAGAGAAAGTCCAAGCACAAGCAGAGTACATAGAAGCAAACAAGAAAGTGAAGAAGAGCATTAGAGCTGATAAGCAAAAATACGTGGAAGAACTAGCAACGACGGCGGAAAAAGCTGCAAGAGAAGGAAATATGAGACAGCTTTACGATACGACGAAGAAGCTTGCAGGGAAATACAGTAAACCAGAGAGACCAGTCAAAGACAAAGAAGGAAGACCAATCACTGAGGTTCAACAACAGCGCAACAGATGGGCAGAGTACTTCGAGGAACTCCTGAACAGACCGGCTCCAATGAATCCACCGGACATCGAAGCAGCACACACAGATCTTCCTATAAATGTCAATCCACCAACGACAGAAGAAATCAGAATGGCCGTCAGACAAATCAAGAGCGGGAAAGCAGCAGGACCTGACAATATACCAGCTGAAGCGTTGAAGTCAGACATCGAAGTAACTACAAGCATGCTTCATCTTCTATTCAAGAAGATTTGGGAGGAGGAACAAGTGCCGATGGATTGGAAAGAAGGACACCTCATCAAGATTCCAAAGAAAGGAGATCTGAGCAAGTGTGAAAACTACAGAGGCATTACACTACTGTCAATACCGGGTAAAGTCTTCAACAGAGTGTTACTGAACAGGATGAAAGACGCAGTTGACGCTCAACTTCGAGATCAACAAGCTGGATTCCGTAAGGACCGGTCGTGCACAGACCAGATTGCGACACTACGGATCATCGTGGAACAATCAATTGAGTGGAACTCGTCACTCTACATCGACTTCATTGATTATGAGAAGGCATTTGACAGTGTAGATAGGAGGACGTTATGGAAACTTCTTCGACACTACGGAGTTCCTGAGAAGATTGTCAATATTATCCGGAACTCATACGATGGACTACAGTGCAAAGTAGTGCATGGAGGACAGCTGACAGACGCATTCCAAGTAAGGACCGGAGTAAGACAAGGCTGTCTACTCTCTCCCTTCCTCTTTCTTCTGGTGGTCGACTGGATTATGAAGACTTCGACATCTGAGAGAAACTACGGCATACGATGGACAGCTCAGAACCAATTAGACGACTTGGACTTCGCAGATGACCTAGCCCTCCTATCACATACACACGAACAAATGCAGATAAAGACAGCCAGCATAGCAGCAGTCTCTGCATCAGTAGGCCTCAACATACACAAAGGGAAAACCAAGGTCCTCAAACACAACACGGAGAACAGCAATCCAATCACTCTTGATGGCGAAACTCTAGAAGACGTGGAATCCTTCACATACCTGGGAAGCATCGTTGATAAACAAGGAGGTTCAGATGCAGACGTCAAGGCGAGGATTGGCAAAGCTAGAGCGGCATTCCTTCAACTGAAGAACGTATGGAACTCAAAACAACTTTCAACCAATATCAAAGTCAGAATCTTCAATACGAACGTCAAGGCAGTTCTACTGTACGGAGCTGAAACTTGGAGGACTACAACAACCACCATCAAGAAGGTACAGGTATTTATTAATAGCTGTCTACGCATGATACTCAACATCCATTGGCCGGATACCATCAGCAACAGCCTTTTGTGGGAGATAACCAACCAGCTTCCAGCTGAAGAGGAAATTAGGAAAAGACGATGGAAATGGATAGGACATACATTGAGGAAATCATCAAACTGCATTACGAGACAAGCGCTAACTTGGAATCCTGAAGGGAAGCGGAAAAGAGGAAGGCCAAAGAACACATTACGTCGGGAAATAGAAGCAGATATGAAAAAGATGAATAAGAACTGGAAAGAGCTTGAAAGGATTGCCCAGGACAGGGTTGGATGGAGAATGCTGGTGAGCGGCCTATGCTCCTTCACGACGAGTAACAGGCGTAAGTAAGTAAGTAAGTAAGTAATCTGTCTCTGGTACATGGTCAATCAGATCACCGACTTCCGTAGCGATTTCTATGGGTAGAGCGCCGACAACATGGGCATATTTAGTCGCTTGGGAACGTATGCCCCTAGCTAAAAATAAGGCCTCTACCTGCGCGAACCAGATTCTAGGGTTGTTGGCGCTGTATGTTGGTAATCTTAACTCAGTAATGGCATTCACCGAACTTAAAATATTATTGTCTGTATGTAATGAGTCGAGGGGTTTCATTGGGGGACACTCCATATCGATACGTTTATGTGCAGAGTTCATGATATGAGAAAAAACTAGTGTTTCAAGTAAAAATATAAACAATAAAACTATAATACACTCTAGGCTCACCAAATAATTGTGGTGGACCAGATAATATATTAATCCAAAAGGTAATGATAGTTATTTATAACAAATAGCAATATTTAAATATATATATATATATATATATATATATATATATATATATATATATATATATATATATATATATATAAGTTAAACGTCATAAACACAATAGAAATAAGGAACGTTACTTATTTTACAAGGAGAGTGCGTGTTCCAAATTGATCTGGTGTTAAATTTCCACAATTATAGATGATTAATAATTCCTGTGAGTGTGATGGGTTCCCCAATGATAGGATCCAGTAGTAAATATGGTATATTCCAATTATCGTCTGTAAAGATAAATGGTACTTGATTCAGACTTTAGTTAACACAAATGCGAGTGAATTTAAAACGAGAGGTATGTGTGTAGTAGTGTTGAGCACGGTGCGGATGGATGACCGAGAGCCTTCAGCTAGATGAGTCCATTAAAACTAATGTGGTCATCATCCAATGTCGAAAACTTACAGAGCTATTTATTTTGGGGACTTATTTACCGCTATAGATCACTCCCCCCAGTGGGGTAGTGATGACCCGAAGACGTGGCCAATCACAAGTTAAAACCCAACAAGTTTATCGTTAGTAAACACTGTTTTGATAGCTTCCTATGTTTGGCAGTTTCTGGTCCTTTTTTCTTACTATAAGGACCATGTGGTACAATAAAGTGCAATGAAAATTTCGATTCATCGTAAACTTCATCGTTTTTTCGCTTTTCCAGGGATCCTGGAAAATAACCTCATACGCATGCGAAAGTGCAAAAACAATTTTTAAAAATGATTTTTTTATTTTAATATACATATATTTGCGACCATGTTAGCAAACGAATTTTTTAAAAGATTATATAAATATAAACATATTAAAATTGGTTTTTTATATTATATATACTACGAAGAAAAATCGAAATGAAACAAAATGTCAACTTGTGTCTTACGTGCAACAATCGTTTGAATGTTCTGGAAATCTTATTCTTCTTCCAGAACGCGTTGTTTTAAGTTTATTTTCAGATACTGCCAAAGTATCATCGTGTGTGTTGACTGTCGGATGAGGTATTATAAGTGTAGGAGGTGTGGCATGCCATTGCACCGAAGGAAAATAGACATGGATATGATTTCTTTCTAAATGCTCAGCTTTGAGGCGATCGATGCTGATTCTATCGTCGGTTCCGAAATTTTCAAATAACTAAACTATACATGTTCATGTCCCTCTTATTATGAGCTTTATTTTGACCTATGAACTATTATTATAGGATTTGCTATTCTTGAATTATGCCCTGTCTATTAATTACTATCTCCATCATTCACAGCCATATTTGGCTAAATCGTGTACAAATGGTGTTTCATATTTTATTGTACGGTGTGGTTTGTCTGGTTGGTATATAAACCGAGTATGTTTGAAATAAATGGTTCATATTGCAGTGGCTGAGATTGGTGTTCTGGACTTAACTGACTGAGCTAGGCAGGAAGCAGGACCATTAAGTACTCTAGACTGCTTGCACAGGTTTTATGCGTCATAGGTCCGATTGATAATTCACTGCTCTGTAATTCGCGGTATCATTACGCATACATTCTCAGGGCACACAGGTCACAAGTTATAACAGTGATATAGCATATTTCAATGATCTAAGCTCCAAATCTCAGATAGCAAGGATGGATAGGTAAAATATTGAGTAAACTGTAATTTACAGATTAATTTGTCCAGTTTGATTGTCACCTTCTTCTGACTGGTAATTTTCGTCAACTATTTAAAACACATACAGAATCTGCTTTTATTTACGCTTACATGTTTTGTTACTTTCAGTTATTTAATCTTCACATATCACTTCCAAATTAGTTATTCATGTGAATCAGTTGAAAAACAGGTTAATAGAGTTATTAAAATAAATAATAATGCTTGATTCTAATTATATTTAATTATGAATGTTAATTATGATCATTATCTATAGAACTTTATAAATGTAGCATATTTGGCCGAGATATTGAAATAATGCAGTCAGTATAATACATGAATGCACCAATAAATTGAAACTGGAAAGTAAACTTTGTTAAAATTTCATTATTGTCATGAAAAGTGAACTTATATGACAAATTATATTCAGTGCATCTAGCTTAATGAAATACGATAACATGGTGAACGAAAATCATGGAAATTCTCATCTAACAATGATATTATAGATTAAAGTGAATAAAATTTTGTTTGTCAGAGAACTTATTGCTCTATACCATCACAAATGAATTTATATTTCAATAACTTTCTACATAAAATAGATAGGACTATTAAATACATTAACTAAATATTTGACATTTACATATTATCATTGTAAAATATTACACGCTAAATCTGCCTGTAGCCCGGATAAACTAGGAAGGTTTAACATGTCATTAGCATCCCCATCTAGTTAAAAACAACATTGTTAAAAAGCGCTAATCAGAATAAACAAATTAATTCATTTAAACTATGACCTCCGAGTTGAAAGATATTCATTCAGAAGAATTATCAAGCCTCATGGTGAAAGCCGAGATTATTTGTATGTTATGAGGCCGATGCCCCGTCTGACAACCAGAGCAACAATTTTTATAGGTACATGGACCGTCCGGTCAATGTGGAAGACCGGAAGGACCAATCAAATAGCTACGGAAATGACGAGATACAACTTGGCAGTACTCGAAATCAATGAAACCCATCGGACCCAAACTGGACAGAAAAGAACAGGTGAAGGAGAGATGCTGCTGTACGCCGTTCACGAAGAGGGAAATGCTTCACACACTCGAGGAGTTGCTCTCATGCTCTCCAAAGAAACACGTTAAACATTTGTAGGATAGGAATCTCACGGATCCAGGATCATCGAAGCATCCTTCAAAACAAAGAAGGTGTAGATGAAAATCAATATTATCGAGTGTTATGCACCCACCGACGATAGCATCGACGACAAAATGATCAGTTTTACGAGAGACTGCAATCAATCATAATTACGTGACCAGGAAACGACCTGACCTTCCTGATGGGAGACCTAGACGCCAAAGTCGCAATGGACAATATTGGACATGAAGATATCATGGGACGACATGGACTGACTGGGTGAAAAGAAAGTCAGAGATTTGCAAATTTATGTGCATTCAACAAAATGGTTATAGGTGGCTCAATATTCCCACACAAACATATTCACAAAGCTATATGGGTCCTATAAGATCACACTACAGAGAATAAGATCGATCATATTTGTATCAATATAAAACTCACAAGGTCAATGGAAGATGTGAGAACCAGGATAGGAGCTGACATTGCTTCAGATCACCACATAATTGTAGCAAAGATGAAACTGAAACCAACGGGACACTGGAAAACTAGGGAAAACAGCATCACGTAGGTCCAATGGAACCTTCCTCCGAGATGTTAACAAACTCAACGAATTCAAAATAAATATCAACAACAGATTCCATACCTTAACAAATCTACTGAAAGAAGAAGCGAATACTATGGAGGACAATTGAAAAGGTATCAAAGAAGCATTAACTTCAAAGTGTCAGGAGGTTCTGGGTCGCAAGAATCATCACCATAAAGAAAGGATCCCTATGGAAACCCTACACAAGATTCAAGAAAGGAAGAACAAGAAGACACCAATTAATAACGGCCGAACACAAACAGAGAACGTCAAGGCACAGGTGAGTACACAGAAGCAAACAAGCAAGTGAAGAACAGCATTAAAGCCAACAAGCAGAAATACGTGCAAGACCTATCAACAACAGTGGTAAAAGCTGCAAGAGAAGGAAATATGAAACAACTATGGTATAACCAAGATGCTAGTACGGAAATATAATAAACCAGAGAGACCGGTCAAAGACAAACAAGGCAAGACAATCACCGAGATTGAAGAACAGAGGAACAGATGGGTAGAATACATCGAGGAACTATTGAAAAAAACCAGCTCCATTGAATCAATTGGATATCGAAGCAGCACACATAGACCTTCCTATTGATATCACTTCACCAACAATGGAAGAAATCTAGATGGCTATCAGACAAATCAACAGTGGATAAGCAGCAGGACCTGCCAACATACCAGATGGAACACTGAAGTCATACATAGAAGTAACTGCAAACATATTCCACGTTATATTCACGAAGATTTGAGAGGAAGAACAAGTGCCGACAGACGAACTGGAAAGACGGGTAGCTCATCAAGATACCAGAGAAAGAAGATCTGAGCAAATGTGAGAACTACACAGCCATAACACTATTTCCAGTATCAGGAAACATTTTCAATAGAGTGTTGCTGAAGCAGATGAAAAATTCAGTGGACGTCCAACTTCGAGATCAACAGACCGGATTCCAAAAGGACCGGTCTAGCACAGCCCGAAACACGACACTACGGATAATCGTTGAACAATCAATTGAGTGGAATTCGTCACTATTCATCAACTTCCTTGAATATGAGAAGGCGTTTGACAGTGTAAATAGGCCATCCCTATCGAACTTTGTTCAACAATATACTGTACCTTGGAATATCGTCAACATCACTAGAAATTCATACGACGAACAACAGTGCAAAGTGGTGAATAGAGGACAGTTGACAGACGCATTCCGAGTGAAGACCGGAGTCAGACAACGCTGCTTACTCTCATCCTTCCTCTTTCTTCTGGTGGTTTACTGGATTGTGTAAACCTCGACATCTGAGGGGAAGCACGAAAAAAAGAACGGCTTGGAATCAACTAGGCGATTTGGAATTCGCAGATGATTTAACTCTTCTATCCAATACACAACAATAAATTCAGATGAAGATAACTAGTGTAGCAACAGTCACTAAATCAATGGGCGTCAAGATACACAAGGCAAGAGCAAGATCCTCAAATACAACACTGACAACACCAACCCAATCACACTTGATGGAGAAACACTGGGAGATGTGGACATTTTCATGTCTGCCTGGACACCTTGATCGATGAACAAGGAGGATCCGGTACAGACGTAAAGGCGAAGATTGTCAAAGCAAGGACAGCATCTCTACAGTTGAACAAAATATTTAGGTCAAACCAACTGACAACCAATATCAAAGTCACAATCTTCAACACGAACGTCAAGACAGTTCAGCTTTATAGAGCTGAAACTTGGAGAACTACCACAAGCATCGTCAAAAAGTACATGTATCTATAAGTAATTGTCTACTTAAGATATTCAATGACCGTTGATCGTATACCATTACCAACAGCCTACTGTGGGAGAGAACAAACCAGTTTGCAACTGAAGAGGAAATGAGGCAAAGACATTGGAGGTGGATAGAACATACATTACACAAATCATGAAAATACATCACGAGACAAGCCCTAACTTGCAATCCTAAAGAGAAGCGGAAAAGAGGAACGACAAAGAACACACAGCGTCGATAATTGGAAGCAGGCATCAAATGGACGAATAGAAACTGAGAAGGATTTTCCAGGACATAGTTGGATGGAGAATGCTGGTGGGTGGCTTATGCTTCTCCATGAGGGGTAACAGGCCTGAATAAGTATGTAAGTATATTAAATGCTGCAGTCAGGATATTTCTTGTAGACTGATTCTAGGACTATTGTGATGGTGGAGAAGATTTGTAGCTCAGGTGAATGATTTTGATGGAGTCTTGTTCTCTAAGGTTTGTGCTGACGATGTCATTCAGAAGAACGATGAAAGCTCTACTACCAAACCTATAGCAACTCACGTTCAATTGAGTTTGTCTTCATCTAATTCGTTTAAGCCCTTCTGTTAACCTATTAAACGGACAAGGTTATCTGTACTTTAACAACTTATTCTACCTTTATTACTGTTATGCTTGTATGAATAAACATGCTTGAACATTGTTGACTGCCCACGCATATATTCATCCCACTAACCTTATTATTATTCGCTTAATCGATTCGATAGTACATTCATTTTGCTATATATATACATGTATATTTAACACTCTACACATTTTCGACACATTCTCACACATCCCACACATTCTCGGTTTGCTGACTCATTCGCCTCTCTGCTCTGTGGTTTGAGTTGCCTGCTAATAAAACTGTAGTAGCTGCTTCTCTTTGCCTTCTGATTTCAACTACCGTTGGGGTTTATACGATAACGGTTACAAGGGTGATTGGTCAACGAAGCACAGCCACTACAGAATTGGCGATCCCGACGAGCGAACACGAAACAACTTTCGACGATATAATCAAATTCCCAAAATTCAACGCACTACGTCTCAATTTGGATTATCATATGGACTATAATTTTAACTGTGGATTTATTATATCACTATTTTAATTACACGTACATTATTTCACAAACATTATTGAATTAACGATAATAATCATATTAAATAACGATTATTGACAAACAATTGATATATTGGTGCAATTTAGTAAGTCTGTTCTATGTTATAAATTGTACCGTTTGTTATTATCATTGTTTTTGGTCCGTCCATTTTTCTTTATGACAGTTACATTATATTCGTGTGCTACTTAATATTTTTATAAACATGTCTTCCGAAAACAATATATCAAGTTTACAGCAAACTCAGTCCGTGAGGTCTCTTAATCTTCCTGCCCCTTCTTTTAATGTCACCGACCCAAAACTTTGGTTCATTTGACTTGAAAATTATTTTCTGGCTAACCGCATTCATTTACAAATAGATAAATTCGGCCTCACAAACACACTCCTTCCAGACGAAGTCACAGATAGCGTACGCGAGGCGTTAGCGAAACTAGACATCGAGAAGCCGTACGATGTACTAAAGCAAGCAGTAACTAAAACTCTCTCTCTAAGTGATCAACAAGCTGTCGAACAACTTCTTAACCAAGTACAAATGGGAGATAGAACCCCATCACAGCTAAAAACACATATGAAAAGCCTGTTGGGCGATAGGCAAATAGACAATAACCTGTTTTATCAACTGTGGCTTCGGCGACTTCCGTCAAGTGTACAACATATCCTAGCCGTCGGAGATACGGACGCCGATATAGACAACCTAGCAAAAATAGCCGATAGAATATATGAAAGAACCAAAAAAACAAGCCCTCCACTACACAACGTGATGGTAGATGATAGACTTAGTACTCTACAGAAAGAGGTAGATGTTTTGTGCCGCAAGCTCACAGAATTAACACAGAGCAAAATAAGATCACGAAGATCATCACGAGGTTGCTCGTGCGACAGAAATCGATCAGCTTCCAGAGGACGCACAGCTCCTTTGATATGCTGGTATCATCAAATGTATGGCTATAGAGCTAGGAAATGTTTACAACCTTGTAGATTTAACATAACAGGTAAACGATACCCCCGATTGTCAATGGCAACGGCATCAAAGAACATAATGCCTGCAAATAGCCGCCTGTTTTATATACAGGATCGAACGACAGGTGCTCAATTCTTAGTTGATACTGGAGCGGAAATCAGCGTAGTACCTCTCGTAAGCGAGGAGAGGAGAAATGTTAATGCTTCACTAGTGTTAAGAGCAGCAAACAAATCAGACATTAAGACATACGGCAAACGAAAGTTGTCCCTAGATTTCGGACGAGGCGCTTCATACCGCTGGGACTTTGTCATAGCAGATGTACCAGTGCCCATAATAGGCATCGATTTCCTATGTAACTTCGATCTGCTAGTAGACTCGCGGCGTCACAGACTTATAAATGGTAGTCACACCACTTCGATAAGAGAAACACTTACAGAAGCCGTTTCCATGAATCTAGTGATAGATAAAAGCCACGGTGATCCATATAAATTGTCGTTAAAGGAATTTCCTGAACTCGTAAAAGTAACCTACAATAAAACAGCACCATATCATAACGGATGGGCCACCAATTAATGCAAGGCCAAGAAGATTAGACCCAAAGAGACTAGCAATAGCAAAACATTAATTCGACAAGTTGATGAGGCTGAGCATTATAAGGCCTTCGAACAGCCCGTGTGCATCTCCATTGCATATGGCCCCGAAAAAGAATGGAGAAGTTAGGCCATATGGAGACTACCGAGCACTTAACAAACAAACAGTAACCGATAGATATCCTATGCCGCATATCCACGATTTTACTTACAGTATAGAAGGCGCTACTATCTTCTCAAAGATCGATTTAGTTAGAGCATAATATCACATACCTGTTGCCCCACACGACATACCAAAGACAGCGGTAACGACCGCATTTGGGCTGTATGAATTTCTACGCATGCCTTTCGGACTGACTAACGCAGCGCAAACCTTTCGGCGGTTTATCGACCAGGTCATCAGAGGTTTACCTGGAGTTTACGCATATATCGATGACTTACTAGTAGCCAGCGCCACTAAGGATGAACACATACAACAGTTACGACAATTATTCATGCGACTGCGAGAACATGGCGTTTCCATAAACATTGAGAAGTGTGAATTTGGAAAGGAATCCTTGCAATTCCTAGGTCACGTTGTAACTTCTCAAGGCATTACACCGATCTCAACAGAAGCCGACGCCATCAAAAATTACCCGCTACCCGACTCATGGAAGAAGTTACGACGATTCCTCGGGTTAGTAAATTACTACAGACGATTTATCCCGAATTGTGCGGCGATATTGCAACCATCAACTGACTCGTTAAGAGGACACGCCCGGACATTCCAATTATCACCAGAGGCGATACAGGCATTCGAACAAGCCAAAAGAGCATTAAACAAAGAAACGACATTAACTAGACGAAAGAGTGAAACACCACTAACTACCATGACTGACGCATCGGATGTTGCGGTAGGAGCCGTTTTACAAGCAGTTAGTAAACGGCACTTGGGAACCGCTCTCATTTTTTTCGAAAAGACTGAAGCCTACACAAACAAGGTACAGTACTTTTGGAAGAGAACTACTAGCAATTTACTTAGCCATAAAACATTTTCGTCATATGGTAGAAGGTATAAGTTTTACCGTTTACACAGACCACAAACCACTTACTAAAGCATTAAGCGCAAAACAAGACAATTATGCCCCGAGAGAGATCCGGCAGTTAGAGTTCATTTCACAGTTCACTTCCGACATACGATATATTAAAGGACAAGAAAACGACGTAGCTGACGCGCTGTCCAGAGCAATGATAAACGCGCTTATGGCAAGTGGAATCGATTATAATGGTCTAGCAAAGTTGCAAGAGAGAGACACTGAATTAAAGAAGCTCAGATCCGAGGGTACGACATCACTAGTACTTGAAGAGGTGCGGTTCGGTAACACGAAAGTAATATGTGATACATCGGCAGGCCGACCGTGACCATTTATCCCGACATCATTGCGACAGAAGATTTTTGAAAGTATGCACAATATGTCGCATCCCGGAATAAAAGCCACGATAAAGCTAATCAGTGAATGATTCGTACGGACAAACATGAACCACGATGTACGTAATTGGACACAGGCATGCATAAAGTGTCAAAAAGTCAAAGTACATCGTCACACTAGCTCCGCAGTGGGTCCATTTTCATACCCAGATACTATATTTGAGCATATACACATCGACATTGTAGGACCACTGCCGGTTTCGAATGGATACAATTATATATTTACATGCATTGACAGATTTACTCGATGGCCGGTGGCAGTACCGACAAAAGATACCTCAGCCGAATCGGTAGCCAAAACATTAGTTGAAAATTGGATTTTTTTCTACGGCGTACCAGCGATCATCACAACAGATAGAGGAGCTCATTTCGAAGGTCGACTCTTTCAACAGCTTACAGAACTCCTCGGTATTAAACGAATTCGAACGACATCTTACCATCCAATGGCAAACGGAATGGTCGAAAGCCTACATAGGCAATTAAAAGCATCTCTTACATCCGTCATTGTTAACAATGATTGGGCCAATAAGCTTCCTCTAGTAATGTTAGGTCTAAGAGCAACAATTAAACAAGATATGGGATGTTGCCCAACCGAGTTGGTATACGGAACTACTCTACGGTTACCCGGGGAATTTTTCACTTCGAATAAATGTGTTCCGACTGATGTAGCCAACTACGTACAACGCTTGAAAAAGCACATGAGCGATTTAAAAGCAACACCACCCAGACCGCAACAACGACAGGTATTCATACCGCAGGAGCTACACAAAAGTACTCATGTATTTATTAGAAGAGATAAAGTACAACCACCCCTGCAACCGAATTACGACGGTCCGTTTAAAGTGACAGCGAGGACAGATAAAACGATTACCATAGAAAAAGCTGGGAAAACAGATGTAATCAGCATCGATAGAGTAAAACCAGCTTTCATCGATAGTGATAATCAGTCAACAAGTACAAAATCTTCGAAGATTGTCGCACCAATGAAACATGAATCTCACGAATCAACGACGCTAACGCAGCAAAAAGACGAGGCTCCAATAACAACAAGATCTGGCCGCAGAGTAAGATGGCCTCAACACGACATCGCTACAATTTTCTATTGATAATTTACTATTATTTTGAATATTAATTATAACTCTTCCTCTTCATTGTATACATATAGATTACTAAGCTTATACTATACACTATAAAACTAGGCATATATTATGTACCCTAGACTTACATTAAAAAAAAACGATAACACATTCCTTCTATTCCCTACTATTATTTTATATAGCCTCACGGACAAGCACCAATCACATACACAGCACACTTAGCTTCATCCTAATTTTGTATAAGCACTTTCTCCAAACACTTGTAACTACTCTATTTAGTTTACTATTTTTTGTGCAAACACAGACATATTTTCTATATATCTTTGTTTGCAGGGGGGGAGCTATTATAGCAATTTACGTTCAATTGAGTTTGTCTTCATCTAATTCGTTTAAGCCCTTCTGTTAACCTATTAAACGGACAAGGTTATCTGTACTTTAACAACTTATTCTACCTTTATTACTGTTATGCTTGTATGAATAAACATGCTTGAACATTGTTGACTGCCCACGCATATATTCATCCCACTAACCTTATTATTATTCGCTTAATCGATTCGATAGTACATTCATTTTGCTATATATATACATGTATATTTAACACTCTACACATTTTCGACACATTCTCACACATTCCCACACATTCTCGGTTTGCTGACTCATTCGCCTCTCTGCTCTGTGGTTTGAGTTGCCTGCTAATAAAACTGTAGTAGCTGCTTCTCTTTGCCTTCTGATTTCAACTACCGTTGGGGTTTATACGATAACGGTTACAAGGGTGATTGGTCAACGAAGCACAGCCACTACAAACCATCCAGCTAATAGAACAAAACTCCATCATAATCAGAGTATACATGGAAGTTTTGTATGATAACCTTAAATAACATTTTTGCAACTGAAATTATAAAATATATAAATAACCATATTTTTTATAAATTAGGTCTAAATTCATCATATCTATCCATAAAGTTTATTTAAATGCAGTAATTAAAGCAACTGAAATTAACATAAAAGTTAACAGGTTTGAAAGCTGGAACACTAAAAATCATGACAATGGAACTTCAACAGAAATCAATTGTGAATAAATTGTAAAGAGATTTGTTTGATATAATAGATATATGAACATTCTATGAAGAATCAACATTTTTTTTATAAAGAAATTCAATGTGTAGAGACTGTCTCTTATTTTGTTTGCGTTCGCACTTTCATATTATGCTATACAGAGTTATTTGAGATCTATTAATTGAACCTGGTATTATCCATGTCTCACTCATGGACTTTATTTACAGCAATGAACTACATAATCGATCTAATCGTGCATTTACTTCCATGATTCAGTCTCTTGTATTTTTTTTTCGACTTGTAACCGTGTTTCTACCATCTTCTAAGGGATAATAATCTCAATAAAGATTTTGTGTGACTTCATTTTTAGCATATTTGTAGTGTCTGTCATTATGTTAAGCCCAAATACCTTATTATTCTAACTTTCGGACAGCCCATTCTATTCATTCTATTTGAGTCACATTCTGACCTTATCAATATCTTGACTGTATTTGTATGAGCGCGTAGGCGTATGTACACTTCTTATCCCGTTACTCATCACATGTCTGTAATTTATTTTTATGGGCTTATAAATATTGATTAACTCTTTGTTAAGGGGGAGTTGGCTTACCAGCCATCTCCACCGCGCGCCAATTTAGCTTCGCTTTCTAATCTTCGCATCGTTCCTCCGTTCGTTTGTCTAATCAACAATTATACAAAATATATGCATTCAAAACTCCATTCTCGTTATTTGACTTATTTAATTCCGTTATTAACTTACGCGATTTAAGTCAAAATATTGTTGTGACTTTTAGACCGCTTAATTATCACGTGACTTATTCACCAATTGGAATACGACTTATACAATCCTAGTACTGTGTCAAACCAATGACCTTCGACCGGTATGAGCAGACTAGAGTCCATCTTGGTGCTTTTTCATGCCTAACTGTATCAGTTCAGTCCAGAACACCAATACCAACTTTCACTATAAGAATCGTTTATTTCAAACATACCAGGTTTATATACAAGCTAAACAGACCACATCACATCATAAAACAGGAAGTAATATGTGTACAAGATCAAGCCAAAAGGTGTCTGTGGACGTGGGAGAATGTAATTAATAAATAACAGTAAATCGTATAATAATAGTCTATAAGTCGAAATAAAGCTTATAATAAAAGGAATATAGATATACACAATCTAGTTACTGTATAGTTATATAATAAAAATAATATTAGTCCATTAATAGGTCTCAGAAGTAACCCGTAGTTTAATCTTCATTAGGAACTAATTAAAATCTGTTATTCAAATATTTCTTTGAAATTCGTGTTTTAATAAATGGTGGTTAAGTTGAAAATGATACCACTTTAAATGTAGTCAATTACTTGTGTGTGTATATATGTGTATGTAAGAGATTAGCTCAATGTAAATAGGTATCTAATTTTCAATTAATAAAATAATTGGATCATTTTCTGTTTTAGGAGAGGTAATGATGTAATAGATTGTGTTCGATTTGTTACAAGAAATGTGAATACAGCTCATAATATCGAATTGATGTTTATGGACTAACTTGATATACATCGACATGACGTAATCAAATGTATTCTAGGTTATAAGTCAATAGAATATATGAGTTAAATGCATTCAAACATTCCCTCTCACCAATAATTACAAATTTATTTGGTTTGATTGGTAAGACAATGTATATATGTACATATTTAAATTCTGTGCACTCATAAAGGATTATAGCTTGAAAATAGTAAGTTAATTGCAGACCTTTAATTGACAGTCTGGACAACATCTTCAGTGCCTATTTCATGTAGAAGTGAGCCTTCCAGTTATTCCATAAGTGTTATATCAGTGCGTTCTGATGACATACTCTGACAGACTGTCTTTGTAGGTTTTATTGTATTCATTTGTCCCTGTAATAATGTTAACTGTCTTTTAATATTTGATCCATATGACCTAGTTTCCTGTATATTTGTGTTTCCAAAGATCCCGTGTTTATTCTGTTGACTAAAACGTTCAAGAATAAGAGTTTGTTTTCTCTTGTGAATTTGACGTCATCGAAAATCTTGATGATCAACTTATGAGTACTTTCGTGCACATCTATCTCCATGATAACGAACGCGTCATCTGCATAACGCATCCGAATCTTCAGGTTGATTACCGATGGAGCTATAATCTCGTGCTTTTGCATCATAGCTTTTGAAACTAGTCTTGATATGGGAGATCACGTTACAGTTACTCTGTGCAGCCTGTAAATCAGACTGTTAAGCAGGTTACATGTTATTAGACACAGGTTTGTGAGTTTTTCGCGCCTGTACATCATATTTGTGCATGTCTTGTGAGTTGTTCGGTGTTGCTGAACAAAAGAACTGAAATATAATCTTCTATATCAAGGCTGATCTCAGGAGCTGTGATGCATCATGTGCTTGTAGCGTGGTGTCAAGTCGCGTTTGACTATGAACACTGCTACAAGAAGACTACGTGCCAGTTAACCAATAAGATCCCCGTAGGCCAACATCAGAAGGCAGATGATGGCTGTAGTCGAGATGTATTTGTTGGCTATCTCGTGGTATCGAAAGAATACCGAGATCGTGCCAAAGGAGTACAAGCGTAGGTGCTAAGCGTAATCGAATTCGTACAAGTTCAAAGTCAACGGGAGAGTGTGTGTAATGACTGTCATTAGCATAGTTAAACAAACGATCACAGTAAAACAATCACTGGTACAATTGGTTATAATAATGATTGTTTTCACTGAACCAATCGCGTTCTGTTGACAAAAGTATGTCACTACATGCTTCACACCAAATAAATTCAAAGCATATTGAATCTATTCTAGAAAAATACATTATTGAACCATATATTTCTATTAGATCATCATCAAGCTTCACTCTTGTATACAGTAATATGTTCATGTGCATATGTGAAAATATTGAAACACTTAAGACAATTTGAGAATTAGTGAGCTTTGCATATATAAGAAACCATTAATGTATGAAACTGTCCTAGAACAAGCGATGATCAATTATCTGTCATGAAGAATTCAAATGTAATTATGACTGTCATATATACATTAGTATAAAGGGGTTCACTTGTATTCTCAGTAGAAGGAAATGATTCAATCCAGGGAAGTTAGAGATATTTGGTTATGAACGGATAAATTCAAAATCAAAAGGCAAGCTATGGTCTATTTTTCGAATAATAATAATTTCACTCATCTGATAAAACTCTATGAACCGTATTAAGATCAGATATGTTTGATTAAATAAATAGGGATGACTGCTCTCTATGTATGTTTTCTTTCCTAATGTAAATTACACTGAATAGGACTTTAAAAAATCTTACGGGTTTTCTTTTATCAATGACTTACTGTCCAATTTAATGAAATTATAATCCCTACATTCTGTTCAGACAGGTAATGAATAAAAAGTCATTAAATCAAACCCAAATAGGGTACGAACGAACACCTGAATTCAAAATTCCAAACAACACCTTGCCTATGTATTCAACTTCGCTTCACTCATCGAATTCAGGTAAATGCAGTGAACTCTGCCAGTACGACACACCAAACATATCACTTAATTTGGCTACTTTATCGCTAGAAGATTATGACAAAACTGCAATAACTGATATCTCGACAATAAGAAATCGATATTCTCGAAAAAGCTTACTTTGCGAATTACCTGTCTCCGATTGTTCACAAAGAAGGAATTCGTATGTAGAATGTTGTCACAATGATTTTATTAGTGATGATCATTGGCGGATTGTACGCTATTATTTTGTTGAATCTAAACGTTTACAAATGAATAAAAAAGCTTATTTAGATGGTGGAATGAATCATTCCACCAGCATATATCGTATTTATATTGATGAAAACGGTAATAAATATTCCTTATTTTAATCAGTTGTATCATTTTCGAACAATTGATTTGTATGAAATTTGATGGTAGTTTTATTTTGAACATTATTTGTCATATATCTAATGTATTTTCAAAATGGCTTTTATGAAATAAACACACTTAACTTCTTAGTCTTTTTGAAAGTAACTGTAATTTTAATTTTGCATAGACGAAGGTCATTTTGTAGGACCGTTGTGAAGTTTATGTGAAATGGTACATGTATTTTGTTAAACTGAAATATCATTACAAACTCGTCGTGTTCCAAGTCAAATAGGATTTCTATATCTGAAGTGGCCTGCTCGAATATTTGAGCTACCTGTTCCTTCCATCTAGATATTTCAACAAGTTATATGTTTCCTTGTTTGTTTTAACAGATCATCATGTTCATTAATTGCATAATATATTCAGGTGTGTTTGTGAATAGTTTATGGCCTTCTGCTGTATAAGTTACAAAAATTTACAATCGGAGACATCGTAATAGCTAGCAATGTGCACTGAAAAAAATGAACATTATTCAGGTATCAATTTCTGAACTGATAACATCTAAACTGGTGATCACTTAATATTTACCGTCAATATCGATCACGAAATAAGAAACGGAAACTCACTGAAATAATTTGTGCGGTGAATTCTATATCGTACCAAAATTATAATATTGAATAAAGCTAATAATAGTAATGATAAAAGATATCATTAACAAGGTTTGACTTGATTATTTCGAATAAGTTGAGCATTGGGTAGATTGTTGATAATAATAATAATAATTTCAGAAAAGTAGCTATAATATTTAACTATTTGTACTGATAACATCACTAAAACATCTTTTTCTAAATGACTGAAGCTTCGGTTTTGAATAATCTTCGGGTTTGGATCATGAAAAGCATCGTTGAAGAAGTTGTGCTTTGATATTTTTGTTGTTTAGGAGTTTGCCTTACTATCAATTTTCTTTAATGTTTTATCGTATATTACTTTTTATTAACAAGTAGTTAAATAAACTGTTCTTGCTTTTAATGATGACTTGAATCATCGTATTTTGTGAATAATCCCATAGACTAATAAACTATTTGCTCACTTGAAGCTAAATTAGAAAGCAACAATGTTACATTGTATGGCGAAGTGAACTGCCTTCTTGTTATCAAATTATTTCTCCGATTTAAAATCTTGTTAACTTGTCGACTTAAGAAGTCTATTTATTTAAATATCACATTCAGCATATGAACTGAATCATTGTTCTCATGTTTGACTGAAAACTTACATATTAAATATAAAGTCTAGTTTGAATGTGAATCTATTTAACATCTTTCTATGTAAGAGTTCTTTAAAGAAATGTGCAGTTTAATAAAATTATATAGATTTATGTAAGAAACAAATGAAATAGGTAAGTAGTACAACTATGATGCATAAATCCAAAGCTAAATATCACGTCTCTTTGACATTGATGATTTTTCAACACAGCAAGAAAACAAATAGATTTATTCAAATGCTCAGAAGATGAGATAAAAATCCAGTGATAATAATAAATATATAAAGAGAATAACTAGAGTCAATAGTCCGAATGAAAAATAGTTTTTTAGCATAGGTTATTTCATAAAAACTTCTGAGATCTGAGTATTTCATAGAGAAACATTTATCATTCAAATTCATTCACAGTATTTATGAAAGTTGAACTCTTTCAGAGACATGGAACTATGTCATAGGATTCGTACGTCTAAAAAATTCCATACGACGATAAAACACATGTCTAGTGCTGCATAATCTCCAGTGATTATCTAACTAAATTCAGTCGGTGGAGTAAAATTGGGAAAAAAGAATCACAGTTAACTATACATCTGAAGGTAATTCTCCATATCGATTATCGGTTAATTCCTCATAAGTTAGATATAATAAAGCTAATGATGAAACATTATTCGATCAATTATGTTTGAAGAGACTTATTTAATTTAAAATTGATCCTTATTTAATGGATTGGTTCTCCATTTAACATCATTTTCGTCGTGAATATCGTACTTGAACCGAATAAGAATCTTATTATATCCATTGTATGACATATATTCTTTTTAAGTGGTTTAAACAAATTTAATAAGAAATATTTTGAAATTATCAAAGAACAGATAAAAAGAAGCGATTATCAAATGAAACTATAAGTGATTAAATACACTGATCGATTTAGCTTATATCTGAGTGGCTTGGTTCAAGATTTTTCTTTTAGAAAAAGAAAAGAAATATGTTGATAAATAGCTCTGTTTTACGAAATTTTGTCGATAATGGTTGTTTGATAGGTGAAACTAAAGCCTTCCTGGTAGTTTGTTATATTCTATTCTATTTTGCAATCAGTTTCATACTCATCTCTCATCCACAATGAAAGCTATGGAAATTCTAGATAACAACCTTAGTATTTGTTTTTAAAAGAAGTTTGTTTTTCTTTTATTCACCTGATATCGAGGGACAAGCTTGCCGAAAATTTTATTAGTTTTGACCCTCTATCATTTTAATGCACTTCTTTATTACTTGTGGATCCATATCTTGATCGTTTACATACTTCACTCTTTATTACTGGATACTTTTAGATGGTCATTATTCTCAATAAACTCTACTACTACTATTACTCACAATACTATTACTACCACTAATAATGTTTTCTGACTTTTCTCAAAGGACAGATAGACAAATAGTTGATGGTTCCTAGTTTTTAAGTGCCTAAATTATACCTTGTTTTCATCAACGCTCTCGTAATGACTGATTATTAGTTTTTATTTTAACTTCCATTTATGTTTTTTTACCATGGATCTGTCAAACAGGCATACGATTGTAATACTTTTGTGCAAGAAATGAACTTCATTTTGTGAAATTCCAGACTTTCATTATGGATTATATTCATTTATTGATTGATCCAAAAATATAGTTTATTTTATCTACTCAGATTTTTATGAAAATGCTTGATATTGATGCAATTTCTGATTGATAATTAGATAGACAATGTTAACTTTTTTTCACAACTATAAATATAACTGAACTGTCTCAGAAAAATATATAGTTTAAAGAAAGCATTATTTTACTTCTTTTAAATAGTTTTTTCTGAATTTACTTGGTGTCGTTTGCTTGTATCTCCCCATTGCTGTTTAGGACTGCAAATGATCAGTCTCATGTTGGCATATGTGCATCCTGTGCGGATTGCGTAGATATTGCCTGAAGTCACAAGCTTTATAACCAAAAATGGGTAGTGGCTAGCAGTGGAATCCAGGACGCGAGTTTCGTCCGAATTTGGGACTCATCAGCTGGACATACCTGCATTTCAGAGTTGATGTTTACTCTAGGACTCAAGCTCATTACTGTTAGTCTTAAACGCCATCGCGTTATCCACTTAGCTACTGAGTCTTGATAGCCACTTGCTTGTGAAGTGGAGTGAAGTTTAAATTCACTTGGTATTGTTTACTTGTATCTTCCGATTGTTGTTTAGGACTACAATTGAGTTGTTAAAAAATTTTCAAATGGCTGTGATTAAACGGTTCATGTTAATTGTTTAGAGATAACTGCTATGAAGTATAAGGTTTTAAGTTACATGCTGCCAGAGTTTTAACATGAAGTCGTATTTAGAATCTTGAAGAAATTCATAAACCCCGTGGGATTCAGACTCGTATCAACCAAAATTATTCAGTTCATAGATTTTACCACTGAGTTATTTATATTCTGGGATCGTAGTGTTCAAATTCGTTCATCACTTAATAATAAGGAATCTCATGATGTCTATTTCTTAGTTGTAATGAAATTTATTTCCCTTATACACCTCCGAATTCCTACAAAATAACTTAATTGAATATTTATTAAAAAGTCAACAGAAATTCTGATGAAAAAGAAACATCACAAGTGTTTATCATGTTTTGTGATTGAATTCATTATAATTTCAATAGTTGAGATCATGAGTCAATTGAGGCTATACCATCATGGAAAACCTGGAAGCACTGGGCGGCTGTTTCGTCCTATTGTGGGACTCATCTGCAGTGCACATCCACTACCCCGCCTCGCGGGATTCAAACCCAGGACCTATCAATCTCGCGCCAGGAGCTTAACCAACTAGACCACTGAACCGGCGTCCAATGGTGTTAATGTGTAACTTCAACCAATCCACGAAATTGAGCGACACATCCATCATTGTCATTAGTGAATTGCTATCTCACAACTGACCCGGTTGAACCCCACTAGTCACTGCTTCTCACTAGCACTACTGAGGAGTCCCACAATAGGACGAAACAGCCGTCCAGTTCTTCCAGATTTTCCATGGTGGTCTAGCTTCAAATGACTCATGATCAATTATTGAAATTACTACAATCTTCACAAAACCCCTTCTGATCCGAATTCATTTGAATTACATTACTCATTTGGTTCATACTATTGCTTTATGAACTCAGAAATAAATAAACTCTGATTAACTTAAAGTAAATGAATTAATTGATGCTTTCTTATTTATGAAATGTTGTTAGTATTATCAGTCTTTATAATTTAATGTGACCAATTCGCAATATATATTAAAGTATATTACTAGCACAAAAGTCTGTTTTATGAAGGATTAGTAAAATATTCATTACATTGTAAAATTATCACATACAAGAGTCAGGTAAACAGATATACACTTTAACGAGAACATAAGAGTTACAGACAAGATATATACGCTAAATATTATTATTGATTATGATCTGATCTTTTAGGAATATCTAAATAATATTACTAACATATTCAATCCCAAGTTTATCCAGTACTAACAATTGAAAGTATTACATAAACGGATAATCGGTATAGGGGTTGTGAAGATTATTAAGTTTTTGGTTGAAATCATGAACCCATTGATGTTAGACCACCCTTGAAAACCTTGAAGCACTGGACGGCCGTTTCGTCCTATTATAGAACTTTTCAGAAGTACGCACCCACGAACCCGCTCGCGGGACTAGCTTCGTGGGGGAATTCTCGGAGTTCTAGTTAGGAACCGTGCAATTTCGTGGATTCGTTGGTGTTAGTGTCTAACACCAATAGATGCCGGCTCAGTGTTCCAGTAGGTTAAGCATTCGAGCGCGAGACTGAAGGCCCTGAGTTTGAATTCCGCGAGCGGGATCGTGGATGAGTGATGCTGAGGAGTCCTATAATAGGGCGAAATGGGCGTCCAGTGCTTTCAGGTTTCCAACGGTGGTCTAACATCAATCGGTTCATGATCTCAATCATAAACGGATAATTTGAAAGATCATTGGTCGATTATAAAATCCTAAATGATTTCATATTTATGATACTTTTATTCAATAAATAATATGTCGGATTTCCCGTTAAGCGAATGAGCTTTTTTCTCTCTCATTAGAACAATAGAACAGAAGACTGTTAATTATAAGTTTATAATGAAAACGAGAATGATAACTTACATGAATTATGCAAATATAAAAAAAGACGACAATGTAAATCTCAATAAGTATATAGTTAAAAATATTTTTATAAAGAAAGATACACAAAGTAAGTGTTATATTTTAAATGGCAAAACACTTTATGTATGAAAATTTTATTTGAAATAATCTCAGCAACTGAAATTTAAAATAATTCCGATGTTTTTGTCCAGTAAATTTGTTTGGACTGCCTCAGGGTAATAATCAAAAATAAAACATCTGAGGAAGTTCAGACAAGTTTATTAGACGAAATGTTGGAATTATTTTGAATTTTATTCGCTAAGATTATTTCATATACAATTTTTTTTACTTATAATGACTTTTCTATATTCGGCGCCTAATTTTTGTCAAACTATTCGTTCTAATATTGACGAATATTGGTAAAACACATTTTTATTTTCAATTGATTAATCTCAAGTTGTACAGTTGTTAAACCAAATTACTGATCCAAAAATGAATACGTTTAAACTATCTTTTAAATTTATAGTCGATGAATTCAAAATAGATTACTGTATCATATAACAACTTCTGTCATATGATCTAGAGAAATTCCAAAATAAAAGATCACCATTTGACAATAAAATAAAAATTGAATATGTAGTTTAACAATCTGAACTAATACGAAACCAACAGTTCTGTTTTTAAATGAATAATACTTATTATGTGATCATGATAACTTGTATTGCATAAATGTAACTTAATGGTGGCAGTACACAGGATAAATGTGCAATTATATATATATGTTTTAGTAATGATAGGAATATTTTTTGTAAAAGCTAAGATAAAACAGTGATAAATTGAATATTACCACGTAAATAGCACACGATTCGAAGTGACAGTAATGACATTTTCTATGGATAAAATGGAAAAATTACATGACAAAATTCAAACGTTGATATATATATATATATATATATATATATATATATATATATATTTCCCCAAAATCAATCATTCTGTAAGTCTTCGACATTTGATGCTGACCACATTGGTTTTAAGGGACTCACCTAGCTGAAGGCTCTCGGTGACGCATCCTCACCAGATCACGAGTGTGTACGCTGTGTACAACTTCTCCTACAACTACTAGCCAGTTTAGATCAATCACTTCTCTACATATCGATAGCCTATCAAATACATATTTGAACCTCTTCTCTGCTGATTTCATTGTATTGGCACGTTTCGGTTATAGAAGTTGTTACCGTTTAAGGTGTTGTCAAACTCCAAATACTCGTGGCGTCTTTATACATAATAGCATTGACTTTTAAATAAGTGAGTGTTCTGCATGGTAATCGTTAAATATGGCGAAATTCAACTGACACATTTTTTGGTACTTGGTCAGACAAAGCAATGAAACTAGTTAATCGATTCTCCTTACATGCATTCATCTATAATGTTAAAAATATTTAATTATCGATTAGTCGAATGTTTATAGGTCATAATTATCAAAATATCTATCAGAAAAGTTATAACTATTTTAATCTTCAACTTCGTGAGTGATTCAATTAATTAAATTATATAAAGGAAAGTTCAGTTGATATACTTGAAATAACCAGACGCTGTATGCAACTTAACTGATATTCAATAAGTAATATACAAAGACATTAGTTTAATAAAAAAATAAAGTAAGCAATGATATGAAAATGCTGTAACCAATTTCTGCAGAACATTTTGATTGACAATTCCTTTAGTTGTTGTTAAGTTTTGACGGATGTTACATTTACATTATGCCAAATTATCAAAAAGATAAAAAAATCTTGAAATAAATCAATAATCGTTGATGAGATAATGTTATGTCACAAGGTAATGGTAGTAAATATGAAAGTATGATTTCTTTTCTTTTTAGAAATAAAGAAACATTTATACTCAATAAACAAATGATAAAAAGTGTAGAAGTTTTAGATAGAACTTATGCACATATCAAACTGAATCACGAAGTAAGCTACAATTTGGAATCGTGAAGGGAAACGGAAAAGAGGAAGGTGGAAGAAAACACTGAGTCGAGAATTGGAGGCAGACATGAGAAAATGAATAGTAACTGGAAAGAACTGGAAAGGATTCTTCAGGACAGAGTTGGATAGAGAATGCTGATGGGTGGCCTGTGCTCCTTTACAATGGGTAACAGGCGTAAGTACACACACTCATGGAAAACATCTGCAGTTATTGACATGAAAAACTAATTGATAAAGAAAAATGAGAAATAGCAGTAATAAAACTGGGGATAAGAAAAGAAACATGATCAAATAAAAACAAAGACAGCTAGGAACTGTTATATCCCGATGAGAATAATGAATGGTAACTTTTGAGAACTATTTATGGACCAATACTATACGTATATTTTTATTGTATGAATGTTAAATAGCTAAACCATGTATATTCGTATTTCCTTTATTATAAGCTGTATTTTGACCCATAGACTATTATTATACAATTTACCGTTCTTAAGTTATGCCCAGTCTATTGAGTGCATTATGTTGAGACAAGATCGTGTTTGGAGATAGTCATCAGGAAACCCTGGACCTAGGTTTCGTGCTACTTGGCACTCGTCGGCAAAGTGTACTTGTAATCTTGAGGGAACTGATGATCCCTGACGGAGAGGAGGTCAGTCACAACCCAAATAGCTCAGTGGTAACGTCTTTGGCCGTGACGCTGAGTGACACACGATCGAATCCGTCAAGCAGTATCTGTTCCCTCAGGATTACAGGCACATCTTACTGACGAGTCCCAAGTAGAACAAACCTAGGTCTAGGGTTCCCTATTGACTACCTCCAACCACCATCTGATCGATGATCTGTTCGATATTCAGGGACCCAAATGCCGGAGGACATTTCACTAACCTTAAAAGTGATTAAAATGAGATAAGTTATAGTGTCAGGACATTTTATGAAATTCCCTTAAACTATGTATATTCCCCATAATATGAATATTTTAGTGAATTTTTAACAAAAACCATTTAACGAACTTTTATTTAAACAAAAATTTATTTTGAATTCTACAGTGTATATCAATCATTGAAGAAGAAACAAATAAAAATCAGTGTAATTAATTCAGTAGAAGGGATCATCTTTTATTATTATTATTATTCACTTCTAATTGTAACATTTATAATAGGATAGTTCTGAAAATATAGGACATTCCCAGTAAAAACACACATGAATAAAAACACAGTAATTTCATATCTATCTTTCTATTTATTTATCTTTATCATTGTATAGATTGGTTTACTATTATTTCTATGTTCCAACTCAATAGTTATGGTATAGTTAAAAGAAATTTGGGAAATTTTTTGTCGGTTTTAGTGAACGTAAAAGATACAGAATTTCTATATACATTCATTTATCATCTAAAGAAATAGGCATTATAACTGCAGTCTACATCATTATCTATGCTATCATTTATATATAGAAATAAATGTTTCCATTCAGATAAATCTATGCTTATTTGCATGACTCAGTAGTATCTTTTACAATGACTAAAGTGTTCATGTCATACTGTTTACAATCGGTCGCACTCAAAGTTTTTAAACGTAAAATGTATACTGGAGAACATATTTATATTTAAGTGATTTGTGAACATAAAGTAAGAAAATTTGGTTTACATTATTATTTTGTTTAGATCATAAACCAATCTAAGTTAAACAATCATTAATAACCTGGAAGCTTTGGACAGCTCTTTCTTCCTTATATGGGATTCCTTAGAAGTACACATTCTTGATACCATCTCAAGGAATCAAACCTAAAACCTCCTTCTCAAGCAAATGCTTAATTTCCAGACCATTAAACATGTATCCAGTGGTGTACACGTCCAACTTCAGTGAATTCACAAAATCACTTGATCATTTATCAGTATCATCTAAAAGAACATTTCTAACACTCAACCAAGTTTCTGATCCCAATAAGTTTCAATGATCTACACAATCCCCCAAGTCGATATTTATTATTTTAGTTGGTATTTCCAAACTATGATTTTTTTCGATATTGGTTTTTCTCATCAATATTTCCTTTATATTACCGTGTACCCCTTAACAGTTGATTATGTTAAATAATTCTAATCATTTTAAATCGATTACAATTAAAGAGAAATCATGAAGGATAATCAATTCATTCTCATTCATTAAAAAACAAATTTATCTACAGACCAGTGAATAATCCACTGAACAAGATGTGAATTCATCCTATGAAATAATAACTATTCATAGTATTTCAAAGCAACAAATCTATAGTCTATTCAATGGTTAAAATTATTTATTTAACATTTTGATATTCAGTTGGACTGTTTTTTAAAGATTTGTTCAAATCAACATTGTTTTATATCAGTGTTGGATATCATTTGAAGAGTTATAGAAATTTATAAAGTTTTAAACAATTCATTCGGCGAGACTATAACTTATGGATAAACCAATCAGATTCCGGATAACAGGTTTTGAATTTTGGCGCAAAATTCACCAACCCATTCGTTCAAATAGTGGCTTGACATTTTAGCTTATGTCAGTTTTTGATGAAAACCATAGATCTAAATCCTAACCCTTACCACCAACTGTAAATCATTGTCTTTATTCTTCAAACTGCTTTATAACCTTCATTTTGCCCTATTAAGTAGGTAGACACTGTCAAGGTCACGTCGGTGTCGCTCATAGATCGTCCATAGATTATCGTCTCACCATTTATTCATCTTAGCTTGATAATTACCACTAGCGTTTATTCAAAGTTTAACTGGATACAATCAAACCAAAATATTTTTCGTCATACAGTAACCATTGAGTTAAAATACATTTTGCCATCAAACTATTTCGTTATTTAAAATTGATTTAGTCGAAAACTGTCAATCATCAAGACATACCAAAATATATATATATATATATATATATATATATATATATATATATATATATACATGATCCTTAGTTTTTCATATTCGGATACCTGTATATCATCAAATAAAAAGTAAGCTCTCTCAAAACGGGTTGAATTCGATCATACTTTGTGCTTCAAAATCTTTTTTTTTAAATAGATTTCTTATAAAAATGTTTCATTAAAATGTATGCAGTAAAAAAAACCGATTTCTAGAAGTATCCGTTCCACTCTCCATTTATTAAAACTTCATAAAAATGTCGATTGTGTAGTGTTTTTCATTTGAAAAGTTTCTGTTTTATGAATGTAACACTTGCACCTTCCAATTTTTCTTTATAAATTTCTTATTCGTGGTAAATGGTTCTCTACCCATAATGACTAATGTTCAGTAAACATCATGACTAATTTGTTTTAAGTTCAACAGTATGGTAGAAAATATATCAAATTTGTTAGCTTGTCAACCTGTTAAAAAGAAGTAATACTTCAGTGTTTATTGAAATGTAATCGGTCCTGTAAGGAAAAAATATCAATACTGTATAATATTATTTCAGTGCCTTTGATTGCTTTTAGGTACTTATTGTATGCAGACGTAAAAGCGAGAATTGGTAAAGCAATTGAACAAGATATGAAACTTGAAATAAATGTCAACCAATATTAAAGTGAGAATCTTCAATACAAACGTCAAAAAAGTCAGTTCTACTGTACAAAACTGAAACTTGTAGAACTACCACAACCATCATCAAGAAGGTACAAGTATTTGTAAAAAATTGTCTATGGAAGATAGTCGATGTCCGTTGATCGGATAGCATCAATAACAGCCTACTGTGAGAGAGAACAAACCAGTTTCCAACTGAAGAGGAAATTATCAAAGAACGTTGGAAGTGGATAGGACACACATCGAGAAAGGCACCAAATTGCATCACGAGTTAAGCCACAACTTGGGATCGTGCAAGGAAAACGAAAAAGAGGAAGAAGGAAGAACGAACTGGGAGCAGACATCAAAAAAATGAATAGCAACTGGAAAGAAATGGAAAAGATTGTTCAGGACAAAGTTGAATGGAGAGTGCTGATGGACGGCTTATGCTCCTTCACGAGGGTTAACTGGCGTAATAGCAGTCGGAAGTGAAATGCCTGCAAGCATAGGATTGAATTGAAGAGAGTTGCAAAGGAAATAGAGAGGAATCGGAATAACAACTGAACTGGAGGAAGAAAGAAGTATATAAAGGATAACTGGAGAAAGATGTGCAAATGATGTAATTAGCGTATGATTTTCACATTTTAGGAAAACATTATGTAATTCCGCTTTAAACGATAAATTGGTTTTATCCATCTGAATTCTCGTTCCCTACACTATTAGTTAAGTATATGGAATAATTCAACCTCATCAAACCTGGCATATTCTAAAAGTCGAATTTAGTGAAAATATGTAACTTGTAAGTTATTGAGTTTAAATATGCTAAATTAAGAATTTCAATCTAAAACGTAATGGATGACTTCATACAAAGATTTTACCCCATTCATAGACTTTCCGAATTCTATGATAAGGTTTTCAACAATGAACCCAAAGTATATTTGACACAGGTACTTCAACTTTTGAGTTTATATCAATTTACATCTATATCAATTCTAAAAATGTAAACGTCTTTATAAACAACTTCACACAGCTTTCACTTTACCTATGTTTGTTAACGAATCTACGGGATACATTTACTGAAAAATAACTTTGCGACCATATCCAAATATTTTTTAATATTTACACTATCCCATTGTTTACTTTCCAGCTTATTATTAAAGTTTATTTCAAATAATCGTTATGTGGTGTATGCTACTTTTGTCGTCAGACAAACAATGAAGTTTGTAGGAGACAATTGAATGAATATGTGTAAATAAAGTATTTAGTGTATGTTTTTGATATTCTAATAAGACAATTTAATTTCACATTAAACAGTAACTTGATATCCCCATCTGACCACTTGTTCACAACAGATAAATATATATCCTAATGAATTATCCATTAAGCTTTTAGTAGTAAGCACAACGATTTAAAATTTGTGCCATTATGCAAAATTTGCCATGTTATACTTGGTTTATTCGACATTATTTTCTAATTAGAGTAGTTTGTGATTTAAATAAATATACAGCCTAACTTCCATAATTCAAATAATATAATGATGAAGATATTTATTCACTATTGAACGTCACTTTAGGTGTTCTAGTAAATCAATACAGTTAAGATAGGTCAGCTTTTAAAAACATATTGCATTCCAGTAGTTAATTACATACACCCGTTAAACATAGTGGAAAATTAAAAGAAACTTAAGTTTATATCTGCGAGTAACTCATTTATGTATGGTAACATTTAATAGATATTCCTAAATTACTCTTACATTGATTGATTTTTCATTATATTAATAACGACATGAAGAAAGTTCAACATTAAGGACTTGTTAGATGACATAAACAATTACATAATTAGTAAATCTGTCTATTTTAAATTAATCAGAGAATTCAAGTTGACGTCGAATGCAATATGAACTCAGTATTTTGTAAGCATATCTATAAATAAATGATATACATTCACTTATGTAAACAAAATCAACTTTTAAATAGATAATTGAACAATTCCTTTGTAGAAAAAATGTTTCCAGTATTGTTTATCTTTCACTTGGAGAGTCTAATAAAACATTTACTAAAATTGGAAGGCTATGATGATCCAAGGCGTACTATAACAGAGAAGGGTTGGTATGGAAACTAAGGAACAATCAATTGTGAAACAATTGATTGACATTTTGCAAATGATTTATTTACTGTATGGTTCACGGATTTTACCAAGATATTCTGTAATTTGGTATTCAAATACATTTGATTGTCCGCACTTGTGTTCTCGTTCACTACACTATGAGTTCCGTTTTATTAAATATCAGTTCTATGTGACAATTAAACTTGAAAATGAGATATGTTTTAATAAATAGTACAGGTACTATGAACATTCACATTAGATTTTCCAGTTTGAAAATCACAAATTTGTTAATTCAGAGAAGATTTTGAGAACGTCCTATGAATATGATTTAGATTATACGTCTTATTAACCGTAGTTCTGACCTTGTTTGAAAGGTAAACAATAAGAGCTGATTTATTGGAATAGTTAATTGAGTTTATATTTTGAGAAAAACAATGATCAAAAATATTCAAACAAGATAATCAGTAGTGATTTATTTCTTCAATAGGAATGGAGTGTAAGAATGTGTGTTAATAAGTCAATATTACTTAAGGTGATCGAAGTGAAAAGATTGGTCGACGTTTTTTAGAAAATACCAATTTGGAATGATAGATAGCCAAATACATAAATCTATTGAGAACATTTGGTTATTCTAGTTATTTCAAACCTTCATCAGAAGAACATGAAGAATATTTTTATCCCTTATTTTACGAATAGTATGCTGCGACTATACACATCAGTAAAACAGATGGTTCCAAAGCATATGCCGCCTTCAATCTTAAAATTTGAGGCAATTAAGTTTATAGTCATAGTTTGTAGCTGATCTCTTCAGTTTTGACTGACCTGTATAAGTGTTTATAGTAATCTGTAAGTTAGTGAATAATTAATCCCTGATACAACCATATGGCTTTGAATGTAATTCAATTTTTTACTGAAAAATGCTTTTCTTTGAAACTTCAAGTATACTTTCCTAGTTTGTGCTGATAAGACAAAGACCTATTCCAGAGGCAAGATATTGCTAAATATTCAAGGAGTGAATTGTTTTCAGGTTATGAAGATAATACTTGATTACACGTTTCTTTTCTCAACAATATTTTTTTAATTTAGGCACTCTGAAAATTCCCATTCTTGGCTACAAAACTTTCCAGAAGTTACAAAGTCCTAAAATGTATACATAAAAATCTATTACTGAAACCATTAAATAACAGAACTCAACTACCAAGACTACGTATATCAAGCACTCCTCCAAACATGTTATGCAAACAGTTTGATAATACCTTCTACTACTAATTATCTTGATTAAAAACAACAAGTGAAGAAAAGCTTGTCTATATCGTCAGTCAGTTTACTATATTGCAAATTGAATAACAAACAGCTTTACGAAATTTCTGGTTTATTATTACGTTTGTTTGAAATTCTTCTTTTATCTTAAATGATAAAAAACTTATGTTCAAAAGTGTGTTTCTGTTGATTAACTAAATTATTTTATACGGTTAACTTAACACTTTTTTTACTAGTAAATTGAAAATGTCAAAGCAGCTTTAGATCTTTCAATTAACAAATAATCATATTTATTGCATTGAACGTAAAGGAGGATAGATTTATTTGTTTGTTTTTCAAATAAAACAATTTATTTATGTCAAGGAGTCATTCAATAATGTAGATGATCTAACGAAAAGATTATTTTATGTATTAAATTTCAGTTTATATTAAGTTCTTTTGAAATTTTACGCTACTAAATTGAAACGATTTCATCTACTACAAAATAATGGTGTTTATGTAAAAAAACGAAAGAAATCATTGTTTCAAATCCCGGAATGAACGTCGAGTTCGAGATGCTGGTACATCCATCTGACGAGTCTCGAATAGGACGAGATGCGCGTTCTGGATTCCACTGCTAGCCACTATCCATCTTCGCTTTAAAAAACTTGTGACAGGTTACATCTAGGCAATCCATACAGGATGCATATATTCCAACAAGAAACTGATCAATTGCAGTCCTAAATGAAAATCGGAAAATACAAGTAAAACAACACCAAGTGAATTTAATTAACATTACAATTCAAATTTTAATGCAGTATATTTGAATGAGTTCTCAGTATTCTCTACCTTTAGAGTTGATCCAATTGTGACTATTTTAGTACTTATATTGATTAGATCTGAGAATTACTAGCTACTAATGTTACTCTGAACCATCTTGAAAACCTCTATTTTACTCAATTTATTGAACTATATTTTATCCCGATTATGTCATCCAATTAGTTTATCTTTTATTTGTATTAGTTGTATCCTTGATATCCATTGACTTATGATATCAGACGATTTACAGTTACAAATAATTTGAAAAAAACAAAAATTAAACTTCAGAAGTGAAGTGATAGGTCATCGGTGAATCTTTCTGACCTCATATCTATGTATAGTTCCGATTGCATTAGCAAGTGTAGAGTACTTAACCATTCGTTAATGCTTTTTCTCTAACCATATAAGATGGACATCAACCATGAACTTGGAAAAATATGTCTTTAATGCTAGTATCTTCACGAAAGTCGAATATGTGTTAGTTTTTTATATAGTTTTGTATGTCTATTAGACTTCCGTATTTTTGAGATTTCTGACTGTTTAATTTTGGAATTATGTTTTGAATGTAAGAATTATAATCTTAACATATGTCTTTTCAATATCTTTATCTTCATAATGAGAAATATTTCTGTTTTGTAATCATATTCAATTTAAATTTGCTTCACATTATGTTGTACATTGACTAGTTATGCACCAATACGTAAAACTTACAATACTCTGATGTAATCAGTATGTTGCGCTAGTAAGGTTGAATTACCTTTTTCATTAGTTGAATTAGGAAATTCTCTTTTAGAAAATGCATTCTCATAAATGATTTATAAGGGTTTGTATTTATCTGCTGTTGATACAAAGGAGTACAATCGATCACTCTCTATTATTGACATTTATGAATCATGAGTAAACTAACTTTATATTGATACTTAGTCACAAGCTTTTATTAAAATTAAATAGCGCTTACAAGTGGAATCCATGATGTCAGTTCAGTTCTGCTTGAAACTTGTCTGTTGGGTTTAACTGCGTTCTAGAATTGTTGATACAAATTAACTCTATACCCGTTGCACGAGCCAGTGGTTATCTAGACTCGGTAGCTCAGTGAATAAAATGATTATATTCGAAATGGAAAATACTCGGTTGGAGTCTCGGATTAGATATCAATCCATGTCCTGGATTTCATTGATAACCACTATCGAATAATAATAAAAACCATACAATATAGTTGTTAACTTTATCCAAATTTTTGTTCACTCATGCATTTTATCTTAGGTTATACTTTTAATATACGTGAGTTAATTTATCATCATTTACTGTTGACCTTGAACAGTTTCATTCATTCAATAAGGTCTTTTCCATCTCTCTCTCTCTCTCTGTCTTTCATTTAGCTAATCCTACTAGGATAATGAACTTGTATTTAGCTTATAATTTAGCATTTCTTACGTCGATAGAAATGCTTAGACCATGAAATATAACAAATGATTAGGTTAAAAAAAATATGTATGAGGGATTTATGGTTTATCGGAGTCATACATTATTATTAAGAAGTTCTAATTCATCCTTGACCGAAATGATATTATTCGATTGTAATAGAAGAATGCGATTATAAAAACTTAGGTTGTTCTCTGCCTATAATTTAAAATACTTGATTAACTATATAGAGCTTTTATTTCATGATATAGATTCATCATTCAATGTTTGAAATCTTTCGAATGATAAATATGAAAGAATTGTCAGTAAACATATTGAGACAGACTAGTTTTTAATCATTCTATGTTTGTTCAGTAAACATTTTATACATAAAACCTATATGAATATGCTTTATGATTAGTTATAATTTGACAAAGTTATTTGCACTGTAGATAACTGGAGATAAATGACTTCACACAGTGTTGTATAGAAATGAAAAATGTGACAAATATCTTTCTGTTAGGGAGATCTAGAAAACTCCACTAAAATTTAACAAACCCTCTGAAAATGCTGAGAAGCATCGTATTCAATCAGCATTCACTGAAGTTTTGCCAAAAACATCTAAAAAGCAAGACGTCACATGTTGAGTTTCTAATTGGATGATTATATATACTGCTAGTATGTTAAGTAGCGTTCCAGAATTTTTCGGGAACCCAAGGCCATCTAAAATACCATAAAAAGCCTAAATTTTTTGTACATAAACGATCCTTTGGAGTAAAGTGAACAATGTAATTTGCACTTTTAGTTATTTATTTATTCCTTCATGTATAACATGTTAACAACGATTATCAATAATTAATAACTTAATCTTACACATACACACATACAATTCGTTTTCATTTATTTATTTCGTCGTCGTGAACTTTTCAAATGATTTCTATGTAAAGTGACTCATGTTATCCTATTTTACAAAATGAACATTCAAATATGATTGATTTAACACAGTATTTTTGATTATTAAAGCTACATATTTCTTTGATAATTTTGATTATTACCCTCAAGAATTCTAGACAAGTTAGCTCGACGAAACATTGGAATTACTTAAATTTCAATCGCTTAGATTGTTTCAAATATAATTTTCACATATGGCTTCTCTATAGTCAGTGCCCAATTTCTGTCAAAGAATTCGTTCTAATCTTGACGAATATTCGTACTGACTTAATAGTTTCTATAAGATTAGCATACTTGATATGTATTTATGTAAATGTATGCATTGACGCCAATACTTGGTTTACCTAGTATAACCACATCGATGGTAGATTTCATTGGTTTTATTTAAGTTGATTATTCATCCATGAATATATTCAAAGATAGATCTACGTTACTTTTTGTTATATTCAAAATTGATTATTTTTAATGTTAAAAAAAGAAATGAAGATTTATGAGAATGAAAATCTTATTTTCTTAAAGAAATTGTTTGAAATTGGTTGGTTCTCTAATCGATATTCATTAATTTAGAATTCGATAATTTTTTTCTAAACTATGTTTAATAGCGCGTTTGTTCTGAACAAAATTGTATGATGTTCCTTTTACCTATTTAACAAAGTGTATTTACCAAATGTTTAATATACTTTAAGGAGAAGTCTATATAAATTATTTTATTATTTTTGTTTTAAAAGTATATTAAAATACCAGTTTAATTTCTATGACAAAGTGATACGTATCGAATCAATTATTTGTACATTCTTTAAGCTATTCAAAAATTCAGCTATAGGTTAAACTTAACATGTGACGTCTTGCTTTTTAGATGTTTTTGGCAAAACTTCAGTGAATGCTGATTGAATACGATGCTTCTCAGCATTTTCAGAGGGTTTGTTAAATTTTAGTGGAGTTTTCTAGATCTCCCTAACAGAAAGATATTTGTCACATTTTTCATTTCTATACAACACTGTGTGAAGTCATTTATCTCCAGTTATCTACAGTGCAAATAACTTTGTCAAATTATAACTAATCATAAAGCATATTCATATAGGTTTTATGTATAAAATGTTTACTGAACAAACATAGAATGATTAAAAACTAGTCTGTCTCAATATGTTTACTGACAATTCTTTCATATTTATCATTCGAAAGATTTCAAACATTGAATGATGAATCTATATCATGAAATAAAAGCTCTATATAGTTAATCAAGTATTTTAAATTATAGGCAGAGAACAACCTAAGTTTTTATAATCGCATTCTTCTATTACAATCGAATAATATCATTTCGGTCAAGGATGAATTAGAACTTCTTAATAATAATGTATGACTCCGATAAACCATAAATCCCTCATACATATTTTTTTTAACCTAATCATTTGTTATATTTCATGGTCTAAGCATTTCTATCGACGTAAGAAATGCTAAATTATAAGCTAAATACAAGTTCATTATCCTAGTAGGATTAGCTAAATGAAAGACAGAGAGAGAGAGAGAGATGGAAAAGACCTTATTGAATGAATGAAACTGTTCAAGGTCAACAGTAAATGATGATAAATTAACTCACGTATATTAAAAGTATAACCTAAGATAAAATGCATGAGTGAACAAAAATTTGGATAAAGTTAACAACTATATTGTATGGTTTTTATTATTATTCGATAGTGGTTATCAATGAAATCCAGGACATGGATTGATATCTAATCCGAGACTCCAACCGAGTATTTTCCATTTCGAATATAATCATTTTATTCACTGAGCTACCGAGTCTAGATAACCACTGGCTCGTGCAACGGGTATAGAGTTAATTTGTATCAACAATTCTAGAACGCAGTTAAACCCAACAGACAAGTTTCAAGCAGAACTGAACTGACATCATGGATTCCACTTGTAAGCGCTATTTAATTTTAATAAAAGCTTGTGACTAAGTATCAATATAAAGTTAGTTTACTCATGATTCATAAATGTCAATAATAGAGAGTGATCGATTGTACTCCTTTGTATCAACAGCAGATAAATACAAACCCTTATAAATCATTTATGAGAATGCATTTTCTAAAAGAGAATTTCCTAATTCAACTAATGAAAAAGGTAATTCAACCTTACTAGCGCAACATACTGATTACATCAGAGTATTGTAAGTTTTACGTATTGGTGCATAACTAGTCAATGTACAACATAATGTGAAGCAAATTTAAATTGAATATGATTACAAAACAGAAATATTTCTCATTATGAAGATAAAGATATTGAAAAGACATATGTTAAGATTATAATTCTTACATTCAAAACATAATTCCAAAATTAAACAGTCAGAAATCTCAAAAATACGGAAGTCTAATAGACATACAAAACTATATAAAAAACTAACACATATTCGACTTTCGTGAAGATACTAGCATTAAAGACATATTTTTCCAAGTTCATGGTTGATGTCCATCTTATATGGTTAGAGAAAAAGCATTAACGAATGGTTAAGTACTCTACACTTGCTAATGCAATCGGAACTATACATAGATATGAGGTCAGAAAGATTCACCGATGACCTATCACTTCACTTCTGAAGTTTAATTTTTGTTTTTTTTCAAATTATTTGTAACTGTAAATCGTCTGATATCATAAGTCAATGGATATCAAGGATACAACTAATACAAATAAAAGATAAACTAATTGGATGACATAATCGGGATAAAATATAGTTCAATAAATTGAGTAAAATAGAGGTTTTCAAGATGGTTCAGAGTAACATTAGTAGCTAGTAATTCTCAGATCTAATCAATATAAGTACTAAAATAGTCACAATTGGATCAACTCTAAAGGTAGAGAATACTGAGAACTCATTCAAATATACTGCATTAAAATTTGAATTGTAATGTTAATTAAATTCACTTGGTGTTGTTTTACTTGTATTTTCCGATTTTCATTTAGGACTGCAATTGATCAGTTTCTTGTTGGAATATATGCATCCTGTATGGATTGCCTAGATGTAACCTGTCACAAGTTTTTTAAAGCGAAGATGGATAGTGGCTAGCAGTGGAATCCAGAACGCGCATCTCGTCCTATTCGAGACTCGTCAGATGGATGTACCAGCATCTCGAACTCGACGTTCATTCCGGGATTTGAAACAATGATTTCTTTCGTTTTTTTACATAAACACCATTATTTTGTAGTAGATGAAATCGTTTCAATTTAGTAGCGTAAAATTTCAAAAGAACTTAATATAAACTGAAATTTAATACATAAAATAATCTTTTCGTTAGATCATCTACATTATTGAATGACTCCTTGACATAAATAAATTGTTTTATTTGAAAAACAAACAAATAAATCTATCCTCCTTTACGTTCAATGCAATAAATATGATTATTTGTTAATTGAAAGATCTAAAGCTGCTTTGACATTTTCAATTTACTAGTAAAAAAAGTGTTAAGTTAACCGTATAAAATAATTTAGTTAATCAACAGAAACACACTTTTGAACATAAATTTTTTATCATTTAAGATAAAAGAAGAATTTCAAACAAACGTAATAATAAACTAGAAATTTCGTAAAGCTGTTTGTTATTCAATTTGCAATATAGTAAACTGACTGACGATATAGACAAGCTTTTCTTCACTTGTTGTTTTTAATCAAGATAATTAGTAGTAGAAGGTATTATCAAACTGTTTGCATAACATGTTTGGAGGAGTGCTTGATATACGTAGTCTTGGTAGTTGAGTTCTGTTATTTAATGGTTTCAGTAATAGATTTTTATGTATACATTTTAGGACTTTGTAACTTCTGGAAAGTTTTGTAGCCAAGAATGGGAATTTTCAGAGTGCCTAAATTAAAAAAAATATTGTTGAGAAAAGAAACGTGTAATCAAGTATTATCTTCATAACCTGAAAACAATTCACTCCTTGAATATTTAGCAATATCTTGCCTCTGGAATAGGTCTTTGTCTTATCAGCACAAACTAGGAAAGTATACTTGAAGTTTCAAAGAAAAGCATTTTTCAGTAAAAAATTGAATTACATTCAAAGCCATATGGTTGTATCAGGGATTAATTATTCACTAACTTACAGATTACTATAAACACTTATACAGGTCAGTCAAAACTGAAGAGATCAGCTACAAACTATGACTATAAACTTAATTGCCTCAAATTTTAAGATTGAAGGCGGCATATGCTTTGGAACCATCTGTTTTACTGATGTGTATAGTCGCAGCATACTATTCGTAAAATAAGGGATAAAAATATTCTTCATGTTCTTCTGATGAAGGTTTGAAATAACTAGAATAACCAAATGTTCTCAATAGATTTATGTATTTGGCTATCTATCATTCCAAATTGGTATTTTCTAAAAAACGTCGACCAATCTTTTCACTTCGATCACCTTAAGTAATATTGACTTATTAACACACATTCTTACACTCTATTCCTATTGAAGAAATAAATCACTACTGATTATCTTGTTTGAATATTTTTGATCATTGTTTTTCTCAAAATATAAACTCAATTAACTATTCCAATAAATCAGCTCTTATTGTTTACCTTTCAAACAAGGTCAGAACTACGGTTAATAAGACGTATAATCTAAATCATATTCATAGGACGTTCTCAAAATCTTCTCTGAATTAACAAATTTGTGATTTTCAAACTGGAAAATCTAATGTGAATGTTCATAGTACCTGTACTATTTATTAAAACATATCTCATTTTCAAGTTTAATTGTCACATAGAACTGATATTTAATAAAACGGAACTCATAGTGTAGTGAACGAGAACACAAGTGCGGACAATCAAATGTATTTGAATACCAAATTACAGAATATCTTGGTAAAATCCGTGAACCATACAGTAAATAAATCATTTGCAAAATGTCAATCAATTGTTTCACAATTGATTGTTCCTTAGTTTCCATACCAACCCTTCTCTGTTATAGTACGCCTTGGATCATCATAGCCTTCCAATTTTAGTAAATGTTTTATTAGACTCTCCAAGTGAAAGATAAACAATACTGGAAACATTTTTTCTGCAAAGGAATTGTTCAATTATCTATTTAAAAGTTGATTTTGTTTACATAAGTGAATGTATATCATTTATTTATAGATATGCTTACAAAATACTGAGTTCATATTGCATTCGACGTCAACTTGAATTCTCTGATTAATTTAAAATAGACAGATTTACTAATTATGTAATTGTTTATGTCATCTAACAAGTCCTTAATGTTGAACTTTCTTCATGTCGTTATTAATATAATGAAAAATCAATCAATGTAAGAGTAATTTAGGAATATCTATTAAATGTTACCATACATAAATGAGTTACTCACAGATATAAACTTAAGTTTCCGTCATGTTTCAGCAATGTTTTATGTTAATTTAAATGAAGTTCATTATATACTTGTTCGGAAACTAGTATTTTTTAAAGACCTAATTGAACATTTTTAATTCGCTTTACACCTAATTTCTATTCATCAAAGTTACCCGGTAAATTCAGTTAAAATATTCCGAAATATCTAGACAACCAATTAAAATCATACATTGTAGACAGCTTGTATAATATTCACTCCATTTGTGTAAATCATCCCGTTCAATATGATTTTCGCATTGTGTTTTTTTCATTTGTTTTATGACTTCCATTCAAAATATGTCCCTTTGTAGTGCATGCTACTTGTTCGGACAGGTACAGTAGTATGTATCAGGAATTAAAAGTAGGATTCTTACTGACAGACCGGGAAAGTGAGGATAAAAGCAAGAGAAATATAAGCAATCCAAGTGGCAATAAGGACGAATGACTTTTTACAAGACAATGCAAGCAAGATTTGCAAATGGTTTATTCAGTTTGTTGTTTTCATATTTTACAAATGTAGTGTGTGACTTTATATAATACACTAAAGCAATTTACCTTAACCAGTTTTTCGCTCGTTGCCCCTTCAGTTCGTAAGAGTTTATCGATCATGCAAATTGTTCGATTTCATCGATGGGTTGTATTAGCTGGGATAATTAATTTGTAGTGTCCCGTTATTATGAGTTTCCAGATCTTAAAGACAATTCACTATGAAATACTGGATTTAACAAATAAATAAAAAAGTATTCATGGATATTGTATGAAAAAATTGTCATACCGCTCAACAAATATGTGTCTATACTAAGATGTTATCAAATGTCTATGATAAACCATAGTTTAATGATGCATACTGTCTTAAGGTGGATAGCATCTTATTCACTGCAAAATGATCCACTAGGAAATCAAAACAAAACTGTATTCAATTTCAATTGTTTTGGAACGGCATAATCAATTATCTTATTGACAGAAATGGTATTCGAAATTTCTGTGAACACTGATGAAATTCTTTCGTGCAAAATAAACCAAGTTTTCACTGTTAGTCAACATGATAAGTAATCTCGTTATTAGCAAAATATTTATGTACAAACGTAGAATGGAAATGATATGAGTGTCGCCTAAAGTGACTGTGATGTTTTGTAACCTAAATGAATGCTGTTAGTAAGGATTCGTTCATTTAAATCAATAGTTTAATTGGAAAACTTTTATTGTCGATAAGGGAAACACTAGTAATGCTCTCGTCGAATGGAAAGATAATGAAAACTTGAAGATCTTATCAATCACCTTAGTGCATAAAAACACTTACAAAAATATGCTTAGTGTATAAAATAGAATCTTTAACTAAATTCATTATATCTGATGGGAAATTACAGGTACTTTTCTGTAAGACACTATCATTTGGAAAATTTTGTATTTATAAGAAAGTATCTAGTTGTGTGAAAATTTGTTTCCTTATGTAAACTTGATCACGTGTTCAGATGTTCAGTTGATGAAGATAGTGTTAATGAATTATCATGTCACTTACAAAAAAATTGATGAATTTTAGTAGATAAGAACTCGATTAAATATGTAATTAAATAGTGAATTTGTTATAACTTGTGCCCTGTGTCCTTTTCATGTATAAGGTGATGATACCGCTAATTAGAGAACAGTGATTTATCAGCCGGACCAGTGACGCATAAAACCCATAAGAGCAGACTAGAGTCTTTATCTGTCCTTCTTCCCGTCTAGCCCTGCCTGTTAACTCCAGAACACCAATCTCAGCCTCTGTGATATGAATCATGTATTTCAAACATACGGGGTTTGTATACAAACCAAAGAGATCACATCATACCATAAAATAGAAAATAACATTTGTACAAAATCTAGCCAAAAGTGGATGTGAATGTGGGAGACTGTAACTAATAGACTGAGCATAACTTAAGAACAGTAAATTGTATAATAATAGTCTATGGGTCAAAATAAAGCCTATAATGAAGGGAATACAAATATGCATATTTAGTTACTTAACAATTATACAATAAAAATATACGTATAGTATTGGTCCATAAATAGTTCTCAAAAGTTACCATTCATTATTCTCATCGGGATATAACAGAATTATTATGGTGTGATTTGTTTGATAAAATTAGATGAAGATCATTGTAAGCGAAGTAATTATTTTTGTGGAAAATTCTCTTTTCTTGATCACATTATTTTCTTGATACCCTGAAATTGTGTTGCAATTCCTATATACTGTCCCACCTCATATGAAAACAGTAAAATTACGTTATCTATATTTTATTTAAAAACGTTTTGATCCCTTCTATTTATTACTTCATGAATGTCGGATACTTCTTCGCTTGCAATAGTTTACAAGACGGTTTAAGTCAATGATGAAGATTATTCTCAAAATATACAGAATCTCTATGTATCACCTGTTTAACTTATAATCTTCTGATTACTAGTGACTTATTTTTTGAATTAAAAGAAAATGTGATCTATGAAATAAATTAGGACTAGAAGAGATATAACAAATTAACGACGACATTGAATGATTATCGTAATATACGTTTAATTTACTTACGCCTGTTACTCCTCGTGGAGAAGCACAGGCTGCTCACCCTCACTCGCCATCCAACCCTGTCCTGACAATCCTTTCCAGCTCTTTTCAGTTGTTATTCATCCTTTTCATATCTGCTTCTATTTCCCGGAAAATTAGCTGATATTCTGTTTCATTCGTTGTGAAGTAGATTGATTAAAGTTAATCGATGGTAAGTTGTATAGACCTTTGGGAATTCACTTGAAAAAATTCAGAGACAAAACATTTCCAACACAAGACTTATCTAGTTTTGTTTCGAGTTTTGCAGAGAGTAATTTAAAATGTAGTTGATCTAAAACCATAGGGTATCCGACCTATATACTGCTTCATTTATTCACTGCTCAAAATCCAGTAGTCACCAAACAGTAAGGGATCAAACCCATGTTTGTAATGATTTTATCACTCTTGCCATTGATCTGGGCAAAAGCCATATACAAATAAATCTCCAGAAAAGCTTTGAACCACAGCAAAATCTTATTCTCACCAGCCACTACCTTTAGGATGCATTTTTGAATTTTTTCTATGTGAAGTAATGGTTAGTAGAGTTCAACCATGTTGAGGGTGAGACAATTATCATCGATGCCACTAATTGGTTGTCGCGTTATACAGTGACTGAAATTATAGCTTTGCACCAGTGGATTCCAACTCAGTGGTCCTAGGATCACCGTTTCAACATGAGTTCAGTAAGCTCTTGATTTGACTCTGGAATACGTTTTGAGTGCTAACTACTGAGCAGCCTCACAGTTAGGTCTTTGAATTTTAGGGATCCTTATGTGATAACGTCGCATGGTAGACATAATTTACTTGTTCACTTACGCTTATTACCCTCCATGGGACATAGGCCACACATCAGCATCCTCCAACCCATTCTGTCCTGCGCCTTCCTTTCTAGTTCTATCAAATTATTGTTTATTCTTCTCATGTCTGTCTCCATTTCTCGGCGTAATGTGTTCTTTGGCCTTCCTCGTTTCCGCTTCCCTTCAGGATTGCAAGTTAGGGCTTGTCTCGTGATGCATTTTCATGATTTGTGTAATGTATGTTCTATCCACCTCCAATGTCTTTGTCTAACTTCCTCTTCAGTTGGAAACTGGTTTGTTCTCTCCCACAGTAGGCTGTTGTTGATGGTATACGATCAACGGTCATTGAATATCTTAAGTAGACAATTACTTATAGATACATGTACTTTTTGACGATGCTTGTGGTAGTTCTCCAAGTTTCAGCTCTATACAGCTGAACTGTCTTGACGTTCGTGTTGAAGATTGTGACTTTGATATTGGTTGTCAGTTGGTTTGACTTAAATATTTTGTTCAACTGTAGAGATGCTGTCCTTGCTTTGACAATCTTCGCCTTTACGTCTGCACCGGATCCTCCTTGTTCATCGATCAAGGTGTCCAGACATACACATGAAAATGTCCACATCTCCCAGTGTTTCTCCATCAAGTGTGATTGGGTTGGTGTTGTCAGTGTTGTATTTGAGGACCTTGGTTTTCTTCTTTGTAAATGTTGAGGCCTACTGATGCAGAAACTGTTGCTACACTGGCTGTAATTATCGTAATACACTACAAATAGATAAAGGTGAAAGTTTTTATAATTCACTTTTGAATATATGCTCAGATCACTCATATCAGTCAGGAGACGTAAAATTACCATTTTGAATATTAAATTAAATTGTAGCTACATATTACTAAAATGCGGGATAACTTCATCATTAAGTACCAGCTAATTAGATTGTTGAAACTATTATTCGATTACAAATATTGACAATGTATATTATTTCATGACTCGCTATTATCATGTATCATGGTTTTTCTTGATTAAACTTTGGACTGTTTCAGTGTTGTTTGTAGTTTAGAAATTAATTTATGCTACCTTATCAACATTTTACTTGCCTGTAAAAATAAATCAATTACACTCACTGTGATGCAAACGTATTCATCTAGAAAGTTTGAAAATATGACGAGATATACTTTTTGAACAACTCAATTACCTATTTATAAACCTAACATGAAGAATCTTTAGATTACAGTGTCGATTGCTATGTCAATCCCACATAGCTTATTCCACATTTCATACAAGCCAATTTATTCATTCTTCTCAAACTACATTTTGACCTTCTTAATCAACCTTGACTGCTTTTATGTAAGCGTATGTGTATGCATTTCTCATCTTATTCATCACATATCTGTAAATTATTTTTGTCTGACTATTAATATTGACTAATGCTTGGTTAAATTGATTTGACTCACATACCTTCTCCAGTCCGTTTCGCTTTGCTCTCTTCTCTTCTCTCCTTCTCTCTGATTATCTGTTCTAATCAACGATTGTACAAAATATACGCATTCAAACTTCATTCTCGCATTTGACTTATTTAACTTCGTTATTGACTAACACAATCTATGCCGATAATTTTATACGAAGATTGACGACAATCTAAATTTGTATAATGATAATCAAACGATCAAATTGTAATCAGATATTGTAGAGCCACAAAAAGATAAATCACTTTAAACTATAAAATTCTGTTATCATATTGATAAATTTTTTTATTATTTAATCTAATCAATTGATTTCTATTTGAACTAAAAATTGGATATATTAAGCTTTAATCAACTTGAATGTTATCAACATTTCATTTTAATTAGAAAACACGAAAACTCTATTCATTTGTTCATGTTTTTTTTTGTTGAAAACATAAAATACTGAAAAATTCTTGTTTGGTTGTTATGTCATTTTTTGTTTGTCTTTTTTATCAGTGAAAATTTTTTTTCACTTTTCTTTGTAAATTCTTTTGTATAACACAAAAAAAATTGATGGTAAATTTTAGTTTATTTTCTTGCCTCATCGTTTATCATGCAAAAGAAACAAACAAAAAACGAAAAAAAAAAAGAAGAACAGAAATAAGAAAACTTAACTAAACACTTCACATCAGTGAAGTAGATACAATTTATCAGCATTGATTTTATGTCATTGTGTTTTTATTTTTCGGTCTAAATTTGCATTTGGAATTAATCATGGGAAAAAGTTATTTTATTGTGTAATTTAACATAATAACAGTGAAGTAAATTCTCTTGAATTTTTTTCTAACAATAAAATATAAAATTTAAGTAAATCATTTTCAAACTAAATTGGAATGAATAATAGTTTCAACAATTTATCATTGTTGTTAGATTCAAGTTGACATTTAAGAGAAGAAGAAGAATCACCAAAAAAACATGATTATTTCATAGGTAAGTACAATAAATATTCACCCTTATTTAATTAGTAAGAATTCGCGATTGACAGACTAAATTAGACAAACAAGAAAAGTATTCAAACACAAATATATTTCGTCAAACAAATGAACAAAATGATAAATTTGTATATTGCAATCCGCTTGAGGTTTAAAAAAAATGTTATTATATTGCAAAAAATGTGATGGTACTGTAGTGAACCAAACACGAGTGGGGACAATCGAATGTATTAGACAATAAATTACAGCACTTTTGGATATAATATACCAACCATATATTAAATCATTAATTTGCAAAATATCAATCCATCATATCACACTGGATTGTTGCTGTTGCAAACATCAATCGATTGTCTGAAATTTGATTGTTTATGCGTTTTCATACAAATTGCATTGTGTTCCCGCTCTTCCTTTCTTGATCTTCCCCCATCTTCTGCTGCCAGACATTACGTTTAAAACCCGCGTCATATACTACTTGTATCAATATAAGTAGCGCCCACCACAGTACAACAATCGAGCTATACTTCTGTTCAACTGATTACTCAATATAACAACAAACGAAAATTGAACAAACCGAACTTAGATCATCACTTTTCTATTGTAACTATCAATCTTAATCAGGAATTTAAATATGATTATAGAAAGAAGCATATGCAAAAGATAAAAAGAAGTATGTCTATGGGGCTTTTCAACAAGCGGCAAATAAAGTAAGGTTTGTTATGAAGTTGAAAATAGAAGTGAATCATCTTATCCATTCAATATGAAATTGGTGGCGTAGACAATTCGATAAATTTTAATCGGTATAAAGTTGCTATTCAAAAATCATTTGTTTGCAAAAAATATTCAAAAATATATCTCATGACATGACATACAACATTCAACAGTCTCTACACGAAACTATTCAATTCATAACAACCATAAACTTTTTACACCGAAGTATAAAAGGTCTATAGACATTCGGAAATTTTAATAGTTTTATTCACGAACCAACCTAAGCTAGACCACCACTGAAAATCTGGAAATATTGGACGACCTTTTCGTCCTATTATGGGGCTAATCAGCACCATACACTCTCTATTCCGATAACATTGGCTCGTGAATTTGACTGTTAATACACTACAATCTCCACAAATCCCCATACTGACAATAGTCAATTATTTATCATATTGGTACCAGTGAGTTTAACTTTTCTGTAAAGTCATTATTGGAATTAAACTTAAAATAGTAATAAAATAATTACTATTTTTGTAATATTCCAATGAGCAGAAAAATCAAATTTTCTGACGTTTCATGATTCAGTGTAAGCCACTTCTTCAGAGAATAGATAACCAAATCAAAATTAATCCAAGTTTAAATAGTATAAAGGAACAACAAGAATATTATGAACTAAAAATTGGATATATTAACCTCTAATCAACTTGAATGTTATAAACAGTCCATTCTCATTACAAAACACGAAAACTTTATTCATTTGTTCATGTTTGTTTAGCTAACATACTGAAAAGTTTTGTTGTTCCGTTGTACTATTTAAACTTGGATTAATTTTGATTTGCTTATTTATTCTCTGAAGAAGTGGCTTACACCAAGTCACGAAACATCAGAAAATTTAATTCATCTACACCTTGGGATATTACAAATATATTATTTATTTATTTATTTATTTATTTATAACAATCTACCTAATGCTCAATTTATTCGGAATTATCAAATCAAACCTTCGTAGTGATACCTTAAAATAGTAATATTCATTTTAAGAATCGGGGTTTACTGAAACCCTGAAACATCGTTCAAATAAAGCTGATAATAGATTCGATGATAAATGATATTATATTTGATAACGATTGTCATCACTGTGAGATATTATCTGAATAATCCTTACAGAAAAATGAGTATTAAATATCCCACTTCAATGTAATTTGAAATCTTTCAATCATTTACGCAAACAACCTGATACGGAATGAATGAAAGAATCTATCTATTTGCGATTCAGTATCAACCCTCGTTCTAGAAGTCACTACCTAATTACGCCTGTTAACCCTTGTGGAGGAGCATTGGCCGACCACCAGCATTCTCCATCCAACTCTGACGTGAACAGTTCTTCTCATGTCTGCTTCCGATTCTCGGTGCAATCTGCTCTTCGGTATTTTTCTTTTACGTTTCCCTTCAGAATTCCAAGTTAGTGCTCGTCGCATGATGCAGTTTGATGATTTTTGTAGTGTATGGCCCATCCACTTTCAACGTCTTTTACTAATTTCCTATTCTTTTGGAAGCTGGTTGGTTATTTTCCATACTAGGTTGTTGCTGATGATAGACAATTGTTTATAAATACTTGTACTTTTTTGATGATAGTCTTGGTAGTTTTCTAAGATGTCTCCAAGATTCTCCTAAATGTCAATAGTTCATACGTATTTCATAATGTTCTCAGTGATTTCGCAACGTCTTCCAACCTACTTGTCATGTAAATAATTGTTGGAATAGAGGAGGACCTAGATATAACATCATGCTTTTCCGATTAAAAACAAACAAACAAATAGTTAAGTGTTTAACGCTTGTTAGTCAATAGAAATTTTCAGTTCATCGTTTTTTATTAACTACTTTTTTAATTCCATTTCATTCCATCGTTTTTAGCCAAACTTCTACTAAATGATTCTTCTTTTACATACTGGGGGCTTGTGAAGGTGTTAGTAATTTTATAGTTGAATTCATGAGCCAAGCTAGACCACTATAAAAAACCTAGAAACACTGGATGGCCGTTTCGTCCTAGTGCGTATCCACGATCCCGTCCCACGAGATTCGAACCCAGGGCCTATCGATCTCGTGCACGTACGCTTGATCTCTAGACACTGAGCCTTTCTTATAAATTTTATCAAACAGTAAGAATTAGCTTCAAAGAAACTCATCATCATCTGGTATTTATCTTTTCTTCATTCGTTTCTATTTTATAATAATCTCAAGTAATTATTATTTCAACAAAACTATTTATCACTAGATTTTACTGAAAACTTTAACATTCAATCTAGTTATAAATAATTTGTTTATAACCATAGTTGTTAACTTATTATAACTAAATTTGATCGATTTTTGTCTCATTTCATAACATATTTTTATTTGATTTTTTAGTTAAATTGAACCACATCATGATGTAATACTTTTACTGTTGTTCAACTACACAGACACATTATAAGTAAATTTTCAGATTTGATGATATATAATTCATAACTAAGCACTATTACTTCAACATTACTGGATATCATAAATAATACAACTAACTATCATAGAGAACTTAAGCTTCGTTTGAAAACTCAATCCTGGAAAGGGTTATCTCATTATGTGAATTTGAAATCTTATTGTTACTTCATGGAGTTCAGGTACTCGTTGGTCAACTAAATAATGTTTATTATCTTGTGTTGTAGTGGTTAACAAATAATATGATAGTTAGTAACCCAAACATCTATTTGCTAGCTTACTGTAACATTATGTTATTGAATCACTATTTGCATTCTTTTTCTGCATAACTGTTATCTGCGTAAAAGCTATCTCTTTAAGCTATTCAAAAGTTTCTAGCTGTTATTGCTTCTTGTTGAATGTCCATACTAATGAATGCCCTTAACCTGTTTACAATAAGCTGCCTTGCCTGAAATGGTGTTTGGAAGTAGTCAACAGGAAACCCTAGGCCTAGATTTCGTGCTATTTGGCACTCGTCAGCATGGTGGACCAGTAATCTTGTGGGAACTTATGCCCCCTGACTAAATCGATATGGTGTCACTCAGATTAGTGGTCGTATTTCAAATTGTTCGGCAGAATTTGGTCTGTACTAAGAATTACCTGACACATGAGATTGATCACTCCCCAGAGATCAATCAATTGTAATGCTACCGTGTATGCTTAAAGCGTAATCTGGTATTCATTTCACTGCGAGACAAGCTGACTAAAGCGAAACTATACAAGTTTACTAACAAGGTTACAATGAAAATATCGTTCCATTTTATGCTCCGACTAAATTTTTTAGTAAGCCGTTTCTGGACTGATTTTATAGGACAATACAGGACCTCATTACTACACGATGTCCTTTAATAATAATTTCTCAAATCTATATATATATATATATATATATATATATATATATATATATATATATATATATATTCGCTTATCAATCTGGACTGTTTTTTATATGAGCGCATATGTGTGTGCCCTTCTTATGCTATTCATCACATGTTTGTAGCTTATTTTTGTGACTTAATATTGATTAACGCTTTGCTAAATTGAGCTGGCTTACATGCCTTCTTCACTGCGCGTCATTTCGCTTCCCTCTCTTCTATTCGCTTCACCCCTTTGATTTCTTGTCCAGATCAATCAGTGTACAAAATATATGCATTCAAAAATCCATTTTCGTATTTGACTTACTTAATTACGTTGTTGACTAACGCGATCTAAGTCGATAATTATATGACAGTATGTGACGGTCTGTATATCTCAATAGCAATCAGAAACGATCAAACTGAAGTCAGATAATGGGCCACTAAACGCTTCGTAAGTTTTAGTTATTCAAATAAAAAATTTTACTTCATGTCATAGAAAAGTGATAATCATTATATTAAATAAGACACAAAACAGTATCTGTAGAAAAGAACTTCAAATATGTTCATTGTTTTTTAGATGAAGATTAGTGGATAATGCCGAATTTCAAGTTGATTTTCATCACGGTTCAACAGTAGTTGATGGTATTGAGTATAGGGTTGTGGAGATTGTTGACCATTTTTAACCGGTTGTTAGGCTTCCCTGGAATACAATTAACGACTAAACACATGATTTCGTATAATCAACCTTTTTTTAAAAAAAATATACTTCATTCAGACTGGTGGGTCAGAATACAATAGTTTGTTTACTAACTTCATTTAATTTACCACAAAGTGATACTGTTTTTCAAGAATGTTATTCGAATTCGCGTTGTTGTAATTGATTCTACAACCAGTGAAATAATTGAGACAACTAGACTGATAACCCATCTATAAAAATGATCTTCATTTCCCAATCCAAAAGATTATAAAAAGATTTAAACGATGAACAACTATCTGAATACACTCCAAAGGTATTAGAACTGTATTGTCTGTTATACATTTTTAGCCTATATAGGTCGATGCCCTTTTAACAACAAGAAGAACAATCAATATAGGTACATGGAATGCCCGGTCAATGTGGAAGACCGGAAGGACAAATCAAATAGCTACGGAAATGACGAGATACAACTTGGCAGTACTCGGAATCAGTGAAACCCATCGGACCCAAACTGGACAGAAAAGAACAGGTGAAGGAGAGATGCTGCTGTACGCCGTTCACGAAGAGGGAAATGCTTCACACACTCGAGGAGTTGCTCTCATGCTCTCCAAAGAAACACGTTAAACAATTGTAGGATAGGAATCTCACGGATCCAGGATCATTGAAGCATCCTTCAAAACAAATAAGTTGTGGATCAAGATCAATATTATCGAGTGTTATGCACCCACCAATGATAGTAACGACGACATAAAAAATCAGTCATATTTACGTGCCCAGGAAACGACCTCACCATCCTGATGGTAGATAACTACATAATCCATTGACTTCCCACCACACATGTGACTACATAGTCTTAACTATGTGATTTCATTCATTACTATTTGACCATTTTTAAATAAATAATTATTGCAATAATATGTTTAAATAATCTAAATGAGATATTTTCAGTTATTTTCTTGTGCACATCACTATCTTTTCAATATAAGTAACATAACCACTCAGCTCTTGATACTGTCTGACTACCAAACTGAATAGAAGCAAATAGAAACTACAAAATATTAACGAGATCATTATTTACAGCAGATTTTAATTGTTTGTTAAAGTTTGTCGTAGAAAAAAATCAATGTTTAGTGAAATTAACTGAAAAACAACAAATACCTGAACTGAAATTAGGACAATGTACGAAAAACATATTTAGTAGAGATAAAATGAAGATTTGAAGTTATTGGCAAGCTGTAAACATTATTGAAGATTTAATATTATTGTTAAAGAATTTATTTATTCGAATAGATCACTTAACAATAATCAACTTATTGTTAAATTCTTATTTGAGTATATCTAGTTTCCTTCTAAACTGAGCGATTCAACAATTCTGTTTAGCATAAGATTTTTGTTGTCAATCAACTAGATAAATCAGATCTTATTAGATATTACTAGTTCTCTGACTATAAAAGGATGAAAATAAGTGAATATTCAGTTAGAAAAAATCTTACTGTATTAATATCATCTATATGTGATAAGTTTTAACATTTTTATTATAAACGATTGTTGGTTAATATCATGGGTAGATTGAAGTTAAACATGCAAAAGGTTAGATATCAGTTTAATGACCTAAATCTTAAGCACACAATGAAAGACATTAAAGTCGTGTATCCTACTACCAGTGAGGTTTTGAGTTTAGACTGAGGCGGAATTCCATATCAGGAAGTAAAATTCATCAACTACTTTCTGGTTTTCAATGGTTGTCTAATTAAGATCAGTCTGTGATAAATAAGTTCTTATTTGACTCAAATTATTATTGATGGTTTTAGTTAAATAGTCTTTTAACTTAAATGAAACAGTCAAAATCAAGGTGATTAAAAAAAATGCTCCGACTAAATCCACTATATTGGAGCGATCTAAGAACAGGTGCAAAAAACCAGCTTCTTTACGAAGGATTAAACAGTTTACTAGATAGCTCAAAATTCTTCATATTTTGACTATATCAAAAATAATACATGAGCTGAATATAGCGTTGAGATATACCATTTTTGATCAAATCAAGCAAGAATTGTTTGAGAGTTCATTTTGAATCAACTAAATACGATGCAATATCTGCTTTACAATTAACTTATTCTCATCATTTAAAAAGGATACACAGTTTTTATTATGGTACCTTCATTGAAAATTAGCGGTCAAAATGTTGATGGAAAAATTACTCATTTAAATTCCAGTAAAACACCTAAAAAACAATGTAAAGATATAATTCCCATTTAAACATTAAAAACACGAAGTTCAACGAAGGGACCTCGGTTCCTCAAATTTATTATATATATATGAAATTCTATGTTAAAGTACTAGTTCCGTGAGTACATAAGAATAAGCAATAACCATGATGATGCAATCGAAAGATTATAATAATAGATTATGTTATATGAATGACAATAGACTTAATACGTTAGTAACGAATTATAATGTAGACAAAGTAAGATTAATAAAATGTTTTTATTACAACAATTGAAAGTAATTAAAAATAATAGAGGTGCACAATTAAATGAAGTGATATCAGAAACAATTATGAATAAAATCTTGAGGATATGGAACATATATAGAGAGGGAAATTACGAAAAGCAATAGTAATACAATAATGATAACAACAGAATATTATAGATCAAGGCCAAGGCAACGGTAACGATAAAATAAACTTCCTTTGTACACACAATTCTGGCTTCATCTCATGGATGGAAAGAGCTTCTGATATTTTAAGGAGCTGTATACGACGAAATCTGGGGAGATTTGGACTATATGTATACATAACCTTAAAATCAACTTGTGAATCAGTTGAATGATTAGGGTCGACTAGATGTTAAAGAATGAAACTACTAAATCCTTTCCTGTCAGCCTTGTAGAATCATAGTGGGACATATTCCCTTATCCTGGTTGAAAGTGAGCTTTGGCTACGATCAACATACCTTGCTCCACAAGAGCGAGTGAACTGGTAGATACACATGAAGGCGATCAGATGAAGGAGCTTGTCCTTCATGAATACAAAAAACAAGATCCTACTAGTGAACGTTATTCGCCACGTAGAACGTTCTTTTTATCGCTACCGAGAACCAATTTTTAGTTAAATCACATGTTTGATCACCTTGGAATTCAGATTTATATAAATGTATTTCTTTGGAACGAAAAAACCGGATTCCTTGCCACGAAACCTTCTATTCGTATTCTTCTATATGAAGCTACTTGGATAGCCGTTTTCATCCAGAGTTTTCCCGAGGAATGAGAGTTCTTCGTCATTGCATTCCGTACTCCATATCCGATGTATTCGGTAACATAAATAGTGAATAAGATTCCTCTTTCTGCTTAAAGGAACCGAGCTATAAATGTTGGTCATCTAGCCTTTCCACGTTTGTTTTCTAAAATTGAATCTTTTTAATGAACCATTACTCCTCCTCGTCAGACGCACATCGAGAAAAGAGACTGATTGACCTAGTTCATTTTCTAACATGAAGTTTATGGAAGGGTGGCATATATTAAAAGAGTGTAAAACATCTGCTAATTCAATATCAATATTATTATTATGGTAAACACGAAAACTGGGTTCTTTGTGTATTGATTTTCATCATATTTGTTGCTAATACCTATAAATAAATAAATTCAATAAAGATAAAAACTAAGTGACTAGAACTTTATGAATCTTATTTTGTCTGACGTAAATATATTTGATAATTTGCACAATCTTTCAGTTTAGATCCTAGATGAAATACTATGCTGTTCACAAAAAATAAAAAATGCAACATAGATCTCATTTAAAAAGTTTCATTTTCTTAACTAATATCGTTATGAGTAAACTTTCAGATTATTTTACACGATTCCTTAAGGCAATGACTTCGAGAAAAATTATTATATTGAATAATATAAGGTTGGAAAACAAATAAAACTTTAGTTTTCACATACATATATTGTCTATTAAAAGAATATACTTTTATAGGTTTAAGGGAACTAAAATCAAGGTCAATGTGAATAATTTTGTTTAAATAAATGAATAGTCAATGAAAAATTGTTATTAAAATTATAAATGATAAAAACCGAGTTCATTTGTATTAAATTTCATAAAGTTGACCAAACTGCAACTAAACATCATTTTCAATTAAATTCGAATAAATGATAGTGAGCCGTTTTCTAGTTTAGAGAGGAAAATTTCAGCCAATATGGGATCATCGTTAGATTCAAATTGACATTTAAGAGAAGAAGAAGAATCACCAAAAAAACATGATTATTTCATAGGTAAGTACAATAAATATTCACCCTTATTTAATTAGTAAGAATTCGCGATTGACAGACTAAATTAGACAAACAAGAAAAGTATTCAAACACAAATATATTTCGTCAAACAAATGAACAAAATGATAAATTTGTATATTGCAATCCATTCAACTGAACCTCTTGAGTTTTATTTCAACTATTTTCCAAATTAATAATCTTATTTTATCAATTGAGCTCTACTCACTATATTCCTATCAATATTTATTCATTATGTAATCACTTGTTTCTAGCCGTTTGAACTGTTGTCGCAATCAATGTTGTAAAATATTCTTTCATATAAGGTATACATTTACAATATTCAGTCGATTAATTTTATTTACACCTTTGCTATACTAGACGAATATGTCTTTAATATAATTTCCATACAAACACTTTCATGTAAATAATTTAAACCCATTATGTAATTATAATTTTAAATATCACCGGTTGTAAGCAGCTAACGAGAACCTACGAAATAAAAATGAATTCATGCTATTCTGCTAAAATCTTTGTTCTTGTTTTTTTCAAAATGATAAAGGGAACTATGTGTATGGAATCGCTTGTCATTGAATCCCGTCATAGTAATCTATCAAAAATCTACATAGATAAAAATGATGTTCTCGAATCAAGTGAGATTCATCTCAGATACAATTCAGTGCTTAATGGGTTGTAGATATTCTACATTACCAATCAATGTGATACTTCCAGTTCATTCTCAACGTGAATGTTATTTGCAAAGTCAACTTGAAAACAGATAGAACAGATTATTTGAATATGGGAAGATGAGATGGTGTTTGAGCAGTCATGAGTCACTCCCAGTGATAATTAAACACATAGAGCTAAATGGGATTTCTTTACTTTGTAAATTGCACTGCAAGAGTGATTTACACAAGAGTGAAATAAACAAGTCAAGTAAATATTGCAATGAAATATGTATTTGTTCATTATATTTTGAATTCAGTGATAGAAACCCCATTTTCATAAATGTGAGTTATTCATTTGATTTCAGGGAATTTCTTCAGCTCCAAATAATCAGTATAAACATTGAATTTTCCTATATCTTAATTTGTTACGATATGTAAAACTAATTCTACATCTACAGAACTCAAGATAGATCATTACCTGTCAACAGTAATTATCAGTCACCTTTTAGTAATTAACATATACTTATAGACGTTGTATACAAAATATAAGGTAAATATTTTCCAAAATTTATAAACAAACGATAAACATGATATAATCTAAATAAAAAAATTGAAAAATATTTTTCATTCATCTCGCATCATATCCTTCATATAAATAATTGTGTAATTTAACATAATGTGAAATGATTATTTAATACTCTTTTATTTTTACACTTTACTTGTAATATATTGCCAATTAATAATCTTAAGGGATGAAAACTACCCTCGATTCATGATAAAAACTATAATAATAATAATAATAGTAATAATAATAATATAGAATGCTGATTTAAAATGTATAATTACTAAACTCAAAAGTCAATGTAGTTAAAAATTCTTCCAATTTTACACGACCCTTAATTTTAGTCAATAGATGAATAAATTTTTTGAGAACATATGAGATCCTCAGAATATTTTATTATTTGAATGAGAGAATATAAAATGAATTAGATCATAGGAACAAAATTACTGACCGTTTCATAATAATAATATGAATCATAATAATGATTATTATTATTATCGTAAACACGAAAACTGAGTTTACTGTGTGTTGATTTTCATTGAGTTGACCTAATTTTATCGCCAGCAAACACTAGTTTCTTACTTAATTACTCACCTACTCACTAATACGTATACACATAGGCGTGCATACATAATCACTCTAATAGACACAGTAATGAGGATGAATATTTTTTACGAGAATTCAATTGACTTCATAGAAAAACGACCATCATTGATATTGATGTAGTAAATAATATTAACACGAATTTCAGTGAAAGGATACATCAACCTCTACAGTCGTATATATGTATGAGGATATGAGACATAAGTAAAGGGATGGAAGGATTACTAAATGCAATAATAATAATAGATTAAAATCAAGGTAAAGATAAGGATAAGTTGTACTCCTTTTATGCACACAGTTCTGGCTTCATCTCATGGATGGGAAGAGCTTATGCTGTTTTTTGGAGTTGTATACGAAAAAGTCTTGATAGATTTGAAGAAATTGTACAAAGTACTTTGAAATCGACTTAAGGATTAGTGAAGTGGTCGGAATCAATGAAATGAAACTTCTTGTAAAAAAAAACACTGGGACTCTTCGTATTCTAGCTGAAACCACTGTCTGTCTACGGTCTATCTATCTCGGTCTTCAATGGAAGGTGAACTGGTTTATGTAATAAAAATAACATTCTATCAAGAGAAGCTGCGGCTAAAGTTTACTAGAGCACTTACTAGTTACTTCAAACAACATTTTTTATGTATTTATTGTGTCTTACATTTCGTTTATTTTCATCCAGTTTATGGCATAGGTGTATACACTCTCTGTCGTCCCTTAAACTAAAATTTCTTTATATCTTTCTTTCTACGAATTAATTCTTTCTACCTGTACCAGGTCCTAATATGCAATCTTTCTTTTATATATTACCACCACTGAATTAACTACTTCTATGAATCCGGTGTTTATCTTGTTGTGCTAATGAGGTATAGCATCTTGGACCGATGCATATAAGTGTCTGGTCCTACGTTGCAGCTGACTGACTGTACAATTAGTTACCTTATAAAACATTGACACAGTGTTCTTTAGTCAATTCAATTAAGCTACATATTTCCCAACACCATGAAATTTACATTCGATGCTTTATATATTCCTCATTTCCGTTGCTATATGACTGGTCTTCCCGGTGTGTCACATTAACCGGATGTTCCATGTACCTATAAAAATTATTTCCCTGGTTGTTAGAACGAGAATCGGCCTGGTATCCAGTATGCAATCAAATTTTGATTACGTTTCGCCCATAGGTTCTTGAAACAGCCTGTGTGTTGATTGGGTAGTAAAACTTAAGGTCACTTTTAGAGTTACTCGAGTTTAGTGGCACATATGTACATAAATAAAGCGATTTGAATCAATAATTCCACGGAAATGTCGTATTCAAATAACAAGAATTCTAAAACCAGACAGAAATTTATTATGCCTATAATCGTTATTACTTGAACTAATATCTATATAGTGAATATAATAATGACAAGAATTCTCTTTTTATGTTATAATTTCTCTCCAAAAATTAATCAAATCAACTAAATCCATATTAATTGACATATTTTGCCGAGACCAACAATTTAATCTTCAATGAATTTTTTCTTTCTATCTTGAGTTGTTTAACTGACATTTTTGTTTGAAAAAATAAACTTGTAGTAAATAAATAAATAACTATAAGTTTTTGACATTTGATGCTGACCACATTAGTTTCAATAGACTAACCTAGCTGAAGGCGCTCGGTCACACATACCCACCAGATCACGAGTGGGAACGGCTTGTCTAACTTTTCCTACAACCATCAGCTAGTTTAAATCAGTTACTTCTCCATATATTGATAAACTATCAAATATGTCTTCGAACCTCTGAGCTTCCGACTTATGGTTTCACTGTGTTGGCACGTTACCATTATGGAAGGTGTTACTGGTTAAAGTGTTGTCAGACTCTAAATACTTCTGGCATTTTCAAACTTAACAAATAAGCAAATAAATGGCGAGGTATAATAAAAAACAGTTCTTTTAGAAAAACAATAGACGAAAAGTAATATGTTGTTGAAAATAAGAAAATGATTTCTTAGATTTACCAATGGAAAAGCGTATGTTTATAATTTCTTGATCAGAAGGAATTTTTATTTTTTTACTGTAGAAGAAAACCGAATAAACAGCTTTTGGAAGAAAACAATAAGCTTATAGATCCACATAGTTTTAATTGTAATATGTACCATTAATTTGGGTTGTATGAAATGAAGTGCAGTTCCTTTCTAACGAAATAATATGGAAAATTAGCTGATATTCTGTTTCATTTACTTGAAAAAATTTAGAGACAAAACATTTCCAACACAAGACTTATCTAGTTTTGTTTCGAGTTTTGCAGAGAGTAATTTAAAATGTAGTTGATCTAAAACCATAGGGTATCCGACCTATATACTGCTTCATTTATTCACTGCTCAAAATCCAGTAGTCACCAAACAGTAAGGGATCAAACCCATGTTTGTAATGATTTTATCACTCTTGCCATTGATCTGGGCAAAAGCCATATACAAATAAATCTCCAGAAAAGCTTTGAACCACAGCAAAATCTTATTCTCACCAGCCACTACCTTTAGGATGCATTTTTGAATTTTTTCTATGTGAAGTAATGGTTAGTAGAGTTCAACCATGTTGAGGGGAGACAATAATCATCGATGCCACTAATTGGTTGTCGCGTTATACAGTGACTGAAATTATAGCTTTGCACCAGTGGATTCCAACTCAGTGGTCCTAGGATCACCGTTTCAACATGAGTTCAGTAAGCTCTTGATTTGACTCTGGAATACGTTTTGAGTGCTAACTACTGAGCAGCCTCACAGTTAGGTCTTTGAATTTTAGGGATCCTTATGTGATAACGTCGCATGGTAGACATAATTTACTTGTTCACTTACGCTTATTACCCTCCATGGGACATAGGCCACACATCAGCATCCTCCAACCCATTCTGTCCTGCGCCTTCCTTTCTAGTTCTATCGAATTATTGTTTATTCTTCTCATGTCTGTCTCCATTTCTCGGCGTAATGTGTTCTTTGGCCTTCCTCGTTTCCACTTCCCTTCAGGATTGCAAGTTAGGGCTTGTCTCGTGATGCATTTTCATGATTTGTGTAATGTATGTTCTATCCACCTCCAATGTCTTTATCTAACTTCCTCTTCAGTTGGAAACTGGTTTGTTCTCTCCCACAGTAGGCTGTTGTTGATGGTATACGATCAACGGTCATTGAATATCTTAAGTAGACAATTACTTATAGATACATGTACTTTTTGACGATGCTTGTGGTAGTTCTCCAAGTTTCAGCTCTATACAGCTGAACTGTCTTGACGTTCGTGTTGAAGATTGTGACTTTGATATTGGTTTTCAGTTGGTTTGACTTAAATATTTTGTTCAACTGTAGAGATGCTGTCCTTGCTTTGACAATCTTCGCCTTTACGTCTGCACCGGATCCTCCTTGTTCATCGATCAAGGTGTCCAGGCATACACATGAAAATGTCCACATCTCCCAGTGTTTCTCCATCAAGTGTGATTGGGTTGGTGTTATCAGTGTTGTATTTGAGGATCTTGCTTTTGCCTTGTGTATCTTGACGCCCATTGATTTAGTGACTGTTGCTACACTAGTTATCTTCATCTGAATTTATTGTTGTGTATTGGATAGAAGAGTTAAATCATCTGCGAATTCCAAATCGCCTAGTTGATTCCAAGCCGTTCTTTTTTTCGTGCTTCCCCTCAGATGTCGAGGTTTACACAATCCAGTCAACCACCAGAAGAAAGAGGAAGGATGAGAGTAAGCAGCGTTGTCTGACTCCGGTCTTCACTCGGAATGCGTCTGTCAACTGTCCTCTATTCACCACTTTGCACTGTTGTTCGTCGTATGAATTTCTAGTGATGTTGACGATATTCCAATGTACAGTATATTGTTGAACAAAGTTCGATAGGGATGGCCTATTTACACTGTCAAACGCCTTCTCATATTCAAGGAAGTTGATGAATAGTGACGAATTCCACTCAATTGATTGTTCAACGATTATCCGTAGTGTCGTGTTTCGGGCTGTGCTAGACCGGTCCTTTTGGAATCCGGTCTGTTGATCTCGAAGTTGGACGTCCACTGAATTTTTCATCCGCTTCAGCAACACTCTATTGAAAACGTTTCCTGATACTGGAAATAGTGTTATGGCTGTGTAGTTCTCACATTTGCTCAGATCTTCTTTCTCTGGTATCTTGATGAGCTACCCGTCTTTCCAGTTCGTCTGTCGGCACTTGTTCTTCCTCTCAAATCTTCGTGAATATAACGTGGAATATGTTTGCAGTTACTTCTATGTATGACTTCAGTGTTCCATCTGGTATGTTGGCAGGTCCTGCTGCTTATCCACTGTTGATTTGTCTGATAGCCATCTAGATTTCTTCCATTGTTGGTGAAGTGATATCAATAGGAAGGTCTATGTGTGCTGCTTCGATATCCAATTGATTCAATGGAGCTGGTTTTTTTCAATAGTTCCTCGATGTATTCTACCCATCTGTTCCTCTGTTCTTCAATCTCGGTGATTGTCTTGTCTTGTTTGTCTTTGACCGGTCTCTCAGGTTCATTATATTTCCGTACTAGAATCTTGATTATACCATAGTTGTTTCATATTTCCTTCTCTTGCAGCTTTTACCACTGTTGTTGATAGGTCTTGCACGTATTTCTGCTTGTTGGCTTTAATGCTGTTCTTCACTTGCTTGTTTGCTTCTGTGTACTCACCTGTGCCTTGACGTTCTCTGTTTGTGTTCGGCCGTTATTAATTGGTGTCTTCTTGTTCTTCCTTTCTTGAATCTTGTGTACGGTTTCCATAGAGATCCTTTCTTTATGGTGATGTTTCTTGCGACCCAGAACCTCCTGACACTTTGAAGTTAATGCTCCCTTGATACCTTTCCAATTATCCTCTATCATAATTTGTTTTTCTTTCAGCGAATCTGGTAAGTCTTGGAACCTGTTGTCGAGATTTGTGGTCTACCATCAGGAAGGTCAGGTCGGTTCCTAGTCACGTAATTATGATTGATTGCAGTCTCTCGTAAAACTGATCATTTTGTCGTCGTCGCTATCATATTGATTTTGATCCATACCTTCTTTGTTTTGAAGGATGCTTCAATGATCCTGGATCCGTGAGATTCCTATCCTACAAATGTTTAACGTGTTTCTTTGGAGAGCATGAGAGCAACTCCTCGAGTGTGTGAAGCATGTCCCTCTTCGTGAACGGCGTACAGCAGCATCTCTCCTTCACCTGTTCTTTTCTGTCCAGTTTGGGTCCGATGGGTTTCATTGATTCCGAGTACTGCCAAGTTGTATCTCGTCATTTCCATAGCTATTTGATTTGTCCTTCCGGTCTTCCACATTGACCGGGCATTCCATGTACCCATAAAAATTGTTGCTCTGGTTGTCAAACAGGGCATCGGCCTCATAACATCCGAATAATCTCGGCTTTCAACATGAGGCTTGATAATTCTTCTGAACGAATATCCTTCAACTCGAGGACAGAGTTTACATGATGTGATTTGTTTAATATTGCTAGTTTTTTTCAGTAATGTTGTTTTCTACGGGATTGGGATCCCAACTCCATGTCCGAATCTCCTTCTTTTTGTGGGCTTAGTATTGGTAGTAACTCGAGCAGAGCAACAGGCAGAATTCATATACAGTTTGTTCACACAAAAATTTTGATTACATGCACTAGAAGATTAGATATCAGTCTTTTTAAATTCCTCGCTTATTAATGAATTAAAATCTTAAATCTTACCAATCATATCAAGATTTGATATTGGTTGTGATATTAGAAAATGATATTTCATTAAATCTATCAAAATAGTAACCGCATTTGAAGTTTATTCAAAAATATTTATGTAGAATAACAATGAAATCATAATAGGAAACCTAGTAAACCATCAGTCTTTATTATAAATTATTACTTAATGTTGAAATATTTACCCATTCCTTTCAACAAGAGAAGAAAGACATTTTGATGTTGTAAACAATAATAGATTTAAGGTATTGACATCATTCATTACAATTAATTGAAGTATATGAGAAAGAATAACAATATATTCTCAATTAAATACTTGGTTAAAATATGATCAGACATTATTAACAATGTCTTTTTATACTTAAATAGTAAACTGATTAGATAGCCTATGATAGAAAATAAATAACCAAGTCCATCTACTTATGCTAACTGTACCCTAGTTGAAAATATAATCATTTAAGAGACTGACAACCAAAACAACAATAACATACTAGAAGGAAACATATTTTTCATAGGGTTAGTTAAGAAGCAATAAACGAAAAATATTATTTACGTCAATTGTTGTCATATGATCCCATTATCCCATTTATTGTAATTTATTTAAACTTTAGAAAGTATTTAACTTCCTTTTGTTTTCTTCATTTTCTTCATATAAAAAAAAGTGACAAATGAAACAAACTAGCATTATACGAAAGATGGATAGTGGCTAGTAGTGGAATCCAGGATACGAGTTTCATCTGAATTTGGGACTCATCAGCTGGATGTACCTGTATCCAAGAGTTCATGTTCACTCTAGGACTCGAATCTAGTACATTTCACTTCAAATACCACCGCGTTAACCACTAAGCTACTGATTCCTGATAGCCACTTGCTTGTGCAGTGGGATGAAGTTTAAATTCACTTGGTATTATTTACTTGAATCTTTCCATTGTTGTTGAGGACTGCAATCGATCAGCCTCTTATTGGCATATGTGCACACTGTGAGTATTGCCTCGACATCCATCTTTGCTTATAATGCTTGTGACTTAAAGCAATATCTAGGCAATTTGCATAGGATGCACATATGCTAACAAGAGATTGATCAATTACAGCCCTAAACAACAATGGGAAGATAAAGCAAACAGCACCAAGTGAATTTAAAAACAAGATTTCCGAATATTTGAAATGATTATGCTGTTATGATTACTTCGTATTCGTAATTAAAATCAGTCATTCGATAGTGAAAACATGTTAATAGATTAGAATGTTTCATTGTTTAGATGAACTGGGAAATGTTATATGTGTCCTTTGAATTGGGAAGTTTAATACAATAAACGATTAACGTATTATACCAAATCTTTCTTTACCACCTCGGAATTCGAATGTGTTATTTTTGAACAAACTCTTCTGAATTAATATGAAGAATAACTGATTGTTCAATGAATCATTTTGTCCTCATAGATTAATCAGTTTTCTTTGTTTGATAAGTAACCTAAAGTTATATTATTCATTGGCTGAATATTTTGTAGAAAAATAACTATAGTATATATATATATATATATATATATATATATATATATATATATATATATAATTTTGAGATGGAGAAGATTTGTAGCTCAGGTGGATGATTTTGATGGAGTTTTGTTCTCTGAGCTGGATGGTTTGGTCGTGGAGCTTTCATCGTTCTTCTGAACGACATCATCAGCACAAACTTCAGATAGAAGTGAAGTGTTCGAATTTCTCCATATGCGTTTCACAGCTTGTGAAACGCATATGGAGAAATCTGAAGTTTGTGCTGATGATGTCGTTCAGAAGAACGATGAAAGCTCCACGACCAAACCATCCAGCTCAGAGAACAAAACTCCATCAAAATATATAATTTTGTCTACTGCAGTGTACTGGGTTGATATTTTCGAATCGGCTCTGTTAGCAGAATGATAGTTCACTAAATCTATTTATCAAACCAATAGCGATAACATAACACGGTATTTATATAACTACCTAGGCTATTGTTTCTATTTGGCTTGACCTGTAACTGGTAAGATAACTGGTTCTGCGGAAAACCTTGCATATAGGTATAATGGTTAAGGAATATCATTAAACGCACTGCGAATTTTATATTTTTTTAAAATTAAATTTATAATCTTGTTCAGCTGCCAAGTAAAACTGCTGATAAAAGCGCTTGGATTGTTTGTCGCTGAAATGCATAATTTCATTCGCTTTGCGCCTGTGACCTGAAACCACAATTCGATTGTCCCATGGAATAATAGTTACGCCAATGTTCAGGACAATCTGAAATATTGAGAGACCGAGTGAAGGCCCTTTTTAGGGCCACGCACAAATCGATCTAAATTCTTTTATTTCAATTAGTTAAAGTGGCATTAAACAAGTTTTGTTAATATCATTCTCAGAGACGTAGTCTGACTGTTTCATCTGAAAACTCTTGTCCTGCGTTAAACAGTTCAGTCATTACTGATAAGTTTTTATTTGAAAATAATATAAGTTTAACTTATCATTAACGTTGATTTACTGTGCTATAAGTTGGAAATTAGGTGTTAAGATCAGTTCGCTGGTACGACATTATTTCTATGGGAATGGTCAACTGAAATAACATTTAAGAATTATAATCAAGCCATAGTGATTAAGCTATATAATCATTTGAAATTAATGATGATGTGATTATCGCTCACGTATTAGTAATACTATTTTACAGATTATCAAATGTCTATATCATCTAATGAACACTAATCTGTCTAATAATAGTACATGCCAAATTGATTATGAATGTGTGTGTGCAAAAGAGATTATGAATGTCCCAATGTTTTCTACATTGTTCACCTGGACAAATGTAGGCTTTCATGTATTATATTAGAATTAAATGTCAATTGATACAGTTGACCTTATAATCGACATAAAAATTTATGTCAGATGTAGGCTTGGTAATTTGCACTTAATACGGCCAATATTTCAATTGCTTGTCAAAAGTGGTTATTTTTGTAACGTTTAACTGTTTCGAGTTTAATATGAAAAACAAATATTTACATAATATAGATATGTACATAGAACTTGATAGTGTCCGTCTAATAAGCTTAACAAATAAAACCGATGATTTGAAAAATGATTCCATACTTTTTAAATAAGTAACGTATGCGGTTTCATTTACAAATGATATCAAAACATTAAGATAATGATTTGGTCAGACTGCATACTTACAAAACATTTGCTATTGACATTACGTGAAAAGAACCCAAAGCAATAATTGATTTACTTTACTGCATACATAGATAAGTTTTTCTTATCTTAATTATATACTGCTCAACTTCATAGAATGGACAATGTATAGTTCGAAATTATAATCTTGCATTTATTAACAAAACCGTTTTCAAAGCAAAATTAAAAAAAAACTTTTCTATTATGAATTACTGTTGGCAAAATCACCCGATCATAAATATGATTTGATTCTTTATCAGAAATTATTATTAACTCAAGAAAGCGTAATAGTTTATTTATTCACCGATCCTTGACGTTTAGCTTGATTATTACATACCCTATTCATTATTTTATTACGATCATTTATTCATATGTTTGCACGCATATAACAATTATTACAAGATCAAACTGTGTTTAAAAAAATTACGGAGATAATAAAACAACATTCAGTTTACTACTTGTTCATTAAACATTTGATTACCTTTCAAGTTCAGTAATAATTATTATCAACTAGTAAAAACGGTTATCAGTTTTTCCTAAATTATCTTTTAATGATATACATATACATAAGCGTTCGCGTGGGAGACTTATAGGTCCTGGGTTCGAATCTCTCGAGGCGGGATCATGGATGCGCATTGTTGCGGAGTCCAAGACTAGGACGAAACGGCCGTCCAGTACTCCAGGTTTTCCATGGTGATCTAGCTTCAATTGATTCATGAATCCAACTATAAAATTACTAAAATCTCTACAAATCAACTGATAATATGCATATTATTTCTCTTGCCATGGTAACTAACGACTTCAGTTCCATTTCTATTTGATCGAAAAAAATTTAAATGGACGTTTTATTCCAATATACATTCACAGACAGGAGTATAAAAGGGTAGTCGAATAAAATTGATGTCTATTTTTTTCCAGAAGTTAAAATTTTTTATCAACAGGCGGATGGAACACACGGACAAAATTATTTATTCAAAATAAAAGTCAAATGTAAAAATGCAAGTTCTCATATCCAATCACAGCACCTTATGCTGTTTGAATTTCAACTAATCAGATTACTATGATGCACAGTTTACAGCCAATTAACAAATTTTTGCAGGCGACAAAAGGTTTGTTTATCACATGAGCACACACAAAAACAAGTTCACTAATCACCTATTTCAAATTTTTTTCATTACACCTTAAAATATCTCACCAACGGGTGGTATCATGGAATCAAATTTTCAACTATGGATAAGGAATATATGAGTTACATCCCCTGAACTGTATGGCAACCAAGCATGTAACTTATTTACTCCAAAAACATAAGAAATTTCATAGACTAGGCAACTCCAAATACGTTTTAGTGTAATGAATTAGAAATCCTAATGTTTACGCGACCTAAATGTTGCAATATTCTAAAATACAAGAAATATATTTAATGTATATTCATCAGAAGAACGCGTTTCACTCGTGTTTATTTACCGATATAGTGATATTTGAGTCCTGTCTTGTAACTCAAAGTGTAACAAAGAGAAAAATTGAAGCTGCACTACTCAAATGTACTCTAACCAACAGGTATCTGAGTCATTAGATTGGAAGTAATGTTTTCGTCATGAATTGGTGTTAGATAAATTCTTTGGTTGTTTCGTAAAACATTTTCAACATGTCACCGTCAAAATTCAAGAAAAACGGTCTCTTCAACTGAGTGACTTATTTCACTAAGAATGACGTTAAAGATATTAAATTTCCAAATCGAAAACATCTTGGTTATTGTAAATACAATAGTGTGCATAACTTCTTTAAACAAAGCCTATATGACCGTCATGAAAACTGGTGGCTAGAAAGGACTGCACAGATGTAACCGGCATATATATCCCAACTGGTGCAAGGTGTTGTAAACAGTAGCACCATAGTAATTATATATTGATGAGTGAAATATTTGATAAGGCAGTCCATCGGCACATGGCACTAACAAATTTCATCACATTGTCTTATGTTCCATTCCTGTTGATACTATACCCACTTAAGGCAATAGAAATTTAGGAAAAAAAGTAACTGCCTAGAAATCTAAATTCTGTTCGTGTTAAAAATTTAGATATCGTTTAAAACAGAAATCGAATAGGTTGTTCAAAAATATGTAGCAGATCGTGCATTATATCACCGAAATGAAATGACTTTAAAATACCGCAGCCTCATTAGTGGTGTGCCCAGTCTAACTATGAAGAGTCACGTGGACGAGGGTATTGACCGAAAAAATCCCAGGTGTCCTTTTGGCTTTTACCGACTTGTTTCGTCTGTTGTGCACGCGATATACGTGTATGAATATGAGCAAGGATACAGTTACTACAATTAGCTTTACATTGCTTCATGACTGTGAGGGATGTTAGGTTCGCTACTAGTATTTGATGACAGATTTCTTCAAAGCTCTTTTCAAATAAGCTGGAACCACTAAGTGAATAATGCTAAAATTAAGCATGTACACATTAAGCAAAAATGGTAAATTAATTGATGAGATTGGGAAATATCTTACTCATATCAGATCACTTCCTTTATAGCAGCAAAAATGTAAATGTAATAAAATTAACATCAAATAAAAATATAAGTCGATGACTTCTAAAGTGGGCTGTGCCAAGTGGTGTAAACCTACTCACTGAGGTGAGTTTTAGTCATGATCTACGATTAAGATAAAAACATGTTTCTATAAAAGCATTGCAGATTTATTGATTCCTTAACTTCTAAATATTAAGCTTTATATCATCCTAAACCTTTTGATTTTGTCTGATTTGTAATGGATAATACTATTTTTACTACATTTAGTTGTCCGTATAAGGGTTTTGTGAAAATTGTTGAGATCGTGAACTAGCCTATGTTTGACAACCAGCTCGTGATCTTGACAACTTCCAGCTTTATCAATTTCGTCTTTTACTATGCTAATATAAGATGTAAGGACTTGGAATGATGCAGATTTATGCTAAGTTTACTAATATTCCGTATACTTTTTAGCATGATTTACAATTGTATGTTAAAGGATGAATATATTTTATTAAATTAGTTAATAGTTCTATTACAATATATATAAGCATGTTGAATACAAACTAGACGAAAAAACAAAGTAGAGTAAGTCTAGCAACCTCTATAGGAAAACTCCAATTTGCAATGTCTCTGCACATTTAAAAAAGGATATTTTGTTGTGAAAACTAATGATAAACAAAATATGCAAAAATGACAGTCAAATGAAATAATAAAGATGTTAGCAAAGTGAACAAATAGACTTCCAACTGGTTTTTTTAATGGAAAAGGTAAGAAAAGACAGAAATAATAGTAACACTTAAATAGATAAATCTACACATTAGGGAATATAACTATAGACACTCAGTAAATCGAAGGTTTACAAAAACACACCAATCAGTAAAACTATTATACAATTTTCATTATATTTAAATATAATAACAATACGAATTAAATTACGAGAGAGAAAAATATACAAATTAAGGTGAACTATATTAGAAAAAGATCAAATAAGATACCGCTAATTCAACAAAGAAAAAGACATGGTTGTAAGGTAGGTACAACAACAACAACAACAACAACAACAACAACTCGTACTACTACTATTAGTAGTAGTAGTAATAGTAGTGTGAGCTGATTATGCGTATCTTTCAGAAGGCTTTTATACATATTCTGCATTTACATAATAATAATAATAGTAATAATAATAATAATAATAATAATAATAAATAATTGTAATATTGCACTTATTAGAAACAAAATGAAAACTCATAAAGTAATAATTGGGGCGGACAGGATAGTATTAGAAAATGTATTACAGGCATTTGTGTACTATTATACAGAGAAAATAATTTCAGATTACTTTCATGTTTAAAATAGAGAGTTAAAAAAAGAAATTTAGACGTCGGCCCAAACTATACACAATTACAAAAATTGATAATGTTAATTTAAGTCGCAAAAGGTCAGCAGAAAAAACACCCCCCTTCACCCTCAAACGTAACAAAAGTAAATGCATTTGCTCATAGATAATATAAAACATTAGCTTACATTGAATGATCAGATACCTAATTGGTAAAATCAATGTTATATATATTTAGATGATAAACGGAAGGAAGAGTAGTATTACAACTTCATGTTTAATTTATGCATGGATGTGTAAGGCTGGAAAATAAATATACAATTGTTGAAACACTTTTTCAAGTTATAGTTTTTTAAGCATAAAATTCTCTTGTTGGTGCTCTTGTATAAGTGTCAACTGTGGGTAACTTTTTCGGTTCATCCAAAGCATAAGATCCTTCATCTTTTTTACGTAAACGATAAATACAGAATAGAATAAGCAAAATTAACAATAGTAAGACAAGTACTACACTTCCAACGATACCTAAAATAGTAGGAAAAGAAATTGGAAGTAATAGAAGCAGAGAAAAATTGCGTCACAATACAATCCCATTAAGTATGAAAAATCAGACAGATAAAAAAAGACGTGTCAGACAATTGATTCTTACTTGAAAATTATTTTATATTGTTTCATGTCAAAATTTCATCCACGAATTTGTAAATCATCTTATGTCAGCTAGAGTAGAACCAGTAACATACATGCATCGGATCAAGTTGCCATACCTCAGTAGCACAACAAGATGAACACCGAATTCATAAAAGCAGTTACTTCAATGGTAGTAAAAAAACGTTTCATGTAAGGACACGATAAAGGGAGAAGAATTAGTTTAAAGAATGAAAGGTATAAAGTAATCCTAATTTCACGGTTTAAGGGAAGACAAAGAGTGATACACCGACGCCATTGTGATAAGTTCTGAGTCATGTTACTCAGAGTCTCCAACCATTGATTACGATAGTCGCGTGAACCCCGACCAAGTATTCTGCATCTACCGACATAGCTCAGAACAGCAGTTAGTGACTTCAATAAATAATGCCACATTTTGGTTTGGCCACCCCTAACTCTCTTCCAACCATCCCCAACACTAGTCAGCATCGCGCATCGTAGTAATCGGTGTTCACCATTCCCTAATACCCTGCGTCTAACCACACTATTACTTACCCGGTGATCCCAGCAGATGCGAGCAATATTTCTGAGACATCTGTGGTCAAATACTAGTAGTTTACAGGTATCTTCAACTCTTAATGGCCATGTTTCGCAGCCGTAAAGTAAAACAGCGAACTGCTGAGCAGTATACTTGTCCTTTTATTGATAGACGGACATCTCGCCTTCGCCATTGGTGACGTAAGTTGGCAAAAGCCAAACGAGCTTTTCGAATCCATGCTGAGATTTTGCAAGACACCAACCCATCAGGACTGATCAGACTTCCAAGATAAGTGAAGTTGTCAACGCGTTCGACTACTTCACTCCCTAACCTTAGTTCAGGTGTTGACGCAGACCAGTCCTGAAGCAACAACTTGCATTTAGAGGGAGAGAAGCGCATTCCAAACATTCTGGCATTGTTGCTTAGTGCTACCAAAAGACTCTGAATTTCATCAGCGTCTTCACCAAACAGGACTATGTCATCTGCGTATTCCAAGTCGATAAGTGGACCTCCTAGAAAGAGATCAATACCCGAGAATCTGCAACGAATTTCGAATGTATACTGAATAACTCACGATATTTTATTTGTATCCTATTTTATGTCATATCCTATTTATGTCATATACATACGATAATATTTAATTAACTTCACTAGGTTTCCAAGCTAAAAACACAGGAATAGCGCTCAATTACGACTAAAGTACTCATAATTTAACTGCCTTACTCAAACATATAAGTACAACACGTAATAGTAAATAACTTAAAGAATATGTAGGACGTTTTAATCGAACTATCCCAAAGATTTGTACTTTATAATATAGTATTCTGATCCATAGTTAAAGTATTTGGCTTTTAGCTACTAATCTACAAGTTTGAACCCTTCTGTATTCACATGCTTCGGTTTAAACAACCAATTAGACAGCATGAATCTTTCTACATATACTAATGGATAGATTAGAACATATGAAAATTTACCATATAATTTTCTTATAACATCGAACTAGAACAGTAAACTAACATTATTACTAGTACTATTGTTACTACTATGGATATTTCAGCTTAGACAACGAATAAAACTTCAAAAATTTGTAATTCCACTACGAGATACAATGGAATTAAGCATACATAGTTTTAATATTGCTAGTAGGTTATGACTAAATCAAAAATAAATAAATTAATATGACGGAAAATGATCAGCGATAGTAAAAGTTTTTATTGCATAGACCATGGAATCATGCTTTAAGCAGTAGTATACTATCTAAGAGCAAAAACTAATTAGCTATGATATTAAATACTTACCAGCTATTACACCAGGTTGACTTAAAATCTTTGATGTTGATGTCCCAGAATTCCACGACTGATGAAGTGATCTACTATGTATTGATGTTTGACGTACAGCTGATACACCGCCGCTTAATGTATTCGGTTCAAAAGGTCCAAGTTTATGTGCTACATTTTCGGATGATGATTGTGATGATTTAGGACCTAAAGATTTTAAACTTGATGCTTCATGTGAAACAAGATAGGAATTTTCGCCCATTTCTATGAACAAAAATGTCATAAAATGTAAAAAGGATAAAAATGAAAGATGTCTGAATGCTTCGTGAAATAATACAAGTAACGAAAAGTCGTTTGAATAAAATTGTGAATGAATAAAACTACTGAGCTATGATGATACAATCAATACTTGAAACAAGGCAGCAAATCATACAGAAAAAAAATTTAATGACTTATGGTTTTGGATTTTACTTTCCTTAGGCTCTATACACTCGTCTGCTTGTTGTATCTAACTGCTTTGTCTTCAGTTCCAATAATTAGAAAGAATGAGTGCATATTAAAATTTTGAAGACCACTGATGGTTTTTTTAAGAACAAAAACATTCTTTACACAAAAACAATGACTTGGAGTGCGCATATGCAGAGGTCAGAAATTAATGTCAATTTTCAGTGGATTGGACTGGTAACAAACGACTGTATTTAAGTCCAGTGGCATGACTTTTATATGAATTCTATACCTCATATGGAATGTAGAACCTAACACATTTGCGTCGGTTCACGTTGTCACACCATATTAGCACAGTGAGATAAAATTACCAAAAAAAGTCGAAGTGGTAACAGTACAAGCAGTACAAATAGTGATAGAAAACATTAAGTGTGAATAGAAGGATAATATTTTAGAGCTCAGAATCTAAATGAAAACAAAGAGTGAATGGACCTCCATTGCTCACGACCATGTTGAGCTATATCATCCAGTCTTTAATCACTGGTTACAATAACCGTGCAAACCCCAAACAGGTAATTTTCACCTACCTACATTTCTGTAAAATTCTTATAGACTTTTTCCCCAAAATACATGTTCAGTGATAAGGATAGAAGACATAAAGAATGTTACAATAATGATGATTTTGAAGAGTGAAATATAACTAAAAGTTAGCATATATATATATATATATATATATATATATATATATATTTACCTGAACTTCTCACTGCAACCATTTTATGCCCAACTGATGGTAATGAAGATTCAGACTGTTGGTGTTGTTGCTGAGACATATCACTTTCAGAAAAATGAACATGAATCTAAATAAAACATTAGAATTGAATTGTATTTATATTCACAAAAATCAAGATATTTAATTATTGCGTGAAAGAGAGTATATATATATATATATATATATATATATATATATATATATATATATATATATATATATATATATATATATATATATATATATATATATATATATAACAAACTAAATTTATTAGTTAATGTTTTAATTAAAATATTCATTGATAGTCGAAAATAGTAATAATTAGGAAGATATAACAATTTCGTTGAAATGTTAGCAATTATTTTAAACCTTAAAATGAATCAAGTTTATTGTAGTAATTATGATTTATTATTACTTATTGTCATTGTCAATAATATTGTTTTGATTTATGTAGTTCAATTACGTTTTAGGTAAACAACTAAAAACTAATTTGTGAAATAAGAATAGCTTGTAAATAAGTAGTTTCTTTAAAAAAAAGAAAAGAAAAAGTGATGAAAAAATGGATTACATTTTTAGTTGAATAGAGATATAATCTTAAGTCGTATTTAACAATACGTAAGAATACAAACAAAAAGGGTAAACGATTAATTTAGGTAATTTTAGTTTTATAAATAAATAATATCCAAATGAGTAAAAAAATTAGATTTTCTGACATTTCGTGACTTAGTGTAAGTCACTTCTTCAGAGAATAAATAACCAAATTAAAATTAATCCCAGTTTAAATAGTACGACGGAATAATGAGAATAATATGTGATCAATCAAAAAACAGGTCTGAATAAGTTAATGTCATGTCATTTCGGTCAAGGTGATTCATAAGTGATATGTATGCAAATTTGTGTGTGTATGTATGTGTGTACTGTATAAGGATGAAAAATTGTGTGACTTTTATAGTGAGAAAGGATAGAGTTAGAATTGATTGATCACTGGGTGGTGATTAATGTCATATGTGTCAAGTCCTTATTAGTGCAGATCGAATGCTATCGACCATGTTGCAATGTGGCCACTAGTCTAGGTGACTCGACACTGTGGTCACTATTGTGAGATTAGATGGTGGTTGGAGGTGGTCGACAGGAAACCCATGGACCCGGGTTTTGTGCAACTTGGCACTCATCAGCATGGTGTACCTGTAATCTTGAGGGAACTGGTGCTCCTTGACAGATTCGATTCCGTGTCACACAGCTTCACAATCAGAGACGTTATCACTGAGCTATCCGTGTCGCGACTTGGTCGATAGCATTCGATCTGCACTAATAAGGACTTGACACATATGACATTAATCACTACCCAGTGATCAATCAATTCTAACTCTATCCTTTCTCACCATAAAAGTCACACAATTTCTCATCCTTATACAGTACACACATACATACACACACAAATTTGCATACATATCACTTATGAATCACCTTGACCGAAATGACATGACATTAACTTATTCAGACCTGTTTTTTGATTGATCACATATTATTCTCATTATTCCGTCGTACTATTTAAACTGGGATTAATTTTAATTTGGTTATTTATTCTCTGAAGAAGTGACTTACACTAAGTCACGAAATGTCAGAAAATCTAATTCTTCTACTCCTTGGGATATTACAAATATATTATTTATTTATTTATAACAATCTACCTAATGCTCAATTTATTCGGAATTATCAAATCAAACCTTGATAATAATACTTATAAATTTTAGTTTTATTTCATTTACCTAACGCTTTTAGTAGACTGATGGATCAAAGATAATTTATGAAAAATTAGATGATATTTCCTTCCTAAGAAAGTTACATTCAAGATAATGACTAAAGTGGAAGAGCCGACTTGGTATTTCAAGGATTGTGGATTCTAGCCCTAGTTCATAGGCTTCTGTTTGAGTAAGCGAGTATTTTCATCGACTTGCGTATCAAAAGTGTGAGTCTGAAAGAACAACAAATGAATGTATATGAGAGTTAGTAGGTTTCTTTTTTCGCGCCTCCTAGGCTACTACTGAAAGGTTAACAACAATATTACAGCTAAACAATAAGTCGTTTCATTAAATGCAAATAAAAGCAAAATTCTAACTTACTTGTTTGTTTGACAATAAATCTTCAGATTGATGAGATGCTAAAGGTGCTGGGTCTGCGTTGATAAGACGTGAGAAGAGAAAAATAAATTCCAAAAATAATTATTGATATTGGTAACAATAATAATGTAACTGAATAAATAAATACAGGTTTGTCTGCTCCAGTTTCAGTGACACGTTTCATGTAAGAGTTAATGATACTACTCGGCTGATCAAGCCTGAACAAGTGAAACGCCGGCTTGAATCTACAACCTAATAAAAATGAAACTAGTAGTTTTCTATATATCGTGATAAGTTACGGTATTAAGGAAATTATTCACTATTCGACACAATGTAGATGTAAAGCTATGTAACATGAGTCTGAATGACTTGTGTGAAGAACGGAAGAGAAAATAAGACGAAAACGAACAATCAACGGATCGCGCTAACTAAGGTGTTTAATTAAACCTTCAGGACAGTCATTCAATTAATAGTAGTCAATATTCAAACTAGGACAAACGTGTGTTAGCTCAAGTCATTACACCACACTGACACGAGATAAAATTAACACAATAAGTCCTAAAAAAGCTAGAATAATGCAACAGCAACAATAATGAGAAAGACTAAGTACTATGAATATGGTTCAAAGAGAAGGGGTGAAGAAATTGTGGAACTCTGGATTTAAGGGAAGACAGTGAATGCAACTCCTTCATCATGACCGATTCTAAGCAACCACTCAACAATTACAACCGTTACTTAAGATAATCGTGATGACCTCAATCAGGTATTCTGCATCCAACGACATGGCTCGATACAGTTATCAGTGACTTCAAGAACTGATGTTATATTTTTGTTTGGAATCTTCTGGCTTTCCTCCAACTTATCACTACTCCGAGCAGTATTATGTATCGTGGTAAGTAGTGATTAAGAGTACGTAACACAAACCTTGGCTACCTCAGTCGATGAAGACCCACAAGCTCATCGAGATATTTACCATATTTTCTTATTACCTTATGCCTAACTTCAGCATTGGTCATTCGGTCGTGTGAAGTGTCGATAAAATCGAAAAATTCGATTGCACCTTATGACAAATATTTAGAAAAACCTTGAACAGTATAGTATCAAGTTGTATTTGTGGTCATTGTGTGTTAACAATCGAATATTATGAATTTCATGAAAAATCAATACTTATCATCAATCTGCTAAATAATTTTAAATGTCATGAAAAACAATTCTTACAGAAAGAACAAATTAACCACCACAGATTATTTTAAACATAATGGAGCAATTAAACCATTCACGACAGAGAGTAGAAAACAAAATCAAGATTTACCTTCTGAGTTGTAAACCTACACTTAACAAAAACTGAATGAGTATTAATTTTACATTTAGGAGCATGTGATTAGTATCAGATTCGTATAGTAACTTATTAGTTTACTTAATAAACGGTTTGGTATTATTAGATAACGAAAAACTAGTTACTTATGTCTGAGCATTCAGGAGATGGCGCTTATTATTAACCCATAGCTGTCCACAACTCATAGCTTAGCAGGAAAACATGTATACAGTTTGTGTGTAAGAATAAAAGTATTCTTTTAAAATGTTTCCTAGATCTGTAAGGTAAATACTTTATCCCCATGTCTAAAATTGGTTCTTACACATGTTAATATAAAAGAACCTAAAATAAAATGAAAGTTGAGAAGTCATATCGTACGTACGTGATTTCTTTAAAAAGTCTGATAGACATTCTAGTTCGCAGTCTCTGAAACCGAAATATGCTGTTTTCGTCTGTTTTACTCACAACTCTTAAACATTGAATCAGTAATATCAGAGTATAATTTAGAAAGCATGTATACATTCATGGTAGCCCAAATCGAAATTTTTTTAAAGAGGAGCTAACTTACCTTTGTCAAACTATTAACCAAAAACTTGCGCTTTTATTTGTGCTCATCACTTTTCTTATGCTCATTATGGGTTTATAAAATAATGGCTAAGGAACAGAGTGAGGACATTAGAACGCATACACATATATAAGTTGAACGTAATAAAAACTATCCGCTGGCATATGCTACTTATATTGACAGACATAAGTAGTATGTAACACCAATCGGAAGTGGACACCCTGGCAGCAGAGCGCTAAGAAGATCGAGTAGAAGAGAACGGAAGGGAAAACAGAAAGGAATTTTGAACTAGAAGAATCATACGGAATGTGAAGAACAAACGATGGAAATGAGTAAATGAAATATTCAATGCATGGTTCTTATATTTTACCAAAGCGTTCTGTAATTTTACATTAAAATACATGGGTTTTCTCTACCTCTATCTTCATATATTGCAGTATCACCTGGTTAATTATTTTTTCGAAGTGGAATATTACTAAACACTTTCTATGTAGCTAACAGCTTTTTTAAACTATAGTTTCAACTATATATATTTAAAAGATACATCTTATCACAAACTAACGTTAACTGAAGTCATTACCTGGAACTTTAGGCTCTAGAATTTTTACGTAGCTTATACGTGGATCAACAGCACCAACATCTGATAAAAATCCTTCGTGAAGGCGATTTTCCAAAAGATCCTGAGGTGCTTGCAAAGAGCTATGACCAGTAGAGGTCAGCTGTACTTGATAGTATGCAAATTCGGAACTGTTATGCAAATCTTGAACATCTGGAATGGCGGATATGCGAGTAACGCTTGTTACTTGTTGAAATCCAACAGCCGAACGTAAAATTCTTTCTATGCTATTTTTTATATGTAACTTTAAGGAGGCATCGGAATCCCATAACACACTACCAATATCACCAGTCTCAGATGAACTTTCTTGACGCGGTTCGCCAACAACAGAAGTCGGTAGGATACTTCGTAGGTGCAAAGCAAGTAAAACTGAATAAACGGCTGAAAAAAACAAAAATGAATATCTTATGGGAGTAGATAAAAGTAAATTTGAAGAGATTGACTAAAAGAAACAATAAATTTTTATTACTGATTGACGTTATGGTACTCTGAGATCGTATTTCATACATACGGGAAATTTGTTCACATCATACTTCAAGATTCTCATTGTATTCTTAGTACGCTTCAGTCGATTATATAGGAATTCAGTATTCTTAATAAGACAATCAACAGTCTGCACCTGGTTCTGTAGATATTGGAACAAATCTTTTGCCTTAGTAATCAAAGGGATAATTACTAAATCTTTAGCTACAAAAATAAAAAATAAAATTGGAAATGGACTAATCTAGAGAACCAACGAGTTGTGCCGAAATATGTTATCATGTCAGTTATCAATTCATTAAATTATTATAATAAATAAAGCTGTTACAGCCGTCATTATCGAAATAAAAAATATGCAAAAAGTTAAGCAAATAAACAAGACGTAGAGATCATAGATTAAGCAACTAATCAATGGAAACGAGTAAACAACTAAGGTTTCCAATGCATATATACATATTGCACAAAAGAACCATGAGTATATTCCATAACACTATACAAATTTTCCATACAGTTAGTGTTTGAAGGGAACCACACTTATCTTCCTAAGGTGACCCGCATGAAGCATCAATCTTCACCTTGTGAGATACCGCCACTAAAGTATTCAGACAAAACTCGTCACCACAATAAATTAATAATCTACACAGCCCATGTACTGGGAAGTGATTAGTCTCAACAAGTAGTGTAGCACCTAGTATAAGTACCTTGTAGATTCTGACCAACACTGGAAAGTAAAATACGGTACTGGTTACTATCTGGAAATTACGTCAAATATGGAATTAACGTAACTTTTTGGTGGAATATACGCTTGAGTCCCATATTATGAAAAGTAATGACTACGTTAGAGTTAACCAATCTAGTTGTTTGTTGATTTTTTTCGAATTTTGAACCACAGCCCATTATATCTTGCGATGTTGTGTCACGTGAAGGAAAAGTGGGACGTCCTACTGTCTGTTTACGATGCAATATACTTTATGTCAATTTGTCCTGGTCTTCTTAACACCTTAGAAATATGTCATGTTAAACGATAAGATTCATATTTTGTACAACATTAATATAAAAGCAAACACGAAACCCAAAAGTTTAGAAAATTAGGAAGCAATTCTTTTTACTAAATTTTTACTGTAACTTTTTCACACAAAAACGCACGTAATCGGCAGTTTTACCGTGTGGAAGTAGGTTGGAACAAAGTCAAGGGTTGCCAAACCAAGACCTGACATCAGTCTTTGAAGACCCTGACAACTGTATTGAGCCATATAGTTAGATCTTGGAAGCCCTATATACAAACACTTCAGGCAGAATAAGGGCATACAACTACTTCTCTTTGTTGTTCCACTCGATGTCGTCCCAGAGAATTCCTCGTTGTGGGTTATCTGCCGACACTCGGACTGGTCGGAAAAAACAGAGAGTTGGTCAATGTATGAAATGGTGCCATGGTATGAAACAAAGCTGTATAGGACTAGATTCTGTAGGTCCTTTACGAATCCTTGGTTGGAGTCCTAGAGATGATGCAACAAAATGGCTAGATATGTCATCAAACATGGCTCAGAATAGAAGCCAGTAGCGATAGTGCCGTAGCTTACTCTTACTTCCTTCGTAAAGGATTAACGTAACTTCTTTAGTTGAAAGAATTTCTTATGGTTACATACTGAACTGTTTCTCCCATGACTATTATTTCACTACGATACACTAATTTCTGTTCATTGTTGTCCTCTTATTATACGCGCTCTACATTTTCAATCTCCTCACAACCTTATTGTTATTGTGTGGTGCATGTGTATTTGGTTCCCCCTTGTACCAATGAATATGTATTCTAATAAATAAATAAGATCCAGGCTACCTAACTGAGGTCATCGTCATTGCCATAAACAATGGTTGGGAATGTCGAGTGACATTGTTTAGAACCCGTCACAATCACGCAAATACATTCACTTGTTTTGTAGTGAACTAGTTAGTAAAATCTAACAACCATATATTAAATGCTCCATTTGCAAAATGTTTATCAATTGTCTCAAATGACTCAGGATTCCTTTGTTCTCGTATTTTCATACAAATTGCATTCTTTCTTCATTCTTTATTGTTCGATCTTCTCATCTCTCTGCTGCCAGACATTCTGTTCACTACTCACGTCATATACTACTTATGTCTACATAATTAGTACACACCACAGTTCTTCTTCAGACGTTGAGTCGTAAAATTACATTATATTGTTTATTTCACGAATTCATCTTTTCTTCCTGAATTATATTGCATATTTCCAATTTTTCACTACCACTGATACTATTACTTCTGCACCTCTGGTATTCGTTTTGGTAATTTCACCAAGCTATGGTATTATGGTGTGGCAACTTAAATTGATGGACATATATGCCAGGTTTTACGTAGATTACAGCTGGCTGACTGTATTTCACTATGTATGACTGATAAAGACTTAAATAAAACGCTTAGCGTTGCACTAATGTTAATGAAACCATCAACTGGTTTCTAAAATGCTCTGAAATTTTATTAGAATAAGTCGCAAGAAAAATTTTAAACCGCCAATTACTTATACACATACCTGTAGAACAATCTCCTACTTCGACAGGGCTTGCACGTGTACCCAATAGTGTTACTCCAGTAGTTACATTGACACAAAAGCAGTCATACTCATTACATTGTCGAGCAACATACAAGTCTGGACGGTCTAGACGACATTGTGGAATATATGCAGACACTATTCTCCCGTCTTCATCAGTCCCATAAAACTGGTGGTTTGTAAATGTTTTATTGCTTAAATATATTGGGTTGCCTGGTGATTTGTCTCTCTCTGATTTTTCATTCTGTACTATCCGGTATTGAATCTCCCGTACAGTGTGCTCACAGTTAGCTGTATAACAAAAGAAAACAGTTTGATATGACTACGGTTATTCTAGTCATTCTTTTGAAAAATGCTACAAACAGAAATTCATTCTGGAAGCGCTTGCCAATGGTGAATGTAAATTTGACACTGATAGAGCCTTACATGGCCCGATACTCAGCATTTACAAGCCTTTGTAGTTGGACAATATGAAATCAGTGTAAAGACGGACAGGTAGGATAAAAGTTGGTATATTGAAGATTGAATATCATGTACGTTTTTTTTATTTTAAAAGTAGCGATCACTTCCTAAAGATTCTCAAAATGGACCACCAACAATTCCTATTGGTTTACTAATGCTTTTCTGCAGAAGTTACTATAAAATACGCTTCCCACAATACTATCAGAACTAAATTAAATTGTACAGATGTACACTACAAAATAAAACCTAGATATGGTAGGTAGGAATTAAGAAAAGGCACCACATTTATTGTCAAGCACGATCGAAATTCGAGCACGTCGCATCATTATAATACATACAACTTTGCTACAATAAATTAGATTATGACAGTTAAAATGCATAAAAGTATTGTTCTGAGATTTCAGAAGTAGTGTTTCACCAAGCCGAAATGATGTGCCTCATTTTTCTTAAGAATCAAGACAAACGTTGTCCATTTAAGAAGAAACTCATTAACGCGTTAGCGTTTTTTAAACATCAACGCGACGTTTTCTACATATTTTTGAAAATAATATGAAGACTTTCACTTGCCGTTTAATATTGGATGGTTATCAATGACAGGAACAATTATTCCATTTTGAGAAAAAACATATAGATTATATGGAGCTAGGTTTTTAAAGAAACAGTATATCAGACACAGAAAAACACAACGTAAAGCAGGAGCACTCATTGAACACATCTGAACGATGCGCGATGTTCTAGTTCATGGTGAATCACCAAGGTTAAACAAAAATGTCAACCATCACATTAAAGATGAGACATCCAAAGAGAATAACATGGTCACAAATCATGCGGCCAATAAACTTTAAAAATATATCGATATTTATTTTATACTCAATGATTTTTATCCTTTCTGTTCTTTACGGGATCACCAGTCTCCGAGATCACCGTAAAATGGAAAGAACCACATCAGCGGCACAAACCTTGGCTAGAAGTGCAGTGTTTGAATTCCGTCACATATGACCCACAGTTCGATTAGTTACTGTTTACATTTAGCCTGTCACTGTTTACTTCTCTATTTTCACAGTATCTCCCGCTGATTTGATTCTCGGTCCTATAATTTCCAACGATCTTGCTGCTTGGTTGATAGATTGAATCTATTTCAGTGTGTTTTTTATTGCTGATTGATCTGAGCTCAAAGTTTCATAAGATTCTCTGGTGTCTATTAAATTCCGTTTATCTAAGTTCTCAACAATCTTCTGGTCGGAAGTGCTCCTACATCTGTCCACATGCATTAAAATCTGCTATAGGGGTTATTTAAGAGTAGTGACAAACTGTAGTATGCTGTAGATTGGAAATATATGTATATCGATGGGATTCAAAATACGCAAGTTCGTAATCACTTAAAGCATTTCAAAACATAGTAGCCGACGTCCGACTCCACTAAGTAAATTACGAAATAGTAATGAGACTACAAAATGTAAAATCATAGCGTCTTGTTTGATTGAGATGGAATAGGCGGTTAAATCCATATATCAGAATATCAGAATATCAGAAATTGACGTGTGCGACAGATTACAAATAATTATCAAGGGATGATATACTCTGACATCTGTACATTCTAAAATATAATGTTTTACATGTTATAATCGAATGGGTATGGATGAAATGAGAGTTAAAAGTTAGAAACATCGATGAAATTCGTTAATTGATCAGTCTTTCTAAAGAGCTGAACATCCGCTGTAACATAAAGAAAACTTTGAAAATCCCTTCACAGCATTTTGTTAGACAGTAATGTCATTTATTTGTCCCTTCTCCCTGTCGTTTTTCAAACTTTATTCAGATTTATTTTAACAACACTTTGTGTTCTTCAGTCTTCTTCGTCTGAGCTTTTATTTTGTGACTTTGATTAAATACTTACCTTTTGTTACCTGATTTTCTGCTGTATGTTTCCGGTCCTGTTTGACTGAACTCGAGGTCATGTTGTGGTTCATTGTGTGACTGTTTGGAAATATTACTGGTATCTTTGCAGATATATATCCTATACCACCTTGTTGGGAATATCTTTATTGATTCTCAGGTATTGAACTCTTTTGCATTAACTGTTTCTTTTGTCGTTTAGCACGCTTATTTGTGTTAGCGGAACTCTTGACTGCATAGCACAGGCTTTACCGTTTGAGGTATTATGTATTTTGATATAAATTTGTTCTCTTTCTTAAAATAAAACCGTTTAAATCGAGCATAGAGTTTATGTTTTGATATAATTTATTACGAGTAACTCAAAATCGCTTTGCAAGCTATACAGAAGAACGTAGTTTATTGTAATCGAATAAATTTTGGTTCGTTAGTTCTGCATCCAAACAGAATATTGGCACTACAGTTGTTATATTCAATAAGACTTAATTCAAGTATTATGTTACTTAGTTTTGTCAAATCATATCCATGTCTTTTAGAAAATCAGAAGATTAAAGCAGATAGTTTATAATAGAAAATAGCTGACAACAAACATCATATGATTTTTTTGGAATTTTCAGCATAAAAATCACTTCGTGTATACACCGTTTCAATTTATTCCTCATGATCCCGCAAGAACTAAATTTCGTTGAACTTATGGTTTCAAATGAAATAATGTCGTTAATGTTTTATGGTAGTTTAGTTTTCTTTACGTTTTTACTGAATTTCCATGTTCTTTTAAAACTGCATCTACGTTGACTTGACTTATAAATTATTATATCTCTTACTTGCTTACTTACGCCTGTTATTTTCAACGGACCATAGGCCGCCGACCAGCATTCTCCAACCCACTCTGTCCTGAGCCTTCCTTTCTAGTTCCATTCAGTTCTTGTTCATTTTTCTCATATCTATCTCCATTTCTCGGCGTAATGTGTTCTTTGGTCTTCCTCTCCTCCTTTGACCTTAAGGATTCCACGTGACTACTTGTCTCGTGACGCAGTTCGGTGCTTTCCTCAATGTGTGTCCTATCCACTTCCAGCGATTCTTCCTGATTTCTTCCTCCGCTGGGATCTGATTTGTTCTCTCCCACAGTAGGTTGTTGCTTATAGTGTCCGGCCAGCGGATCTGAAGTATTTTGCGTAGACAACTGTTAATAAACACCTGTATCTTCTGGTTGATGCTAGTGGTAGTTCTCCAGGTTTCCGCCCCATACAGTAGAACTGTTTTCACATTTGTATTGAAAATTCTGACTTTGGTGTTGGTTGCTAATTGTTTTGAGTTCCAGATATTCTTCAGTTGTAAATATGCTGCTCTTGCTTTGCCAATCCGTGCCTTCACATCTGCATCAGATCCACCGTGTTCATCGATGATACTGCCCAAATATGTAAAGGTTTTTACATCTTTCAAAGCTTCTCTGTCAATTGTGATTGGATTGGTGCATGCTATGTTGTATCGGAGAATCTTGCTTTTCCCTTTGTGTATATTGAGACCTACTGCTGCTGAGGCTGCTGCTACACTGGTTGTCTTCTTCTGCATTTATTGTTGCGTTTGCGATAGAAGAGCCAGATCATCTGTGAAGTCTAGATCATCCAACTGCATCCTAGATGTCCACTGTATCCCGTGCTTCCCTTCAGATGTTGACGTCTTCATAATTTAGTCGATCACCAGGAGAAAGAGAAAGGGTGAGAGTAAGCAACCTTGCCTGACACCGGTCTTTACTTCGAAGGAGTTTGTCGACTGTTCTCCATGAACGATTTTGCAGTTTAATCCATCGTAGGAATTCCGTATGATATTGACTATCTTGTGAGGCACGCCGTAGTGTCGAAGAAGCTTCCATAGGATTGTTCTGTCCACGCTGTCGAATGCTTTATCGTAGTCGATGAAGTTGATATAGAGTGATGAATTCCATTCAATTGATTGTTCCACAATGATCCGTAGAGTTGCGATTTGGTCTGTGCACGATCTATCCTTACGGAATCCTGCCTGTTGGTCTCGAAGTTGTACGTCTACGGAGTCCTTCATCCTGTTTAACAATACTCTGTTGAAGACTTTTCCTGGTATTGTGAGAAGAGTGATTCCCCTGTAGTAGTCACAGTTGCTGAGATCGCCTTTCTTTGGTATTTTGACTAGAAGTCCTTCTTTCCAGTCTTTTGGTACCTGTTCCTCATCCCAAATCTTTCCGAAATGAATGTGGAGTATCCTCGAAATTACCGCTACGTCTGCTTTCAGTGCTTCTGCTGGAATGCTGTCTAGTCCTGCTGCTTTGCCACACTTGATTTATCTGATAGCCATTCTGATCTCTTCAATTGTTGGTGGGCAAACATCGATTGGGAGGTCCGTGAGTGCTGCTTCGATGTTGGGTGGGTTCAGTGTGGCTGGTCGATTCAAGAGTTCTTGGATGTGTTCTACCCACCTGTTTCATTGTTCTTCAATGTTGGTGATTATCTTGCCTTCCTTGCTTTTCACTGGTCGTTCTGGTTTACGGTGATCTACAGAGAGTTTCGTTGTTGTGTCATAGGATTGTCGTATGTTTCCTTCTCTTGAAGCCTTTTCCACCGTCACTGCTAAGTCTTTCACATATTTACGTTTGTCGGTTTTGATGCTCCTCTTCACTTGCTTGTTTACTTCTGTGTATTCAGCTTGTGCCTTGGCTTTTTCTGCTCTTGTTCGGCTGGTATTAATTGCTGTCTTCTTTAATCCTATCCAGTGTATTGAACGTGATCCATTCCTTGTGATGGTGCTTCTTGTGGTTCAGAACCTCATGACATGTTGAAGTGATTGCCTCTTTTATCTCTTTCCAGTTGCTCTCCATAGTAGTTCCTTCTCCATTGAGTAGATCATGGAAGGCATGGAACTTATTGCTGAGGACTATCTTGAATTTGTTCAGTTTGTCAGTATCCCGAAGAAGAGCCGTGTCAAACTTTTGTGATATTGTCCGCCCCGTTGTCCAGTGCTTCTTGAGCTTCAATTCCATCTTGGCGACGAGCAAGTGACGGTCTGATGCTATATCAGCTCCTCTCTTGGCTTTGATGATCCCTGGTTCATGTGATTTTCATCCTCTAAGTGCATTTTGTGCTTGTTTGAACAGCATCAATGCAACTCCTTGTGAATGTGGTGCAATTTCTTCATCATGTCCGGAGTATAACAGCAGCTCCCCTGAAGCTAGTCGTTGTTATCCAACTTGCGTCCAATGTGTTTCACTGATCACAAGCACCTCTAGGTTTTATCTCCTCTCTTCTGCAGCAATTTGGAAGACTCTCTCAGTCTCCCACTCTATACGAGCGTTCCACGTACCTTAATAAATGGTTGCTCAGGTTGTCAGAAGGGGCATCAAATTCGTGGCTTCCGAGGTAACTCGTCCTTCATCATCAGGCGTCATAACTCTTCTAAATGAAGACCTTCTCACTCCCAGAGCAGAATTTAAATGGTCTGAATAATTTTCCTGGTTAGCATTTTTTTAGCTAGTTAGTTTTCTACGGATGAGGTCCCTAACTCTATGCCCAACCTTCTTCTTTTATCCGGGCTTCGGACCGGCAGTAGCTTCATAGGGGCTACAGATGAAATTACAGACCTAAGAGCACTATTCAATAATAATGCGGATCAAACTCCTAATGTAATGTAGAACGGTCTAAAAGAATGCTTTAGCGTCGCTATAATCTTTGGCCACATGCAGTAACCAGTAAAAGTAGAAGCACAGAGGACTGAGATAGAACTTAATGATAATACATTCGCAAATAACAATGTTTTAAATAAGGAATTCCACTTTACAGGCAGCATCTAATTTTTACAAGTGCTACAGGTTTTGCTTTTGCTAGTTACTCAGCTAGGTTGATTTGTTATAAGCTACATCTGTCTTAGAAAACAGAGGATACATTGTCACACATTAAAATATTGATGTTAGCAAGACTCTAATATTCAATCTAAGAGTTAGCGTTTTGTGGAAGTTGAGTTGTGACAAGACACCGGTGGTTGAGAATGAATGTACTTATAGTCTAGGGCTGTTCATAAAGATAGGTCATGTAGTAAACGCATAGTCAGTCAGAAACATCAAATTTAACGCGTTGCCTTGTGCTGCATGGTAGTGTTCCCAGGTAAAACAGAGTTATTAGTGAGACGCAGGATGAAGTCATATGTTCCATATGTTTTCAGTAGTATACCACGAGTGTGCCGAAAAAGAGGGCGAGTAGTAGAACAGATAATGTTCATGACTTGTGAAGTTTGGTTATTTGTTATGAAATGTTTAAGACATGACTACTTGGACTTGTACTCTTTTGTTAGGTCGATTTGCAAGCATGTACATTTCAAGAGGTTAAAGAAAACAAGCCAAATTAGAATGGATAAGGGATTGTATAAATTGGTGTGGTTCAAAAGAGCTGAAAGTTCAAGATTGTGTGTATATTTAAAACTTAGTAAGGAAAAAAAGTGCTCGGATACCACCTGACATTTTTCATCAAAATTATAACACACTTTATTACCACAACTTTTTTAGCGACATGAGCGGACTCCTGCTTTGCTTGGTTGTCAAGTTTGGCTTGTAATAGGATTTCTCGGTAGGAAGTGAAGCCAATCTAAGTTTGCAGACATGAGTCAAAGAAGCGTTTGGTATGAGAATGTGGCATCACTATCATCGGTTAGTTCCACCTCTCTAGTCCGTAAGAATTAGTAACGTAACAAAACGTTCCTCCCTATGGACATAGAAAGATTGAGGTTATTCCCCCAGTACAATGTTTACTGATTAGTTAAGTCACCCTCCCCATTTTTGTGCTATGTACCAATATCGCTTTGATCTGAGCTCTATGCTGCACACCTGGTTGGAATACACTGTCTCTAATATTCCCATATCACAGCCAAGTCATATAGCTAAAGCTTTCGTTTTGTGGACTAGGTATTGATTTAGCATATCACCCTGCTATGAAGTTAAATAATGGTATGAGTTATAAGATATTGGTCAGATGAAATGTGGTTTACAGATTATAATGACAAATATCTAATCAGAGGATATGGAAGAAGGGTTTAAGGTTGCAAAATTATGAGCAAGACGAATAATAAGTAAAGAAACTAAACACTCAAGGCTGATTAGTAGGTTTTTCAAACTTGTAGAACATGAGCTAGAGGGTGTAGTGGCATTGGGCCCTACCACGAGACAATGTGAGAAATAGACATTAAACATTTAACGCGGAGAAATACAGAAGAATGGAGAAGGCGGGGAGGAATTGAATAAATTAGAGTGGATGAGATGGCATGGCTCGGCCATGCAGGCGTGGCCCATGCTAAATGTTACGTTATATCTTTTATTCATATTAAATATATTGTTCCATCTCTAGCCTAAGATTGTTCTATAACATGTATTGGTAATTTTTACAACTCAGTGAGTTGGTGTAGATGATGATGTGACTTCCACGTAAGATCTTATAGATCAGGCGGTTACATTATAACAAATCTACAATTTTAGGATTAGGTCTATTATTAGAGCAGTGCTAATATCATAGTAGACCATAATTCTACAAGGGAACTCACAATAACTAAGGATATTCTAAGCTTCTTATGACTGATCATAGTTGAGAAGCACCCATACGATTAGAGAAATATTTGTCTACAAAATGGACAGATAATTCCAGATAATATTCTAGTTATAGCATAAAAATTCAATTTAAGCAATTGTTTGTAAACTCTGAAGTATGATTATTCATAATGTGGGATTATGTTTTGAAGATGCAAGATTGTGGTTCTGTCACATAATTGAAATACATAAATAACTGTACATAAGTGACCATATGTGTTTTAAATTGTTATCATATGGCAAAAATATGCCGTGCATACCTAGATGTTTCTGAAAGGATTTATCTTTAATAATTCTATGAGTAAATAACCCATTCTTCCCCGCGTGAACAATTGTTACGGTTGATAGTGGTTCCTATGGGCAATTTCTGAACGTTTTTGATTTAGCTTTCGAGTTGCATCAAGTTTTATTGGGTCGTGATCCGAGGTATTTCTAAAGCTCAGTGTATACAATACCGTTAACAATTGTGGAAATCAGAAGAAATCTCAAGAAACATGTTTATTTAATAGTTATAAAAAGGGAATGGAGAGTATATAACAAAAGAAAACGAATAAAGCACTGTGTTGGGACTGCAACTTGCAAAATCTGAAACTACATAGGCTATTTGGGGACTAAATATCTGGGGTTTGTGACATGGTCATAAGGAAACATCCGGTTATTTATTCACAAGATAAGATGTTGGATAGCACATCGTTAAGTGTAGCTTGGCCTAGGTAAGCTCCATCGAGGATGTGAGAAACTTCGAAGTGGTCCATAAAGAAGCTTATTGATGATTCAAACGAAGAGAGCATTTGACTTTACGGCATGCTTACTGGTAGCATATCCCAGATGCTTGCGTAGAGCGTGTAAAAGATAGTTGGCTCAATTATATATTTTTAAAATACTCTGACGTTTCGTGACTCAGTGTAAACCATTTATTCAGAGAACAAGTAAACAAATTAAATTAACTAAAATTTAGGTAGCATAAAGAAACGATGCGAGAATATTTGGTGCACTCAATAAAAACATGTCTGACAAATTCAATGTCATGTCATTGCGGTCGAGGTGATTTGAATGAGGCATGATTGTATATTTGTGCAAATGGTAAAAGGCGAAAAAATATGATCTTTGCGACGTGAAATGATAGAGTTGAAATTGTGTATACTATGTGAATAGAGTCAGACATAGTGGCTTGGAGAGATGGTTCAAGTCGGGTAGATAGTGAGGCCTTCTTTTCTACTGAAGGTTTTCAGACTCGAGATCTGACTCCAGTTAGGTCTGAAGAGTGATTGTTATCGAATGATTGCAAATGAAGTAGACATACTAGCTACCCTCGTATACCATCATCTACTTAAATCACGTTGTTGATTAACGAAAGTAAATAAGTCAAAGGCGAGAATGAATTTTTGAACACATTTATTTCGTACGATCGTTGATCGGAAAGAAAAGTAAAACGAAATGACGCGTAGTGGAGAGCATGAATAAGCCAACTCGATTTTTTCGAGCGTTAATCGATATTTATGGTTAGATAAAAATAAGTTACAGATATGTGAAGAATAAGTTAAAAAATGTATAAGCATATACGCCTACATGAAAGTCAAAGTCGATAAGCGAATAATTAAAAGGGTCAAAATGTGATTTAAGAAGAATGAATAGGTTGGTCTATCCAGAAACTACTGTAACTTATGTGAGCTCGACATAAGTCCGGCCACTACAAAGCACAGATTTTAAAATACTTAGTGATAAATCTGCATGTGATATTCCCTCACGTCCTTTAACTTCAAATAGAGAATTTACAAGGACACTCTAAAACTTCACAAGCCTACAACAAATTACTTGTTGATTTTAAAAGTAAAATATTGGGCACAGAATAAAGAGGGAGGTTTGTTCTGGCAAGGTCATTCGTTAATTTTCTACATTTAAGTGCAATGCTAACATCTTCGATCTCATTTTGGATCTTGGAAGTCACAAATACCAAAAGCAACCTAGTTGTTTAGATTCTCTACAATTACTTTCTATCCTTCAAATTGCAGAGACACCAAGATTCAATCCCTCCAATTGCAGAGGACACATCAGGCTTTGAAGCTTGTACAAGTAGCACTGCTGAAGTTTCTCGTTCATTTGGGGTCGCCTCTTCCTCGGAAGAGCCAGAACGCTTCTACAATGTGGGGGATGGACAGCGTTTTCTGAAGAGGTGGCCCTCTACGCCCCAACCAGGCACTCGTGTTTGGATAAGGTATGGTGGCACAGTGTGTTATGGACAAGTAGTGCATTGTATGCCTGAACTTAATATGTTCACTGTACGACCAGCTGATGGTGGCTCTAGGCTTGTCACTCGTGGTCTAGAAGATATCCTACCTTCTACACCTCAACAGTCAATCTTAACTCCACCGACAGAAGACGAATGGGATAGTGACTTGATTGGATGTGATGAAATTCCCCCAAATCCGCACAGTATTACAGCTTTCCCCACTAAATGCGAGGCCACTATTTCGGACTCCTTTTCTTACCCATTATTCATCGATGTACCATCTAGGTGAGTGTCCCACCTGATTGATCATTTTTTGTAATCATTTAAGTAAGTGAATCTAATAAACCCAGTTTGTAGCGATCCCTATCCGGTACAATTCTAGTGGCTAATATTTTAGACTAATTTAACTGATGACCTAATAACACTAAAATCTTGTCTGCCAAATCTTGAGACCTGGTAAAATTGTACAATAGCCTAATTTATCACACAGTTTCACTATCTCTAAAGATTATTACCATGATATATAGGAAGGCGTCAAAAGCCATATAATAGTAAAAGATTGGACGTACATAATGTAGTTCGAAGAGAAGAAACTAATTCCAGGAATATGGGCGAAAGACAAATCAATGATAACTACTCTGGCCTTATTATTGCGTGATGCATATGTATTTAGTGCCCCCAGGAATGAAAAGTATGAAATGATTCTGAAATTCAAGATTTATAAGGTAGCAGACAAATTTATCAACGCATTGCTACTGATTACGGGTTATTTCGGCTTGGACGCTAAAAATTGGTCACAAGTGTCCCGTAAAATCCAAACAGTTCATATTCACCGTGATAAATCAGACCGACAGTGATTATGTAAATTGATGTAGTGCCTCAGTACTTGGACTAGTCATTTAGATGGATTAATGTCCGAATTTTCTGGAACAATGTTTATTAGTGGTAACACTAGCCCACCTTATACTCCCTGGTGGATAGCAACTGCTTTCAATTCTCATAATTCCTATTAATTTGTCAGTAATCAAATGACATAATGTACCTTCGGATTATAACACAGATCATGGTCTCATTCATCATAAATTAATTCTTGAATTAAATCAAATAGTACCAATATTATTGGGTTTGTTCTTAAATCCTTATTTTCCTAGTATAACTTCGTAATCAAGCGTAAGTCCTCAAACTTGACTAACAGCCTTCTATCTTGCACTAGGGGTAATCATTTAGCTACTTAAACTAAGCGAAGTTGATATTCAGACACAAAATTCTATGACTCAGATTGTCCTCAAATATATGGTTCTACTCTACCACATTTTTGCTCCATTGTGAATTTCCTTCATTAAGTTCGTTGTAGATTATGATAAATCCGACCAATATGCAAATGTATCATATTTATGTTACTAGTGTATGTCTATTTTTAAACTACCTCCAACCTTATGATACTGTTTTTCCTGTTTGTCTACGTAGTCGTTTCGTTGATATTGCTCATCTCCTGTACTAGCTTTGTTCTTCCGGCATTGATTTTGTATTCACTATTTATTTTAGAGCATCTATTGATGAGGGATCATCTTTTGAAAAAATGACTACTTTGTCTGGTCTGCCATCAAACTCTACAGCGTCATTCGGTCTTTCACCGATTCTGGGCTCCTCAGATGTAACTGATGTAAATATCCCTAGAGAATCCGCAGGACATTTCGATGTTTCGTCTCATAGGACATTTGCTGATAATAATCCCTACCCTCATAAGTCAACACTTGGTACCAGTCTCCCTTCTCGTGGGTCCATGGATCCCTCATCTGTAACACATCTGGTGACTCAGAGGGTAGGTTCCTCGAACAGTGATAACTGCTTTCACAAACGTTGGGAAACGTTTTCTTCCCAACCAGAGCTATCTTATAAAGGACTGGTAAAAACACATGATTTAGACTCACCTCTTGAAGTCAAGCGAACCTCCGTTCCATCTCAAACCACAAGTTTCCGAAATCAAACCTCAACAGATTATGTGATTGAAGCTGTTTTGCACTGGATTGAGTCTATTTCTCCTAATACAACATCTGAATGTGAGTTTCAGATTGCATGATACATTTTTAAATCTATCTTTATATGTAGTACAGTATATTAACCACCTGGTAAATGTTATGTTATTCATCTGTTCAAGGAACATATTAGGTTTTATTCCACTCGTCAGTAACAGTCAATTCGTTCTCGTACACATCATCCAATACCAATTTACCTAACATCAGTCTCACTATAGCTTAGAAGCACTCAACATGCAATGACTGTCTGATACTTTTCTCGTTTATTCTAAGCATTTATTAATAACTAGTAATGTCAAAATTCTTTCCATTTTCCAAATCACCAGAATCACTGCCATTGTCGTTGTATCATACCAGATACTACTGCGACTCCAGTACTTTTGTCCCTGAATGTTATATCAATTTGAGTCACAAAATTTAATTTGAGCATCTCAATCCTTGTTCAACCAACTTAAACAATATTCCAAATCCTACTTTGAGTTGCTGCTGAGGAGGAAAATCTTGAACGAAATCTTTTATTTTGCATTTACTGCTCGCGGTTATTGATTAGCATCTTAGTCATTTTACATTTAAACTGTCTTGAATTTTCATGCTTTTTTCATGGCAAACCGTAATAATCACTTAGTTCTGACGAAACTTCGAAAATTAACTGACTACAGATAACCTTCAGCTACGAGTCGATATCTTTATCAATGCATCTACAGTGAATTGAATGTTGCACTGTATGGCGGTGTTCTAACATTTGGCGGAGGGTGAAGATATGATCAATGCATCCTTGACCAGAATGAAAGCCAGCCTGCTCCTCGCGAGCCAATCTTTCTCGGGTTTTGAACAACCTACGAAGTATAACTTAAACCAATAGCTTGGATGCAATCGGAAATAGACGTATCCCCCGATAGTTGTTACAGGAACGACATGAACCCTTTTTAAAGATAGGGACAACTATCAACTCATTCCATGACGTTGGTACACTCTCTAGTTCCCAGACCTTTGCAAACAACGTCGTCAGTCCCTTAGTCAGAAAGTCACCACCATCTTTAAAAAGAACCGGGGGTAAGTCGTCTGGACCCGGTGATTTGTAACGTTTCAAGAGTTGGAGTTCCTTGCGGACTTCCGCCTCATTTGGCGGATCAGTCGTCACCGGTCATGGAGAGCAGGACAGTCTGACCGATGTTGCCGGAGCAGCAGGCCAGTTAAACTGCCCTTCAAAGAATTCTGCCCATTGCCCAAGACGTCGATGGATGTTGGTGATTGGCAACCCGTCATCCTCGCAGATTGTTTCGCTCACATCAGACTTCTTGCTGCCAGTGGCTCGGATGAGTTGGAAGAGCTTCCGGTAATTACCAAATGCACCTGCTGCTTCCAGCTCATTAGCACGCTCCGACGACCAGGCTTCTCGGTCCTTACGCAAGCTTTGCCCGATTTCATTACGCAACATCCTTCGTTTGTGGTCAAACTCACGGTCACCCGGAGTAAACCGACGGGCTTCAATGAGTTGTAAGGAACCAGAAGAAACCCAGTGCTTATGAGCGGGACGTTTCTCGAACCCACAACAGACTGTACCCGCCATTTTCATGGCGTCATGCAATTGCAACCAATACTCATCTATACTTTCCGATGGAATGGTAACTAGCCTAGAAGCTAGCTCGGTTCGGTACTTACTCGCAACAGAAGTTACAACCAGCTTGCTAACATCAATCCTGTGGTGGCGGTCACTTCGTTGTCCACTGAAAAGTAAGGTAAGATTGGCGCAGACCAGAGCATGATCAGATTCCAGATAGGTACTCCAAAAGGAGCGGCAGTCTTGTACACAACCACGCCAGTGGTAGCTGATCGCGATGTGATCAATCTGAGTCCAGGCTTGAGACGCAGAGAAAGGACGCCAGGTGGCACATCGGCGATGACGGTGCCGACAGTTAGTGCTAGCCAGAAACAGGTCGTGGTCTGTGCATAGTTGCAGTAGACGTTCCCCGTTATCTGTCCTGCTACCAACAAGTCCCCATAGGCCACCTAAACGACTCTCTTTTGTGCCTAGACGCCCGACCTGAGCATTCAAGTCTCCAGCTAGTACTACAATATCTGCCGAACGCACTTTCTGGAGAACAGTTAACTGGTGGTAGAACTCCTTAATTGCATCCGGACTGCAATCTGTCGGGGCATAGGCGGAGATGACGAAAAGAGATCGTTTCTCACGCTGATTTCTTTTCACTTTGATGGTACTTTCTAATTTAACAGCACACAACTGACATGTAATGGAGATCCAATCGATTAGTGCTGCCTCAGCTCTAGCGCTTAGTGCGACACCAACGCCAGAAAGACCAGACGAAGATGCCACAGGGTGCCCGGATAAACGCACGTAAAACAAGCTTTTTGAAGTGACAGATGGAGAGCGAATTTGTAGCACTTCACTAGAGTCTTGAATACGGGTCTCGGATAGACAACACACGTCAATATTAAAACTTCCCAAAGACATAGCCAGCTCTATCTGTTGTCCGACCTGCATAAGTGTGCGAACGTTAAAGGCAGCCAGTTTGAATGGTGCGCGTGGTTTCAGAAAAACTGTTTCAGTACTCTTATTCGATGGTAACATACAATTTTCAACCAGGCAGTGACACGAGAATGTTTAGATAGAGCCGAATGTCCACCATAGGCGAGCTGCTGTATAAGTCGAAAAATAAGGATAGACAGAGAGTGAATAAATGACAGTAAATAATAATAATAATAATAATAATAATAATAATAATAATGATAATAATAATAATAATATGAATTGTCTGACGGTGTCCTCCCAAATTCTAATCTTCTGAATTCTTCATGTCCTTTATTTTCTTTCAAAGTCTATTCCACTGGATTATACTCCTTAAATAACGTCATCAAACACTAATGTTCCCTATCACTACTTATACTTTCACTACCTCTACCACTACGGGATTTGAATCGATAACTGAATCCCTGTGCTAATGTGGTATGACAACTCGAACTGATGTACGTACGTACGTATGAAGTTCCACGATGTTACTGACTGAGATATTTAATGTGTAGATATGTTTAAATTGGTTCATACGCCATTTGTTCCCGCAGGATACTGGGGCCCATGTGCACCATTGGTTTGGGATCCGGTTATAGCGCCGGACGTTCGCTTTTCGTCCTCTCATTTTCGTAAACAACACCCCCGCCACGAGAAGGCAGTGAGTAGGACTTCCCTGGCAGAGGCTGTATACGCGTGGCCGTGTGAGAGTATTTCAGGAGGGAGGGCGAACCCACCCCACTCTCGGCCATACCAGGGCATTTCGGGGCACTGTACCGAATCAAGACTATAGTCGTTTTTATTGTTCATTAACTTTATCTGCTTGTTAAAAGTATCAATTTGTTTCAAGTATTTTTCTGCTTACTGCTTTCAGCTAGCACTTGGGAGAAAGTAGACATAAATGAACTCAAAGAAACTATGAAAACATTATTGGCATCATCAAATACATTTGAAGGGGATTATGTTCAAGACTATTCTGAAGATCGCCCTCAACCATCTGTGTACTCTCCATCATGTTTTGAACAGGCTCATTTTTCAGTAATTGAGACAAGTTCGGAAACCAGCATGTCTTCACCATCTAGTAATGTTTGTTTATGCCCCAAATCAAGTTTAGTCACAGTGAATAGAGAAACTGTTGTTTCAAATTACCAGTCAACTCGTTTCATGATCAGTGAACCACAGCAGCAGCAACAACAACAAGATGTATCACAGTATTGTTTTCCGAATCCTCCATCTACATGTCCAAAATGTTTCCATCATGTTGGCGCACAAAATTCACTAGAGTTTGTCAGGGATAAGATATCACCCTGTGATTGTAAATCATTTCAAGGGGATTCAAATAACACAAATCCGTTTCATCTTGACCCAATTTTTGAAAATACTTGTGTTTTTTCTCCCAATTTTATCCACTCATCATTGGATCCCAAGAGTGATGTAAGTTTATTACTAATTATTAATGTTAACCGGTATTAATTTGAAAATTCGTCGAAGAATTATGACATTACAAAACCAAACATTTCAGACCTTTATTTTTTTTCTTGACGATTTAAATATTATTGAATTTCAAGTGTAAAATTTCTTAATATGAACTAGTATGGATTTAGATTAATAGATTAATAACTTGTTTATCCATCGTTAAAACAGTATGTATGTCCATTTCACTCCACTTATGTTTTTAAAAAGTCGTGTAATCTACGATCTTAGGAGTGACCGCTCAAGCTTTTCCGTAACAATTAAATTATTTGCAATAATAAGAAATTAGATGTAAATTCGGTACCGCCGTATGAATCTTATTGTGAACTGATCTCCCCTAATTTATTTTTACTTGATTTGAAAAAAGTACCATTAGGTTCATTGTTTGATCTCCATCCACCAAATCTGAATTAATTTTTAGCACTCACCTTTTGACCTAGAATCCAGTCAGTACCGCCCGGTTAAAATTTCATTAGCCACCTTATCAGTAGAAATGGACTCTATATATTATTTCATTCAAAGGTATTTACGAAGACCTTTATTATTTTTTTCTTTGACCTTAAAGTTCTGTCAGCTATATTAGAGTCTCGCCGTACTATCAAATGTGTTATAACTTGTTTGTGTGTGTGTGTGTGTGAGAGAGAGAGAGAGAGCGAATTGGCGATCGACCAAAGATGAGCAAAACACGTAAGAACAGCCTAGAGTTCTGATTGGCCCTGCTTCCCTGTCTATCCCAGCCAGTTGAGTCCAGAACACAAGTCTCAGCCTCTGTGATATGAATCATTATATTACAAACATACTCTGTTTATATACCAAACAAACAGACTACATCGTACCATAAAATAAAAAGTAACATTTGTACAAGATTTGACCTCCAGGAAGTGACACAAATAAATATTGACCAATAGGGAAATGACACCATTTCTCATTCAGGAATAGCATTAGATAATTTCTGGGGTATTTCCTGAATACCCCAACAAAATGCTCTATTAGGTTATGAGGTAAGGTTATTAAAGAAGCCTTCAAGCATTGGATTGTGTCAACAGTGATGGATCCATCTAGTAAGTAGTGTTTGAAGTTAAATTTAATCTAATCGATTGAGGAAGTTTTTAATTGGAACCAAATTCTGAAGTCAGGTGTTTTTAAACATGAATAAATACCACTTCGTTTTATCTAGTAAAATTCGACGTGCGATGTTTACTGGTGTAGGAGTAGGTTGGAAGAAAGCTAGGGGCGGCCAGACCAAAACATGGCACAAGTCCATGAAGTCACTGACAAATGGACTAAGCCATGTTGGTCAGTCAGTAACAACGTGCAAATTCGTACGTACATCAGTTCGAGTTGCCATACCACATTAGCACAGGGATTCAGTTATCGATTCAAATCCCGTAGTGGTAGAGGTAGTGAAAGTATAAGTAGTGATAGGGAACATTAGTGTTTGATGATGTTATTTAAGGAGTATAATCCAGTGGAATAGACTTTGAAAGAAAATAAAGGACATGAAGAATTCAGAAGATTAGAGTTTGAGAGAACACAGAGAGTGGATGCACCTGCGCCATTGCAAACGATTTTGAGCCATGTCATTCAAGATCTCTAACTATCGGTTGCTATCGTCTTGCGGACTCCAACCAGGTAGACTATACCTACCAACATGGCTCAGTCCACTTGTCAGTGACTTCATGGATTTCTGCCATGTTTTGGTCTGGCCGCCCCTAGCTTTCTTCCAACCTACTCCTACACCATAAAACATAGCACGTCGGGGCAGTCGGTGGTCAGGCATGAGCAACACTTGTCCCAGCCATCTTAACTGATTAAGTTTCACTACTTCATCAATTGATTTGCCATCCTTACCTAGTACCCGTTTCCTAACAACTGCATTACTTACTCAGTGGTCCCAGGATATACAAGCGATGTTTCGAAGACATCTATGATAAAATACTAGTAACCTACGAATATCCTCTACTCTTACTGGCCATGTTTCACTGCCATAAAGTAGAACGGAACGAACTACTTCTCAGTAAATACGTCCTTTGGTTGATAGACGGATATCTCGCCTACGCCACAAATGACGCAAGTTGGCAAAAGCTAGTCGAGCCTTCTCTATCCGTGCTGAGATTTCGTCACACACCAGACCACAAGGGCTGATGAGACTACCAAGATAAGTGAAGCGGTCGACACACTCAACTACTTCACTTCCTATCACTAGTTCGGGTGTCGACGCAACCCAATCCTGAAGCAACATTTTGCATTTCGAGGGAGAAAATCGCATCCCGAACGTGCCTGCATTGTTGCTTAGAGTGGTCAGCAGACTCTTCATTTTGTCAGCGTCTTCACTAAATAGGACCATGTCATCGGCATACTCTAAGTCAACAAGTGGATCTCCCGCTAGAAGTTCAACTCCTGGAAATTTAGATGAGGAAAGTGTCATCTCTAAAAGGACGTCAACAACAAAGCTAAACAAAAATGGAGAGAGTGAACAGCCCTGACGAACACTACTTGAGGTAATCAGTTCTGATGACAGTTCGCCATACGCTCTCACTCGACCAGTTGTGTTCGAGTAGAGGGCCTTTATAAGGTTAATGTGCTTCTTTGGTACTCCTTTCAATGACAAACACTGCCATACAACCTCACGATCAACAGAGTCAAATGCCGCCCTAAGGTCGAGAAATACTACAATTGTGGGGCGTCTGAATGTGTGTCTATGTTCTAGGACCTGACGTAGTGTGAATATCTGGTCTATACAACCACGTCCAGGTCAAAAACCAGCCTGGTTTTCTCTAGTCTGCTCTTCACGAGCTTTGGTTAGGCGTCGAAGTATTATTGAAGCTAATATTTTAGACACTATTAGTCAAACTAATTCCTCTGTGATTGTCACAGGAGGACTTTTGTCCTTTCTTATAGACTGGCACAATCAGTGATTGAGACCAGTCAGATGGGATTACGTCCAGTTCCCAGATTCTACCTAGGACCTCAGTCAGTCTCGCTGCTAATACTGGACCACCATCCTTAAAAATCTCAGGGGTAAACCTGTCAGGGCCTTCTGCTCTCCCACGCTTCAGATTTTCTATAGCCTTTTCAACTTCGTAAAGAGTCGGAGGACTTACATCAACTTGCCATTCAGGTCGACTGGAGATCGTGGGAAACCGAAGTATGTCTGAAGGCCAGTTGAACTGATCCCTAAAGTGTTCTGCCCATCGATCCAATCTCCTGGATTGAGAATGAATAATATGTCCATCTTTCTCTGCGATTGTTTCGCTAACAGTTGGGTTCCTAATCCCAGTTTCCTTAACAAGTCTGAACAGTTGCCTACTGTTATCTATTGCCGCTGCCTTTTCCATCTCTCTTGCTTTCGCCACCCACCACTGTTCACGATCTTTGCGTATGCTTCTTGTCAGCTTGCGCTTAAGCTGACTCCGCTCTTCGTTATGTTCAGAGTCAGATGGAATGAGTTTACGAGCATCTATCAGTGCGGTAGATGCTGCTGAGATCCAGTGTTTCTCCCTAACCTTATGGTTTACCGTACTTGCAGACATCACTGCTGTTTCTACGGCTTTTCGGATGTCATTCCACGCTGCTTCGGAGTGGGCATCACTTACATGGCTGTCTAACTGTTTTTCTAGTTGTTCCTGAAATATACTCTTAGCTTGACTATCATTTAGTAGGACCCTAAGGGGTTTCCTTGCAGCATGTTTCCTACGTCCAGTAAGACGTAGACAAATACGCGCTCTCACTAGAGCATGATCTGAGTCTAAGCATGTGCTCCAGAATGAGCGACAGTCTTCTATCGAGCCCCTCCATCGGTGGCTGATAGCGATGTGATCTATTTGGGTCCAACGTTGGGACGAATTAGGGGGTTGCCATGTCAAAAAATGTTTTTCCTTATGCTTAAAGTTAGTGTTTGCAAGAAAAAGGCGATTATCTGAGCATAGCTGCAACAGACGGTCGCCGTTATCTGTTCTTTGAGCCGCGACACCATAAGATCCACCCAGGTGTCTTTCGCTTTCCCTTAGTTTACCTACTTGAGCCATGTTGGTAGGTATAGTCTACCTGGTTGGAGTCCGCAAGACGATAGCAACCGATAGTTAGAGATCTTGAATGACATGGCTCAAAATCGTTTGCAATGGCGCAGATGCATCCACTCTCTGTGTTCTCTCAAACTCTAATCTTCTGAATTCTTCATGTCCTTTATTTTCTTTCAAAGTCTATTCCACTGGATTATACTCCTTAAATAACATCATCAAACACTAATGTTCCCTATCACTACTTATACTTTCACTACCTCTACCACTACGGGATTTGAATCGATAACTGAATCCCTGTGCTAATGTGGTATGGCAACTCGAACTGATGTACGTACGAATTTGCACGTTGTTACTGACTGACTAGTAAAATTGGTGTTGTATGGTACCAGTTCATTGAGTTATATTGTGTACTAGTACGTTTGGTTGGATGTAGCCTGATTATCAATTATGATTACGGAAATAGTTAGAACTGGTGGTTGGTGACACATAGCGCTTAACATACTAAACATGGTAGTTTTAATCTATTCGTTTTTCATCACGTTACTTTTTCTATAACTGTACCTTTGATTCATTCTTGATTTCGTCTCGTTAGTTTTAACTGACTAACCTACTTATCTTAAGAACGTTCAGCAAATCTAATCGGTGTTGTCACTGGTTATGATCCATGGGTTTGCAGATTACAATTCTACTTTATCAATCAATATCGATGCATTTGATTTGCTAGTTAAATTTAAGCCATAATCTTATTCATACTGAAGTCTAAATAAGCTCTATGCTATACTCCTTACATTTCATAAATACCTGACTACTAGTTGTATTTCCGTGGTGTTTTTTTCGAAATTCACTTTAGATTTTCACCAGTTCCGAACCTTCATCTAATCCTCTTGTTTATGCTCAACAAATTCTTCCATCATTAATTAACGAACGTGGTTCAGTGAGTTTTCAGTTATTGTCTTCCATATTGGCTCATAGTCGTATTGAATGTAATCAAGATTGTCAAAAAAGTATGCTGTTAGATGGATTAAAACAAGCTTTCAGTTCTATAATGTTTTCACCCACTAGTGTGCCTTCAACACCGACAACCAATGAAGTTAATTATGTTGCAGATGCAGTCTACTCTAGAAGTCATTCATCAATGCTACGTGAAAATAAAGAACAACCAAACACTGGATGTACAGTTCCTGTACGTAGACACTTGTCTTGTGTTGGATTTACGGATAGTTTAAGTCCTGTATCATTGATGGACAGTCCAACACATAATTTAAGTGAAGCTCATAATATATTTCCACGTCCTTCGGAATCAGGTCCATACTTTTCTGAAAGTTGTCCGAGTCATATAAATGTTGACCATGTGAGTTACTATTGTTCTTACTTAATTTTTATTTATAATGTGTCGTTTCTCGCCTGTATATTCTATGAATACTTGATCACCTCTAGATGGGATTTTAAGTGCATACGTCCACGACCTTTGTTATGTTGCTTTTTTGGTTGGTTATGTGCACACTATTCATGCTAAAATTATGGCGATGTCGTAGCGCTACTCACGAGAAATGTTCATTTCGCTAATATGATACTTGAAAAATATTACCCTGAATTTAAAAATTGTTCTTTTGGAAATGTGTCGCTTCATTTGTCTATTCAAACTAATGTAACTCAAAAATGCGACTGTCATCAATTAATAAAAGTTTCATTTAGTTGTAATTTTTAAACCATAAGTGAAAACTTAAATCTCGCTCATCATAATTGCGTTCTTACCAGCTGTTACTCAAGGTCACATCGAATCACTGTGTAATTCTCCATGAATCTCTTATCATTTTATCAATATGAGGCAGTAGGTAAAGTCTTCGTTGTTTATTCACCTTTATAGCTCATCGATGGCTAGAGTAGAGAATAATTCGAGGTAGTCTAAATTAAATTGCTAATCAATGTATTAATTATATCGTGTAGTCGTATTGCTCAATAGCTACACGGGACATGATCAAATAAGAATATCCCCTAAATTACGCCTAATAGTGTTTTTTTGATTAGTATTTAACAATAAAAGAATTATGTTTATTTAGTTAACGGCCATTAGCATAAATATCAGTAACACGACAGTTACTGAATTCAGTTACAAAATACAAAATTTTGTTAATTATTTGCATGTTGCTCTTCACCGAATCGCTCTTCAAATGAATAAAATATTTCCTTGTATTATTCCTTATCCATTTCAGGCTAAGGAATTGCAAACGACCTCCTTATCATACCCCAGTGGTAGTGCAGAAATGCTTCATCATGTATATTTCCCACCCAGGAGTCAAGAATCTAAGTCTGGAGAGTTTCTTAAGCCGGAAACTTCTCACACAGTTGAACAAGGGTACACCATTCAGTTGAACACCTCAACCAATGAAGCTTCAATGAAAACAAATGTTGAAACAAGTAAAACATTGAAATTTCAAGTTAACTGTAATTCTTTCGTTTCACAACCTCGAAAGTTGGATTACAGAGATTCAATCAGTGGCATACCTTTACGTGTTGGCTTACCACCATCAACTACTAGTGGACGTATCGATGTTCGTAAATGTCGTAAAGTTTACGGGATTGAAAATCGAGATCAATGGTGTAATCAATGTAAATGGAAAAAAGCGTGTCGACGTTTTCCAAATCCATGCTCAGTGTCTAAACATGCTCAAGGACTAAGTAACCGTAATCTCCCAGCGGAAAAATGTAGTCGACAACCTCTTGAATCTAATGTAACTGAAATGTGTGTTATTTGTTCACCAGCATGCTCATCTGATATAAGTCTCCCACATATGACTTCTCCAAGTAGTTGGTCAATTTCAAGTTCTATCTATGGAAAATTATCGGATAATCCAACTGTTCCTTATAAAAATTTAACTGGTCAATAAATATATATATATATATATATATATATATATATATATATATATATATATATATATATATATATATATATATAACTAGAGTATTTTTTTTAAGAATATTCTGAGCATCCCTTAATCTAACTACCTTATAATGCAAATTTAATTCTCTGAGTAATTTTTCGATCTTCGTTGTATTATCTACTTTTTTTTCTCAATAATCATCAGTAATAATATCATCACTTATTTTTGCACGATCTCTAAACTGAATTAAAACAAATCCACAAAAATACACATTCATTCATATTATGTAAATGAATAAAACAACCGGTTCATTTCATTGGTTCTATATATATGCACACACATACATGTGTAGATCCATCTAACCATATCACATGTGCCATTATGGTTGTTACTGCTTTTGTTTTAATACAAGCGTTTTTAATCATCGTTTCCATTTATAATTCCTTATCACATTGATTCATAATTTTTTATTTAAGGAGTTCGAATAAAATCTCTATTCAGAGAGAAGTGCTAGTCTGCACAAATATTTTCATCTAATATACTGTGCATTTCAGCTATAAACTATTCCATGAATTTATTCATCATCCTATGCATATTGTCATCATTTATTTTTCTTTACTGTCTTATTAAAGTACTTTGTTTTGATTTCTTGTTTTGTTTAATGGAAAAATCATTGGAATACTACCGTCATCATAATTATTGTTGTTAGCATGTTGTTGTCCCTATCTCCATCACTATTTCACTCTTTCTAATCATATTTGTAAACACCGGTTTTTCTTTTCACATTCCATTGGAATTTATCTGTTCTGGTCTCGTTTCTATCCTGAAATTGTGGTTATAATTGGTAAAATGAAACAAAGTCTCGTTTAGTTCCCACCTAACATACATTTGTATACAAACACGGTGAGGGCTATATATTTCAATCCAGTCAAATTGATCAATTATCTATCTAATACCACGTTTATTATTTTTTACTTTCATTTCTCTCGTTTCTTTTCTCAAAAGCCAAAGATATTACCTTCCTTTATCCTCTTTTTATATGCTCACTCAATCACCTATGTCGAACATACCGGTTTTACATATGTCACTTTCATTCTTTAACTATTATTTTTATTATTATTATTTCCATCGCTTCTTTTTTTTCTCAATCGAACAAATTATACGGGGGATCTATTTTTTTCAAACTTTATTTTATGTTTATTGTTGTTATCATTGTTATTTTACTTACATATATATGATGAATTGTCATTGACACTATACATAGCGCAGATAAACTTTTCCTGGTGAAAAACACACAAATTGATGAGCATAATTGTTATTGTCATTTTTGGGCAATCAGTTATCTATCTATATACATATATGTATACGCAAACAGATTTGAATAAATCACTATCATAATTCTACTTGAGATATGCCTATTAGTTTGTTTTTTTTGTTCATTTCCTTGTTATCTTTACACTTGTTCTTTATTTGTGCTCATTTATTGTCTTCTTCCATCATTACCATTGTCTTTCATTTCCTAAGATATAATAATTTGTCTAGAATTATGTATGTATTCTTAATTTCTTTTGTTCGTTGTTTTTTTTAAAAAAAAAGAAAATTTCAACATGAAAAATAAGGATTTATTATTCAGAGCATGAATTTTAGTTTTCTAACATATTTTGTCATTTATCATGCATTTCATTCCTGTGTATTATATCATTTTATACACAAATATCCATCTATTCACATGCACTTACATGCATATATACGTATGTTTATATTTCTTCCATAAATAAATACATCATATACATGATATATATATATATATATATATATATATATATATATATATATATATATATATATATATATATATATATATATATATATATATATATATATAATATCTTTGATCCACGGCTCAATTTCATAGATAAACAAATAACAATACAAAGAAATGAAACTTCAATCATATTTGATTAATTTGGTTATTTTTTCTTTTTCTTGTTCAGGGTCTCATTGATTTCATTGTGTCTATTTGACTAAGTGATGTTCAATTATTTCTTAAAATTTTTATTGCTTTTTTCGACAATGATTTGTTATTAGCTAGTAAATCAGCTGTCTTCCTTGATTAAATTGAATCTTGTCGAAAAGTATTGTGTAATTGATGATGAATACATACATACAAACACACACGCGTACATTTATATACATACGTGCACAATTAGTGTGCATGTTTATGTATTTCAAAGAAAAGGTCTAGACAAAGTCTGTGATAAGAAAGTTTCTTCAAGTCTTCCTTCATTTAAATTGCATGTTTCGTATATTCTTTTTGTTTGCTTTCTCTTGTTTATATTTTACATAATATTTCACAGATAAAACTTGAATGTTGATGTCATTTTTAATAATACTACTATTACCACCAACAATAATATTATCTAATAAATGTTGATTCAATAGTTGAATTCATGAGTCGATTAAAATTAAACCACCTTGGAAAACCTGGAAGCACTAGACGGCCGTTTCGTCCTAGTATGGGATCCTTCAACAGTGCACATCCTAAAGATCTAATGTTATCTGGTTTTCTAACAGTGTACTAATGATAATGAATAGATTGACATCAACTAAAGAACATTGGAAAATATTGAATAGCTGTTGTGTTCGAAAGTAACATAAAAAAGAATATCTGACAGGTTCTGTTAATTTTCGGAGAGATTTAAAAATCGGTAGGTTTTCTCTGTTCATATAGAGATTTTATTTGTGAGGATTGCTCAATTCAAACCGGTATCATTTGAAAAACAATAAATAGCTACGTTGTTTGCGTAGCGTAGGTGGTTTGAAGAAATTGTAGACTTTTGTGGCTTACAAAACTAGCTTACATTCGTTAGACAACCATTGAGAACCAGGGAGTACCGAACAGCTGCTTCATTGTAGTATGCGACTTCTAATTTCGAGAGGAAATTAATGAAGTTCTAGAGAGGAGTGACTAGCAGAGTCCATTCACGTCAGGTGTGAGGCACTTTGCAAAGGTATTGGAGGGTGGTTACGCAGTATTGCAAATTGGTTGGAGTGAAAAATCCAAACGACTAGGTGCTGATTCAGTGGTCCACATATTGGCAACAAGGTCTAATGGACCTGAGTTCTATCCCCAATGAATCCTTGATACACACCACCGATAAGAATTTTACTAGGACGAAACGGCTGTCCAATTGTTCGTCGTTCTCAATACTTGTCTAGGTAGTCTCAGTTCATGATGTGACCTACAAAATATATCACGAAATCGAGAGCTAGATAAACAATACAGTTGGCTAAACTTGTTGAAAAGCATATGATGAACAACTGTCTACTTCAAGATGAATGAGAATCTAATAATGATATTGAATTTCTATCCTCTGGTTATTATTATGTGAAAATATTTTAAGTTCTCCTTGGATTAGTAAGCGGAAGTAGTTCAATTTAAAGAACTTATGCATCCTGGGTTCACTATTCTTTTTTAAGTAGATAGCCATTGAGACGATAAAGTACTGGATAACTTTCGTTCTATTAATAAACACCTTAGTAACCCATCTCTAGCGACCCTTTTTGTACATCGAACTTAACTTCTTTAGTCATCACAGAGATTACTTCATGCGCTCATAAGAATTAATCTTATAGTTGTATTCTAATGGTCATCATTTATCAACAAAATACTGAGAATCTTACTTTAGTTCAGTTACGAGTGAGAATATTGTTATTAGAACGGAGTTTCAAAGATTATCCAACTTGAAAATAGCTTGTATCTCAAGATGATTATTCTTTTAATAAGCTTTATATTATTGAAACAATCAACTTACGTCCAAGCATTCATTTAATAGTTATCTTTAACATCATTCAAATTGTAATGCAATGGGAAAATTTTCGATGTAAAGAATCCCGTCGGAAATCCATCTTAGATTTGTTTTTCGGTACATTTCCTGATAATCTGTGAACATTAAATTAAGCTACTATTGATTGAAGATCCCAGAAACATCCTCTTAATGTAAAACTGATTTCATAAGTATGTATTAAGGATAATATTAATTTAATTTAAATATAATCCATTTGACTTTTTCTTTCAAAGAGTAATTAAAGATTAATACAAGTGCAATGTTTGACGTATATATATTTTATTGAGAATGACTTATCGACTAATCCTCTATGTATCCGTTTACGTTAGTCTACTTACTACCCAGATATTTTTGAAATTCTATTTATAAAGTAAGTTAATTTTAAAATTTACAGTATAGATAAAAGTAGTGTAGTTTCGCAAAAGGTTTACTGACATGCATGCCCCTATTCTTTTGCCTACTTAGATTCACAGTTTCAATATGATTTCATAAATCTTATCCTGCCAACTGATTGTTTTCCTTCAAACCATCTATTGCTATTAATTTGATTCTTTTTTTTTAAATTTGTATGGAGATTGAAGTATTTTCACAGTTGAAATCACAAGTCAATCTAAGTTAGATCATCGCCGAAAACCTGGAAGGCCGTTATGTCTTAGCATGGAATTCCTCAGCAGTAGACATCCACAATTCCATTTATCTTATTAATCTCATCTCCTTGTACTCATGTTGTACAATAGGCTGGATTGATGTACAATTGTCTAGATGTTAGGTTGGTGTGCTTGATTATCTAGAAAATGTGATTTCTTTTTCTCTAAATATTGCATGTAGACGCCCAACTTCGAGATCAACAAATAGAACTTCTTAAGGATTGGTCGTGCACAGATCAATTCGCGACACTACGGATCATCATTGAACAATCAATTGAATAGAACTAGTCACTATACATCAACTTCCTTGACAATGTGGATAAGAGAACCTTATGAAACCTTCTTCAACAATATGGTGTGAGTAGCTGAGAAAATCGTCAACATCATCCGGAATTCATATGAAGGACCATACTGAAACGTCATGCATGGAGGACAGCTGACAGACACACTCCAAATGAAGACCGGTGTCAGACAAGAATACTTACTCACAACCTTCCTCTTTCTTCTGGTGAATGAGTGGATTATGAAGACCCCGACATCTGAGGGGAAGCACAGAATAAAATGGACACGTTGGATGTAACTAGACGGTTTGAACTACACAGATGACTTATCCCTTGTATTAAATGCACACCAACAAAGATAGGTGAAGACAACCAGTGTAGCGGTCTCTACATCAGTAGGCCTCATGTTACACAAGGCAAAAGCAAGATCCTCAAATATGGCACTGAGAGCACCAACCCAATCACATTTGATGGCGAAACTTTGAAAGATGTGAAATCTTTCACGTACCTGGGTAGCATCATCGATAAACCAGGGGGATCGCACGCAGACGTAAAGGCGAGGATTGGCAAAGCAATGACCGCATCCCTACAATTGAAGAACATATGGAACTCAAAACAACTTTCAACCAATATCAAAGTGAGAATCTTCAATACGAACGTCAAGGCAGTTCTACTGTACGGGGCTGAAACTTGGAGAACTACTACAACCACCATCAAGAAGGTACAAGTATTTATAAATAGTTGTTTACAGAAGATACTCGATGTCCGTGTTGGGGACGATAGATCCCCAAAAACTCACATTTGTAAATTTATCGATTAACTTATCGATTAAATGTTTAAATATTTGAATAGCAGTAAACTGACGAACTTATTGATGAATGTTTAAAAATTTAAATGACAATATCGATTATATATATTTGTATATATACGTTTTAAATTGTTTTGGTTGAATCGCTTGTTTCTGGTTGTTGCAGAATTTACTTCTCATTTCAAGCCTGGACTTCTCCCTCTAGATAGCTGGTTCTGGGACGCGTCATTAGCTAGCTCACTGGTCGTTGGTCACCGAATCTCGTTTACGTCCGCAGACTATGTGAACCCGTGACAGTTCTTTTCAACCCTAACATTCCGTTGGTCGGATACCATTAGCAACAGCCTTTTGTGGGAGAGAACAAACCAGCTTTCAGCTGAAGGGGGAATTAGGAAACGACGTCGGAAGTGGATAGGACACACATTGAGGAAATCACCAAACTGCACCACGAGGCAAGCGTTAACTTGGAATCGAGAATGGAAACGGAGAAGAAGAGGGCCAAAGAACACATTACGTCGGAGTATAGAAGTAGATATGAAAAGGATGAATAACAACTGGAATAGTTTGCCCAGAACAAGGTTGGATGGAGAGTGCTGGTGTACGGCCTATGCTTCTCAACGAGGAATAACAGGCAGTGATTTTTTCGATGGTTCGATTTTCTTCAGAGTACAGGGATGTGCTTAAAATAACTGTAACTAATCTCCATGTAGTACTTAGTCATTCAAAAAACAGATCATGTAAATGGATAATTTATGGAAAAAAAACAATAATGTTAGAAAATTTTCAAGTTTTTAAATGAGTTATTTAAAGTCTTTTACAGGTTAATCTATCCATAAATCAAAAAAATAAAAATATACAAATTTGTCCATATTGACATCGATTATCCGTTTTCTCAAACTATTATATGAACTTAGATAAAATTCTTAGAGTCACAATATTGTTCTTAATTGGAGCTAGTGTACTCATCACAAATCAGCATCAGTTATGACGTGAAAATGTTTTTTTAAGCATATGAATCAATAAATTTTGCTTAAAAATTTAAGTGGCACTACCCAGAATCCGAAAGTGTCAATTTATCCATTATATACAATCTGTATATATAAAGAATTAATTATTTGATACATTTAATACTACAATTTCTACTCTATGGTTACATAATTAACTTTTTACTATTATTTTCTAAATGTTATTAGGATTATACAAAGGTATTTTTACTATTCATATAAAACTTATTCATTTTTTGAGTTGTACACCAAAAGTTGCATTTCTTGATTCTGATTATTTGTTCTTATAATTATACTTTTAACTAATTAATTCTATTGATTTAACTAAACAAACAATTATTAACAAAACTTAAATTGAACACGTACATTCAATTCAGAAAATATAAAACAATATTTGATACTAGATTTGTTTAAATGGCATTGATTAATTCAGATGAACATTGTAAATAATAATAATAAATCCTTTCAGATGCCTTAGCGAGCTTGTAATCAATGTTATTAAGCATTAGTTCCAGATAATAACTGATTAATTTAATCAGTAATTATAACATATTAATTCTGTACTATTCTCATAAATGGATATCTACCTGTTCACTTTTAACTCGAATTTATCTTTATTACCACTAATATTACCATAACTATCACCGTTATTGTCATTGTTATTACTGTAAATCATATATGAATGCCACACTGTCATTAAGAAGTTTTTAATTTAGGAAAAGTTAAATGGTATGTGACAAAATGATAGAAAATAATTTTGTTTTTCAAGGAGTTGAAAATGTATGACGGAAGATTATGGAAATTGATACTTCCAATGTGATTTTCCTACTCATTGCTTCTTGATACCTAGAATTAAAACATAATTCATGTGATGCTGAACCCTTAAAATAGTGACTACAGTTGATCTTCATTGATGGAACTCAATCATAAGTGTATATATATATATATATATATATATATATATATATATGACAATAGTCGTAGTTAACATTTTGAATACAACAACTTGCTAATCAAAAAGAAAATATTTACTAGTGATAAGTAAAGTGTTTCGATATTTAATTCACTGGCATAAATTACTTAAATGGATTACTGTTTGAATAGCTAAGCATGTACGATACAAAAATTCAATCACAAACTTCCATTCAACAAATTCAAATAAATTTCTCTTTTCCAAATGGCAACAGTTCAATCAATAGTCTGAAAGACAAGTGTATGATAATATATTCTTCTTTTTGTAAAAAACCCCTTTTCTTACATAAGTGTCTCGTCTCTCAATTGTATTATGTTGTATCTTTGAATTACAACATAAACCTGAATAATGTTGCTGTTTTTGAAAGAAAAATTATTTGTTATATTCCACATTTTCGAATCTTAAAATGAGAAAAAAATATTCATTGTTGTTACGTACTAGTTCTCTTTTCTAGTGAGAAAAAAATAGTAAAGAGCAAAAATCAAAATTATTTTGTCGGTAAAAAGACGCAAAAACGAAATAAATTTTGTAGTATATATTAAAGATTAATTTTTTTTAAAAGAAAAACGAGCAAAATTTATTAAGCGAAGATGCTAATAACCATCATGCTTATCCATATATTATGTAGTGTATCAGATTGGTAATCAGTATATTTCAGATAACAGTTTAGAACTAGTTTCCAGCTAATCAAGAAGACATCCTTTCAGAGTATTCAATGAAGAGTTTTTATAATTAACAAATTATAACATAGCAGTTTATAGCGTTTTTTTCATATTACTCCATATTATATGGCCTCTCAGCTTCACTGATAATACATTCTGTAAGTCGTAAGACAATGTAAAATCCATAATTTTCAATACATAACACTAATTAATTGAACTAGAAATCTATTTATATGTCTTACCTAATACCTTATTCCTAACCCATCCATTTCTCACTCCATGGTCCCGAAATACATGAGCAGTGCTTTGAAGACACCTATAGTTAAATACTAGTAACCTACGTATATCATCCATTCATGTTTGACATGTTACACACCCATTAAGTTGGACGGTGCGAATCGCTGTGCCGTAAACTTGCGCTTTGGTTTGAAGATGGATATTTCGCCTACGCCACAAGTAACTCAAGTTGACAAAAGCCAATAGAACTTTCTAAATCCGTGCCAAGATTTTGTCAGATACCAGATAATCAGTACTGATGTGACTCCCAAGATAAGTGAAATGGTCGATAATGAAGTAACATTTTACGTTTGGAGTAAGAAAACTGCTTCCCAAACATGCATTGTTGCTTAAGGTGATGTTATGTCCTCACCACTTATTACTCAATTTTGAAGAAATGAAGAACCCTTGCGATTCCCACGACGCGAAGCATGAACACCAAGACTGGTTCAAGTGAAGGTTTATTCACTCCAAAACTTGACGACCCTAGTCGAAAATATACTCATCATATATCGATTGTACATCCATTTTGATTATCGATTAGATCAGTAATGTTGGAGTAAAGCCTTTACAGGGTTGGTGTACTTCTGTACACCTTTCAATGACATCGCCACGGAACATCACGATTAAAAGTCGGATGGTGCCTTAAGGACAACAAATACAATTATAGTAAGACGTCTAAAAGCATTTATTATCATAGAATCTACTGAAAGGCGAGTATTTGGTTCGTACAGCCACCTCCAGGTTTGAAACCAGCCTGGTTCCTTGGGTTTGGTCTTCACAAGCTATTGTTAGACGTCAAAGTATTATTGAAACTAATATAATATTAGGTAAGGCGGTTGCTCTGTGACTGTCACAAGAAGACTATTGTCCTTTCTTATAGACTGCGACGATCAGCGATGGAAACCAGTCAAATAGGATTACGTCCAGTTCCTAGATTCTAGCTAAGATTTTAATAAATTTAACTGCTAGAGCCGGACTAGTTAATCAGGCTCTGCTGCTCTTCCTTGCTTTAGATGATTGATAACTTTTTTATTCTCACTAAGGGTTGAAGGGCTCAAATCAGTTTGTCATTCAGGTTGCTTGGAGATATTGGGTAGTGAAAGTGTGTCTAAAGGCCAGTTAAACTGTTTCTTAGAGTGTTCTGCCCATCGATTCAGTTTCCTGGATGCAGAATAAATTATTGTCCCATCTTTTTCCCTGATAGTTTCACTAACAATCGTATTTCTAATACCCGTTTTCTTGATAAGTCTGAACAATTGTCTACTGTTACCTGTCGCTGCTATCTGTTCCATCTCTTTTGCTATCACTACCCTCCACTGCTTGCGATCATTACATGGGCTTTCGATCAACCTATATTTAAGCTCTCTCCATTCATCGTGTTCTGAGCCAAACAGGATGAGTTTCCGAGCATCTATCAATTATTATTATCAGAGCGTTTAGCTTTTAAAGAAGATTAAATAGCTTTCTGAAAAACTCACGTTTAATTTCATTCGAGCTGCAGTAAGTAAGAGTGCAGGTAAAGACAACGAATAGGCAACGGCGTGTCCCTATCTTTTTGATCTCTTATCGTCCCGTTTAGTCGAACGACGCACAAGCGACTGTCTACTGAGATCCAGTCTAGGACTTAACGCTATAGCTACACCAGCGAGACCACGGGAAATAGCAGCAAGGTCTTCAGATATTCGAGGGGTAAATTGTGGTGGTGAGATCATATGAATGACTGTACTTGGATCCTGTGTGCACGTTTTAAAGATGCAGTATGTATCGATGGTGTGAAACTCTAGAGTCCTAGCTAAAAAAGTCTATTTTCCCATCTGATGCAACGTTCGAACGACAAAAGCCCCAACATACAGTTTAAAACGTGGTTTCGGTGGACCAGAAAAAGAGTTTCGTGAACTCAAATCATTGGCATTGGTGGTGCATGATGATAACGAATAATGAGAGTTAAACATGGGGATGGAAGAATTATTACAATAGATTTGATCGTAAACAACCTTAAGTTGCTGCCTTTAGTTTGACAGTTCTCTAACCGACCTGTCTGGCATGTTACGACCTAATGGAACATGTAGTCTAGACAATATAATTCGGTTGAGTTAACATGACAGGCAATCCCTATCAACATATCAAGGCAGCAGGTACTGTCAAGTTTGAGGTAACGAGAGCAATACTTGTTGAAAATATCAATGAATATCGAATGATTTGATAAATTTTAATAATGAATACATTTGAATAATGTTAAAACGAGTGAATCAGTGATATCTATTCTTGATCATTTCAGTTAGCGTTTCCGATTCCTTTTATTTTTGAAAAAAACTAAGAATTATTTTTATCATTCGTATCCTTAATAAGATACATTCGAATATTGTTTCAAAGAAAGCTGTAACATTTTTATAAGTTATTATCTTCATCTAGATATCAAACTGAGTTTATTTTCAGTCTTGTTTGTTCATCATTTACGCTATACGTAAGTAGTACTCAGAAAGGAGGGGTCATTACATATTTACGACTTCCTTATATTCCTACCGTCTATATATTGTGTTTCGCGAAAAAGTAGTAAATAATTGGATATATTTACATTGTGAACTTAAATATTCATTAGTCAGGTAGTATATACACACTAAATTGAAGTTGTAGGATATCTTTATTTTCATAAGTTTACTTCAACTAGATAGCCTCCGAAAACCAAGTTGAAGTGAACATGTATTAAGTCACATTTTGCAAACATCCATTTGTGCCTATTCAGTGATTCACATAGGATCATATCCAAGACCTTCAGTTTTTGTGAAGAATATAACTCTTTGAGTAGCAATCTAACAGTCCACATTTCAAGCGTCATTTAATCCACAATACTCTTAGTTATCTGATAATAATTAGCGTTGATAAGCTTTCAGGTCATTAAAAATCCGGAGTCACATCACAGATAGTCGTTTATACCCAGTCTTCCACCTCCATTCAATTCAGTCTAAATTTAGATTGACTGGAAACGACCTAAAAAGACAAGAATGGGAATGAAATCTAAGCTAAAATCATCCCACTTTCCAAACAACATTTATAGTATACATTTAATTGTTTGATTGCAAATACTATTCTGTCCAATAAATATTCAAACTGGGGTTTATAGATTTAGGTCAAACTTAAAGAATTTCCCAAGAAATTCGTAGAATATTCTGTAGAGATAACAGACTGAAGAAAATAAATGTTTCTGAATGGATTAAGACTTTAATAACGGACGTGAAAACTTTAAGAATGATGCTAGTTCAAAAAGACTGTCAACCTCTTATGTTGATTAAGATAATGAAAGTATACCGTTCCCAACGATTCACAAACACTAATGTACTGTCCAGACAACTGATAAGAAAGTAAGGCCTATCTATATACACTAACCTATCAAAATAAGAAAAGACGAGACAGTTGAAGAATTAAACTTCTAATGACCTATCGGAATATTTCAAACTATAGAAAAGATTATAAGACTAGTGTATAGCAACACATAGAATGTTATAAAGAATATAATTGATACATCGTAAAAAATTGTGACAAAGTTTTTCTGATATCATTTGGTAAATTTAATGAACAGAATAGTATAATTTCTAATACTATTACATAATTAGACAGCTTTTTGTAATTTATCAACAACCATTGTTTAATTGTTAATTAGTCCAGTAAAATAAAATCATTTTACATAACTGAATAATTAATAAATATGATATGTGTACCGCATAAATAACCGTATGATTTATCTTAGTTTAAGATATATTTCTTTGTACTATTATAACTAATCTAAAGGTGAATGAATTGAAATTCCGACGAACATTGTATTATATGTGCTCTAAAACAATAAGTAAATAAATAAATGAATTTTCATTAGTTGAGATCATAAGTCAATTGAAGCTAGATCACCATGGAAAACCTGGAAGCACTAGACGGCCGTTTTGTCCTATTGTGGGACTCCTCAGCAGTGCACACCCACGATCCCACCACACGAAATTCGAACCCAGGACCTGTCAGTCTCGCGTGTGAGCGCTTAACCTTTAGAGTCCCACAATAGGACGAAACGGCCGTCTAGTGCTTCCAGGTTTTCCATGGTGATCTTGCTTCAATTGATTCATAATCTCAACTATCGAAATTACTACAGTCTCCACAAAAACCCTTCTGATACGAAATGAATTTTATCAACTTGTATTTAGACAAGAAAGTGTTCACAGAAATATCCTTCCTTTTTTCTCTCGTTTAAATAAAAAAGTTTATTACTTATTAATAGAAAACTTATTTCAATGTTTATCATTAATTTACGATTATAAATAAACAATTTATTTCTAATAGCTTGTTGTTCAATTTACTTTTCTCACTTGTGGCATGATTATCAATGTAAGTTAACTTTGAACAATATATTGGATAATTGATGAATTGTGTAAATCATTGGAAACCATTATGTATTGTAGGCTTGGCTGATTTCAGTTCTTCTCAAGTTAACTTGAATAGTATACTTGTACATGGATTTTATTTCTCTAATTTCTTTGTTTAACTGTGGAAATTTTGTCTAAGCTATGTAAGCGATATCTAGTCGTGAAGTTTTTTATCTGTTTCTATCTATTATGATCAAATAAGTTTATTGGAATCTAAGTAAGCTTAAATAACTGAATTTTATTTAGTTCGCAGAAAATATCTCATATGATTAGAAAAGGATATCATGACACACAAAAATCTATGATAATCCAATGTTAATGGATGGTGTGAGAGAATTACTTAATAGGGATATATGTCTCTCTCCAAGACTGAATGCTAGTCCTCTATGTGAAGAACTAACAGGATGTTAGAAACGTGGCTATTATATATTTTTTACTTATTGTTAGTATGATTAAAGTCGATCCTCTATTCATACTTTATTTTATACAGCAATATACAGGAATTTGTTTGTTGTTATCGTTTTAAATAAGTTTAAATTAACTTGGTATTGTTTACTTGAATCTATATCGAGGCAATAAGCACAGTATGCACATATGCCAATAAGAGACTTATCAATTACAGTCCTAAACATCAATGGGAAGATTCAAGTAAACAATACCAAGTGAATTTAAACTTCCCCTCATTGCACAAACTTGATGGCGTTTGAGGTGAACAGTATTGGGTTTGAGTTCTTGAGTGAACATCAACTCTGAGATGCAGCTGACAAGTCCGAAATAGGACGAAACGCGATTCCTAGATTCCATAGCTAGCCACTATCCATCTTTGCATATATCAAAAGTTTATTTTAGGTAAATCAGAAAATGAAATATAATCTAAAACAATTTCAAGTGATTGATTGCTTCGTTAAAAAAGATAGTTATGCAATTATCGAAATATATCATTCAGATTATATTCAAAAGATAATGAAAATGTGTGGATCAACTGAAATTATACTGTGATGCATACAAATTACGAATTAATCTCCACTAGGCCACTACTATCAAGCGCTTACTAAGTGTATTTATTTGATTTGCTTTGTTGAATTTATTACTGTAATGAGATAGCTAAATGAAAGCAACATGAAAAAGGCTGTCATACACATATAATTTACGTTATAATTAAATATTTACTCTTCTAAGCAGAATATTGTTAATACTTGGTTTACTAACATTACTATATATATATATATATATATATATATATATATATATATATATATATATATCAAAAGTGTACCCTGGAATTGGGTGTTGTACTATTTGACATGACAGACAATTAATAAAGGAACTGAATTGAGTTCTTTGAGAGGTTCCGAACCAAAGTAGTGCATTTTCAACTAACCTCTTTCTAGTTGAGAGTGACATGAATGCATATCAACAAGTTGGTAGTTAGTAATATCATATTATATTAGTAAAAAATTTTCTCGATATATTCTAAGTTTTTAGAATAGATAAACTATGGCTAGCAGTAGGACTTTGGATGCAGATACACTGATAAATGCCGATCGAAATTCAGTTTTATGTATAAATAACAAGGAATAACCCTCAGTAATAGTAATGTAAACATTGCACCCACTGGATAATTCATTGACTATCTGAGCTCACTAGAGTTTTTACTTAAAAAGAAATATACAGGGTTTTAGTCCTAAGATGAACAAATCCAAATACATCCAGCCCATAGGTTTCTAAAAGGTCTAAATACATTTTCTGAATTCCACTGCTAACAACAATCCATACAATATCTAATGTTTGGTGTTTACCAGAATATACTGACTAAATCAAATATTTCTAGTTCGATTCCGGTTTTGGCTTTTTTCAAATATTAGTGTAAAAAGAGATTAGACAAAACAATCGTCATAAGATAATTCACTTTTTATCTTGTCAATTATCAGAAATCACACTTAAATTGATTTATGTTTTACAAGAAAGAACAGAACATATAAAAAGGCACAAATCCATCGTAATGTGTTTTAACTGAATTAATTTGATCTTCAAAAATCATGATCTTGTTTATAGATTATTCAATTAAAATCCATTTCTCCATCATTATAACACATATGATACAATTATAACATCAAAGGAAATTGTAGCTAACAAACTGAGATTTTCTATTTATAACAAAGAATAGAAGCTGGATAATAAGATTTAATAGTATAGAGAGTAGGAGACAGTATAAGGTAGAAGTATTTTCATCTTATACATTATAATTTAACTATATTGAAATTTTTTGATTGATATCATGAACCAATTGATGTTAGACCACCGTTGGAAACCTGAAAGCACTGAACGGCCGTTTCGTTCTATTGTTGGGCTCCTCAGCAATGCACATCCACGATCCCGCTCGCGGGATCCGAACCCAGGGCCTTCAGTTTAGCGTGCGAACGCTTAATCTACTGGACCACTGAGCCGGCATCTAATGGTGTTAGTGTCTAACATCAACCAATCCACGAAATTGCGCAACCATTGAAATTTCTGATACATAAGGTAGTTGAAATTTAATGGAAACTTGAATAATACTACTTATAACCTTGGTAAAATTTATTCTAAAACTATAATAACCCAAATATAAATACAAATATTTATGCATTGTCATCTAAATAAGACCATGAACTAATATAAGGATGAATTTTTCTAAGGATTGAAAAAAAACTATGAAGATTAAAGTTGTCCTTGATAGAAAGACTTTTAAAAAGGAAAAGAAGAAATTGATTATCTGTCTATATTGCTTCTAGTTAGCATGTTTTACATCAGAACAACGAAAAACAGTTAATAATAAGAAAGGGAAATAACGGAAAAAAACATACAAATAGTGGTAGAAGAGCGAAAACTCAAAGGAGAACAAAATAAATGAGTTGTCATAGAGAATGAAACAAGTGAAATAATATAATGTTTAAATTATAGAATGAAAATACATGGTGGTTCCAAACAGATTTCAGGATGAATATCCTGGGCTCAAACAACAGAATAATCTTAGTTCATAGTACATAATCAACAGCCAACAACTTCACAATTTGAAAACATGAAGTGGTTTGACATCTTTTAGATATATTTTGGCTTGTTCTTATCTTAAGTAACATAACACTCTAGGGAGGCTACAGTTCGCATGTGCTTAGGATATATTTCAATCATAATATTCGTTGAAGTTTCACAGTTCCATTACATACCCGCAATGGTCTAAAGATACCTATAGATAACCACGTACAATTTGAGCTTATCTAATATCTCCAAAAAGTCACATTTCACGGTCATAAATGATTTTCATTGATGTCAACATTTTCTATCTACTCATTTCATCAAAATTAATGAAACTCCTACGATAAGCGAAATGGTTAACACATAAAACTACTTCACTTTCCATTACCAAGTTATTCATTTCATGAATCCTGGTTCTAAAACAGCTGGTTGGTTGATAACCCGGACAGCAGTTTCAAAATGTCTAAAAATGACCATTCTAGGTGTTCATCATATTTTTTATTTTGTATACATAAACTGAAATGATTCTTTTATGGTTATCAAAGAGGGTTTTTCTCTCGTTTCATAAACATGGCTAATCGGCAACAGAGATGAATTAAAAGAGATTTTATCCGGCTTCCGATCTTTGACTAATATCGTAGTAAGTTTATATGACAAATTGGTCCACCTCTGCTTCTTTTTAGATGCATCACAGCTTTTCAAACTTAGCTAAAAGATGAGGGTTAGATGTTGATCTCCCAAAAAACTAGAAATTTACTGTAGACTGGTTCCTTAAACTATTCAGCTCTCAAAATAAGTTGTCTAGTTTGAGATTAGAAAACCGTTCTACCTTTCTCAACATTACTTTTGCCAACTTTTATTATTATGGCTTTAGCCTCTTTGATAGATTCAGACAATTATTTAGCCTTAAATATCAACGTTTTTATGTGCATTCTATCTGCTACAACTAATTACCATTGCTCACAGTCACTATGTAGATATTTATTCAGTCAACTACCCTTGAATATACCTATCTAGACACGAATATAAGCTTGAAGAGTTTCCTCTTCTTTTTACTAACCACCATCTGATCTTGAAATTCGCTCATTGTTTTTAATATACTACACTTTGAAAGTTTCTTTAAAATATATCCTTGTTTAATATGATTTCCACACACTTTTCTATACTGAAATTAAACTTTGTTTTTATCAGATCTTTTGTTTTCCTAATTAGTTTAACTGCCTTATTATTTTACTCCTCCTAATGTCATTCTATACTAAATTATTTTAGTGATATGGTGTACGGCAAATTTTATACTAATTACTGTTAATGTTCCAACAAATCTATCTCCGAGTGTCTGAATATTATTCATTCTATGGTCAAAGTGATTTAGTTCAGTGTGATCTAAATAATTTGTCTGTGTACACTCTTTCTGTATATGGTGTGAATTTGAATTAACGGCTAGTTATAACAGACGGATTTTACAAGTCAGTTAGCAGATTACTGAATAGATGATTCAAAAGAAGCCAGTATAAACCTTAATTGCTAATCAATAATGGTAGTCGATTGCAGTTGAAGTCATATATTATAGGGTTTCGACTCAGTGACTTCAATAATGTCATTCTCGTTGTGAAATCAAGATTTACTTATCACTATCGAATTCCATAATTATTTCGTGACGATATTTTGCTCAGTAATGAATAATAAATATACTGTGATCATCACAAAAAATAAGCATTTAAGTCTCCATTTATGTACGTGTGCCCATATGTGTAAGTGGATATTATGGGTTCTGATGCAGACTGTTCTACCTCATGAAATAACAATGTCGTTATTGGTGTAATCTGGTTTAGACATACCTTCCTATTTGATGTCATAGTTATACATTTTATCAATACAAAATAATCAACTACACTTATATATACGTAAATAAATATGTTTGGTATGTGCATATATATATGATTGCCTGTTCACGTAGATCAATATCATTCATACTTTTGTAACGAGCAGAGCATATAAGGTACTTGATTATAATTAACATCAACTAATCTAAACAGCGAAAGTAAAATGACATACTCTGGTTGATACTCTACCGGGCAATATCAGTGTAACACAGTCAAAGAAGTTACTATACTATTATGTTGAGATCTGTACAATATTTTTTGTTTACTTAGTGATGGATTATGGTAATGGTACGTTGAATTGAATGAGATTTGAAACCCAAATTTAGTTATTAGGAGAAAAATCATGGTTCCTCATAAATTGACAGAAATTAAAAATGTGACGAGTGGTATCAACGTATCACGCTAACAAAAAGAATTGAATGTCCTGATTTTTGTCTCATCTAGAGTTATTGAAGAGCGACACAATTACAAAACAATGGATTGGATAGAAGTAGATATCAACTTCTACTAAGCTTCAACAAACTTTCAAAAGATGTTAATTCTGGATAGAAACCTCTTTTAAAATCAATATAAGTAAACTGTCTGAACTTAAACTTACATAGTTATCATTAAGTGGTTCAAGGTAATCAACATGAAACTCTGAAAGTAGTTAGCACTCATCAGTAAAGCATATCCGGAATCTTAAGGGAATTGATGCTCGCTATATGATTTAAACTCATACTATCCACCTTCATAGTATGAGATGGTGCCATTAAACTATCTATACAACCACTGACTATTTTGATCAGTAAAAAACATGTTTCTATAAAAGTATTCTAGTCTAGTGGTTAAGCGCTCACGCGTAAGACCGATAGGTCCTGGGTTCGAATCCCACGAGGCGTGGTCAAGCATGCGCATTACTGTGGAGTCCCACAATAGGACGAAATGGTTATCCAGTACTCCCAGGTTTTCCATGGTGATCTAGCTTCAATTAACTTATGATCTCAACGATTGAAATTGCTACAATCTCCACAAAACCAATTCTGATAAAAGTATCCATTGTTTATAGTCTCTCTAAGTCCATACGCTATTGTATAACTAGGGAATAGTAATAATAATAATAATAATGGTCAGACTATGTAGCTTGAAATATTTCATAATAATAATAATAAATTTAACTTGATCTATTTAATTGTACATAATCATATACCCACAATATGTTCTAGTATATCAATAAATTGAAATATCATAATATAAATTATTGTCAATTTAAAGTAACATTTTAAATAATTCTAGTATAGATTACTGAATTTTTTTTCTTTCTTTCTTTTAATAAATAAATAAATGAAAAAAAATATCAAATTGATCAGCTGCTATTATTGATTTCAAATTGTGTTCTTTTTTTTCTAATATTTGACTCAGAGACAATATGGCATAAACAAATACAAACTTAGAATAATATTGAGAAAAAAAACGTTTTATCTTTTTTTCCTTCTTCTTTGTTTATCAGTTTATTGATGATATACCTCTGAAAATTATTTTGTTTTAAAAAAAAACAAACAAATGAATTCGTATTTTTCTATTATAGTTGAAGTTAACCTCTTTATTTTTGTACGTTTTCTTTGAAGAACGAGAGTTGTCTATATACGTGATAATTTTTTTTCAGTAGGAATCAGGTTCATTCAATGATCAAGGGTAGTTTTACAAATTGATACTAGAATAATTAACAAATATATATATATATATATATATATATATATATATATATATATATATATATAGCTGAATGATATTCACTGATAAAATATATTATATTTCGACTATTATTAATTTATACATTATTTATGTTGATTTAGGATGCGTTTCCCCCCCCTCTAAATACAAGTTTTGCTTCAAGACTGGCCTGCGTCAACACTTCAACTAGAGATAGAGAGTGATGTAGTCGAACGCGTTGATAACTACATTTATCTTGCAAATCTGATTAGCCCTAATGTATTGGTGTCTGACGAAATCTCTGCACGTATTCAAAAAGCCCGTTTGATTTTACCAACTTACGTCACCTATAGAGAAAGCAAGATATCCTTCTATCAATTAAGGGACGAGTATACTGGGCAGCAGTTCCTTCTGTTCTACCTTACGGTTGAGAAACGTGGCCATTAACAGTACAATATACCCGTAAGCTACTAGTATTTGACAACAGATGCCTTATAAATATTGCTCGCATCTGCTGGGATCACCGGGTAAGTAATAGTGAGGTTATACGCATGGTATTAGGGAATGATGGTAAATCAGATGATGAGGTTGTCAATCTTCATAGACTGAAATAGTTGGGTCACGTGTTATGTATGCTTGAACTCCGATTACCACGACGTGCAATGCCAACCGGTGTTAGGGATGGCTGGAAGAAAGTTAGTGGCGACCAAACCAAAACGTGATATCAGTGCTTCAAGTCACTAACTTCTGGTCTGAGCCATGTTGGTAGATGCAGACTACTTGGTTGGGGTCCACGTGACTATCGTAACCAATGGTTAGAGACTCTTGGTGACATGGCTCAGAATCGATCACAGTCGTGTAAGTGTATGCACTCTCTATCTTCCCTTAAACTACAAGACTAAAATTGCTTTATATCTTCCTTTCTACGAACCAATTCTTTCTTCCTGTACTACGTCCTTATCCAAAATCTTTCTTTTATATATTACTTCCATTTAACTAACTACTTCTGTGAATTTGGTGTTCATCTTGTCGTGCTAATGAGGTAATGGAACTTGGACCGATGCATATATGTGCCTGGTATTACGTTGTAGCTGACTGACTGACTATTTACGTTGATCGGTTCATGGTTTCAATGAAACATGCATTATGATTCAGTTAAAAGTTTTGTCGTGAATGATTCAACTTGTAAGTTGAATTCATCACAGATTGATTTCAGTTGGGGTACCATTTAAAACCATATGGGATTGGACACCTGTTTTGCCCTAGTACTGGGTTACCAATAGTGAGCATCCATTATCTCACCAGTGATCCAACCAGGGAAACCCTGATCGTTGAAATCATTAAGTCACTGTTCAGTGGTACAATTTCAACCTCGATTAATTTGTATTCTTCCCCGACCGAGAAGTATCTAATCAACTAGGTCTTTCTCAACAGAACTACTCAACGGTATCATCTCAGACTATATAGTTTGGTGGTGTGTGTTCAAATCCAACCCCTTAAAATTGCACGTAAGTCTTGTTGATGAATGCCAACTAGTCTAATACTTAGGTCCAGAGTTTCCTGCTGACTGCCACCTATCATTTAAGCACAATATAAGACGATGAGTCACTTAGACTAACGGACACATCCAACCTGATCGACAGAATTCAAATAACATCAAGGACTTGGCAAATATGATATCAGTTACTACTAAGAGGTTAATTAATATACTCTCCGATGTGTATAGTTGTAACAATATATAATTTTTTAAGTGAACATCTATAATGCATTCATTCTTTGCATTGATTTGTAAATTTAAATATTGATTTTCGTAATCGACTGATATCATTTGGAGGACTATTGAAAAGTAGAGAGTACTGAACAGTTGTTTTATTTTGTTTTGTGAATATTATTCCTTGTAACAACAGAGGTACAGAGGTATGTTAACTTTAGGCCTTTAAATTTGGATCTAGTGAATTATATATCAAGTTTTGTTAACTTTCCAGTATGTACTAACAAATTTCAATTAGTCTTTATCAAGTGCATACTTGTGACTACCTTTGAGATGAGCTTCTAAAGTTCTAGTGGAATGCTAATAAGTACTAGAATTCAATCATATCGAATATGAAGCAAAAAGACAGGTTGGTTTTAACGATTCATTACAAGTCAAGTGAGGTTGAAACTTATCAGACGATTATTTCTGCAAATGAGTAGCCATTCAGCAAAAGTACTTCTGCGAGTTGTATATATGCATCAATGAGAAGCCATGATGAGGTAGTACTTTAACATAAACTTGAAAATAATTTGTCAAATGGGCTGTAACCTTATTAATGAGACAATATATCGATACATGAAACAATAACACAAGAATTTCCACTAATTCCAAACTTTATTTCAACAGCAACACTAAGCTCAAATAACATAAGCATCACTAAAGACAGCTCATAAAAAATCCTAAAAAGATTTGAAAAAGTAATCAATGCATATGATACTTCTGTTTCTATAACTCACTCACCACTTCCTTATTTCATCATAGTAAATGTACAACCATTAACTTGAGTTAATCTCTGAGTACCAGCCGATGGTAACTGCATACACATAAGAGCCAACAGTTCCAAGTTGCCATTTTCTTTTATATAAAATTATACAAAAGAGCAACAAAACAAAACAAACAAAAAACAAAAGCAAAGCTGTTTCATACTTTGAAAATAAGAATCAAATATGAATTAATGGTAAATGCAATTTTGAATTAAAGACTATGTAAATACTAACAATAATGAATAATGAATTACATTGTTTTACATTAAACTAGGTAAAATAAAATTTATTCAGAAAAATAAAAAATTCAAACGATTGTAAATTAGTGTAGAGTATTTTTTAAAACACACACACATTATTCGTTTGTAAGATTGAAGATTAAGATCATGGCAGTTAAGATAACATAAACTTTGATTATAGAACTAGTTTGTATTTCTATGGATAATTGTGAATAATAAAAACAAACGAACAATGAGATGTATCACATTCTGGACACGCAATTCTGGTTTTCCCAGATATATGGTTATTGCTTCAGCAATGCTAAGAAGATGCAATCTAATTTTCATTGAAATACTTCTACTTACCTCATAGATGTCTTTGAACACAGAGTCTGTCTTGATTAACTGACCTATGTTCACAAAGTGTTCGTTTATTGAACTTATTGAGCATTTTCCTCCTCTTTCTAACCACGACGGATAATGTTCTTGAATTCTTTTGGATAAAGTACACATCAAACGACCTATATACCTGGCTCTACATGAGCAGGTAAATTGGTAAATGCATTTTAACAGATTTATTCACTCTTACTTCGATTATCTTGACTGGTAAGTTTATAATTGATTGTTAACCATGATGTCAACTGTAAGTTAGATATTGTACCTAACCTGTAAGTAATAGTTTTCTTTAAATAGAATGTTAATTAATCCATATTTGTGTTTGTAATAATCTCATATAATTCACCTAGAAAATATACACCTACACAAACATATTCTCGATTTAACTGATGTTAGGTTTTACATTTATGAGACGATTAACTGTATTGTTTTACTCTTATTTAACTATTTTATACTAATTCACATGTTTAACTGTTAAGTTTATTTTGTTCATATCCATTTCAACATACATGTAAGTGCTTGTAGGTATGCATGATAGTAATATTTATTAGGTTATATAAACTTATAAAATAAATCATATAACGATTGATTATCATATCAATTTATTCAGTACAACGATTAAAGATCACATCAATCCATATTACACACAATCCATACTTTGTATAATCTTTGTATTGTACTGCTATACCCTGATAAACATAATGAATGTTAACATTTGGGATCCATTTATGGACCAATACTAAACGAATATTTTTTATCGTATAAAAGTTAAATAACTAAACTATGCACATTCATATTCTTCTTATCATAAGCTTTATTTTGACCTATGAACTATTATTATACGATCTACCATTCTTGAAGTATTCCCTGTCTATTAATCACTACCTCCCTCCTTCACAGCCACTCTTAGCCAGATCTTGTACAAATGTTATTTTCTATCTTATGGTACGGTGTGGTCTGTTTGATTGGTATATAAACCCCGTATGTCTGAAATAAATGATTCACATTGCAGAGGCTGAGATTGGTGTTATGGACTTAACTGGCTGGGCTGGACAGGAAGCGAGACCAATAAGAACTCGAGACTGCTCATACGGGTTTACGCGTCATTAATCGGATCGATAAGTCACTGCTCTCTAATTTGCGGTATTAGTTACGTCATACATTAACAGGACACATAGGACACAAGTTATAACATTTACTCATGTAATCTTCTGAGTTGGTTTGTTTAAAATACATCTATTGTCAAGAAACTTCTTATTCAACTTTGAATATCGTATGTAAGGGTTGACTTAAAAGTTCGTTATATCATAGAATTAAATATTCTTTTCTCTACTATTTGATTATAAATCTTAATTAAAAGAAGATTGTAGTTATGTGTTAACACAGATTTTGTTATCTTTTAAAGATATCACATAAATGAATATACTTTAATTCCTATAGGATAAATGAATATTGACTGTATTAAAATTAATGTATTTTAGCAGTTACAAAATATACAATAGTTGAATGTATCAAATTGATCTATCTATTTTAGGAAATAAAAGCACCACTTGTCTGTCTACTAGAATTTTGCATTATTCAAACTTATCTATTAAAGTATTCTGTTTATAAACTTATTAATAAAACTACTATACTTTTAATTTTCCATTCATACAATCTAAAGAAAAAAATGTTTACCCGTTATGTTATCATAGATTGTATTTTTTTAGAATATTTTTTTACTTATTTAATCAATAGATGTAATCTCCATATTGACAAATGGCAATTATATAGTGACCTAATCAATGATATTGTTTAAATCAATTCCCCGATTGTTTATCGTAGATGTTTAAAAAATTCAATGTATTGACATAATATAATACATCTTTCAGATCAACTTGTGGTGTTCGGTATTCAATATAATCTTTAAATTTCGTATACAGTTCATCCTGATAACCATCACTTGATAACGCTCCAAAGGTGTAGTAATAAGAAGGCGAATACTAAGTGTTGATTAAGTTAATTATTACACCACGAACAGATAACCACAATTACAGGTACGTTAAGCAAACATGAAAGAGTAGTACCGAAAAGCTAGCAGGCAAGTGAGTGAGCATGTGAGTCAATGAACAGGATTTATATCCGAGACCTGTTATCTTATACCTGATTGGTTCGTCCATAAATTATAGTCTCGCCAAAAGAATTTCCATGTTTATTTACAAAGAAGTATGTTCAACAGTTATGTTAATCATTATTCCCTTCAATTTGTCTATATTGTTGTTTTTTGTATGCAAATAAACAATATTGTTTTAAATTAGATTTTCTTAATGAAACAAAAACATTTGTATTCATTTGTGGTTTTGTTTTACGTTGGAATGAATAGTCGGTTTATTGGTGTTTTAATCTATTTTCATGGTACTTATAGATAGTTGAGTTTATCAGAGACAGTCAACAATAAAAGCAATAAATCTAGACTTCTTACTTACCCATCGGCATGAAACATAAATATTTAGAAATTGATGCTTTCGAGAGGATCCCATCTATTTTTGTTAGTCTTCACTCAGTAACAAACTACATGTAAGACGGAGATATTTACACAAACTGGTAGTGAGTGGTAGTATACTGGGTAGTAGTAGTAGTAGTAGTAGTAGTAGTAGTAGTAGTAGTAGTAGTAGTAGTAGTAGTATAAGTAGTATTGTGGTGTATGCTACTTATGTCTGTCGACATAAGTAGTATGTAACACCAATCAGAAGTGAAAAACTTGGCAGCAGAAGGCTAAGAAAACCAAGTTGAAGAGAACAGAAGGGAAAACAGAAAGGAATTGTAAACTGGGAGAATCATACAGAATGTGAGGGACAAATGATAGAAATTTGCAAATGAATTGCAAATGGATTAATCTTATATTTTACAAAGAGATTCTGTAATTTTGTAGTCGGATACAATCGGTTGTCCCCACCCCTGTTCTGGTTCATTACAGTAGCAGTATTGCTAATAATAACAATAATAATAATATCTTAATAGATTGGAAATGATAAATGGTCACATTAATTTGATCTATTTTAAATAAATGTTAATACTTATTTAAATAAATATAGTACATTGTCATAGTTTGTTTTAAACAACTATCTACATTGGACATTTTATTCCGGTTCATTTGATCAATAAGATTATTTAAGTAAAATTGTTATTTAAGAAAGAAATAAAAAGAAACATAGTATATATTCAATTTTGAAGTAGTTTACGTCATCAATGAAAATCATCGAACAGAACTAAAGAATTAGTTATATTGAACACTACATTCCAATATCCTAATAAAACTATGAACATGTAATGTTGAAGAATTTATTAGTGCTTCCTGATTTTTAATAGTTTGCTAGTTAATTTCATTTCATATTAAAGGACACTTTTTGAAATGAAGAAATATTAATTCACAGAACCATTAGTTGGGAATTTTGATAATTTAACAATTTACAGTGAATGTATTCTGATGTTTCTATAGACTATTGTAACCAACATCATAGACTGACATGAATTAGAAAATGATTAAAAACTAAGAAATGTCGAATAGGTATTTCATCTTAATTTAGAGTTTATCAGCAGTGAGTATTCACCATCCTACTGAACATCGAGTCCGTGCCTCGATGGGGAATTTTAAACCACTGACTTGGCATTCAATCTTCTTTTATTTATGATTTCTATCAATTCGCGATTCTGAAGTGCTAGTGGAAACAATAAATGCAGACAACGTCAAGAAAAGTAATAAATGAGAAATGTGTCATCAAACTAATACTTTTAATCATCGATTTGGTTTAAATGGTTGAATCAATGAAACTATTCAAAAGTCACCCTTAGAATTGTAATCTTGAATACAATGTCAACCGAAAACTATGAAAACATTTGTTTTTAATATAATAAACCGGGAACTTGGGTATATTGGGAGTCAGCTTATATTATTTAAATCGTTAACTAAAGTAGCATTAACCCAAAAACTTACAAAATTAAATGTCTATAAATTCCATTTAAAGGTGTGAAAACGCACTGTTGATTTTGTCCAACCCGAAGGAAAAAATAATAAACGAGAAGTTGAACGTTATCAACAAAACAAACTACTCCAAATGAGAAAACATTTCATCGGATAAAGCTGCCACCTTTTTAATCTACGTCTATATAAACACTGGTTATCTGTCGGACGCCGAGACATATTTTCATTCATATCAATATAAGCGAACAGCTGTGAAAGCACGTTTAATTGGGAAAACGTTTAAATCTTGGACTAATGTACCACAATGAAAACCAATTAATTCTCAGAAGCATAGCAGTTCAGTTTGCCACCAATCAGTAATCCTATTAAAATAGAACCAATTTGATAACTATTTAGAGAGATCATAAACAGGTCCAGAAAAGATAATAAAAATTATCTAAATAATGATAAGTGTTGACATCAATTAATCAGATCTTATACAAGCAGTACAAGCTAGAAATCACATGTGAAGTGATTCAAATAGTACAATTCTGTCTAAAGTTTATCCAGATAAGATTGGTTGGGAAGACAATAGAAGTTTCACGATTAAACCACCCATCGTAGAAAACCCAGTTTCATCAAAAATGTAAAACTCAATGTCCAAATAAGTGATTGCTATACAAATAGATGTAGTCAAAAATCTTAACTTACCTACTTCAAATGGAACACATTGAAATAGCTGATTTCTAAATAACTATCATGTCACATGTAGTTTACCAAAATCTATCAGGCTCAAATATCTTCCAGTGACAAAAGCAATTCTCATGAAGTAAAGGTTTCGCATTCGCAAGATATAAAATCACCTTTATCTACCTTATCTTGCTTCAGGTCCAAGAAGTCCAAAACCTAACGAAGTTAAATGTAGGGAAGGCAGATGTTGATCAAAGTTATGTTCGAAAAAGCACTAAATAAAGGCGTTGTCTTACTTTGAGCCTTTTCACCAGAGTACGCATACAATATCTACAGAAATTAATCATATATCTCACGAAGTATACATGGCATTAAGACAAAGGTACTGGATAAAACATACATCGATTACGTTGCCGATAATCTTAGACCCAATTTTTTTGTATCGAGAAAAAATGTGTCACGTTAACATTCAAACTTAGAAATTCTTCTTCACAATATTATCTTAATTATTAAATAATCAAACGTTAATTTATTGTACATGCCACTAATAAAACTAACTGCTGTAATGTAAAATCATTATATCATTATAGTGTAGTGATGATTACAAATATGAATATACTAAGTGATTTTGAAATATGTCAATCTGTTGAGCCTGATTATGATAATCGTGATGTAGGTAGGTAGTTTTTTAACTAAATACTTTCATACTTATTAGCGAACCACTTTGGTGACGTAATTTAACATTTTCGATAGTAATTAAATATATAAGAAGAAGAAATTAATGTAAACTTGTATAGAATCGGATAAACAAAGTTTGCTATGAGATCAATATCAAGAACTTTCAATACTCAAACTATTTTACTTTTATTCTGATTATTCTTAATATCACTAATTAATTACTAGTAGTTAAGTGGATAACGTGATAGAGTTTGAAGCGAACGGTGCTGTGTTCCAGTCCCAGAGTGAACATCAACTCTGAGATACAGGTACATCCAGCTAACGAGTCCCAAATAGGATGAAACGCCAGTCCTAGATTCCAGTGCTAGCCACTATCCCTTTTTGCTTATAATAAATTATTATTCAGAAAAAACTTATCATCTATCAAAATTGGTCAGTTATCATCATTTAATTAATATTATCTGAATGTTAAATTAAGAGGTTTATATATAATTTGGACTAGTACTAATAAATTTAAATGAATAACATCAATTATAGGATTGTCTGTATAGTTTATCTACTGAAATCAAATCGCACAATATATACAACTGATCAAGTATTGTAGATCATGTGAATAACATGAATTTATTTTTGTTCAGATAAATCGAATACAGTTACCGAACATTGTTGAATTTAATGATATTTCAGAGATCATTCAGTGCTATATCATTAATACGCTTACTTACGACTGTTACTCCTCGTTGAGGAGCATAGGCTGTCCACCAGCACTCTCCATCCAACCCTGTCCTGGGCAATCCTTTGCAGTTTTTTCTAGTTGCTATTCACCCTTTTCATGTCTGCTTCCAATTCCCGACTCAGTGTGTTATTCGGCATTCATATCATTAATATATATAATCCTAATATGGTTACATAGATTCATCTTTTTTTGATTAAGTCAATATAACTAGTTAGATTATGTGTACAATTTGATAAGTTCATTATTGCGTTTCTACATGTTACCATTTGATGATTACGAAAATAATGATAACAGCTTCATTCAATACTATAAATTTTATCGTAGTAAAGAATTCACATCCCCAGTTGTACAATATTATAGTAAATTTGTGTTTAAGATATATTTAGATTGTAGCTATTCAAAATGATTTTCAGTAATCAGAATCTTCAAGTATTTTTGAAGACAGTTCTTTCACATGGAAGATAAGGAAGGATATATTCAACAATCGAAGTAGTTCTTTTAAATTTTCCCAATAAGTAATTCAGTGATTGATAAATCTTTAAATAAACATCTCATGAATGCCCAGAGTTACGATTCAGAATTATTAAGTTCAAACAAACTTAGTATAAGGTGGTAAATTGCAATATTTACACAATAGCCCAAACGTTTGATTAGGCCAACAAAAAGTCATTAAAAAAACAAATGAGTTTCTGATTTTCTGACCACTTATTACTAAAGACCAGCTAAAATTCAGCATGAAATGCCCAATTATTCAGCTAATTAAATAAATCGATACAAAGCAGCTGTATAAATTACTGATTTACCAACATACCTCATGAAATTCATGAACTGAGCATAAACTTTCCTATAGATATACCAATATTCCATCACTACTTCCTATTATTCTTATTATGGAATCATTAAATTCTTTTAAACTGGTTTGGAAGTGTGGTTTAATTACATTTTAAATATACTTCAGATATAATCGTAAACGAGAGAAATCATTCAAATCAAAGATGCTTGCACTTGCGTAGGTTCAAAAGAAACGAATGAAGCTAAATGGTAAACATTGACATATGTGTTTCTATATATTAGGAGATCACGGAACAAGTTAAACCATAATTATCTTTAAACAAGTCTCATATCGTGTTAAGTGGGATTTGTGGAGATTTCACATATACTGAAGGTAGATTTCATCACGAATCGTGGTCAACTAGCGAACAGTGGACAGTTGTTTTCTTATAGTTGTTAATTCATTTGAAACTTCCTATGCATAATTTCATACAAGGTCAAACTTGGGACTTCGATACTCTATTTCTAACCAAAAAGGCTATTCAGCGATGCTGTTTGTTTTCTACTTAGTTCTTCAGTCGATACCAGCGTAAGAGATAAATTATTTTCAAATAATCTGAGCAGTGAAATCATATTGAATATTCTAGTATAAGCACACACCCCCCGCAATACTATTCTTATTTTCTTCCCCCTAGTCTGTAAAAATTACGCTCCTTTTCCATTCTTTATTTTCAGATAAATTTGTGGATTGTTTTCTGTCATTTTCTTAGCTTTATGCTTTCATAATTACCATAGTTTCTTTATAGGAACACGATTACTGCCTTCATTAATTTTTCAATCAAAGTAGATGAAACAATTATATTTTTTCTGTCACGCGCTTACAATCACACCGGTACGACATTTCATGTGATGTGTACTAGTATCATGAGACAAGTAGTAGAGAATTAAAATCCTATTGGTTTACATAAGGTTACATGACCTTGTGTAAGTGAAATAGTCAGTCAGCTTTCAGCGTGGCGGTAAATCACCCAATCGCGTCAAAATATTATCACAGTACAGGGGCCAATTGACCGAAAATTGATTATTGATTTACTATAACCGAATGAAATCAACTTCTAGACAACCTTCATCTAGTTAGAACTTGAAATTCCATTGTTCAGTTTTGCTTAACGATCATGGGGTGATTAAATGAAAATATCTGACCATCTTCTGCCGGACTAAAAATAAAAAAAAAATAAGGAATATCTGACTACATTGTTTGTTAATCATTAATCCATCATTATTTTAAAAAGAATAGAAAAATAATGTATATTTGGTTATTGAATCTTAAAAACTTTCTTAGTTTGGAAAACTATGTTTAATATATAAGAATCATGAGCCTGACTACTGAGTGTATATTGCTTGGGGACAAATCATCACAAAGAATCCGTGCTAGAACTCATTTTTATCATACCACCATAATTGCGAAGTATATATCTTTACTTTTCTTCCAAGCGAGTATCAGCACGAGCACCTCGAGATAATATGTCTTCTCATTGGTTCTTTACGACATTATGGGTAAGGACTATGAAGGGATTCAGGACTTGAGCTAATGGTTAATAGTTAATAAACGTGACATTAAGATGAACTATACAGTCTTTAGGATCACAATTGGATAGCAACCGAAAACTACAAGTTTTTATCAGTGTTCATTAACAACCAACAGCATTGTAACTACAAGTCACCTGTTATCTGTAGACAGTAACAGCGTTTACTGAAGTCACCACTGCTCATATTCCATCTCGATTAGTATATTGATCAAAATTAAGCTGCCTAACAAACAAATTCCTATTGGGATTTCAAATGAGAAAATCATGTCGATTAAAAAATAACGCCGTTCAGTGCGTCATATCTAAATACAGAGGAAAACAGCCGATAATTATCTTAAAAACACTAGTTCACATCTTTATAAGTTGCTCCTTTTGGTGTCAGTTCAAATAGTCAGTTTCATCAGATATATTTATAGTTTTTAAAAGAGTATTTATGTCTCATTACAGAAACAAACCTTCCGAGGTTTTAACTTTCGTAGTCATAAAAAATGCTTTGATTAGTATTGAAGTCAAGTAAAATATTTCGATTCTATCCATTTTTAAAATGTAACCATGGTTCCAAAATATTTATAGAAACAAAAAAGAGAATCATACAAAGCTACAAAAGATATGTGAATATTATATTGTAAGGAAACTAGTGGGTAGAATATTTGTACAACATTCATCACGTCAAAAATTAGACTAACAAAACAAACCAACCCAGTTGTATTTCTAGGTGACGAAGTGATATCAATTAGAGTTCCATTAAAATCTAGAAACTGTATTTAGCTCTTATTTCGTGATATATACACATAACCCTCTAAAGATTGAGCCTAAGAACTTTAAGTGTTACGCTGAGCATTTAAACCGTAGGCCATTGATTTGGAATGAACTGGTCACATTCAATTTAGCATGAATACTACGCAATAAAGGTGGAAACAATTTTCGCTTACGACATGGATGAATACCGCCAATTACAACTTTAAAGTTATTTACTTCAGCATATTACAAGAGACTTTATACAGTATATAGCTTTTACCCAAAGAGTATCATTTGTCAATAATCACTCAAAACCCGTGAAAATTTTTATGTTAGTGGTTCTTCTCTGTGTGGGGTAAGACGTAATTCTAGTTAGATATCAGGATTGAGGAAACGATGACTAGATTTTAACTAATAGGGAATTAATTTTACACTTTGACAGAAATGAAAACAAATTTTTCGCAATAGCTTATCAATGGACTTAAATAAATTAGTTGGAGCTATTAAATGCAAGTTCATTTTGCTAACTATCAATTTACTAGAAAGGGTTTTGTGGAGAATTGGTAATTTCAATAGTTAAAATCATGAATCAATGAAGATAGACCAGCATGGAAAACCGTGACCAGTGGATTTCAACCAGGTCTGTTGTGAGATATGAACTCACTGAAGACAATGGTGACGGTGGCGCAACTTCGTGGATTGGTTGAAGTTAGACATTAACACCGTTGGACGCCGGCTCAGTGGTCTAGTTGGTTAAGTGTCTGGCGCGAGTCCGATGGGTCCCGGGTCCGAATCCCTCAGGGGGCGGTGTCGTGGACGCGCACTGCTGAGGAGTCACATACTAGGACGAGACTGCCGTCCAGTGCTTCCAGGTGTTCCATGGTGGTCTAGCTTCAGTTGATTCATAATTTCAACTATTGAAGTTATCAATTTACTGTTTACTTTTATGGATAAAAAAACTTCACCTGTAGCTCCTCTAGGGCTACTGACGGTCGCAAGCCCACACAAAAGAGGAGGGTTGGACACGGGGTCGACAACCCCACCCCGTAGAAAACAACGTTGCCAAAAATGCCAACCAGAATAAACTACTTAAACCATTAAAAATCTGCCCTCCTAGTTGAAAGAGGAATTATGACGCCTCATGATGAAAGCCGAGATTCTTCTTAAGTTATTAGGTTGATGCCCATTTTAACAACCAGAGCAAAAACTTATATAGGTACTTGGAATGCCTGGACAATGTGAGAGATTAGAAAAATCTGTAGGAAAATGAAATATGAGACAGCTATATTACAAAATGAAGAAACTGACAGGGAGATATAGTAAACCAGAGAGACCAGGCAAGAATAAAGAAGGCAAGCTAATCACCGAAATTCAAAGACAGAAGAACAGATGGGTGGAACACCTTGAGGAACTCCTGAGTAGATCATCTCCACTGAATCCACTGGATATCGAAGTAGCACACACAGACCTTTCTATAGATGCCATTTCACCAACGATTGAAGAAATCAGGATAACCATTAGACAAATCAAGAGCAGGAAAGCAGCAGGACCTTACAATATACCATCTGAAGCTCTGAAGTCAGACATAGAAGTAAATGCAAACACACTTAACGTTTTGTTGAGGAAGATTTGGGAGGCGAAACCAATGTCAACGGACTGTGAAGAAAGATAAATCATCAAAATACCAAAGAAAGGAGATTTGAGCAATTACAAAGACATTACACCACTACCAGTACCAGGAGAAGTTTTCAACAGAGCGTTGCTGAACCGAATGAAAGATTTAGTAGACGCTCAACTTCGAAATAAGCAGGCTCGATTCATTGAGGATCGGTCGTGCACAGACCAATTCGCGACACTACGGATCATCACTGAACAATCAATTGAATGGAAATAGTCATTATACATCAACTTCCTTGACTACGAGAGGGCGTTTAACAGTGTGGATAAGAGAACCTTATGGAACCTACCTCAGCAATGTTGTGTGAGTAACTGAGAAAATCATCAACATTCGGAATTCATATGAAGGACCAAACTGAAACGTCGTACATGGAGGACATCTGACAGACGCACTCAAAATAAAGACCTGTGTCAGACAAGGCTGCTTATTCTCCCAACTATCCTCTTTCTACTGGTGGTTGACTGGAGTATGAAGACCTCGACATATGAGGAGAAGCACAGAATAAAAGACGAGGAATGGCAAAACAAAGACCGCATTCCTGTAATCGAAGAGCATATGGAATTCAAAACAACTGTTTTTAAGCCAATATAAAAACCAGAATCTGAAATACGAACGTCGAGACAGTTCTAATGTATAGATCTGAATCTTGGAGAACTACCACGACCATCATCAAGAAGGCATAAGTATTTATGAACAATTGTCTACGCAAGATATTCAATGTCCGTTGGTTGGATACCATTAACAACATCCCATTGTGAGAGAGAACAAACGAATCCTCACATGAGTAGGGAATTATGAAATGACGTCAGAAGTGGATAGAATTTACTTTAAGGAAATCATCAATCTGCATCACGAAGCAAGCACCAACTTAGAATCGTGAAGAGAAACGGAAAAGTGTAAGTCAGAAGAACACACTTCACCGAGAATCGGAAGCAGACATGTAAAGGAGGAATAGCAACTAGAAAGAACTGGAGAGAATTATCCAGGATATAGTTGGATGGAAGTCCGCCTACGCTCCTCGATAAGGGTAACAGGCGCAAGCGATTTTTCGAATAAAAACTGAGTCCTGATGAAATTCAACAGCATGTTTCGATTTATATGGCTGGAGATAGTACAGTATCTTTACCGATTTGTGTGGAACTTTTCCACTCGTCTGAATAGCTAGAAATTTCAGTAGAAATTTAAAAATTGACATAAATTACTTTTCAATAATCCATAATTTCCTGATTGACAATCTCATTTACTACGATATCACTCTGAAATAAAGTACCAGCGTTTTAAATTTTCATTTGAAACGTAATACTACTTGTTAGTAACATGACATTTTGTACTTAAATGAAATAGGATTACTGCTGATAATGAGTTGGTAAATCTTAATATGAACATCTCGAGTACTATTTAAATTAACTTATGATTCACAGTTTATGTTTATCATATAAATTAGTGTATTACAATTTCACAAACACTTGATAATTATGTCTTACTAAATGAATATTTTGAACATTTTACACTGGAAAAGATTGTCCAGGACAGGGTTGGATGGAGAGTGATAAGTAAGAAAGTACTGTTAAAAATCGCGAAATACTAAGTTGAAAAATATGACTCACAGCCACTTTTGGCTTCATCTTGTATAATTATTGTTTTTAATTTTACAGTATAATGCAATCTGGTCTACTTGCATATAAACCGTGTATGTCTGAAATATACGGGTCACACAGCCGAGGTTGAGTTTTCGCTCTAGACTGAACGGGCTGGGCTAGGCGAGAGGTTGCTATACAGATGACCAATAAAGACTCGAACTTGACTCAAGGCCACTAGTGCTGTTCGACGCACCTTCGGTTTAGCACAGGACCAAGGTCACAAGAAGGATATTCTAATTGACGGTTTTTTCACGTGATATTTGACAGGCCATAGGACATAACGTTACCAAGTAAAATTACTAACTGAAACCATGAGTCAATGGTTGACCTATCAATAAGAGATCAATAATCTTCACAACCCCATATTAAGAGATTATTAAATGTTACTTTCGTTTCCATATTTGATGCCGTCTGACAAACAGTATCAAGTGGTTGAAATTGATCAACAGAGAACCCTGTATCTAAATTTGGCGCTATTTGGTGCTCTTCAGCAATATGTACTTGGAAACTTGAGGGAACTCACATTTCTGTTCTGGTCAAAGCCGTGTTGTCTAAGTTCTTCATCACTAAGTCTTTTTAAACCATACCGGACTCTTTGAGGGTTGGAATTTTCTGTTCTGAAACTTCAACCTACTAGTTAGAGTCGGGCGCTTATTCATGCCACTTGTTTTATTGTGGGTGTTATTTCGAAAATCCAGTATAGAGGCATATTTAAGGTGATTAAAACATCAGCAATGGGTTAAAACCATTAATCCAACTGAAAAGAACTCTGAATTAGATATGATTCACCACGAATTACAGAGATGACTGAAATAATTCATATCCCGCTATTAACGCACGACATTATCCGTAGTGTTTTCAAGCGTTATTTTTATCTTAAATTCTTCAGGGAGAGTCAATTCAGATATATCTAACGAGCGCCAGATTATGGTGAAGATGCCACAGGTATTCGGAGTTTGACAACGCTTTAACCAGTAACACCTTCTAATATGAAGCGCACCCACCAAGTAAAATCAAAAGACAGAAGCGAGGTGATCGAAGATATATTTGATAAGCTATCAATATATCGAGGATCGTTTGCACTAATCTGGCTAGCGATTGCGGCAGATGTTGAGCACGGAGTTCCTACACGTGATCTGGTGCGGATGCTTGACCGAGCGCCTCCAGCTAGATGAGTCCATTAAAACTAATGTGGTCAGCAACCAATGTCGAAAACTTACAGAGCTATTTATTTTGAGGAATTACTTAATGCTACAATGGCTTAGACACGGGGTACCAAAAAGACTACCTTCAACCAACTAACACGTCACGCGATATCTGGTCACTCGGATTAGCGGTCAAACCGCCACTTAGTCAACAGTTAAAAAAAGACAAATAAGTCATGCACCGACACTCAATAATAGCCAATTCTGAGCTGGTGTACAAACAGTAAACAGGTTGCATGGAAGCACTTAAACACTTAATATGTTCGTATTTTTATCAATGACCGATGATTAATGGATCGAATGAACTTACATAGTAGTGTTCTTGAGAAAGTATTGAAGTAATGAAAACAGCGAATACCCAAAAACAGTAATAAGCATTATATTGAGACGTACCTAAACAGTCCAGATGTATATGTAATGTAATAGTATTGCAAATATGGTTTAAGCTAATGCATCTTAAGAGCCAGATCTAGCCAACAGGTAACCGAAAAGCGATTAGTGTCAAGATCATTTGCAGAGATTTGGAAAACATTTAAGGAACACTTGTTCACGTAGTAAAGAAATGTATTGTAATTACTGAATTTATACAGGTTTTTTGGAGGCCTATCATACCTGACAAATATCCTTACTACAAGAGAAGATTGGGCTTCAAAAAAAACGTGTATATTCCACCAGATGTAATTTTGATAGATATAAGTAAAGCCTTTGACAGGATCTCTCACCCGAGCCTTAAAATAAAATCGGAAAGTTTTGCGATCCATCATGAAATCATGCACTAGACAAGTGACTTTCTCAATGATAGCGGACAGTGGATACGGCTAAATCAGAATAGGATTTTCGAAAGTGAAGTTTCACAAGATACCATTCTTGGTCATCTCCTTTACTTATCTCATATTTGTGGCTTGCAGAGATTAACTCATTTTCACTTGACAATAAATATGATGTCCCATTAACTGGGTATGTTATCATGAATTTACTTGAGCATCTTAAAACCCAGGGCACCGGCTGTTGGGAAGTGTATTGTTGACGAATAATAAAATCCGCAGGCACTAAAGGAGCAAACACACTGGGAAGTAAGTGATTCAGTATTGGTATGAAGTCTAAATATGTGCATTTTGTAAATGTCAATCAGTTAAGGGTGTTATTGATTGGCTGTATACACAAACAATCGAAGACCAGATAAAGGTCGAGGTGCAGATATCCTTTCAATCAGACTCACACATACTTTTACATATATGGGTTAATTGTCGAAACTATAGCAATAGGTAGTAAAAAACTCAGTAGGCTTACCATAGACTTGTCGTGATATTGGTCCTAACAACACGATCCTTCAAGCTGAACATGAAGTAAGTGAGAAAATTAGCATTCAACATTTAACAATAAAGGAAGGTCAACAACGAGAGATGAGGGTACAAGTGATCAGTATGGCATGGCTCAGGCTTGTAGGCGTGATCATTTTTGTGTAATTCACACCTTTCCACATTAAGTATACTATTCTGTCCCCAGCCCAAATATATCCTTCACAAGTGCTAAGCATCGTATGGCTGAGTGTCGTAATACGACGAGCCAGTGTAGACAGTGGTGTGACTTCTACATAAGATCTTGTAGATTAGGAAGTCACACGATGACATGGGATTAGGTCTCATAACCGAGTAGTACAAGTACCGAACCTGACTACAATTCTACGACTTACCAGCTGTAGCAAAGTCTTTTATTCTACTTTTTGCAAATGACAAATATTTGGAGACCCATACATGTCATAAAGATTAATATAAGAGGATGATCTAAATTCAATGGTTAGATGGATGTGTAGGAGGTCACTCGAAGTTAATTCCAACAAGAGTGCTATGACGTAAACAAATAGACGCAATGATCCATATCCCTACACAATAAGTGGGGTTGTGTCACCTGAAGTAATGGATTTTAAAGTTCAAGGAAACGACCTTAAAATCACAAGTAACTGCAAGGCTACTGCTGCTAAAGGCGTGGTGGTCTTATGGGTTATTCATGAGTTATTTCATTACTTGAACGAAGAGATGTTAAGGTTATTATACTTGAATTTTATTAGGCCACACCTGGAATATGAGGTTCAAGCAGTGAGCCCTTTTGAAGTGAGCATGACAGAAAAAGTTGAACGATGAGGAACCAAAGCGGTAAAAAGTTTCTTTGACCGATCTTATGAAGGCAATGTGAGATACCTCAACCTACTTCCGTTTTCATACTGAAATTACGGGGTGGCCTAATACTACCTCATAAGATACCGAACTATGATTTTGGAATTAATGCCTTATTTTTCCTTCCATCTAAAATTGATCATCAGAGGGAACATTCTAAAAATTTTGAAAAACTGAGATTAGATCTGTTCTGTTTCTCACGTCGAGTGGCGAATCAATGGAATTCTCCATTGGAACATGTAAAATTAACACCTTTTGATACATTTAATGCGAGATTTGATTTTCACAGTACTATAAATTTCAAAAATTAATTCAGGTCACCTGACCTTCCATCCCTACCGGTAAGGACAGACGACTTCAAAAAATTTACTTTAAGAGGTTAACTTAAATTGTTGCGCGGCGCAGCGAAGCTTCAGGTTCCCAACCGGTGGTTCTCTCTATACCTTCAAAAATTATGCAATCCCTGATATGCGATGACATACACGACTGTTTATTATCCTTAAACTTCTTTTCACTTGTGGTGTTTGAATGAACTAATGACTCCTTTGTACTTGTTGAATGTTTGATTTCGAATTCTAAATACAGTACATTCGTTAGTGCTTGTGTAGTACTTCTTGATTCAATTGCGTTATCCCTGGGATTCTTAGTTCATACTATAATTCAAATACTTCTAATTATCATATTGGCATCGCGATGGAGCCTGCGATGGAACAGTTAGATATCCATTCAACTTCTGAAGCTTTTGAAGACTATTTGGAAAGGTTTGAAATCTGGAGCATGACCAAGAAAGATGATGAGGATATTAATATTGTGGCACATTTTCTCACATTCATTGGAAAAGAAGCATATGGCTTATTAAAAATTTTGGCTTCACCGGAAAAGCCTATTTCTCTTCCTTATACAACTCTCAAGGAATTACTTCTAGACTATGCAAAGTATACAAATTTTGAATGCAGTAAAGGGCGAATTCGTAAAATGATTCATGATGATATGAAAAATTCCACTACATTACATCACCCCATCCCAGTGCATACTCAAGGTTGTGCAGTTCACGAAGATGGGCACAAGTTTAGTCAATGTTTTTCTTGTGGCAAGTTCCACCCTTTTAATTCATGTAAATTTCGTAATTGTAAGTGCTTTAAATGTGGTGATGTCGGACACATTCAGTCAGTTTGTAATACTACTGTTCATCTTGCTGCAACTAATATTAAGTCTTGTGATTCTGATTCTATTAATCTGAACATTTATAATGATCATTTCTCTTTATCGACGATTTCAAAAGACAGTTTAGAGTCATATAGCAGTTCAGGGTCAAATGAAACTCAGAATCCTTGCGAGAAAACAATTTCTAATAAATCAACATATCCGATTTCTCATGTTATTGTACCAGATATGATTTTTCCTAATGATTCACATATTTCTGATGAAATTTCTTACAAATCTGATGAGAATATTTCGGATGAACCTAATCATGATCGAAAATATGATGTAGTTTTGATTGATGCTGATTTTTCTAATGATCCTTTACTCTGCAATGACATTCTTAATAAATTTGAGGAAACCATTTCAGAAGAATCGAATCTTGATGTCAAATATTATTTGTCCTCATGACGCATTTGTTTCTTGTGAGAAACTTGTTCAGTGCGAAGCACGAGTATTAAATGAGTTAGAGTCTGATTACAATTCAGATGATTCCATACCAATCATTGTTTGTCCTTATCATAAATTCACTTCCAATGTTTACTCTAGTCAAATTGAGAAAGATGTTTTAAATGAAGCCACATTCATAACTTAGGGATATGAAGATCCGACATTATTTCGTGGGGGAGGATAGTCTATGGTTCATATCCTAGGTAGTAGTTCCAGTATTCAACCGGCATGGTGATTGTTCACAATCCCAGAAATCAAGTGAGTCTGTTCCGATTTCAGTTGTTAATTCTAATACTAATGAGTGCATTTTAGATAATACAGAGTCTTTATCCAATACATTGTCGGACAGACACAGCATGAACTTGAGGAGAAGACGTACAATTAATTACAGACACTTAGACTCTAATTTAAGCTGTGGCGGATGTGGTGTTTGAATGAACTAATGACTCCTTTGTACTTGTTGAATGTTTGATTTCGAATTCTAAATACAGTACATTCGTTAGTGCTTGTGTAGTACTTCTTGATTCAATTGCGTTATCCCTGGGATTCTTAGTTCATACTATAATTCAAATACTTCTAATTATCATATTGGCATCGCGATGGAGCCTGCGATGGAACAGTTAGATATCCATTCAACTTCTGAAGCTTTTGAAGACTATTTGGAAAGGTTTGAAATCTGGAGCATGACCAAGAAAGATGATGAGGATATTAATATTGTGGCACATTTTCTCACATTCATTGGAAAAGAAGCATATGGCTTATTAAAAATTTTGGCTTCACCGGAAAAGCCTATTTCTCTTCCTTATACAACTCTCAAGGAATTACTTCTAGACTATGCAAAGTATACAAATTTTGAATGCAGTAAAGGGCGAATTCGTAAAATGATTCATGATGATATGAAAAATTCCACTACATTACATCACCCCATCCCAGTGCATACTCAAGGTTGTGCAGTTCACGAAGATGGGCACAAGTTTAGTCAATGTTTTTCTTGTGGCAAGTTCCACCCTTTTAATTCATGTAAATTTCGTAATTGTAAGTGCTTTAAATGTGGTGATGTCGGACACATTCAGTCAGTTTGTAATACTACTGTTCATCTTGCTGCAACTAATATTAAGTCTTGTGATTCTGATTCTATTAATCTGAACATTTATAATGATCATTTCTCTTTATCGACGATTTCAAAAGACAGTTTAGAGTCATATAGCAGTTCAGGGTCAAATGAAACTCAGAATCCTTGCGAGAAAACAATTTCTAATAAATCAACATATCCGATTTCTCATGTTATTGTACCAGATATGATTTTTCCTAATGATTCACATATTTCTGATGAAATTTCTTACAAATCTGATGAGAATATTTCGGATGAACCTAATCATGATCGAAAATATGATGTAGTTTTGATTGATGCTGATTTTTCTAATGATCCTTTACTCTGCAATGACATTCTTAATAAATTTGAGGAAACCATTTCAGAAGAATCGAATCTTGATGTCAAATATTATTTGTCCTCATGACGCATTTGTTTCTTGTGAGAAACTTGTTCAGTGCGAAGCACGAGTATTAAATGAGTTAGAGTCTGATTACAATTCAGATGATTCTATACCAATCATTGTTTGTCCTTATCATAAATTCACTTCCAATGTTTACTCTAGTCAAATTGAGAAAGATGTTTTAAATGAAGCCACATTCATAACTTAGGGATATGAAGATCCGACATTATTTCGTGGGGGAGGATAGTCTATGGTTCATATCCTAGGTAGTAGTTCCAGTATTCAACCGGCATGGTGATTGTTCACAATCCCAGAAATCAAGTGAGTCTGTTCCGATTTCAGTTGTTAATTCTAATACTAATGAGTGCATTTTAGATAATACAGAGTCTTTATCCAATACATTGTCGGACAGACACAGCATGAACTTGAGGAGAAGACGTACAATTAATTACAGACACTTAGACTCTAATTTAAGCTGTGGCGGATGTGGTGTTTGAATGAACTAATGACTCCTTTGTACTTGTTGAATGTTTGATTTCGAATTCTAAATACAGTACATTCGTTAGTGCTTGTGTAGTACTTCTTGATTCAATTGCGTTATCCCTGGGATTCTTAGTTCATACTATAATTCAAATACCTCTAATTATCATATCACTCCAACAGCATGGTTTCAGGAAGGAGCATTCCTGTATATCCAACCTGTTGACCGCAGTGGAAAGATGGACAACCATCCTTGATCGCAATGGGAAGGTTGATATAATTTACCTTGACTTCTCAAAAGCTTTTGATTGGTTCAAACATATATGTCTTATCAATAAGCTCAGACGATTGGGAATCAAATCACCTCTAACTGATCGCCACACTGCACACATAAAAAATTGTCATTTCAAGGTCAGGGTTAACTTCACTTTATCTCAGGCAGTGAAATGTCCTAGTGGGGCCCCCAAGGGCTCACTAATAGAACCTCTTCTATTCTGATTTATACAAACGATCTTCCACAACAGATGTCATCTGACTCATTACTTTTTGCCAATGACGTGAAACTTTGCAGAGAGATACGCAACCAAGAGGATATACTGGCACTTCAGGATGATCTAACTGAACTTCAAATTTGAGCAGATGACAACGAACTTACCTTTAACACTTCAAAAAGTAAAGTAGTTCATCTGAGACATGTTGCAGACTACAGTTACAACATAGGAAACTCCTCTCTATATGTATCTCAAGTTGAAAGAGAGTTATGAGTGTTGGTACCCTACAATTTGAAGTCTTACGTTGTGACAAAAACGCCTTTCTAGCAAACCTTGCACTGGTAACATTGATGCCCATTTTTGGCCAGTTTGAAGGAAGAACTTTCCACATGATGTTCAATAGTTTTGTTCGTCTCCATTTAGAGTATGGAAACATAGTATTTTCTCCTTTATTCTAAAAGGATAAGGACACTCGGTGGCGTATTGAATGGCGTGCCACGAAATCAGTTCGGGGATTCAAATTCAAACCTTATGACGAGTGCTTCTAATCAGTTAACCTTTACCTATTAGAGTGTGGGCGTCTTATAGATGACCTTCTGATGGCTTACAGTATCCTTAACACTTCTGGACATCCTCTTAAACACCTACTTAAGCTTAGTCCCAAATACTAACCTAAGGGGTAACACCCAGAAATTAGAGACACAACATAGCAGAACGGACTGTAGACACAACTTCTACTCTTCAAGGGTGGTCAAATGCTGGAGTTCGCTGTTTGCTGAGCTAGTCCAAGCAACCTCTCAGGTGTTTTTTAAGAGGAAACTTGGCCAGTGCTAGTCCTCTTGTTTGGGGCCAGTGCTATTCCTCTTGTGTGTAAATGACCTTCCTCGCTTACTATCATCATCGGTCTTGCTATATGCTGACGATGTCAAGATATGAAGAACGATACGATGTAAGCGTGATAGCTTAGAACTCCAAAATGACCTGAAGAAATTATCCGAATGGTCTCATACCTGGCAGCTGCCGATAAATGCTTCCAAGTGTGTTGTGATGCATATCATTCATCAAGGTTCTGTTACATACACGATGAATAACACTGAGCTACCTGTTGTCCAGACACACACAGACTCATGAGTCATCGTTAGCTGAGATCTGAAGACTACTGCACACTGCCGTGCAATAGCCGCCAAAGCTTTTAGAACTTTATGGTCAATACGTAGGGCTTTTACTCATGTCGACGCTCAAACGTTTTTGACTTTGTATACAGTGTTCCTACGTCCTAAACTTGAGTACTGCATACAAGCGGCTAGCCCCTGCTTAAAAAAAGACTGTGGGCTTTTGGAAAAGGTTCAGAGAACAGCAACTAAGCTGATTCCCGGAATAGCGAAGCTTCCGTATGATGCTCGACTGGCCAAACTAAACCTATTCCCTTGTCATATCGTAGAACTAGAAGCGACTTGATTACAGTTTTCAAATTGCTTAGTGATAAATTTGCACCTGATATGCCCTCATTTTTCCTGTCTTCCAAAACAGAGAATTTACGAGGACACTCCAAAAAAGTTCACAAGCCCAGAGCAAATTACTTGTCAGCTGATTATCGACTTTCCCACCGATTCATCAACGAGTGGAATTCATTAACTCAACACGTGGTTGAAGCTCCATCCGTAGATTCTTTCAAAAGAAAGTTGGATCAACTGAGAGAACACAACTGCCAGGACTAACACAGGCCATCAAGCCTCCTGTCCTTTCCAAACTGAAACTGAAACTGATTCTTAAGGACTAAGGATAATACCTTACTATGATTTATCAATTTCTTTTTTTCTCTATTATCGTTAATATACCTGGGTTCCTGCCTGAAAGTATTGGTGATCCACTGCTACTAGACTCGGAAGCCCGTTGAGAGAAAGCTTCTCCTATTCCGTCCACAACCATTCGAACCATTTAAGACCTTGAGATCAACAGTGACTGATTTGATCTTACGCGTGACCCTGCGAATTCTCCGAGTTTAATGACTTTTAGATGGTGTGGTACTAAGGTAAGGTTGTGATAGGTCAGGTAGATTCTTGCCATTCATACGAGTTGTTTGTAGATAATTATCTCCTGTAGCAAAGTATATATGCCTATTGTTGCAGGCAACTAACCTACAACCCCAAGTCAACCAATAAAGGCGAAAAAGGGAAATAAAAGGGGGGAATGCGTTGGAAAATACAGGGGGAAACCCGCCAAAATGTCGCCTTTTTCGCCTGTCCAGGAGAAATAATGCGGATTTCCCGCTTTCCTTCTCTTTGTCGATAAATTGTCTACTTTTCGCCTAAATACACACAGAACTGCCTATTTTTGATCCAACTTTTAAAACACCATTGGCATAACCTCAAAGGTCTCCTATGTTCGCCTTTATCCCAACAACAAACCACACCAAAACTGCAATCCACGGGAAAAACGGTATATATTTAAATAATTTTATTTAAAAGGAAAAGCGTATTATTGTACAACATTATAGCAGAAGCTTGAGCATCAATCGTTTTGCATTTCCATTGTAATTGCCAATTGTTATTTGAAAAGATCTGCAAAAGAAGAAACAGGTGATGTATTATTTATAACGTATGTGCATTTAATCGCAAGTTCACTGACAACCAAACACACTTTCTCAACACTTCAATAGTTCCCCATGTAAGTAATAAAGTAAACTCTTTTACAAAATAATGTTTATTAAAAATTAAGTAGAACGTAATAAACATCGCACGGACTACTTCCTTTAGCCACGTATGTTCAGCTATTGAGAATGAAAATAGTCTTCCTGTGAATTCTGAAGTGTAAAGAACAAAAGAAGTCACAACGATATCTGAATAACATACTTTGGCACAGCCAAATACTTTAAGCTAAACTTACGGTTATGTTCGTTAAGACTGTTGACTGTAACTATAGAGCAGTAGGGAAGTTATCACTTTAAATTAGTACATACCTGCTCTTGTTTCCTCCGATAACGCTTTATCAGTTTGTCTCTGACATCATGAAAATAGCCTTCTGTCGCGATGTCGTACAGCTTCGCAAGGTCTTTTTCATTAACATGTAGATAGTAATGGAACGTAATTCGCAATTGGCTAGACGACTCTGTCAAATAACCAAAATTTCGGATATTGTACGTGGCTATTTCCAGCCTGCATCTCGGCCACATCCACGTCTACTGAATAGTAAAGAAATCCTTCTTTACGCTTCAATGCACCTCTAGGAAATGTTTGTAAGATTATTGTACAGACCTTTTCGATTTCTCATTGTTCAGTGGCAAGATGTTTTCCTCCGTTGGAGTGTTTTTGCGGTGAAGTTCCAGTATTTAGAGGGAAATTAACATGTCCTTTGCAGACTGCAGAGAATCTATAGTAAATTATAGTTTATATGTATTTCACTCACCGATTTCGTAAATGACTTTACATTTGAGAACTGACCAATTGTCATCTGGTCGTTCGCAGTTTTGCAGGTAGATGTCGACCAGCTGTTGGAAAAAGGCAAAGTTATTTGCCAACAATCCACTGCTTGGCTGCTATCATAAGTTGTTTCTTGCTAGGAGCGTCAACAATGACGTATTGTTTGTTAGCGGGCTAAACATAAGAGGTGATAAAATGATCATGAATTAAGCACAAATATAACAAAATGCATTCACATTAAAGTATGCAACAATGGAACTATAACTAAATAATTGATACAATTAATGGCTATACATTTACAGTCAATGTCCTTAATCGATACCCATGTGTGTTCATGGCTAACTACGGAGCACATAAATATTTCTATATCACTGGATGGTAAAGGATCTTCGAAGTAATTGCGTGGTTCACTGAAAGACCTAAATTTCAGTAGTTCATCCTCCCATATGTCAGTAACTAAACCAGGCTATCCGTTTACTACTACAACTTTATCAGGCTTAAATGAAGTTATTTTACTATTCTTAAACATAATTTCTTGTTTATCGGAGGCCTCCTTAGCAGCTATTGGGGTAGAATTACTTAAACAGGTAACCTGAAGTCTATCGCAGAAGGACATTTTCTCAGCATAACGCTGAGCTGCTTGCTTAGCAACAGCATACCCGCTATGTACAGATTTCTTTATTTGTCTCATGTAAGACTCGAATGGAAAGGCTGAAAAACTATCTAAAGGTCCATGTGCACGAACGTCGTCAAGAAGGTGCTGTAACAAATGCACATTGTAAACTAAGTTTCCAGACCCATAACACCATTCGTATTCGTTAAGAAAGTTTCGTAAGTCCATTCTGACGGATTCTACGACGGTATTATGTAATTTAGGGTGTGCAAGCAGATAAATGGATAACGCTAAACGCCGGAAATTAAGATACAAAGGTTGCGGCAATGTTTTTTGCAGAATCACTGGGCCTAAATATAGAAGGAGCAACCTACATTCCGAAGCTTTCCATACCGATACGAAGTCTAGTGTGCGGCATTTACGCTGAAAGTCGGACGGAGTACTTGCCACGCAACCAGATATTAAATTATTTATGTTCCTAATTGCACATGAGTTCAAGTTAAGCAATCTTTTATGTGAGAATTCTATCCAGAGATTAGCTAGCTTTTTGGGGACACCTAGGTACACCATGTGCATAGGATCTAGAGGTAAAGTTGAGATCATATTAATTGAAAGCGTTTCCATAATTGAATGGCCTTAATGGTGAATAGATTGAATCTGACGACAAAAGCTGTCGTCCGTTCTTAACGTATATTCACCGTTTGGAAAGGTCGTTTTTCCCTCAAGCCGTCTCCCAAGTACAGCACACCGGTCGCAACCTGCCTTACCATTGTGACTAACCGTGTACCTAACAGAAGAACGAGCAGGTGCGTCACATATTACAGTGGACAACCTAATAGATATGTATTTATGAAACTTAGTGCTAAACAGACCCACATCAGTCATTTCTTTTATTTCAGAAATTGTGTCAGCAGAAAATTCGTTGAATCCGGCCGGTTTACTATTCCCTCCGTAGATCCCTATCATGAACACGTCACTTAACTTTGGGGCAACGATCCGTCCTAATATAGGCCATAAATGTTGATTAGAGATCCTAGACAAAGAAAGTCCATCGACATTAATATAAAAATCTAAAGTATCAAATTCGAAATTTCGCAACCAAAGTCCAACATATCTTACTACCACCCCGGATTAAAAACCAATCTGTTAAGATGGTTGTCAGTGAACTTGCGATTAAATGCACATACGTTATAAATAATACATCACCTGTTTCTTCTTTTGCAGATCTTTTCAAATAACAATTGGCAATTACAATGGAAATGCAAAACGATTGATGCTCAAGCTTCTGCTATAATGTTGTACAATAATACGCTTTTCCTTTTAAATAAAATTATTTAAATATATACCGTTTTTCCCGTGGATTGCAGTTTTGGTGTGGTTTGTTGTTGGGATAAAGGCGAACATAGGAGACCTTTGAGGTTATGCCAATGGTGTTTTAAAAGTTGGATCAAAAATAGGCAGTTCTGTGTGTATTTAGGCGAAAAGTAGACAATTTATCGACAAAGAGAAGGAAAGCGGGAAATCCGCATTATTTCTCCTGGACAGGCGAAAAAGGCGACATTTTGGCGCGCTTTCCACTTTATTATTGGTTGATCCAGAACACGCCTTTCGAAACAAGCATTTATGTTTGACCAACTTATTGCGAGATAAAATTTGACAGCAATCCTAGATAATGGTCTGTATGTCGATGTAATATTCATAGACTTTAGCAAATCATTTTATAAGGTTTCTGGCTTAGGTCTTATGCAGAAGTTCTCGAGCTTCGGAATATCAGGTGTTGACAGGAATGGATAAGGAACTTCCTATGTGTCCGGTGACAGTGAGAGTAAATGGGACACTGAATAGAAGCTGGTTAAAAGTGGCATAGCCCAAGGGGCCGTCTTAGGTCTCCTACTTTTTCTTTACATCTACGAATTACTGCGATTGCTTAAGTCGTCGACAGTATTTTTTGCAGATGGTATCAAAATCTTAAGAACAATAAGAATTGAGGCTGATCATTTCAATCGTCAATTTGACCTAGACAAATAGTTGATCACAGTGTTGGGGCTTATAAATTAAACCCAGAAAGTGTACTCATACACACCGGATACGGTAACATTTATTAGTATACTATATACGGTGCGTCTCTTCCATACGTGCAGGGACAGACTTTCAGGTAATAGTAAGTCACAACTTGTTAACAACTACGCATCGCAACGCAGCAGTTACCAAAGGGTTTCTATCTGGTTCTATTCACATCTCGAACCTTTATCGTGTATACAATTTCAACTCCATCATTTCGCACCACGAAGGTCACACTTTTTTCGTCCTTTACCATACACACAAATATATAGTCATGCCTCATATAAATCACCTTGACCGGAATGACATCACTGACTTGGTCAGACCTGTTTTTGATTGGTCGCACCAAATATTCTTGCTTTGTTACTTTGTACTATTCAAACGGGTTAATTTAATGTGTTTATTTATCCTCCGAAGAAGTGGCTTACATTGAGTAACGAAACATCAAAAAATTGAAAAAAACTAATTTTTCTACTCATTGAGATATTACAAATATATTACTTTTATTTTTAACAATACCCAATGCTCGATTCATTCAGAATTATCAAGTTAAACCTTGGTAACGACACCTATATAAATTAGGTAGTTTAGTTCGCACTTGAGTTATTTAATATCTCATTTAGGCTGTTTGAGGATACTTGGTGCCTTAAATTAAGTATTTATCTTTCTCCGTAACAGTCCGTAAATGCTTAGTATCGAGGCATCCACTTTGATTATCATAAATAACCGTCTTTACTCACATCCTATTGATCCCTTTTTCACCTACTGTCATTTCGCTAATAAATCCAACTGGTACTTGTGCTTAGTAGGGCTGACATCACATACGGTACTCTAACTAAATCTCGTGTAACAAAAACTAAGTTTAGTTATTGTAGGGTAAAAAGACGGAAAATTCATTTTATTTCATTTCTGTATTATGATGCAGCCAAAATTCCAGAGATAATTTTCTTAAATCTCATAGTGTTTGGTTAGCTGTGTACGTTAGAAGATTGTATCCATACGACGTTAATGCTTAGTGGTCTGTTGCCGTAGTCCTGACAATAAAGTGTAAAAGTTCTGCACTACATTGCTGCAGTTGCAATCAGTTTCAGTTATTCAGCCTAAGATGGTGGTTGGAGGTAGTCAACAGGGTTTCCTGTTGACGTATGGTTCATGAACAGCAATAAAATGGATTGATGTAATGTAATACGATCTAATGATTAAGTGCGAATTTATGTATCTTACTGAGCTACACGTTTCCTGTCCGGTTTAGTAGTATTGCTCAACTTCCCAAGTCATAGTTGGTGGAGTAAAGCTTAAGCATTACTCCTAGTAGTCGAAAATCTTGTGCTTTAATCACATCGTTGCAATTTCTGTCGATAAGTTAATGGTATCGGTATTTGAAAGAACTGGGCGATGGACTCGAACCACATTTCGACTGCTTCAGTTTCAGTAACCAAGTAGTATCACGTGTCCTCATGCAAAAACACGACTAAGAATCCAGTATATGTATCTGCAGTTTGTTATTCAGTTTCAATGTCTATGTAACGAAATGTAATTTTATTTTTTGTTTGTGTTAGTGTGTGCGAAAATGGGGGCTCGCGAGATCAAATGTATTACATACTCTCGGTGTAAAACTAAGTTTATCATGCAGTCGGATGGGATCATCCTGGGGTCAGTTAGTTCCAGAAAACAAAGCATTCTATTCGGGGAAATGGGAACCTTCCTTGTCTGGAAAAACGTTTTCGGGTTTGTTTACTTTTTGTGGATTTCCTCAAATAAAATTCAAATTTTCGTTGAAATTGTGCTTATCTATCATCCCGGACTACACACTCTTGTCTTGGTACATTACTTTTCTAGGGTTGATCTTTAGAAGTTATTCCTCTAGGCCACCGTAATATTATAATGTCTCATAAGATTTTATTCTCACTCAACAAAATTCTTTTAGATAAAAAACTTGAAATCAGTCTAGTATTAGAACCTCAGTTATGGACTAATATTTAGTAGTGTTTGAACGAACGGCTAGCAAGATTTGTGTTTAATTACAAAATCAGAGAATTGTAACTAACAGCGGCTGAATTGGCTGTTCGTTTTAGCGTATTCACTCTGTATTGTATGGCATGTTAGTGGTCAAAGATATCCAGCAGTGTAAATTGTAACGTATAAAAGTTAATCCGTTCCTTATTGGTTAGGACACTATCCTTCCAATCATTAGGTTGGATGTTCGTTTCTCACTCCACTTATTGGATTTATATCAACTTTCATCAACAGAAATGCAACTTAGAGCCGAGTATAATATCTTTCACTTAAATTCTGGGGGAAATTGAATTGTATTAATTAGTAGATTGTGTTCGTCAAGGATTGATCTCAGTTGGAACATCATTGAGGTAGTGAGTCGCAACTGGTTCAGTTCAGACATGTTATTAGTGAAACAGTGAGATAAAACAAACGTTGTGCTACATCACAAATCAATTGGGATTGATGTTATACAACTGCACTCCAATTTAGTATTTCTATCAGTTAAGCTCTCGCTACGAGATCTGGAGGTGTTTGTCTTGACCCCTGGTGGGGTTGTTGGCGCACACTGTTGAAGTGTCCCATATTAGGACAAAATAGTTATCCAGTGTTCATTAAGTTTTCAATAATACTTCAACTGAGGATGTACATCTTAGACTAATACAACCTAAAAACAGTCAATTTCCATAAAACCCCTTCAACTAAGTTAATTAGTAATAGTTTCGAATATTGAGCTATATTGACTTTCACTGTGTTACAATACTTTTGTTAGCTGATTTTATTTTTATTTCCATCGTTTTTGCCTGTATTTATAATGATATTGTTCTGTGGGGAGGGGGATGGGTGTTGTATAATCTACAGAATACTAATATTAAGCTTTTACTTAGTGTAACACAATCTAAGCTTCTAAGAGCTCAGTTATTCTTTTGCTAATTGGTATTCGGCCAATTATTTTACCTGTTTCACAATCTAAATTCAGTCGATTTGTGTTTTTTTTTCTTTATAGCCCTTAGGGATATGAACTCTTGAATATAATTATTCTTTGTGGTTATAGCTTTCATTAGTTAGCGGTCAGCAATTCTCAATAGATAACTAATCATTTCTCACTTCGGACACATTAAAGTTGATTAGGCGATTGTTAGAAATAACTCATGAAATCCTGTAAATAATAACCTTCAACTAAAGTTGTTCAGAAGAGTATTCGAAAGTAAGTTCTGTAGGTTAAACCATAGTATCAGATTAATTAAAGTTGGCATAACCTTTGGAACATTCTTGTAAATAGAGTACTGTTCTCATCCGTCATCTTACCTAGTTATATGTATTTGTAAATATTTATTTATTATAGTTGTGAATCCGGCTACAGGTGAACATTTAGGTTCAGTCCCAGCTTGTTCAAAGAATGAATGTGAAATTAGCGTCAATGTAGCTTCAGTCAGTCAAAAAGAATGGAAATTGAAAACGCCGGGAGAACGATCGTCAGTTTTACGTAAATGGGCAGATACCATTCGACAGAATGTTGACTCATTGACGGATCTTATTGTAGCTGAAAATGTGAGATATTCTGTTATGTATATTTATACATTTTTAGACACATTAATACTGAGAATTTGTTCCTTCTCTCCATGGTTATGATTTACTACTACGTTTACTGTTAAATTATATATATATATATATATATCCAGAATTTTAAAATTTATAAAGTCATGACGTTTCTTTAGTTAGATAACTAGTTTTTTGTCTAGTTTGAATGCAGTTTTTATCATGCACAACTATCAACTGGAAAGCCATTAGATATCATGTTGCTAGTGATCAGCTATTTCGTCATTATTCGCTACCCCTCACCAGTACTTGATAAACGATCTTTAGTGGGGGTCTAAATTCATGACCTTTAGGTTTTTGGTGAGGAACGAATTGTATGGGAAGTTTGCCGAGGTTGTTAAGTTTTATGGTCAGCATCTAATTTTAATTGAGATCCAGGAAGCGGTTGACATCTGTTTTATCCTAGTATTCGGCTCCTCGGTACTGCACATCCACAACTCCACTAATTGTCAGACCCAGAGCCTTCAGGTTTCACGGTGATTTTGCGGTTTAGTTGATTGCCGTGGGATATAAATGTCCTTAACTCTGTCCATGGTGAGGCCGTACGTGCTTATCACTCAGTTCTATACTAAGATGAAGCAACTTTCCAGTGCTTTCTAGTTCCCAATGGTTGTTTAACTAACTTCAGTCCATGGTGTTGACTATAAAATCAATAAATTGTATTATTTTTATTTTTCAGGGAAAATCGTCATTCGATGCACGTAATGAAGTTCTATCAGGTGTTTCCGCTTTGGAATGGTATGCTGAGGAAGCTAAACGTGTTTTTGGTCTTTATATTCCATCACTAAGCTCTCATTCACGGCGTCAGCTAATTGCTCAACAACCAATTGGTGTTGTTGGTGTAATTACTCCGGTAATTAGATCATGTTTCCTTTTTGTTGTATTGATTTACCCCCCCCTAATCTTAGTTGTTTATGTGAATGAATAATAACACGTTGTTATTCACATTTTTATATGAAACTTGTGTAAAACATGTAGAGTTATTATATTTAAAATAATCTCACCTAATATTAGGAGGCCGTAAAACGCCGGATCTACTTAGAAGTCCGAAAATCAGTTGAATGTAGTCATTGAACAAAACAATTGAGTCAAGTGAATTATTTATCCATGTGTTCGTTGGTACAGTTATTTACAGGATTTATTTATCACATCCGGTAATTGGCAGTTACTCATACTTTCTGCCTTTTCTTTTTTTACTATGAGATATTGACATTTTTTCATCTACAAGTTACAGCTAATTTTAATGTCTTGAAATCGATTGTTTATTATAAACTGAGTTTTATCATAAATTATTCTCTCGATATTTTCAATGATTTCGCTTACTCACATGGTGAAATGTTCTTATATGTTTGGAAAAAAGGAAAGAGCTGTGCTACACTCAAAGCAAGTAAATATTTAGAAAAATCACTTCATAATTAACTTACTATAAAAGGAAAATGATTCATAGTGATTTTTATGTTTATTAACAAGTTGAAAATGTTAATGTATTTTCATATACTTAAACTTAGTGGAATTTTCCACTTTCTATGGTAACACGAAAAGTTGGTGCTGCTTTGGCTTCAGGATGCTCTGTAATTATTAAACCAGCTGAAGATACTCCATTAACATCATTGGCTATTACTTATCTTGGTATTGAAAAAGCAGGAATACCTCCAGGTGTTTTGAATGTAATCACAGCTGCAGTTGATGACAATGGAGCAGAAGAAATTGGAAATGTATTGTGTACTCATCCCGTTGTTCGTTTAATTGGATTTACTGGGTCTACAGAAGTGGGAACGGTATGTCTAATTATTATTTTGGGATTCCTGTGATCAGTATGCATAAAAATATTTTGTATTAATAAAATAGTATTTTAATACACTTTCACTAAGTTGCGTAACGATAGGAATTCAATTTTTCTCTCGTTGGGATATTTTAAATACATCATCATTTTGCTATTATAATCATTCTACTCTTAATTTATTTTGAAAATGTCTTACTTTATAATCACTCAGTCGTATGCAACGTAGAATCTGACACATACATGGGTCGGTTCAAATGGCTATACTACATTATTTCAGTGAAATAAAATTATTAGGTCAAATCGCAGAGTAACAGAAATAGCGGCGGTATCAGTATTAGTAGAAAAGATTATGTATTGAAAAACGGGAAACAAAACAGTGGGTTTCAAAAACTAAGGAAACATGAAGAGTTAATGCACCTGCACTACTGCGGACGATTTCAAGTCGTTACCCAGTCTATAACAATCGGTTACGATAGTCACACGGACCCCAATCAGATAATCTGCACCCATCTATATGCCTCAGTCCAACGGTCAATAACTTCATAGACTATTGCCGTGTGTTGGTTTGACCCCTCCTAGCTGTTTTACAGCCTACTACTACTACTACTACTACTACTACCATTCTTTTATTTATTTGAACACATAAATAGTGGTACAAAGAGGCACCAAATACATATGCGCCACACAAAAGAGGGTTTCCACCATAGATGAGCTGCCGTATAATTTGAAAAACAAGAAAACATAAAGTGAGAATAGAAGAGAGTAGATAAATGACGTTGTATATAGAAAACAAAAATGAATGTTATCAAATGATTGTCACTGTGATTTGTCTGAATGCTAATTAAAGCAAGAATAATATTTCCAGTAGTAATCATCAGTTGATTTGTGTATGGGATGTGATACTGTCCGGGTACCCAAACCGAGGCAGGTGGTTTTCTCAGGAGGCCACAACTGGAGCCTTCGACCTAAAGGTCTGATCTATAGGGCAGTGGAGCAACGTTAAGAGATGCAGTTCCATGATAGCCGGTGACCAATAATAGGTTAATACGCCATTGGTTCTCTCAGGATCCTGGAGCCCATGTGCACCATTGGTTTAGAATCAGGGTCTTCCAACTCCCCTAGGTGGACTCTCGATGTCCACCAACCTCATCAAAGCACCAGACGTTCGCTTTTCGTCCTCTCAATTCCGTAAACAACACCCTTGCTCAGTCAGTAGGGATTCCCTGACAGTGGTTGTATGTACGTGGCCATGCAAGAGAATTTCGAGAGGGAGAGGGGACTCTCCCCACCCTTGGTTGTACTAGGGTATTTGGGGGCCATTCTTTTGTCGCGCCTCATATATCACTGTCTGTAAACTTACTCGGTGAAATATACATTTCTATACTTCCTATTGAGTTTATTATATTTCACTACTCATTTCCTATCAATTACCACTTCATTTATTCAGTGAGGTAGAAAATATCACCATAGCTTCTCTCATTATCCAGCACAAATAATAAACTGTTTGTGTCGTAATTCAATACTACTAACTTTTATTGGCAAAAAATTTCACATTGGTTAATTTGATAAAAATTTTACAAACTTCGACTCTTTCATATTTTAATTTCCAATTCAAGTCTTATGTAACCTGTCTAATAATCTTATTACCTATTATTCTGATTACTTATTCCTAGCATCACAGATAACAAACACATTTATATTTACATTTAATTTCCATTTTTATTCTTACTCTTATGTTACTTGTTCTGATAATTAATGGCTCATGAAATTTCGGCTTTAGTTTTAATTTTCCAAACTTTGTTATTAACTGATCATTACACCGTTAAATGGGCTTCAATTGGTGTACAGCCTTCATAAAGAATTAAATTGAGAAGAAATATTTCTCTACTCATTTTGTATTTTTAAATACATAATAATTATTAATCACAAAACTTTATCAACCGACTAGTTATCGTAACGCAAAATCACGGTGAATTAATTGGCACAAGGAAAAATGCATTAAAAATCCAATAACTAATTCGATACGGAATGAAATAATACAGTTGAAAGTTCATGAACATAATTCACTCGGAATAAATTCATTCAATAAAATTAGAGGGGAGGTTTTGTAGAGATTTTTGGTAATTTAAAAGTTGAAATCATAAGTCAATTAAAGCCAGACCACCATGGAAAACCTGGAAGCACTGGGTGGTCGTTTCATTCTAGTATGGGACTCCTCAGCAGTGCGCATTCACAAGCCTGCTCTCAGGATTCAGATCCAGGACCTGTCGGTCTCGAGCGCAAACGCTTAGCCTCTAGACCACTAAGCCAGCATCCAACGGTGTCCAACCTATTGGACCAAACACTAAAACTATCATAGATAAATCAAAGAAGATATGCTGTTCTTCAATTCATCACTACACAATGCATCTGGGTACTTCTCACACAAATGTTTGATGTTGTTGTTGCTTTTTGTTCTCATTTTGTCTGGTTATTGTTTCTGTTTTATGTTCTGTTGTTAATTTCATACTGTTTTCTTAACTCTATTTATTCCTAGATGATATACGCCAAAGCCGCTAATTATGGTAAACGTGTTCTCTTGGAAATGGGTGGTAATGCTCCGTTTATTGTTTTTGATTCTGCGAATATTGAGAAAGCTGTCACTGGCGCAGTAGGATGTAAATTTCGTTGTTCTGGACAAGTGAGTATTGGTTTTACAGTCTACAATGTACATCATATGTCCTTTATTATTTCTTTCTGAAATTAAGTTTTATGTATTCAATCCAGTTCGTCCGTTCGATACCTGTTTGTATTATGTTTTATGAAATAGAACACTTGTAGTTTTAAAGCAATTAGTCCTTTTGATAAATTTTGATGGTTTACTAAGAAGACGGAGATTATCAGAACTATGTGATATATTAGGGCAATACATTTCGAACAATCTGATCACACATATACTTGTTAAGAGCATTTATATATAAAAATAAAAGGTAAACTAGACTGGAAATGGGGTAAGAGGAGATAATAATAATAATAATAATAATAATAATAATAAATAAATAAATAAATAAATAATAATAATAAAGAGTAATAATAATAATAATAATCTGAACACAATTGAAAACCTAATCCAAAACCATATCAGTCTCTCATGTGAAGAGGAGAAGAACGATCAGCTCCCCTTCCTAGATATACTTCTGAGTAGACGAGAAGATGGCTCAGTCAAGCGATCCATTTTTAGAAAACCAACATGGACAAGTCAATACCTTAGTTATTATATTTATTGCCCTGTGCAATACAAACGTGGTTTGATAAGGTGTCTTTTCAACAGGCTTGATCGTATTTGTACAAATGACGCGACTGATGATTATGTTAAGTTGTTAAACAAAACATTAATAGAAAATGGTTACCCTCTGAAATTCATAAATAGATGGAAAGTCCGTGGTACAGTGAGACCTACTGTAGCCTCGGTAGAATAAAAGCCTGTCTACATCACCATACACTTCACAGGTGATTCAAATAGCCTGTTATTGAAACAAAGACTTAAATCACTCATCAATAAAACGTATTGCGCAGCAAAGGTCATTGTCAAAGAAAGAACAAGGTGCATGTTTCATCCAAAACCTAAAAAACATGAAAACGATTGTGTCACATCCCACTGTATTTACCAATTTAAATACGTGTGTCGTCACACACATAGGGAGGAGCAATCGTGATCTCAACATTAGGGTGAGTGAACATGTACCCAAATGGCTGCAGAAACAAATGCGATCAAGTGACCCAATAAGAGCAGAGGATAAACATCCATCATCCTCTATTGCTAAACATATAATTGAAACAGGGAATAAGATTGATCTAAACTCGGCTTTTGTGGTATTGTATAAAAGCGTAAAAGGGCGTATACTAAGGTTTCTTGAAGCCTTAGCCATACGAAAATTCAAACCTCCTTTGTGTATTCAAAAACAGTTTGTTCTTACCTTAAACCTACCCTGGTAATATTGACTTATTATCCAGGGTGATTAGGTTTTGAATTGTGTTCAGATTGTTATTATTATTATTATTATTACTCTTATTATTATTATCCTTATCTTCTCGTATCCCATTTCCAGTCTAGTTTACCTTTTATTTTTATATATAAATGCTCTTAACAAGTATATGTGTCATCAAATTGTTCGAAATGTATTGCCCTAATATATCACATAGTTCTGATAATCTCCGTCTTCTTACTTGTTGTTTTGTTGGATTTTTTAAATCTCCTAGTTTTAAAGAACAATTTATGATCATATATTTTAGTTGAGAGGGTCGTATTTGGATTAATTTAACTTATAGGTTATGTTCGTTACAGATTGATCTCAGTTGCATTATCATTGAAGGTTTGAATTGCACTACTAGATGCCGACATAGCTGTCCTAATTGTTAAGTGTTTATCCTGAGACCCGAAGGTCCTGGGCTAGACCCCTGGTGGGATTATGCGCTCGCACTACTGGGGTGTCCTATATTGGGATGAAACAGTTGTCTAGTACTTCGTGACTTTTATTAGCAGTTCAACTATTAATTTTTCTGTGAATCTGCTTTAAACTTAAAAGTGATGACAGTAGGACATTCCCAGGATGAATTATCCCTGAACACTTTTTCAATAAACGCCATTTCTTTGTAAAATGTTTAACAAGTAATAATTAAATATATAACCTGTGACTTGACTTACATGTTACAGCTTTAGTATGTTGTATTCACGTTAAGAGGCAAAAATGATCGGGTTGTGAAGAATACTTTTCAGATACGGAATAAAGAATATACAAATAATGGAATATACTGAAATTGCACCTGTTCAACACAAAAAATTTTTTGTTATTATTTATTTGAACACATAGATATCGGTACAAGAAGGCACCAAATACATATGCGCCACACAAATCTCATTTGATGTATGCGAGGGCTGTGGTACTGCCCCGGCGCCCAAACCGAAGCAGGTGGTTTTCTTAGGCGGCCAAACCCGTAGCCTTCGACCTAAAAGTCTGATCCACAATGGCAATGGAGCATCGTAAGGAGATGCAGTCCCATGGAAGCCGGTGACCAACAATTGGTTCATACGCCATTTGTTCCCCCAGGATACCAGAGCCCATGTGCACCATTGATTTAGAATCAGTGTCTTCCAACTCCCCTAGGTGAACTCTCGATGTCCACCAACCCGATTAAAGCGCCGGAAATTCGCTTTTCGTCCTCTCGATTCCGTAAACAACAGTAATGCCACGAGAAGGCCGTGAGTAGGAATTCCCTGGCAGTTGCTATGTACGTGTGGCCATGTGAGGGCATTTCGAGAGGGTGAGCGAACTCTCCCCACTCTCGGCCGTACCAAGGCGTTTGGGTATACATGTGTATACATGAAATCAAGCACTCCGTAAATATTATATCTATCATTTACCAATAGAAGTTCCGAAACGATATACTTTTCGTACGATGACTACGCAAATCAGTCAGTGAATTGATTGCTTTACAACTGCTATCACCTAGACTTTATCAGATACTTTACTGTTAGTTAGGTTTTATTTCATTCTGCTTGTAGTAATCACAATGTATTTTTTAGGGACTGTTGTACACCATTGTTACATGTTATATATATTATGAATTACTTTAGTGTGATTGATGTATTAATAGTGTTATTCAGATGTTTGTTCTACCATCTAGATGTTTTTGTAATGTAAGCTACTTGTCATTAGGATATTATCATATTTCATCCGATTTAAATTATCAGGGTGTTTTTTTTTGCTATTTCCTATTTCCTAGACTTGTATATCAGCAAATCGTATTTTTGTTCATGATGAAATACATGACTTATTTGTTAGCAAACTAACTGAGGCTGTTTCTCGTCTTCACATGGGTAACGGTGCTAATCCAAATATCAATTTAGGTCCGGTTATCAATGAAAAAGCTTTAACTAAGGTATAGTGGATTTCCGTGTTTTATTTTTAAGTCTTTAGTTTCTTTTTCATAATACCATCTGCATACTTCACCTGTACTCCTTATTTTTCTTTAGAACATCGTAAACTTACTATTGTTCTCACTTATTGCTGATTAGTGTTTCAACTACTATTTAATTTTGCAATCAAATTAGCTTGCCAACCAAATCTTTCAGACTGCTTATTTGAATCAAGTGTGGGGAACCATTACAAATCAAGTATGTTTTGGTCATGAACAGATGTTTCATCAGTGTGGGATTTCGCAGCAGTGCACACCCATAACTCCAAATGAGATAAAACACTGAACCTTCAGGTCTCATGGTGAGCAAAACACCCTTGAATCACTGAGATAGAACCGAATTGTTCACGTTTTCAAATGCAGCGTCTGCAGTCATAGACAAAAAAGGAACCTTTATACACAGTAGTAATAGTCAGTGTAAAAAACGACCTCTTTCCGTGATGTATACCGATAAAGTTATCATAATACAGTATGAAGTCATCAATTATGTCCTAAAGGTCATAAAGAGTCGTTTACTGTTATCTGCAATGACTTTCAATAATATTCTTTTTATAAAATAAATCACTTCATAGTAATTGCATAATTTATTTCTTTTTACAGCTTGTTCATAGGTTCGAATTCTTGCTGTTTCATTGCTTTTTCCCATGTACAAAAAATGAGATGACTAGCAAAGGAAAATGTCTTTCATTTGATAATACAGAAGATATATCTTTATTGTTCTCTAGTTTAATAGTACTGAGAATTATGAGATCATATATCAAAGGATTATAAATAATCTGCATAACGATGAAAGTGGGAGAGAAATCATATATGTGTATTCTATTAATTGTTCATCGTCCCTAACATCTCCAGCTTACAAAGGTCCCATATTTTACATTTCTTCCATCTTTTTTCCTAATTCGTTTGCTACTTTAAGAAAAGATTTAAGAAAAAAAAAGATTTTTCATCATTATCTATTATTGTCGTTGTCGTATTATTTTTCCCATTTTCCGATTTCTTTTCATCATGTCAGTAATATGAACTGTGGTGACTTAAGTTGACATAGATTAAGGTGGGAGGGAGTTGGTTCAGAGACAATAACATTTTATGTTTTTAGAAGTTTTTCCAAGTACTTATGTTCAAATTTGTGAACATTTAATGAAAGTGTAATAATTTCCAATCTTATCGTTTTTACCAGATTGAAAAATTAGTTAATCTAGCTGTAGAACATGGTGCACATGCATTAATTGGTGGTCATAGTAGATTAAAGGGTAAAAATTCATTTGGATTTGATTACTCCAATGGTTATTTTTATCCGGCAACTGTTCTTTCGAATTGTCATACGAAAATGGCATGTATGGAAGAGGAGGTTTTCGGTCCTGTTGCTTCAGTTTGCAGGTGTGTCTCATGATATATAAACTTTAATTTTAAAAAAGTATAATTTCCTTTCATTTCCTTAACAAGACTCATAATGCCAAAACAATAACAAATGAATAAAAGTTCTTGTAAACTATTATTTGATCAGGGAGAATAAAATTGCAAGACATGAAGAGTATGAAATAATGAAATTCTAGTGTAAGAGCAAAATTAATGTCGAACCACCGATCTTAAGCCATGTGTCATGTAGTGATTCCGATCACTGATGATGATTATTATACGGTCTCAAACCTGGGTGTTCAAATTTATCAATACGGTTCAGCTGAACAATAAATAGCTTCATCTGTCGTTGATATATATGCTAATTTGGCCACTTCTAGAATATGTTTATAATATACTATTTTGTCACCCCGCGGTGAAAGTTAAGTTACTTATCGATTGATGATGTAACAAATGTTCATCAACTGGGGTGGTTGGGATATGTGTTGTATATGCCCAACCACTGCCTACCTCAATGGGCGATGTTATGCAGTGTAGAAGTAGGCGGGAAGAAAGCTAGTGGTGACCAAACCAAAACATGACACCAGTCCGTAAAGACATTGACAACTGGACTAAGCCATGTTAGTAGGTGTAGACCACCTGGTTGGGGTCCGGGTGTTTAGAGACTTTAAATGACATGACTCAAAATCGTTTACGATGACACAGTTGCATCCATTCTTTCTCTTTCCTCAAGTTCTGAGTTCCTAAATTCATCATAGCTTTCTTTTTGTTTTTATTTCTCTAATTTATATTTTCTTGAATCATATCTTCAATGCCTAATCTCTCCTATTACCACTAATACTGTTACTGCCTCTGCCATTCTAGGATTTGGCCTGACAATTTCATTTCTCTTTGTGAATGGGGTATGGCAACTTGAACTGATGTACATACCTACTAGGTTCGACGTTAGACTGACTGACTTATACCCCACAGTACGCGTCAGAACAAGCTAGGTGAGTTACAGAAATTAGGTTGAGTTGAAAATCAAGAGTACTATACTGTGTGGCTCATATTTTCTCGAATAAACAACCAGTCAACTTAACGAATCAAGAAGGATGCATATACAATCTTAAGAGAATTTATATTTCCACTGGGATATAAAAACCAATTCTAAGGAGATCTTCCATTTCTTCAGTCCTACTTAGCATGGAAACTTAATTTCAGAGATTTTATTCCATTTACCTTCGAATACGTATCTTCAAAAATAGTCGACCTCTAAGTTGAATCACTTAGTGACTAATTTTTAATTCGAACACATCTAAGGACTAGACAGTGTGACATGTCGAACGATCAATTAGTTTATCGACTGAGTACATATTATGTTAGAACTTGTATGTTTACTGACTACTACATTTTTACTTATCTCTCTTCCTCATAACATTCAGATTCAAAAATGAGGAAGAATTGATTGAATTAGCTAATGCAACACCATATGGCTTAGCTGGTTACATTTACACTGAGAATATTAATCAAGCTTGGCGAATTGCAGATGAATTACAAGTTGGAATGGTTGGTTTAAATACAGGATTTATAAGTACTATTGAATTACCATTTGGTGGAGTAAAAAACTCCGGGATTGGGCGTGAAGGTGGACCAAATGCTTTACATGAATTTATGGATATTAAAACAATCACTTGGGACATATCAAATAATTGAAAAGCTTATTCAATTTTTTTATTTTCTTTTATATTGCCCAATTTTTCCTCTCTTTTCAACGCAATTAATTTTGGTAACCTTAGTTGTGTTCTCCAAAGTTTAATGATACAACACTGTTAAATTTTTAATTTTTTTAAGCTACACAAATTTTCATCATAATAGAATTACTTGATGTTTCAATTGTTCTCTATCCATTATGTATTCAAACTATCAAATCAATTAGTTTTGAAATGTTTGATCAGCTTTCTTTCTTATAGAAACTGGTTGTATATAAGTTTTACAATTATACTTTTGTGCATGTTGTATTGCGGGTCGTCGTTGTCCGATGCTCAGATACACGCTTCTTGTATACGGTATCAATCTGTTACTCGTGTAAGGGAACCGACTGTATGTAGGAAGCTTTTATTGGCTAAATGAATCAACTGTATAGATCTTTAAATCAACTCATCCTCTATATACGTGGGTATGAACCACGCTTCAATTATGAGGAGTAGTCATTGTACTTCGTTGCTCAAACCGAAATAGGTGGGGCTGGAACTTAGTGGTTGGAGGTTGAACGACCTATTCACTAAACCAGTGCTTCATCAAGTGTTAGCATAACTTCATTCATTCATTTCGATGTGTTCCATAGAAGCTTAAGCCAGTTTTTCGACTACTAATGTATATCTGCTTTCTTCTGAAAATCGAGCCAAATTTCGACCGAAAGCTTGTGCTCACCAGCAGCTCTTACTAATCGTTTGACCCTAAACTGATGCGTCTGATTAATCCAGCTTATCGATAAATTTATGTAATTTTACTGGTAAAAAAACAGTCATCTAAGTTCAATTTCCTATGGGAACAGAACAAGCTTTCAACTCACCACATAACCAATCAAATGTGGCATGTATAAATTGTTTTCAGTTGGTGATAAATGAACTGATTAAATTCAATTATTAGTGATTATAGAACACCGTTTTGAAATAAACGTGGTAATAGGAGTACGGTTATTAATTTCGGGTGATGGGGAACATCTGTAGTGGGTGTGATTATTTTTACGTGATTTGAGTTGTAAGCTCCTTAATATTTTCTCAAAATTAAAAATCAGCAATATACGTTGTTAGATTGACTTATACTCAAGTGGACAATTGTAAAGCATTTTGATTGCATGTTTAGATAGCCATTTATATTGCTAGCTAGTGCTAACAACCATACTAGCTTATTTTTTAAATGAAAAAGTAATATTACTAATTTAACTAGTCAGTAATGGACCACATAACTTATCTAGATTTTTGGTGGTAAGTATATATGTTACCTGTGTGAATTATCAACAGTGAATAAATTTGCTACTAAACTAAGTAAATTTATTCTTTTTTAAAGTAATATAAATTTGGCAATGTAGGTGATGATTGTGTGGTCACTATAAATTATCATCAAAATTAATTCCCCAAAACTACTAGTGTGAAGTTGTTACCAAATGGAGTCCAAGAAGTTGCGAACAAAGCGTTAGTTTACTGATATGATAGTGAATAAAAATTGCCCTATACAATAAATTGACTGAAACTGAAGAAAAATACTGGTCGGATTCCGATTGTAGTGTCTAAAGTATCATGCTTCCTGTAATACATAGTGACTCGGTATTCAACTCCATGTGATTCTCCTGTTTGGACATAATTGATAAGTGAAACAGCTGACAACTGTGTCTCATCGTTTTACAATTACTCGAAAACATCAGTTCTTAAAGAAATTATAATATTTGTAGTTCAATGAGATTTTGGAGCTGTTGTGTTCTCTGAACTGGATAGTTTAGTTGTGAAGCTTTCATTGTTTCTCTGAACATCATCATCAGTATGTACTTTAGAATAATGAATTTGTTTGCTGTTCTTTATTGGTAATTGTTAAAATAATACATGTTTTACGTATACCAAACAATGGATTGATTGTATAACACCACTTTACTATGGTAACAAACTTTTTAATAAGTCGTATTAGATTGTTCATTCTACAATGAGCTGTATATTGTAAAAGAATAAAAAGTCAGTTTATGAAACAACCAAGTATCTTTGGTTTAATCCAAAGGAGCATCATTACTTAATGTACTTGGAAAAAATTTACTTACCTGAGTTAGTATAGAAACCGCTGGGTATAAAACTTTAATAATTTCAAGTTTAAGAGAAAAATGACATCATTATCTCCTGAAAGTTTGAAATACATACATTTAATCCATCTAGAAGTGTTATGCTAGCAATACAATTTATGAAAATGGGTACAGAATGCATACATGGCTCCCTATACTGATACAAATTTATTTTTATTAGTAATATACGTGTACACCGCGATATCTAAATTCTAAACAATCATTTAAAACATAGGCGCTAATAATGTATAGTATGTTTGTAGGACGCGTACTTTATTCATGATACGTTCAGAGTTTTCGAAAAAGATCTGATTGGATTGACTAAACTTTATATTGTTTGCAAAGAACAATCACGATATTGCCATTTATTCATAAATCTAATGAAAGTTGTCTTTGTTTTTTTATACCAAAAGATAGTCCAGTTTTCAGGTTGCGATATTTCATCAGTCATGTTACGATTATTATTATCAGTAATGATACAATTTTAACAATGTATTGCGATGATGCACTAACAAAATTCACTGTCAAAGTTTAATGAATATGAAACTAATAACTGCTTCTTAGTGTTTCCTGATCCTTGCTTGTCTTTTGCGAGAAATTTTCTGGATCACCACAACAGATTCGAACCCAGTTCCCTCGGTCTCGCGCGCGAACGCCTCAACTCTAGACCACACAGTACTATACTGTGTGGCTCATATTTTCTCGAATAAACAACCAGTCAACTTAACGAATCAAGAAGGATGCATATACAATCTTAAGAGAATTTATATTTCCACTGGGATATAAAAACCAATTCTAAGGAGATCTTCCATTTCTTCAGTCCTACTTAGCATGGAAACTTAATTTCAGAGATTTTATTCCATTTACCTTCGAATACGTATCTTCAAAAATAGTCGACCTCTAAGTTGAATCACTTAGTGACTAATTTTTAATTCGAACACATCTAAGGACTAGACAGTGTGACATGTCGAACGATCAATTAGTTTATCGACTGAGTACATATTATGTTAGAACTTGTATGTTTACTGACTACTACATTTTTACTTATCTCTCTTCCTCATAACATTCAGATTCAAAAATGAGGAAGAATTGATTGAATTAGCTAATGCAACACCATATGGCTTAGCTGGTTACATTTACACTGAGAATATTAATCAAGCTTGGCGAATTGCAGATGAATTACAAGTTGGAATGGTTGGTTTAAATACAGGATTTATAAGTACTATTGAATTACCATTTGGTGGAGTAAAAAACTCCGGGATTGGGCGTGAAGGTGGACCAAATGCTTTACATGAATTTATGGATATTAAAACAATCACTTGGGACATATCAAATAATTGAAAAGCTTATTCAATTTTTTTATTTTCTTTTATATTGCCCAATTTTTCCTCTCTTTTCAACGCAATTAATTTTGGTAACCTTAGTTGTGTTCTCCAAAGTTTAATGATACAACACTGTTAAATTTTTAATTTTTTTAAGCTACACAAATTTTCATCATAATAGAATTACTTGATGTTTCAATTGTTCTCTATCCATTATGTATTCAAACTATCAAATCAATTAGTTTTGAAATGTTTGATCAGCTTTCTTTCTTATAGAAACTGGTTGTATATAAGTTTTACAATTATACTTTTGTGCATGTTGTATTGCGGGTCGTCGTTGTCCGATGCTCAGATACACGCTTCTTGTATACGGTATCAATCTGTTACTCGTGTAAGGGAACCGACTGTATGTAGGAAGCTTTTATTGGCTAAATGAATCAACTGTATAGATCTTTAAATCAACTCATCCTCTATATACGTGGGTATGAACCACGCTTCAATTATGAGGAGTAGTCATTGTACTTCGTTGCTCAAACCGAAATAGGTGGGGCTGGAACTTAGTGGTTGGAGGTTGAACGACCTATTCACTAAACCAGTGCTTCATCAAGTGTTAGCATAACTTCATTCATTCATTTCGATGTGTTCCATAGAAGCTTAAGCCAGTTTTTCGACTACTAATGTATATCTGCTTTCTTCTGAAAATCGAGCCAAATTTCGACCGAAAGCTTGTGCTCACCAGCAGCTCTTACTAATCGTTTGACCCTAAACTGATGCGTCTGATTAATCCAGCTTATCGATAAATTTATGTAATTTTACTGGTAAAAAAACAGTCATCTAAGTTCAATTTCCTATGGGAACAGAACAAGCTTTCAACTCACCACATAACCAATCAAATGTGGCATGTATAAATTGTTTTCAGTTGGTGATAAATGAACTGATTAAATTCAATTATTAGTGATTATAGAACACCGTTTTGAAATAAACGTGGTAATAGGAGTACGGTTATTAATTTCGGGTGATGGGGAACATCTGTAGTGGGTGTGATTATTTTTACGTGATTTGAGTTGTAAGCTCCTTAATATTTTCTCAAAATTAAAAATCAGCAATATACGTTGTTAGATTGACTTATACTCAAGTGGACAATTGTAAAGCATTTTGATTGCATGTTTAGATAGCCATTTATATTGCTAGCTAGTGCTAACAACCATACTAGCTTATTTTCTAAATGAAAAAGTAATATTACTAATTTAACTAGTCAGTAATGGACCACATAACTTATCTAGATTTTTGGTGGTAAGTATATATGTTACCTGTGTGAATTATCAACAGTGAATAAATTTGCTACTAAACTAAGTAAATTTATTCTTTTTTAAAGTAATATAAATTTGGCAATGTAGGTGATGATTGTGTGGTCACTATAAATTATCATCAAAATTAATTCCCCAAAACTACTAGTGTGAAGTTGTTACCAAATGGAGTCCAAGAAGTTGCGAACAAAGCGTTAGTTTACTGATATGATAGTGAATAAAAATTGCCCTATACAATAAATTGACTGAAACTGAAGAAAAATACTGGTCGGATTCCGATTGTAGTGTCTAAAGTATCATGCTTCCTGTAATACATAGTGACTCGGTATTCAACTCCATGTGATTCTCCTGTTTGGACATAATTGATAAGTGAAACAGCTGACAACTGTGTCTCATCGTTTTACAATTACTCGAAAACATCAGTTCTTAAAGAAATTATAATATTTGTAGTTCAATGAGATTTTGGAGCTGTTGTGTTCTCTGAACTGGATAGTTTAGTTGTGAAGCTTTCATTGTTTCTCTGAACATCATCATCAGTATGTACTTTAGAATAATGAATTTGTTTGCTGTTCTTTATTGGTAATTGTTAAAATAATACATGTTTTACGTATACCAAACAATGGATTGATTGTATAACACCACTTTACTATGGTAACAAACTTTTTAATAAGTCGTATTAGATTGTTCATTCTACAATGAGCTGTATATTGTAAAAGAATAAAAAGTCAGTTTATGAAACAACCAAGTATCTTTGGTTTAATCCAAAGGAGCATCATTACTTAATGTACTTGGAAAAAATTTACTTACCTGAGTTAGTATAGAAACCGCTGGGTATAAAACTTTAATAATTTCAAGTTTAAGAGAAAAATGACATCATTATCTCCTGAAAGTTTGAAATACATACATTTAATCCATCTAGAAGTGTTATGCTAGCAATACAATTTATGAAAATGGGTACAGAATGCATACATGGCTCCCTATACTGATACAAATTTATTTTTATTAGTAATATACGTGTACACCGCGATATCTAAATTCTAAACAATCATTTAAAACATAGGCGCTAATAATGTATAGTATGTTTGTAGGACGCGTACTTTATTCATGATACGTTCAGAGTTTTCGAAAAAGATCTGATTGGATTGACTAAACTTTATATTGTTTGCAAAGAACAATCACGATATTGCCATTTATTCATAAATCTAATGAAAGTTGTCTTTGTTTTTTTATACCAAAAGATAGTCCAGTTTTCAGGTTGCGATATTTCATCAGTCATGTTACGATTATTATTATCAGTAATGATACAATTTTAACAATGTATTGCGATGATGCACTAACAAAATTCACTGTCAAAGTTTAATGAATATGAAACTAATAACTGCTTCTTAGTGTTTCCTGATCCTTGCTTGTCTTTTGCGAGAAATTTTCTGGATCACCACAACAGATTCGAACCCAGTTCCCTCGGTCTCGCGCGCGAACGCCTCAACTCTAGACCACACAGTACTATACTGTGTGGCTCATATTTTCTCGAATAAACAACCAGTCAACTTAACGAATCAAGAAGGATGCATATACAATCTTAAGAGAATTTATATTTCCACTGGGATATAAAAACCAATTCTAAGGAGATCTTCCATTTCTTCAGTCCTACTTAGCATGGAAACTTAATTTCAGAGATTTTATTCCATTTACCTTCGAATACGTATCTTCAAAAATAGTCGACCTCTAAGTTGAATCACTTAGTGACTAATTTTTAATTCGAACACATCTAAGGACTAGACAGTGTGACATGTCGAACGATCAATTAGTTTATCGACTGAGTACATATTATGTTAGAACTTGTATGTTTACTGACTACTACATTTTTACTTATCTCTCTTCCTCATAACATTCAGATTCAAAAATGAGGAAGAATTGATTGAATTAGCTAATGCAACACCATATGGCTTAGCTGGTTACATTTACACTGAGAATATTAATCAAGCTTGGCGAATTGCAGATGAATTACAAGTTGGAATGGTTGGTTTAAATACAGGATTTATAAGTACTATTGAATTACCATTTGGTGGAGTAAAAAACTCCGGGATTGGGCGTGAAGGTGGACCAAATGCTTTACATGAATTTATGGATATTAAAACAATCACTTGGGACATATCAAATAATTGAAAAGCTTATTCAATTTTTTTATTTTCTTTTATATTGCCCAATTTTTCCTCTCTTTTCAACGCAATTAATTTTGGTAACCTTAGTTGTGTTCTCCAAAGTTTAATGATACAACACTGTTAAATTTTTAATTTTTTTAAGCTACACAAATTTTCATCATAATAGAATTACTTGATGTTTCAATTGTTCTCTATCCATTATGTATTCAAACTATCAAATCAATTAGTTTTGAAATGTTTGATCAGCTTTCTTTCTTATAGAAACTGGTTGTATATAAGTTTTACAATTATACTTTTGTGCATGTTGTATTGCGGGTCGTCGTTGTCCGATGCTCAGATACACGCTTCTTGTATACGGTATCAATCTGTTACTCGTGTAAGGGAACCGACTGTATGTAGGAAGCTTTTATTGGCTAAATGAATCAACTGTATAGATCTTTAAATCAACTCATCCTCTATATACGTGGGTATGAACCACGCTTCAATTATGAGGAGTAGTCATTGTACTTCGTTGCTCAAACCGAAATAGGTGGGGCTGGAACTTAGTGGTTGGAGGTTGAACGACCTATTCACTAAACCAGTGCTTCATCAAGTGTTAGCATAACTTCATTCATTCATTTCGATGTGTTCCATAGAAGCTTAAGCCAGTTTTTCGACTACTAATGTATATCTGCTTTCTTCTGAAAATCGAGCCAAATTTCGACCGAAAGCTTGTGCTCACCAGCAGCTCTTACTAATCGTTTGACCCTAAACTGATGCGTCTGATTAATCCAGCTTATCGATAAATTTATGTAATTTTACTGGTAAAAAAACAGTCATCTAAGTTCAATTTCCTATGGGAACAGAACAAGCTTTCAACTCACCACATAACCAATCAAATGTGGCATGTATAAATTGTTTTCAGTTGGTGATAAATGAACTGATTAAATTCAATTATTAGTGATTATAGAACACCGTTTTGAAATAAACGTGGTAATAGGAGTACGGTTATTAATTTCGGGTGATGGGGAACATCTGTAGTGGGTGTGATTATTTTTACGTGATTTGAGTTGTAAGCTCCTTAATATTTTCTCAAAATTAAAAATCAGCAATATACGTTGTTAGATTGACTTATACTCAAGTGGACAATTGTAAAGCATTTTGATTGCATGTTTAGATAGCCATTTATATTGCTAGCTAGTGCTAACAACCATACTAGCTTATTTTTTAAATGAAAAAGTAATATTACTAATTTAACTAGTCAGTAATGGACCACATAACTTATCTAGATTTTTGGTGGTAAGTATATATGTTACCTGTGTGAATTATCAACAGTGAATAAATTTGCTACTAAACTAAGTAAATTTATTCTTTTTTAAAGTAATATAAATTTGGCAATGTAGGTGATGATTGTGTGGTCACTATAAATTATCATCAAAATTAATTCCCCAAAACTACTAGTGTGAAGTTGTTACCAAATGGAGTCCAAGAAGTTGCGAACAAAGCGTTAGTTTACTGATATGATAGTGAATAAAAATTGCCCTATACAATAAATTGACTGAAACTGAAGAAAAATACTGGTCGGATTCCGATTGTAGTGTCTAAAGTATCATGCTTCCTGTAATACATAGTGACTCGGTATTCAACTCCATGTGATTCTCCTGTTTGGACATAATTGATAAGTGAAACAGCTGACAACTGTGTCTCATCGTTTTACAATTACTCGAAAACATCAGTTCTTAAAGAAATTATAATATTTGTAGTTCAATGAGATTTTGGAGCTGTTGTGTTCTCTGAACTGGATAGTTTAGTTGTGAAGCTTTCATTGTTTCTCTGAACATCATCATCAGTATGTACTTTAGAATAATGAATTTGTTTGCTGTTCTTTATTGGTAATTGTTAAAATAATACATGTTTTACGTATACCAAACAATGGATTGATTGTATAACACCACTTTACTATGGTAACAAACTTTTTAATAAGTCGTATTAGATTGTTCATTCTACAATGAGCTGTATATTGTAAAAGAATAAAAAGTCAGTTTATGAAACAACCAAGTATCTTTGGTTTAATCCAAAGGAGCATCATTACTTAATGTACTTGGAAAAAATTTACTTACCTGAGTTAGTATAGAAACCGCTGGGTATAAAACTTTAATAATTTCAAGTTTAAGAGAAAAATGACATCATTATCTCCTGAAAGTTTGAAATACATACATTTAATCCATCTAGAAGTGTTATGCTAGCAATACAATTTATGAAAATGGGTACAGAATGCATACATGGCTCCCTATACTGATACAAATTTATTTTTATTAGTAATATACGTGTACACCGCGATATCTAAATTCTAAACAATCATTTAAAACATAGGCGCTAATAATGTATAGTATGTTTGTAGGACGCGTACTTTATTCATGATACGTTCAGAGTTTTCGAAAAAGATCTGATTGGATTGACTAAACTTTATATTGTTTGCAAAGAACAATCACGATATTGCCATTTATTCATAAATCTAATGAAAGTTGTCTTTGTTTTTTTATACCAAAAGATAGTCCAGTTTTCAGGTTGCGATATTTCATCAGTCATGTTACGATTATTATTATCAGTAATGATACAATTTTAACAATGTATTGCGATGATGCACTAACAAAATTCACTGTCAAAGTTTAATGAATATGAAACTAATAACTGCTTCTTAGTGTTTCCTGATCCTTGCTTGTCTTTTGCGAGAAATTTTCTGGATCACCACAACAGATTCGAACCCAGTTCCCTCGGTCTCGCGCGCGAACGCCTCAACTCTAGACCACTGAACCGGCATACAACGGTGTTTATGTCTAACATCAACCAATCCACGACTTTGCGCGACCATCTTCCATTGTACTGAGGCAGATACCTGTCTCTATCCGACAACAATTAGCTCCACATTTCACGACTTCTCACTAGAACTCCGAGAATTCTTTCACATCGCTAGTCACTAGTGAGCACATGGTAATTATCAATATGGGGTTAAGGAGATTATTAAGTTCCTGAAACGATTGTCCAGTGCTTCCAGGTTTTCAATGGTGGTTGAATATCAATCAGTTTATGATCTTAATCAAAAACTTAACAATCTCCACAATCGCATACTGATATACCTTTTTTTTTAACAATGATTCTGATTTACTAGTTATACTCAAATGATTTTGATTAGTAGTATATCAACCTAATTTTCTTTCTCAACTTAAAACTTCGAAATGTTTCAATAAGTCTTCTTTTTTCCAATTAATTAGATTACTCTTTATTTTTTCTTGTGTAAAACTTGATCATATATATATTACTAGATAAATATGATTATTTTATTTCTCTTCGGATAGAATTGAGTTATTTATGATAAACAGGTCAACTGTCATTAGTTTTCTGAAAGAAAATATGTTTCATAAATATAATGTTCTTTTCTTTTCTTCATTATATTTCAGCATTAATGGTAATAGTAACGGCAATAATAATAATAATAAAGAATCGGTTACTCGAACAAAATAATTCGATTTTGTTTCTAAGTGAAATGAAACTTGTATTTGTCATTTATTTTTAATTGAAAAATATATTTGTTGTGATAACTTAATGATGATTGTTTATTTCAATGTTTTTTTATTATTGAACTTACACTATGAAGTAGTTAAGTGATACTTAATTATATTTAGATTCTATGAGCTTTAATAAACTGTACTATGTACTATGCATGTTACATATCATTTATAGTTACAATTATGCAGTGCTTGCATACGAGATCGATAGGTATTGGGTTCGAATCTTGCGGGATGGGATCGTAGATGTACACTGTAGACGAGTCCCATATGAGGATGAAACGGCCATCCAGTGCTTTCAGGTTTTCTATGGTAGTCTATCTTCAATTGACTCATGAGCTTAACTATTAGATTTTTATAATGTCCACAAAAACCCATTTCTGATAAAATTAAAATAAATTATTAAACTTGATTATTTCTTTTTAACAAAATAAATCAAATATACATTATAAGTTTAAATATAATTGATTACTGTTGACCAAAGATGATCAACAGTTGAAATAAATCAATAGAATAAAAAAGAAATGGTTCCGTTTTAAGAATAAGAGCTTTTTGTTCATCAACTTATATAGATTATACTGTTTTATATAATAAAAAGGTCAACACTTTAACGTTGTAATAACTATAATAAAAAAAATTAAAATAAAATCATTGTATTAGTCATAATTGAAGGAGTTAGTTAGCTCATTGCTTATACAATTAACAGTAAGCATTTCATTCAGTACTATATACTTGATTATAATAAACGAATTCTAAGTGAAACTATGAAATATCATGAAAATTTCCCCCATCTAATATATAGTTAATTTCTGAATATTTTAAAAGTATATAAATCTTTAAATTTGTCATCTTGAAAAAGCACCTACAGTGCAAAAAAAATCGTTTTTATGAATATGGAATTTAAAGGAGATACGATTGCTGAAATCCTAAATAAACGGATTTCAAAATCGTTAAATAAAACATTCTATGCAACTAAGCTCCGAATTCTTTTCTTAAGTTGGCCTACCATTCATGAATGTGTTAAAGATAAACTTCGGCTTTGGGTCACATCAATACGTATCTATAAATTTACGTGTTCATATGGGGTAGTTTATATTGACTACACAAAGCTATTTCTTTCCAAACGCATCTCAGAACAGTATTCGGCATGGCTTTTAAAAACAATTAGTACTTCAATACAAGAGCGTGTAATCAACTGTGGACACATCGTTCCAAAAGGGTCTTATTTTAAAGTAATCTATATAGTCAAAGGAATTGGACCAAAGTGAAGTCGAATTAATATTTTATGTACTGCTGAAGCATAAGCAATCCACGAACTTAACCCCGAACTTAAAGTGCAAAAATGATTCGTCCAACCTCTCATACTCCTTTGGCCCTAATTCCCTTTAATGGTATGTCTTGGTTTTCTTCCTTTTTTTCTTCGTTTCTATTTAATTATTATTTTTTAAATTATTGTTTTGTAATTTTAAACTCTAATCAGTTATTATTATTATTATTACCTTATACACGTTTTCTTTATTATTATTATTATTCGTTTTAATAGTTGAGTCAATTGAAGCTAGACCACCATGGGAAATCCGAGGTCATTGGACGGCCGTTTCGTCCCATTGTTGGACTCCTCATCAGTACGCATCCCACCTCGCAGGATTCAAACCCAGGACCTATCAGACTCTTGCACGAGCGCTTAACCTCTAGACTATTGAACTGGCCGGCATCTAACAGTGTTAATGTCTAACTTCAACTATTCCACGAAATTGATTGATACATCCACGATTATCATCGATGAGTTATTATCTCACAACAGACTCGGTTGATCTCCACTGGTCACTGCTTATTGAAATTACTACAATTTCCACCAAGCCCCTTCTGATATTATTCAGTTTTATTATTATGATCTTTATGTTTTTCGTTTTTCTTCATATCCTTCAATTGAACAATTATCTGATCCGTAAATTATTTTCATCCTTATATTCCTGCCTTACCCCTTTATTGTCGTTTAATCTCATTTGATAATAAGACTCTCGAATCAACTTATGATGCAATCTCTTCTCTCCTTCCATAAACATATATTTTCCATATAATTATATATACGAATGTACAGCTTAAGTAAATAATTTCGTCGAAAAAAAATTTTCTTCACTGAATTCTCTTTATCTTTAGACTTAGTATTCATTTATAAGCATTTTCGACTATTTCGCTTCCATTATAGAATTTTGTTTATCGTGTAAATATACTTGATGGTATAGATTGTATTGCCGTTCATTTTACTCAAGGGAAAGATATAAACAATTGCATCTCTGTGCTAATGTGGTATGGCAACTAGAACTGATGTACGTACTTACGAAGTTCTACGTTGTTACTGACTGACTGACTGTCTGATACACAGTTATTCAATTAAAAATATCTAACAATAGAAATTATACTGTAAAATTTGCACAGTAGGAAAATATATGGTTTTGAATTTTATAAGAATCAAAATTAACATGACTAGAAACATTTTTATTTTAATAAAACTTTATGGCAGAAAAATAAAATTCAAGGCTGATAGATACATTTTTAAAAAATTCATTCATTTTTACTGGTCAGCGTTTTGTCTTTTTTAAGGGGAAGATGGAAGATTAAGCAGATGGCTGTAAAGGAAGAAGAATATGAAGAACTCTTCTCTTCTCTTCGTCCTTTACAGCCATATGCTTCACTTTGCATCTTTCCTTCAAATCTTCTACCCCCAACTGGTTTATTTCTGTTTCTACGATCATTGTGATTATATTTAATCTTAATTTGAACATTTCTCTTTTTTGACAAGTCCTCCATTTTGATATGATGGGACAAAATGGTGAAATTAATTTTTGATTCATAGTGATTTTTATCTAACATTATTCACGTTTTTAATTTAATTTGATGATTACCCAGTGTAATATTCGCTTTACTTTACAGTGTGATATTTTATTCGGTACAAAATCAATCTATTTGAGTATGATGTTTATTCAAGTTATTAAATTTTGATCAAGCTCTTTTTTTAACTTACTTAACAAACAATGTTATTTGAACAGTAACAATTCACATATTTCTTTGTACCGTTATGATCACTCTAGCTAAAATGTTGATTGCTTAAATATCACTCAATGATTCATCCTCCTCCCCATGTATATATGTACTCAAATCCTATTATTAACCTTTGCTTTGCCTTGCTGCGCCCTTGTGTAATTTCACTATAAATTTGTCTATGTAATTGCTTGCATATACTTATTCACCTCGCCGCTTCGAATTCGCTCAATGTGCTAGTAGCTTTGTGATCTATGCTATCCACTAATAAATTGTAGTTGCCGTTTCTTATTGCCTTCTGATTTCAAACACCGTTTGGAATTATATAATATCGGTTACAAAGGTGATTGCTTAACGAAGCAAAGCCATTACAATATCCCTGGATGTTTTTCATAAATATGACCTTATTCTAATCAGTAATTAAAATGAGTATACAATCAATATATAATGAGTATATTTTCGACTAGCGTTGACGTCGTGTTTTGGGGCTGGTAAATCTTCCCTTGTATCAGTTTTAGTGTTCTTAATTCGCGTCGTGGGAATTGCAGTGGTCCTTCGTTTATTTTTCAATCATAATTAATAAGCGATGTGGATATACAAAATTTACCAGATAGAATTGCTAAACTCACCCCCAAAACCTCTCCTCTGCTAGCGCTTGGAACCAGCACTAATCCTTGAATGACTCAGGGCAAAGTTTCAAACAAACTTATTTTTCAAATATGATCTCTTAAAACTTGGAGTTTGTCAGCGTAAGATATTAAAGATGTGGTTTTGTTTACACGGCTTGACAGTTTGATTATTTATCAAAAACACTCCGAATATTTATGTTCATTATCAGTCCGACCGTCGTCGGTTATTAGGCTTTCTATTGGTCGGTTTGTTAACTGAGATCTGACTGTACACATTTCATATCACTGTTGAGTAAACCACTAGACATATTGTTATTAATGTTATATTGCAAACAAACGTCTGCCATTTATTATGTTTACGGAAACTTGTTGACAGTACTTTGTATTGTCTAAAGTGAAAATATTTATTTGGAACTGAACTAATTTCCAGAAAATTTCATTCCTTTTCTTGTACTTCATATTTTATAGCTGTAAATAACAGTATAGAAGTCAATCAACTCACAGTAGTATTTTTGATCGGATAAAAGTAAGCTATGAGATAACAGTTTGAGACTTGGTGTAGTGGTACTCATCCAGTCAGAAGGTACTTTGTATACCAGGGAACATTCAGATTAGCGTCAGTCATGAAATTGGAAAGGAGAAGAACAAAACAAAAAGAGCACCAAACCCACTTACATTTATTCAGGAAAGCAATAAAAAGCAATCAACAATAACACAAGCCTCGGATTAAGACAATCTTGGAACCGAAACTAGGAACAGACAGTGTAGCCCGCTATATTAGTTCTTCTTTTGTAAGTTACAAATACAATGCTATTCTTAGTAACTCTTAAGAAAATTGGATTTTCTCAGTCTCATTACCTTCTAGCTGCACTTAAATCTCTCGTGAGATATTGGAGAACTATCGAAATATACACAACCTTTTGCAAGATATCTAGTTTCATGTTGACAATAAAACTGTTTTAAAAGTTCATTGTTTATAAGTGTTCTACATTACTTGTGTTCATTAGATTGTAATGATTATTCTTTGTATGAATCATTAGACGTCATCATTGCTTTATCATTTCATCGCATTACATCATCAGGAAACAAAAAGAAATAATGAAATTATGCATTTGTAAATAGATAGAGAGAGATTGATGAAGAGACAGACGCTACTTACAAAATATATTGTCATTCCCACACTATATATATTTCATGAAATTCTTATTTAGTTTTATATTCAGGTAAAAAAGAGCCATCATATTCAATTAGTATCAGAATATGTCGCTCAGTTTCGTGGATTAGTTGAAGTTAGACATAAACACCATCAAATGCCAGCCAGCTCAGTGGGCTAGAGGTTAAGCATTCCCACGCTAGACCGATAGATCCTTAGTCCGAATCTTGTGAGGTGGGCATCGTAGATGCGCACTGCTGAGAAGTCCTGCAATAGGACGAAACAGTCGTCCAATGCTTTCAGATTTTCCATGGTGATCTAGTTTCAAATGACTCATGATTTCAACTATTAAACATATTTAATAGTCAATCATAAAATGACTGGTTATTAGTTTTCAAACAAACAAAACATTCAATATATTATTCTATTGGTCAATTTTAATTAGTTTCAATTTTACACAGTATTTAATGTAGTTTAAAATTCTTTATTAAATAACTTTTCATAAATTGAACTTGACATTGAGATAAACAGATGATGATGTATTCTAACATTATATCATTACAATTTAGTATATTTCTATTAGTTTTATGTTTAACAACGAGAAATGGTAAGTTATACATGCTCTTTCATCATTTTCTTAGTAATAATTAATTATACATCAATTCACAGTGTTTATATTATGTAATTAATGTAATTCAGAATGATTCTTTTATTTAATTGACATAATTATTACTTGTGTAATAGAATCAGTTAAATATAAAATTGAATAGGGAATTAATAAGATAAAGAAAATTCAGCGAAGAAAATTTTCTTTTCGACGAAATCATTTACTTAAGCTGTACATTCGTATATATAGTTATATGGAAAATGTATGTCTATTAGAGGATAGAAAGGATTGTATCACAAAAATGGATTCGAGAATAACAAATGGGGTTAACGTACTAATCAAGGAGTAAGGAGGGGAATAATTTATGGGTTAAATAATAATCCAATTGACAGATATGAAGAAAAGAGACAGACACAAAGGTCATAATAATAAACTGAATAATAATCAAGAAAACTTTTATAAGGTAATAATAATAACTGATTAGTTTAAAAATAATCAAATAGAAGTGCAGAAAATCAAACAGAGAAAAAAGCCCAGAAAAATACTCATTAAAGGAATTAAGGCCAAGGAAGGATGAGAGGTTCGACAAATCGTTTGTGTACGCAAAGTTTATGGATTTCCGATTCCTCAGCAGTGCATAGAATATTGATTTGCCCCCCCCCTTCAATCCAGTTCCTTAAAGGAAGAGTCCTTTGGAGCGATATGTCCACAGTCAATTAAATGCTTCTGTATCTAACTAGTAATTGTTTTACACTCTCTTTTTAAGGGCCAATCCTTTTTCCTATTCAATGACATGATGGGTTCTTTTAATTATAGGAAATTAATGTTATACAAATGGTAGTACACTTGATGATTGAAAAATATATAAATATGTTTAATACTAAGTTCTACATTGAATAATAGATAATAATAGAATACAATTTCCATAAACCCTAATTCTGATAATAATCATCATGCGCTCACTAGTGACTATCTCTAAGATGTGTTTCTTGGAGTTTTAGTGAGTAGACGTGACTAGTATAGTTAAATTGTGTCTGTTGTAAGGTAGTTACTCATTGAAACCAATGGTGGACGGTTGTGCAATATGGTGGATTGGTTGAAGTTAGACATTAATACGATTAGATAGCAGCTCAGTGGTCTATAGGCTAAACGTTAGCGAGAGAGACCAAGGGTACTAGGTTCGAGTTCCGTGTGTGGGATCGTGGATGTGCACGGTTGAGGAGTCCCATACTAGAACGAAACGGCTGTCCAGTGCTTCCAGGTTTTCCATGGTGGTCTACCTTAAATCAACTCATGAATTCAACCATTAAATTACTTTAATTTCTACAAACCCTCATTCTGAGAATATAGGATAACTATTTTATCTTATTCGGGATCCGTTAGTTCGATCCACTTTTATTCATGTGTAAATATTTAATGAAAAATCCGAATTCCTACAATTCACAATTTGATGTCTTAGACTGTAACTGAGAATAATTAAGGAATACATAGCCAAGGATTTTGAGATGTGACTTAATAGCTTCAAATAAATTCTACAATGTAGATGGTTTTTGTTAGAAATGAAACTAGTTTACATTTGTTTAATATCTCAAATGAGTAAAAATATAAGACTTCCTTCAAAGGAGTGCTTCGATATAGGCTATCTATAATTGGAGATGAAGAAAGGGACATATTGATTTCTAGATCGTTTTCATCACTTATTGATGTCTTCTTTTTTAAGAACTACTGAAAATCAAGCATCACTAGACTTGTGTTTCATATCAGCTTAGAACTTTTCAGTATTATGTGACCACGACTACATATGATTTGATTGAATTTACTCAATTATTTGAGCTTGTTAACCTTCATGGAGGAGCATAGGCCGTCTGGTATGGTAGATTAGTCAAAGGTAGCTAAATGAGAATGTTAATCGATGGCAATCAGAAAAGACCCGAACGAGAAGTGTATTTCACTGGTTAAGAAATGGATCGATTCTCTGAGGTGTAGAGTTGTATACATATAAATGAGCATTTGTTCATTTTATTCAGTCGACCGCTCAAGTATCATTGTATCAGATTTTGGACACCACTCACCGGGATTCTCTACCGAATTCTTTCCTGATAAATCTTTTCCAGTTGCTATCCATTCTTTTGATATCTGCTTCCAGTTCCTGACTCAATGTGTTTCTTGGTCTTTCAATTTTCGTTTACTCTTCAGGATTCCAAGTTAGGGCTTACCTCGTGATGTAGATTGTTGATTTCCTCAATGTATGTTCTATCCACTGGCAGTGTCTTTTCCTGATTATTTCCTCTTCAACTGGAAACTAGTTTGTTCTCTCCTGCAGTAGGTTGTTGCTAGTGATACATGAATCAGTGACTTAAAATTTCAAGTCTCACAGTGCATATGTTTCAATTGAATCCATGAATTAAAATAAGACTGTTTAAATTTCCACTCTGAATCTAATCACATTGAATATGAAAGAGTAACTGATTGGTGGTATTAGATGACGTTCAAGCTTCATCACTAGTCAAATAACATCTAAAATCTAGGTTATTAAAGTTATCATGTTCCCACTTTGATGTTAAGTCAACAGATTCTATCCGTGATAATTTCATGAATAAGCACTAACAAATAACTTCAAATAAGAACGAACCTGGTAATCTGTTCTCTTCGAATTTCAGTGATATTTTAGCTTGTGTTAGTCTATGAAGTAAACTGTGCTCATATTGAATGAACATTTTAAAAAAAAATCACCCATTTGAATGTTTAATACTGAAAATCTTTATGATGATAGTGAAAATATCTCCAACCATAAATATCAAATTTAGCTTTGATGATTTCATGTTATTTGTACCATTGTAATTGAATTAAATTAAAAGTAAAATGAATGGTAACTAAGAGAACTACAGTGTTCAGTTTTTCAAAAAAATAAAATCCCGTATTGATGAGATCATGTCATTGAGTGAATAATGAAAGTATAATTTAGGACAATTTAAGATAATAATTAAATGAAAGAATGTATAATTTCATGCTAAATATTTATAAATATACTTAGCGTTTAACAATAGTTGATTTATAAACTGTAATGAATATAGAATAATGTACTTATTATGAGGTCAACACTTGAGAATTTAATGATTTCTTATCATACAACAGTTAATCAAATCAACTTTTAATCACTAAGCAGATAGAATCATAGTTCAATACAAGAATTCTAATGATTTTATTCTATTCTAGTTGGGTGATGTATCAGTAAAGCTTTAGTTATTTTCACGAGCAATAACACCACAAGCACATACTTCAAAGTAAGTCAGCATTTATGATTTATTTACAGATGGAATTATTTAGCCTTATCGCTACAGTTCGAAGATGATTGTCAACAGTAATCGTGTAATTAGTGTTTGTACATGTATTTCAATTTTCATTCTCAATGATCTTATCACTCCACTTCCTCAATATATCTCATTATTACGTCTATAACTGTATTGACTCAACATGATACATGGAAATTAAACGAAATAAATTTAAGTTCCATTATATCCCCAAGTCTTGTAACTTAGAAATTTCCTATCTTTTATGCATGTTATTATCAACCATAATAAAATATGAGATGATCACAACCATTTTTGACATCAGTATAAAAATCACAAATATTAATTTTTGAACTTAGTACTATGCATTTTGTAATTTGCCTCAAACATAACATTACGCTTTTTGTAATTGATGTTTAGTTTATTCTATCACCTGTTACGTATGCGAAAATTGTGTAAGCGTAGACGGAAGTACTCCAACTCAAACTAACTGCGGAGGATGTGTTGTAAGTCAACTAGTATATATGAAATTTCCAGTTTTTCCGCTTATCTTACACGCTGATCAATAAGGTTGATCTACTAAGATTTGAACTTCCTACACTTATGCTATATACATCAACCAATAAAATTGCTTTAGAATGGTAAACAAAACTCTCTGGGTATTTTACCACTACATATATTGAGGACACTCTATCTGTAATGTATGCGTTCTAAAGATTTATAATGGTACTATCGACACCATTGCATCTGTTGTAATTCTTTTTACTTTCAAGACTTATGAAGATACTATGGGTAAGATGTAAATATACCTCTTATTGTGAAGACCATTCTTCTCCATTATCACCATAATCTAAGGTTATATATGAATTGATATGATGTTATTCAAATTAACCATAAGAGAAACACGACATTATTCTGAACGATCGATTTTTTTTTCTGACAAACTACTGACAAACTAAAATTAGGAAAAAACACATGTGCTGTTAATCAAAATGGAAAACTAACAGTAAATAACTAGGTTGAAATAAACTTTTATTATTAAGCTATTGTTGATTCCAGACATCACTGGCAAAATTTAAATGAAAACATTAATTCACTTTAGTATTGTGGTGTAAGCTACTTATATCCACATAAGTAGTATATAAGATGGTTAGACATAGAATGTATTTCAGTGGAAGATCGAGAGTGAAGAACAAGAACGGAGAGCTATTGGTATGAAACTTTATGATCAATGAAATCTGAGACAATCGACTGATATCTGCAAAAAGAACAGTTCAGTTTGAGGCAATTAACTATATACTGTATAGTTCTCAGATTTTAGTGAGATGTTCTGTAATTTTGTAGTCGAATGTATTCGATCGTCCCCACTCGTGCTCTTGTTCATTACAGTACAAATTTAAATAAAATAGAAATAATAATAAAATGTTGTCAATGTTTTCATTTATTGACTTATAAAATTTATGAGTCTAGCTTAGGTCGACTCATAGATCCAACTATTAAAACTATTAGGATCTCCACAAATCCCCATTTTGATAACAATAAGCATTTGCTCTCCAGTGACTAACTTCAAGATGGATTTCCTGCAGTTCTACTAAGAATCCCTGACCAGTGTAGTCTAATCCAGTTATCTACTTCAGACAATGGATGAAGGATTGCACAAGATCATGGATCGATTGAAGTTAGACATCAACACCACTAGATACTGATTCAGTCGTCCAGAAGTTCAGCGTTCACGCGTAAAACTGAAGGTCATGTATTCGAGTCCCTCATTAGGAATAATGGATGCGCACTACTGAATAGTCCCATACGAGAGCAAAACGGTCGTCTAGTGCTTTCAGGTTTTCGATGATGATCTAGCTTAGATCAACTCATGAATTCAACATTAAAAAAAAAACAATTTACCAAAATATAAGATTTCTTTTGAACTAAATAACTTCTAACGTTGAATTCATTCATAGGACTGATTAATAAAACATGAGATGTAACCTTTATTATGATTGATTGTAACACTCTTTTACAAATAAACCATGCGTTCAAATCTTTATGAAGATAAAACCATTTTGAAATAGTCATAAAAGTGTTATAAAACCATTACAAATAAAATGATGAATTTGTTTTATAAACTACAAAATATGATGTACTTGAACAATACAATTCAAACAGGTTTATTTCATATTTGCTAGTTAAGTTACTTGATATGAATTTTGAAAAGTATCAGTTACAAGAAAGTTCAAATAAACAAGAACTGATAATTGGACAGATAAGAAAGTTATATATATTTTGTACACTAAATAAAAGAGATGTATTGAGTGAAATAAAAAGAATAATAAATTTATTACATCACAACATATTTTAAAATAGACTTGTGATTATTAAGATGGATTCGAGATGAAAAGCTACTTATCTTTTGAATACCTAAGGGAAATTTTACCTGTCTAATGGTTAAGGCTTTCATAAATCTGATAATGTACTCCTTATTAACAACCAATGTTTAGGTACATACCTATATACAGATTATTGAAACTTGAGAAAGCACCAATTAATATGTATTATAAACTTATTACTTACTAAAACACTATATCGGAATTATTAATATTGTCATTGAAAGGACATATATTTACTGACAGAGTCATCTTAAAATCACAATTAATATGAACAAAGAATATTCTTTTCGATAATTTCTCATCACGTTCTGCAATTATCATATTCTAATTAATAATCCATAAAATTAACCAGATTTAGGGCAGACTATATCGTTAAAAATATGTTCAACCGCTCCCTCTACCCTGGCTAACTAGTCAATAAGCCATTTTATAATATGGTGACGTAATGTGATTAATGTTCATTTTTATGTCCCATTATTATATTTACCATTATTGTTATTGATTGAGATCATGAACTAATTGATGTTAGACCAACGTTGGAAACCTGGAAGCACTGGACGGCCGTTTCGTCCTATCGTGAGACTCCTCAGCAGTGCGCATCCACGGTCCTGCTCGCAGGATTCGAACCTAGGGCCCTTAGTCTCGCGCGCGAACGCTTAACCTACTGGACCACTGAGCCGGATTAGCTCCACTTGTCACGGCTTCTCACTAGATCTCCGAGAATTCTTGTGTCGAGTAGAGACAGGTATCTACCACAGTACAATGGAAGATGGTCGCGCAATTTCGTGGATTGGTTAATGTTAAACACTAACACCATTGGATGCCGGCTCAGTGGTCCATTAGGTTAAGCGTTCGTTTCACTTATAAACTGATTCAAGTTAACACTTCATATTAGTCAGCCCCAACATTGACTATTTGATTTGATATTATATTGACAAACAATGATGTACTCTGCCTTAACTCTGGCCAATTTTACGTGTGGTGGAGAAGATTTGTAGCTCAAGTGGATGATTTTGATAGAGTTTTGTTCTATGAGTTGGATAGTTCAGTCGCGTCCTTTTTAGCTTCATCATTTGGTCCTCTATGACATGTTGGTATTTGCGGATCCTGTATCCGTGATCACTAAGAGTACCATTTTTCTCACACTTTGCTCAGATATTCTCCATCCCAATGGGCAGTTGATTAGAGGTTTGTATCTTACACTTATTGATAGACCATGCTGACGAAGACACTCGTAGAGAAGCCTGACTTTTGGCGAAATCCTCCCATTTTTGAACAACGAAAAGCGTACTATGCTCATATGATTTTGAGATGGTAGAGAAGATCTGTAGCTCAGGTGGATGATTTTGATGGATTATTAATTTGGATATGATAATTGTATAACCTGATGAGAAATTATTGAAAAGAATATTCTTCATTCATATTAATTGTGTTTTAATATAATGGAAATTTTTTCAGCGATTAAAGTCATGTTAATTTATTTTTCAAAATTAAATTATAATTTTTCTAATTTTTTTTTCTTTCTTAAACATTTTTATTTTAGAAAACTGGAGTGCCAAAAATTTATGTAAGACGACAATGTGTTACTAACTGTTCAGAGGTTGCAAGTAATTTCCCTATTACAGAACTTTTATCTTGTTGTACAAGTGATTTTTGTAATAATTCAAAACAATTAAAACCATTTATTGTTATAGGATTAATCATTTACTCTATTTGGTATATATTTACTTGTCTTGAATTGATTTAACATTCGAATTTCATTATTGTAACAAAATGTCATAACGTATTTACTGATTTGATTAACTTTATAAAATGAACATGTTGATTATTTTAATGAATTCACATATGTTTGAATTATTGTTTCATCATTACTTCTTTCATCATATATTACATAATGAATTTCATTGTTTGTAAAACAATTTTACAAAAATAGATATCCTTTAATAAATAATACGATTAGTGATAGTGTATAAAAATATAATTTAATCGAAACATTGTTTTTAATCATTTTTTTTAATATTTAAAACAATTTCATTGACAATTAAGGTGTGTAGCCTTTGGTGGATAACGTTTTATGATATTGAATATATAGAAACAAATAATTTATGGAATATTAGTAGAAACGTAGTAAATTGAAATCAGGATCCTGTAGCTTAGCAGTGAATCGTTGTGGGATTAGATGGTGGTCGGAGGTAGTCGACAGGAAACCCTGGACTCGGGTTTCGTGCTTCTTGGCACTCCTCAGCAAGGTGTACCTGTAATCTTAAGGGAACTGGTGCATTCGATCTGCACTAATAAGAACTAGACACGCATGACATTGATCACCACCCAGTGATCAATCAGTTGTGAGTGAATCGATTTACCAAAATGCACTTACAACATTTCCATCAGAGCTGTTTCTAGAATGTCATCGATGGCAAAGTTGAAGAGGAATGGTGAGATTGGGCAACCCTGCCTAACCACACTGCTCGAATGGAACAATGGAGAAAGGTGGTTGTGTGTCCTCACTCTGCCAGAGATGTTTGTTTATGGGGCTTTTAGGATGTTAATGAACTTCTCAGACACACCCTTCTTCAATAGACAATCCCAGAGAACAGTCCTATCCAACGAATCGAAGGCAGTCCTGACGTCAAGAAACACTACGATTGTTGGCCTTTGATAAGTATGGCGGTGTTCTAACATTTGGCGAAGGGTGAAGATATGGTCAATACATCCTCGACCAGAATGAAAACCAGCCTGCTCCTCGCGAGTCAATCTTTCTCGAGTTTTGAACAACCTACGAAGTATAACGGAAGCCAATAGCTTGGACGCAATCGGAAGTAGACTTATCCCCCGATAGTTGTTACAGGAACGACGTGAACCCTTTTAAAAGATAGGGACAACTATCGACTCATTCCATGAAGTTGGTACACTCTCTAGTTCCCAAACCTTTGTAAACAACGTCGTCAGTTCCTTAGTCAGAAAGTCACCACCATCTTTAAAAAGAGCCGGGGGTAAGTCGTCTGGGCCCGGTGATTTATAACGTTTCAAGAGTTGGAGTTCCTTGTGGACTTCCGCCTCATTTGGTGGATCAGTCATCACCGGCCATGGAGGGCAGGACAATCTGACCGATGTTGCCGGAGCAACAGGCCAGTTGAACTGCCCTTCGAAGAATTCTGCCCATTGTCCAAGACGTCGATGGATGTTGGTGATTGGCAACCCGTCATCCTCACAGATTATTTCGCTCACACCGGACTTCTTGTTGCCAGTGGCTCGGATGAGTTGGAAGAGCTCTCGGTAGTTACAAGATGCAGCTGCTGCTTCCAGCTCATTAGCACGCTCCGACCACCAGGTTTCTCGGTTGTTATAACGTGTGATCCGCCTATTAGAGAGCAGTCTATTATCGATCGAAACAGTGACGCATAAAACACGAGCGAGCAGCCTAGGGCTCTGATTGGTCCTGCTTCCCTGTCTAGCCCAGCCAACTGAGTCCAGAACACAAGTCTCAGCCTCGGAGATATGAATCGTTATATTTCAAACATACACTGTTTATATACCAAACAAACAGACTACATCGTACCATAAAATAGAAAGTAACATTTGTACAAGATTTAACCTTCAGGAAGTGACACAAATAAATATTGACCAATAAGGAGATGTCACGTTGGGAGAATGTTGACCAATAGGGAAATGACACTACTTCTCATTCAGGAATAGCATTAGATAATTTCTGGGGCATTTTCTGAATACCCCAACACCTCCCCTTCTTTGAAGATCCGGACCTGATATCCGGAATATAAGTTTCTCGGGTCCATCCTCCCCCACGAAACAATGTTGGGTCCTCATATACCCAAAATACAATTGATCTGACTTTAATTAAAATATATTTGTCGCAGCGCACAAGAAATCGACTGAGCATGACTAAGTGGTGAGGGTTAACGACGCTTGACATGAGGTCATCGAGTTTTGATTCTTCGGAAAGATTATCATCAAATTTATCAAGAATATCACTAGTAGATAGTGGATCGTTATGATAATCAGCGTCCATCAAAACTGAATCAGGTTCTTGATCATTATTTGACACATATGACATATTTTCTGGCAAATCAAGGGAATCGCGATTAGATTCGTCAGGAACTTCTATCGCGGAATGATGAGCTTCATTTGGTGCAGCTGCATTCAGTGTACTGCACGATTTGTTTTCTGTTTCATGAACGGTTACTGTGACACTTACATGAACATTTAGCAGGGCGACCTTTTGTGAGCTGGATACATCACTGTCTGTACATGCTGTTTCAAGGATAATAGAGTTTGGATCCATTACTGGGCATGTTTTTGGAGTGGACATTTCTGGATCACTGGGCGGATCATGAATGACTGTTTCACTTACATTACTGCTCATCAAGGATTCATAGAGGCTTTTATCAGCACATTCATATGTACTGCATTCCGTTTCCAGCTCCGTATGCAAATTAGAAATTAATTTATCAACTTCTGTAACATCTCCAAAACATGGATGATTTAGCAGCCGTGTACGTAAATTGTCTAAATCATTCAGCTGGCTATTTTTGAAACGCTGCGTTTGTCGCTCAAATAGCAATTGTAATTGATCGGGACAGATAGCCATTTCCTGAATCAGTACGGTGATGAGAAATGTTGTATGATTAATTAACGACCAATGTCTTTCAAGGACGCCGATGACAAAACTGAATGCTGATTGCTCGAAATAATTAGACTGAATCTCGTCCAATTACAGGTCAACGTTGAAGTTTGAGGGTTCAGAAATTTTTTTCTACCCCGTCGCCAATTGTTATAACGTGTGATCCGCCTATTAGAGAGCAGTCTATTATCGATCGAAACAGTGACGCATAAAACACGAGCGAGCAGCCTAGGGCTCTGATTGGTCCTGCTTCCCTGTCTAGCCCAGCCAACTGAGTCCAGAACACAAGTCTCAGCCTCGGAGATATGAATCGTTATATTTCAAACATACACTGTTTATATACCAAACAAACAGACTACATCGTACCATAAAATAGAAAGTAACATTTGTACAAGATTTAACCTTCAGGAAGTGACACAAATAAATATTGACCAATAAGGAGATGTCACGTTGGGAGAATGTTGACCAATAGGGAAATGACACTACTTCTCATTCAGGAATAGCATTAGATAATTTCTGGGGCATTTTCTGAATACCCCAACATCGGTCCTTACGCAAGCTTTGCCCGATTTCATTGCGTAAAATCCTTCGTTTGTGGTCAAACTCACAGTCACCCGGAGTAAACCGACGGGCTTCAATGAGTTGTAAGGAACCAGAAGAAACCCAGTGCTTATAATCTCATTAACGGAGAATAACTTGAACCTATTTAAGAACAAACTCAGGACTTCATGTAAAGCAGGAAGGACATAATTATTTACATCAATGAGTTGATTTCCTCTGTGTCATGTTTCTGAACACAACATTCCGTAATCTAGTAGCTGTCCAGTACTTTCTGGTTTTCATTGGTTGTTTAATGAATGTCAATTCATGATACATAGCTGAAAATTTACAAGTTTTCGCTGTGATCATGTAACGGTGTAGATTGGTGAATAAAATCTTTTAGTTACGAAGTAATGCGATGGAAGACAATCGTAAATAGATTTTAAATTGTTCGACGACTATGTCAGTTTAAATTTCACCATTTTTCAATAGTGAATACTTTCATAAATAAATGAGGTTGAAGCTAATAAAAGCTGAATTGTAACAAATATGTAATTAACGTCTTTCAATTAGTTATATTTTGAACCATTTCACTTCAACATATGTTGATCAATAAACATTTTAGCTTAGATTGAAGACGTACAAGCATTCACAATACAGCTAACAGGTCAACAATAGTATCTAAATAATAATGTAAACCTGGAAACTCACTAATCAAGTTTATTTTGAGTTCTTGAAAACATCAAAGTCAAAACCTCTATGTTTTACTTTCCTTTTTTAACCTATGCAATGAATCCATACTAATATTTGTTGAAAATATATAAACACACATACTGAGATGTACTTGACTAGACCATACATTTCTAATAAAATAACAAATGTTAGCAATAACAACAAAACTCAAAATATTTTTCAACCGAGATCATAAATCCATGTTAGACGACCATTATGAACCTGGAAGCACCGGACGGCCATTTTGTCTTATTATGGGACTCCTCAGCAATGCGCATCCACTATCCTGCACAAGGGACTCGAATACAAGACCTTCGGTATCTCGCGCGACCTCTTAATCTGTAGACCACTGGGCTAGCATCTAGTGGTGATAATGTTTGACTTCAACCAATCCATGATTTTTATATAAATAGATTGCTTACAATTGCAATAAAACTGTACAGAATACCTTTTTGAATAATTATGTTTGTTCATTATGTGTATTCGCAACACAGCGTGATCTTTTTCGTGGAATCTGATTCTTTGTTATGAAAATGGCTCTTGTCAGGATTATGATATTAAAACAAACATACTACATTATATAAGTTAATATAAACATTTAATTGATCACATAATACAGAACATAATATCACAAAGGGATTTTTGAGAGGAACGTAATAATTCACCAATTTAAATGATATTTATAAATGTGATTAATTTGTATATATTAATCTTATTCATTTGAAAGCAATGGAAATTTAATAGTACAAATATTTTTCATCACAATCTATAAACATTTGAGAGAGCATCAATCACATCATGTTTGAAAATAGGCTATGTTGACTAGTACCACTTGGAAATAAAAAATCAACAGTCAGCTAGATTCCACTGACATATTTGGTTTCAATTATTGAATTCGTCATTTCTAGTATCATCACTAATATATCACTAATACAGTGACATATTTTTACTGAAATATGTTGGTAATTATCATGATATATTAGTAGTCCGAGATCTGACTGAAGGTAGATGGTTTGTTCCTTGTTATCAAACTATACGTGTCACCAATCGTCGCATATAATTATCCACTTAACTTGCGTCAGTGAATAAAAGAATTAAGCAAGTCAAATACGAGTATGGATTTTCGAATACGCACATTTTGTACGATCGCTGATCGGAGAGTGAAGCAAAATAAAATGACGCGCGATGGAGAAGGCATGTGAGCCAACTCAATTTAGCCAAGCGTGAATCGATATTTATAGCCAGACTAAAATTAGGTTACAGACACATAATGTGAATCGAGTTAAAAATTAACACACATACGATCATATAAGAAACAGTGAGGATTAATAAGCGAATAAATGGCAGGTTAAATATGTGGCTTGAAATGAATGAATAGATTGATCTATCCAAACGCTAGAATAACCCATGTGGGCTTAACATTGTACCAGCCCCTACAATGCGTTTTCAGGAAATGAATAGATTATAAAAACTGAGGTATTCGAACATTACCATATAGAATGAATCAATATATGTGTGACTAGTGTGAAAGTGAATAAATTCATCGATTAATATGATTGACAAAAAATTATTTTCTACAACATATAAAACGTGATTAGAGAGGGGTTTTATGGATATCATAGTAATTTAATAGTTCAATTCATGAGTCAATTGAAGCTAGACCACCATGGAAAATCTGGAAGCACTCGTCGGCTGTTTCGTCCTAGTATAGGACTCTTCAGCAGTGCTCATCCATGATCCCGCCTCGCGAAATTTGAATCCATGACCTATCAGTCTGGTGAACGAACGCTTAACCTCTAGACCACTGGGCCGGCATCTAACGGTCTTAATGTCTAACTTCAACCAATCCACGTGTTTAAATCTACAATCAAATAATTTTTAGATAAACAACTGAACCATCAGTAGTACTTAAATAATAAATAAGTAGTATTTCATCATGTAGTCATCCGTTAATGAAAGGGAATGGAAAGTGTTTTTTTTTACTTTTTAGGTCATTGTGAAAACTCTATGAGCAAAAAACACCGTAGTCATATGACTAAATATCATTATTTCTCATCTTATATATGGTTGCGGTTTTGTAATGCTATGGTGTAACGTATTGGAACGAACTGGGTGTTTCATAACCTACAATAATACTACTGCTAACAACATTTCGCAATTAAAAAATTTTTTATCATGAAAAATCTTTAATTCAGTTCTTATGATGGATTATTTAACCAACTGATATTTAAATAATTCAAGTTATGTTCTTAATTTCATCACTAATTTATCTACATCGTCATTAGATAGGACTCGAATGTTGATAATGTTGACTAACTTAGCCATATGCGCAACCCGTGAGGATGATTATATCGAGGTAATTTGCTATTGGAACAAACATCATATCCGTTAAACATTCGATATAATGAGTAAACTATTCCATTTTTTAACTGTTCTATGATATTGAAAACTTTGGTTTATGATATAGGTGAGAGAAAAACAAACTAATTCGTTTCAATTAGTTTCATTAGATTTGTACGAAGTTATTTCTTCCATGTTTTATTTTGACTTTGTGTATATAAAGTAATCGAGAAAATCTAGTTCAAACTATTGAATCATTTTATTCAATAGGGATAATTATTAGTAACGAATTAATCATGATTAATAGGATATGTGGGGCCCTTTATTTTGTTGTCATTTAGATCGGACGATATTTGTTGACGGGCTCTCCTCTTTAGCGGCCCGAGATCTGACTCCAGGTAGATCGTATGAATGTTTGTTGTCGCCTATCCTCGTATGTAAAATCATCGACTTATATCGTGTTAGTCAATAACGAGAATGAACTTTCCAATACATATACTTTGTATATGATGCGAATAGAATAGAAAGAAGCGAAACTACGCGCAGTGGAGATGACGAGTAAGCCAAATCCCATTTAACCAAACGTTAATAAATATTTATAGTCACATAAAAATAAGTTACAGGCATGTTATGAATAGGATAAGAAGTGTACACACACCTACGCGCTCATATAAAAACAGTCAAGATTAATAAGTGAACGATTAATAAGGTCAAAATATGACTTAAGTAGAATGAATAGATTGGGCTGTCCGAAAGCTAGAATACGGTATCTGGGCTTAAAATAACAACCGACACTGCAGATATTTATAGTATCTCGATATGGAGAAATTGTACTTCTAACTTTTCACAACTTAGGCTTAGCTACTTCTTCATTGGATGAATAACTAAATCAAATTAATACGCATTTAAATAATAGAGACATATAAATCAAATATTTAGTTCAAAAATATATCGGTTTAATTTTGCTTGGAATAGTTACGGTTGGGTGGATCAGTTATTTAATAGGTGAACATGATAAATGCATAAACCATAATTAAATTAAATTTATAAAACTATCCAAATGATTTTATATTCCCACTAATAGTAGACATACATTATTAATACATCCTGGTTTAAAAAGTCCTGAACAATCAATGACAATTATTTGACTTTAGTTAGTCTTTGGATGAAATCTACGTTGTGTTTGGATGTGCATAGGTAAAGTATTAATCCATTTTCTTTAAATAATTCTAAAATTATTAAAATTAATCTATGATTTCATAGAATTGATCATATTTATCATTTGCTTAGAAACTAATTATCGGGAAAGAATTCATCATTTGAATCATGTTTTCCATTTGTTAAAGAGAAAATGTATGACTCTAACAACCACTATGTGATGTGCCCAAGAACCACACCACCATCATCTCAGACCAAATCTCAGAAGCTGCCAACATACAAGGTCGGATGCCCAGTGTTCGCTCGAGACTACAGAGCAAATAATGGTCCTTGGATCGAATCACGTGTGGTTGGAAGACTAGGCCAAGTTAGGTACGAGTTAAAAGTAGGAAGAGACACGTGGACTAGACATCGAAACCAACGACGGAAGCGGATAGCCCCAGATTGCCCATCAACAGGAGTAAATCTTCCCCTTGATATCCTGCTTGATATCACGAGAAGAAGCTCAACAACAAGCTGATCACCGTTCCAGAAGGTGGTCTCTCAGACAGCGGCGAACAACAGTCAAGATGCAGGTTGAGGTGTGTTGAGGACGTTAGATCCTCAGAACTCACTTGGAAAAGGACCTAATTTTGTAATTTTATTTAGAAAATTTGAATTTCCATGTTTTCGCGTTAAAAGCGCTCTTGTCACCTTCATGTCGTATTTCCCATCGGGAAATATCTTAAATGCTATTGGTCCGTCTTTTAGTATGCTATTTGGTCACTCTCCTCAAGGACAGATTTGCAGTGTATATATACGTTTTGATTTGTGTTCTTTTTTATCGCTAGTTTCTGGATGTTTGCAGAATATACTTCCGACTTCCAAGTTTGGACTTCTTCCTCTAGTTAGCGGGGCTGGGACGAATCGAATAGCTAGCTTATTGGTCTTTGGTCACCGAGTCTTTGTTCTTGTTCGCAGATTAAGTGAACTCGTGAAATCTTCAAACCTAGCATTATGAACATTTAAACAGTTCAATAAAAGAATTATATTCTTAATAATTCTATACTTGTCTTACGTTACTTAATTAATGTCAACTAGTATATATTCCCTTTATATTCTATCTAAACGAATTTTCCCTTTGGATTCTTATTCATGCGTAATTTATATACGGTAATGTAACATGTTTTCTTGATCTTGTAGCCAACAAAAGCAATGTACATAACTTTCTCACGTTCTTTACGTTTTTAATTGTAATATGTTCAGCTACTTGTAAGTAGTTGTATACCTTTGTCTTTATTTACTTATCACTGACTAAATGTTACAAATACTTCGTATTCGACTGACTCAAAAAATGTATTATTTATAAGGATTTAAACTTTTTCGTTTTTAATTTACCAGTCTCTATTGCTAATTGTACATCATGAGCACACGTTTATAATGTGCATTTGGATCATGATTACCAGTAGCGTACAGGATGTGTTTTTCGTTCGATTCAGGATTCATCAGCTGGTTGTGCTTAAATCCCATTGTTGATATTCGCTTAAAAATCCAACTCGGTACAAATCTTCCTAAAAGCTATTGGTCACAGGTAACCGATAGTTTAATGAATAATTCTTTGACGCTTGACGAGAACTACATTAGGTTCAAGACTAAAAGTGAACAACAGCTGGATCGAAAAGCTCTCAATACTCCACTGTCAGCCACAATGCAGGAAAGTATTATCCTATTTATTGAACATAATGGCTAATTTTCATTACCTGTCGTTGAAGTGTAAGTGAGAGTTAAACCCAGCCCCATTTATAACAGGATGGAGGGCTAGTAGAAGTAGTTTTTTCTACAGTTTAAATACCATTATATACTAGGGTGCATTCCATACTTTATTCTAGTTTAGGGCTTCGCAACAGAACTCTACATACAGTCTGTCCCAAGGTAATAAGATTACACATTTTAATCCTTAAACTAGCGTTCACTACTACAAATTCCTAACTTCAATGAGTTCTCGACATTCCAGGTCGATTATATTGGCTATTCAGAAAAATTTTTTTATCTTTCACTGAAAATAAAATTTATTAAAATAACGCATAATCCACAAATTTTCTGGAAAGGATCACAAGTATGTTTTTTAACTGCAACAATTTGTATTTTATTCTTTTCGTATTCAGTTCACACTTTCTTTAGAATATCCCTCACAACATCGATGACATCATTATAAGCTAATGAAAATGACAACCAGGAATATCTTTGGTTTTCAAGCTTAATGTTAATTGTCTTCGTTATTTTCACCTACATTAACCTATTATTTAGGTTTCTTTTCGCTTACTACACTATACTACTTACTAATATTCAGTAATTAAATATTTTTAATCATCTTGAAATATAAACTCAAATGACCTTTACGTTGTTGTGTGAGGATTCTAAAATCTACGTGAATCTGTATAATTTAATCCATTTATCTTTGCAATTGCATTTACGTGATATTTTAATGATTATTTTGATATATATGTCGATATTGGACATCTGTTTGTTTGCAACAGTTTCCATAGTTTATGTGCTTAATTCTCGTTCACAACTGTTAGTTTGCGCTGTTGAATTGATGCAGCTACTGGCTGCTATATGGTTTATTATAGGTTTTTTGTGAATAATCGTTATATAATCACTATGGGAAGTAAGTCTCCTTTGATCACACCTTGATTTATGTAAATAACGTAGATACTTCAAAAAATGAGTCTCGTGAAATTCATAGCTTATGTTGTCATATAAGAACTTTCGTCTAAATTTGATCGAATAGTTTCACAGTATTTGCGCTCCGAGTTGATGTGAGATATTAAAAACATTCTTCCTCTCTATGTTTTTAGTGTTAATAACGCCGCATAATAAACGTATTTTGTGTTTTAATTTCGGGATTTTACCCGTTTTTTTAATCTTAAAGACGATCAAAAATATAGTTACATACGGAAGTACAATATCATTTGTAAGTCATTCAGAAGTCATTTCATGAATTTTATGACCTTTATGTGTATATATTAATAAATTTCACTCAATAATATTGCGAAATTAGATTGATCGTTTAATCAATGTTAGAAGAGAGATTTATGCATCATGCTGTTGAGGAAGTTTATCACACAATACATTATCTAGTTACGCTGTTTACAAACCGAAGCAAACTTTATTTAGCTATAAAGAAGTACCTGGTTACATGGTAAACGTTAAGAAATCCAGAACGTATCGACATAAAATTATTCTTTATCAATTGTAGTATGCTTACAGTATTTTAGCTACATGCCGATATCCGGAATATCCAAAAGCATAACGAATAAATTTGACAATGTAGCATATTTTATCAAGTTATTAAAATACAGAAAATATAATTCAGAGAAAATAAATCTTCATTAAATGTCCAATTATTGTAAAGCGTTGAATATTGATCGATTGATGATATATATATATTATAAAAGAGAAAGTTATTCTCAAGAATATGATTTTCAAAAATAAACGAGAGAAAAGATTTATTTAGAATTAATGTAAAGAGCACCGAGAATTCCTCGATAATGTTCTAAAAACCCAGAAAACATAGGGAAACGTTTCATGCACAATTAAAAAAAATGAAGAATCACGTGTCACATTTTGTTTCGATAATTACTTACCTTATTATTAAATTTATTTCATTCCCTGGGAGCTTTTAAAAAGTCAAGTCTATTCGATAACCTAAAAAATTGTTTTTAGCACAAAAATTAAATATTTAGCAAAGTTTCTATTCTTACTTTATCCTTTCAATCTACTGTTTTAGTTTAAGTATCAAATTAGTCTAGAATGAAAGAAAGTAGATAAGAAATCAATAGCAAGTATTTGAGTATTAGACGTATCAATTAATATAGTAACATCGTTATTTACAAACGTCCCACTCATAGAGACTGTGGAATACATAAGTGAACAACTGATTGAAAATAAAATTGAAACGACTGTTCTTATTAATGTCGTGAAAGAGTTATTACTCAAATGTACCACAATATAGTAACTATTTTAAATAATGATGAGAAATCATTCTTTATTTTAATTTCTTGAAAATAAAACCTTTGCCAAAAATAAATTATACAACAATAAAAAGAAAGTTGACATTATATGATTGAACTTTACCTTATATTAATTCATAATAATTAATGTATTGAACAATTTGTAACTTAAGTAAAATGGATTTGATTTAATCTTACTATTCTTGTTTAATGTCAAGAGTAAAGCTTCAGTGATTTTTTAAAAAAAAGAAAAAAAGAAAAACAGAAACAAACTTTATTCGTGTTAAATAAAAACAAAAATCATGACAAGTTGAAAATGTTTTAAAAAGAATAAACAAAAAAAAGAAGAACATTATGACAGAATTTCATAATTAAACTGCTTTATAAATGTGTTAAATGTTTGTATGTGTATAGTGGAATATAAAACAAGAAAAAAAAGAAAGATTGTAGAGTAGGTTACAATAATATTAAATGGTTGATAAAAGACAATAACTTTTTTTCTAATTATTAGTTATAAATAATGAATAACAATAATAATGAGAGTAAATTTATTATAAATGTACAATTTATTAATATACTATGTGCGGAAGATACTCAATGTCTGTTGGTCGCATACCATCAGCAACAGCCTGCTATGAGAGAGGACAAACCAGCTTTCAGCTGTAGAGGAATTTAGGAAAAGGAATTGGAAGTGGATAGGACATGCATTGCGGAAATCATCAAAGTGCATAACGAGGCAATGTCTAACTTTGAATCTTGAAGGGGAAAGCCAAAGAACACATTACGTCGCGAAATAGAAGCAGATATCAAAAAGATGAATAATAGCTGGAAAAAGTTGTCCATGACAGAGTTGGATGGAGAGTGCTGGTGGGCGGCCTATGCTCCTCTACGAGGGGTAGCAGGCGTGAGTAAGCAATTAAGTAATAACAGTAGTTTGGATGGTCACTACATTCATACAGTCCGCTTGATTATAGTACATTGAACTGCTGATAGTTAATTTTTGGGAGAATGCACATTTGTTCATTGCAAGTAAAGAGTGAGCAAATGATTTTCAATAAGCATTGAAACTTAGTCTTTCGTTTTATGAGCTTGGAAATGCGCTAACAATAGGCATTGAGTTCAAATCTTAGTGTAAAAATTCACATTGAGGTGCAGGTGACGTGCCTCGGATAGAATGATAGGTATTTCCTAGCTATCTCCGATAGTCACTGTGAAGAAATATAAGAAATCCTAAATTACAAACTATACCTAAGGCATTCATTCAAGGAGTGCTTGTTCCAACAATGAATGATTAAGCTTAGTCTTGAGTATCAAGAACTAGTAAACACAGATCATTATAATTAATAATGTTCACTGAAATTCTAGTTCTTGCATATAACAAAGTTTCGATTTTTATTGAAAGCAACAAAATTTATGATAAATTAACTAAACAGAAGTACATATTTAAAAAAAGAAGTAATCGTAATATTACTATAATTACCACACTAATGAAATTTAATGAGAGCGTGATTATATTTGACTAACCCGATGTCTTATTATTATTATTATGTTTCTACCATTACTATTATTCAATATTAGAATAAAATAATAGAGATTATCAAGTAAAACTACTTGAATGATAAAATCGTAACACCTTCGTTTTTCATCTTTCAAACATAAAACAACAGGACATCAGACTAGAATGAACACAATATGAGTTATACTTCATAATCCGATCCTATATATACATCTATCGTAATAGTTGATATCATGTGAACGAGATATTACAATTTCGAAAGTGTATTCTCTATCTCGATACACAATAGATATTATTCGAGTGTCTTGAATTAAGTTTATTAATGAAATGAAAATATTGTACAATGTGATTAGTTGTATAGATGTTAAAATATTTTACATCTTGATTTCATTTGTAGAGAATAATGAAAGCCAAGAAGGAAGTAAACATTCAATAATCATTTCAGATCATTGATGGAATTTTTAGTTTTTAAATATTGATGTTCATTGTACTGTAGCCAATATGTGAGTGGGAACACCAATTTAATCAGATCAAGTAGTGACTATAAGGAAAATGTCACTTACATAGTAATCCATAGTAACCGTACCATGTATGTATGATAATGAATGAGAAAGTGAACTACATAAATGTGATATGAACATTTACTTTTGAAAGTGAATTCCAAACTCTCTACATAAATAATATGGGTGCCTATAAATTATAAAAGCTTCATTTTCATTGGATAATTTTAATAGTAGGTTCATAAAACGTCTCAATGGACTTATTTGTTTGGAAAAGTAAATTCTCGAAGTAACCAATTTTAGTAAATAGTGAATTAAGACAATTTGTGGGATTTAACTTCTATGTTAGTGGGCTGTTCAATAAACAAGGTGTTAACTATCAGATATGTATGAGGCTTAAAGCAAATTAATTCTGAATGCTTGTATAAGCATGTTCAGTAATTAATTTTACGTATGGTGAAACTTAAAATCAGTTGACGTGAAAAGCCAACAAAATTCGAAATGTGAAGTGAATATACCAGTATATTACTATAATCAAGAGTTTAGCGAATAAATCGGATGCTGACATAACAATCGATTTGTTAATTACCAAAGTGTTTGTATATATGATGAAATTATTCATATAGACCTATGGAGTGGTCGTGAACAGAAAGATATTGTGTGGTCAATTAAAATGAATTGGAGTTTTGTTCATTGTTTTTATTTCTGAATGAAGATCCTTCAACTCTCAGGACAGAGTCCGAATGAGTTAAATGATTTTTATTGCTAGCGTTTTTAAGCAAGGTTGCTTTCTTCGGATTGGGGTTGCTAAGCCTATTTACAACTTTCTTTTATTCGGGCTTAGAACCGGCAGTAACTCCCGAAAGACTCCTGATCTTTGCCTAAGAAACCAAATAGACGATACGGCTGTTTGATAAAATATATAATACCAAACGTTAAACGTATTCTGTTATCCGTTGCACTTCTTTCGATATGTTAGCTAGTACAAGGAAAACAGGGTTACTGATGGACACCAGAGAAAGAAGGGTGAAAAGTGAAAAGACAAGAGTTTATTTTTTAAGAGTTAGGTAGGAAAAATGTCTTTGCAGAAATATGGCTATAAGTGCCATCAAGTACATATAGTTTCTGTAAGGTATTCTCATCATCTAAGAGATCTACTGTATATAAATCTTATATATGTATTATGATGATTTCGATAATATTTAAGTAAATGTACTTTGTGTTTACATGAGTTACACAGGCTTGTACGCCTTCTGCTCATATGATTTTGAATTAATTAATATTCTCTGTTAAATCCGAACAAAGAATAAATGAATGGTAACTGCTAGGAGTTGTTATGGACCATAATTACATATATTCTTATTGGATGACTATTCAGTACTTTCATTATATGCATTTTCATATTTCGTTTATCATAAGCTTTCATTTGACCTATTGACTACTACAATACGATATACCATCCTTAATTTATTCTTAATCTATTAGTTACAGTCTCCTATACTCACAGCCACTTTTGGCTTGATCTTGTATAATAATTATTTTTCATTTCATGGTGTGATGTCATCTGGTCTGCTTGTATATAGACCACATATGTCAGAAATATATGCTTCATACAGTGAAGGCTGAGATTACGTTCTGGACTCAACGAGCAGTGGAAGGTGAGGAGCTACTATGTTGAGGACTAATAAAGATTCAGAGTTCACTCAAGGCTGTTAGTGCTGGCCGATGTGTCATTGGTTTAGCACAAAACAAGGTCATACAAGTCAGTATTCTTGATTAGTGATTTTGCCACGTGATAGCAAATGATTACCTCTTTTCTTATCCTAATATCTGCTAACACTCAGTAATCCAATATGGCGGTCGAGTAGAACTGATGTTGCTTCATTTCAGTAGTTACAGTTTTATATTAAACAATGATTTTGTATTAAATTCTTTTATTAAATTGATGATTTCATATCGAAATTTACATTTCGACATCCAACCAGGACAGTTTATGCAACCCAACCATTTGTGGATGTAGGTGGATTAACCTAAAAATTTATACACATGGACTCACCAAGCAGATATAAGATAACAGGTCTTGGATTCACCCACCCATTTCGCTAAACAGTGTCTTGACATTTTAGGTGATATCAGCTCGTGATGAAAACTCTAAATCTAGTTCCTAACCCTAACCATCAACTGTCAATCATAATTTCAATTCCCCACACTGCTTTATAACCGTCATTTAGTCCTAGTTAGTAGGTAGACATTCTCAGGGTAACTTAACCTTCGCTCTAAGGTCGTCCGTATATTATAGTCCCACCACTTTATTTTATTCAACGAAAACCACCTTTTCTCTAAATTTATTTAATTGAAGCAAGTTGTTTTTTTTGAGCACTGACATCAAGACCGTTTTGTATAAACAATTCTTATATTCTCAGTATGGTTGGGTTTGAAAACAATAAGAACTTAAATTGTGTGTTATGCCTAAATTATAATCAGGTACACTAAATTATCTGTTTTTAAGACGTAGCACTTAAAAATGAGGTATTTGCTTTTACGTTAGTATAATCTAGCTAACTATCTACAATGTGTTATATTTGTCTTCATGATTTCATACGTTATAGTTCTCTTGGTTACTACCAATTCAATTACAATAAATTTATTAAACCAATGAAATAGTCTTGATTTCAATAGCTAAGATCATGAGTCTATTGAAGCTAGACCAAACTTGGAAGCACTGGATGACTGTTTCGTCCTATTGTGGGACTCCTCAGCGGTGCGCATCCTATTCTGATCATACAACAGATTGATTTAATTTACTTCTGTAATGCCAGACAACATAAATTCCATAATTATGGAAGTGATATAACATAAGGTGAAACATAAATGAACAACAAAAGTAATTAAGTATCTGTTCAAATTATGGGGCAATCAATTCAGTTCACAGGAAGTATTTCAATTTCTGTGATCACTAATCTTATTACATGATTTTACTATTTTTATAACTCCGCCTGTAGCTCCTCTAGAGTTACTGCCGGTCTCAAGTCCGGGTAAAGGAGGAGGGTTGGGCATGGAGTTAGCGACCCCATCCCGTAGAAAACGAACTCGCTAAACAAACATTAACCAGGATACTATTTTTATAAATAAATGAAATACTTAACCTAATCATATTCGTTAAATTTGAATAATACTCTCAAGATTCCGATAATTTACTTCATAAACTGGAAGTTTGTACTGTTTTTTTTCCATAGAGCAATGTCAATCATTTAGATGTTACGTATGTGATTACTGCTTAGTAGTATTAGTCAAAGTAATATTAAATGACAATACCTGTACGTCTTGAGCAATAATTCAAGTTTTATAATATAGATATTTGGATATTTAAGAAATTGGACAAATTTTTATTTTATCAAATGACATCGTGATTAAATTTTAGATGGTGGGTATATCTAGACAAAACCAATACCTCAGCTACAAAAAAACCCTGAACAAATGCATTAGGATTTCTTTAAAACGGTTTTATGTTTTCATGGTTCAGTTTAGTGCTTCTAATTTCCTGTCCATTTGGATTACGTTTTGACTTAGATTGCAGTAGTATGTCCAGTGAAATACTGGATTATGTGAACTAAAAAAATATTTTGCAGAAATGTAAATTTATTTGCTAATTATTCTTACATATTAAAAACTATAAAACTATCTTTTTAGCTAACATTGTGTTGGATTTCAAAAGTGAATTAAAGAGAATTAAAGGGGGCCAGATAAATGGCTATTTAATCGTATTGATCTGAAAGAAATCTAAAACTACACTATACCTCAGATTAAACCAAGTTTTTTCATGGCTAATACTTGTATGTGGGATACTGTAAACTAGACTAGCAGCAATATATATGTTGCAGAGAATTTCAATCAACTTCAAATATCGATCCAGAAGGCCATCAGATTATCTAATCATCATGTACATGGATAAAAAACAGAATTATATATTCTTTTAGGTGGTCTCTTGATTAACCTTATTTACTGCTGTATGTGTTGTGAAACTTTTCGGAATTTTGAATACTTCCTAAACCATATAGATGGTCATGTTCCTGATGTGTTCCTCATTCGTTAAGTACAGAAAAGCTGTTGATAAGTTTATCCATTGAATATAGAAACTAATACATTTACTTGGATCTTTTGTAACTCTATGAACAGGTGAGATGCAATATGTCAATCTATTATCAAAAAGGATGTTTCTTTTCCATTTCCAAAATTACATAACACATCCAAAGACCTTCATTTTAAGTAGTTACTTATTGAACAAAATAAGTTCATTAGTGTAAAATAAATGTAATTATGTTTAGCTGTAGCGACTGATAATTAGGGAATTTTAGATATTGCAGAAAATTTGTATGATGAATTCCTTTGGTCTCATGTTAAATATCCTTGCCTTAGTAACTTCAAGTTCTTAATCGATATTTTGACTGTGTGAGGTACTATTACCTAATTTTAAACATGAAAATCAAATCGAACGAAGAAGGCCTTTCCAGATGGCTAGCTTTTCACAAAATATGCAACAATTCTCATGTTCATTTTACTAAGCAAAATATCACTGGAAATAATGAACCATCGTGTTAAAGTTGGAGACTATTTTAGGAAAATTAATAAAGTGAATTCCTACCTAGTTATTCAACATCCATTTGAAACAAATGGTGATTACAATTAGGGTATTCAGGCACATCTTCATAGCAGCAAATGAATCGGTCTTCATGTTTAATTTACTGCTGCTATGTTCATGATAATTTTAAGAACATTCCTACAGATTAAACTCATGTGAAAACGTATGAGTCAAAATTCAAATTCCACCTATGCTACTCAATTGTATCTTTGGTTATCATGAAAAAAGCTATCAAGAGTACTGTTTTATGAATTGATTACAGGAACTGAAAATGAAATGTCATATCTTAGATACCGACCAGACTGGTTGTTTTTTTGTTAAAGTTATCACTTAACTAGTCTGGTTAACATATTTTTGTACGAAAAATGGGGAAATTTTAATTCTGTTAGACTAACTGTGTGTTATATCCCGGAGAGAATTATGAATGGTAATTTTTGACAACTATTTATGGATCAATACGATACATATATTTTTGTTGCATAATTATGAAGTAGCTAAATTATGCATATTCATGTTCCTCTCATTATCAGCTTTATTTTGACGCATAGACTATTATTGTACAATTTGCTGTTCTTAAGTTATACCCAGTCTATTAATTACAGTCTCCCACATTCACATCCACTTCTGACTAGATTTTGTACGATGTGATCTGTTTGATTTGTATATAAACCAAATATGTTTGAAATACATGATTCATATTGAAGAGGGTGAGATTGGTGTTCTGGAATTAATAGGCAGGGTTAGACAGGAAGAAGGATAGATAAAGACTGTAGACTGCTCATAGGGGTTTTATACAACATTGGTACAACATTGATAATTCACTGTTCTCTAATTGGCGTATCATTACATTTATATTAATTGGGCACAAGGCCACAAGTTATAACATTATGTATGCAGTTATTTAGGACTAGAAAATTAAAACGGATCTCTTGACATTTTATCATGTGAGTTACACCTTCCATAGCAGAAGTAAAACCAATTTATTTTCATTTCAAAAACAAGCTAGAGGTATACGTTGCAACACAATCATAACATTTATTTCTTCGGAACATTTGAAAATATTTACAACTGAGAGTTGGTTTAACAATAAAAGTCAAATATTCTAATGAACTATCTTTTGGACTGTTTTGCAATATGTCGTCAGACAGTGGTTCTTCTTCTATTGACTATATAGCCAAAGATTTATGAAGAGTAAACATAATTTTTGAAGTATTCTAACTTTGTTTAGCTCGAGCGCTTACTTTTAATCGTAATCATTGCGTACAGTATATAAACGGAGATTTATGGTGGTGGTCGGAAGTGGTCGACAGGAAACTCTGGACCTAAATTTAGTACTATCTGGCACTCGTCAGTAAGGTAGGTGTACCTGTATTCTTGAGGGAACTGATGTCCCCTGACGGATTCGACCCCATTGTCAATCAGTCTCATAGTCACAGACGTTAGCGCTGAGCTATCCGGGCCGCAACTGATCTCATGTAAGACTGGGATGTATTTTCAATTGAATGGCCATTGGGTAGTGACAATGTCATGTTTGTCAAGTTCTTCTTAATGCAGACCGATTTTTAACGATCAAGGTGCAATGTTGCTGCTAATCTATGTGACTCGACATCACGTGCACAGTAATAATGGTTCTACATCTAATCCTCCTTACATCTAATCTCAAGAATATTTGATCTCTTTTCGCTCATCTGTTATTACTATCTAGATGTTTTTATGCTGGTTCAATCTGTTTATTGTCAAGAAGATGAATTATTACTATCAATCAGATTAGAATTATCAGAATGCCATACAACTACATCAAATAAATTGCATAATATCAAAAAGTGTAATTATATTGAGTGCTATTTGAAAAATAAATCTTCAGTTGTATATAACATACATAATATGTTTCAAAATAGAAAGTCAGCAGTTAATCTACGTAAAAATAGTAGAACCATCCAATATCAGAGTAACCATGAAAATATACCTGATTATAGGTATACCTTGTTGACAAGTGTCAAATAGCACGAAACCTATATTTAGAGTTTCCTGTCGACCAGCTCTAACCACTATCTTACATCTTGACAGAGTACATGCGATATTGAGAGTCATCTAGATTAGTGGCCATATTATAACTTGGCTAATACAATTTGATCTATATTAAGAGGAACTTGATGCACATGATATCGGTTACTACTCAGTGATCAATCAATTGTCAATAGACAAGGATTATTTCACAAGACATATTTTCATACCAAAGCATACACATATAATTCTATTCACAAATTGCTAAATATTATTTAAGGTTTCTAAATTATTTTCCTGATAATTTTATAGTTTTATCTTGTTACTATCTTCTAAAATCGTATTTACAGCAAAATTCAATTCATTGTTATACTTGTGTGAATTGTACAAATGCTAATCAAAATATTCGAAATAATTGTAATGAATGTATGGTAAGTTCAAGTAATCATTGTATCTTATTTGATTTCAAATAAAAGTCATAAATTAAAAGTACAATTTATCTAACACGTTCAGTTTGAAACAATTGAAATACACTATAGTCATAATGTTAAATATCAATAATTTGATTTTTGAATATAAAGTATGATTTATTTCAGTAAGCTGTAACAAACTTTAACAGCCAAACAAAGCTAGACTGTTGTTTTTTGTTTTTAAGTATATCCGATTTGATTTGTTTTTTTTTAGATGATCATGTTTGTGGTTAACGACTAAATATAGTTTAATTATAAAACTATGCTTACGTATATCTGTGTATGAATAAACATGTAGTAACATTTTAATTCTCATAAAATTTATATCAGATTTAGGATTGTCCTTTTAAAGAAAATTCTCGAATTTATGTAATCAGCTGTAATCTCGACATTAAAAAAAACTTCTAGAAATAAACATTCTAATCTATGTACTAGTTAATAGCCATGTTTCACGAATGAACTAGTTTGTAATTCGATCTGCATGACGATTTTTAATGTATTTAGTATGTGCGAAAAGTTGACAAGGATAAAATGATTACATTTAATTTACACACTGCATCAAACATTCTAGGTAGGTGAAACTTACTTTATCGATCAGACAAGTGATACTCATTTTGACCAGTATGAAGAATTATTTCTCAAACTGATTGATTAAGTTTTGAGATAAAATCAAAACTATAATCTGTGGTAGACTAAATTTATAAAAACAACATGCATTCATACATCAATAGTCAACAGAATAAATACACAATAGGAAAAAATATTTTGTACTCACTTTAAATCTTTTCAATGAACTTCTTCAATACGAATGTAGACTCGATAATCATTAGAAAACATTGAGCTCTGTATTACACCTATTCACCAAATATCTCGCTATTTGCTCCTCGATGCTCATCATATTAAACTAAATCGTGTTTTGGAGGAATACCACATTAACCAGTGAGAAATTATTAGCATACTCGAACATTACGAATTATACCTGAGATTAGCAGCTCAATATAAAAATTGCAACTATTCGCTTTGTTAGCATGAGGTCATGATTGCTTTATACACATCTAATCAAATAATGTAAAAATATTTTCATTTATAGCTTCTCTATTATCTATGTGACTTTTATATCTACTTAAAATGAGGTCAAAATCATATTAATTTTCTGGTTTTCCTTTCTTTTCATCTCAACTTTAAACTTTACGCATAGCTTTAGAGTTACAAGTAAATAGTGTGGACCTTCCTGTAATCAAATAGTAAAAGGATATTGAACTTAGTTGTTACTTAGGAAATTTATACAACGGAATAACAAAATTATCTATTCATTGAAATATTATTATTTTGTTCATTTGCACTATAATTAATGAGTATCTTGGCGAAAAATCCTCGCATATGCGATGACATTTTTAAAACTGATAAATAATTAGAAACTTTTAACTGGAAAAAGTTCAGTATTGAAAATAATGACACTTTAGGTATGCACTCATACATTTATATATTTACTGTTTTTATGAACCATTTATAATGACTTCAAGAGGCATTTCCTGAAGTTCTAGTGAGAAGCCTTCACCAGTGGAGTTCAACCAGGTCTGTTGTGAGATATCAGCTCACTGAAAACAATGGTGTACGGTGACGCAATTTCGTGGATTGGTTGAAGTTAGACATTAACACCGTTGGATGCCAGCCAGATCAGCGGTCTAATGGTTAAGCGCTCGCACGCGAGGCTGATAGGTCCTGGGTTCAAATCTCACGGAGGGCAGGTTCGTGGATGCACACTGCTGAGGAGTGCCATACTAGGACGAAACGACTACTCAACAAAACCCCTTTTGACATTTATAATGCACTTCATTGTTTTATTTTCTATATTTGATCTGTAATAATAAGTGTAAAGTGTGAATAAACAGGTACTTGTCGTAATTCAAAACATTTCACAGAGTTATTTAGAAAATATCTTTTTGCTTTACAAATATCTATCGAGGAAACTTGACGAGTTTTATTCTGTTGTCCATTTTTAGAATACTTTCTCAAAATACGGTATTCCATGTGATACTTAACAAATCAGTTTAACGTTTTTTTAGCACTGGATAACATTGTGTTAGTTTTCGGGGCGCTGTTTCTGATTCCACGTCGGTCGTATGAAGGATTTTTATCGAATGCAAATGTCGTCTATCCTCGTATATAATCATCGACTTCAATCGTGTTAGTAAATAACGGAATTAAATAAGTCAAATACGAGAACGGATTTTGAATATATTTCATACAATCGTTGATCCAGACAGACAATCAAAGAAATGAAGCAAAACGAAAAGTGGAGAGGTGGTGTGTGAGCCAACTCAGTTTAATCAAGCTCGAATCGATATTTGTAGTCAGACCAAAAATAAGTTACAGACATGTAATGATTAGGGTAAGCAATATACGCACGCACGATCATATAAAAAAGCGAATAGTTGACAAGGTTGAAATGTAGCTTGAGTAGAATGAATACAATGATCTGTTCAGAGGTTGGAATAACCTATGTAGGTTTTACATAGTAACCGACACTACAGAGTGCAAACCGGCAAAAAAACATCCTTTTGCTCTGATAATTACCGATGTTCAAATGCGTAAGTAGAGTTATTTTATCACTCCAAACGGTAATATTTGGTGAAACGACTTCATTGTGCTGTTTAGTAAGAGAAAAAATTAAGTAATGTTGTTAAAGTTATGCAAAGTTTAGAACAGCTTTCGTTCTGAATACGACGCTTGGTTTCCGGTCATATGAATTACTTTGATAATCTATTTTTTAGTATGCGTATGTTAAAATAGTCTTAGCTCATAAACAGTATCTTCTAGGGTTGAACTCAAATCTATACATGCGAAATGCTATATGTCAGAGAGCTTTGCTAGTATAACGTACATATTACTAACATTATTCCTCAGTCAATAACATGCAAGTTAAACATTGTCTAAAAACGTCTCCTAATAAAAACTGATCAAAAACATTTAAAACTAGTTACTGGAAAAAGTAATTATTCTGAATCAAACAGATTTAGTTTAGGTGAACGCACATATAACAAAAAATAACATATGAATGTATTCCGGAAACCTAATAGCGCATATTGAAACTTGGATACATGAAATATTTGCATCACCAATCAATTTATCTCTCAAGCCCCGAATTCATATAAGATTTTCGTCTATTTTAGAAAACATTACATCAAAAAATCGTCTAACAAGAAGTCGGTAATCAATGAACATACTTGTTTAGCGTGATTAAATCCTAATAATTGGTAGTATCAAAATGTTTACTTTATTTATCGTTATCTATTAATTAATCTTATTCTTGTGTCATGTTGCCAAATTCGTTTCTTCCCTTTATTGACTCACTGAGAGGTACTCATTATGGTCTGAAATTTGAGAAAACATGTTAAAGTGTTATAGAGATCGGTGATTTCGTCACCAGGTAGGTGACTCTTCATCATAATGAAGCAGAACTCAGAGGTAGGGACTGTCTCCGGAATCTGACCTTTGGGTAAAAGATTTCATTTCTTTCATTACTTTGAAACGAGACAATGACTGTTTTCCTTTGTTGTTCGACATTCAGTGAAACTTTGTTGCTGTTAGGTCCCGATAAGCATAATGAATGGAAACTTTGGAATACATTATGGACCAATACTAAACGTATATTTTTATCGTATTATTGTTAAATAACTAAACTATGCACATTCATATTCTTCTTATCATAAGCTTTATTTTGACCTATGAACTATTATTATACGTTTCACCATTCTTGAATTATTTCCTGTCTATCAATCACTACATCCCTTATTCACAGCCACTTTTGGCCAGATCGTGTACATATGTTGTTTTCTATTTTATGGTACGTTGTGGTCTGTTTGATTGGTATATAAACCCCATATGTCTGAAATAAATGATTCATATTGCAGAGGCTGAGATTGGTGTTCTGGACTTAACTGGCTGGGCTAGGCAGGAAGAGAGACCAATAAAGACTCTATGCTGCTCATACGGGTTTACGTGTCATTGATCGGATCGATAAGTCACTGCTCTCTAATAGACGGTATCATTACTTATCCATAAACAGGGCACTCAGGTCACAAGTTATAACAATTGGTGAAGATTTCTATATCATGTTCGTTTATCAATTAATTCACTCACTATTGACATTTTTCTTTCTAAACGATGCCTTAATTTGGTGTTATAGAACATTTGTCTAACCACTATCAATCGCTTAGATTAGTTCAAATGTATTAGTAATAAATAGTTTAGTGTAGTGTACCTTTTTAGCTAGGGTGACAATGATCTTCGATCTTGAAGAATCGAGCACATGTGTCAGTCACACGATCTTTTAGAAAATCCACATATGCATAAAAGGAAAATACTTCGTTATTGTCACTCATTAAAACGTTTGTAGCAAATTTACTTTAATATAACTGCCACGGATTCATTTAGCTAACAAGATGTTATCCGTAAAGTCATAATGACAACACAATTACAAAATGCCGATTCAGTCATGCGAAAAATAATAGCAAAATGTACTCCATTGGATACAGGAGAATAAGTTAAAATAAAAGAGCTTTGTTAACTATTCTGTAGTAGATCATTATCTGTATTTCTAATATATATTAATCAGCTATTTGATTTACAATCATTTTATTGCTTTAAATGTTAACTTTTACTAACGTTGATTTCCCGTTATGTTATTTCCCGCTCATGAATAATAGTCAATTAATTATGTCTCTGTTACCACGTTTCGCACCACAATCACCCTAGTCTTGTACAGATTGGGAATTTTTTATTTATGTATGATGCCTTATGATCTTTTTTGAACCTTCAGTATTCAAATTAAGTCGACAAACTTTCTCGCTTACTCATTAGATAAATTAATTTGCCGTTTATTAACAATACATCATTCACGAATATGTTAACATGCAATTAACATATTATTCAAGAATGTGTCCTACGTATCCCATCCTCATTTAATTTAAATATATTTTGATTTTATAAGTGTAGAGGACTTCAGTTCATTGATCTTAAAGTTAATATATTTCATTGAATATATTTTAGATTAAACGTATGCCTTGACATAAATTAAATTTATAATTTAGAGACGTGGAATTCACTACTTTTAATTGATAATATTGATTAGCTTAATCAAAACATTTACATGAGTACTTTAGTAATTCATTTGAGTAATAAAATAATTATCGGTTTATAACTGTGGAGCCTGATAAAGAGGTTATCAAGAACAATCATTCGCTTAAATATTCCTACTTTTTTAAATCAAAGTATTTAGTAAACCATAGAATAAACATTTTGAGTAATCATTCTATTGTAAGAAACGTCATTAGACGAGAGGTATGTACATAACACAGATACATCGCCTTCAGTCGTCCAGTTGCCTCTTCCGGTGTGTTCTGTAATCTGAATTATCTTCTTGACTGGTCTCCAAGTGTTCCACCAACGTTGTACTTTCAATGCACTGAAACTCTTTACTCTGTACGGTAAGTGTTGCAACTTTGACACTGCGTTCTGCTACACACTGCTTAAAAACATCGTTGTGAGTAATACACTCTACACTATTAGTAAGTTGACCGATCTAAATAAATTTAGTGATCTTTGATAAATAAGTAAAATATATTTTGATGAAACAGTGTAATTTTGATACTTAAATAAAAAAGGTTCATCTATCTATCTATGTGACATTGGCAAACATCCCACTTCGTTATTTGTATTAACTACATTTTTCACTTATTTCAATGGATTTCAATTTTATTGTCCATAACACTTATAGTTGTAAACTATTATTTGAGACATATTCAAGAAAGTTTATAGATCATAAACACCTACTTGTACGCTCTGAGAAATGAAAAGTCGATTGTTAAGGAAGTTAGAGCATTAAACTATTGAAATTGATTCGTGCGTATTTAAGTTCCCTGATTCCCTCTCCCATACACGATTCTTGATTAGATCAGAAAATATTAGAGAGGAATAACAATTAAAAGTACCGATATTATTCATTGATATTATTAATATTTAAACTTTCTATAAAACCTGAAATGCTAAAGACAATACTTTCTCTGTGTAGAGGATTGTTCTTTAGGATTGTGAATAATAAAATTAAATCTTATATTCGTTTCTAATCTCAGTTATTGCTAGAAAATTATTTACGAATGACATTTCTAAATTCCAAGTGTTGGTTGTCAGTATATTAACCGCTATATCGATTGCTAGTTCACTTACGTATCATTCTGTAAAAAAATACCTAATGGGAACATTAGTTACACCGCAAAAACTTTTTTGTGAGTCTAAATTAATATTTTTAGTTTAATCCAACCCAAGTATAAATGACAGAAAAGCATTCCATTAAATGAGTTCTAATTTACTAAGTAAAAATTGATAAATAAAAATGTTGTCACGGTGATTTAATTTTACTATTTACACTTTATCAATTATCAAAACATTTTCATCCCTTATCCCTATGGAACCTCGATATCTGATATCCAATAATATTTGATAATTTGAAAATTGTTTTCATTAGTTATTATTTACTCATAGGCATGGCTTAATGAGTCATTTTAGATTAATTTTCTGATAAAATATTTATTTCGTTTTACCTTGAGAAAATAAATTTTAGCATGAACGATCCTTCTGCAACCGTTCATATTAAAGAGACTGTTGATCTACAATTAAATCTGGACTAACTAATTTGTATTGATTGTTTGAATCTTCACATTGATGCTTAGGAGTGCAACTGACAAGTCTGTTCTGGCAAATGTGCATCCTGTGCAGATTGCCTCGATATTGCCGCCAAGTTATAAGCATTTCTAGCGGAGTCGCGTGATTGTTGGTTGTGAAATCCAGGACTCAGTAGCTAACTGGATAATAAGGTGGGGTTTAAAGTGAAAGAAACTGTGTTCTAATCTCATAGAGATAATCAATTTTATGACCAAGATACATCTATCTGAGGAGTTTAAAGTAGGACGAAACGAATATCATGGATTCCATTCGTAGTCACAATCCAACTTTACTTAACGTACATCTGGATTGATTCATCAATTTCATTTATACAGCAACAAATCAAGTATCATGTAGATGGGTTCACAGTTCCACTTCTGTAAACTACAAACTTATTAAAATACACCACTTACGCTTAATCATCAAATCTCTTGTTGTCATAGTTATGGATCAGTGAATAGCTTTTAATTATTGATAAACATTTAACAGAGGTTAATATTTTTCACTAATTATATCTATTCATCATTAATCTAAGTGAATAAATACTATTTTGCAATACAGTGCGTTTCAAAATAAATATCCACGATTTAAGTTTCCTAAATAAAAAAGCTTATCACACGGCTATCATCATCGAGAGAACAAATTCACTGATACACTCATTGCTTATCTATAGACAATGGAAAACCTTAATTACAATAAAACAAAGATCAATAAGGTTCTTTATTTCATTCACTTTTATTCGACCATTAAATTTGTATACTGTTTACTCGAATATCATCATTATTGATTTTACAACAAAAATTTTCATGTAATAGCTTCAAAGATATATTTTCACATATGCTCAATTAATACGAAATAATAATTTTTTACATCTTTATTGTTAATTAAATGATCTGAATCAAAAACTATGATCATCTAGATTAACAAGAAAGTGATTATATTGTTAACAAGTATTTAATTTTATTTTAATTATTAGTTTCTACATGTAACATATATATCTTAAATTATAGTTATAGCATTTGTATAGATTTGAAGCCATTTAGGTTAGTATCTGATCCATAAATTATCTTCCTTACCCCTTGATCGGTACGTAACCTCATTTGTTATATATTCTCGAATCCATTTTTGTGATGTAAACTTTTCTATCCTCCTATAAACATATATTTTCCATATAACTATATATACAAATGTATAGCTTAAGTAAATGGTTTCGTCGAAAAGAAAATTTTCTTCACTAAATTCTCGTTTTCTTGATCAATGACACTATGGGTTATTTTAATTACTTCACTTGTATTAGCTGTTTGGTTGTTTATTACCAAAACTTTGTTTGTTCACTTAGTGATTTATCTGAGATAACTTAAAATTTCTATCATTTCAAACAATTACACTGATAGGTATGACTACCAAGATTTGACTTGTTAATTTCAAACAAATCGGTTATTTATTCTCCGAACAAGTGGCCTACACTGAGTTACGAAACGTCAAGAAATATAATTTTTCTACTTATTGGGACACTATAAATTTCGTGGATTCGTTGGAGTTAGACATTAACAACGTGGGATGCCGGCTAGCTGAGTGGTCTAATGGTTAAGCGCTCGTGCGCGAGACTGATAGATCCTGTGATCACATTTCAGGGGGGTCGGGATCGTAGATGGGCACTGCTGAAAAGTCCCATACAAGGACGAAACGATCGTCCAGTGCTTCCAGGTTTTCTATGGTGGTCTGTCTTCCATTGACTCATGATTTCAACTATCGAAATTACTAAAATCTCCACAAAACCCTTTCTGATATTATAAATTTATTAATTTATTTCATTACACTGACAATTTTTTTTCCAGACCAATCAATTTTCAAATGAGATAACTTGTAACTAAAACAAAAAGATTCAATTAAAATGAAATTCACTCTACTGAATTGAATTAATCAGATCTTATATAAAAAATGATTTGAAATTAAGCGAGTAATTTTTTTTTTTTAAAAAATAATGAACAATAATGTTCGTATAGGCACGTTGAATAGTTATTTTATATTTCGTTTATGCTCATCATAAATCTTCTAAGATTTATTATCTGCAGTTCTTGATCAGATTAAAAAAGTTGAACAATCTTGTGTGCAGATCATGAAGTTATATATCTATAGACGAATAGCAAATATTTTTGGTTTGTATTTATTATTATTATTTAAATATCTAAATATATATTTCTTTCATTATTAATAGTAGTAAATTTCGAAGATTTTCATTGTAGTCACTTAGCTTCGTCAATCGATCAACTTGATAACCATTATCATATAAATCTCCAGTGTTGTTTGAACTCAGAAGGTACTAAGATGCTGTGACTACAGTTTATTAACGAATAGCACAGATCAAAAAGTTACATACACACACGGAGCAGGTTATTAATAGGATTTGACCACATATATATATGAATGAGAATGACTCATCAAGCGATAATTAAGCTATCTTCATTTAAGCTAAAGAGATATGTGCGTAGGCTGTCATGTGATCCAGAATGAACGTTTATACTAATATGATGGTGATCATAGTAATACAAAGAAATAGACGAATCGTTGATGTCTATAAAATAAGTTAATAAAAAAGCTTGACAAAAATCAAACATAATCGAAACTAACAGTAGGAGTGTTACTACAACCTATTTAGCTGTATAATAATGAGTAGAGGTTTTCAATATTTAGGAACCTTGATGTAATGTTTATTAGATAAACTAAAACGCCGTAATAATTCAATTCACATTCTGAAGCAGACATTTTGCTTTATCATAAAATTTATATTCCTTAAAATATAACCAGCAATATTTCGTAAAGGAAATGACATAGTATAACGTCATTCAAGCTCTTCACTGAGCACTTTCAACTGAGTGATCTTGTGTATGCATATTTCATTCAAGTTGATAGCAATCATCCTTTATATGTAATAGTTCATTTTAATTTAATACCTATTAAATAATTTTAAAATTCATATTAATTCTGAACAAATTTTAGTGAACACTTCATAGTAAAGAATGACATATTAAAAATGAGAATCAAACTTAATAATTACATTCCTCATCATTTTATCAATTCATAAATGATCTACACAAGTACGTATCCTACAATCTTAAATATGAATGTTCAATTGTGATAGAATATAGACAAATACCTTTATTGTCCACTTATTCATTGAAGTACTTCGTCACAATAGTTTGATACTCATCAAACAATGAGAATATATTGTTATTAACCAAAAATTTAAAATTTCCACTCATGTCATGTTGTATAAATAAATGCTTGTGTTACAAAAAATCAAATCAGTTTTATTGTTCTAACAAACGACTTTTTTTCGCTAAATAGGTACTGGTCGTTACATAACATTTTCTTCATTATGTCGGTGAATGATAGTTACTCACAATCGCGTGGTTTGTTTACAATCATTATTAATGAACAGAACAAATAGCGTATATGCTCTACGAATAATTTGATCAATATTACGTTGCTTCTGGTCAAAGTCTGGATTTTGATATAACGAAATGATACATTTCCTAATGTCTATAAAACAAAGAGATTAATTTTGTTTCGGAAATATTTTCATTTGTCTGCGAAACATATTGATTGAACAAATCTTTGCGATGGATTAGTGGCTTCTATATTGGAAAAAAAGAAAAACTACTGAGGATAGGTGAAAATTAATATAGAGACATTAACTAGAAAAATATTCAATTCATTTTATTAAGAATAAATCTGAATGAACTTTCCCTTTCATATAATAGGAGCATTATTTCAACATTTATGCCAGTTTTATCTTTGTATCATATTTTACGAACCCATTAACATCAAGTTAATTTTCACACTGGAAAGAGATTGAAAATAATAAAGGATAGAGAACTGTTATGCAATTTTATGGTAGTTGAAAGTTAGTCAGCAGTGTTCGTCAAAGACAATCGAAATTATTAATTCTATTACTAATGACGAGTAAAGAATCACACTAAATAAATATGTGAAAACTCTGTCTTACCTCTTTTCACCATCATTCAGTTTTCAATATCGGTCAGTGATCTTATCTGAAAATAGTTAAAACAGATAAATAAAACTTTTCAACTAGAAAATACACACTCAATTCGTGTGCAACAAACTAATTCATTTATGTTCTATAATAATAGATGCGATCAGATCAAATAAATAGGGAATTAAAGAAAGTTTTATTTAACTACACTTTTCATTCGCTTATCCTTAATAGTAGCTTGACTGTGCTCGGAATCAATTTCAATATATATATATATATATATATATATATATATATATATATATATATATATATATATAAAGAAGTTTATTGAAACAACATTTATATGTTCATACGTATATAACCCAAAATCAATAGGTTCACTAACAAATTGATACCAGTTAAATAATCAAACAAAAATGAACCGAAAAAAAACAGAATACCTCAAACAAACCATTAAATTTGAGTGTTTTATATCGTAGTAGTAGTCATATGCATACATATCAGCCTATTGCAAAGCGTTCTGATTATTAATCTGAGACAGACAAACATCGCATTTGCATAGCAAAGTGAAAAAATATGGTGCTTTAGTTAAACCATGTGATAAACAAATAATTATCAGAAGGGGTTTTGTGGAGATTTTAGAAATTTCACTGATCGAAATCATGAGTCATTTGAAGCTAGACCACCATGGGAAACCTGGAAGTACTGGACGGCCGTTTCGTCCTGAGGAGTGCCATACTAGGACGAAACGGCCGTCCAGTGCTTCCATGTTCTCCATAATGGTCTAGCTTCAAATGACTCATGATTTTAACCAGTGAAAGAAATAATTATTTAAAATAATTAATATGGCCTTTCAGTAAATGTATATCTCAGAACAAGAAATTATAGGAATATCTAATTTCATTGGTTCTACATAAGTTGTTCTACTATATACATTGTTAATAATTCATTGATATAGTGACAGAAATGGTGACACAAGATGATGTTTTGTTTTGTTATATATTTGCGTAGTAATATAATAATAAGAAAGGCCCTTTGAGTGGAATTCTTTCTTCTTAGTAGTGAATATATATAAAGGAAATTAATCAGATAAATTGATCTATCAAGCTAACAAAGGATAAATATACGATTCTCTGAATAGGTCATCTACATTACTTGCATAGTTTAGCTAAATATATGCGGTTACTTCACAAAAGTAGGGTTGATCGATCAACAAAGTTGTAGGAAAATAGGAGGGAACAAAGAATCTATCACAATGTTAACTGGTCATGTATCACACTGAATGGTTCAGTGGTAATCTGAAAATTATTGTGTTATTAAGAACGTAAGAGAAATTGTTCATTCATTTCATTTTTGACTAAAAGGCTTCATTTGGATAAAAATGTGATTAATAGAAGAATGAATAAAACGTTTTATAGAGAGAATAATAGGTCAACATAGAAATATATTGACATTTTATTCAAGATTGTATCCACTCTACTCCATTAACTGTTGATTTCTGTACATTTCCATTCTATTTGTGTTAAAGGAATAAAAATAATACAGATTAAAACTTAGTTTTGATACAAATCAAGTTGTTTAGGAGACTATGAAATATCCAGTCTGAATAATCATTCCATTAGATTATTGATTGCCTCTAAAGAATTGAGCTGTCAATAGTAAATTTTGATGAGACATAACAACTTTGATGCTCTAATGAAACAAAACTTTTATCTAAGTGACGTCAGCGGACCTCACAGTTTGTTATTTGGACTACGTAAAATATTCATTTATTTGAATGGTGTCAAACTCTTTTGTTCAAAACTGCAACAACTGTAAACAATTCTAATGCGATATAATGCAGGAATCATCTAAATTGTAAACGTTTATTTGCTCGTTCTGTGATTCACTCATCCCATTCTTAAGCCGTATTGAGCAAATACATCACATATTTTTGATAACCTTTGTCTTCCAGGTCTTGTGATCCGTGCTTTACGAATTTCCATAAAAAGTACCAACAATGAACGTAAGAAAAGCTTTCGTTTCATTACATTCGAATTACCTAAAAAACGGACAGACGAACCAGCTTAAAATTAACACTATACATTATAAGGTTAGTTTTTATAAATGGTCCAATGGAATTGAGACAGACAAGTTTATGATTAACGAACACACTAATTGAATAGCAATTTCCTGGCTTTTGATTGGTTATTATTTGTAGTCCAGATACGACATGTCTATCATAGGACCATTGACGTTTTTCACATGGATAAATTTATTTCCATGCTTGTGTAACTAACCTTATTTCTCGGGATTTTATAAGCATATATCTTCAGGTATTTTAAAGTGGTTAGAGAATGAAAAGTGGCTTGCAATATTTTGGAATCTTTTTGTACATTGTGGTGAATATTCTGAGTAAACGTAAGTAATTCATTTTGATTTTGGGATGGGAATGTTCTATGTTAAGCTTTGTGTTACATTCCAATCATATGGATTCCAACTGAAGAAGGTGCAACCCAATTTTTTTCAGTTAGTATTTTATTTCGATCCGGCAGAATAGATGCCTTTTTCTTATCTATATTTAATGGGTTGTTTGTTTGATAAGTAAAGACTAGAGTTTATGTAGCTTTGGAAGGACAAATCACCCAAATATTTATACTGTTTGACATTTGAAGTTTGTATCTATCAACTAAAAAGAATAACAATAAACAGTCAATCATGATCAACTCAGAATTTAGCAATAATGCACATGGCTCCACATTACCATGAAATGCTAACACAGTGATTTAGAAAGAACGTGGTGAAGATCATTTGGTCTGAAACAATATCATTTTCAGTATAAGTAGAAAACAGATAGTGTTTTGAAAGACGAAAGGGAAATATGGTGTAAATAATATAAAGTAATCCTGAAGATCAAAGTATAGAGAAAGATAAATAACGAATTCATTTACCCTAATACCGCCGGTTTCGAGGCATGTCACTTAGGATCTTAAGTCGTTGGTAGAAGCGAAACCTCAGATACTTGGTCTTCACCCATCAACATGACTCAGATCAATGCCGAATTACTTCGAATATTGATACCACTTGATTTGCCAGTCTTATTTTCTACTAACGTGGTCTTACATTAGCCCGCTTTCCATGTCGCAGTAGGTGATAGTTTGACGTCCCTGATACATCTCCTTATCACCTCAGGCGATGAAGTTTTATGGCTTTCTAAAACTGATTTGGTGGCTTTATCTAGAACTCTACTTCATACTGTTCAATCCATTGTTTACTATATATATATATATATATAGTTGTAGCGCACGTATGACCATAGACTTTTGTTGAAAGAGGTAAATCTTGCCTGCACCACAGTTGTTGGAAAAAAGCTAAGAGAGCTTTCTGAATCCATCCATGTATATCGTCAGCCTCCAATCTATCAGAGTTGACGAGATTTTCGAAATAAATGAAATAGCCGACCTCAACTAATTAATTTCATATGATCTATCTCGGTGATAATGTAGCCCAGTCCTGAGGCAAGATTTCATATTTAAAGATAGAGGGATTTACTTCAAATAGTTTACATTAATACCTAGTGCATTCTGAAAAATGAATATTGTTTACGCTTTCATCAAAATGGATTTTCGTCATTTGTAAACTCTATGTCGATAATTCATTCTCTTAATAGAAAATCAGTTTGTGAAAAGTTAGGTGACAAAAGTGTCATTACATTGTGCTGATTACTAAATAAATTCAGTGATAGTGGGAATAATGGCCATTTATGATGCTAATTAATTAAAGTTATCCATTCAAGTGATGGTTAGTGGTAAGCTCTAGTTCGGCCAGGAATATTTGAGTTAATGCCATTAGAAAGTCTAGTATGGTTTTTGTATACACTTTTCAATGATAAACTAAGTTTATGGTCAATATATTCGTAAAATATAACACTTAAATACCAGGTTTGAATACAATGTGACATTTATAAACTAATTGTTTATTTATAATTATTTATATCGGTTTTTAAAGTCACTAAACACCGATTCATGTTGCATGATTTGTGTCTGAAGGAGCGGAAATGGATGACTTTTTCATTTGTAAATTAGTTTGTACAAAAGATCGAAAAAATCAGTATGCTGTCGAATGTATGCTTCTGCTTTATTATTATCAGAGTTTGAACTGGATAAAGTGAACATGTATGTATTAATCAAATAACCTGTGGTCTACAAGATGACGAATATTATCGCCTCAAATTTTTTTAAATAAATAGGCGAACACATATAGTAAAATTTTATTTAATAATTTTCTAGTGAACAGTCTAGAAAAACTTGGACTGATTGAGTTCCATGGAAGTTTAATGTATTGTGATTAAATATTAATTAATTCAAAGAAAAACGAATGATGAACAAGAAATACTTGTAGATGTGAAAGTTTTATTCTTAATCATTAGATAGTTTGATTTTGCTTCATATTGAAAACAAAACAAAAAAGACAAAAATCTTACCGATCACAAAAAGGAAAAATAATGTCAACAATAAAATATAAATTTCCATGGAAATTATTGACAACGTATTAGAAGAGATGATTGCTTCAATTTATGAAATATCTTGGTTAAAAATTTTGATGGTAACCTTTTTATTGTTTTAATACAAAGTTATTAAAAATGAATGAAATACATTATGAATTTTTTAAAAAAAAGATCTCATCAATTTACTCTAAATTATTGAATTTCCAATGGTTGTTTACATTTAACAGACCAATGTCAATCGGTGCGTTGTTACGACTGTGACTTTTGTCCGATAGTAACGAGTGAATCAATAACAGACTTAAACAATTGTACATCTTGCGTGGTAAGCCAAGCCATTTAATAAACACATATTTCTATATTTAATAAATTACATGGATTTTTAATAAACTAATATTTACATGTCGAATGAAATGACAGTTTGTAGTTATTTTTTGTGTAGACTTACTATAATGTATTGTTATCATAGTTATTGCTCTTCTTACAGTCGAAACGATAATTAGATAAATTGATGTTCCTAACAAACATAGGAAATACATTTATTTAATAATTATATCGTACGTTAATTCTTCGATTTTGTTGGTCAGTTGTTTTGATCCGTCTTAATTTATGTTCTTTTTTCATTAACTTTCAGATGGCCGGTAATAATTTTTCAATTCACAGAACATGTGTGTTTGGTACTGTACCCATTAACTTCCCAGAAGAAAATCGGAAGCAGTGTCTCACTGAATTGTGTAACGGGGAAACGGTTGATAACACTGCAAGTAAGTGATAAAAGAATAATATCCTTATGTTCACTATGAAAAAACACCAACTATTTTAAAACACGAAAATATATATACTAACTTATTATACAAAATGTAAACAGATAGAAAAGCTTAAACAGATACAGTTTTAAACTGTATATTAATTCACGCTAATCTAAGTAATGCAATAAAAAGAGGAAGTTCATCAATCGTCACCATTTGGTTTATCAACTGCTTTTATTATCTAAAGACAGCCATAGAATGTTTATTTAATTTATTCGTAATTGACAGATTGAATCGCTGGAGGTTATTCGAATTTTTGAGTCAATGAGAATATTAGAATCCGGAATAAAATAGACAAGTTATAAATACTATTGTATAATTCATTTTAAAACGACATACTTCCTCAATTGTTCATTGTTTCATACATTTACTATAACAGAAAGTTTTGATTGTGATAAACAATAAAATGTCAAATTACAAGCAGGACGTCTATGAATTTATCTATAAATACAAGATCTGTATTGTGCCTGAAGATATTTAGCTCCCATTTATGAACACTTGAAATAACTTCTGTTTAATACTTCTCTCTTGAATTACAGCACACCCGTACACATCAAAAAGATTTTCGATCATGAAAATTGGTTGCCGAATACGTTATTCGTATCCATATATATAAGATAAATGTAATAAATGTTTAAAGACCAGTCACAGGTATACTTTAAGCGTTTCAAATATATGAAAGTATGTGACAAGTGTAAATTTTAGAGATAATCAAAAAACGTCAACAGACATGACGTTAAGTTTCAATAAAGGGTCGTGATTGTTGAATTTCATTGAAATCATAAACTGTTCTAAGTTAGACCAACGGTAAAAACCTAGAATGACTGAATGAACGTTTCTTTTTAATATGAGATACAACAGTAGGAATCCACGACTCCTCACGTGGTAATCGAAACCATCATTTGTGGTCTCACGCACTAACTATTACCCGTTGGGCTCCGACTCAGTGACCTAAAGGCTAAGAGTTCGCGCACGAGTTCGAAGTTGCTAGTTTTGATTCCCACATACGGGATCGTAGATGCTCACTGTTGAATAGTCTCACGTTAGGACCAAACGACCGTTCAGTGCTTCCAGGATTTCAATGGCGATCTAACTTAAATTGATTCATAGTTCCAACGACATTAAATATTTGACTGATCAGGTGTGTTTAAATCTTATCATGGAATTTCTCAAGCTACCTCTGGAAACGTAAAACCTCAACGTTCCATTGTAATTTAGTAGATGATATACTCATAGCATTTAAACGTTTTAGAAGCTCAAACGTCATATTTATAACGTTGTCAGTCAGACAGTCATCCAAAACGTAGGACCAGGCACATATATGCATCGATCCAAGTTGCCATACCTCATTAGCACAACAAGATGAACACCGGATTCATAGAAGTAGTTGATTCAATGGTAATATATAGAAGAAAGATTGCATATAAGGAGATAGTACAGGAAGAAAGAATTAGTTAGTAGAAAGAAAGATATGAAGCGATTTTATTCTCTTAGTTTAAAGGAAGACAGAGAGTGTATACACCGACACCATTGTGATCGATTCTGAGCCATGTCACCAAGAGTCTCCAACGATTGGTTACGATAGTCACGTGGACCCCAACCAAGTAGTCTGCATCTGCCAATATGGCTCAGACCAGAAGTTAGTGACTTCAAGCACTGGTGCCACGTTTTTGTTTGGTCGCCCCTAACTTTCTTCCAATCATCCCTAACACCAGTGAGCATTGCACGTCGTGGTAATCTGTGTTCAGGCATACGTAACACGTGACCCAACAATCTCAGTCGATGAAGAATCACAACCTGATCAACTGATTTACCATCATTCCCTAATACACTGCATCTAACCTTACTAATACTTACCCGGTGATCCCAGCAGATGCGAGCAATATTTCCGAGACATCTGTGATCGAGTACTAGTAGCTTATGAGTATCTTCTACTCTTAGAGGCCATGTTTCGCAGCCGTATAATAGAACGGAACGAACTGTCGCGCAGTATACTCGTCTCTTAATTGATAGACGAATATCTCGCCTTCGCCATAGATGACGTAAGTTGGCAAAGGCCAAACGAGCTTTTCGAATCCGTGCTGAGATTTCGTCAGACACCAACCCATCAGGGCTGATCAGACTTCCAAGATAAGTGAAGTTGTCAACGCGTTCGACTACTTCACTCCCTATTCTTAGTTCAGGTGTTGACGCAGTCCAGTCCTGAAGCAACAACTTGCATTTAGAGGGGGAAAAGCGCATCCCAAACATCCTGGCATTGTTGCTCAGTGCTACCAAAAGACTCTACACTTCATCAGCGTCTTCACTAAACAGGACTATATCACCTGCGTATTCTAAGTCGATAAGTGGACCTCCTGGGAAGAGATCGATACCCGAAAATTCAGTCAATGAGAACGTTGTTGCCATCAGTAAATCATTGGTGAAGTTAAACAAAAATGGAGAAAGTGGACAGCCTTGACGGATACCACTTGAGGTTGCAAAAGCAAATGACAGTTCTTCATAAGCTCTGACTCGACTAGTAGTATTCGAGTAAAGAGTCTTCACAAGGTTTATGTACTTCTGAGGTACGCCTTTCAATGACAGACACTGCCACAGAACCTCTCGGTCAACAGAGTCAAATGCTGCTTTTAAATCAAGGAAGACCACCATTGTCGGACGCCGATAAGTATGCCTGTGTTCTAGAACCTGACGAATGGTGAATATGTGGTCGATGCAACCACAACCACTTCTGAAACCAGCTTGATTTTCACGTGTTTGCAGTTCACGAGTCTTAGTTAAGCATCCGATAATTATTGAGGCTAGTATTTTAGATACTATATTAGTCAAACTAATCCCTCTGTGGTTGTCACAGGATGATTTTGACCCTTTCTTAAATATTGGAACGATAAGTGATTGTGACCAGTTAGATGGGATTACGTCCAACTCCCAGATTTTAGCTAAAATATTAGTCAACCTAATCGCTAAAACTAGTCCACCATCCTTAAAGGCCTCTGATGCCAGTCTCTTTGATTAGTCTGTAGAGCTGTCTTGTGTTCCCTATAGCCACCGCCTTTTCCATTTCTTTTGCTTTCGTTGCCCACCACTGCTCACGGTCGTTCCTTAGACTTTTGCTTAACCTAGATCTGATTTGTTTACGCTCTTCATCGTGTTCAGAGCCTGATGGGATGAGTTTGCGAGAATCCATCAGTGCAATAGACTTTGAAAAAATCCATTGGTTCTTTGTAACCAGTTGGCTTGAATCACTAACAGATGTCAGTGCTGTTTCCACAGCTGTTTGTATATCTTTCCAAGCAACATCTGGGTCAGCTTCGTTTTCAGAACTAGCTAAGTGTGACCTCAGCTGTTCCAGGAATCTACTTTCGGATTTCTCATCACTCAATTAAATTCTAATGGGTTTTCTTAGTGTTTTTTTTGCGTACAGTGAGGCGCAAGCAGATGCGTGGTCGGAGTCCAAACAGGTACTGCAGAATGAGCGACAATTCTCTATCAACCCTCTCCAACGATGACTGATGGCAATATGGTCTATTTGAGTCCATCGTTGGTTTGGTGCAGAGGGTCGCCATGTTAGACGGTGTCTCTCCTTATGATTAAAGTTTGTGTTTGCTAAAAATAAACGGTTTTCTGAGCACAGTTGCAGCAGACGATCACCATTATCTGTTCTCTGTGTCGAAATACTAAAGTACACACCTAAATGTCTTTGTGTTTCGTTTAAGCTACCTACCTGAGCATTAAAGTCACCTGCTACGAGTACTATGTCTGAACGTTTAGCGTTCTGAAGAAGTTCAGAGAGTTTTCTGTAAAATTCATCTTTCACTTCATCCGATCTGCAGTCAGTGGGAGCGTAGTCAGAAACGACAAAAAGGCAACGACGTGTGTCCCTATCCTTTCGAGTTCTTACGGAGCCGTTTAGCCGAACAGCGCATAGACGACTATTAACGGGGATCCACTCTAATAGCGCTTGTTCCGCCCTCATGCTTAGTGCTATGCCAGTCCACGAGAACTAGCCATCGGGTCGCCAGATACATGAAGGGTGTATCTCGTCGGCACTCCGTTTTGCCGAGATGAGGTCAAGTGAATGACCACACTAGGATCCTGTATGCGTGTTTTGGAGACACAGCATACATCAATGGTACGAGATTCTAGGGTTTTAGCCAAGGAGGCCTGCTGACCGATTTGACATAGTGTGTGTACGTCGAAGGCTCCAATGTGTAGTTTGGAGTGAGGTTTCAGTAGACCTGGGATAGTGTTTTGCGCACTAGGATCGTTGGCTGTGGTGACACTTGAGGAGGAAACCAAAGGCGGAAGTTTAGATTTGAAAGTCGATGTAAGAGGAATAATAGGTTGATTATGAATACAGTGGTCTTAAGTGCTGTTAGAGGTATGAGGGCGGTTATCACTTCCCGGTTGCCCATACCGTGGAAGGGTTCTTCTGGAAGTACCTGAAAAGGAAATTGTATTAGAGGCGGTCATAGTGACCTGAGAGCGTGACCGCAGTGCCCAAGGGACAGCTGCTTGAGGTCGGTCACACACGACCTTTTTATGAGTAGTTTTTGTGTTAGCTCCGTACTTGTTGAGACCTTACCGCCGGAGACGGATATCCATGGGATAACGCGAGGTGTCCATTTTTAGGGTCGACCTATTCTAACCCACCCCTCTTTTTGGGAAGGTAGCATCGCTGTTATATCAAAATGCCCTTCTCGAATCTTCGAAAGTTGCTTAATATTTGTTTGAATATCAAAACATTATGTTCACATATTCGTGTGTCGGTTTTTATGATAGTTATTAAACAGAACTTACAGAAGCTTAGTCCATAATAATATTTAAAGAATCTTTGCACATTTACCTTTAAATCTTTAAAAAACATCTTAAACTTTTGTAAAAAATATTTTTCACTACTGTATGATTGAAAACCAAATTGATAATGTGGTTAATCGCATATTTGCAGGTCATATGAAATATACCATAATTACTGATTCATTAAATTGATTTGGAAAAAGTTAAACTCAGGTACTGTATCCACTTACTTACTTACACCTATTACTCCTCGTGAAGTAGCATAGGCCGCTCACCAACATTCTCAATCAAACCCTGTCCTGGGCAATCCTTTCCAGCTCTCTCCAGTTGTTATTCATCCTTTTTCATTGTATCCACTATTCAAGTAATATCATATTAAATATTTGTTGTATTCACAGCTTTAGATATTCATGTTGAGATTATTCAATCTATTTCATTGACTTAGATTATATAGTTTGGGATTTTGTTCAACCATCATGTACTTGGAAAGGATTATTTTTTAACACATTCTTATCCAAGTTGTAGATTTTTAAGCAGAAACAAATTACTTGATTTCGATATCTTTACACATTAAAATTATTGTGATCTAAATAGACTTCGTATTTAACTTTCTCTGGAATAGTCGTAACGCCTGTGTGTTAATTGGTCTGCAAACATATGAACTTATAAGATATTTATCACCTAAAATTTTATCGAAAAATATTCGGTTATGGTTAGTAGATTGAAATAATCGAATGTAATAACGTTAAATATCAATCACATGTAGTTCTGTCTTCAGTCAAAAGGTTGTGAAGTACAGTTTTTTTTAGTTTATTATTTCATTAAAATGTTATTGTTCTAACATTTTCTTAATTTTAAAATTGATTTTAGAACCTCCAACAGGGCCTATAGGTAAGTCATTTGTTTTTTTTAAGTTTTATATACTATCATGATTATTAAAAAATTAAACTGTTCGTGATTTTACAATCTATTAAGAACACTTAAGTTGTGGCGAAATGAACACACTGAAAAATAAATGATGCAATACTAGTATTTCATATTTGATACATTTTGATGTGATAACTGTGAACCACCATGAATGAACATCATTGAAATCATTTAACAGCAACATAAAAATAGATGTGTAATCTGAATTGTGAATTTTCACTCTGTTTATAATCAACTAGGGTTATTTCAATCGTTTCTTTATTAACATAGATCTTGTATAGTAAATGTGTATTATTTTAACACAGTATTTTGATTATGTCAACTCTAGGTGCTTACGTTTAATCTCATGACTTCATTCCATACAAATGGTAAATGAAAATCGTTTTACAGGACAACTAGTAATTTTCTTTGCATTTTATACAGTCATTTCAAGTCGAATATAAATATCCGACAATATTTATATAAATTTTCCGATGACATGTATATAAACCGTTTTAATTCATTTTTATTATATTGTCATTATATCATGTTGATTTCTCTAATTCAATTCACAGCAAATCCAATCACTTGCTATACTTGTTTGAACTGTACAAATAGTAACCGAAAGCTTGTTAGCGGTTGTGGTGGATGTGTGGTAAGTTAAAAGAACCAGTGTAGTATATTTCATAATGACAAGTAAAAGTAAAATTTGATGAAGAATTTCCGCGTCAAGTTATTGAAAGACACTGCATTCAACAAGTTTAAATTCAACAGTTGAGTATTAGAATGTATCTGGTAGTTCGTTTAAATGGAATTCTATAAATGTAGTCAATTAAAATTGAAAGCAATATTAAAATGGTTTTTAAATATAATTTGACGGTATCTACTCTAAAAATAATTATTTTTTGTAAAGCATTTAACCAAACAAATTTAGTAATTCTATATATGACAAAACTTACAACTAAGACAGAAATTTAAGTTTTTGATTTTTTTTATACTAAATACGATATCAACTGTTCAATGGGTGACTAAGGAAGTAGTTACATTTACTTAATCAGTGGCATTATAAAAGAGACAATGTATTATATATCAAAGACCTTGTGACGTAATAATTATTTCACAGTGAAACCTGTGTGAAATTTAGTATATTTCCATTTATTTGGTGCATAATAAACTGAACGAATTTTCCTAGTTGATTGTGATAAACAGTTTGAATAAGACATAATAATTTGATCGGTATCAAGCAGTATTACCAATCTTGGTTATTTGTATTCAAAGCAAAACTAAAGTGTCAATTTGTATTTATTATCACGCTGTACAATCATATATATATATATATATATATATATATATATATATATATATATATGAAATTTTTTTGTGGAAGTGTTAGTTCCGTGAGGACATATGAACAAAGAATAAAAATGATGATGTAATAGGAAGATTGTAATGCTAGATTGCGTATTTTACTCGTTGACGAAAAGTGAGCATTGCAAGCAGTATAAATAACATCTTTAATACAGCTAGTCGATAACTTGTGATCACCATCACAAATCCTCACTTCCTATAAAATATTCTATATTAGATTTCTGTAATCAGAAATGATCATGAGTTAAATTATGTTGTGCGTCGACAATGTTCGTCACATTTAACCAAACCGATAGTTGGTAAATCATTATATTGACTTATATGAAACCACCTATATAGTCATTGAAGTTAGGCAGTCAAACTCAAGTTCAGATCAACAAAATAAAAGGAATTTTACAACTGCTAAACTTTACACTGATTTAGAACATTTTAAGATGTCCTAAAATAAATCTGTCACTCATTTATGTCCATCAAATAAATTAGTACAAATCATTTACTTCACTTGTATTGTGGAATTAAACTTCATCCCATTGTATAGGCCAAAAGCCATCCGGACACAGTAGCGAAGTGTATAACTCAGTAACACTAGAAATGAACGGTACTAGGTCCGAGTCCTGAGGTGAATATCCACCTGACAAGTCCTAAATAGAGAGAAACGCATATTCTAGATGCCACTACTAGATTTCAAGTGGCATGTATGGTGTTTCTGTTATGAACGTGTGATCCACCTATTAGAGAGCAGCGTATTATCGATCGATACAGTGACGCATCAAATACGAGCGAGCAGCCTAGAGTTCTGATTGGCCCTGCTTCCCTGTCTAGCCCAGCCAGTTGAGTCCAGAACACAATACCAGCTTCCGAATCAACCAAATCGAACCCAATCATTTATTTCAGACATACTCGGTTTATATATCAATCAGGCAGACCACAACGTACCATAAAATAGAAACTAACATGTGTACACAAATAGGCCAAAAAGTGGCTGTGAATGTGGGAGACAGTGATTAATAAACTGAGCATAATTTAGGGACAGTAAATCGTACAGTGATAAATTATAGGTCAAAGTGAAGCTTATGATAAGGGGAATATAAATATACATAACCTAACTAATGAATAGTTATACCGTAAGAATATATAGATAATATTATTCAATTAATGTCTCAGAAATTACTCGTGATTTAATCTTTGCTCGGATATAACAGTTTCGCCTACTTAAATTAAACATATCTTCAGCTTGATGATTTATTTTGACTAAATATTTGGCTTTGATTTACATCTTCAGACAACTCATGGTTCAGGAGTTACTAGTAAATTTTGTGGACCTGCATGTACTCAACTGAATCCTTCGAATTTAGTCGATTGTTGCTCAACAGATCGATGTAATGGAATGACAAAATTATCTATTCATCGTCATGTTATTGTTGTTCTGTTTGTTTGCATGGGAATCAGTAAATACATTCTATGAATGACTAAGCCCATAATTTACTCTGATTCATGTAATTGCTTCAAATTTATATATATTTTGGTCATTTTGATTGAAATGTATTCATTAATAAACATCCTAACTTCTTGCATATACATTCACATCATTAAATTGTTGCTTTTTTGAAATAGTTCACTATGTACTACATTTATCGTACTATTTGTAATAAATTTCTATTTTGAACGTAAATCTACTTGTTTTAAACCATAACAGTTAGCTGAGGTAAATTTAAAGAAAACTAATTTGTAATTGAATATATAATAAGATTTGATCTGCATTAAGAAGGACCTAATCACCACACACGGCCCGGATAGCTCAGTAGTAACGTCTCTGACTGTGAAGCTGGGTGACACGGGATTGAATCTGTCAGGAGGCATCAGTTCCTATAAGATTACAAGTACACCTTGCCAAGTAGCACGAAACCTAGGTCCAGAGTTTCCTATCGACTACCTCCAACCACCATCGTAGTTGAATATATGTTAAGAGATGATGGTTGGTATATCGTTATAAACCGTTTATAATAACAGTTATACGATCTTCACTATAGTATATAAGAAGTCAATTTACTATATCTATTATGGGATATCAATGAATTCATATTGTTCTACTAGTCTTGTTCTTTCTTTATTCAATGATTTAAATGTACTCAGATACGGTTGACATCTAACAAAATTGTTGGAAAGATGAATAATTATCTCAATATGAATATTTTTGTAAGATGAAATATGATAAACTAATCAGTGTGGGAATTATTTGCGTCAAAAATAGAGACAAAATATTGAATATAGAATGCTACATGTAAGTTGTTTGGAAACTTCCAGAAAGTTTATATCACTCAATCAATAATCTATCCTAACTATAGCTTCCATAACTTAAAGCTAAAAAAAGTGATATTCAGAATGGTTGACAAAATCTAGTCTCATTAGCGTCTTTCTGAAACTATCCGATCTTTGTATTATAAATTACTTTGTGATCAATATGATACAATGCACATTTAATAAGTTTACCCCCTTTGCTTTTGATAATATCAAAACCTGATTTTACTGTTTTTTCTTCCATAAACAAAAAATATAACCAACAATATTTTTGTAAACATTAACAATTAGCTATTCATTCATACAATGACTGAAATGATGATACAAAATGATAATTTATTTTGTAGTTGAACAGTGTTAGTTGTACTTGATTTGTTTTTATACTTATGGAAATGAAAATTATGATAATGCTTGCATTAGATAACGAAATACTGTCCAACAAGATTTTATAATAATAGCAATGAAAAATACTATACTACACAATATCAGTGTTCAAGTAATAACAGCTATTGTTTTTCATAGTATATTCCTGCATAAAAATTGACAGAAATCAACGACAAACAATTTGGTGTTTAAGTATATTTTTTCAAAAAATTGTATAAAAACAATACTAAACATGTTGTTGTGAGATAGTAACTCACTGAAGACAATGGTGGTGTCGCTCAATTTCATGGATTAGTTGAAGATAAACATTAACACCGTTGGATACCGGCCAGATCAGTGGTCTAGAGCTTAAGCGCGCGCGACTGACAGATCATGGGTTCGAATCTCGTAAGGCGGGACCATGGATGGGCACTGCTGAGGAGTCCCACAATAGGACGAAACGGCCGTCTAGTGCTTCCAGGTGTTTCCATGATGGTCTAGTTTCAATTTACTCATGATTTCAACTACTGAAATTTCCTGAATAGTAATATTTCCTTTAAGTAGTATATATTTAGAGAACACAAATCAAATAAATTTATATGTCAAGCTAACGAACAATAAATACATATTTCTACATTTATATTACTTACATACTTTAACTACATATATGTGGTTACTTCACAAAAGTAGGGTTGATTGATCAACAAAGTTGTAGGAAAATAGGAGGGAACAAAGAATCTATCACAATGTTAACTGGTCATGTATCACACTGAATGGTTCAGTGGTAATCTGAAAATTATTGTGTTATTAAGAACGTAAGAGAAATTGTTCATTCATTTCATTTTTGACTAAAAGGCTTCATTTGGATAAAAATGTGATTAATAGAAGAATGAATAAAACCTTTTATAGAGAGAACAGTAGGTCAACATAGAAATATATTGACATTTTATTCAAGATTGTATCAACAGTACTTCATTAACTCTCGGTTTGCACATATGTTGATTTTGAATGTGTAGTAGTTTTGAATCCATTGAATACAAATTGTTATATTAACTTAATATGCTATGAATAAAGTGTAATCTTCAATGAAAATCAACTCAATTACTGCACTGTTGTAGGCTATTCTTGAACAATGAGTCCAATAATAAGTTGATTGGTTCCAAAAATTCAAACCACTAGAAAGAAATCAGGAGGGATATTGTAACATTTATACCCGAATATCATTAGCATATACACTTTAAAGTTATTCGATGTCAGCAGACGCAAAACTGTTTCATTTCCACTATCTACATTATCCATTTGTTTTAATGAGCTTTAATCCCATTGTCATATTTGTGAAAGATTCTATAAAGCATGATAAAGAAAATATATGGGATTGTTGACATTTATTTACATACATTATCAAATTAAATGATGATTATGATATAATAATTTCTCCTCTTCAGTTATATACAATAAACCAATTCTTAATTCATAAAACAATCATCCATATACATCAGTGTTCCTTGATACTTTTTAGACTTGTAAACACTGTTTTAATTCAAGCTATCAAACATCGCAAGGTGACAAATTTTAATTACTTTTTTTAATGAAAAAAATTCGATAAATTTATCACTGCTCAAAACATTTTCCAAATGTTCCTTTACATCTAGTCGAGTGAGACATGCTATGACAATATTATCTAATACTTGATTCATTCTACAGTACTTCTATAGTTCCAGTTAAGTCCCATCAAAGTGTAATTGATAGACAGACTTTAATAGTTGATTTCTGATATTCTAGTTAATAATTGGGTAATTCATGTGCGTAAATTATGAAGGTGCATATCTATTGATGAATTGTATAAAGATTTTAAATGCATTTATATATATATATATATATATATATATATATATATATATATATATATATATATATATATATATATATATATATACGCTAATTCCGAACATTTGTGCATCTCAAGTTTCCTGAATGATGAGTGGAGGTTTGAAGTATATTGGAATCTCGATATATTTCTTATTCAATATACTCGATAGACGTAAGTAATTCGACTCATATTTTGTAGCATACATTTGAGTTGCCTGTAAGTTAATAATGTTTAAACTTACGATTTGTATGATTTAAAGAGGAAATGATTCTACATCATGATCCTGAAGTATTACTTTGAGTACTTTCAACTCCTAAATATTTTCTGCTCATACTCAATTTCCTTCAGATGAAAGTATAATCTACAGCCTAAATGCATGTATCTGAGAAAAATTGGAATTATAAAATTTAGTTGTAATCTTGCATATATATTAGACCCTGTTGGCAAGGAAATATACATGGACTCATGTACAATAAAATTCATGCATTTTCAAGAAACACTATACATAATGTGATCTCATGGGGCATTTCTTCTTAATTTGTTACAAATTAATTTTGATGGATTATCTCTACTTAAATGGTTTCAGTAAATCTGTATTTTAAGTGAAGAACAGTTTACTGTCATCAGTTGAATAAATGTGTATAGTTCTTGTTTTTCATGTAGCAGTGTCATATCTAAAAATGTAACACTTTTTCCAGAAGCCTTTTGAATTTATTGTTTATAATTAATGACGTACATGGTAATGAACCAACTCATTCTCATAGTTGAAATGTTCTCACTAATGGCTCAAATTTCTTATGGCAATTCAGTGAAACTTAAATAATTTCTTTGTTATATGAAAGATTTCTTTAATTAACGACTCTACAGTCTGTAAAAAATCTACTTGAAGATAAATACTACTTTGTTTATTACGAATAATTAATAACAGTATTTGCTTATTATGAAAATAAGCATAAAACATTCAAAGTCAAGTTAAAATGTGTAGAGATTGCCCAGTACAGATGGAAAGTTATTTATACTTAAAAATCTATCAAGATCTATCTAAAATTTATAATGATTTCGAACAATTTTTTATTGAACACTTCATAGTAAAGAATGACATATTAAAAATAAGAATCAAACTTAATAATTACATTCCTCATCATTTTATCAATTCATAAATGATCTACACAAGTACGTATCCTACAATTTTAAATATGAATGTTCAATTGTGATAGAATATAGACAAATACCTTTATTGTCCACTTATTCATTGAAGTACTTCTTCACAATAGTTTGATACTCATCAAACAACAGCACATCAGATATTCGTACAATCATAAGATTCTCCTCTAACATGATGAAGTGAATAAACAATAATCATGGATCTCATTAAATTCATTTGCATACTAATCAACTTTGAATAGTTTCAATAGACTGTTCTGTTTTAAATTAATGAATGAATCAATGAATTCTTTCATTACCCATCCTACAGCTTATTTAGTTCGATTCTTTAACATCAAAATACATTGCTTTCATCTTACGAAATTTGTGAAGCACAAAAATCAGTCTTAGAATTAAATACATGTTAGAATATGATGAAATGTGAATTTTGTGTTGGCTTTTATCCTGTCTGATCCTAATGATGTCTAAGACAATCATATTACCTATTAAATTGTTGAGTATTTTACTGATTTTGAAATGAAATTATTTTGCATATTACATATCTCTACTTAATTTGTTTTGTACAGATCAAATTCAGTCAATTAAATGTCATGTGTGTGATTACTGCCCCATAGTAACAAATAAGTCAATATCAAATGAAAACTGTACTTCATGTGCAGTGAGTTAAATTTTGAAATAAATATATCTGAATAATTATATTTGCATATTTATTTGCATGATTTACTATTTAGAGTACTAATTTAATACACACAATAAGCAAGTTGGACTCGACATTTAGTTTGATATTTAAAACCATTTCTCGTTTACAATGAACAGGGTTATAGAGCATTTAAAACATTTTCAATAACCGTATCTCTAAACTCTCCTACAAGTCTACTCATTTTTAGGTTATACAAATTAGTAACAAGGTTGTAGTATTAATATGTTAGCTATAATCCTCTTAAGTATGAGAGTGACAAGTTCTTTGAAAAATTTCAGGTGGAATCAATATGTCATCAAAACTAAAAAGACTACACTTTTCGGATGGTCTTTCAAATTCATGGTTTCAAAAAAACTCGAATTCCATGTTTGCTACATGTCATTATTCATATTCGGTGCTTTTCCTCATTCCGTATTATAGGATTAGTTTCACTGAAATCTGGATTTGCATACCAATAGTGCTCAAACGTTTAAAAGCCTTAGAATACCATACCTCATCATGAAATACGTATTAACTGTATTTGTATTCAGATTATAGTTGAATTGAATGGAATAACGATCTACGACCTTTGCTTATTTGTTAGGAATATCGTATGGTCAAAGCTATTTTCGTTTTTATGATTGTATTTTGAATACATTGTTATTGCTTATCAACTTGCATATTAAATGATCAAATTGAAATACTATACGGTACTGTGAGTGCAAAATGTATAAAGGCTAATGTATTTATTTTAGTTACATTAGGCCTATTAAATTATCTGTAGGATAATTTACATCGCTTTAATAAGTATACTTTTGTAATTGAATCATAGGTTGCCGGTGTAAATTATTCAGTACACAGAATATGTTTGCGTAACAATACGATTCCCACAAACTTTCCAAGGGAGAATCTGGATGTGTGCAATTCGGATCTGTGTAATAATCGCATAATTCGCGATCATCTAAGTAAGTAGAAGATAATAAATATTATCAACATGAATTTCATCTTTGTGAGATGATTCGTTTCTATTGATCCCGTTTTTATTATACCTAGCAAATTACTGCATTTAATTATCCACTAAATGACGATTTTATTCTGTTCACCATTTGTTTAAGTGACTGATTATTGAACAGACCAACTGTTAAAATATATAGATTTGTATTTAGGTTTTAAAACTCTGTACGAATGAAATTATTCAATTACCTATAGTTTTAAACAGAAAAGTCAAACATGATATCCATCTATGATGTAACAACATGCTGAATACTGATTACACTTAAGGATATGGATAGTGCACCTTGATGACTAACTGTGATAGCCAATATTCTTAGTGTGGATCAATGTGGAGAGAAAAACGTGATGGCGTTCGAAGCTAACGGTACTGGGTTCGAATCCCAGAGTGAACATCAACTCTGAGATGCAGGTACATCCAGCTGATGACTCCCAAATAGGACGAATCGCGAGTCCTGGATTCCACTGCAAACCAATATCCCTCTTTGCTTATAAAATCTTATTAAGTTTAATTTACTTCACCAATTCCCAATCACTTTAAAAATAAGTGTTTCCACACATTTCTACCTACAGTGATAATATCGAATAATTTTTCTTTAAAAACATGTTTCGAATGTTTGATGTGATACAGTTTTCTTGATTCTAAACAAAACTCAACATTAAGGCTTCGAAACGGAATTGTAGCGTTTATAGTTTAGAAATTTAGAAACATAAAATAATTCGATATTTGGCAAAACGCCTCAAATATTTGGATATATATAAATGCTGGATAATATGACTTAGTTTATTTCAAAGAATATTTATACATGTACTGTTATTCATTTGACTAGTACACTGTTATTTTAAGAAAATGTTTCTTCCTTTTCCATATTTACTTATTTTAGAAAATCAAACAAATCCCCTTAGTAAGTGATCTCAATTATTTCCCATTCACAAATGTTTGCATTATATGCATTCATGTATTTAGAAAACAAATAATGGTTGTCATCTATAGTTCATATCGAAGTGGAAAAAGCATGATCAACCAAAGAAACAACCACAACAGACTATAAATACTGAAATCACAACAAAATTTGTACATTTTGAAAAAAAGGGAAACACGTGGTGACATTTCAAATGTACACATAAAAAGATTTGATATTTATCATTTTTAACAGTAATTTATATTTTAAAAACATGTGCCTAAAATTCAGCGTTTAAACTAAAATATTGGCGGGTAATAAGTAGCAATTAGTTTCTTATTTTAACTTTGTATCGTCCAAAATGTTTTTATTGCATGCTTACTTTGAAACATAACATTGATTATTTCTGGGTATACTTTCTTCTTTTTTGATAGAGTTTTGTTCTCTGAGCTGGATGGTTTGGTCGTGGAGCTTTCATCGTTCTTCTGAACGACATCATCAGCACAAACTTCAGATAGAAGTTAAGTGTTCGAATTTCTCCATATGCGTTTCAACACTTCACTTCTGCCTGGAGTTTGTGCTGATGATGTCGTTCAGAAGAACGACGAAAGCTTCAAGAACAAACCATACAGCTCAGAGAACAAAACTTCATCAAAATCATGTTTTTATATTCTCAGGTTTTTTTTGGATGCTTACTGCATTATATCTATTGTAAAAATTCTAAAATGATGACATTTCTTCAATTTGATTTTACAGATAATTCAGTAAGTTGTCATACTTGTCTTGACTGTGATAATATTTCTATCTACATAATTATAGAGGGTTACGGAGGGTGCATAGTAAGTTCAAGTAATGATTCGCAACTCAATTCATTTTGAGTTATGTTAATTTTAAATCAAATTTATCAAAATTTATCCACTGGCATATCATTGATCAATATCAGTAGTATATTTCTTGTTAAATAAAGAGAACTAAACGTGATCATTTCATTTTTGTATTGGTTGTTTGAGTCTTCTTATTGATGTTTAGAACTGATATTGATCAGTCTTATATTGACATATTTGCATCCCATGCAGATTACCTCGATATCGCTTGAAGTTACAAACATTATAAGCATTATAAACTAGTTGTCATCCATTTCTGCTAATAAATCTGATTATGTCTATTTATGGTATATTTATAGCTCATAAATTTACAATGTTCTAACTGAATAAGTAGAAATTATAAATGTGTAAATGAGTATATTTCTAACTGGAACGAATTGTTAGAGCAATGCCAGTAAAATACTGATCTATTTTCTTTCTGTAACTGTTTTCAAAAATGTACAAATATTTATTTATTTTCATAGAGGGGTTTTATGGATATTCTAGTAATTTAATAGTTGAATTCATATGTCAATTGAATCCATGGAAAACCTGGAAGCAGTGAACGGCCGTCTCGTCCTGTTATGGGATTCTGTACACCATAGAGTTCTAAACTGACAATTAGAAAAAATGTACATTTTAGATATTCCACGAATGACTAGTAATTCTTTCGACAAAGTGATTCATTTGTAGTGAAATTCGCCTAGAACCCCTCTGAGGTTATTGCTGATCCAAAGCCCGGATAAAGGAGGAGGGTTGGGCATGAAGTTAGCGACCTCATCCCATAGAAAACTAACTCGCTAAAACACGTTAACCAGAAATCAGTAGTTATTTAAAAATAATGATTATAAAGAAAAAAACAGATAACATTGTCTTTCCTGTCAATTGAATTGAATGAATTAAATTCTTCTATTTTTCACTAAATTATTCTCATTGAATAAATCAATTACACAATGATTTATTACTGGTAGCTGTGTATAACGTTTTATATACTTATGTAAAGTTTTAATTTGATCATTTAATTTTGATTTACATCTTCAGACAACTCATGGTTCAGGAGTTACAAGTAAATTTTGTGGACCTAAATGTGATCAACTGAATCCTTCGAATTTAGTCGATTGTTGCTCAACAGATCGATGTAATGGAATGACAAAATTATCTATTCATCGTCATGTTATTGTTGTTCTGTTTGTTTGCATGGGAATCAGTAAATACATTCTATGAATGACTAAGTCCAGAATTTTCTCTGATTTATGTAATTGCTTCAAATTTATATATATTTTGGTCATTTTAATTGAAATGTATTCATTAATAAACATCCTCACTTCTTGCATATACATTCACATCATTAAATTGTTGCTTTTTTGAAATAGTTCTCTATGTATTTCATCATTTTGCTGTATTTATATTTTTTAACAATAAATTTCTAGTTTGAATATAAGCGTTTTTTCTTAAACCATAAGCATAAACCACCAGAAAGTTAATTCGGATACGAATATATATGCTAAATCTTTCTAAAAAGCCGCGACGGTGTAGTGGTTCACAGTTGGTCCACAACTTTTCTGAGTTCAAAAATGATCAGACTGTTTTAATACGAACAGTTCTATAGCAGTCACGATAACAATAGCTGCGATCCTACGCTTTAACAGTTAACACATGAAGAGGACGTAATGTATAAAATATTAAGATTAAAAGCAGAACGACGTGACATGATTCATCTCTGTATATATGGTAACAAAAGTATAACCTTCAAGCATACAGAAATTTACTGATCAGGAAAGGTCAGAAGTCATGCGGAAAATTAGATTTGCTAAAAAACTCTCGTGGTTACTGTATCTCGTAAGACTAAGGCGTGCTCAACAAAAAATGAATAGCTCTATGATTGTTTAAACAATATACTAAGTTGTCATAGCGCGTCCGTCAAAGAAAATAGTTTATTTCTCTAACTATAGTACCATCTATGGTTATTCATTATATTCACTCACTAGTATTTGTCTTCAGATGTCATTGTTATGAAGATCACTAGTTTGAAATACTAGAATATCAGTCTCATTCAATTAAACTGCAAGCATCCTGAAAACATTCTTCAGAAAATTCTACTAGTTTTACTTCATTTAAATGAATTATGAAAACTATGGGGCCGTTGAGTTCGTCTGAGGCGACGGGCTCACCACTTTTTGTGGGGCCATTTATTTTGTTGTCATTTAGATCGAACGATGTTTTCGAAGGGCTCTCCACTTTAGTGGACCATGATCTGACTCCAAATAGATCTTATGAATGATCGTTGTGGAAATATTTATGCGCCTTATCCTCGTATATAATCATCGACTTAAATAGCGTTGGTCAATAGCGGAATTAAATAAGTCAAATAACGAGAATGGACTTTTGGATACATATGTTTTGTATATGAAGCGAATGGAATAGAAAGAAGCAAAACGACGCGCAGTGGAGCTGGCTGGTAAGCCAACTCCCATTTAACCAAGCGTTAATCAATATTTATAAGCACACAAAAATAAGTTACGGACATGTGATGAATAGGATAAGAAGTGAACACACGCCTACGCGCTCATATAAAAACAGTCAAGATATTGATAAGCGAATAATTAACAAGGTTAGAATGTGACTCAAGTAGAATGAATAGACTGGGCTGTCCGAAAGTTAGAATAAGGTATTTGTACTTAACATAATAACAGACACTACAAAATCTAATCTGCCAATAATCTTAATGTAGCAATCCTGTAAGTACTTAATGATATACTGTAACGTTGGTAGTCATATTTGAAGATATTCAGCGATTTCAACAGCTAACAAAGTAATGTGTAAGGGTATATTGTTCAAATTATTTATTTATTTAATTTCTCACATGATGTTTTATGGAAAATTCATTCAATCTAAAAATAGTACTTATAAACAATAGAAAGTGCATGGTTCTTATATTTTACCAAAATACTCCATAATTTTGTATCAAAATACATTGTTTGCTCCCACCTGTGTTCTCGCTCACAACATTTGGTGTCGCTGTCGCGGCGCCGGTAGAGAAGGGGCTAGTTAGAGCACTCTGGTGAGAGAAGGGTACGTCGAGTGGAGTGTTTTAACAGGGAGGCGTTGGCTGTAGCAGCTGCTGTCAACGGATAGCAACAGTGGTATATGAGACTGATTGGCGGACATCGGATGCAGATAGCCCAGAAGGTCTCTGGAGCGTAGGTGTCGAATGTCCCAGGTGCCGAGTGGAAATTTGATTTTGTTGGCACAATAGGTCGACGGAGCTATGTAGGTCTGCGCGCTACAAACTCAGCATTTTGATAGGGAGCGTGCCACAAGCTTTAGAAAAGAAGAAAGTGGCACACCGAGCAGAACAATGGCAAGAGGGGATCTTTAAAGGGGGTACGAGTGTGATGAATGTCATTTATGTAGACAGACATAAGTAGCATCTAACATCAATTGGTAGTGGAAAACCTGGCAGCAGAAGGCTAAGAATATCGAGTTAAAGAGAGTAGAAGGAAAAGTAAAAAAGGATTGCAAACATGAAGAGTCATACAGAATGTGAACAACAAATGATGGAAATTAGCAAATGAAGTATTCAATGTATGGTCCTTATATTTTACCAAGATACTCTGTAATTTTATAATAAAATAAATCAGTTGTCACCATCTCTGTCCTCGTTCACAACAAAAACGTAACAATATCTTCATTTAAGTTTGGTTTCAAAACTTGTCGAATTAGTGTATCGTTTATTTCAGATGATTTATCATTCAGTTGGCCAAAATATAATTATATTTGATATAAATGTAATGACAGGCTTAAAAAACACTTGTTATATAGAGAAAATGAAGCTTATAAATTTATCCGTCCATAAAACCCCGTTCCCCAATATTAATTGTCTTGAATATCTTTCCTCTGTTGCACAAAATGTACTTCACTGTTTTACTGAATAATTTTATACATGAACACCTGATTTGTATACAATCGTATCAATGCACTTTTCTGCTCAAATTATTTTACCTAAACTGCGTTGCTTTCAACCAATATCTGTGAGACAGAGAGATCATGTTTCAATAGAGATTATTCTCATTTTACTGAGAAACATTTACTGAGATAAAATTCACAGTAGATAGGTGCCTGAGATATTAAAAAACAAAGAAAAACCCATTGAGTCTAGATGAAACTAAGAGTAAATCTACAAATTAATATAGAGACTTTGACTAAAAAATATATTCAATTCAATTAGTGAAGCACAAATATGGATATTGTCTCTGTTTCATACATTATAGACATTATATAAATATTAACACCATCTTTATCTTTGTATTTTATTTGATGAACTCGCTAACATTAAGTTAATTTCCTTAATGAAAGAAATCTGAACTTTAAAAGCCATAGAGCACCGGCGTTTGACTTTGTTCTCACTGATAACTTATCGGCATAGAATATTACATCTACTCTATATAGTCATTTTCATCACTCACAACAATTAAAGTAGTAAAAATCAAATCGAGTTTTACAACGTACACATAGAAATGTTTTACAATTAATTGACTAATTAATGAAATGCTAAATAATCATATAAAGTTTTAAATAAGTCATACACCTTGATGATTGCTAGTATTTTCATATTATTCAAGTATTTTTATCAAACAGAATGAAGGATAAATATATGATTCATCATGAAGTACACATACATTGAATGCACAATTTATATTACATATTCATCATATTCTGTCAAAAGTAAGTATAGTTGAGTAGTACACTCCTCATCCATTTTACATTAAGTTGAGTTGATTAAACTAACACATAATTAGTTAAATTAATGGAGAAGAAGAAGAAGAAACTAAATCATGTTCGTTCGTGTCCAATCAAATCACAAACATGTGAACGAAATACGTAATTACAAATAAAAATAATTTAGATAATCTGTAAAACCCGTAGTTTATAAATAAATGAAAATTCCAAAATGATTGTACTACACAACTGTTCACGAGTGATAATTGTTTGCTTGCTAATATATGGTTTAGTCAACATGCATTGAACGATATATTATACAATAACCTAACATGGTTTAACTAAAACCTACAAAAATTTGTTGGGGATGCATATCACTAAAAAATTGATGACATCTGGATAATTAAAATTTCCCACTTAACCAATGATACATCTGATAAGTTTTCAAAGATTAAATCATAAACTGATCTAAATTAAACCATCACTGGAAATCTAGAAGCACTGATCGGCCGTTTCGTCATAGTGTGGAACTTCTGAGCAGTGCTCGTCCACGACTTTACATCAAGGAATCGAACCCAGGACTTTTTATCTAGTGAGCGAACGCTTAACCTCTAGACCACTGAGCTGCCGTTTAGCGGTGATGTTTGGATCCAACCAATTCACGATATTGAGCTATTCCCATCAACTCCTCTCGGTGGATATCTGTCTCACACCCGTCACTGGCGACCATAACTAATCATTACTTCTTATAAGGACTCCACGGAATATACCTTGAAGCTAGTCAGCAGTGAGCATATAATCATTATGAGTATAGAGTGATTTTGAAGTTTTTAAAAATTTCATAGACAAAATCATGAACTGATCTTAGGCCCTCATTACAGACCGATCCTAAAAAATCATAAAATTATCAAACCTCTTATTAATAATTGTATCATCTGGTTGCTTATGAATATGTTTATTTCAGTAATATATGAGTACATTAATGATGAAAAGCCATTTTTTTACTCTGGTTCATTGCTTCCAGTGAATTTTAGTATGTGAAGTTTTATTGATATTAGGTAAGTGAATTGATCAAACGGTGTTGAATGAAGCTAATGTAAAACCACTGAAATAAACACCAACTTCATCTTCACTTGAGGATGATTCATTTCTGGAACTACAGATAAAAATTAACCATTATTTTGGGAATGATTCATTTCTTGTTTGATTTCTTTGTTTAAAATGGTTTATAATATCAATAGAAACTAAACAAACTCTACAACCCTGTACTATTAATTAGCATGTGTTCACTAGAGACTGACTTCGTGAGGTGATTTTCGGAATTCTGGTGAGAAGGCTTGACTGTTAGAATTCAACTGTGTCGGGTGTGAGGTGATTACCCACCGAAGACAATCGAAGATGGTCGCGCAATATCGTGGATTGGTTGAAGTTAGACGATAACACCGTTAGATCCCGACTTAGTGGTTTAGAGATTAAACGTTCTCAGGAGACCAATGTTTCTATATTTGATCCTAAATGATGGGATCGTGGATCTTCACTTCTGAGAAGTACCGTACTAGGGCGAAATAGCCGTTCAGTGCTTCCAGGTCTTCAGTGGTGGTCCAACATTGATCGGATCATTATATCAATGAAATCTCCACAATCTCTACAAACCTATAGTGAATCTTGTTTTGAAGCCACTCTGGTGATATAGTGTAATACCATTTTGTAGAATGTAGTTTTGTCCTGTGCAATGATTGGTTTAATAGATAGACAATGTGATCGTTAATCATTTGTATCTTTCACAAAAGTGGCCAATCTGGTACCCTATGAAAGGTGTTTAGTAAATCGGCATACCACCTTCAAATCATCTCCGAAAATGTGGAAACGATTCAGCCTACCATTCATATGATACATTTCAGAAATCAATATAGATTTTAAAAATCTTCGGAATTCCAGTCTCTCAAAAGTCAACACTGTTACATCATCCAATGTCATACAGACTGGGAAACAGGATAGAGGAAGAAGACTGATTCTAAATATGTCCATAAAATTGACTTAGACCAACTACGACAAGCACTATATTAGACAAAATAGACCTCGAATTAATCTAAGCTTTCCGTAACCACCAATGATACAATATAATATATTATTATTTATATCGATACATTCAGAAAAGTATGGAGAGGATTTTGGTTCAGATCAAAAACGTTTTGATAATTCCAAAGAATTTTTAGGGGCGTGTTATTCAGGTTAATTTTCAGTCAGTAGATACATGAACATAGACTCATTTTGTCAGTCAATATAGAAAAGATTATTAAAGGATTCTATCAAAGTTCCATAGAACAAAATAGCAAGAGTTCAAAGGAGAATAACGATAATAAAAGCTGTCTCAAAAGCTATTTACATACAAGGTCATCAGAATGGGACAATTAGCTCTTGTGAAATAATAAAAGACCCCACTTTTACTTGAATTAGGCGTTGGTAATGTTCAGTAGAAACCTTTTCACCGAATAGAGTCCATAACCTGATGACTGATTTTGTGTCAAACATTAGCACTATCTAAAATGCGTACATTTACACTGCCAAACTTGCCTGTAAAACTTACTCATATAGTAGAAAGCACGGATAGAGCAAAGAAATTTCTTCCAATTAGTTTTTCATGATGACTTTACACTAATGTATAATATGTATGATTTACAGTAATGAAATAACACTCATGGTGTAGTTGTGTTATGTAATGATCGTACAATGTCATATTGATCATTAGGTAATATTGAGTAATTGTAAGGAAGAGAATTATAATGATCAAAGTTACTATTTGAAAAGTCAAACAGTTGCTACATTGCATAATGCATGAGAAGAACTAACGAAATATTTTGATCAAGGGTCAGTATTATAATAATTATGTTAGAATTAAGAGATGAATGTTGAGAATATGTAAAAATACGAAAGTGGAAGAAACTGGAAAATTGTTTAAATACTTTGATGTGAAGGATTTATTTAAAGTTCGGCTAAAAACTACTTTTGTCGGAATAGTAGGTACATTTACCCATAATTGTGAACAGTGGGAATGAGTCTGCTTTATGTTGACCAATTTTTCAAGATTACTTATTAAAATTTGTGGCTTCAACTAATTGGTAGATACATAATGACATTCAATTATCATTCCATCATATTCCGTTTTAAACACAAATAAACGTTCTTGACAAATAATGCGAAATTTCATCTTCGATCACGCACCTAAGTGATATCTTTTATATAGATTAGTAAGCCCATTCAACTACTGTATTATTTATCTGCTCACAATAATTTAGACGCTTAATCCACTATGTAATTTCTGTGTGAGTCTGTTGAGCACATGTCTGCACTCAACTTAATCTATTCTCCCATTGGTTGTAATAAGCAGACAGTCAATAATTTATCCATACTGATTAACACTCAGAAATATATGTATTGATTTCTAACACATACACTTTTGGTTTCCCTGTGGGCTTGCTTCCTGTACGCTTGCGGATTTTGCCAGTCTTTAGCAATAAACTATCTCTAAAACTGGTGTTCAGGCTTTTGAATAATCTCGAGTAAATCTATAATTCTACTAGGAGATTTAGCCTACATTAAATACTCAGTTAACGGGATACTATTTATTGGAGTCAGATATAGGGGAAATTAGCCTCTACAAGACAGCTATCATGATTAAGATAATTTACAATTGATTGATAGCTGAGTAGTGTCCAGTATTATTTTTGGCTAGTCCTCTTATTTCTAATCGCGTCGAAGATACCTAACGTCTCGACATAATACATACGATATTGAGTTACCTAGGCTGGCGGCCATATTCTAACTTGATCGATAGAATTTTGTCACTAATAAAAGAAGAGCTTGAAATACATGACACTGATCGCTACTCAGTAATAAATCAATTGTAAATACAGTTTACTCTTATCAGAGATCAATCATATCCCAGACGATTCATTCCCAACGTCTCTGTATGTCAAGCTGGGTAATACAGGGACGCCTAGCTAACAAGTGTGTCAGTCAATTTCCTAATTGCAAACAAGAATTATTTGTAATAAAATATATTTATTAATATTACAATTCTCACAAGTGACCTCATTTTCAACAACAATTGGTTTCAGAAAACATTCTAGTTCTTTTTTCTGAAGACATTCAACGAATAACAAATATTCATTAAAATAGGTTTAAACATCATTTACCATTGACTAAATGTTTAATTGATTATGTGTATACAAGTTTTGATTATCATTACTTAATTGAAATAACTGAATTATTTTTTCTGATTAGCGTTTTTTTAGCGAGTTGGTTTTCTACGGGATGGGGTCGCTAACCCCATGTCCAACCCTCCTCCTTTACCTGGGCTTGGAACCGGCAGTAACTCTAGAAGATCTACAGGCGGAGTTTAATTAAAATAAACTCAACTGTAAATAACATTTACAATTCAAAGATAATTACATTAAAATAAGTTATTCTACTATTATTTCAATACTTTATCATTAAAGATCTGGATATTTATATTGAGAATCTTTAGTTACATTCTTAACTACAAGTTTCAATAAACACATTTATTGTTTTCATCATATCAACTTATTTACTTTAAATCATTCATTATATTTCGAATTATTTTTATGCTTTATGCTATGCAACTTATTTGCCTTATCACTATTATTATTATTATTATTCATTATATAGTTGTTTTGTTTTTCTAAAGATATTTTTCAAAGTCATTTTAAATGTTGACAACAGATTTATTTGTACTTCTGAATCAAAATTCAATTTTCTTGTGGTGTTTTTGTTTTTCTATTTTCTAAATGACAAATATGTTTTGTCAATGATCTTTAATATTTTTATATACGATTGAATAACATTGTGAATATGCTTATAAATGCGCTATTCGATTATTATTTCTTTTTATCATAATTGTTCATAAGCATTTCATATATACTGATAAGTAAATGAGTCTACTCACTTACTTATTTATGACTGTTAACTCTCATGGAGAAGTGTAGGCCATCTACCAGGATTCTCCAATAAACTCTATTTTGTGTTTCCAGTTTCTATTCATTCTTTTGACGTCTGCTTCCAATACCCGTCTTAATAAAACTCTTAGTCTTCAGTTTCTCCTTTTGATTTTAAGATTCCAAGTTAAGGCTTGCTTTGTGATACAGTGTGATGATTTCCGCATTATATGTCCTATCCACGTTCAGCATCTTTTCTTAATTTCCCTCTTCATCTGTTGGCTGCTTTGTTCTTTTTCAAACTAAATAAGTATAGGACCTACGAAATTTAATTAGATTTATTCAAATGATAATTAATTGACAAGAACATATAAATATGAACTATTAACAGTGGGAATTTCGAGAACTAACAGAAAATAAATCAAATGAAAACTTTGCATCATTTTATATATACAAATACATTGATCTAAAAGCAAAAACAAAAAGATTCAGTTGGAATCAATAAACCTGGGACCTTATAAATAATTTTTTTGGAGTATGATCAGATGAATTTATATAACACCACTACGATATTGTAACATGGAAAATGAATATAAATAATCTGTAGTTGAATTCATGAGTCAATTGAAGTTAGACCACCATTAAAAACCTGGAAGCACTGAACGGCCGTTTCATCCTAGAATAGGACTCCTCAGCAGTGCGCATCCACGATCTCGCCCCACAACATACGAAACCAGGACCTTTCAGTCTCGAGCGCGAACACCTAACCTATAAACCACTTAGCCGGCAACCAATGATGTTAATGGCTAACTTCAGTCGACCCGTGATCTTGAGCAACCCTTCATTCATTGTCAGAGGTGGATAACTCTCACACCCGACATGGATTAGACTCCACTAGTTACGGTTTCCAGGTTTTCCGGGTTTTCATTGGTGGTATAACTTGGTTGACTCGTGATTTCAAATGTGAAAATACCTCAACCTCCACAAATCTCTCATACTAAATATTGTCTAACCAGATATTTTCTCTAATTTGAGATTAGGAAAAGTGGAATATTTTACCAATTAAGTTCTAAATTTTTTTATCAAATTTGATTTCAGATCATTTTGCCCAATAAATTGTCTAGCAAAATAAATTAGTTGATTTTTTTACTAGAATCATCACTATTTAAATCAAACGTATAGTCTAAGCATAAATGTTTCACAATTAATACATTTTTAATCGTTGAGTTTATGAGTCAATTGAAGCTAGACCATTATAGAAAACCTGGATGCATTGAACGACCATTTCGTCCTATTGTGAGACTCTTTAGCAGTGCGCACCCACGATCTTCGTGCGAGAAGGAGTCACACAATAAGACGAAACGACCTTTTAGTGCTTTCAGGTTTTCCATGATGGTCTGATTTCAATTGACTCATGATCTCAACCATTAAAAATTACTATCATATTCACAAAACCCCCTTTGATGCTAATTAATACGTTGTTAAAAATTTCTTGCTGAAAACTGAGGTTTGAAATAGTTTACTCCTATGTTAATCATTTATTCACATTATTCAAGATTGTAACATATAAGTGCAATAGTCTAGTTAATTGTGATTTCCATCTTATTAAATTATGGGAATTCTACTTTATTGATTGTAAATATTGAAGAACCTATTAATAGAATGAGAATTTCTTGTCCATAATCTAGTCAAGCATAAGCGAACAATGTATCGATTCATATATGTCCTGTTTTCAGTCTAGACAATTGGTTGAATTTTATACAAGGGATGAAAAATGTTTATCACCTTTGCTTAGACTGAGAAGACAAGCTAGAATCTCTTTCCGAAAGTGATGATTGGTTAGTTGGTTTTGTACTTTTAGTCGAATTGCCTTAAATTATTTTAACAGTCAAGCAGTGCTAAGGCGATCGCAAGAATTTTTTTGGAAAGGCTAAAGTCTCTTCAGGAACGATAATCACTTCCACACGTTCTACCAATTCGATTTTCTGCATTACCTTTACCCTTTGATTGATTGTCATGTTTTTTTAGTTCGCTAAATTACCACATACCCGAAGGTCATATTCTGCTACCATAGTAACAACTTTTGTACCGATTTCGTTTGAGTTGCATGTTCTACCACATATCTGAAGCTACTTGAAATTCCGTCTTCTTCCTATCTTAACCGTTGAGGTTTGATGTGTTGAGTATAATTGACTGTTGTCAGTTCCGAAGAGAACCGATCGTATTAGAGAAGCTCATTCGTTTCCGATCCTAAATCCGTAATATCATAGGCCGTGCTGAACCTTAATAACAAGACACAACAAGTAGATTTGCATCTCACCATAGATATGGATACACAAATAATATTAGTATCTTGCCCATATGCAAATCCATATTTTTATATACCAACATTAATAGTAAATACCGGTCAATTTCGTTGGGTGGATGTTTAAAATATGTAGTACAATAATCCTCTTATTCATAGGATTTTATGGGTCATTACGTGTTTCTTACTTACAAAAAGGTAAGTGATCATTCAAACAAATTAACTGATAGATCAAGTATTCACTTAGCATTGTTACAATTATCATTAGTACGTTAAAAATGAATGACTAAATTCGGAATATTCAGGATACTGATTAAATTAAGTAGGTCCTAAACTGATTAGCAAGGATAAATGAAATACAGTTTTTCCTGAGATAGTCTGTCAGATGATATTTCTTAGCATCGAAATAATGGCTTGAAGTTAGCCGTAAATTTATTGGGGCATTTACCAATCATCCAGTAGAAGTGAAATCTGTCTAGCCCTTAGTAGGCAGAACAAGTCTTATCGATTGATTTGTAATGTTGTTAATAGTCTAAGTGACCTGAACGTCGCTCTCTTGAAAATTAGTGTCAACTGGCACAAAATACAGGTGCAAGGCTTACGGCAAGTTGGCTCCAGTCACCTAAAATCATTGAGGTGACATTAACACAAGCAAGGACAAAGTTAATGGCGAGATTTTAATATACAAAAATATTGCCCTGTGATTGATAGCGGTTTATATATAAAAGAGTAAAACCTTTTCATCATAATTATAATTGATCTTTTTACTCAAGATAAGGGTCAGGAGATCTATTACAAGACGATCTGATCGATTGTGTCAATAACATGACGCAGTCACACAAATTAGATACATGTTGATTGACCTTTACAGAACACTAGCTTTACAACAGCTTTTAAAGTATCTAAACACATTGGTATTTTTACCTACTCTCATCCGTGCTAGTGTGTTACCAATGAATGACTTCTCAAAGCCAGAATAAATTTCCAAAATATACATTCTGTCTTGATACAAGCGATCCAAGTTTTATATTTTCTTTCAAACTTTTCTATACGTTTTACTGTCTTATCATTACCTTCCTTTTAGTGACTATTTTATTTGTTTAGATTACCTTTAATTTTCGCTTTTGCAAATTTTTTATCTACAGCTATCGACTAACTGATATTGTAGCGAACGAGAACACCAGTGGTGACAGAATGTCTTAGTAAAATCTGAGGACCATACAGTAAATACTTCATTTGCAAAATATCAATCAGTAGCCTCATACTTGATTGACCTTCGTTTCCACATCAATCGTTCTCTGTTCTGGTTTTCTTCTCTTCGACCTTCATAACTTTCTGCCACCAGGCATTTCGCTTTCGTCTGATGACACATACTACCTATATCTGTCGACATCAGTAGCACACACCATAATATAACCAATTCTATAAGACCATATTTGTACGTTAGTTATACCATTAAAATAATAAAACTTATCGCTTACTGTATTTTCGTATTTAACTAAATCATTGTGACATCTTATGAACATAGCTAATTTGATTATTTGAGGAAAATGTAGTATCACCGTAAAACTTCGTTCCTTTTTGTTTCGGTTTGGTTCGAATCAAATTGTTCCGAGATGCTTTTAATTATTAACCTCAAAAATTGATTGCATACCCTTATTAATCTCAGCCAAAGCTAACATTAAAATAAATCTTTTACATCCTCCTGTTTTTTTCTGTGCGACGTAAAATAGATTGTAATTTATTTTTATAAGATGTTTCCCAGCAAATTTGAAAATGCAACTAGAATGGTTTTTAAATTTTGCTGTAAAAATTGTTACGATTAAGTCCAGCAAATATCTATCAACAAAATTATATTTTCCTGTTATTTTACTAATTACAGTATTGTACTGTTATAACTGCACTGATTACATGACAGTAAATGCCAGTACAACCAAAATATGTTACTTTGGCGCTTGTATGGTGAATACTAATAAGTCTTCTTTTATACAATCTTCTCTATTCTTCTGTATAATTGATGTACAGTCACTGGTATTTATAGTAAAAATAAATTAGAATAAACTGACAATATCATTAGTCGATCTTCATCACGGAATGTTACCAGCCAGAAAATCGGTGAAAGACAATGGTTACGAATTAGCTGGTCCGTTCTTACGAATAAACACTCATACAAACTCAACTGTTGTTTGGTTATGATGTGAACTAACTCAAAGTTGAGCAATCTCTACAAACTACCAAAATTAATAGCCCTTGTTGCTAAATCGTCACAATTTCCTTTCTACGTGCTCATTCTGTTTATGATGCTCATTAATTGTGATGAATTCGCTCTTCTCAGTAATTATAATCTCTACTTACAGCTACAATACGCTCTATTACTAATAGACAAATGAAAACTCTTTCGGTCTGTAGACTATTTAATTATAGCAATCCCAAATAACAGTCGAGAATAGCCAGACTATCTAAATGTTTTCTGAATAATTATAATGATATTTGTAATGCCTAGGTCCATGATTTCAGACATAAGTTCAGGGACCCATAACTGTTTGTTAAAAAGAAAAAGATGGTTAAATATTTTGTTATCACTGTACGTCGAAACAGAAATACGAAAACGCCATGGATTTTGACATTTTGTACTTGGTCTAAGAAGCTCAAGAAGAATAAATCTTTCAAAAATTATGGCGTTATTAGATAATGACAATGTAAACTGGATTTAAAATATTTCTTTTAATATTTCGGAGTAGCTCATTCATATTGAAATGAATATCTGTAATCAGCATTTCAACTGCTTATTTTATTATTGTGATGAGGCATAAACATTTTCTGTGTATGCTGCATACATAATTGTACCATCCAACTGACGTTCGACAATCGTAACAAAAGTGTATTTGGACTAAAATAAGCCATGAAAGAAGAAAGCCTATGTAACTTTCCATTTTACGGTTGAATATCAAGAGATGGGTTTCGGATAACGTATTCCTGAAGACTTACTACTAAACCACTAAAAACCATCTTGTAATCCCTTCATTATTTCAGTCAGTCAGTCAGCCATCAACAATGTAGTACCTAAGACAAATTTAATATCTTCCAAAGTTTCCATACCAAATCATCATAACGAAATGAAGTTAATTAGCTGAGCATCAAATGGAGTCTAAATAATTAACGTACCAATAATAGTGTAAAAGACAAAACATTGAGAAAATGGTTTGAAAACAATAGATGTTTATTTCATCTTAGTTTAACACTCTCAAAGTCGGAATCTTGAATACGAAAGTCAAAACAGTTCTATTGTACGGAGCTGAAACTTGGAGAACTACTACAACCACCATCAAGAAGGTACAAGTATTTATCAATAGCTGTCTACGCAAGATACTCAACATCCATTGGCCGGATACCATCAGCAACAGCCTTTTGTGGGAGAGAACAAACCAGCTTTCAGCGGAAGAGGAAATTAGGAAAAGACGATGGAAGTGGATAAGACATACATTATGCAAATCATTAAAGTGCATCACGAGGCCTGTATTAACTTAGAATCCTGAAGAGAAACGGAAAAGAGGAAAGCCAATAACACATTACGTTGGGAAATAAAAGCAGATATGAAAAGGATGAATAACAACTGGAAAGAATTACCCAAGACAGGGTTGAATGGAGAGTGCGAGTGGGCGGCCTATGCCCCTTCATGAGGAGTAAAAGGCGTAACTAACTAGTTTAACACTCGTTAATAGAACATACCTCTAAAACCCCAAAAATAATCAAACATAGAGATTACTACAAAATATCATTATACTTGTTATGATTTTTTTCGTGCCAAAAATCCCCGTCGCCAATTTGTTATGATTTGATGTCCGGCTTACGATCACGTGACTTATACACCAATCAGAATACGTCTTATACGAATATTCGCACTATGACAAGGCCAATGACGTTCAACCGGTCTGAGCAGTCTAGCGTCCTATTGGGTCCTACGTCCTTCTAACCTGTCCTCTTGAGTCCAGAACACAAAAGCAGCTTCCGAATCAACCAAATCGAACCAAATCAAATCGGACCAATCATTTATTTCAGACATACTCGGTTTATATATCAATCAGGCAGACCACAACGTACCATAAAATAGAAAATAACATGTGTACACAAATAGGCCAAAAAGTGGCTGTGAATGTGGGAGACAGTAATTAATAAACTGAGCATAATTTAGGGATAGTAAATCGTACAATGATAAATTATAGGTCAAAGTGAAGCTTATGATAAGGGGAATATAAATATACATAACCTAACTAATGAATAGTTATACCGTAAAAATATATAGATAATATTAGTCAATTAATGTCTCAGAAATTACTCGTGATTTAATCTTTGCTCGGATATAACACCTCCCCCTTTTTGTTTTTGAAGATCCAGAATTTGGATTCTGATTTTTTTTTAAAAAAATGTGTAACTTTAAATTCCTCAACATTCTCCTCCTCCACGAAATAATGTCGGATCCTCATATCTCCAACTTAAAATTAATATGACTTTATTTAAACCATGTTTCTTGCATTGAATGTAGAATCCACTAGAAATGATTAGAGGGTTATTTGATTCAAAGTAATTAGGATTTGGTTCTTCTGCAACACTTTCTTCAAATTCATTTTGAATCTCATTAGTGGATACCAGGTTGCTAGGAAAATCAACATCTAAAACAATTTGATTGGATTTTCGATCACATTTTGGTTCAGCCGATATAGCTTTCTCACTGTTATAAGGAATTTCACCAAAATTATGTGCATTATGATGAGAAATCATACCTGGTACATTTTCATGAGAAATCGGATAACTTGGTTCAATATAAATTTCTATCTCCCAATGATTTTGAGTATCACTAGGTACATCTGGGTTCATCGTATTGCTCCAACTATTTTCTGGATATGATTCCACACAGCTTTCTCGATTAATATCACCTGAACCATAATTTTGTTCTAGCTGGAGTTTATTTTCAGAGTTAGCCAGGGCCAGTAGTGCTTCATTCAATTCTGGACTCTGGACTTCATCTACGGGATCTGTTTCTTGACCATCTGGTATTGTCACAATTTCATGTGCATTTAGCATGATATTGTCTTGCTGTGAACCGGACAACTTATCAATATTACGTTTTGCTTCAGGTATAAAGGGATTTGAACCCTCCATGCTGCATGCTTCTGAACTGGCCATAATTTCTAGTTGAGTGAAAAGTCTGCCAATAATTGTTTCAAATATTTGCTGTTGAAAGGCTAACATCTGCTGCTGAAATTGTTGCTGCTGTTGCTGAAATTGTTGCTGCTGCTGCTGTAATAATAACTGCAACTGTTCAAAAGAAATCGCCATATTTTTTTTTACTGCTAATAATAATAATTCCAAAAAATATCACCGGCAATTATTACAGATTATTTCTTTTCAAGATCTGAGTCACCAATTGTTGTATTATTTTTTTTTGTGCCAAAATCCCAGTCGCCAATTTGTTATGATTTTTTTCGTGCCAAAAATCCCCGTCGCCAATTTGTTATGATTTTTTTCGTGCCAAAAATCCCCGTCGCCAATTTGTTATGATTTGATGTCCGGCTTACGATCACGTGACTTATACACCAATCAGAATACGTCTTATACGAATATTCGCACTATGACAAGGCCAATGACGTTCAACCGGTCTGAGCAGTCTAGCGTCCTATTGGGTCCTACGTCCTTCTAACCTGTCCTCTTGAGTCCAGAACACAAAAGCAGCTTCCGAATCAACCAAATCGAACCAAATCAAATCGGACCAATCATTTATTTCAGACATACTCGGTTTATATATCAATCAGGCAGACCACAACGTACCATAAAATAGAAAATAACATGTGTACACAAATAGGCCAAAAAGTGGCTGTGAATGTGGGAGACAGTAATTAATAAACTGAGCATAATTTAGGGATAGTAAATCGTACAATGATAAATTATAGGTCAAAGTGAAGCTTATGATAAGGGGAATATAAATATACATAACCTAACTAATGAATAGTTATACCGTAAAAATATATAGATAATATTAGTCAATTAATGTCTCAGAAATTACTCGTGATTTAATCTTTGCTCGGATATAACAATACTACTTACTCATATTTTCTGACTTCAGCCAATTTCTAATGAGACTGAATAATCATTCATTGTTATCTTTCTATAATTAACTTTATCTCTGATATGGTTGATTCAACAATCTATGGTAACTAATGCTAAAAGCTGATTGTAATCATTACCATTAAAACCTATTGAGACATTTATCTAACAACAAAAAAAATAATCCAATTCATATTTTATAAAAAAAAATATACTTAGATGAACTTTGTTTAATTTGAAGATTTAAATACAGAACTTTTTTTCTTGTCAATCAATAGTGTACCATAACGTATGTTATTGAAGTAAGCAGAAATAAAAAGATTTGATCTTTCTTTTTATACTACTAACAAACTAACCTTATTACTTACGTTTATGGAAAAAAAATTCTTTCTTTATATATGTTTTTATCTTAGTAGTAGTAGAATGTAACATTTAGGCTAATATTTAAATTATTAATAAACACTTTCAGAATGTAAACATAGAATGATTTCAGCATAAACGTTCATTCATTTTAAAAGGTTAAAATTAGAACAAACTAGGCAATCATTGCCTGTTTAGAATACGGGACAAAACTGGATCATTCGAAATTGTTATATTTGCCAAACATATCAAGTTGAATCTATCAAAGGTGAATACGAAGGTGGAAGAACTAATAGTACTGTCAATGATATTAAGAAAGATGAAGTGTAGAGAATATAATTTGTTGAGAAAGAATAAATTCGAAGAATAAAAAAGCTAAAATCAATAAGTACATGGATCTCTTACTTTACAGCCTATTCTGAATCATATCATTCAATGTCTCCAGTAACTGATCACGATAACCTTACTTACACCGACCAGAAACTTTTATGATATTATTCTAAAGTTTTATAAGTTATAAACAAAGTATAATTCAAATTATAATTCATGTGAATTATTTTCTGAAAATTATAGACACAAGTTTTCGATTACACAATTGTCAGAGGACGTGTTACATCTTGTATCAATGATACTGTACAAGGACGTTCCTATTGTACTGCAGATTTTTGTAACAATCAAGCAATTACTGTAAACGTGGATAAACTGGGACAACCTAACATTGAAAATAATCTTAGTTCCAGTGTTCCAGCTTCTTCAACCCACGAATCCGTAAAACCTGTTACACCAGTCATCTTATCCACACACATACTACTTATATCTGTCGATATCAGTAGCACACACACCTCTAAGATGGTACTAGATAGAAACAATTTTTATATATTTAAATGTATTATTTGTATATTCTCAATGTTATATACATATATATATGCTTAAAACATGTTCAACTTTTTATATATTTGGTGCATGTGGAAGAGATCACTTAAATATAAAAAGTTATTGTAAATGGATGGAATAAATTTACTCGAGTCAATCTGAATGACAGCCATTTTCTGTAAGTTTTTTCAATGAACCAATAATTTACATGAATCAAAAGAATGAATTGCATAAAAAATAATGCTAATTCATCAAACTATTGAAGGATTTTAAACTCTATTTGTTGTTTGAGATATGTCCTAATTTGCAAAGAAATAAGATGTTTGTCTTCTAGGATGAAAACATTGTGCTTGCCTACTGGTAATTCTATTAGGTATGTCACTGTGTTATCTCGTCTTATTTTCATAGTCTTAATATATATATATATATATATATCATCAATCCTCGTATACAATTATCGACTTAAATCGAGTCGATAGGTCAAATACGAGAATGAATTTCGAATACGTACATTTCATACAATCGTTGATCCAGACAAACAAGCGAAGAAACGAAATGAAGTGGAAAAGCCATCTGAGTCAACTCAATTTAATCAAGTGTTAATCAATATTTATGGTCAGAACAAAAATAAGCTAAAGACATGTGATGAATAGGATAAAAAGTGTACATAATGGTGGTTAGAGTTAGTTAACAGAAAACCTTGAACCCGGGTTTCGTGCTATTTGGCACTCGTCAACCCACCTTCAGAGTCAGAGACGTTACCACTGAGTCGAATCCGTCAGGGAGCACCAGTTCCCTCAATATTACAGGTACACCTTACTGATGAGTGCCAAACAGCACGAAACCCGTGTCCAGGGTTTCCTGTTGACTACCTCTAACCACCATTCTATTTCAATATAGTGCACGCAATGTCAAGTCACCTAGACTAGTGGCCACACTGCAACTTGGTCGATAGCATTTGATCTGCACTTAGAAGGACTTGACACACATGACATTGATCACCACCCAGTGATTAATCAATTGTGAATAAGAAGTGTACACACACATATATGTAAAAACAGTCAAGGTCGGTAATCGAATAATTAACAAGGTCAAAACGTGACTCAAGCAGAATGGATAAATTGGCCTGTCCAGAAGCTAGATTAAGTTATATGGGTTTAACATAGTAACCGACGCTACAATGTCTTCTATGTTTAATAGAATATTTAAACAAACTTGACCCCCGTAACTAGACAAAATTTTATAATCCTGAATAATTTTTTTCTCAATCGTTCGTTATTTATTTGACAACCAGCAAGTAGTGTGCAATGTCATGTGGACTAGTACATGGTGATGGCGGGAATTTATGCGGTCTTGGTACTTTAAGCTAACGAATTCTCAATGAAACTAAGTGCGTATCCAACATATGCCTACTAATCAACAAATATATTCAATTTATAAGTCAATATTAAATATTGAGCTGTTCAAGATTTTGACTTATGAAAAATCCAATAAAAAATACTTTCGAAGATAATCTGAAACCAATATCTTCGAAGACTGCTTCTTCATATCATTATTTCCTTTTTTAAGAAATCTTAATATGCCCACATCATGCTAATTTCTCAAAACATCTAGTGCTTATTGCAACAATCATTATAAGATTAATTTTATTAGTTTTCAAAGCTACTATTTAACTTCATAATTTGGACGTTTCTTATATTCAATTTATCGGGAAGACATGGATATTCGAACGTAAAATAATGATTAGATGACCTAAAAATTGAAAATTCGATAACTACTAAAATTATCCAGTGTATTGTATTCATTCTTCATTTAGATGTAATTTTTTTAGTTTACACACGGCGCACTGAATTCTCCTTATCGCTAATTGTTCACTGCTTCCTAATCTCTAGTGCTTGTTTAGTTAAGGTTTGTGTATTGGAACACATGTACAAATCACAGTTTGAGTGACTCATTTCATACTACAACGACTTAACAACACATTGAATAATAAAACCTCAGCCAATCGTTTAGTTTCCAAGTTATGTGTCTGATACTTAGGTTCAACACAATATAATTGATGTGCAATGATTATTTAATACAGATTAATTGGTAGATCTGTAGGTGGATAAATTCAGTGCTGTGGGTCGAAATGTATCAGTGATATAGAGTTAGTCATATGGTACAATGACAACTCATTAATTAACGTGGTACATATTCTTTATATTTACATATGATATTATCAATTATTTTTATAAAGTAAAAACAAAAGATATCCATCATCCTATGATGAGTCTGATTTGTGTGCCACCTCCCCCCTCACCTACTTAATTTGCATTGATCATTTTACACATGAAATGCATTTGCATATGGTTGCATTCATGAATATATTTATCATAGATCGACTTGTGCTTATGGTCGACATGTCAATTTTTTATTTGTATGAATGATACAAAGAAATAATTTGTATGTGAATGAGAAAAAAATTGTCCATTAACAAGGTTTCTAAAAAATATTTATGAATTCCCTACATGAAGTTTCACTTTCTACAGATGTATTATATAAATGTATATATTCCAATTGTCCTGTATTCGATTATGTTAATAAAAGAAAATATAGACCGTTAGTCCGCCTACATGAATCTTAGTATAGATCGATGATTTTATTTTGACTCTCATTTTAAGTGGGCCGATGTTCATCTATCTTCAATGACTCATTCACGCAACACAATTTGTTGTATTATTCCTCAAGGGGTTCTATTTGTAAGTAGTATTTGTCACTGATTAATTTCAATTGAACTAACACTAGCAATTAGGGAGCGCTGGCCAACCGTTTGGTTTAATTTATGAATTAATTTATGCAGATTGGAATAGTTACAATTTTTCCAACGCTTTATCGTAGTTTATCAGTGTCGTTTCTTAAAGGAAACTAAATCCTACAAATTCTCCACGACATTTTCATAAATGATGATTGCAAACTTTAAGCAGTGACTTATGTCAAAAATGATTTATCAAAATTCCAATGGAGAGCAGTAATCTAAATAAAGTCAACTAAATTTTACTAGAGATGATTGACAAATGATGATGTTATATCATTAAAATGTAAAAAAGCTGGATTCTGACTATCTCTGAATGATATGGTACTTGTTACAGGTCATGACTACACATCACCATGTAGTTTAAAAATATGAAGAAACAAACGTTTGTTTCTACATGACTCGGAGATTTTTAAATTTTTGTCACAGCTCCTAGTAAGAGAATAGTTTTCGCGATAATTACAAAGCCTGACGGTAACATCATCGATGAACATGGAGGATCTGATGAAGATATAAATGCACGGATCGACAAAGGAAGGGCTGCATTCCTATAATCTAATTCCTAATTTGTCTGGTCAAATGGTCTTAGCTCAAAAGTAATTTGTATAGTTACAGAATGAAAAAATTACACTTAAAATTAAATCTATTCATTCTAATCCGTGTTTTTAGTTAAATTAAGTAGTCCAAGTAATTACTGAGTTACTGATTGCTGCAGATTAATCGTTTTTAACTTTTCTATGTTTTATGTAATACCAATGAAAAATTAAGGTGCATCTAAATCTCAGTGAAAGATCATTAATACTATGGTACTATAATTTAGTTAGTCCAATCTCAGGCTAAGTAAATCAGTCTATAGTTTTAATGTTTTCCACTTAACCAGTTAATAATAATAATAATAATAATAATAATAATAATAATAATAATATGAAATAAATTATAAACTATTTTATATAAAATAGATTACAAAAGTAAATAATTTACCAATGTTGTTTTGTATGTGAACAGGGAGTAGTGTAGTGTATAGTTTAAATCTTGAGAAAATTTATAGCTCAGGTGGATGATTTTGATGAAGTTTGGTTGTCTGAGGTAGACAGTTTGGTCGTAGAACTTTCATCATTCTTCTGAAGGACATCATCAGCACAAGCTTCAGGTACAAGTGAAGTACTCTATTAAAATGACTGAGATCTTATGATAAAAACAGATTTAACGATATTATCTTAACCATTAAGAGAAATTATCCATACAGATGAAAATCTGTACTTATTTAAAGAAGTTAAACTATAATTAACACAGAAGGGATTTCAATTAACAAAACTGAACTTGTATTATTGTGTTAAAAAGATGTAAACATAAAAAAGAATTAATTAGTTAGGTTTACATATTGGATTTGAAACTTTAATTATTCAATTAATATAAATTGTGCTGATACAGTTTGTTAGCAAATAAACCTACTTACTTACGCCTGTTAACCCTTGTAAAGAACCATAGACGACTCCCCTTCACCACTCTCCATCGAAATCCATCCTGTGCAATCATCTCCTCTTGTTTCACAGTTGCCATTCTTTTCATGTCTGTTTATCATTCCCAAACCACTGTGTTCCTTGATCTTCCTCTCTTCCGTTTCCCCTCACGGTTCCAGGTAAGCACTTGACTTATGATGAAGTTTGATTATTTTCGTAATGTATGTGTGTATTCGATCGTTGATGGAGTGACATCTATGGGAAGGTCTGTGTGTGCTGCTTCGATTCCAGTGAACCCAGTTTGCCTAGTTTATTCAAGAGTTCCTCAAAGTATTCTACACATTTGTTCCTCTGTTCTTGAATCCCAGTGATTGTCCTGCCTCCTTTGTCCTTGACTGGTCTCTCTGGTTTACTATATTTCCCAGCCAGTCTCTCTTCTATATCATATAGTTGTCTCATATTTCTTTCCTTTGGGGCTTTTACCTATATCATTGTTTGATCTTTCATGTATTTCTGTCTGTCGGCTTTATTGCTCCTCTTCACTCTCTTGTTTGATTCCGTGTATTTTCTCTGTGCCTTGACCTTTTCAAGTCTTGTTTGGCTGTTGTTAAGTGTCATCTTCTAGTTCTTCCTTTCTTGAATCCTGCTCAGTGTTTTGATAAAGATCCATTTCATTGGATGATGCTCGTTGTGGTATAGCATCTCCTGACACGTTGACGTTAGTGCTTCTTTGATCCTTTTCCAGTTGTCTTCTATAATAGTTTATTCTTCTTTGAGTAGGTGTAGTAAGGCTTGGAACCTATTGCGGGGATTAATCTTGGATTCGTTGAATGTGTCAGTATCTTAAAGGAAGTCTGTATTGAACCTTTGTAATTCTGTTTCCTCAGTTTTTCATTGCTTCCATTACTTTAGTTTCATCTTTGTCATAACCAGGTGGTGATCTGAATCTATGTCAGCTCCTCTTTTGTTTGTCACATCTTTCATCGACCGTGTAAATTTTTTACTGATGCAAATATAATCTATTCGGTTCTCCTTGTCGTGATCCAGTGAAATCCATGTAGCTTTTTGTATGCGTTTGTGTAGGACACATAAATGTATAAATCTATCATCATTCTCGTTCTTTTCTCCTGGTCCATGTCGTCCCATGATATCTTCATAACCGTTATTGTCCATTCCGACTGTGGCGTTTAGGTCTCCCATTAGGATGGTCAGGTCCTTTCTTGAACACTTCGCTATGATCTATTGTAATCTCTCATAAAACCGATCTTTATCATTGGTGGGTGCACAACATTGGGTAACATTTATTGTGATTCCCTCCTTCTTTGTTTTGCATGGTGATTTGATGATCCTGGATCTGTGAGATTCCAATACTATAAATGTATTTCGTGCATCTTTGAATAACAACGAGACAACTTCCTGAGTGTGTGGATCATTTTTCTCTTCGTGACCAGAGTACAGAAGCAACTCTCTCGTATCTAACCTTCGCTGTCCAGTTTAGGTCGAATGGGTTTCGCTGATTCTGAGTACTATCAAGTTATATTTCCTCATTGCCGTTGCTATTTGACTGGCCCTTCCGATCTCCAAATTTGTCCGGACATTCCAGGGATATCGGCCTCATGACTTCTGAAGAGTCTCAACTTTCATCATGAGGCGTCATAGTTTTTCTTTCAACTCTGAGGATATAGTTTAAATGATTTAATTTGTTTATTGTGGTTAGCGTATTTTAGCAAGTTTGTTTTCTACGGCACAGTGTGTTCGACCCCTTTCGCGACTACCATCCTATCCTGTTTTGGGACCGGTAGTAGTCCTAGAGGAGCTACAGGCAGAGCTACTCATATCTCTTATTTTCCTATTAGTTAAACTCCATCGAACAGTTAATGCTTCTTTCTAAAACTTCTAAGAATCCATATTTAAATGAGTTAATTAACAAAACAAAATTTTATTAACCCTTGCTATTATTGCTATTATTAATCAGAGTAGTGGGATTGTTTAATTTTCGATTACGCCCATTACTACATGAATATACACAAATTAATGCATCATATTGTATTAATAATTTCGACAGTGAATATTATTAGATTTATTTTACAATGAAATCCAATTTGTTTCGCCTATCTGAGATCTAGTCACCATTTTCTATCATTTTTGAAAGAAATATCTAATATATCTGTTTTCAGAAAAATTTATTTACAAACATTCTGCTAAACACAACCCAACTTGCATCAACATAATAACTAAATCAAGTCAATGCACACATAGTATAGATAAGCTAACAAAGACTAATCATTATGCAGAACATAATATCAATTGCAGGATAACTCAAATCTTTACTAGTAAATATATTAATATCATACTTGAAGAACAAGTTGGTGAAATTTGTAGTTCATCTAATTCCACTTCACGCACTTGATACGACATGTACTGGGTTCAGGACTTTGTATGAATATGAACGTTGGGATGCAAGTACATTTACTTGAAGTGCTCCAAATAAGATGAAACTTGCAGTCCAAATTCAGCTACTAACAAAGATCCATCTATACTTTACCATTTACTTCACCGAAAGGTTTTCGTGTTTAGTCGACATAAGTTCATATTTTATTTTATTTCTATTATACTGGTTGAAATCATAAGTCAATTGAAGCTAGAGCACCATGGAAAACCTGTAAACACTGAACGGCCGTTTCATTCTAGTATGGGACTTCTCAGTAGTGCGCATCCATGATCCCGCCCCCTGCGAGATTCGAACCCAGAACCTGTCAGTCTTGCACCAGGCACTTAACCAACTAGACCACTGAGCCGGCATCCAAAGGTGTTAATGCGCACTGCTGAAGAGTCCCATACTAGGACGAAACGGTCGTCTAGTTTTTCCAGGTTTTCCATGGTGGTCTAGCTTCAATTGACTCATGATTTCAACTGTTAAAAAAATTAAAAACATAATTTGAAAGGATAATGAAAACTGTTGTTGCATAACAACTTTTGATTAGTTTGATCACGAATATGCAAATATATATCTTGAGTATTTTAATAATACGTTGCAGTTTGATGATTTGTTGAATCCTTTTGAAACACGGTTTCATAAACATATAGATTAAAATAAATGATTTCTTAAGGTATTTAATTTAATTTTTTATGAAATAGTGTTTAACATTCATTAGGTCCATTCCTAAAACTTAAGAAACATTGAACTGTACCTTTGAATTCAGTTTATTGGAGGGAAACGTAGAGTTCGAAGTCGATACATTTGGAACAGAAAAAATACTTGACGAAATTTAAAATTTATTTGTGAATATATATGATAGATTTATAAATATCATTTTGAGAACTTATCTGACTTTTGCTTGTGAAACTGCAATATAATAGGTTATATTATGTAAGAGCGTGAGACAGCTGAATACCACTGAAGTTGTCAAATGATCCTAGATGTTGAACGGTTGGTGAAAAAGTGAAGGCCAATGAAGTCCAACGCGAGAAGAATTAAATGACGTGGATTGGCTCATGTGATAATGTACCCATACTCTGTACTTCTCTAACCTATTTTTTCTGATATAAGTTACTACTCCAAGAACGTCTCGTTTGTTCTTGAATTGCATCGTGTAAGTGGAATAGCCTGGATAACGTATTAGTGTACGATTACGTAAGTTAACAGTTCATCACCAGCTTATCACCAGTAGATTACAACGATCAATCAAATAACATAAACAAGTTCAATAATAACTAACCTATTCTTAGATCCGACACATTCATACATAATTAACCGTGACGTTTTATCCATGCATGTTTCCTACATATGTCTGTAAGTCTATGTTCGTTTGTCTATTATCAATCTGTCTACTTTCACATACAATCTGATTCATACCTTAATAAATGTCTTTCGATTAGTATTGATCCAAGGCTAGCCTACAACAACGACTCATTCCTACCGTTAGTGAGATAAATTATATACATAAAATAAATTCCTAACAATACTTGTACTTAACTTTTTATTTATAATTTATAATCATATAATAAGTCGTGAGATTAATAAAATTTATATCGGACAATATATCTTTTGTCGTTAAAATGCTCATCATCTTCGTTATCCTTTTTGGCTTCATAAGATGATGATCTACAAAATATGCATCCTAACTAAATTCGTTTATAATCATATGTATCAAATCTTATCCCTACTGAATGTTCATAGTGTCATAAGAATTAACGACAGTGGCTTAACTGAATTAATCCTTTTTTTTCTATCTCTTTTCAATATGTTTTAATTGTTCTGCCTTCATCATTTATCTTTACTTTTGTTTACTGTGATATATATTTTTCCATTCAGTTTAACTTAAGGTTATATCGAGGCAATACGCATAGGATCCACATATAGTCAACAAGAAACTAATCAAATGCAGTCCTAAATAATAATGGGAAGAAACAAGTAAAAACAACAAGTGAATTTATTCAGTTTAACTGTTTCTTTCTATACGATTTAACAAGTCGATCTACACTGTCAAACGCTTTCTTATAATCATTGAAGTTGATGTATAGTGAAGAGTTCCGCTCAACTGATTGTTCGAGGGGGGAATTAGAAAATCACGATGGAAATGGATGAGACATACATTGCGTAAATCATTAAACTGCGTCACGAGGCATGTATTAACTTGTAATCCTGAAGATATACGGAAAAAAGGAAGGCTAAAGAACACAATACGTCGGGAAATAGAAGCAGATATGAAAAGGATGAATAACAACTGGAAAGAGCTGGAAAGGATTACCTAGGACAAGGTTAGATAGAGTGTGCTGGTGAGCGGCCTATGCTCCTCCACAAGGAGTAACAGACGTAAGTAAGTAAAGTAAGTATCTAGTTTTAAATGGTATAAACTTATGGTTTTACTAGAGAATAACTATTACTAATTTGTATATTACTAAGTGAATTATTCAAATTTAGGTTCTTGTATGGATAACATTTTAATCTTTTTAAAAAAATAGTTTTTACTTGTTAATACTTATGATAGGTTAGAAGTAAACATTTAAAGCAATTAGTTCCTTTGGTAAATTTCGATAGTGTAATAAGAAAGCCAAAATTGTCAGAACTATGTGGTATATTTGCGCAATAAATTTCGAAAAATTTGATCACATATATACTTGTTCAGAACATTTATATATAAAAATAAAAGGTCAACTAGACTGGGGATGGAGTAAGAGGAGACAAGGACAACAATAAGATTAATAATAATGTGAACACAATTTGAAACTTAATCACTCTGGATAATAAGCAAATATTACCAGGGTAGGTTTAAGGTGAGAACAAACTGTTTTTGAATACACAAAGGGGGTTTAAATTTTTATATGGCTAAGGCTTCAATAAACCTTAATATACTTCCTTTTACACTTTTATACAATACCACAAAAGCCGAGTTGAAGATCAATATTATTCCGTTTCAACTATTTGTTTAGCAATAGAGGATGATGAATGTTTATTCTCTACTCTTATTGGGACACTTGATTAATTTTTAAAAAAAATTAATATTATTTCTGAAATTAAACATATCCTATGAATGATGAAAAGATAGGCAATACTAATAAGTCGAAATAGTGAAATTCATGTGGTAACTAGTAATCCCCAAGACTGTCCAATACATACTCTAATAGTTATGAATAAATTAGCAATTAAGTAAAAAGAAAAGAAAACAGTGAACTCATTCGTAAGTATTGTATTTTGTGATTTGAATTATTGATTAGTATAAACACACCAGATACTTGAATGTTTCCAGGAATAAATACTGGACTTTCGAATTACAAAAATAATAACAGTTTATCCAGCTTATAATAAGTTTCATCATTGAATATTGTGTATATCTTTAATGAGTCGAGACTGAGATTTTCGTCAACTTTCTTAATTTTCACTTATTATACCGTAACCAACACTCAGACATTCTTTCGTTTATTTTATGGGAATGGAAATAAGACAATCAATATTAAGAACAATTATCATAAAATGAATTATTGCATGTTTAAAGCAATTAGTCCCTTTTATAAATTTCGATAATCTCCGTCTTCTTATTGTATGTTTGACATTTGTTCATACAAAAAAAGAATAACCAAAATCATGAATCTAATTGCGCGAATGTTACTTAGAAACATTCAGTGATAGAAAAAAATCTAGTGAAAACAATAAGTGAATTTTCTTAGTTCATACAGTCCGTAATTCATGAAAAAAACGATTGAAAACTGAAAATAATTTTTCAGAAAGGAACTTTAAACAAAACAAGATAATAAGTAGTATAACAAGAAAATTTATTAGATAATATTTATAAGTAAAGATGGATAGTGGCTAGTAGTGGAATCCAGGATGAGTGTTTTGTCCTATTGGGACTCGTCAGTTAAATGTACTTGCTTGTAAATTAAGGCGATATCAAGGCAATACCCACAGTATGCATATATGCCAATAACAAGCTGATCAATTGCAGTCCTAAACATGAATGGGAAGATTCAAGTAAACAATATCAAGTGAATGAAAATATTTGTTGAAAATAATTAATAATCAAGGCAATAAAAGTGATCAATTTATACCGCTAAATTCCTTTATTAATATTCAAAAGTAATCCAGTCATAAAAGGTTGAGAAATATGATGTAAGTTAAAATGTGTTAAACAAGCAATATTGTCTTCAAATTACATCATCATCAGGCTCCATTCTAATACATAGTTCTGTTAATATGGTTATATTAAATATATTAAACCAGTCAAATGAATTGATGCATCAATAATCATAATGAAATAGATTACATTACACAAAACAAATCACGACACTACGGATCATTGTTGGACAATCAATTGAATAAAACTCATCATAATACGTCAACATCCTTGACCATGAGAAAGCATTTGACAGTGTACAAAAAAGAACCTTATGGAACCTTCTTCGATTCTATGGTATACCTGAGAAGATCGCCAACATCATCCTGAATTCATACGATGAATTGCATTATAGAGTTGTGAATAGGATACAGTTGACAGATGCGTTCCATTTAAGGGCAGACAAGGCTGCTTACTCTCACCCTTTATATTTCTTCAGGTGTTTGACTGGATCATGAAGACCTCCACTGATTAATATTTCCCTGATGGATTAAATGAGGATCTAATCACTTCATTATCACAGGAAACAGATTAATATTCATCTAATAATTGCGTTAACCTTGGTGGAACTTCTTTGGATTTCGGTACTCAGGACACGTGTAATTAGACAGGTATAGACAACGAAGTGGACTAGTTTTCAAGTAAAACGGTACCGTTTACGATTATTCTCATCAATATACGATAGTAACTTAGTAAGTTATTAGACATTAAAACGACTCCATTAATTGCCAAGCTGACATTCCTATTCTTAACAGAAACCTGGTACCGGTCTTCGATACAAGACCCAAACCTAAACATAGATGGTTATACACTGTATCATCTCAATCGTGATCAAAGAACTAAATAAGATTTAAGATCTACGTTCATAACTCCATTAATAGATAAGTTCAGAGAACAATGTATTAATAATGTTCCCAGATTTCTTCTGACTCATAGTATGCGACATCAGTTATAAGTTGCTTGTAGGTTGTGTGCTCATAGTATCCTGAGCAAAAACAAGTTTATATATATATATATATATATATATATATATATATATATATATATATATATATATATATAACTTCAGTTATTTCATTATTTATTCAAAAAATAGAAACGAAAACATCTCGGATTACTTATTAGCTGTAAACCTACTGTCTAAATCATAGCACAATTACTTAAAGAATAGATCCTATCTAACCTTTCATTCTAATTTCTTTGGCTGTATTGTTGTATTATATGTTTATTTCACATAGACTAATGGATGATTCTCTATGTATTTCACTATTTCTCGTTTTGATCAATATTCTGTCCCAAAATACTCATTCTAAAACAACTTAGAAATAACATCTTTTTGAAAATTATACACTTAGAATTATTGTTATCACTATTATAACATAGTAATTTATATCAAAGTGATCATAGTTGTAAACTCTAGTGCATTATATAATTGACTGACGAACATTATGTGCTAATTTTTAGAATTTATCTTCCTTTATTAATATTATTATTATTATTATTATTATTATTATTATTATTATTAATGATAAAGTTTGAATCGTTTAGATTCATAGCAATAAATAGCGTAATAATACATATAAGAATACTAAATGGTGTGAAACCATGTACTAATGGTCAGAGCTTGAATGAATAAAACTATTCAAATAATAATCCTTAAAATTAAGTAAATAGAAGTATGTGAAAATCATGGTTTTATTCGAACTTTTACCTACTTTCTATGTCCGTATATTTGTTCATCTTATTTTGCTATCTAATACATATACATTTTACTGTATATTAGAGTTATGATTGATCGAGATTTAGTGTTAAACAATATTATTAGTTTATTATGTCTTACTTCCATTATGACAGTTATATACAACTTATTCTTTATGGGTATATACTAAAAGGAGAAAAAAATTATTACATTAATGTTATAACTTGTGGCCTGAGTGCCCTGCGAATGCATACGTAATGATACCGCCAATTACAGAGCAGTGAATTATCGATCGGACCTATGATGCATAAAACCCGTACGATCAGCCTAGAGTCCTGATTGGTCCTGCTTCCTGCCTAGCCCAGCCAGTTAAGTCCAGAACACCAATCTCAGCCTCTGCAATATAAATCATTTATTTCAGACATACGGGGTTTATATACCAATCAAACAGACCACAACGTACCATAAAATAGAAAACAACATTTGTATAAGATCTGGCCAAGAGTAGCTGTGAATGAGGGAAGTAGTGATTGATAGACAGGGCATAATTCAAGAATGGTGAAACGTATAATAATAGTTCATAGGTCAAAATAAAGCTTATGATAAGAAGAATATGAATGTGCATAGTTTAGTTATTTAGCAATAATACGATAAAAATATACGTTTAGTATTGGTCTATAAATAGATCCCAAAAGTTACCACTCATTATGCTTATCGGGACCTAACAATTAATTTACCATAAGATAAGTAATACACCGAAGAGTATTTATTCAGCTGCAGGGCTCATCACCCACTAAAACAAATGAAAATTGACAAATCCGTCATTTCCACTTATCAGCTTACGTACATGTAAAAACACAATTAAAAAAAAACAGAAAGAAGAGTAAATGTTCATATTTCTGAGCACCTTTCAAAACTTTCGTTGTTAAAGGATGCCACTGTATTGAGCAGTTCAATAGCTCAGTATCTAATTGACAAGGGGCATATAATCAACTTCCATAAATCATTCAATATTAGCAACAGATAAAAAAGCGTAACCCTTTTTACGTTTCATCAGAGCAAATGGTACTACAAAATTCGAATCCAATTTATGTGTTCAAAAACAGTCAATTGTCAACTCATCACAACCATCATAAATTCATAATTTTGATTAAGATCGTGTTCACTTATTATTCTTATTACTATTATGTATTCTATTATAAATTAACATATTTTATTATGCAATTTTGACCTAGCTAAACATTATTTAATCCAATTTAGAATAATCATATTACTTATTAGAATTTTCAGTCAATCAATTTTTAGTTACTCTAGTGTATAATTACTCACTGTTGGTTAAATATAATTTTCTAAACAATATAGCTTCAAAGAGATCTACTTTAAAACTACGTTTACATAGGGATACAAAGTGGTCATTTAGTATTATAACCGAAGTATCATTGTCGGAATGGGGATTTATGGAGATTGTAGCAATTTTAATAGTGTAATTCATGAGTAAATGTAAGCTAGACCACCATTCAAAACCTGGAAGCACTGGACGGTCGTTTCATCCTCAGTAGTGTGCATTCGGGGTTCCGCACGCGGGACTCTTCACATTCATCTACCAATTCACAGGAATACATTCTTATCGTAAGTACTTTGATAACACCCCTCTTATTACATATGATATTGACACGACGATATTTTTATTGTTACTATTATTGTCATTATTACCTCGACTAACAAGATGAAATTCTCCCACTATGTATTTTATTCACACGAATTTTCATTTTGCCATATTACTGTAGGGCCAGTGATATATCGCTGGGCCCTAGTCAAATTACCCTGCAGTCGCGTCACCGGATATCGAACAGTCAACCGATCCTCGTCAAGGTCAACGACAACTAACTCACATCAGTTAACTTCACGCCATGAACTGGCCCATCAAGCAGTGGTCGCGCTCTGTTCTTTGTAGCTACTCTCACTATGATATTTCTGTAACAACGTCGTTTGTGTTTTACGGTCATCAATGCAGTCATAGTACCTGATTATGACGAAAGACTAATCCACATTAGGTACTAACCACGGAATGTGACTTAGACGTTAGCTGGTTGGTCACACTACTTTCGTCTAACTCGAGTAGGTCCTCAATCGTTCGACACAGGTAATCTACGTTGATGATCTGCACAATTTTTATACTGATTGTGACTTGACACTTTAATCCAAATCATTCCGACCACATTAAATGACCTCTCTAATTTACAAATAATGCAATTTTGAAATATTTAAATCGTAACAGGCCCAGACGCTCATCAATTTTAACATATAACATTGTCGAATCTATTCATGTATAACTTAATTTAGCCTTTGTAAAATATCATATTTATGATGATGAAGTTAGTGAAAACAATTGTTCTCTCAAATATTCCTTATTTTTGGATGATATCCTTATTAACGTAATTGAATGACAATATGTGTGTGGCTAGTTCTTGACATAACACAAAGTACAATGGTTTAATTATTTTCACTTTCGAAAATATTATTTATAAAATATCTGGGCTCGAGTCCCTAAAAGCGAAGATACAAGCAAACAATACCAGATGAGTTAGACTTCATCCCATTGCACAAGCAGGTATCCACCAGGGTTCAGTAGCTGAGTGGATAACGCGATGGCGTTTGAAGATAATGGTACTGGGTTCAAGTCCCGGAATGAATATCAGCTCTGGGATGTATGTACATCCGGCTGACGATCCCCAAATAGAACGAAACTCGCGTCCTAGATTTCACTGCTAGCCACTATCTTTTTGTGTTGATAAAATTTCTTTGTTGAGAAAATTTATGAGTTGTTCACATTGTTATTGAAGATATTAAATTTGATTAGCATACAGGTCACTAATTAATTATTAAAAGTTATTTATACTATTTATCTCATTGTAAAGTAGTTAAGATCTGTAATAAAAAATGAAGTGGTCATCTGAAAAAATATTTAAGTAATCGAATTTTTTGACAGTCTTGTCAAAAAAAGGTTCTTATTCGAAAGCGATAACAATCAGAGAATAATTATATGGGTAACTTAACAAGTATCTTATTTTCTAGAGTACTTAACTAGTTAAGAAATACCCATACACAATTTTAAAATGTATCCTGGTGTATATTCCCTCATTTTACTTTATCTTAGTTGTAGTACATTGAGCAAATTAAATTTGTTTTAGTGTAAACTCAAAGGTTCAATTAATTTAATATTCAAATATACTTAGTGTAGAGGTGTAATCTGTAAAATCAGTTATAAAATATTATGCTTTTCCCATCAGTCATTACAAAAAAACTGTAGAACTTTCCAGGAAATCTGTTTGTTTAGTTTGAACATATTCAAATACTTATGACCATGCTATAGTCAATATGATTAACTATGACTATTATAACTCTGATTTATGACATGAAATGGTTATAAAAGTGAGTAACTAATTAAACTCAATCTTCAAACACCAATTTAATTAAAATATATTTACAGGTTATAACATTGTTTCCAGTAGTTTAAAATTCAATATTTTCATATTTAGCGAAAACTTCGCCTAGTATCAACACAAGATATGTGACCTTCGTGGTAAAATGATCATTATTTGTTATCAAATCGAAATGTAATTTTATGCAGAATAAACGACTTCACCTTAAAGAAATAGAGACCGCCCCACCCTTACCATTCTCCATCTAACTCCATCCTGGCCAATCCTCTCCTTTTGTTTTCCAATTGCCATTCATTCTTTTCCTCTTCATCTGATAGATGGTTTGTTCTCTCCCATATTGGGCTGTTAATGACGGTATCTTATCAACGAATATTGAGTATCTACTGTAGACAACTGTAGGAATGTAGACCTTACTTTGTTAATCCGTGCCTTTACTTCTGCATCAGATGCTCACTGTGGTAGATATATGTAAGCTTACATCTAAAGTGACCTATGTAGTAAGTGTTTGTATATTCCCCTTTGTTCATATTCAAGACAACAATAGATCAGTCCCTATTGACATATGTGTGTCCTACGTTTATTTCTATACTACTTTATGTGAATATATACCACTTTGTATGTTAATATTTGAAAATTTATATCTACTAAGCAAAACTTCATGTAACTAGTTAACAAGTGTCCACCAATTCAAGAAATGACTTAATCAAACTTATAAAATGTGAATGAATTTTAATATAGAATAATATGAACGAATATTAACTCAGTGAATTCATATTCCTTGTAAATAATCATCAAATTTACATGTATAGTTCATAAGTACCTATGTTATTTATGTAGAGAATTTGGAATTCACTTTCAAAAGTAAATGTTCATATCATATTCATTTAAATCACTTTTTTCATTCATTATCATACATACATGGTAAGTGACATTTTCGTTATAGTCACTACTTGATCTGATTAAATTGGTGTTCCCACTCACATATTGGCTACAGTACAATGAACATCAATATTTGAAAACTAAAAATTCCATCAATGATCTGAAATGATTATTGAATGTTTACTTCCTTCTTGGCTTTCATTATTCTCTACAAATGAAATCAAGATGTAAGATATTTTAACATCTATACAACTAATCACATTGTACAATATTTTCATTTCATTAATAAACTTAATTCAAGACACTCGAATAATATCTATTGTGTATCGAGATAGAGAATACACTTTCGAAATTGTAATATCTCGTTCACATGATAGCAACTATTACGATAGATGTATATATAGGATCGGATTATGAAGTATAACTCATATTGTGTTCATTCTAGTCTGATGTCCTGTTGTTTTATGTTCGAAAGATGAAAAACGAAGGTGTTACGATTTTATCATTCAAGTAGTTTTACTTGATAATCTCTATTATTTTATTCTAATATTGAATAATAGTAATGGTAGAAACATAATAATAATAATAATAAGACATCGGCTTGGTCAAATATAATCACGCTCTCACTAAACTTCGTTAAAGTACAGTAATCATGTGACAATAATTATTATTATACTAAATATGTATTTCTTCTGAATTCATTTATGGTAATGATGATAAGATTTTTGTTCAATTTGTTCAACTTACCCATGATCTTAACCATTGAAATTACCATAATATCCACAAAACCCCTTCTGATATCAATTTGTAATTGTTTGAATTATCCCGTTGTTGATATTTTTGACTGAAATTTCATCAGTCTTGGCTGACATATGGGCTTTATGTAGTCAATCCTCACAAGATGCCAATATTCCAACCAAGGATGATCAAATTTCAGTAAAAAATATCAATAATGGAATAATAATAATAAATTAGTGAGTTTTTGAACTCAGCGGCTTAGGGGATAAAGCGATGGTGCTCCGAATCATTTTCTCTAGCCGACCTACCATTTTGGGATGTGTTAAAGACAAACTTCCGTTTTGGGCCACATCAATGTGCATATATAAATTTACTTGCTCATGTGGAGCACGTTACATAGGCCGCACAAAGCGTTCATTGTCTAAACGCATCTCGGAACATTATCCAGCCTGGCTCTTAAAAGGAGAACGTAAAACGATTACTAGTTCGATACAGGAGAACTTAATTAATTGTGGACACATAGCTCCAAAGGACTCTTCATTTAAAGTAGTCTACAGAGTCAAAGGAACTGGATCGAAGGGGGTTCAAATCAATATTTTATGCACTGCTGAGGCATTTGCAACCCACAAACTCAAGCCTGAACTTTGCGTTCAGAAACGGTTTGTTCAACCTCTCATTCTTCCTTGGCCCTAATTCTCTTAACGAGTATGTTTCTGTGGTGTTTTTTTTGTTGTTGTTATTTTTCTGTACTTTTATCCAATTATTATCGATATTTTTAAATTACTATATTACATTTTAAACTCTAATCAGTTATTATTATTATTGTTATTACCTTATACACGTTTTCTTGATTATTATTCAGTTTATTATTATGACCTTTGTTGTTTGTCGCTTTTCTTCATATCTGTCAATTGGACTATTATCTGACCCTTAAATTTTGTTCTTCCTTACCCCTTGATTAGTACGTTAACCCCATTTGTTATTCTCGAATCCATTTTTGTGATACAATCCTTTCTATCCTCTAATAGACATAAATTTTCCATATAACTATATATACGAATGTACAGCTTAAGTGAATGATTTCGTCGAAAAGAAAATTTTCTTCGCTGAATTCCCTTTTTCTTATTTAAATCATAGGAGTTGAATGTCTGATTATATTGGAGCCTCTTGTTTATGTATTCATAAGTTTTGGTCGAGAACCTCCACCAATCATTTGGATTATCTTATAAGCTTTCGATAATGTCTTACATTTAAAATTAACTAAACTCTTTACTATGGCATAGAAAATATTGCATTTAAGCAGGGTACCAGTTTACTAAAATCAGGCTGGAGGGATATTTAATATAGCTTTCCTTATTATATTAATCAGGTTTACTTTTTGTGCAGTTGTGGTCACTTTTTATTGGATAACATGAAAACCCAGAGCTAGTTTGTGGAATATGCTACCTATGCTGACCGATATAACTGGTATGTAGCAAGTGGAATGCCTAGTAGCAGACGATTGAAATGAAGAGAAGAGGACGAAAATCGGAGTACAATCGCAATAACAACAGAATTGCATGGGTAATGGAGTATGTAAAGGACAACAGCAAGATGTACAAATAATGTATTTAATGTATGAGTTTCATATTTTACTAAGCCATTGTGTGATTTTTCAATAAACACTAAATTGAATATCCCCACAAAGTTTTCGTTCGCTACATTAACTATCGCTGTCTAAAAAGAGGCGGAGTGGAGTCAGTCCTAGGAACGCCGTCGCAATGCCGGGAGAGTGGTCGTTAGTTGATGCAGCCTAGCTAGAAAGCAGACGTCGAGTAGAGTGTTCTGGAGAGGCGGCTTTAGGTGTGACAGTCGCTGCCGATGGGGAGAACACGTTGAACGTTCAGGTGCCGGGCGGACATCAGGATAGGATTACCCGGAAGGTCAACGGAGCCACAGAGGTCAGAGTGCCGGTGGGTCGAACGTTCTGATGGGGAGCGTAGCACAGACTGCGACAAAGGCGGCACAACGAACAGAACAAGTGGAGGAGTGACCGTTTAAATGGGATATGAGTTTGATGGATTGCATTTATACTGAAAGATGTAAGTGGCATGTAGCACCAGTTGAAAGTGAAACACCTGTCAACAGAAGATTGGATTGAAGAAAACAGGGAGGGGAACAGAGAGGAATTTCAATAACAACATAATTAGAAGAATCACGAAGTATGTAAAGGACGACTGAGGGAAGATGTGCAAATAATGTATTGATGTACAGTTTTCATATTTTACAAAGGGATTGTGTAGTTTTGCATGAAACAATAAATTGTTTCTCCCTATCTGCATTCTCGTTTACCGAAAGTTTGTTTCGATATTAGGCCATCTTAGTGACCCAGGATCTGACTCCAATTAGAACGGACAAATGATCGTTATTGAATGATTGCTGTCGAAATATATATAACCTGACTATTCTAGTATATTATTATCGACTTGAATCGCGCTAGTGAATAACGGAATTAAATAAGTCAAATACGAGAAAGGATTTCGAATACATATACTTTGTATATTCATTGATCTGAACAGATAATCAGAGGAACGAAGTAAAGAAAAGTGAGCGAAGCGAAATGACGCGCGGTGGAGAACGCGTGTGAGTCAACTCCGTTTAATCAAGCATTGATCAATATTTATAGTCACATAAAAATAAGTTACAGACATGTGATGAGTAGGATAAGAAGTGCACACATATACGCTCATATAAAAAACAGTCATGGTTGATAAGTAAATAATTATCATGGTCAAAGCGTGAAGAATGGATAAATTGGCCTGTTCAGAAGTTAAAATAAGTGATGTGAGCTTAACATAGTAACCGACACAACACCATTATATTGTCGTTGAATTCACTACTTTGCGTTACTCAAGTTGATTGATTTACTACTATAAATAACTTTTTTGAATTGTTTGGGAAACTTTTAAAGCTCTCCTAACAAGAACCACCTCTTTAACTCATATAGCTGAAGTTGAAATGAATAAAATTTACATTCTGTCTTCATATTACCAGTAGCACATATAACGCAAGTATGAAAAAAGCGGAAGATTGCTTTTCAGATACCTCAACGGGGTATTATAAAGGGAGTTCATATATACGAACGTAAAAATTCCTGTACCATTATATCAAGTCATTTATCTAAATGATTATTTTGAAAGTCGGATAGATTAAGTCAAGTAACCCCTGAAAATTAATGAATATATATAATACTAGTTAGATTTAGGCTTTCATTACTGTTTAGTAAACAACTCTGGTCATTAAACATTTTCATTATATTTACATATATATATATATATATATATATATATATATATATATATATATATATATATATATATATATTACGTAATAGTTGACAGATAAATTAATCAAGGAGATGAAATTATTGGAACAAGAATAATGAGTTTTTCTTTTTTCGAATTGAATTTTGCTTCTGCTAAATCAGTTTCAATTTTACAAGGTAAATGAAGATCTAACGGATAAAATTCAACGGATGAATCCACAACTTCCAATTTAACTCGATTCTATAAAATTTTATATTTTAGAAAATAAAAAAAAATAGATGTTGAAAAAAGTTTGCGCGTTTCATATCTGGTTACTAATGTATTAAATAATTACTAATGAAACAAATTTTTGGAAGAAAGATTAATATTATTGCCCAGGTAGTTTATGAGATAAAAAAAAATCAGCCGTTACTGTGTTTATAGATGATAGATGAAAATCGACATATCATCAGTGAGTAAAAGATTCATTCTACATTCTTCTCCAGAATTTAAGCCATTCATAATTAATTGTAAAACCATATTATTTGATATATTGTTGTACCATTCTCATTGCTTTCGATTTCCCACTACTCTTATCAATTTATCTGTTGGTAGTTCAATGACTGTTTCTTTAAATATTCAACCCTCAGTACTCTCATATTCTTTAAATAGATTAGCCATGATTCGCTTGAGCATAGCATATCGGTTTGATTATCTGTATCCGGTGAGTTTTTTACTCAATGATTTCATGAAAACATTTAATTACGTGAAGAGAATTTTCACCAGTTACGGAATCAGTGGAATCTAGGGAAACTCGAGAACTATTTAGTTCTTGTTCAAGAATTGATGCCAATGTTAACTTTTCCCCCACATACATAGAATCCAATCCATCAGCAGTGAGTAACATAGGACTGGATCACTAAACTGGATACTTTATTTCTTTCAGTTATCTTATTGTATCAAATGGATTTCACAATCATTACTGAAGTAAATATCATCATAAAAATACAAACTTAAATATACAAAACGTTTATCACAGAAATCGTTCTCATGCGCGGATTAATGTGTAACTGTTTATTCGGTGAGTCAAAAACCATAGAAACATTTAACTAATTTCCATTTATAATCAAAATGCAATGAATTCCATGTGATAACCAATAGAATTTTAGCCTTCAAATAAAATATGGCCGATAAAAAAATAATATTGAATAATTATAGATATGGTAGATGCATATTTATAGTACAAAACATAGAAATCTTTAGTAAATTATCATGTTTTAATTGATTGTTTTTTTCCATTTGTCTCATTGAATTATTACTTAAAATTACGTACAGATATACTATAGTGCAACAATCTGTTGCTAAGACATTTCTTCACTGAATTTTTTTTCGTTTTTAGTGTTTGAATCGGAATATGCAAATATATGTATTAACATTCACTTTGTGTTGTTTTACTTGTATCTTCTCATTTTTATTTAGGACTGTAATTGATCAGTCTCTTGCTGGCATATGTGCATCCTATGCGTATTGCCTTAATTCACGGGTATTATAAGCAAAGACGTATAGTGGCTAACAGTAGAATCCAGAACGTACGTGTCGTCCAGCTGACGAGTTCCACTGTTAGTCACTATCAATCCTTGCTCATATATATTAACAGTTTTGAAAACTTTCTATGTGTATGAACAGAACAATGATTACTTTAATTGTCAGTGTGAATAATTGAAACTAAGGAACTTTTAAAGCTTAAAGATGTTCAACAGTCAGTCATCCAAAACGTAGGACCAGGCACATATGTGCATCGGTCCAAGTTGCCATATCTCATTAGCACAACAAGATGAACACCGGATTAATAGTAGTTAATTCAGTGATGGTAATATATAAAAGAAAGATAGCATATAAGGACATACCACAGGAAAAATTAGTTGGTAGAAAGACAGATATGAAGCGATTTTAATCTCATAGTTTAAGGGAAGACAAAGAGTGCATGCCATTGTGATAGATTCTGAGCCATGTTATCCAGAGACTCCAACCATTGGTTATGATAGTCACGTGGACCCCAACCAAGTAGTCTGTATCTACCAACATGGCTCAGACCAGAAGTTAGTGACTTGAAGCACTGATGCCACGTTTTGGTTTGGCTGCCTCTAACTTTCTTCCAACCATCCTCTACACTTGTCAGCATTGCGCGTCGTCTTAAATTGCTGATATAATGTACTACTATTGCTACTAGACATTATTAATGTTAAGTAGCACACTGAAATCATTCATCCTTCTCTACTAAAATACAAAATATGCCATTTCCTATGTACGAACTATTATAATTATCTAAAGGAAAGTAGTGCTCAATTTCATCGACTAACGGTAAAAATGTCAATTATTTAGTCTACGTGGTTACAGTCGATCATTTTGTCAATGAAAAATCAGTTGATTTAAAGTATCAAGTCTTTAACGTCAATTTATATTAGTGTTTTTATTTATTTAGTAAGTAATTATTTTAATAATTTCATAGTAGTACTATTCTAGTATTAAATTTGGCAACACTTTTTATGTAGTCACTGAAATAAACTTTAATCTATGTATTAAGTGTGTATGAGAAATAGACTAAATGAATAATAATTCGTTGACAAACTGAAAAGTAGTTTAAAATAAATAAGTCCATGAGAGATTGAATTACAATATTTCTTAATTTCTTTTTGTATACTTCAGCTGTAGTGGCATTGGATCCTAACCACAAACCTCATAGCTGAACCTTAGATAACTGGGAAAGTAGACTTTCAACATGTAACACTAAGAGAAGGTTAATAATGGTGAATGCGGTAACATTCATTCGAGATCCTATTCATTGGATGGCATGGCTCGGCCTTGCAGGGGTGGTCATACTTATGTAACATCACTTTTACTCATATTAAATATATTGTTCTATCTCTAGCCTAAGTATGTTCTGTCATATGTTGGTGATTGTTACGATGCGGTGAGTCAGTGTAGACAGTGATGTGACTTCCACATCATAACAAATCTACAATCTTAAGATTAGGTCTATTATTAGAGCAGTACTAATAACGAAGTAGACCATAATCCTACACAACCACACACTTCTTTAAGAATGGAACATCACTGAGCAAAAGATTCTTTCCATAATATCTTACTTGAACTCAAATAGCCCACTGAGTAAGGAAAACATGAACACTTAGTGTTTTAGCTTTCTGGCTTTGAATCGGATTTAATCACATTAATATTTAAAGATGAGTAATAACCATGTCGAAGTGAGGCATTCACCCACCAAAGACAACAAAAGATGATTGCGCAACATTGTAGATTGGTTAAAGTTAGACATTATCACTACTGCGTGCAGGCTCAGTGGTCTGGAGTTTAAACGTTCGCGCGCAAGACCAAAGGTTCTGGGTTTGAGTCCCATGTGCGGTATCGTGGATGAATACTGACGAGGAGCCACGCAATTGGGCGAAACGTCCGTTTAGTGCTTCCAGGTTTCCAATCGTGTTCTAGGATTGATCGATTCATGATTTCAATTAAAACCTCAACAGTCTTCACAACTCCATTCTGAGTAATAAATAACTGATTTATTATTATTACATATCTTAACGTTTGCATTTTCAGAGCCCATGCAACAAACAGAAGGGTATTTGAATGAATTCCTTTGAAATATAAAAATAATATTTTATTTGTCAGATTAAAATATAATGGTCTAATGAAAATTTTATGATGAAAAGAAATCATTTTGGATAATTTCTTACAGCCAGAAAATAATACGCGCTAAATGTGAATCAGGTCCGAAATGAGAATAAATGCTCATTGGTCAATTGGTTGATGTTTATGTTAATTTATGAACCAAATAAAGTTTCAAAACAGTCAACCAATTGATTTTAACTTGGTAGGTAATGAAGTGTAACTCTAGGATTCAGTTCCAAAATAAGGTCAAAAATTTGCATTGACTGATGAAATCGCACTCAAAACAAAACAATTTCACCTTATAGCTGAGCTCTTATTAGCTTTTCAACTAGTATTAGTATTCTTTAACAGATTTCATTTTCCTGGTTTAAAATTTTTTTTATTTAGATGGTTTATACAGACTATTTCGATTTTAGAGATAGATTTACGGTTAAAAAGTCACTCAAAAACGATGCAATGAACTGTTGATTAATGTTAATTTTGTACTGCCCGACCATGAGAGAGGATATACGACCTTTAATGCTTATGGTCAGCATGCTACATCTTAGACTACTAACTTGAGTAAAGTATCTCATGCTTTTGGATTCATTTAAATAAAATACTATATTTGAATATTTATAATACCGTAATTTATCAGAATGTTCTTTATTTTACTCACTATTGTTAAATCAACGTTGCACTGTTTACCAGACTTTATACCGGGTAATGTGAAAGTTAATTTCAATTGATTCGCCTTATTTGATTGTTTAGAATTAATTACTTTAGCAGACCATGAAATTGAATTTATGATTCCTAATGTTGTATCATGTGAATTTACTGATGTTTCATTTATTTCTTCAATCAGAACCTTGTCATTTGAATTAAATGATGGTTTTTGATCATAATTTGATTGGTCTGTAAAAAGTTTAAATGATTTTATTGAACTCGAACATAAATCAATATCATGATCATTAACAGTGTGATCATCATCATCACTATTCATAGTTGATCTAGAATTTTTTAATTCCATTAAAGTTTCTGGTGTTAAATTTTTTATCCAATCAACTTGATGATCAATTCTTTTATTTGTTTTAATTGAAAAACCAATTGATTTAAATACTTGTTGTTCACTTCCATATTGATTAGATGATTTTAATAATTTTGGACGTATAGGATTATTAGAATATTTTACACTAATTGATTCAATTGTTGTTAAAGATTTTTCATTTTCTAAATAATTTAATCCAAGCCAAATAAGTTGATAACGATTATCATTATGTATAGATTGACAGTAAATTATTTCTTCATTATGTATTTGATCATTTTTCAATGATTCATTAAAATTATGCTCAATAAATACTTTCGGATTAAAAGCTAATGTGATAGCATTCACTGTAAAGGGGATATAATATGAACAAAGTTAAAATAATTATTATTGTGTAACTTTATAATATTAATACTTAGATATTTCAAGATCGATCCTGAACTCAAAGAAAATACACAATTAGTATTTAATTCTTAAAACTACTGTATTTAAGTAAATGTTTTCTATTTAATGTATATGATTATGATCTTAACCAGAAAGACTATCGAAACCTTATGACTGAACAATGTAGGTTAGAGGAAACAATAGTTTTAAAATCTCTGTCATTTCAAAATGTGTTTCATTTTTTTAAGTTTCACTATGAATTATAGTACTGATTACCAAGTCAACATGTGTGAAATAAAACCATCCTTTATGATATAGAGGGTTTTCGAAATCACTGAATTTTATAATTTTTGCTTCTTGAACTGAACATAGTTGGATGACTATTGAAAACTAGGGAGTATCATACAGCTGTTTCGTCCTAGTATAGATATCTTAGATGTGGCTATCCATGATTTCTAACGCATTGAAACTAAGACTCTCAAGTCTCACATCAAGCGCTTATCTTTCAGATAGCTTATTCATCATCCAGAGGTTAATAATCACAAATATGATCAGTTTATTTCCATGTCTAACCATTGTTCATCACCTTTATGAGACGTTTAAACAATGTTTTCGCTAACCTTTAAACTGATATTTTGACAACTTTAGAAAACAAAATATGGTTTAATAACATTTTGGATGAAATAAATTCAGCAGTTTATTTACTCAGTTACCTTCATTTATCATAAATATGTCACCACATTTGACAGGAATTGGAGTATCTGATGATTCAGGTTCTGGAATAATCGACCATTCACAAAAGTTGACTATTAAAGGTTGTTTGGTCAACTTAATAAAATAAATTTTTTAAAAGCAAATATATCAACAAACACTAAAAGGAAATTCATAGTTTTGTTTTTAAGGAATATTAATTACACAATGCATACAAAACGTTATAAATTGGTGACTGAGGTTCCACGTAAAATTTCTAAATCTAAAAAAGTAACATTCGTTTACGAATATGATAATAAGTTCGTTAATCGAGTAAATATTATGCATGTTATTCTTTAAATTGTGAGTAGTTTAGATATTTGACACACTTTCAAAGTCATGAATAAAAAGAAAGTGATTAGTCTATAAATAAATAACTAATTATAGAATTTCAAGACATATTCTGAACAAGAAAGCAACGCAGTCATGTCGCAAGTGAATATTAGCATTTGACGAAGAAAACATTACGAGCTGCCTTGTTGAAAGGAAAGAAGTTCGCACTCTGTAGTTCTCACAACGAAATTGAAAATTTGAGGATAAGGAATATAGTATCAAAGTAAAGTATGAAAAAATATTATAAGCTCATTTTACCATACTGATAGTACTGGTTACAGTTTGCGAGACTTAGAAATAACTGAAATACAACTCAATGTACTCATAAATAATAAGTAGTATTTAATTAACTTCTAAAGGCGAAAACTGTAGTGCGGATTATGAATGGATTTACAAAACAAAAGAAATAACGATGATCGATAGATGAAATACAGTGATACAGTTTGACCGAATAATGGTTGCTCACGTGAATCTACTGTGGTCGAGAACCCATAAAGACTTGAGATCAAAGTGTTGGTTTTGCTTTGTAATAGAGTAACATGCTTAAATACAAATTAATAATATGAAATAAACATAGCAAAATGTTACAGACGATTAGAAAGAATCAGTATTTCAACTCAGTCACCCTCCAACCAATTAAAATGTAACGGTCAGGCTCAATTTTTGGATGTTATACAATATCAAAAAGAATCTAGAAAATAGACAATCTTGAACTTTTATAGTAAAGCAAAATACACATAGTAGTGACAAGTAGAAAAGTTAAAAACAAATATAACATTCTATGAATAACTCATCGATAAAATAAATCAACAAATAAGTGAATGTAAAAAGTTTATCCTACTGTCTATTAATCAGAAAGTGCATATTAGTATTTCTAAAGCATTAGTGGAAAACCTATGCTCTGTCCTTGAAGTTTACTTTCATTTACAATGACTCTTCGATCATCCTGAATCAATTAGTATTGTGACGAATCAATTTCAAATATTCTAACCTTTACATAAATGAATTATTATAATCTTTACATTGATTCTGTTACAAATATATTTGCCTTTATCAATTACTCACAAGTATATTTGAGTGCGTTTTATGCATAGCATGTAAATCATACAAGCCTCTATTCATAAACAATATTCGTGAGTTACACTTAAATATTTAAGGTAAGTAGTAAATCCAAAGTATTGATTACATGAGCAAAGCTAGGGGGTTCCTCATGCTTTTAAAAACCACAAGGTTACAGCAAATGTTGACATACTAATACATTAAAGTGTAAATTAACAGCCTTATCACTGATTCGCATTTCTGAAATATTTCGGAAATGAATGTACGACGAAATGTTTAAAAATCCTCATCGTATCAAAATAGTGATATATGAACAAATAAAATTCTTTTCAATCAATTCTCTTCGGCTCTAAAATAACGTCAAAAACTAACAAACAATATGCGTCATTACCTTCACTCACTTTTTGAGTAAGTTTAACAACAAATCTTATGATAGGTGGAGATATAGTCTTATGAAAAGACTCCATTTGTCTGTTAATAAATTTTCGATAGCAAACCGGGTCATTCTCAGACATTTCATCTAACATTTTCCACAGTCGATTTGCATTATCCAGTAGTTTGTTATCGGACATGTTTGACTAAGTAGCAAAAAACGGTTGATTATAAAAATTAGTTAACTGAACACATATGTAGTGCCAATACCAGTCAAGTTATATTATACATCTAATAAAAAACCGGTTAAGACATGGAAGCCAACCGAAGCGTTGAACATAAAAGCTCGTAAAACCAGCTAGTCTGTATTTCTTAAAAGTTAAACACAAGAACTCAAAGTTGATGTGTTTAAGAGTTTTAACTCTACCTTTGTTAAGAGTTACATTTTAAAGTTGTAGCACATTATCAAGACGAGTCTGTAACTACATTCCAATAGAATTGCTAACTCAGAAGTAGAATAATACAGATAATGCTGTACACCAATCAAGTTGTAAAGAATCATATTGTTCTTCAGATATCCGAAACCATTGCAAAAGATGAGTGGATTTTCCACCTGTTAATGCTGTGAAAACTCCAATAAGAAGTCCGTTCATCCTTTACTAAGCTTAATGTGTGTTGAGAAATACGTATTAAATAAATAACCAGGATTTATAAATCCTGTGCTGAGTAACTGAACAATGTAGAATTTTTTGTGATTGTTAACCTAAAATAAAAAGAAATCCTGATCACTTATTCATGACAAATTGTTCTCAGTTAATCATTCCAAGCAAAGTGAGTAGTAACAAAATCATTGGTCGAATCTTAAAGAACGGATACATTATCTACTTTGGGAGCAATAACACTATGTGAGCACATTCTAAATGTCATCTCTAGATCATTCTCATCATGCAGTATTTTGCTTTTCCAGGTCCTTGAAATACGGCTCTATGAATTCATGACTTTGGCACATCTTGTAATTACCCAAAATACTTCAAAAACACATGGCAATTGATACTCAGTTCAAAATTTCCACTACGAAGTTCTAGAGGAGTTACGGGTGTTTTTGTCACTCGTACTTCTGTAATGAAATGACTCACGAATATCTAATACGATCCTGAAACCCATAGCAACAGAAAACATACAGTTACTCGTTGATTATTAAGACTCCTTGGCTTATATAGTCTATTAATTTAGGTAACACGAGTTCACTTATTTGTAGTGATATAAATCAACGCAATTATGTATTTGCAACGTCACACTTTTATTGAAATTAACTTCAAGTGACCACCTACACATTCACTCAGCCAGTGAATTTAGTTAATTATGTAATGTTATTCTATTCGAAATACTGTTTGTGGGTCTCCAAATATTTATGTCATCTGCAGAGAGCAGAACAGATGTTTTCGCTACAGTTCGTAGGTCATTTACACTAAGTAGAAAAGGAAGGAGAACAAGGATTGCACCTTGGTAAACTTCGCACTTGGCAAATTCCCACGTTGATGAAGCATCATTCACCCACACCTTTAGTCTTCTTTCACTGAGAAAGTTACTTATTCAGTTTATAATTCTCATAATGGTTGGTTACTAACTAAGTATTTACTACCCGCTTTATAAACTGGGCCGATGATCGTGTCTTTCTAGTCCCATGAGAGTTTCGACTAACGCAAAGACATATCGGGCAGTATTGTCAGAGGTTCAACAATCACATCCACTGGCGTTTTCATAATCATGGGGTCAAGACCATCAGGATTACTGGCGTTGACTGGTTTGCTGTGGTACAGTAGTCGTAAGACAGTTCCTTTCTCGATAACCAGAGGATCAATTGACAAGCTTCCACTATCATCATTCATAATTGATTATTCACCACCGTCGGTAGGAAACACATTACTAGAATCTTCTGATGAAACTCGGGCTTTCACAACATACTTTTTCGTCAATAATAACGGATTTTCTTGTATCAAAGGTGATGGAATTCCATCACTTCTACGATTTCCTCTCTTTGTATACAAGAACTTTTCCAAACTATTTTCACAACCCTTAACAAACTGTTTATCATACGAAAGTTTAGCTTTATGAATTAGTGCTTTGCATGAATTCCTAGTTCTACAATAAGTTGATCGGTACTATCCAGGATTCTAGTGATAACCATACTCCAATGCTTTACTCTACGTTCAAGACGTTTTTTACCCTCTTTAGTTTTCCATTATAGATATTTATTACATCTACATGGAGATAAGCATGATATTTACAAGGACGTGACTAATCTAAGTGTACCTTTGAATATAGACCTTGCTTCTTCAAGTAATGAGCTAGTATCTACTGACCAGTCTGGTGTTGCAGTACATTCCTTTATGGCTGTCCCAATCTCTCCACTTCCAGAGAAATTCGACACGTTTTGGGTAGAATTTATAGAAACTGCACAGAAACCTCTGAATTTCCACAAAAAAAACCCTAAACTTGAGTTTGGGAAGATTGGGTATACATACGTAGGTATATTAACGACAAAAAGAGAAAAAAAGTTGGTAAATTATAGTAAGACGCTGTTCTGAGTCCTCAAGAATATATCACGTCTTTCCTCAAAGGACTCCTGATAAGTCTCTTGTATTAGCTCAGCCGGAAGCCATGGCAATTCCAGAATTTGACTACTCTTAAGAAGTAGGAACTACTCTTACGGAGAAGACATTCAATAATATAGGATAAATTTCCATCTTTATTATTAGCCCTACTTTTATTTACGGATTATCAGTAGCTTTAGTCATCAATGACTTTAAAAACTCAATTGGTACTCAAGAGTCAGGTTGCTATAATTTAAATCCTCGCTTCAGTACTTGAACTTCGAACGGATTCAATTTGATGTAGCAAAAAGTAATGTTTTAAGTAGACCTGAACTCTTGAATACATAGTCCATGAAGTGACTTTCATGTTGAGAAAATTGGATTTCACTGATGAACTAAATATTTCGTCAATCCTGAAATAAAAATTGTTTCTTTTACTGCTCTAGTGTTCAATATGCCATGTAAATAAATGTCTTGTGGTCCCTGACATTCTACTCCCCCTATTAGTTTCACTCTAAATAGCCTTAGCTAGATGCTCTTGTCCAAGCAACTGCATTTGATCAAGTTTGCGTGCCCTATACTGTAAATCTCGAACGTCAACAAGTTAGCTTAGATAGCATACAGCCCGGTACATTCACTTGCAGCTGAAACACAACTTTGTGTCCAACTATTCCTGATGTCCGGTTTCTTTGATTTTGGCATCAATGTATAGGAGGAAATTTCAGATAATACCATTTCCGGTTAGTATATGTACATTACCACAGCTTCAACGTTTTTTAAGGAGTTAGCACATAACTCAAGTTTTCTTTCCATAACCTTTGCATCCGTCGTTTTAAAACACGTCCTCCCTCAATCAATATATAAGGTGTGGTTTACTCTTGAACAAGATTTTCTAGTCAGCAGACCATGATGGATTCATGGTAGCTTACGGCTATGTGAACATGATTTTATTCCTTCTGGCACTCTCCAATCATCTATGCATGTTATCTTGAAATCCCGAGATCCAAACTAGTGACTACAGAGACCTTTTCAACATTTGAAGTTAAAAAGATGATTTGTAGAAAAAATATTGTCAAGTATAGAAGAGCAAATGATATAGCGATTGTTAAAGAAAACAGTTTCTGTTAAAAATCTCCATCTATAAAGTTCACAACATTTTATATTTATCTGGGAAATATCAGCACACTTTCGTCGTATTCTGCCACTGTAGCTACTTTGCTGACTTTCTGGAAGGAATACAACGATATTCCAGAATTTTTATTATCGGAATGCATGCAAAAAATGGAGTGCGACCACCACAGCATGGACATATCTATGATGTGCGTTTGAATGATGTATCGATTATCCTTAACCTTGACGAAGAGAGGCAAGCTGTTCAATATCCACTGATACGACTGCCGGACGGTTTGACTAGGGCCCACGACACTAATCTAATACCTTCAGCCTCTAAAAAGTGTAATACACATGTATGAGTATAATTATGTAAGTAATGCAACGAATTAGCTATTGCTTGCCATCGAGGCGGTGAACGTACGTTTTTCAGTAGTGACCCTTTGGGAGCGAATTGTGTCGAAGCCACTTTGGGCGCATCTAGTTTCACAGACAGACTCTATCAGGCTTGATGTGATCTTCATTTCAGAAGTCTGGCTGATCAAATCTGTAGACGATAGAGAACTTGAATTCATAAATTTCATATTGGTATGAGCTGGCTTAATCATGAATTGTGGCTTGGTTTTTCTGAAAACAATGTTCCTCTTAGTGTCGTTAAATGCATACTCCATGAAACAAAAATGTATGAGTTGATATTTAAAGGATAAGAGTTTCAGATATTGGCTTTTTGAATCCCATGTGAAACTAATTGCTCTTAATCCAACCAGATTCGTCGTAATCAGCCACAGCATTGCGGAACTCTGTGATACTATTTGTGAAAAATAAAGCCTTCATTTCTCGCGACGCTACAACACAAAAATCTGGATTTCTATCAGTAACCATCCAATGTTGACATCTAAGCATCTATCCACAATTTAATTTACATCGACCAACACTAAAGCAGGCCGTAACTGCGCTGAAAACGTCCTATGCCTGTGGGCCTTTTGGCATTGCTCGTAAAATACGGTGAGAATTTTCATGATATTTTTGAAACTGTTCAACCAATCCGTGGACTATGGAGCCTATCCATCCTTATATAGCACGTTGCTTATCACTCCTAGATTCAAAACGGGACCGCATGGCGATATTACTAACTATAGGTCTATTAACTTGACATCTGTGCTGACAATAATCTTGGGAAAAATCATCCGCGCACAGCCATTATCATTCCTTTTTTCTTCAAGCCTAATTAGTTCAACATAGGTTTATGAATAAGCGCACATGCTTTACATCGCACTTGGAATATTTCGATAAAATTACCCAGAAAAAAAGTGTTGGTCAATCAGTGATAATTCTGTAGTTCGATATTAGTAAGGTCTTCGACGGTGACTCACACAGCCCTTTTCGTCATTAGGCATACTGAAATACCTTTTTATCATGGTTCAGTTTTTATATAGAAAAATGTAGCCCAACTGTTTGCTTTGGAAATTGCTTCTCTAAGCCTGTGAATACAACCAGTGGTTTGATTAAAGGGAGTGTAGTTGGCCCATTACTCTTTCTACTTTTCATTATTGACGTGTGTTCACTCTATCAGCACAGTAAACGCTTCCTTTCTAATAACGATCGAAAATTGGTTTATCCATTCTCGTCTCTAACTATACAAGGCTATATTTGAGCGGTAATTTGAGAAGACATAAATAAGCAACACAAATGGGATGTGTCATGGAATCTGTCACTGAATGTTGACCCCAGTGGATTTATTTAAATCCTCCACAGCCGTAACAGAAAGCCGGCTATACACGAAAACATACTGAACTTATCAACACTTCTTGGCTTGGGTTTGAGGTATAGCGAAGGTATGAACCCTTCTGAGCACAATGAATCTCAAGCATCCAAAGCGAAAAAAATCATAGAATTCATACATAAGCTTAAATAACAGTAATCACAGACATAATGATCTGAATAAAATTAGAGTCGTTCGAAAAATATTTACCAAAGCTGTTTTTATATATCCTGACAACAACGTTTACCACCAAATGTGTCAACAACTAAAGCGAGAACCTCACTGGGTTAGACACATTAAATCAAACCGTTTCTTTTTCTATTGGCATATCAAAGGTATGTTTCGCTCTTCGGCATCCACCACTTCGTACTCTATCATGTCATGCCATAACCTGGGCAACAAAATGAATATTCTATCAATTTCTAGAACACACACAAACGTACGCTAGAACTTCGTTATTTACTATGCAGCCCTGAGAAGCAAACTATCGATGTCTCCCCTTGATGGTTTTCTTTCCGAAAGTAATTATGAATGAATAATAAAAGCAAAGATCGATATCTATCTAACTGACTGTAGGTAAAACCTTTTAGTTTTTGTTTGCTTCTCGTTTATTTTATTTGTTCCCTTGATTTTCATCTAAATATCCGAAGTCCGTTTACGTTCACACATTTTATCACTGTTGTTATTCCTATCGTGATTGATCTTCTGACAAAGTGAATATTCTTTTCATCATATCTTTTTCCCCCTTCCTTTTACTTCAACACAAAGTTTACCCCCAAGCATCCAAAGTTTATGACTAAAAACAAACTACCTGGTGTTACACCTAAATAAGTCAACTTTTCAGATTCATTATCTTATAAGTTGATATTTCGTCATCCTATGCAATTAAGTAAGACTTTCACCTCACCATTATAAACTGCTGCTGCACAAACTCTGATTCTACCATCTAATCTTACCGCATCAACAATTTATTTTTCCTATTTATATGTTCATTTGTTTTTGGGTTCATTTTCTCATACGAATTGTAACGACCAAAATCCAAATATTTGGTTTAAACTTAGAACTACCGAGTAAAATCTGATTCGATTTGGCCAGACTACGTCCCTCTCCATAATGTACAAGACGCTCTTGAGTGATTAGTATTTATTTACATTAAAGTACAAACTTTTCGCTCAATTTGGACGGTTCCAGTTTGGGAAGAACACATTAATCCTTAAGTGCAAAATACCTCAAATGGTACAACTTATGCTATACAATCAAGGGTTTCTATAGCACAAACCAACGTGCTAAGTAACAAAAAAAGTTAATAAACAAGAGCTTGATACCTGATAATCAATAAAATATTCTCCACAAGATGTGATCAGATATCTGTCTTTAAGGATTTCTGCGACCTTTCCAAGGAGACAGTCGGAGGTTAACAATCACACACTGGACCACGGCGTTACGCTGAGATTAGTCAAACACGATATTATCGTCAGTGGTTCGGCAGCATGCGATAGTAAAATTAAGTAACAAAAGGCATGTTTTTAAGCAACGCCAGATAATAGAAGACCAGACGAGGAAAACCGAAGAACATAAAGTACGGTTAAAATATATCTGAATAAAGGCTACAATACAAAAGAGATAGGATAAATAAGTAAGTGACAATACTGCCCTATAAAACATCGTGAAGGGTTTCTCAGCATGTTCTTTCCGTGACGCATATGTTAGAGTTTGTTCTGGTTTTGTTTCATAAATATGCTTGTTCAACTATTCACATGTTTCTTTCCCCCATTTTTTTCTTCAAAATCAGCCTAATATTCTCTTAGATTCCAAAGAATCTGTTTAAACATGGCGTGTTTTATGCAGAAACTGTTTAAACGTGTGAATAATTACATTTCTGAAGTGACCAGAAATGATTTCTTCATAACGCTTATATACCGATAGGCTATTCGTTAATAATGCTAATAATAATGAAGACAGCTTGAGCAATTAGTTTTTTAGTTCAGAGCCTCAAAATGACCCATATAAATAGTTTGAACGGTCTGCAATTTGACAGTTGGCAGTGGATTGGTTACAAATGTACAAATTCATGTGTTAATCATGCACCGCTAATAATATTCACCTGATAAGAATGTTTAAAATATGGGCATCTTCGCAACTTACGGAATAGGAGCTGGCAATACCCAGTATGTCTTCGTTCCGCAATGACAGGAATACTGAAATAGAGAGCGAAACAGCCCTGTGCTTACGCTTCCGTTTGGTAGCACATCAAGTGTGTGCACGAGTTAAAGAATCTTGATTAACCTGTACGGTGCTCAGTAGGATTGTTTAACACCTCGAGTTGTCTAGTTGGAGACATCTACAAGAAGCCCACCAATCACATCAAACACTACAATTGCATGCTAAAGTGATTATCCCACACCATTCGTTTTGGATACGCTCAACCTGATTATAGGAGTCTTCAATCTTCTTGAAGTTAATTTCACTGAACACATACGTTTGAGGGGATAACTCTACTGAAGTCTTGTTTTTCAGCCTCACTGAAGATCTGGTATTATTTTGAAATGTGAAGTTAACAGCCCGGTGGAAAAACATTTAAACGCCGTGACACCAAGGGTGTATATTTACAAGTTAGGAATTCTAAATCGCTAACATCTCGGTCCTGGCTCTCCTAGCAAAATGTGATTACATAGCTATGACTATCAATTCTATCAATATAACTGAGCCAAAACATCCTATCAGAGGCAGGTGAACTAAAAATTTACTATTAACTAGACGTAGACGGCCACTGGGATCTTTCACTGCACACGAGCATGAATACTACAAAAGTCTGTCCCGCAAAAGATCCAAAAACTACAAGCAACATGCAGTCATGGCGAATCTCACTTTTCGAATGCTAGGACTCTAAAGGTACTGTCAGGTGAAATACAAACAAACCAGTGACGACAGCACATGTAGGCAATTCAAGCAAGTAAGGAACCCATAAATAAAGGCAATAAGCGAAGAAAGACTTCACTATCAGACAGAAATAATAGATAAGTTTGTCTCCAATCTCAAAGTTTACCGGTCATGTAACCATTCATCGACGAGCCCAGTTTTTAGGTCCTAATGACCCAACGAACAACGACGGTGATGCCTCAGAACCTCTGGCAGGACAGCATTTTTAAACATTTTAGTTGTAGCTCACAAACTAATTTGCTGAGGGCTTCGCTTGCTGCATCGTAGCTACACCATCTAAACAAGTACACTTCTCGTGGCTCGAATATAGTTCATTCTGTTATACAAAGGGGTATCGACTTCAATCTTGGCAAATTCGCTTGACACGATGTTCCCACATTTACTATATTGAGTCACGGCACCAGAAACTTAGAAACTAGCTCAAAATACACCAATTTTTAATGGAGATCGGTCCAGTGAACCTTCGAGCTAATTGCTAATAGCACTCCCCTCAACACCTTCAGAAGTCACGTAGTTTTTGATATACAATGCTTTGCGTGACTACCTACTATCCATAAGCTTCTTTTCACCCTGACGGTACGATTCCAGAAAAGAACGAACCTGCTGACTGTGGGGGACAGATGGACAAGCATCGTTGAACCCAAAGGAAGGTTAACGAAAGATTTTGACAGGGTAATTCAAGCGTGTCTAATCAAAAAGCTCAAGCTACTAGGTATCAAGTCATCATTAATTGATTAGTTTACTTCATGTCTAAATAATGGACTTCTTAGGGTAAGCTTCACTTTTTCTCGGGCAACGAAATGTCATGGTGGAGTCCCTCAGAGTTCTGTACTAGAACCTCTTCTTCTTAATTTTGATCATTTCCTTTCCTTGGCAAGCATCGCCCGATTTGTTGCATTTCGTCAACGATGTGAAATTTTGAAGGGAAGTTTGTGATCGAAACGATCAGCTTGCTCTTCAGAAGGATCTGACAGGACTTCGAAGTTAGGCAGATGACGACGGACTTACTTCTAAGATTTCAAAGTGTAAAGTAGACCATCCGAGATATATTGCAGGCCGCGCATGCAACTTATGTAACTTTCCCTTGTAGGTACCCCAACCTAGAAAGGATCTAAGTATCTTGGTACCCTATGATCTAAAGTCTAGCAGCAACTGTGACAAAAATGCCTATGTAGCAAACATTGCACTAGTAAAGTTGAAGAACATTTTTGAGCAAACTGACGGTAGAACTTTCAGCAACAGCTTTTTCCAACTCCATTTAGAGCACAGAAGTGCGTTTTTTCCTCTCTGACTCCAAAAGCATAAGAATACAATGAAACCTATCCCGATGCGAGCCACGAAATCAGTTCGATAACTTAAATTCAAATCATATGAAGGTCTTCTCATCAAAGTATAGGCGTCTCAGAAGTGATCTCATTATGGCTTATGGTATCATAAACTGTCTTGAGTACGCTCTAAAATACTTACTTAGGATCTTACCCAGCTTAAACATTGAGGATTACATCCGGAAATTATAGGTACAACAGCATTGGACTGGAGGAAAGTTTTTACGCCTTACAAGTTGTTGAATTCTGGAATTAACTACAAACTAAAGTGCTTCGAGAGATTTTCAGGAGTTCTTAAAGACGAAAATTCGCATATTCTTAAGGACACGAGGTGGTATTTCACTATAATTTACTCATATTTCTCTATATATACCTAGAGGCGTCGGTGATACACTGCTCCTGGATACGGAATCCCGTTGAGCGAAAGCTCTCTATCTTTCATCTCCAACCATTCGACCCATTTGAACCATTTTACGAAAACTGTTTATTGAAGAGAGACCTGCCTTGTTAAGAAACACTCAAAGTTTAACAACGGCGCTACAGTTCGTCAGCTCCATCAGATTCATAAAGGCCGCGAAGTTTTGTAAGTCTTCGTATGCTAAATACTTGTTGTTATCACAGTCACAAGTCTACATATCTTTATTATCTTGCTATTGAATTTTGGTATAGCTAATTGCGTAATTCTAATTGGTAATGAACTATAACATTCTCGCGAATCTCAGAAACAATATGAATCCCTGCAAGCATCTACTTGGTGCTCGTTTTTACAGTGTCATAAGTGCTCTAGAACGTCTTGTTACCCTTTTGATTTCTAGCCTAATTAGGTTGTTTCGTCACTGTCTACTTAGTCTTCCACTACCAGTTTTTTTCGGATAATTCTTTACTAAATTATGTTACATCAAGGCAATCAACGACTGTCCCATGTTCTGTATTCATTCTCACCTTTGTCTTATAACTCATGATGACCAACGACATTCCACATTAGTTGGTAGTTCTAGATTGTATTTTCCCCCAGAATTACCAAGACTTACTGGGTTCCACTTCAGGTTAGGTAGTTTTTCTACCTTACTTAAACTTTGTCGGTTGAGTACACAAATATACACCCGGTGAATCAGTTACATTATTTATTCCAGTCACTTCGTATTTTGTAACTTTGCTACCTGTTGCTGCTCATGGTCACCGAAGAATACTAGCAGCCTTTGTATCTGCTTTGTAGTTAAGTGGAAATGTAACCACATGATGGATAGAAAGCCTCATCATGCTCCTCTAAACGTCCGATGGGTTTTGGAGGAATTTGTGATCTTTCTCCAGACTTATAGTTAACGTCTAGCTAGGTATTTACTATCTGTCGAACTGTACACTTATCTATGGTATGACTAAAGGTCTGTTTAAATTCAAGCACATGGTTTAAAACTGATTGTTCTTTGTTGACCTTATCTAGCATTGGCCAGTGGTTATGGGTTTTATTACTTTGGTTATCCTTCATGTACGTCTTGTTTGTCCTAATATACTGTCTGTCTAGTCTGGAGCTCAATTTTAGAAAATGTGCATTGGTATCATATCCTACGTTAGTTCGCCTATCTACTAAAAAGCCAGTCAATGGCAATACGAACAAACATAGCGAGCTGGTGACGAGTCTTATCTTAATCTCTGTAGTTGTTTTTCAGTAAGGCAGCGCGCGAATCGTTAATTAGATTTCAGTCCGTACACACCTGTTTTGTTTTGTAATGTAATAATATAACCGCTTTTAAAACCGTATGTGGAGAACACCAAATCCTTTGGCATTCTGAAGGGAGGTCGTTTTTGTATACCGTATTAACCATAAGGTTAAAAAATAATCCAGTTTAGTAACTATATACAGGTCTACCTTTCTGATTTGAAACCAGTCAAATGTTTTAACCATGGTCACTTCATTAAAAAGGAGATAACCTTAGTTGTCTCTTGTATGACTTTCAGAAACAATACATTTTATTTTAACTAAAATGTTCTTATTTGCTTTCGTTTCGTCAATAAGTGAGTGATTCCCTCCTACATATTAATGACATCTGCTTCATTCCATTTTAATAACTCATTTTTTTCTATTATATGTATTTCAGAATGTCTAGTTCTACGGATTTTCGACTACAAACCTCGATAATATGTCACTCTTTCCTACTAGCTAGCACAAATAAACAAGATGCCAGTTACCTGATTGACTTAGCCGACAACACGAATACTGATCTAAATTTTGTTCCTAATGGACAAGAAATTATCAAATCATTACTTCAGTTGGTCAGAGATTTTAATCAACGTTTCAGTCGAGCTCATGAAATAGAACCAGTTGCTGAAAGTTTGGGTATCGATTCCGACAAACCAGTTGATAAGACAGCTTTGGAAATATTCTATCTCGAAATATTAGATGGCTTATTTGAAAAGCTAAACTGGGGACGTATTGTAGCAATGTTTGCATTTCTCCGTATATTGGTTTTAAGATTATCCAAACATGGACATAGTGATGCAATAAAGATGCTTATCAAAATAACAAGTCAGTATTCTGATGAGAAGCTGAAGAATTGGATTGATCTTCATGATGGTTGGGTATGTCGTTCATCTTTACTTACCATATTCATTTTCTCTTTGATTCAACCAAAATTCTTAGAATGGAGTCTTTTTTCTCTAAAACGTTAGTAATCTTGCGAAACATTTGGTTGAGCTAAATCCTTGAGTAAAAAAGATAAGTATCCTATGAATTTGGATCGGGAACCTATATATTGCATGGTTTGCTACTAAGTCCTCTAAGTATTCCTGGCATAACAGCTAGTTAGTATAACTGTATATACTGTGTTTGTCTAGCTAGTCGACTGTGATTGCTGTTATTTATTTGACTCCGTATTTGACTTTAAATTTTACCCAAATGTGTAACAATCTTGGTCGAAGCATGCTTTTACAATATGCTATTTTGTGTGCCTTTGAAATGATTAAAACTTTTAGGGCTACACTAGGTTTATATTCTAAGTGGTTTTTTTAATTGGATAGTTTTATGACTCATTAAATATTTGTCCCATCTTAGTTTTCTCTGTTCTGCAGTTAGGTGGTTCTAGTTATATCATCCAAGTTTTTCTTAAACTTTTACAGTCATCCACCAGTGAATAGTTGCAGCAATATTAGTAGTAGCGGATGAGTAATTGATGTATTGGCTTACACTTGGTACCTTCAATTAGCGAGTCATGAGTTGGGAAAAAATAAGCAGCGTCTGTAACACCAGACAGCTTTTCAAACTAATAAAAGAAACTGGAATTAAGAAGTCAAGTGTAAGTGAAACGATCTCGGAAAAAGACAACACTTATCTAATCTTAGCCCAGACGTTTAAAACGATGGGCAAAACACTTTAAGGAGCAGTTCAACTGGCCTTCAGCCACTCTACAAATACCCACCATTCCCAGAAAGTCTGAATGGAACATGGAAGTGGGTTCCCCGACTCTAACTGAAGTTCAAAAAGCTATAGCTAATCTGAAACGAGGAAAAGCAGCTAGTTCATACGAAGCAAATGTGCCTCGTGCCATTGTGCAAAAACCTGTCAATAGTAATCCAAAAAAGCGGGTTTAGTTTTTTCTACCAAAGGTTTTGTTCACGCTGAATCAATCCATGCGGTAATAATAGCCAATCACCTTGGATTATACCCTGTTTCTCTGTGATATGTTTCATTTGTAATACCTTTAAAATTTAGATATTGTAATAAGGAAATGAAGATTAATAGAACTATGTGATATATTAGCGCAATCTGATCACACGTATACCTGTTAAGAACATTCATATTTGAAAAATTAAAACGTCAGTTAGACAAGTGGGAGGTAAGAGGAAACCAAGATAATAAGTAAAATAATGTTTAAAAATGTGAAATTCACCACGCTGGATAATAAAACAATATCAGGGTTGATTGAGGGTGTAAATAAACTCTTTGAACACATACGGGTCTTCAATTTTCGTATGACCAAGGCTTAGATAAACCTTAATTTACGCCCTTGAACACTTGTACAAGCCAAACAAGCTGAGCTAAGATCAATCTTATGACCTGTTTCAGCCATGTATCTAATAATAGAGGAGGATGAATGTTTGTCATATACTCTTATTGAGTCATTTGTTTTCTCAGTCATTTAGGTACATGTTCAGACACTAATTTGCATACCACGTTTGCTCTTCTCTATATATGTATGGCCATCCACAGATGTAAATTGATAGACTCATTGGAATGTAAATTGAAAATTCCCATTGTGAAAATTAGAACAACACATATAAGCGAACAATTGTTTTCAATTAGATCATCATCAGGCTTTACTCTAATATACAGTAATATTTATACGAAAATGTTAAACCAATCAAGGCAATTTTGGGTCAGTAATTATAATGAAATGGGATAAGTCATCACACATAATAGATAAAAGTACAAGTTGATAGTAGGAAGACAGGTGTACTGATAGTAGGTAGGAATAATAAAATACGATAACAAAAGTCTTATCAATAGTTAAACATTGGAAATAGTAGGTCAAACATGTATAAATGGAGTAGTTATCACAAAACATTAAAATCATTACGTAATAAGAAGTGTGTAAATAATTAGATAGTGAAGAATGCAAATGTAAAGAGGCGAATAATTCCAAACAAATAATGGATAAGTAAATAAGGTTAATGATAGAATATTAATAATAATAGTAATCATAAAGAAATAAAAAAAAAAGAAATAAAAATTAATCGTTAGTTAAGTTATCACTGGCCATGGAAGGGATAGGGGGGTTACAAATTTCTTCTGTACACATAGATTGGGGTTATATGTACGGATTCCTATGGCTTCAGCTATATGTAGGAGACGGGAACGAACTCCAATGGGAAATGATGGGGGTACACGATAGATCACTCGAAATGATTTCGATTTATCTACCGCATGACCACTATCAATAAGATGCGCCAGGATTGAACTGCGTACTGTTTTTATCCGGCCGTTTATGAACCAAGTTGGTAGATGTTCACTCATTCGTTGGTTAAGTTGCCTGGTAGTACGCCCGATATAGCTATCTCCACAGGAGCAGCTGAATTTGTAAATGCACATTGAGGAGGCCAACTCAGGTAACTTATCCTTCGTTTGAGTAGACATCGCGGGTAAGGCCTGATGATGATCTAATTGAAAACAATTGTTCGCTTATATGTGTTGTTCTAATTTTCATTGGAATGTGACGCAATAGTTTACATGTCGTTGAGGTTTCGGGTGGAGCATGGACCTTGTTTCCCAGTAATAATTACCTTTTATCCCATAGGAAGTTTTACCGACAGTGGATTTTAGCCTTTGTTTCAACACAAGTCGATTTGACTTATTTCTGAATGGTAGTAGGATGTAAACAGGATTTTTCTGTGCCAAAGATGTGGTAGGTCTCTGTATGCTGCGATTTTTCCATCGATTTATGAATTTTAAAGGCTAACCATTTTCCTTTAATAATTTGTTCAACAATCTCACTTAATCATCATTAGCATCGTTTGTACAAATATGATTAGTCTTATTACACAGGGCCTCTGTTTTTTGACCTTTTATTTTTGTGTAGAAATGTTCTTCAAAAGTTTATGTATGATCAGATTGTTTGAAATGTATTATGCTATTATATCACGTAGTTCTGATAATCTTGGTCTTCGTATTACGCTATGCAGATTTATCAGAGGGACTTTATTATTATTTATTTTATTTATTTGAACACTTGCTTGTTTTAAACCCTTCAGATTGTTTGACTTCGTGATTGATCATATCCTGAGGCCATTTATAGTCGATGGTTTTTATCACATCCGGTATTCATACACATAAATACACCTACCACAATTTCTTCGCATTTCACACCAAATGATTCATGCACTCTAAAACGAATCCCACGTTAAACGTTATTGAGTTTAGACAATTTATTTATTACAAAGTCAATGTGTAAAGCCTATTTACATTCAATAATTTTAATATTTGATCGTTTCCCTGAATAAGTTCGGATCAGACCGCCAAACGAAATGTTAAACTTATTTTGATTTCAATCGTTGGGGATTTTTACAAATACGATTTTCTTTTCCAGTATTCTGCTTTGACGATTTTTATTCTAACTTCAATTTTTTATTACAGTCTGGATTAATCGAATTCAGTGGTCACCAATTTGTAAATGATGGACAGGAACTAATCTGGAAAACGTTACGCAATGTTGGTGGGTTTGCCACTGGAGCTGTTGGAGCATTGGGTTTAGCTGCTCTTGTCAGTTATATCGCAAATAAGATTTAATTCTGTGGCATTATGTTTATAAAATATTGATCGGGCTTTCGTTTATTAGTAATATCACTAGGACCATCACCATCACTGTTAATTTCTTCTTTTTAATTATTCGTCCTCTTACCACTAATGAGGACAATGAATACCTTTTCTTTGCTTATATCTTCAACATATGTTATGTGATTGAAAATTTTTGAGACTGTTTTCCTTTTTTTCATTGAGTTCATCAATATTTGCTTTCTTGTTGTGCCTGTAATAATAATAATGAAAATAACAATCATTATTATTCTCTGTGCCTGACATTTTATCGTTTTATGTTAAATTTGTTTTTCGCACGTTTAATCGTTACTATTTTGGAGCAATCAAAATCACAGGTTAATTAATTGACATTTCACATAAAACACTGTAGATAATTGAAAATAATAATAATAACTAATTGTTGTATCATCTTTATCCAAAAACTGTGAGTTAACTGTTTTTTGTTTTTCTCATTTTCCTTGTATTTATAAGGAATAAAATTTATTTCCCTGTATTTAGTATCCCCATTCCCTTGTTTCATCATTGACATATGTTGTTTTCTTCTTAAATAACATATTTATCTAGTCTTTACATTATTTATCATCTAACATTATTGTTGGTTGATTTTTAGCGCCTTGCCTTTACTACTTATTTGATGTGTTGTGTGTATTGAAAAAGGTGTAATTTCCATATAATAGTGAAGTTTTATCAAATAATATGTATGCAACACTTGTGCATATATATAATGGTGGTTTTTACTACTGTTTTCTCTTCTGTGCATACACGCATTTATCTATTGAAGTTCAGTTGCTTTTGAGTTAAATTTGTTTGCTTATTTATTTTTGAAAGCATGTTTATTTCTAAAAATTGGCGGGTGTATTCTGTACACATTGGATGTATATGGTGTGTTATGTATTGCACTTGCAATGGTTTCTAAGTTATGTAACATCCAACTCTACCTACTGCAATAAATTTTTAGCTAATGTAATTCTTGTTAAGAGATGGTTGGCACACCGTCATGTTTGTAAAATATTAAAAATCGATTACTGAATTCTATTCGAAGAAATAGATATGGTATGTCATCCATAACTTAATAACTTGAGATAAAGTTTTGCACTCTACTATATACTGTGATGACTAGCCAGATTCATCCGGAAAACCTGACATGATACTTAATTACAAAGCAGAGAACTTGATTATTCGGCTGACTTGATATATTTATTACAAATTACATATGCCTTGTTATATCTACTTATTATGCAAGGAAATCTAGAACCTGACAAATAGATAATGATGGAATTACTTTGAAGTTATTAAATCTATTCTGCTCATCTAAATACACGTTGAGTTCGATCTTGGGATTGTGTCAATTCTACAGTGGTTCGTTTCAGGGATTAACTCGTATGGTCTATTATTTCTTCTAAAGGGATGTTAATAAATTGTGAAAATATGGCTTACAAAACTATAAGTTTTGTCCGCTTTTGTGAACTCAAAATTAGATTTTAAAGTTTAGTCGTTTGTTCATTGAGAAAGTATTTTGGTTTATACGCCAAACCAACCTTCAGTTTCTTCAGCCAGGTTCACAAAACTATTGTTGATCCAATTTATGTAGAATAAGAATAGATACATCAACAGTCCACATGCTTCTGATATCACCCGATTTTATTTTGCTATTAGCTCCCAACATTGATACTTATTGATTTTCTCTAGCACTAATGTAAGGTAGGACAATGAACATTTTGTTCTGCACTTTACTTTTAAAACTTGCTGACTTATATACTGAATAGTAGGTTGGTTCACGGAAAAAGCAGTTGATCATATTAGATTATTGATCTCAAATGGTTACCGGCTTGTGCTCTTTCAATTGTTTACATATAAACGAAAAATATGAGCCCTGCGGGTAGTTGTCACTTTTATGTCAGTCCGTCACTCACGTTCTTTTTAAAAACTATGAGTTTTTCATTCATATAGTTTTATAGAGTTACAATGTATGTTTATTTTCATTTCCCTCTTTGAATTCACACACTTCAAAAATCAACAGTTCCCTATACTTGATTCATAATTAAATAACTAAAATTCGAAAATCTGTTAACTTCTACACCTAGCCTCAGTCATTTTCAAATGTAATTTGGTCAAGACAATAGAATGTGACAAGATCGCTTGCGTTTTGACTTCGAATGTATGTTGAATTATTAATCACATTGTTTTTTCAATTAGTATGACCTCAGACGAGTAATTAGTCCTACTGATCAGTAACTTGAACCTGTCATTTTAATGAACAATTATTTTATTCACAATATATTATCGTTAGCTATATTAATAACAAATAGATTTCGGTGTTACACAACCCTTTTTACTTCGGCTTCATTCAGTACTTATATTGACTAGTTTATCTTCCTTTTATGCGACATTTGCGGAAATATTTCAAGCCCTCTTAAACCAACGTTTCATCAAATCCTATTTGTATTGGATTGAACAGAAACAATGGGAATCGAGATGTTTTATGCAGAGTTTCTATACATGTAATGTAAGACAAACTAACATATTCAGGAAAGAAAGTTAGTCTCACCTCAATTAAAGTCAATGTAATCAGTTTCTTGAGTATGTGATAGCCCCCAAATACCCTGGTACGGCCGAGAATGGGGAGAGTCCGCTCTCCCTCTCGAAATGCTCTCACATGGCCATGCGTATATAGCCTCTGCCAGGGAAGTTCTACTCACTGCCTTCTCGTGGCGGGGGTGTTGTTTACAAAAGTGAGAGGACGAAAAGCGAATGTCTGGCGCTTTAACCGGACCCCAAACCAATGGTGCACATGGGCTCCAGTATCCTGAAGGAGCAAATGGCGTATGAACCAATCGTTGGTCACCGGCTACCATGGGACTGCATCTCCTTACGATGCTCCACTGCCTTGTGGGTCAGACGTTCAGGTCAAAGGCTCGGGGTGTGGACCCCTAAGAAAACCACCTGCTTCTGTTTGGGCACCCGGGCAGTATCATGGCCCTCACACAAATCAATTGAGATTTGTGTGGCGCATATGTATTTGGTGCCTCCCAGTACCTATACTTATGTGTTAAAATAAAATAAAAATGTGTATGTGATAACGGAATCCAGGAGAGTTATTTAAGATTGGTGTAACCTCTCTTGATTAACCATTTTGTCAACTGACTTGAACTTGTACGGTGTTAATACTTATAGACAAAAAGCTGTTTAGGTACCAATACCAAGGTTGTAATTGATAGTTTCAAATGAATTCAGCATTGAGTGGAGGGTTAGTAATAAATATATTTTTGTTATATCCCAATAAGTAGAAAACTTGTATTTTTGACGTTTCGCGACTTAACGTAAACCGGTTCAGAATAAATAAATAACCGACATTAAATTAACACACTTGTGTTAATTCGTTGCTAATGTAGAATATGAGCTTTTATTTCATACTTTAACAACTGCTATCGAATTAATCAGAATACACTTTGATTACCAAAAGACTAAAATATAAATCTATCATGTTCTGCTAAAGATATACAGAAATAAAATTCCATACTTATTATATTGTTACTGTGATATTTGAAAGAAATTCTCAATATACTAATATAAGAACTAAATTTCCATGAACTGATTTTATATTAATTCATTTTGTATTGTCCTGGATTTCACTGCTAGCAGCCACCATTCATCTTTGCATATAATACCTGTGATTTTATATTAGTTTTTATGAAAGACAAATAATGGGTCATAAGATGAATCTCCATATTTCATTTTGGTAAATGTACTACAATATTTTTTTTATTATTTTACTATCTGAGTGATAAAGCCCAGGTTTATGAAACCAGTTTTAAGTTACGTTGATCGTATGGAAGCTAATGACAATTATTCACTTGCTTAAAATGTATTAGGCAGAGTAAGTTTCAAAGATCTAATCTAATAATCAAGACAAATGAATAATTAAACTTCCTAGCCATTAATTCAATCATTTTAATAAAAAGTAAAAAAAAAGACTATTATTATTATTGTTATCATGATTATTATTACTTGTACAATGTGAAGATACTCTCAATATCGTACACTTGAGATACTAATAAGATATATGCATAAATGTGTGAATTATGAATAAATTCAGTTAACAAATTAATGTATATTTTATACTAGAAATGAATTAATTAATGTCATATTGTTTATACTACTTAAATAAACATTGTTTCTGCCTTTAATTCTATAAATAAATACAGTAAATTATTTAATAAGCAGAAAATAATGATAATAAGAGTATATATATATATATATATATATATATATATATATATATATATATATAATTTTCATATCAGTCAGTATTGTCAACCGTAAAATAAAAGACTCCATGTATATACATAAAAAATAAATTTAGGAAATGATGAAATTTACATTCTTCTTCTATATCAATGAAAAATAATCAAACAAATACAATTGTGAATAAAAGGATAAGAATTGTAGAATAGAAGAAAATCAATGAGAAAACAGACAGTAAACAATGAATACTCTCATTTTAGTCACAATGATGTTATTCTGCATTTTAGTTAGTTGAAAGACAGTACATATCATTCTATCGGCAATGATGTAAATAAACATTTAAAAATAAATAAATATGTAAAATGGTTAAAATAAATGTTGAGAAATAAGATCAGTGTATGCATAAAGAAAAGTTGATGTTTAAAAAGCAATTACAAAATATTATTATTTATAATTAGTTAGTATATAAATGATGATAATAATAATACAATTATTATATTTAATAGTATACATTAAATAGAAATGCATATTTTGTATGATTTGTTAACTGCCTTAGAGGTAGTTAAAATATCAGTAGTCTTTTATATTATAGTAATAATAATATTAATTCAATGAATAATTTTAGATTGATTTAAGAATTAATATAAAATAAACAAGAAAATTGAAAAAAAGGGAATAGAAAAATAAAATAAATATATTTATCCTATTTGCATAATTGTATATCCTGTTATCGGTCAATTTGCTTTTGTATATATTTTACATAATTATGTAATGCGGGTATACATTATATATAGTTGTCTTAATATTCCTAAATAATTTAATATTTATGAATTTTTGTAATAAATTTTTATAGACTTTATATTTTGAGGTAATTTCTATGAAATATTCACATGAATATGTTGTGACAATAAGATATTATCAATAATAATGATAGAATAAATTATAAATAGTTAAATGAATAAGGCTAATATTGATGAATAAAGTTTGTTTTGTTTTTTCGAATATTTCACCTACATAGATTGATTCAGATAAATTCTGTCAACAAAATAAGGAAGACAGTTGATAAGTGTTTATCATTAGTTGATAGATAATTTTTATGGTCCCTGTGAATTGTTTACAGGAGAGAGGTGTAAGGCATGAAATATATATATATATATATATATATATATATATATATATATTATCGGCTACGTGGAACGGATCCATTCAATGAACTACCGGTAACAGAACCAGCAGTATTTCCTATTGAATCGCAAGGACTACGAACTTCTGATTTTAAACGAACAAATTCACGAGCTATCTCATCTTGAGGACGTTGTGATAATATACGTAGTATAGTCCATCCAGTATCATCAAGATGTAATCTTTTTCCTAGACTACAAATACATGCACATGCACCACTTTGACCAGCACCAGTTCGACCATCTCTTGAATGAATTGTAGGTGAAGCATTTAAATCAGTTGTTGTCGCTAAATCACGTAGTTGTAATACAGTCAACCCAATCAATCGATCTGTTCGACCGAAACAATAATCTTTGGCACACATATGTAATTCATAGGATTCTGGATCAGAACCAGCACTGAGAAAGCTAGAAATTTTGACAAAGAAAATAGAAAGAAGATCATCCTCATATAAAATTATTGAGCCTAGAATCCAGTAGGATGACTGAAAGACTAATAAAAACGAAAATTATTTTATTTAAAATACTACAAAAAACATAGAAGCAACGGATTCTTGTTTCGTCCCTGTATAAGATATCTCAGCAATGAGATTCAACGACCCGACAACTATGTAGGTGATGAGACAGTTATCCCCCTTAGGCAATAGAAGATAGTTGTGGAATATCGTTGATTGATTAAATTCTAACGTCAACACAGTTGGATCTCGCTTCAGTGATTTACAAGTTAAACATTTGCGCGCCAGACCAGCGGCATCGGGTTCGATTTCTGGATGCATGATTGTAGATGCGTACTGATAAGAGGTCTCATACTGGGACAAAACGTCCGCTCAGCGATCCCAGGCTTTCAATTACGGTAAAATTACATCCGTTTGTGGTTTGAAAACTGAAAACCCTACTATTTCCATCAAACTATACGGATCAAAACGAAACTGCTTCATAAATATTAAGATTATATATATATATATATATATATATATATATATATATATATATATATCAGGTTGTACGTGTTTTATTGTAATAAAGGTTGAAAATGCTACATAACCAAACCTGTAATAATCTCATAACTGTGACGGAATAGCTATTCAATGTTTCCTGGTTTTCAATGGTGGTATAACTAGAATCATTTTGTAATTCAACTTGTGATTATTTATTAATTATTCATTGAAAACAGTTTTCTCTTTAACCCAGACAATATTTCAGAAGTTAAAATGAGTCAATGAAGAAATTCTTAATAAAGATTAATTTACTTCTCAAGAAACCTGAAATCTTTACTTTACAAAAAGCCCATTTCATTCAAATAAGGAACACATTCATTCTCTAGGAAACATACAATGTAAATGTTTCATTAAACACAGGCGACCAAACATTATTCTTTGATTTTGTTGCAAATTTATGCTTTTTTTCACTTAATAATGGACCAAATAATACTACTTCAATAAAAGGTTTAAATGTTCCCGATGTTGTCCATTTCAAATTATTCGCTGCAATAACTAAACAGAAAAAAAGAAAACATAAAATGATGTAACTTTAAAGAAGAAACAAGACATAAAAATATTGCCCAATTTTACATGAAATATGCGATGTTGACTGTTAATAAAATTCATCAAAATTTAATTTTATTAAAAGGTGCTTGTAGAGGTTGTTGAATTTCACAGGTGCTAGCTCAGTGGTCTAGAGTTTATGTGTGCGACTGATAGACCGCAGATGCGCGCTGCTGAGGAGTACCACTTCTCAGTTATTACTGGTTCTCAATGGTTATCTGAGATCAGCATGTGATGTAAAATAGAAAATTAAGTTTTATGATACTGTAATTTGTTGAGAAAACTGGAACTTATTTTGGTTTGGAGAGGTTATCTATTCTCTGATAAGACGTTTTACAGAAAACGTCAGAAATTCGACTACGTATTTACTGGGATATTATTATTACCCTAAATAATCAAACCGTCGCTCAACAAAATTGGAGGTATAAAGTCAAGATTTCTCAGGAATATTTTCAAATAATCTAGTATGGTGATAAGTTTTTTCTAGATTTTATTATAAGAATGATGATTTATGCAAGTATTAATCAGTGATCTATTGTAGCTGCCTACAGAATTCCCACTAAGCAGACACCTATGAACGTACATCCCTTCGTCGCATGATTTCATTTCAAGTCAAGTATAACATATAATTACTGAGGCATATATCCTATCCGATGATTGACTGAAATAAAAATATCCTTCACATATCAGAATTTTACTTATTTTACAATGGTAACAGTTCGTATTGTGAATGGAGTGATTCTGTTTTTCACATATAGATTTTTAAATGTAAAGCCTGTGACATTAGTCAACGTGTGAATAGTGAGATATAAATCGTTGACGATTCTAACTGATTATCGAATTTTAATACGAATTGATTAAAATTTGAAATATGAACTAATAAACTCTGTGTAGCTCAATTGTATCATAATCACCTCTGTTCCCATGTGTATCGTAAGGCCATGTTTCTGAGGCGTTCTAAAATATCAAAACAATTTTATGATATCCCTTAGTTCTCAATAGTTCTGAGGAACTAAGACCCTAAAAAACTAACAACAAACTGAGACATGTCCACAGACGTCTCACATTAACGTGTTATCGACAGTAAAACGACATAATCCTTATTCAGTAATATCAGTGTGTTTATATGTTTATTAGTTTTCAGCTGTCCTCCAAATGATATCAGTTCATGATGAAAAATGCCTTCAAATGTTACGATATCTTCATAAAATGACCTAGATTTGGAATCATCATAAATCCAAAGCTACCTATGGTCAAATTCAACACCGGTTTTCACGGGGATTACGATACCACTAAATCATCAATTAAGAACCGAGTGTTCTATATTTTTACCTTTAGTTAATATACGATTTAATGTTACCTATACCCAAGTCAAAGATAATGCAGTTAGTCGTCAACAATAATATAGGACAGATGATCAGCACTTCTTAGTTTTCAATGAACTCATGTAAGTTTATAATGGAAATTATCATCAAAATATGCCATCTCTACAAGGAAATATCTAAATATTTAGATTTCGATAAAATTTTGAAATTGTGAAAAGTATGTTATACCAATAAATTCAAAATACGCTATGAATAGTAACATTGATATAGGACATTAATCAAAATAGTATGTTTTTACAACTTCTCTATCTTGTTTAAATTCATTTAATAAATATGACTCATACATACATGTACATATAAGTACTATTAAAGGTTTTCTGGAGCTTTGTCTATGTCTGAGACATACTGTGTTGTGTGAATAATGACCTTGAAAACGTACTTCAATAACACAACAAAATAAAAAAAGAATTATTGAGATAAAACAATAGATATATTGTTTTATCAAATTAAGCTTGTGAGAACTAATATCGATAGCCAAAAAAAGACGCTGACTTGTTATTGCTGTACCATGTTGTATGATATATGTGAATGGACTTTATATTGATGATAATCATATTCCTACAATACATAAATTTAACCTAACTGTTTAGAAAAACACTTAATAGTTAAGGATTATCGATTAATTATCTATCTCTCATAACCCACTAACTTCAAACCTAACGAAATTGTAATGAACGAAAATAGTATTTGAATCAAATGAGGCTGAAACAGTATGGTAATGCATTGAGGCCTTTGAAATGAAAATAAATTTTAATTTCATGCAGTGTACACTACTACTGATAAATTTTGTACATTTCATATAAGCTCCCAAATATTCTAGATCTGGTACGTTGATACTAATCGAAAGAGAATTAGTCTAGAATTATTTCCTTTTCACACAAACTATTAGAATAAATTGTTAATTTAAGTAGTATTATAGTTAACATGAATGTTCAGTACAATCTTATACATTGTGTATTCCATCAACACAGTACACTTTTAATGAAACAGTAATATAAATGTAAATTAAAATCTTAAGAATTCCACTTTTTACATCCTAGAGGTGGTTTATCTCTTTAATATTGAACATTGAGTAATTAAAATAAATCGATCTCGTTCTTTGTGATTATTAGTTTTATTTCATATTTGACAAAAAAGGAAACGGTTCCACAAGCTGTAGAACAAATAACTTAAGATCATATGGTTTACATAGATGACAAGGGACTAATCTATGACCGTTAAGGTTTTATTCATTATAAGTAACATAGGGTAGAGGACTATAGACTACAACTTTATTGATTAAGTTATTCTCTTACAACTGTCGATTATAATTAATTTTATTTAACTCATTCTAATCTCTGTTTATTGAAATTCGTTCACAACTTTGATTGTTTAACTTAAGTCATTGACGGATTGTTTAAAAACTGAGAAAATTGAGAGTAATTAGATGCATAATAAAATGTATTGACTACACATTTTTGAACAGTTGCTAACAGTTTAATTCAGTACATATCACTGTAAACTTTAAGTAATTACTCATTAAGTCACAACAACTAATGAGTGTAGTAAACTTATTTCATGTAACTTTCAATATTTATCAGCACTCTCGACAAATGTACATTTCATTCTTGTCTGTGTATAGAATAATTGAGAACATCCTTACTTCTTGTCTTAAGCTATACGTTGTTCTCTTAAAACAAACTGTTCTACAAATCTTCTTAATCGATTTTTAATTCCCTACAATCTGATGAAAGGTGAATCTGACGTTTTTGATGCTTTAGACATTACGAAGTAATTCTGGATGATCGCAACTTAGAGTTAAATTTAGTTGAAAGGTTCCTTCACTTTTCGAAAACTCAGGTGATTACTGATTATAATTATTTATGATGTTCTCAAGTTTTATATATATTGAACAATGACGGATTATTACAGTTTACTGAGTTTTAGAGTAATACTTCACTGTTTACTCGTCTGAAAATAGACAACTAAAAAAAGCCAGTTCGTAGTAATGGCTTGATGAATATAAACTGACCTATTCGTATTCATTATGGTAACTCAACAACGGAGAATATGCTCGGATTAGCTTTGCTTTTCAGATAAATGATATAGATCAGTCATTATGTTTATTTTTTTGTTTGAATGACACTTTAACATGATCTTAATGAATACTTTGATCTATTGCTTAATTTACGTAATTATAAATATACTCTTAACTTTATGAAATATGAAATGAAGTTTGATAGTCTTTCTAATAGAAGGAATACTGTTGATAAGGTTATCAACTTTTATACATTGAATGTCGTCTGTTTCATTACAAACATTCATCTTGGTTTTTTTCTCTCTCTAAATTGGGAATTTTAACGTTAGGTATTGGAAAAACAGACAGATAGATACATAAATCAATAGATAGAGAGAAAAATTTTAAATTTAAATAAAAATAAATTTGATGTTGTTTTTCTTTTTACAATAGAAAGTTTGTTAATCTGCTATGTGAAACAAATTTCTTAGACAATTAAAGACATGGATATTATTTGTATATCTCTATTTCTTTTTGGATCTTGGTTTTTTTTATATTTCATACGTGAAGCCAAATGTTTTTGTCTGAGAAAAGAAAATTTCTAATTTATGTATATTCTAACTAGAATTGTAAATCATTATTGGTATAAATAGCTTCTTCTTATTGGCTGGATGTACCTGAATCCAAGAGTTGATCCTCATAAAGGAACTCGATCAGTGTACCCCTCACCTAGAACACTAGCGCGTTATACACTTAGCTACTGAGTCAATATAGCCACTCACTTGTACAACTGGCTTGTGATTTAATTTATAATATTTTGAATTGTCATACCTCTAATACTTTGACTAAAATTTGACCAGGCATTCCGCACAGGAAGCACATATCCCAACCAAGACTGATCAGATTTCAGCAAAATATCAATAGCGGGATAATCCAGACCGTTACAAATCCGTTACAAGTTCATCGGTACGGGTTTTAATTGTCAACCGACAAGTTTTGTGGTGTCGCTTGCTATGTTAAGCCCAAATAACTTATTCTAGCTTATGGACAGACCAATTTATTCATACTTCTTGAGTCACGTCTTAACCTTGTCAATTATTCGCTTATCAACCTTGACTGTTTTTATATGAGCGCGTAGGTGTGCGTACACTTCTTAGCCTATTCATCACATATCTGTAACTTATTTTTATGTGACTATAAATATTGATTCACGCTTAACTAAATTGAGTTGGCTCACTTGCCTTCTGCAATCTGCTTCGTTCTTCCCTCTTTGTTTCGTCTCCCTGATGGCCTGTTCAAATAATTGAGTGCATGAAATATACATATTCAAAACAATTCTCGTATTCGGCTTATTTAATTCCGTTATATTCACTTACGCGGATTAAGTCGATAATTATATATGAGGATTGACGAAATGTATATTTCAATAACATTCATACGATATAACGAGTCAAATATCGGGCCACTAAAGTTTAACAATTTAGTGAAATGTGTCAAGCTAACAGATATCCTCCATATTCAAACTTGGAGATTAGGTAAATTATGTCACATCATCGTCAAGCCCTCTTCTGGGTTGCATTATGGACAGGTTAGAGTTATGAAGGAAATAATTTTTCCTTTCAGAAACTGAGTAGATCATTTTTGTTCTACTGGAAAATCTTCATGCTCATTAAATCATACGTAACAGAAGCTTGTTCTTAATAACAAACTGTTAAGGACGTATGAAACAGTCTTTCATGTACTTATATTTTTTTTACTGTTTTAACGTCTGTGATAATATTAGAGATATCTAAAAAAATTATTATTGATCGTTTCTTTTGTTATTGCTATTGTCTATTCTGAAAAATGACATAAGTCCTATGGTATATCGAATATGTACACATTCTACTTCTGAATAAACTGGATAATTTATAGTAATCATTAGACTGATTAATTACTCTTGTGCCTTCATTTTATTCCAGATAGTTTTGTTTACCACAAGTGTAAAAAGTGTAATAAGTCTATTTTACTAATATGTTCGACAGTTGTCTTTATTTAATTGACCACTTTGCAAAGAAGGAAGTAAATTGTACAAGGTACACAAATCCTCAAGATTGAATGGTAAATCAGTTATAAGCGTTTTCAAGATATAATAATGAGCAAGTGGATTGTTCATCTAGTTGCCAAAGCCATGACCCATATATTCAAATTCAAACCGCTTGGTCTATCAACAGATTTATATGAACTGCTAATATTTTCATTTAGCAGAAAGGCTTCTGAAGTAATTTCACCTCAGTCTTCCATCAAATTTTATTGGTTAACCTGGCATTTAAATTTTTACTGTATTTATATACCAGTGTTTTATCACATTTATTCATGTCAGTTTATTGGACATAGCCGAAGAGAAACAATTAAAGCCAGTGTTTAAAATTATTTCTAAATGGTTCCTATGACATACTGAGTACTATATGCATATATGGCATCCTACTCTCTCAGTGAGCCGTTGAGTCACCATTTTAAAATCCAGTTACTTGCTATTATAATGAATAATTAGAAAGTGCATCCACTGTCTAACGTATTCAATCTGGATGCATACAATTGTAAATTATTCAAATGTTATTTTATAAATATCTAAAATGTTACAACCAATGAAAATGGAATGATACTAGTTTAGATGTCACCATGTATAGTATCGATCGAACAGCGTTTAAGTTTACCAAGAAATTAGTGGAGAATCAGAGATATATTAATAAAATTGGTTAAATGTATATCATAATGGTTAATAGATCTTTTAAGGATGTATAAAGCTTTACAGGATAATACATACTCCAGACGTATCATACAATGTATATATATCCATAGTAATCAGTTTTCCAAAATAGATTTCCTAATTCGAGAGAAAATCATTCCATATCATAGCATAGGAATCATTCAGAATGTGTTTCACATGTTAAAAGTTGGGAATCTAGTGAATGTATGTCACTCTTAATATTCGCGGTCTAGATAGATTACAAAATGTATATTGGTTGATTATAAAAAAGTAGTGTATGATATAGTAGTAGAGAATAAGATCGAGATTCAGTTATTTAGTCAGCCTAAAGCAACATACAATTAGGTACATATATGCATTGGTTTAAGTTACTACATTATATCAACAGGACGAGATTAAATTAATAACAAGATATAAAACTGTAAATTAGTTAACTATTCACATTGTTGATCGGAGCATCAATATCAGCTCACTGAAGACAATGATGTACGGTGGCGCAATTTCGTGGATTCGTTGAAGTTAGTCATTAACACCGTTGTATGCCAGCCAGCTTATTAGTCTAGTGGTTAAGCGCTTGTGAGCGAGACTGATAGACCTGGATTCGAATCTTGGGGGGGGGGATCATGGACACGCACTCCTGATGAGTCCCACACTTAGACGAAACGGCCGTTCAGTGCTTCCAGGTTTACCATGGTGGTCTAGCTTTAATTGACTCACGATCTGAACTATTTAAATGATAAGGAAATGTTTGGCCTCAATGAAAACCATCACTGATCCATTTAGTTCGAATATCATGATTATAATAGTATATTTTTCAGTCAGTATAGAATGTATCCACAATTAATCAATATATTTTGTTTGAGTTTCATTTATATCTTGTATAACTACTGTTAAGTCATAAAAAAGTATATAGGTACAGCAGATAATCATTTGGAACCAACTGAGAGGTTGTGGTAAATCGAATAGAAAATTATTTATAAACATTAGATTTAAGGTAAGTAGAATATAACTTTATTTTTAAAAAGAATGTTTGGACCCTTTTTCATTGTTAATTTCTAGGTCATATGTTTCCTGATGAAAATGTAATAAATTAAAGATCATAAGATTTTAAAATTTATATTGATTCACACCATAGTAACATTATGATAGAAATCCTTAAATAAATTTTGTTGAACGAAGGTAAGTGATTCGATAAGTTTACTAAAACGATAGCTATTGCAAAAAGGTCATTTGAAGTGCTGAGCAAACACATATCTACTGAAAGTTCAGAATGAATGAAGAAGAGTTACAGATAATGAAAAATTTTTACAAATATTGTTAAAACTGTTTGTTCATGTTTTTGTTATGCCCTGGTACGGCCCAGGATGGGGAGAGTCTGCTATCCCACTCGAAATACTCTCACATGGCCACGCGTATACAGCCATTAAAAGGGAAGTCCTAATTACTGCCTTCTCGCAGCAGAGGTATTGTTTGCGAAATTGGGAGGACGAAAAGTAAATGTCCTGAGCTTTAACCAGGTTGGTGGGTACAAGGGATCCACCTAGGGGAGTTGGAATCATTGCTGCACATGAACTCCAGGATCCTGAGCAAACAAATGATATATGAACCTATTGTTGGTCACTGGTTACCATGGGATTGCATCTCTTAACGTTACTCCACTGCCTTGTGGATTAGACATGTAGGTCAAAGATTCCGATTGTGGCCGCCCAAAAAAAACCACCTGTTTCGGTTTGGGCACTCAAATCAAGTGACGAAGTGTGGCATATATATGTTTGGTGCTTGCTTATACCAATGCTTATGCGTTTAAATAAATAAATATTGTTCCACTGGTTACATGTAAACATTTACGCAGTATTTTTACAAGGAATACTTAAGACATCAGTAATTACTCTCTACTAATCACTAATCAAATATTTCCTGTTCAATTTTTAGACAATATTTATCTAAAAGTGTATTCCAATTTATGTCTATAATGTAGTTTAAGTATGACTTTAATCCAAATCATGGTTTATGAGATTGTCAAATGTTTGTATTGAGATTGAAAAATACTAATAATGATCCTAGAGAGCACATTCTTAATAGAAAATAAAATAATTTTTTCAAAAATTAAGTTTCCTTGATGAAATTGTGATTCGTTAATAGGGAAAAATATTGCGACTCAATAGACATAAAACGTGGTGATATTTACAAACATAATTTATGTCTACTGACTTCCAGGAACTTATTAATTGATGTTGTATAACTGTTCGTTCTAATCTCGACGAAAGTTCACATAAATCATTCTGTTATTTCATTAGTTAGTAGTTTCGGTAATAAAATAATGGTTTTATTTTTTGTATAAATTTAATCAAATGAGATCTACTTACCAGTTATAGTAACTTTATGTTCTCCATGTGAAGGATGACGAAAGAGATCGACATGAATCGATAGCTCTCCAACACTATCTTCAATCGCAGGTTTATCTATTGAAAAAAATAACATCATTATAATCAAAAATAAATTTAAAATAATAATTGAAATCAATAAAATATGATTTTAATTCTTCAGTTTATTCATTGTGTAGTTTATCATTGAAAATTGGCTTATTGTTTTTTTTTGCAATAGCTGTATTACATAACTGTACACTTATACCACTCATCTGGTAGCCATGTAATTAACAAACTTTAAATGCACTTTACGATAGATAACCTATACTTGGCCTAGTTAACTACATACTTAACCACAACACTACTCTAGACACATTATATAACACTTGTTATAGTAAAAACATATTAGAGATGTTGAAAAATAATCATGATAATAAAGTGTATGGAAATCAATTGTACGCTTACGACGATTACTTTTTTTGAGCTTTTCTATTTAATAAAGATAGTTGTCACATGATGTCAATAAATCTATCAGCATCCACATACTAAGCAAGTTAACCGCCTTCATGAAAAGACGATCACAACAGGATGTAAGTGATACTTAAGTAATATCTGATTTCAGAAAACCAGTTACTGCTAACGTCAACATAAAATGCGGAATAAATGAGACATTAACACTAAGTAACTAATGGTTTTTATAATGATTACTTGGGCTAATGGGGAAATAGCAGAAAAATGCTAGGTTTATTCTGGAGATTGACCCTAAAATGGTGATATTTAATAAAACTACTCAAGAGAAAGGTATATGAAGGGTTTTTTGTGGATATCACAGTAATTTCATTAGTTCAGATTATGATTCAATTGAAGCTAGACCACTATGGAAAAGCTGGAAGCATTGGATGGCCGTTTCGTCGTATTGTGGGACGAAACTAAAGGTATATCACCAGTAAACTTCCATTGTTGGTGAATAAAAACAAAGAGTATAAGTCAAACAGTTTCTAGCTGTTTTTCAGATGTCCATTTCAACCTTCCATCGGTCATTGAAGTCAGATTGTGAAATCCGAGAAAAGTTAAAGAGGAATAGGAAATTAAAAAAAACATACTGTCAAAAGCTATTATTACTTTACCTTAAGAAGTTTTTATGAATGTTGACTCGGAACTACTAGTCAAATTAGCTGAGCAGTATCAACTGTGGTATAGTAGCCTAAGATTATCGACTGAAGTTTATCTGGGACAGAAGTCCATTCAAGGAAGTTGCAGAGAAATTCGTCCAACTAAGTAGTTTGTAACGTCCCATAGCTTGCAACTATTAAAAGCCTAACTAGAGTGCAAGATATTTAGGTATGATGAAAGGCGCTTTATTTAAATATTGACTTTTCATGAGACACTGAAACAGTAAAGTGCTAGTTACTAAGTTGACCTGAATGTGATATTCAACTCTAGAGAAGAAGAAGGCTTATGGCAATGTCTTCTAATGATAAGGGTATTAAGTAACTCTATTGATGAGTTTTTTACAAAAATTGTTCATTCATATGAAATTTCTATGGAGTGTGTCGTCTGAAAGTGAAACGTGGCGCTCGCTAAAAGTTTATATTTTAAGTATTTATGTTGAATCTTACTGAAAACCTCAAAACCAATGAATCCCTTTCTACTTCTTCAACAAATTAATAATTTATTTTCACATTAACTAATCGATTTCCATTTCACAGGAAAAATAAATGTGCCATTAGAAAGATTGATTGCTTTCTAAAGTTTATTTAAGCATTAGCTTGAATGATAAAGATAGATCCATTCATGTTTCAAATATTCTCGATAGATACACTTGCTACTATTCTACATCTAGTGGTTCATTTTAATTATTTTATCAAATATTTTTTTCAAGAATTATTTAAATTAGTACTCATACCGTGTAGTAACTGTGTGGTGTATGCTACCTATGTCGACAGACATAAGTAGTCTGTAACACCAATCGGAAGTGGTAAACCTGGCAGCAGAAGGCTAAGAAGACCAAATTGAAGAGAATAGAAAGGTAAATAGAAAGAAATTGCGAACTTGAAGAATCATACAGAATATGAAGGACAAATGATGAAAAATTGCAAATGAAGTATTCAGTGTATGGTTCTTATGTTTTACAAAGATACACTGTAATTTTGTGTAAAGATACATTGGTTGTCCCTACATGTATTCTCGTTTATCATAAATGTATCTCCATTATTTCAACTTGTCAAACAGTCAGTTAAGTATTAGACAACATATTATTAGGTTTACAAAAATAAAACATTTTAACTTTTAATTTAACACAAAATAGAATACAGAAAATAAACAAACCTTGTGATGTCTGAGTAGCCACAAAATTTTTAATAAGTGCATCTGTTGTTTGTGTGTATAATGATAGTGCATAACGTAATGATTGTAATTCCGGTGATTTGTCCAAGTAAGCTTTCTTAAGTCCACTACCACCAGCATGAAAATAGTTTTTAATCGCATCCAATGCTATATCCAATATTTGACAATGACGTGGTGTTAAATTTCTCTCTGAGATTCCTGCATCTTTAGACATATCCTACAGAAAAAGAAGTTTACAGTATGAATAGATGAGAAATAGTTTGTTAGGAATATGTAACCGAAGTTCAAAATATAAACCATTGAATTTTAAACTAACTGACTCAAAGAATCACGATTGTCATTTGCTGAAGAGTACTACACTAAAATAAAAAAGATATCTAATCCTCTTTGAGCTATCACCCATTTGCTATCGAATATCAGTTCATGACGAAAGGTAATGAATAATCCTCATAAATATCTAGCTTACAAATATGTTATTTTAATTCTATAGTATCGATCTCCTTAATTTTAGGACTCAGTTGGATTCGTATAACAAAGCATTCCTTTCAAAGATTGGGTAAATAATTTGTGTAAGGTTATGGTGATGTTATTGTATAAAATAGTTACTGTTTCTTAATGTAAGTAAATAGTTTACCCTACGAACTAATAATGTCTGGGTAATAATGAGATTGTGAAAATGATCCGATGTAATTGAATGAGTAACCAGCGACTGGACTGTTTCCCAGTTAGTAATGAAAATACGAGTAAAAAATAGGCAGAAACATTTGTGTGAATTGTCATTCATATTAAATAGTTAACTGACTTACTTGTAGTAATCGACTTGCTGGTAGCTGACTGCTTACATTTGTTAGTAAACTTTGAGATACACTTGTTAATTTAGCTTGTGCAGTTGACGGAATCGACAAATTAAGAAACATCTGTAAATAGATTATAAAATTAAGATTAATCATATGATGACATCAAACATTCATTCAAAAACTACCATTGATTACTAAAAATTAATCTCAGAAAGTGTAAAATGTTTGTGTGACTGTGTCTAGTTGAATTTGCACTAGAAAATTCTAGTGGATAAAATATGAAACTTGTCTTTGTATAAACTAAATAATATCATTAATCATGTTATGTTATTCAGTTGTTTTTTCTAGAATGGTGTACTTAGAATTTCGGATCATGCTCTGAAGGGCCCACTACTTAAAACAACTAAAGTTTCTCTTCAGCGTAATTGCATGGGATTTGATTAATGCATGATATTTCTGTGGATAGAGGCCCGGCTTAATCGCTAATCCACATTCCTAAACTCTCGAACTTCCCATTTTATGAGAAAACAGAAGAAGAAGGCTTCATAGTGAATATGATTTCAGGAGAAATAGCTTTACGGATGAAGATAAAATAAGGTACTTTTAAAACGTTTAATATATGAAGTAAGCACATCTACGTCACTGTGCTTGATTCTCAGTCGTAATTCCCAACGTATCGAATCACTGATTGCTGTAATTTCGCGAACTTCAGCTAGATTATCTGCACTTAACAACACTGCTCAGATCAACAACTAGAGACTTCATGGACTGATTTTAGGTCTCATTCCGGCCACCCTCTGAATTTATTTCAAGTTATTGCACCTAGGTAGACGGTAGAATTGACAGCTTTAATTCCAGTCAATATATTCAGTCATTTAGTCAACTGTTCTCTCACTTCTTTAATTAAATGTTAATTCCATGAGCAAATGATTGATTCAACCGCCTCCGTTATTCATGTATTTTTATTAGTTTCAACTAAATTTATTTTTCTAGAAATTTCTAGTCACCTGAAACAATTATTGATAAACAACTGGATAATGAATAAATTTAAGTTCCTGATAAACCCAAGATCTGCTGTGTAAATAGTGAGTTGTTTTTTATGATACGAAATACCGCCAAAAACGATCAAAAGCCAAAATGTATATTTAATGTCATTATTTCAAAAAACGTTAGTCAGACATCTCATTTCTTTCAGTGATTAATAACGAATAAATTTACTGTTTTTATATATCTGAATTAAAAATACCAACACATTGAAACTCACAGCTCTTGGATCAGCAACAGTGGGTAGCACAACTTGTTTCTCCAAATTATGCATTGTAACTTTCCATAGTTCCTAATTTCATTATTTTGCAAAGCATTAAAATAAAATTAGTATAATCAAGAAGACTAGTTAGTTATAAAAGTTTCAACTATTTTCAACTTTAGAAATCGAAAAAATGTTCCAAGCCAGTTGATATGATCCAGCGTTAATTTTATATGGTAGTCGGGACGCATTTACACTGTGAATGCATGAATCGACAACAAATATGATAGTTGCTCTCGCCCCAGAACCTTAATTCTCACTGGGTCATGGAATATCAGAGGATAAAGCTTGCCCTGAGATTGTGAAGAGTTAATATTTAGAAAAAATATCACTGCTTATTTACATTATATTGTAATATAAAATTACGATAAAAAAGACGTTACATCCTTTGTACTGGTTCCTTCAACAAGCGCATAAATTTCCCAATAAAAATTAGTTCGAATATGTGGCAGTATTAATTAAGATATGAAGTTTAAACACTTGTGTTTCTCTAACCGATGATTCTATATGTTGATTTCTACTTTACATGCTTTTTGTCACTCGAATATAGAGATTAGATGATTTGAGAATGCTTTTAGCATCGGTAGATGACATATATTGGTACTGTGGTTTAGTGTATGACACAACCTTCTTACAACTCCATAATTAAATCCACAATAAATCAAATAGGGAGTTTCTAAACTAGTTACAGAATGTACAGTTTATACTTGAATCAGTTACAACTGATTATGTTTTCAACTGCCTGTGTTTGTAACGGGATTTACGCTGCAGTTTGAAACTAATCAAATATGTGTTAGCTGATGAGCATTATATCAATCCTTTCACATCAGTGAGTTTCGAATGTTTTTCTTTCTAATTGGAAATGATCTATGTATTCTACATATTACTAGCTAATATTACTGTTTAGACTTTTGTCTGCTTATTTTCGAAGTTCGTATCTAGCTACTGTTTATTTTACTTTAGTAGTATACATGTCAAAAGTAAATAAATAATAATTTTTCCCTTTAATGGACTTGAAAGTCATAGAGCTATATGCAGCCGTGCTAATAATCAATAGAGAATATCAGAAGTTCATGCTTAATACTGAATTCAGTGAACTAGTTCAAACGCTGAAAAAATTCATTTTTATTATTTACGATTAAAATAACTGATTTTTATAAAGTAATAATTGTCAACAATCCGAAGCACTAGGGAAACTGAGTAGAAATGTTTTACTACCCTGATGAGGTGATTGTTATAAAAAAGTTTGTTGTCTACTTTAATTAATGAAAGCATCTTTGTAAATGATATTTATGTTGAGAAAGATCGTAGATTAGAGGGTAGAGCGACCTCCAGTAGACGTTACCAGTAAATAGGAATTTAATTTCTTAAAAGCTATGCGCTGAAAATACCTTTAGTAATATGAGTAAGGTAAAATTAATGAATATCAGTATAGGGCTATGGAGATTGTTGACTTTCATTGAAACGGTGAACTGATCAACATCACCCCACTATTAAAAACCTAGGATTACTGGACGCCCGTTCCGGTCTAGTATGAAACTCCTCAGCAATGCATATCCACAACCCTGAACATAGTAATCGAATCCATGGTTTCCGGTTTCTGGTGAGAACACTTAACCTTTAGACCACCTAGTCAGCATCCAACGATGTCATTATCTAACTTCAATCAACCCACGATATTGCGCAACCATCTTCTGCTCTGAAGAAGTGGCTAACATCAAGTCACAAAACGACAAAAATACAACTTTTATATTCATTGAGACATAAAAATATATTTATTGTTAACCTTCTACCCAATATGCAGTTTATTTGAAGCTATCTAGTTCAACCTTGGCATTGATACCTATAAACTCATTGATAATAGATAACGTGTTAGTTTAAAGTAAATGCTTTATTTTTAAATGTACCTGACTGAGTAAAGTTATTAAATAGTTTTAGCAAATAAAATGCAATGGATTATGAAAAAAATTTAAAGAGATAATATTACTTTTAACAATCGTTTCAATACAGTCTTTTCACATAGATCTGCTAAAGCTGACAATGTTGACTCATAATGATCCATAAGCGGATGTAATATGTGTTCAGCTTCAGTTTCCACATTGGCTTTGGAATTAGGTGGACACTATGAATAGAAAAAAATAATCGTTAGAAAAACAATGAAATGCTTCATTCGACATTCAACTGAAGACGGCAATTTAGATTCCGACTAATTGTTTCAACAAGCGACTTGCTTTTTATGAGACATTATCAGATATCTAAGATTTACTTCGAACGAGTGAATAAAATATGATGTTTTATAGACTTTTTGAGCGCCACAATACTATTGTATTTATTTTGACATTCCACTGCACTACATTCCTTACCACAGTCGCGTGAAAAGATTTCCTGAAGTTACTTCTCTTGTAATTAATTCACTGTAACGTTTCCGTAAAAATTACAAAACATAAAACCGATAGTTAACATTTTTATTTGAACTATATGATGAGTTCTTGAAAGGGCATTTTGAAACTTAACCGGTTCGTCAACTTAATTTAATTATACTTATAAGTTAAATATTAATGTTTAAAATCAACTACCAATATCACTGACCTGATGAAGCAATTTACTTAATTCTTTAATTTTTTGTACAATTTGTACTTGTAATGCTTCGGCATATTGTGAAGCTAAATCATCAATAACAGCCTGAAGCATCTGTTGTAAGTCATTCATTGCATTCGATGTATCTTCACATAGTACACTACCACCCATTGCTTCAAATACTTTTTCCAACTGTACACGTAATTGTTGTATATTATTCATAATGATACATGCGGTTTCTTGCTGATGCACCCAACATTTGAAATCAGCTTTTACTATTTCTGCATAGGTTAGCAGTACTTTACTAACAGTCTAAATTGATAATGAGAAAAAAATATAATAATTTATGCATGGAAAAAATCAATAAAATGGTTATCATATATTTTGGTGACTGAATCTATTAGACGTATAGCTATTATTGAAGAAAAAAAAGAATTCCTTAATAACATGTAAACAATTGCAGTCATATTACAATATACTCTAGGCTTGTTACTGATCCATTAACACAGATTTCTAAGTTATATTTTCCACCATAGATTGAATAAAGAATTCAGATTACTGGTGGAAAATCATATACTGAGTTGATAATCGTTTATTCGTTATTTTCTGATCAGAATGAGGGTTTTGAAGAGATTGTATTAATTTTATTAGTTGAATTCATGAATCAATGTAAGCTAGACCACCATTGAAAACCTGGAAGCACTGAACGGCCATTTCTTCCTAGTATGGGACTCCTCAGCAGTGCGTATCCACGATCCCGCATGCATGGGTTCCACAAGGGCATGGATCCACTGAAATTAGATATTAACATCGTTAGGTACCGGCCCATTCGTCTAGAGGTTAAGCGCCCGCGCGCGACACGAAGGTCATGGCCTCGGGTCTTTCATACGGGATTGTGACTGAGAACTGCTGAGGAGTCCAATACCAAGACAAAACGGCCATCCAGTAATTCCAGGTTTCCAATAGTGGTTTAGCTTTCATTGACTCATGAATTCAATTACTAATATTCTTTATATCATATTTTAAAGAGTTGAATATAAAAAACTAGACAATTCAAACGTTTACTGTTAATGATATTAACATAATGTACGTTGAACAAGTTAGTGGTTACTAGAATTCAGTAGCTTAATGGATTACGCATCGGCGCTTGAAGCGGGAGGTATTGGATTTCAGTCCTAATGAGTAAGTCAATATTGGGATGTAGAGACGTCTAAGTGACAAATTTCAAATAAAACGAAACGTGTGTCTTAAACTCATCTACTAGTCATGTCCATCTGTTTATTTCTTTTTGTTTTTTAATCTATTTTAGTCTATGTGTAGGTTCCTGTAGAAAGTTTTGAATACTATTCATCACAAATGTTTTCCATATCTAAAAGCTGAACGGCTAAGCTGGTGATATTTATTTGAACATATAGATGCCTTTTTCTTACTTTAACACTATTTGTTAAGGTTTCGCGAATTCGTACTGTTAACGGGAGTTGATATAACAGAGGAGCCTTTATGTGCTTCGGTGCTTCACCAAGTTATACAAGCGTGTTGATGGAATACTTACATTGAGTAGTGACGTCAAAACCTCGTTGCTACTCATCTGATTATAGTATTGAATGGCAATTGATATGAAAATGTATAAAATAGGTCCGACATACAGAGCTTAAAGTTTTAATTGAATGTGAACAGAAATCTAATTATAGGGGTATTTAGTCATACCTCCTGTCCTTTGATATTAACGTACTCCAGATCTGTAAATTTTTAAAATTTGGGTAAACTACACAAACCAAATAGATTCCATAAGTATTGTCGATTGGATTTCATAAGTCTAATCGAAACAAAATTTGTTTAAATAGTTTCTATACGTGGAATCTGACAATTTTGATGAAAATAGCTGATGATGCAACTCCGCCTGTAGCTCTTCTAGAGTTACTGCCGGTCCCAAGCCCGGGGAAAGGAGGAGGGTTGGACATGGGGTTAGCGACCCCACCCTGTAGAAAACTAACTCGCTAAAAAAACGCTAACCAGAAAAAATAACTCAAACCATTTAAACTCTGCCCTGGGAGTTAGAGGTAATATGACGCTTCATGGTGAAAGCCGAGTTCCTTCGGAAGCCACGAGGCCGATGCCCCTTCTAACAACCAGAGCAACAATTTTTATAGGTACATGGAACGTCCGGACAATGTGGGAGACCGGGAAGACCAGTCAAATAGCAACGGAAATGAGGAGATACAACTTGGCAGTACTGGGAATCAGTGAAACCCATTGGACCCAAGCTGGACACAAAGGCTAAATACGGGAGAGATGCTGCTATACTCCGGTCACGAAGAGGAAAATGCTCCACACACTCAGGGAGTTGCTCTAATGCTATCCACAGTAGCACGAAATGCACTTGTAGGATGGGAATCTCACGGATCCAGAATCATCAAAGCATCATTCAAAACAAAGAAGGAGGGGATCACAATGAACATTATCCAATGTTATGCACCCACCAATGATAGCAACGACGACGTTAAAGATCAATTCTATGAGACGTTGCAATCAATCATAGAGAAGTGCTCAAGAAAAGACCTCACCATTCTGGTGGAAGATCTAAACGCCAAAGTCGGAATAGACAACACGGGATATGAAGATATCATGGGACTGCATGGACTGGGAGAGAGAAACGAAAACGGGGAAAGATTTGTAAATCTGTGTGCATTAAGCAAATTGGTCATAGGTGGCACAATATTTCCACACAAACGTATACACAAAGCTACGTGGATCTCACCGGACCACACCACAGAGAATCAGATAGATCATATTTGGATCAATAGAAAGTTCCGAAGGACAATGGAAGATGTGAGAACCAGGAGAGGAGCGGATATAACTTCAGATCACCACCTGGTTGTGGCCAATTTAAAACTGAAGCTAAAGAAGAACTGGACAACTGGACAAATAGCACTACAAAGGTTCAATACAGTCTTCCTCCGAGATACTGACAAACTCAATGGATTCAAGACAGCTCTCAACAACAGGTTCCAAGCCTTACAGGATCTAGTGAAGGAAGAAGAAACTACTATGGAGGATAGCTGGAAAGGTATCAAAGAAGCATTAACTTCAACGTGTCAAGAGGTTCTGGGCCCCAAGAAACATCATCACAAGGAATGGATCTCTACAGAAACACTGGACAGGATCAAAGAAAGAAAGAACAAGAAGACAGTAATTAACAACAGTCGAACAAGAGCAGAGAAAGTCCAAGCACAAGCAGAGTACATAGAAACAAACAAGAAAGTGAAGAAGAGCATTAGAGCTGATAAGCAAAAATACGTGGAAGAACTAGCAACGACGGCGGAAAAAGCTGCAAGAGAAGGAAATATGAAACAGCTTTACGAGCCAACGAAGAAACTAGCAGGGAAATATAATAAACCAGAGAGACCAGTCAAAGACAAAGAAGGAAGACCAATCACTGAGATTCAACAACAGCGGAACAGATGGGTAGAGTACTTCGAGGAACTCCTGAATAGACCGGCTCCAATGAATCCACCAGACATCTAGGCAGCACACACAGATCTTCCTTTAGATGTCAATCCACCAACGACCGAAGAAATCAGAATGGCCGTCAGACAAATCAAGAGCGGGAAAGCAGCAGGACCTGACATTATACCAGCTGAAGCACTGAAGTCAGACATCGAAGTAACTACAAACATGCTTCATCTTCTATTCAAGAAGATTTGGCAGGATGAAAAAGTGCCGATGAACTGGAAAGAAGGACACCTCATCAAGATTCCAAAGAAAGGAGATCTGAGCAAGTGTGAAAACTACAGAGGCATTACACTACTGTCAATACCAGGAAAAGTCTTCAACAGAGTGTTGCTGAACCGGATGAAAGAAGCAGTAGACGCTCAACTTCTAGATCAACAAGCTGGATTCCGTAAGGACCGGTCGTGCACAGGCCGAATAGCGACACTACGGATCATCGTCGAACAATCAATTGAGTGGAACTCGTCACTCTACATCAACTTCATTGATTATGAGAAGGCATTTGACAGTGTAGATAGGGGAACGTTATGGAAACTCCTTCGACACTACGGAGTTCCTGAGAAGATTGTCAATATTATCCTGAACTCACACGACGGACCACAGTGCAAAGTAGTGCATGGAGGACAGCTGACAGATGCATTCCAAGTAAGTACCGGAGTAAGACAAAGCTGTCTACACTCTCCCTTCCTCTTTCTTCTGGTAGTTCAATTCTACTTATGAAAGTTCTGGAAATAGAAAGTTTCAAAAGATTTTTTTCATAATTATGATTAATCATTTATGAAATATACTACTACTTACACGAGCAAAACGATTTAAGAAACGTTCTTGTACACTTGGTTCAGGACATTCAAGTTTTTTAATTACATCAAAACATTGATTAAGTTGAGTGAAAACATCCACAACAGAATTAGAAAATAATGCATGTTCACTAGATCGTTGAAATCCATCTTTTTTATCACGTTCATAAGCATTTCGTAAAAAATCCATTGATACTTCATCATTTTCATTTAACCATTGCATAACAAATACTTCAAACCAACTGAATAGATGGACAATAAAAAGGGATATTTTATTGTTTTTGTGAAAAAATATAAATGTGTGGATAAGTGAAGATTTACTTTATGATAGAAAAGTTAGTTTTTGTATGTGGAAACATGAGCAAAAAATAAGCAACTCATTCATAGTTCAATTGTATGTGTGTGTTTAGTTAAAATTAGGAAAATTCATTATTCAATCAGTCAGCCAGCTACAACGTAGGACCAGGCACATATATGCATCGGTCCAAGTTGCCATACCGCATTAGCACAGCAAGATGAACATCGGATTTATAGGAGTAATTAAGTCAATGGTGGTAATATATAAAATAAAGACTGCATACAAAGATATAGTACAGAAAGAAAGATTTCGTACGTAGAAAAAGTGATATGAAGCGATTTTAATCTCTTAGTTTAAGGGAAGACAGAGAGTGTATACACCTACGGAAAATTCATAACTTAAGTTGTTTATTTAAAGAAACTATGATAGAACTGATAATAAAAATAAATATTTTTACGACCTGATCATTTGTATAAATGATTAATTAAAAAAAAATTAGTATGCGATTTTGGTGTTTTAAAACTTTTTATTACTACACAAATTGTATATTCATTAAATAATCAAAATTTGTAACGAAGTCACCAGTAAAGGGTGGATCATTTTAAGATGTATGGATATATGGGTATATTTGAGACAAACATAGATGAAGTGATTTCAAGGAATTTATATATCTTGTGTAAGTATTAGGTCAATTCATTTCTTCGGCGAAATAGTTTAACCTATAGTACTTTTGAAATCTACTTCAGTTCATTAACGCTTAAGATTTCCTTAATTTAATTTAATACCACTCAGTAATTAAGTACTTCTTTACTTACTTTAATTCATATGTTATGTGTAAAGAATAGTGATGCATCTCGGAGTTGATAGAATAAAGTTTAAGTCAATCTGTTACCTAACAGTTTAAAGTTAAACGTCTTAACTCTTGAACTATATCTTCATTTTTTTCAAACTATTATTTATTCTTTTTTCGTATAATTTATTTTAGTCAAGATTCTAATTAATGTACACCATTCATAGCAATAAAGTGAAGTTCTATAATAACGGGGTTAGTATTCAGTTCAAAGGTTCAAGGAAAAACTAATGTTATTCACAAGATGGACAGACTCAAAGCTTTGAATTGATTACTATTGTCAACTTTTAAATTTGACAAAGACTAATTTCATATTGATTTCTAACTTAATGATACAGTTTGTATGATGTAATTCAGAACTAAATCCTTGGTTTAGATCAACTTTTTATTTGGAAGAAATCCTACTGGAATAGTTTAATAGTTAGATTATTGACTGTGACTCAAGAGGTTAGGGAGATTTAAAAACTATCAAGAGTATCAACTTCCTCAAGACTACAGATATTTTTTTGTGAAAACTGATAGTTTGTACGAAATATGAGACTAAGTTCCAATGATCCATTCGTTAAATAATAACAATATCGGATAATCTTGAATGATAAAATTGCATGACAGCATTAATAACCAATGATATATACTATGCCAGATGACTGATTATTATCGTTATTATTATTGAATTCAATAAAATACAAACCGTAGATTTCAATAGGAATGGTTAGTTGGTTGATACTGTTTCTAATAAATGTTAATTCATGTGGATATAAATGATTGAGTGTCTTATAGTATAATACCTTTGTCCTTTCGCACTCAACAAAATTTACTTTCAATCTTAGTAATCTCTTACTTATCTATAGAAATATAAAGTATAGAAAGTTGGAAAAACAACTAAATAACAGTAAAGAATTTACAGAAGTGTACACAGTCTTGGCGTATGTTGATTTCAGCAAGCTTAAATTGATTTGGTAAACACTAGCTTAACTAATCATATAATGAGTTGCTCTAAATTTTATGCATTTTTTTAGATTAAGAGTAGAATTCTTTCCTGAATAATTACTGCGACTGTCTTTATAAGCTTTCAGATAAATACTTAAAGGTTGTATTTGACACAGATAAGTTTCACTTGGAGTAACAATACAAATCAAGGGGCACTGGGGATCTATTTTGTCAAATAATGGGACTCATTAGTGGTGCGGGTTCCCTTTATATAAACTGTAGTAATCAGCTCAATATTGAGTAATTTCAAGATGTACTCAAATTTCTAGTGATAGGTTATGATTCGTTAAGTTCGAATAGGTCTAGTGTAAAACAGTTGTCACCAATCACATTGGATAATCGTTGCGTTATATTATAAATTGATCGAAGTTAAATTTGTATAATCAGAAACCGACCAAGTGAATCTAATTATGAAACAATATCCAGGAGACCTTAAGTTTTTGGGTTCAAACCCAGGTGCAGTTTTGTGTGAGTACTGATGAAGAGTCTCATACTCAGATAAAACAGCTGCCTTATGTTCCCTAACTTTTGATGGAGTTTTGTTCTCTTAGCTGGATGGTTTGGTCGTGGAGCTTTCATCATTCTTCTGAACGACATCATCAGCACAAACTTCAGATAGAAGTGAAGTGTTCGAATTTCTCCATATGCGTTTCACAGCTTGTTCTGTGCACCTCGATGTTGATTGTTTCTTATTGACCTTAAATTTGTCATTGTTTACTTTTTTGTCTTGGTTTTGTCTCCTATTGGTTTGATTCTTGTTCCTATATTTGTGCATAAGTTTCTTGATTGGTTGATAAATCGGATCGATTTCAACATGTTTGTTGATTGCTGATTGCCCTGAGTGCCAGGCTTCTAAAAATTCTCTTGTGTATTTAGAATTTCCTCTGTCCACGATTTCCACATTTTTCCAATCGAATGTGTGTCCGCAGTTGTCCACGTGTATTGATATAAGTGAGGAGATATCATGCCGTTTGACTGCTAATTGATGCTCATGTAGGCGCAGGTGAAGGGGGCGTCCGCTTTGTCCGATGTAGTGTTTGTCGCAGTTGACACAATTTATTTTGTAGATGATGTTCGACTTATCTTCTTTTGTTATTTCATCCTTTGGTTTGCATAGGATTGACTGTAATGATTTTGTCGGTTTGTGTGCCACACCTATCCCGAAGGTCTTTAGCAGTCTTGTTGCGGTTTCTGATACGCCATTTATATATGGCAGGGTGATCCGTTTGTTGACCAATCAAGAAACTTATGCACAAATATAGGAACAAGAATCAAACCAATAGGAGACAAAACCAAGACAAAAAAGTAAACAATGACAAATTTAAGGTCAATAAGAAACAATCAACATCGAGGTGCACAGAACAAGCTGTGAAACGCATATGGAGAAATTCGAACACTTCACTTCTATCTGAAGTTTGTGCTGATGATGTCGTTCAGAAGAATGATGAAAGCTCCACGACCAAACCATCCAGCTCAGAGAATAAAACTTCATCAAAATCATCCACCTGAGCTACAAATCTTCTCCACCATCTCATGTTCCCTAACTCTCAACAGTATCATAAACGTGATCAATCTTTGACAAATGTAATCTACTTATGAAACCAATTTTTAATAAACCTCTTTAAATAGAAGAAATATTTTTGTTCAACTACACATATAAATTGCCTGTTCATCTAACTCTTGAATTCACGAGTCATTTTCTAATCATCAATGCAAGTAGAATTTATTGATTAATTTCTAAACTGATGCAATAAGCATGGCATATTTGTAACAAAATAAGTTTTTAATAATTTTGACAAGTTACACAAACATCTCATAAAAATGAACATAGAGCCATTAGAAATGATCGAATAGCTTTCCTTTTCTTTTTTCGCCTTGTATAATATGAGAAATGAAAAATGTTAATTGAGATGGAAAACAGTAAACATTTTATGCTACAATTATCACATTTTTCTCTTTTACATAATTATAAATATGGATAGTTTAAGATGATAGAAATGTGCTCATATTGGTAAGCTGTATTAGACAAATTTAATATGATAGATAATATGAATTCGGTTGAAAGATAACATTTAAGATAGTAGTGAATTTGCATGGGAAAATTTATTTCAAGTAAATAAATCTATAAAATCAAAAGGGGTTTTGTGAAGATTTTAGTAATTTCAATAGTTGAAATCATGAGTCAATTGAAGCTAGACCACCATGGAAAACCTGGAAGCAATTGAAGACCGTTTCGTCCTAGTATAAGACTCCTCATCAGTGCCCACCCACTATCCCACCCCCGCGGGATTCGAACACAGGACCTATCAGTCTCCCGCGCGAGCGCTTAACAGTTAGACCACTGAGCTAGCCGGCATCCAACGGTGTTAATGTCTAGCTTCAACGGATCCACGAAAGTGCGCCGCCTTACACCATTGTTCCCAGTGAGCTGATATCTCACAACAGACCTGGTTGAACTCAACTGGTCACAGTTCCTCACTAGAACTTCAGGAAATACCTGAGGAGTGCCATACTAGGACGAGACGGCCTTCTAGTGCTTACAGGTTTTCCATGGTGGTTTAGCTTCAATTGACTCATGATTTTAACTGTTGAAAATCTATGAAGATTAGATAAATCTATAATAAAAATCTGTTACTGATTTTCTTATTTGTTATGTATGTGTTCTTTCCTGTTTTTAATCAGTTTGTTTTATATTTTTTTATTTGAATCGATTTGATGGATAGGTGAATTAAATACCGTTATACAATCCATTAAAATATCTAAAATTTTCAACTTAAAGCATAAGATAGTTAAGATATTGCCAAACGTTTGTTAATATTCAAGATGGAATTTTGATTAGACTTTGTTAACTTATGAGGATACTGATCGAACCTCTTCAATACTGGCATTACCTGGTTAATGAGCGGGAATCAGTATTTGGTGGGTTAGAGTATCAGTGTGAACTCCATCACTGAGATAAAAGTAATTCTAACTGAAGATTCATAAATGTGACAAAACGTGCATCATAAATTCCAATGCTAACCACAATCTCTCTGTTGTAAAAACCATACTACTGTTCAACTTGGTAAGAAATAACATATATGGACGAATATTAGTTTAACAATAATAAGGGTAGTGATAATAGTTAAAATGATTGGATTTTAAACTGACCGTGGATATTCAGGTATAACATCTTTCTGCGAAGGAATCATAGCAACATGTTTATTATAAAACCATTTTAATTTGAAAAATAAGTTCATGTAATCTGACGATTTACAATATCGTGTATCAGTACGTGCATGAACTTCTAAAGCAATTTGTATATCTTCAGATAACCGTTCCCACATACACAATGCACTTATATGACCCATATTAACTTCTTGTGGAAATCTAAATAAATGTTTTAAAAAAAATCAAAAATGTATTATTTATTATTCAGTTTTATGGAGATTAGATCAGTTTACAGCATTAACGGATATTAACAAGGGGAAACTATTCAAATTTAGAAAGGAATGGACATCTGTCGTACATTGGTGTGGCACATTGTGGTAGCTTGATTATAACGGCTATATAACTGTAATCTAGCTTCGAGACAGAGAAATCATTCTAAACTGATAGATTATTCTGTATACTTTTATGCACATGACTTTGTTAATTAATCGTTTGTAACTTTGATCGTTTTTAAAGATATATTATTGGCAGTAAATAAATGTCTATCCATTTACTTACATTTCAAACATCGTTTATGAAAATTGAGTCATGAATAATACTCTCAGAGTCCGTGCTACCAGCTCCAACGCTTTATCTATTCACTATATCTCATTATTTGCCTGTTGCTTAATGTTCAGATAATTGAAATATACATATCCTAAACATATCTTGTATTCGAATTCTTGTTTCTACGTAGTTAAAAGCATGTAAATGTAGTTAAATGAGTGCTATATTTTGCATATTTCCGTCATCACTGTAGTCATTTATGGGCTACAAAAACTTCTTAGTAAACCATATCAGTAACTGATACGAGATCATAACAGGAACATCTGAATATCTTGTTAATTAGGATATTTTTCAGTTCTTTAATGATATAGTTTGGTTTAAATTCTAAAACATAGATCCGAAAGAGTAGTTTTAATAACTATTAAAGCCTTCTGATAATCGATATTATGTGAATAAAACTAAACAAGTTTACTCATGAATTCAATAATCATGTAATTGAGGTCGTATAATACATCTTTATTTCATATATGTTTTCATATATTTCAAGGCTAAAATCTCGTGTAAATTTGGTAGTACATATAAGTCAAACATTTATTCTGTCTAAACGGGAAGCATTTCAGTATTATTATCATACTAACATTAAGTAAAGAACAAATACAGTTGTTCAAGTGTGTTCATAAATGTTCCTAAAAATAACAAGAAGTATCAAAGCACTCCAAATCACATTCAGGCTAACAACATCGGTAGAAATTTCCAGTGGGAACTAAAAGTCAACGTGTTTATTTTTCGTTTTAATCTTATACTGATCAAGTGACAAAATTAACGCTAAGTTTTACGTTTTTTTTTCTAAAAGCTTCCGATAATACATGACTTCTGGTAACAACGTCGTTATTCCCTTAATTTTTATAACCCAGCTAACTTTGGAAATTAACTTTCCATCGCAGGTTTTCTTTACCTAGTTTTACTTCATGTTAACGTATCAGTATAGTCTTTGAACCTTACTCCACTTATTATGATTTCTGCTACCTTCGTACTCGAAAATTAGCTAAAAACTGAATATACAAATATGAGGATGATTATTGTGTTTCAATTTTAACTTTGGATTTTAAGACTTAATCAAAATAAACAAATCTTTTGCATGATATTGAATTCTGTAAACTCCTAAAAACATATATACAATTACAAAAACAATAAATATAATTTAAATTATTAAAAAAATTAAACTGGAAAACCTACTGATTAATGACAGCAGCATATGTAGTGTTATCTTCATCGATTACAGAAACTAGTAAAGTAATTAAACGATGCCAAAATACTAAAGATTTCAACGATGGTGAACCTTCATCTTGTGTAACAGATTCCTAAAAATGATGTTGAAAAGAATGAAAATATTAATTTCTTCAAATTTAAACCTACAACAAACTTAATTTCCTTTAATTTATACAATGATTTATTTTGAAAGAAATGATAGTTAATTAAATTACTTTGAATTTCAAGTATTCCCTTTCTGAGCTTAATCAATTCAAGTGTGATATTAACGAAAAACGAAAGGGATTATGTATTAGCTTTCAAATCTCTTTTATCTACTCATCATCAAAATGAGTAGTCTCCAATTGTTTTGTCTTTTAAAAGTATGTAGTTGTAAAACCTTTAAATTTATCATGGTTAATGATTATCAGAAAATGTATTTCAACACGAACATAATGGTTTTTAGTAGAAACTGACCAAGCAGTTTATATTCTAGGTTTACGTGTGTTCTTAGAAGTTAGGTATTGAGCAAACTAGGTTGTACGTGACCTGAACAACTGACAAAGGTATAAGAAATCATAAACGACAGAGTAAAATCTCACAAACTAAATGATTCATATAATCATTACCTTTTCCGTCAATATGTATCCTTTTTCTTTCTATGTTCATTTTTAAAATAAAACTTTATGACCATATTCTGGTTTTAATAACAAGAAATTTTTATGCGAAATTCATTTTGTCAAAAATTAATTTATAGTTAAGTCAAAGTAATTCAAAGAATATATTAAGCGAAAACTGAAATTCCTTGTTCTGTTTGTTTGATAACAGCATCTTGATTGTAACAAGAACTACCTAGATTGTCTATCGACTCAATTGTTTTTAAAAAGTAAGTTACACTAAACGATTTTCTGAGAATTTACTGTTTCGTGTTCATAGACACTTTCCAGGATAAATAGTTAGAAGTGTGTAAATTCTTTCTGAGTACACCTACTTCGTGTATATATATATATATATATATATATATATATATATATATATATATATATATATATATATATATATATATATATATATATATATATATATATATATATATATATATATATATATATATATATAAAGGTGTGTTTATAATGTATGAGGAAAACCGGAGCAACAACCTCTTTTTTATCGTTAATTTGACAATTTTGTACATACACATAAATACTGATAAATTGTAATCATTCTACGATAACCCACATAATTAGCTTATTTTATTTTGATCAGCTAGATATTTGATATTATTCGCAACAGGCTAGTTTGCATGGAAACCCTATCATTTCGATGTTAGGAAATATAGAAAATGAACAATGTTGAGAAATTATAAAATAGGATGGGGCAGTTAGCCAATATAGGAAAAATGTTTAAGTAAATCAGATTTCAATCGTTAAGATCTAGAGTCAGTTGAAGCTAGACCACCATGGAAAACCTGGAGGCACTGGACGGCCGTTTCGCCCTATTGTGGGACTCCTCAGCAGTGCGCATCCACAACCTCGCCCCCTGCGACATTCAAACCCAGGACCTACTGGTTTCGCGTGCGAGTACTTAACCACTAGACCACTGAGCTGGCCGGCATTCAACGGTGTTAATGTCCAACTTTAACTAATCCACAAAATTGAGCGACACATCCACCATTGTCTTCAGTGAGTTACTATCTCACAACAGACCTGATTGAACTCCATTGGTCACTACTTCTCGCTAGAACTCCAGGATATACCTAAAACAGATTTATATGTATAAATGTACAACAATATATCCACATTGTTCATTTTCTCATCTATTCGCTTGTATAATGAATTTATGATCCAGTTTCTTATTAACACCAATTTCGACATAGTGTATTAAAACAGCTCGTTTGATGGATGCCGACTTTCGTTTACTTTACATTTATGACGACTGTTCTATTGATTTGACCTTTGAATTATGTAAATTTCAATTAAAATAAAACAAATAAACATATTTATCACTATTAAAAAGAAATAACGATAAATTAGGTGTCATAAATTAATTTCACCTAATAAAAATAAGCATGAAACAATAAAACAGTAAAATAATACCATAAATAAGCAAAGATGGATGACGGCTAACAATGGAATACAGGATGTACATTTCGTCCCATTCGAGACTCGTCAGATGGATCTACCTGCGTCCCGGAGTCGATGTTCACTCCGGGACAACTCTGGGATTCAGGTACATAAATCGGACGAGTCTCGAATAAGACAAAACGCGCGTCTTGGATTCCACTGTTAGCCATCATATATGTTTGCTAATAATGCCTGTAGCTTAAGGCAATATCGAGGCAATCTGCACAGGATACACATATGTCAATAACGGACTGATCAATTGAAGTCCTAAACATTAATGGGAAGATTCAAATAACCAATACAAAATAAATAATGATCAGATCAATGAATAATAAATATTTACTTGAAATTGTTTCGAGTATACTTCATTGACATTTTCATAAATGAATTGATAGGTGGATTGCATACAAGCACGTGCACATTCTTTCACTACTTGACTAGCTCTAGGTGGACTGGTCAATTCTTGAACCTAAGAATAGAAATAATGTATAAATACATATAAGTGAAAATTCTAACTGATATGTACCAACAGATCATGATTCCTTATACAATGCAATGCATTTATTTTCAAATGAATGAATTTAAAAAGAGATGGTCTAGTCAAACTACCAAATAAAATGGTAAAGTAAAATGTAAAAAGAAAAGGAAAAATATAGAAAGTAAAATTCAGGCTTATGAAACAAGATAAAAGTAACTAAATAAAGATGATACTGAAAAAAAACAATAGAGCGAATAAATTAACCAAACAACGTCGACATAAATAATGTCGATTCTAGACAATTCTGCCTGGTTAATGTCGGATTCTAAGTGGAAATTACTCTTTAATGTAACTAAAATATTAACATAACAATCATATGCTCAATGAATATTTATTTTAAAATGAATCTTCTTAAAAATCTAATTCTAAACTTATAATTTTTGTACAATCGACAAAATTATGGTTAACAGGTTAAATTATAATCACCCTATATTATTGACAATCATTTGACTTTGAAAATATAGGTAATTGATATTCTCTTCATCTCAATTCATAGAGATCTTTCGTTCAACGCTGTATATAAGTGTAAATGAGAATTAATAAATACTTTGAAAAAGATGTATGAAATTATTCTCAAGTATTCCATGGTTTTCTGGTTACCGTCGGGAGAGAAAAAACCAGCTTTCAGCTGAAGAGGAAATTAGGAAAAGACAATGGAACTGGATAGGACATAGATTACGCAAATCATCAAACTGCACCACGATACAAGCGCTAACTTGGAATCCTGAAGGGAAGCGTAAAAGAGGAAGGCCAAAGAACACATTACGTCAGGAAATAGAATCAGATATGAAAAAGGTTGAATAGCTGGAAAGGATTGCCCAGGACAGGGTTGCATGGAGAATGCTGGTGAGCGGCCTATGCTCCTTCACGAAGAGAAACAGGCGTAAGTAAGTATTCCATGGTTTTAAGTTAGTTTATACCTTCATAAATATAGTAAACAAATATGATAATGAATTGTTTAAATTGATTGTATATTATCATTTGATCCTTGATTAATAGATATTACACGTCAAACTCAAAAAAATATTGTATGTATAGATTTTACAAAGACATTTGGAGTTCTGGTGATATCTGGAATCGTGGATGAATAAATGAAATAAAATATTTTATTTCTATAATAAAAGTATAAACTGATTGATATTATGGATTAAATGATGAATTGTAAAACAAGGAGAACTGAAACAAAAACGATGCACTTTTAAATAGAAGTTTTTACTCCGCCTTATCTATTAGTCATCTTGTTAAAGATACATATATTTATTCCATAACAGTGGATGATACTCTTCTATGTTAAAAATATTTTGAGTGTATATCGATTAGTCAGTCACTATTGGATATAATAAATAATATTAATGATTTACATTGATGAATGCTTAAGCATCATTGAATAGAATTCATTAGTGATTAGTTACTTGGCTAATAGTATAGAGTAAGTTGACCCGGCTACTCAAACCGAAGTAGATGAAACATGATTTCAACATGGTTTATGATCTATTCTACCAAAGGCGAACACTTTAACTAGTCCCTTGCTTCCTCATCACTTCTATAGTTTTATTAAATACTTGAATAACTGATCCAACTGTCTCAACGAGTAAAGATGTAGGCATGTAAGTCATACAGATTATTTTTGTGTATGTAGCACTTTTGAGAAGCAATTGTTTAATTTATTATCAATAAACAACAATAAGCCTTCGTAATTACAGTGTTATATATAATAGCTTTCCTTGAGAAAAATACCAAGGCCAGGACAATAAGCTAACAAGTGAAACTTTGAAGGTGATTTATGGAAGTTAGGCAAATAGGTGACATCAGATGCTGTGCTGCAAGTCATTGTCATATTTTGAAGTAGTTATGACTAGTCTATTCAGAAGACAATCAATATAACTAAACTGTTAACAAAAAAGTAGACTTTCAACTCTGATGTTGCTTATATTTTAATAACAATAAGGTATTTACTAAACTGTATATCTAAATTGTGATTGGTTTGTTAAATATGATTTTACTGTATGAACTCAATGTAAACCTTGGATGGACATACTTTTATGACTTGCATAAAATTGCTAATTGTATGGATTTTACGACTCTCATTCTCATTCTGAAGATTTTACCAATAAAGTTTCTATCAACCACTATTTTGTCTGAATAACCCGGATCGATAAGAGTATTTCTGATCACATAATTCAACAAGATTACAACGATAAGCTAATTGTGCTGTAAAGCGTGGACCCCATGAAAGCGTAAGAATTTAGTCTGAATATTTTTAAAGAGGAGTTAAATGGAAAACACACACTACTAGTGATAAATTCACTTATAAAGAGTAGACAATCCCAAGAATCTCTGTAAAGAAAATTATGTGAAAGAGTACATAAATGAATTTGTAATTCTAAGGAAACGTCAAATAGTAGTTTGAATCAGATACAAACAGAGGTTACCAATAATAGAAACTATGTTGAACTTTAAGAAAACGAGTAAATATACAAAATATCCGCTCTATTGCATCTTAACTACGCAGTTGCTATAGTAAAGAACAGGATTAACTGAAGAGCGAACAATACAGTAATAGCAACATCAATCAAAATAAATCTTTTTGAGAAGAAATAGCTCGAAATATTTGTGTCACAAAACAACATGAATAATAAGTATAAAGAAAACAAAGAAACCTTTTCCTTTGCTTTTAGAAACTTACTTTCATTCGAAAGAATGTAATACTTGTTAAAAGATCGACAGTAGATTTCAAATCTTGTAATTTATCCGGTTGTGAAGCAGGAAATGAATTCTGTTAAATAAATATTTAGCAAGGAAAAGTTATTACTTAAATATACATATATGTATGTAATACTTTCAAAATTAGATTTAATAATATTCTAATTCTTATAAAGTAGATCTTCATTGGTAAAATCGTTATAGCTCATATTGATGCAAGTAATATTTCATCCATTTTTTTTCAATATGCCAGCTGTAAATGAAATGAGGTAATTCAAATATTATATGATTGGATGCATGCGAATGTAGAATTGGTTACAATACTGCATTTATAGAATAAGTATTGCATTTTTGAAACTAAATATTCGTAAAAGGGAAACAAGTAAAGATTCTTCGAAACGTGCATATTCAAAATTTTGAAAATTTACATACCTTATTAAGTTGGTAAAAAAAAGTTATACGGATACATTTCTCCAATCTATCTACCCATCAGTCATATGTATCGTATTAGCTTTCCTTAATTTTCTAACTTAAGCGCGGGCTATAGTTTGTATATATGAAACAATATTTTGTAAGGCGACACTAAAATTTATGAATGAATTCCGAACGATACCAAAATCACTTTGAGAAAATTCAACCACATAGTAGAGTCAAGATATGGTTAAGAATTAGAGTGAGTAATTAGGATTAAGAGTTAGAAGTGACGGTTAGAAATCAGAGTGAAAATCTTCACAAGGAATGATATTAGCTATAATCTCAGAATGTTATTTAACCATATTGATTAATCATTTTCTCGCAAAAATCAGAGTCACTATCCTATATCTGATCAGTCTGCTCATAAACTATAGTTCCACCATTATAAACATTTTTAGCATAAAAATTCTAAAATATTATAGCATGTTAGACAGTTGATGATAAAGACAACATATTTCATCAAGAATATACAAACGTTTGCATGATACTGTTTCATACCATTTATAGATTATAAGCTTGAGGATAACCATTTGTTTTTTAGTGTTCAATAAGCATGAGGCATCCAGCATTTTGGTCATTTTTCCATTCATTTAGTGGATGCGTTTTGTGAATAAGAGTGTACTTGAAACGTTTTAAGTTATCCTTATCTATCTATTTGTCGTGTACACGTACGTGTACGCGTTCCAACACGTCGGATGAAAAATATAAATATATTCAAGAGATAGGGATTGAAATGAAATTTTCAGTGAAAAATACTCTTTGAAATGAAGCACTTACTCACCAATTGAACAAAAATATAATTAAAATGCTGAATACTTCACTTTTATTGTAAACTAAAAAACCGATGAATATCTTTAGTCAACTAGAAAAGAAAAGGAAGTCATATCAACAACATACGACATAAAGAGGAAATTCATCGAACACAAAACGATAAGAAGGAATAGAATTTGAAAATAAAGTCAAAAGTTGCACAATAAAAAGCAGAAAAGTAATTCAGTCTGAAACACCACTAATCATCATTAATTCAGTCTATCAGATAACGTCAAAAGTACCAAGAATCAATACATGGACTAAAAGTGGGATTTTCGTAAATAGGATGACAAAATGACAACTGTTGAAATTATTGATGAATTAAAAGACGTCTAGGCAGAGATATCAATCAAACATTCATCTCATCAAAATAATATCTCAGACGACTACTATTTATGCACAAAATAAATTAAGAAAAATGTTCTACTTCACCTCTGCCGTCAATGAAAATTAATGATAAAGAATATGTGCTTCCATTTTCTCACAGCCAAGATAAAAGGCAAAATTGAGCAATAATTTAAAACTTTTAAATTAAAGGTGAAATAATGACAGATTGTTTAGTTTTTCATATTTCTTCATTAAGAAGAATTATGATGCCTTGTGGTAAAAATCAAGATTATCCGAAAGTTATGAGCCTGATACCACTTCTAACAAACAGAGAAACAACTTATATATGTACATGGAGTGTTCAGACAATGTGGGAGACCGGGAGGACCAATCAAATAGCTATGGAAATGAGGAGATACAACTTGATAGTGCTCTGAATCAGTGAAACCCATTGGACTCAAACTGGACAAAAATAATTAAGTAAAGAAAAGATGCTGACGTACTACGGTCACGAAGACTAAAACGTTCCACACATTCAGGGAGTTGCACTGTTGTTATTCAAGGAGGCACAAAAAGCATTTATAGAATCTAAATATCATGGATCCACGATCATCAAAGCATCCTTCAAAACAAAGAAGGATCGGATCATAGTGAAAGTTATCCAGTATTATGCACCAAACAATGTTAACAATAAAAACGATAAAGATCAATTTCATGAGAGTCTGTAATCAATTGTAGAGAAGTGACCAGGAAAGGATCTGGCGATCCTGATCAGAGACCTAAACGCCAAAGTCGGAATGGACATTAACGGCTATGAAAATATCACGAGACGACATGTAATGACTGAGAATATTGAGAGGTTTCCAAATTGATGAGTATCCGGTAAAATTGTTATAGGCGGTACAATATTCCCATACAAACTTATACACAGAGCTACATGGGTCGCACCAGATTACATTACACAGAACCAGATCAATCATGTTTGCATCACCAAACAATTCAGAAGGAGCTGATATAGCTCCAGATCACCACCTGGTAGTTGCCAAGTGGAATTGAAGTTAAAGAAGCACTGAACGACCGGAGAAACAGAATCACAAAGATTCGATACAGCCTCCGATTGATTTGCTGACAATTTCAATGAATTCAAAGAGTTCATATCAGCTGATTGTAAGCCTAACAAGATCTTTTCAAAGAAGAAAAAAAATTCCATAGAGAATATTTGGGAATGGATAAAGAAGCGTCCGATAGCGTGGATAGGAGAAACTTCTTCGACACTGTGGTGTTAGTAGCCGAGAACATCGTCAACAGAATACATAGGTCATACAACAGAATACAGTGCAAACTTGTGCATGGAGAACAGCTGACATACGCATTCTAAGTAAGGATCGGTGTCAGACAAGCTTACGTGCTCTCCTCCTATCTCTTTCTTATGGCAGTTGATCGTATTATGCAGAGCTCTACATTTGAGGACAAGCACAGAATACAATGGACAGCTTGCATACAACTGGATGATTCGATCTTCAAAGATAACCTAGCTCTCCTACCCCATTAACACCAACAAATGAAGATCATGACAGTCAGTGTAGTAGTAGCCTCTGCATCAGTACGTTTCAACATACACGAGGCAAAATGCAAGATACTGAAATACAGCACACAGAACACCAACACAATCACACTTGATGGAGTAAAATCTCTGGAAGGTTTCGGAACTTCCACAGATCTGGGAAGCATCATTCACGAATAAGGAGAATCTGATACAAATGTGAAGACATGGATTGACAAAACACGGGCAGCACTTCTACAACTGAAGAACACATGCAACTCGAGACAACTGTCATTGAGCCAATATCAAAGTCAGAATATTCAATACGAACGTCGAAACAATTAGTTCTACTGTACGCAGCTGAAACTTTGAGAACTATCACAACCATCATCAAAAAGGTACAAGTATCTACAAACAGTTGTCTACGTAAGATACTCAGTATCTGTTGGCTGGGAGACCATCAGTGACAGTTTACTGTAGGAGAGAACAAAGCAGGTTCCAGCCGAATAGGAAATTAGAAGAACACATTGGGGGTGGATAGGACATACATAGAGGAAATCATCAAACTGCATCAAGGAGCAAGCGTTAACTTGGAATCCTGGAGAGAAACGGAAAAGTGGAAGACTAAAGAACACACTACGTCAAGAATTGGAAACAGACATGGAAAGGATGAGTAGCGACTGGAAACAACTAGTAAGGAATGTTCAGGGTGGAGTTGGATGGCGAATGCTGGTTGTCGACCTCTGCTCGTCAACGAGGGTAAACAGACATACGTAAGTAAGTAAGATGATTAGTGATCAAGAGTATGTGCTTTTTTTTTTCTCACAGCCAAAATAAACGATAAAAGTGAGCAATAACTTCAAACCTCTACATTTGGGGTGGATTAATGATATATTTTTTACTTTTCTATAACCTTATTTTTGTTAAGAAGATAAATCGAGTAAACAGTGAAGTTTAACATGTCCAACTCTACATACACAATATACATACACCCATATTTACATATGTCAATGATCACCTATAGTAAGGATAACAAACACAAGAAACACATTATGAGAGTGTAATATTTATCTATACTCTTTAAGTATCGGACAACTTGACAACACTTTTTAATAAAAAGGCTTTCGATTAAAATAAATATTAAATTTAATCTTATAATTTAATAGTCATAGATGATCGTCAAACACCAAGTTTATTTAAAAAATAAATTTGATCAGTAGAAGATAAGGTGAGTTTTATGAATAAGACGATAGGGGAGTGATCAATAATGAAGTGAAATTAATTCACTTTCAAATCCATAACTTTCCAATTGTGACATTAAATCTGATTAGGATTTAATTATATACACAACTTTCATACATTGGTTAGTAAGTTTCCAATTGGAAAACTACAATTATGGTAATGACTATTTCACTTACACGATATACAGACAAACTGATGCGCAGAGAGTTGTGTAACTGGTCCAATAATTTGACGAATTTTTCTTTCTGTAAAACAAAAAATACAATATAAAATAACATATATCATGTAGAAATTTCAATTTGATAATGATGTAAATAAAATAAATAGTCCAGGCACATCCAAGTAGGACGAAACGCTCGTCATAGATTTCACAGCTAGCCACCATCCAACTTTGCCTGTAAATAGTGAATGTGTTCTTTTTACAATGTATTTTATACAATTATTGGTTTAACTGTATGTTTAATAATCCATTGTAAGTATTTGTATTTGCTGAACAACTTCAGTTAGTAAGAAATACAATAAATCTAATAATACTCAAGTTTAAGTGAATTTCAACGAGCATCAAAATCTGAGTCAAACCATCCACTTATTTTGGTTACAAAACCTAAAATATATAGCACTAGTATTCTAATTGTAATGTTAAAATAGGTAAAATAATTACGAAATCAATATAGAAAACGTTATCGATCTTATGAGTAGAAACTTTGGTAAATGCTTATAAATTAGCAGAATTTCATGCTGAAATGTTTATGGGATGAATTTGATATAACTTTGCATTCGATCATTATTTTTCTATTACACACACACAACAGTGACTTCTAAACAGCTTTGCAACTACGATGGTTTTAGACCTTTGAGTTAGAATTCAAGGATCTAAATATCTTAATAAGTAAAATACATTCCGAAATGTAAGTATTTGCATTGACTTGGTATTGTTTTCTTGAATCTTCCCATTAATGTTTAGGACTTCAACTGATCAGCCCGCTATTGGCATATGTGCAACCTGTGCGGATTGCCTCGATATTACCTTAAGTCACAAGCATTATAAGCAAAGATGTATGGTGGCTAACAGTGGAATCCAAGACGCGCGTTTTGTCCTATTTGAGATGGATGTACCTGCATCCCAGAGTTCATGTTCATTCCAGGACAACCTTGGGATGCAAGTAAATTCAGCTGACGATTCCCGAATAGGACGAAACGCACGTCCTGCATTCGACTGTTAGCCACTATCCATCTTTGCTTGTAAATATTTACGTATACTAGCCTTGATATTTAATTGAAATTGAAAGTAAACCTTACTGTTCACTTGGTTAGAATGAAGTTCAAAAAAGCGACCATAAATAATATATTGTTTGCTTATAATAAATATATACAGTCTGTTTGTGAACGACCACTTCTAACTAATGAAATATATTAATTATTATATAGATACTGTGAATAAAATAGAAAAAATTCAATAAAATAATGTAATTACAGTCACAGTAAAAACATTCTCTTGCTCATTTTAAATAAGATAACTTTTAAAAAATGCTCTTATTATTATCTTCTATTTTCTGTTGTGTACACAAATCTGTTCCCTTTAAATTAAAGCAATATATCTAAAGGGTAATGTGTCAAATAAGTTCAAGGAAAGAAATAATAAAAAGAAGGCAATTGAACGAAAAGCGCAAGATTTCCGTAAAAACAAACAACTAACACTTAAACAGTACACATACTAACAAAGAACTAAAGACAATATAATACTGTATGTTTGAATGTTATTTATATTTAAAATTGTTACCTAATAGTTATAGAAAAATAGATGAAAAATGATTATAAAGGAAGAAATTTTTAAGAATAAACAATCCAATCATCATATCAATCGATCAATAATATAATCAATCGGGTAAAAATAAGCTCAATTTACAGATCTTATTATTATGATATTATATTATTTTTTTTTGTTATCCTCAATTATTACACAATATAAATAGAACTAGAAAGTAAGTAGTTTATAAGAGATATGCCTAAATGATTATAAACTTCTCGATATTATCATTGCTTATTTTTTTCTTTAGTTATGTTTAACTTGGTAGAAATTTACTATTCTTGTTGTTAATGATCTGTCTATAATGGTTTTATAAAATAGAAGTTTAAACTAACGTACATTGCCGAAATCAATCAGTTATTTTGTACTTCATGAAATTTACAAATCAACCTAATTGGATGATATAATAACGTTTCAGTTACAAAATGGATTATACTATCATATGTAATGTTAATAGACTTAACACAATGAGTATCAGTAACTGATTAGTATTCAATATCATGTTGTCTAGTATATATTACTGATAGGAGTAATAGTAGTAACCTGTTAAGATCTCAAATTATTTCGTTTTTTTCTTTTGTTAATAAATTGTAGTTCTAATCTATGATCGAGTCCTCGATAACTTTCAATTTATATTTTCAGACCGACCGATGATATCATCTAATTGGTTACTTTCCCTCATAGTTTACTAATTTTTCAAAGTTCATTGTTCTTACTAAGTAAACAGAATTCTTAGATCATATTTTGACTTTCGGGAATAAAACGCTTCGCTATTAAAAAACACATTCTCTCTTCTCTTATTGTGACGCTGTGTAATGATAAAGTGCTATCGTTACATAACGGAAACATGTAATTGGGAATAAAAATAGGAAATTTGGTTCCAGTTTTTAATCGGTCATGATCAATACTTAAAATAGCCTCTCTTAATGAATCACTGAATGACCTAGATTTGGATCACTACTTCAGCAATAGTCCTTTTCAAACCTCAGGTACGCATTATTGAAGGGTGCCAATCAACATAAAACACAGAACAAGGGTTATAATTGGATTGACTTCATTCATTTAGCTGTTATATCCTAGCGAAGATTAAATTAGGAATAAATTACGTAATAACTAGCGGGCCATAAAAACACAACAATAGTACCACTGGAATTCACTCAATTCACATAACAGTCTAAATTCTTCAACATGTCTTTTATATCTATATCGATGCTTCTATTAAAAACTTTATTAAATTTACGTGGTCTAATCTATCTAACATATATCCATGCCTGGGTGTGATATTTATATTCACAATTTGCATTTATCACCTAGTCAGATTGAATTGAAATAGTTACAATATTTTTTAAATGTTTACTTGTCAAAAATGAATGGTCAAAATAACACGTAGAGAATATGTTAATGGATAGAAATAACTTTTAGCCAAACGACGAACAATAAATCGTAATATAATCATAACACTTATGATAGAGTATTCGGATACAACTTGGTATTTATTTTGAAACTGTAATTATCTATTTTACAAGTAATAACGTTGTTTTTTGTGTACTGTATAGATATTTCTGTTTCAGGAAATAAAAAGTTTTTATGAAATTTGAAAATGAAAGTTTACATACAGGAAAAGACAACAAAATATCATGTTGTCGTTGTTGTTGAGATGCTTTGTCGATACTAGTTTGAACTGTAGATAGTACTCGTCAAGGGTTGACATCAGTTGGACAACTACAGCCACATCTTAAAATGAAACTTGTCAATAGTGCATATCCATGACTACTGTATTCTAAAAATGATATCTACAAGTATCGTTCTCGCTATAGACTTTCAAGTTCGAACTTATATAAAGACAAGTTTGAGTACGGGCTATTAGTTTCTAACCAAGATGAGAGTGTTTCCTTGCCCCGTGTCGCTTTTATATGGTCTTCTAGATGACATTATTCAGTGTTAGAAATAATTATCGTTACATAATATGTTAAGATACATTTGGCTTAATTACTGTTAAGCGTATCTACGACATACCTACTCTTACTTCTTTTTCATAAGAAGAATATTTCAAATTATCTGACTTCAAACAACTTGCAAATATATAAAATAGAAGTATGCATTCACTGGACTCGGAATCAGAGAGTATAAACACATGAAAGACCAAACTTAATGGTAAAAGTCTGTGAAGAACTCTTTTATTAACCGAAGTGTTATAATCATAATGTGTTATCTATCTAATATCAGTAAAAACGTCAAGATTCAAAGTGATGAGATTTATTTTTAGGTCAATGAAAATGAGATGATAATAATTAGTAGAATAAATCCCATGACTAAAGAATTATAATACGGGAAATAAATAATATTATTGACTTACACCAAAGTTACTAGCACTGAAACGTTCCGAAGCTGACTGACTACTGGAAGCTGATGTATGCGCATAAAATGCATTAATATTGGCTAGAAGATTAGACATAGTAGCCGGTACACCAGTGCACATATATTTTGTTGTTAAGCATGAAAAATGCCTGTGAAATTAAAAATTTCAATTAGATATGCTGAACTTTTGAATTTGAAACAAACACTAAATAATTTATATAAAAATATGTATAAATAAAGCGGAATTCGAACGTACAACATATTAGAGTCCACTATATGTCTTTTCGAGATAAGAACTTGGAGTTGGGCTTTTTTAAGTTTAGTGGCCTCTGTTCAGTAACTAAAAATTCACCTACCATTAGAACATTATTAAACTGTGTTTACAAAAATGAGACGAAATTAACTATATATAGTTGAATGTCAACTGTGTGATAATAATTACCTATACGTATTCATAAATAAATATGGGAAGACTAAAACGAAGGAAGAGGAGTATTCTACTATAAAAACATTGTCGTCTTGATGCTTGACTTAAGCAATAATTAAACAAACGCAACAGTCAATTTGAATTCAAAGGTTATGTTTAAAAGAATCCCATTACTCGTCTAAAATATTGTTTGTTAGCAAAGTCAACTGTGGATAAATTCTCGTCTTAAGTTTACCTACAGTCGTATCTACCAGTTTACGTTCATGTATTAAAGTATATGAACATTTCCAGTATTGCCGTTGTTTATTGTTCGTTTAACTGTTGAAACAATGCTGCTGTTTCAAAATATATCAAGATAATCAGCGAACGATCACATACACAACACCAAATGAAGATCAAGAAAGTCGGTACAACAGCAGGATTTCCATGCACTTCGACAATAAAAATTGTGAACTTTGAAAAATTAAATACAATATTTCGTAACTTTTATTTATTTATTTATATAAACAAAGGAAGATTAATTTTATTTAGGATTTCTTCAACTTACGTCATTGCTTGGTAAATTGATTCAATCCCGTAACGTATAGCAAACTCATTGACAATATCTTGTGCGGGTGGATTAAAATATACTTTCCAAGCATCATCCTGAAAAATGGTACACAAAAAGTTCTGGAAATAGATGTGTTTTATGCATCCACTTTTAAGTCATGAATTATTTACTTAGGCTGAAAACAATACTATGTATCTAATACTTCCAAGATAAACTGTAAGGCATGCTTAAAATGTTTAGATTATGCTTCATAACATAGATAAATCTATTTTCATGTTTAAAGATAATACTTGTCATAAACTAGTACTGGTTATGATACAAATGTAAGTCGGGAATAACACTTTGTAGCTGCAAATCACTAAGTGAACAATATAATTTCGGACAACTTGTTCTAAATCAAGTGGTCAACATTATTATAAATGCGCAATATCGCCAATGGAAATATGAATAAGTGGATTCCGATTCAGTGATGCTCGCGGCAAGGTCTAAATTTCTCAGGTTCTAATCCTGCTAAAAATGTCTGTGTTTACCACTAATAAGACCCGAACAAAGATGAATTACCAGTTAAGGTCTTTCTTGTTTCTAGTAGTTTTTCACTTAATATGAACCAAGAATCTAAATAAACTTTGAATTGGACAATTTTCACAAGTTACCCCCCCCCTCTCATATGATACGTAGCAAATGAGAATTAGAGAGATGTGTAAATCATTGTTTTATTCGAGTTAAAATGTATCACCGACATACAAAGTAAAGATACTATCACATGATGAAGCTAAAGATTAAAGTGCTAATCGGTGTATAGTTAAAGAAATCTTCTAGTGTAGATTATGTAATTGGAACTACTTATTACTTTCTGGTTGCGAATGGTTACTGAGATGACCGTTGATATCGTATCGAATGGCTCGATTGGAAAATTCAAATTCAGGCTTCGTAAACTTTGAGAATCATACCAGAAAAGCATTACATTTACATTATTCAGCTAAAGATTACAATTAGTTCATTTCAAGAAGGGGAAATATCTAAAAAAAGTAGTTTCCATCTTCAGAGGATCTTGTCAACAGAACGCATAATGATATTTTAAATTTAATCAAGAAAACTAAAACTAAATATACAAATGAGACATGTATAACAACGATGATAACCAAAACACAACACGTGAGAAGAGTTATATAGAAAATAGTTATGAATGTGAGATTCATAGTCAATATCACGTTTTTTAAATGAAATTTCGTTGTATTATCGGAAGTTTAATGAAATTCGCTGAAGGAAACACTATTGGTTTCGAATAAGTTCTACGTTCCCGTAGTGTAATCAACATATCATTAGGATTATTCTTATGATAAATCTTATTTCTGAAGAGTCAACCAGCTAAAACAAAACAAAAATAGTTTAGGAATTATAATAAAGCTGAGATTTTACACGGTTAACTTGTTATAAAACAAGATTCATGTGATTTCCAGAATGATAGATTTAATGGTTAAATGGTTAGAAGTAATCAGAAAAAAACTGTATTTAGGTTCTGTACTCATTGGGACTACGACTAAACTCAATAAAATAGTTCACTAAAACAGATCAAAGCTGAAATGAGAATGATTATCTAACGTATATATGTATGGATATATAGATGGCGGAGATAAATTGACTCTAATGAAAAGGAAATAAAGTAGGAAAAATCATGCACATCATTCAACTTACCCCAGAAGCATCAGGTAATTCAACTTCTGGTTTACCTTCACTTTTATTCGTTTCGCATAAGTAGTGAAATATATTCTAGATTTATTTTGTTGAGGTTGGGAGAAGTGGCGAATGGATGAAAAGATTTACATACAATAGAGAGAAAAAAAAGTTGTTTACTGAGATTATCGGTAAATTTAGGAGAAACTGTAAACAATCATATAAGAAGCTTAAATGATTTATTTTTTAGACAAACTGGGAGCTGAAATTTACTGTTGATCTGATAACAACAACAGTAGGAGCAAGTAATTAGTACTTAGGCAATTTTCCGCTGATACTAGAACAATTATACATGAGTAAATTAATGTTTTCAATTATATTTTTATCTTGCTTTACTCTAATATACAATAGTGTTTATACGAAATACTAATCCAGAGATTACTAAGAATAAACTAATGAACATTAAATCTCAGGATTCTAAGACTAGTGTTTTACACCTGTCCAGCGGTGATAGTGAAGCTGAAAGATGAATTACCTAGAATGAGCAGCTTATATTTGTCATTTCGACCGCCTTTGTGGAGCAATTTATATTGGTCTAAGTTTTAGGAATTCACATTTTCGCGCTCGCGGACACCTCTCAGAGTGCATGAGGAAAGGTATAGTAAGGAAAATGAACAGCTCGATATTGGCCTATTTGGTGCAAAGAAGTCATAGTGTCAATGTAAGCCAATCTTTTTTAGTTATTTATCAAGCCATTAATTTTTTTACCAAAGCCTGTCAGACACAAAGTCCTTCAAACCATGGAAGCAGTAACCATCCAAGCTAAGAAACCTGAGCCATATATACAAAAAATATCTTCAATCTCTTCTTCTACTTTGGTCAACCTCAGGGTCAATTAATCAAAAGTAATATTAGCTATCAAATGACCTAATTTGACTGAAGTGTTTACAGCCTTTTCTTAGTTAAGTACAATTATCTGTATTGTCTTTGTTCACATATCTTTGTATTATTATTATCGTTATTATTATTGGTTCAACATCATCATTAATTTCCCGAACACATGATTCGCTTACTTAGCATTCACCAAACTTTAATATTTTTAACTAATTTCATATAAAATCTTGATACAATATAGTCTTGTACTAAACATTTGGTCGAATTTTTAATTACACTCTTATTTCTCTCACCCTATGTGATCCATATTTATTCTGGTCATGAATCTTTAAATTTCACGTGACGTACAAGCTGATTCAAGTTAAATTCCATATGAGCTTTCTCAACATTAACAATTTTGTTTTGTTTAACAATCGTAAATTCACATACTATAACTTTAAACGATGCACTTTGCCCTAAACGTGGCCAATTTTCAGATTGTTATTTAGGCTATATATTTGTAGAACCTAAAGAAAATCTGTTGAAAAAAATATTCTTCGTTCATATATCAGTCTCGCAATGTATAATATTATTGAACCAATCAAGGCAGTGATAACAGTTCATTTATCAGAAATTAATAGCACCCTTATCTCTTCGTTGGCCGACTTAGTCTTAATAAATGATTTTATTCATTATTATTTTTTATAAGTTTTGTTCATTTATTTTTCTTCATCCCCCTTTTCTCAAATATACGCTTCATTGTCTAGTTATCTGAATATTTCTTATTGCGTAATGTTATAATTTTTAATAAATACTATTTCGGTTATTTCAATAGTTGAGATAATGAGTCAATTGTAGCTAGACCACCATAGAAAAACCTGGAAGCACTGAACGGCCGTTTCGTCCTATTGTAAGACTCCTCAGTAGTGCGCATCCACGGTCCCACCTCGCGGGATTTGAACTCAGCACCTATCAGTATCGTGCGCGAACGTTTAACCACTAGACCACTGAGCTGGCCGGCACCCAAGTGCGTTAATGTCTAACTTCAACTAATCCACGGAATTAAGTGACACATCCACCATTGTCATCAATGAGTTACTAACTCCCAACAGACCCAGTTGAACTCCACTGGTCATTGCTTCTCAGTGTTTATTTTTTAAGTCATTAATCTACTTCCTATTATGAAACATTAATCCAAGCCTTTGTTATTCTTATCACAACTAGTACCCCTGTCATCATACTATCAATTTGTACTTTTTACTTATAATGTTTATTTATGTTATTACTGACTCGTAAACTGCCTTGATTGGTTTAGCAATTTCATATATCCATATAAATATTGCTGTATATTAGAGCAAAGCCCGATGAAGTTCTAACTAAAAACAATATTATTCGCTTATTTATATTGTTCAAAATGACAATATAAGAATTCTTAAAATTTGTTTCTTTTTTTCTATGTAAATAATCAGATTGTTAATGATTAGTTATCAGTAAAAAATTTATTATTTGTTCCCTTGTATGTGAGATCATTTATAAAAAAGAAAAGAATCTTTTATTTCACTAGTCAGAATATTATTGTGTCTGCTGAATAATATAAAGATATAGTCATTAAATAAGGCAAGAAAATGTCTAAAATCTTGTTTAAAATGAAGAATATTTGAGTGAATAATTGTTTTCAACAACTTCATCATCAAGCTCTACAATTATAAGTCCATAATTATTTTGACCTTTATAAAATATCACAATAATTATGGATTGATAATTGTAGAGCCTGATTATGTTATTGAAAACAATTGTTCATTCAAATATTCTTCGTTTTTGAATATTCTATGGGGATTTTTAAATTGCTGAAATCTTGTATAAACTTAGTAAATTAACAGACTAATAAAGTAGTACTATAAGGAAATGATTCATACAGTTGATGCCATCAACACATCTTTCTTTTATAAAAATAGATGTGAAATATTCATTGTTAACTACATACTTTAATATACAAACTTGAATAAAATAAGAAAGTAATGACGATTGTTTAAAATATGCAAATACATGCGAGCATAGAGTGTTATCTCTATTCTTCTAGAGATTCAATTGAAATAATTCTTAAAACAAAACTCTATTGCTGAGTTAATGTACGTCTTCTGTTGAGTGTTTTGATTAGTCTAGAAAACGGTTTTATTTTTATGAAGTAACTGAATAGGGGGATACTTTTTATTTCTAGTTTATTTTATGGAGAACTGCTTTAATTCTAATTTTGCAGCTGATGTTCACCAGTACTAACAGTTAAATTTGTGTGACACAGTGATAGTTTGTTAAAATATATCCGGCTTTAACTAGTCATTATTATTATTTATTTACTAACTATTTTAACCAATTCAATTTCATTAACTATAATATCTAATTTATCATTGTAAGAGGCTATTAGAGTGCTATACAAAGACCAAACGGCCGTCCAATACTTTCAGGTTTTTCAGTGATGGTCTGACATTAATTGGTTCATGATTTCAACGAAAAGTTTTATATAACAAAATATTTTAAACAAGGAAGTTCTAATATTTTTAATCACTGGCTCTAGAAGTTTCTAATGTCATACTCTTGAAAAATACACCTTTCCCAAAGAAATGGATTATTCTATTTTTCATGTACAAATTCTATGTGAAATAATATTTGCTGAATATAATCTACAAAGATCAGTATTGCCGTGTTAAAGTATAGTGAATAAAAAAAACAATATGTTATATGCAGTAAGACGGAAACAAATGATTTACATTAACTTTTCCGTCCTTTTTGTCGGGAAAAGAAGTAAATGAAACATTCACATGAGAAGTACTGAATAAATAGAAAGGCTAAAGTATAGAGATTAAATAAAAGTAAAATATCCATTGCTTGATTTAATCGTTTTACTTCATTTTTCATGGATACAAAATATTTTATTGCTTTTCTTAAAATATCTAATCATCACATGTTTAGCCCACGTTTTTTGATCTATTTATAGAACAAATCCGATTTTATATTAAACTATTACCATTATTGTAAAAATAATAATAATGATAGTAAGAGTATTGAAATTTACAAACTTAACAAATTCAGAATAAGAGAAGGGTTTATGGTTTGTTATGCTTCTTCGCTTGAAGTTCTCAGCTAGAGAGCATTTGAAAAGGAAGAATAATTCAACATTTCATCGACAAAGATCCATGAAACTATACTATGTCGAATTCAGGACTCTGAGATATAGTGATAAGCACTATGCTACCAGGTCATTAAGTGAGATTTATTTATTAGGTGGTTTCGATAATTTTAGTTTATTCTCAATATTTAATTACGATTATTTGATGCCTTCTACAATAGCTTTTTCACTACTGAAGAAAATGAACTCTCGAAACATTTGTATTTATATCCATGAATGTTATTTCAGGATATGGGAAAATTCAGGTATCAACTGGATTCGAAACAACAGCAGTGATTAGCAGTAGCTTCATTGATAAAGCTAGATGACTGTGTTTGACATGGTACGTCAAATTGTATGCCATTTGCTGGCAAGATGATAACCTGTTTTGTTAGTCACTTACTATCCTAGTTACCTTGGAATATTCAATGAATACGAAGTGTGTTCATATGAATAGCTCAACTGTTCACTCTTATCTGTCTTGGTGTTTTAATTATTCATTGATTGGTATTTATCAACCGGCGAAATAAGTAAAACGTATGGTTATGTGATATCAGTTTAATTGAAACACTGATGACAGTAGTTTTAAAATATTTACAAACTATCGACAGACTACGTAAAATAGTGAAGTGACGATTAAAAAAATAAGATTTTGAGGAGAAATAAACTTCAGTAATGATCATGAGGTTGTATTTAGATAGATGAAAAAGGCGAATTCATGAGTAAGAATTGATAATATTTGAGTTTTTAGTACAGATTCATTTTCTAGTATAAACATTATAATTAGACTCACTGTGCTCGCTATTGTTCATTAGAATTATATTGAGCATCGATCGTTATTTAAAACTTTGTTTATAAACTATACTAAATGAAGTATTCAGTGCCTAAAAACGGTAGAGAGCAGCTAAGTTGTGGATACAGTTCCATCTTTTGAGAAATTTACATTCTTCGAATGCATTCAAGTAAGCTAATCACAGCTTAGCCATTTGCTCCTTCAAAACATATGATTTGGTAAGCATAAATAGGTCTGTCTAACCTGATGTTCCAGCATTAGTCAACAATATTTTTCAGCGTAACTCATTCACTAAGTATTAATCTGTGTGCTGGATTTGACCGCTATAACTTATAACCAACCCTGGTGACACTTATTGGTTGTCCAAAAGGAAGTGGGTTAAACGGGGTTCTAATCCACCACTTACTTATTCAAAAGTCAATTACTTTAATTATCAAGTTATTGATTTTATTGTGTAGTATTTCAATCTCTGATTAAATAATGAATACCTTAGAAATAAATAGAATAAAATAGCATAACAACTCTTTTTACATCTGTAATTATAAGATTTGAGGAATTTTCATTGAAACGTGCATTTCATTTATTTAATGATTTATCACTGATCAATAGCCGAAATTATTCACATAACACTAACAATTTGGAAATGAAGTACCATATATAAATTCAATATGAACTTAAATTTATTTTCAATAGTTGAAATCATGTGTCTGTTGAAGTTAGACCACCATGGGAAACCTGAAAACACTAGACGGCCGTTTCGTCCTATTGTGGGACTCCTCAGTAGTGTGCATCCACGATCCCCCATCGCGAGATTCGAGCCCAGGACTCATGATCTCAACTATTGAAATTACTATAATATCCACAAAGCCCATTCTGATATTAAATTTATTTGTCATTTAAGATTTTACTCTTGAGAGAATAAAAGTAAGTTACATAAAAAAGATTCACCAGTTTCATTTTCTATGTACCTCAGACTTTCGGTCATTTAAGTGATTACCTTGTAGAACAATGAATTACTGTAAATATTATAATAGTGGACAATTTAAACTGTCACCTTCAATTTCGAATCATATACAATGTTGAAATCGGGAGTGATTGATTAACTTTGTCAAAATCAGTTAGCATACAAAGTATCAATGGTCAATAAGTCAGAATACAAAATGGACTACATGAAAGAAGATATGTACAAAAAGTACAAAAGCTGTTCATTAAATAGGATATCATTAGACCATTCATTTAGCTATCCACTTATACTTTTTAAAAAATGTTGTGAATACAATAAAACAAACATTTATTTATAGAAAACGCTTACTCCTTAATCTCATCATATTGATTATCAAACTTAAAATGATTACGTAAAATAATTCAATTGTGAGATGATTTCATACGAAAACAGTCATATAGATCAACTGCAATGATAACTGTTATTATTGTTGCTATTATTAAAATAGCATGATATGTAGTAATATTTTCGATTAGTAAGAGAACACAGAAATCAAATAAAAACAACTTTTTGTTTTAAACAAGTGGCTGTATAAAGGTTGTAAATTTTTTAGTGTAATTTTCTTTATGAATAGGGATAAGTTAAGAGAAACAGTTGGAAATTTAGTAATAATAAACAGTCGTTTAGTTCTTGTTCAAGCTTTTTTAACAATAAACAGCAATAATATTCTTTCAGAAAACCAAATTAAGAGTCTTTAGATGGATGGTGGTCAGCAGTGAAATTAAGGACGCGGGCTTCGACCTATTTAGGACTCGTCAGCTAGATGTACCTGCATCTCAGAGTGGATGTTTGTGACTTAAGGCAATATCGAGGTAATCCGCATAGGATGCACACATATCAATAAGAGACTGATCAATTACAGTCATAAACATCAATAGGAAAATGCAAGCAAACAATACAAAATGAATTTAGAGTATTTAGGTTTAAAAAATTCACATTTAAGAACAACATGGCTGTTTCTTGCTTTCTATTTTTCAAAACAAATTATTGAACTACCATCAAATTCTTGTTATGGATCACTTTGATAAAACTTCATAACCTTATATAAATACATGAACTGGAAATACTTGAAACACAGTAACGCTAACCTCATGTAAACATGTATATTGAACATGATATGGTGCAACTTTTTCTTCACCTTTAATTTCCACTGAAATAAATAAACGAATTGCACCGGAAACAGCACTTTTATCAGTACGTTTTTCTAAAATAAAAAAGAAAGAATGAAACCAAAATATATTAAAGATAATTGGTAGACAATAAAGGAGAGTAAGTAGAAAATAACATAAGTAAATGTTCGAAGAACAATACAAAATGACAACATCTAGACAGCTCTTTGATATCATGCTTAAAAAAACAAAACAGGAAAATCAGACGATACATAATAAGGAAAATGCAATGAAGACTGATGTGTAAATATGTCTGTGCATTTGAAGACATGAAAACTAAGACAAATCATACAGAGGAACAACATTAGTTTCAACTGGATATTTTGTAAGTTTTACTTGATGAATGCAGACAATAATTTTAACTAATATCATGAATGATACAAGAAATTTCAACCAGGATTGAATAGAAGGAAGACAATTTGATACTCAAAGGTTTTTGTAAATTGAGAGAATCTAAACTTGAAAGGTTACATAAGAGGTCAGGTGTCTAAATAGAATTTAAACAGAAACGTAGTAGAATGTTTGGCATTGTAACTTTACTTTGTCAGTTTCTAGCTTTTATTTACTGGTTATATCCATTTCTCGCTAATATGATTGCTCATTATAATTGAATCTTTTAGTATTAAGTGTGAGTTCATCTAAACTATTTATTAAGTCATTAGCTCAATTAGTCTTGCTTTCATATTCTGTCATAAACGTTTCTCTATAAATTACTCCAGCGCATAAAATACCTCCAGGCCGAACAAAAACTAATCAACTACTGAAAATGATAGAGAAAATAGATTAAAAAAAGATTATCAAAAGGCCGTAAATGGTATCGACTTGTTAGGGAGATTCATGTCAAACCATAGGAATACAAAGATTGGTATATATCTATATTATTTTTATCACTGAACCAATATGGTTCCTCACTATTTATCGTTTTAATCTCCATAATGATAAAAATGACCATGAAACACCTAAAAAAAATGCATAAAAGCACAATGGAAAATGTTATAGGCTGAATTAAGGCAGAATAAGGCAAATAATATCATGTTTTGTTTTTCATTAGCACAACAACAACCACAACAAATCAAAATATACGAGAATCCACATACAATTAAGATTACTCATTTCTTTACATTTCGTTATTTTAATTATTATTAGAATAGACAATATAAAGTGACAATATTCAATTAGTTTTCTCTTTATTACTGAGTAGAAACAACAGATTTTTATAAGGAATATAGAATTAAAATTAGGTTGTGTGCTTCTTTATTTCTGGTAGAATATACATGCAGATATCGTGTAATCAGTCAGTGTTTAGTTTTCTAAACAGTAGCAATAATTACAACATCGATAATTATGATAGACTAATTAACAAATTATTTATGTAAGAACTTAATCTGTTAATGGACACATGCAATTATGGAATTATAAGGTCATGTTTTCTGACATAACACATAAATTCAATAAATAGTTTTTATTAACAAACTATTCCACTAAACAAGATGTTTAACTAGTCTGTTTGTATTTCAAATGTAATAATCTTATTTCTATGACACGGACTACATTCTAAAACTACATCCCAAGTATATAACTACGTAAAAATGCTTCGTTAAATACAGCTGTTTAAAATAAACTGTTTAGTAACAATTAAGATAAAGCTTTGACCATTTTTTGAAAGCAGACGAATAAAACAAGACAAAAAATTTCCACAGTTAAAATAGAGAAGAGTTTCTGTGTGTACTAGGTATGATCATCAAGTTCAAAGAATAACAAAATGATAATAATAATAATAATAGTAATCATAAATAATCAAGAATTTGAGATTTAAAAGAAACTTGGAAACACTGTTACATAATACTAAAACATTTGTTAGTAAAGTAAGTGAATATTAGTGTAAATGTTTAAGAGTAAATTGAAAAGATTCTAATGTGATATTACTATAATAATTGAACTTGTACACTATTAAGTTTTACATAAACCTATCATCTCTATTCGTTATTAAATTATTTGAAATTTATCTAGGATTTATTTTTGAGAATCTTCGGCAAAATATATTCCACTGAACTCTTTCAAATCAATTAATGTTTTCTCATAAACATTTATGTGTTGGGTGGAGGATATTTAATAAAGTAGGTTTTCTCGGTTAAATTAATTTTTAATAAATTTTACTGTTTTATTGAAACAGTAAATTTTATGATGAATTCAACACTTTTTCATGTAATCTTGATGTTATTACATGACTAGCAGTAATAGTACTGACAGTAGTAGTAGTAGTTCGAAGAAGTAGTATATATTCTTCTTGGAAATCAATCAATATTCATGCCATATATGTTAATCGAACAAAGTAAAACTCACCATTTAGTTGGGACGGTTGTCGAATTTTATTGAGAACATAAACCAATCAAAGTTAGACAACTGTTGAAAACCTGTTGTCAAACCTGTACACCATTGGATTCCGGCTCAATAGTTTGGAGGTTAAACATTCAGGTGCAATACCGAAGGTTTAGCATTCGATTCCCTATTGCATACTTATGGATGCGCGCTTCTGAGTAGTCCCATACTAGGACAGAACGGGCGTCCAATGCTTTCATGTTTTCAGTGGTTGTCTAACTTAGGTCGGCTTATGAATTCGTAAAAGCAGACTTTTCCCACTAAGAATATGAAAATGATGAAATTAATAAATAATTATTGGGGTAAGATGATGAGTGACCTGAGTTTAACTGATTAAGATGGGTTTTTACATCATCTTATCTAATATCTACAGTTATTTATTTTCGTTACTCTAAAGATCCCGTCAGATCGACAATCAAATGTCGATGCAAAAATGTTTTCATCCAGTTGTTTATTAAATGTATAATGCTTTCTTTGAAGTATTATAGTGAAAACCGAATACATCAACATAAATAGTAAACATTTTAAACAAAAGGAAATTGATTATAACTCAAATCGAGATTATTTCGAGTTGGTTACTGACATTTCTAGCACAACTTGTTATTAGGCATTCATAGTTTAAAAAACCATACATAGAAATCCAATTTGAAAAGATGAAAATAGATTTAATGAACATCGATGAGAGTTTTTCTAATATAGCTTCTTTAAAAAAAGATTTCAAATATTAAGAGAAAAAATACAATGAGAGTTAAAGGACAAATAATAAGAATTCGAAGAATAAACAACATTTCAATGTAAACTATTTTTTCTCTAACTGTAAACATACCAAGATTATACCATACATCCATTTCACCGGATAAAGTACGTAATTCAATAATAGCTTGACCTAAGAAATCATCAGATTCTGAAGTGAGCTTTGAACGAAGTTTAGCACGTAAATCATTATCTTCATCCCTATTTATATATAACAACAATTATGTTGACAATATTAAAAAAAAACGATAACCAAGAAAATAATTAGTTAAACATAAAGAGATCAAGTACAACAGTGAGTAGTATATTCAAAGAATAGTGGATTCAACAAGGGTTAATATTTAACCAACAAATATATGTATGTATATACATTAACACATAATATTGACAATGGAAGCATCAAAGTATCAACAAACACAAAATTAATTGTATTATTTGTATTAGTCATAAACGTGAGACAAAATGAGAATAACACATATAAACAACCAATTATGATCATCAATGTGAATAGTAACAACAAACAAAGCAACACATAATGTTTAACATTAGTTAAGAGAACAAACAAAATTGACCGATATACCAAAAAAAAAGAAAATAAATGATCGTGAAAGAGAGATGTAAATTAAAATAAGGATTTAGTTATCATTTTGATTATTTTGTATGGAATTAGGGTATGTGGGAGGATAACAGGTTTGTTAATGTGTACAAATCCGTTGTGCGTTTAAATACACATATAAATCGTAGAAGTAATTTTTTTTGTGGAATACAGTGTAATGGTATGAATTGGGTAAAACATAGTGATGGATAAAAGAACAAAGAAAATAAAATATAATTAGAATAATTTATTAGAATTTTATTATATAAGCAATTAATTTAAATAAATGATTATTTTCGTTAATTGAACTATGAGAAATTGAATTTATCATGTCTATATAAAACTGACTTACTGTAGCCTGAACAAGTTACGTTGAGGATATACGTTTACAAAACCGAACTAGGTTTTGCAACTGATATATATTATTACTACCAAACGGTATATATATATATATATATATATATATATATATATATATATATATATATATATATATAGTGACTGAAATACACACATATGTATACATAGGTACATGCGTCAGCCAAGATGAATTAATATAGACTACAAACATAGAGGAAACGACTACCATTAACCGTTAGACATTTTCACATAAACACACACCCACATTTATATATAGGTAGCTAAGTACAGAAATATACAAAAGTACTCATTTTCTAATCACCATTATTAGAGAGAAAAAGTAAAATATAACAAGCAGTATGAGGAAAGAGTTTGCTTTTTGGTTTTTCGTTTTGATTTTCCTTTTTTTCAAAATTTCATTTCATTGTGAGTAATTTGTAGAGAAAGACTATTCATTACAAACACATGCTATTGATGATTACCTAAATTGTACCATACATCCATTTCTCCACTCAATGTACGAACTTCAACAATAGTTTGACCAAGAAAATCATCTGATTCACGTGTAAATTTTTGACGAATTTTTGATTTTAAATCGTAATCTTCATCCCTTTTTATTAGGTATCATAAATTTAGTTTTCAATTTTCATGTTGTTTCATGTTTACCAAAGATTTATAAAACAAACACGTATATATATGAAAACATAATAAACAATTTAGTTGAAATTGATGTAAACAAATAAATACATTTGAAGTTTATTATTTTTATCATGAATTGATATGAGCTGAAGAACTATTGAAAAGAACAGAGTAACATATAGTAGTTTCATATCTTATTAGGGATAGTTGATAAACGCATTCAGGCATCGTGACCAGTCAGTGAGTTGCACACTATTGGTTTGGAATTTCAGGCTCAGCCAATTTTAGTAACGCATATCACTTGATCTTTAATGGTTCCCTAACTAATATCCACTTGTTTGATGAGCTTACTTCCAAAGTGTGAAAAATCAATTAAAAAACTGACTGAACAAATAAGTATATATATTTTTGGGCAAAATAAATATTGGAGTCAGAAAGGAAAAATTCGTACTTAATGGTATGACGCTACCATCTTAGTTCAGGCTAAAGCATATCAATTAAATAACAATAATAATCCTTTATATTTCTACTTATCAACTATACTTTTATCATTGGGAATAGTAACGTTACTAATTTTTCTTCACGTGGTTCCTCGATGTTTCCAAATATTTATGCGGAAAGTAGATTCGCCAAATACTGATTTAAAAAAAAATCCACTTACCATATGTGAATGTAATTCTAGAACTATTTTCATTATAAGTTTGTAACTGTGGGAACTAATTTTTAGTATATGCAAAATATGTTTTTGTTAGGCATAATACGTAACATATTAAGTCCCGTTTCGTTAATTATACTCAACCATCACTTTTTATCAGTAAACTTTAAATAAGGAACATGAAATATATGATGATTCTTGTTTCTTAATTAGATGTTCAATATAAAAACTGGTTCACTCGGTGAGATATGGAGAGTTATGATTCAAGCTGTTAACTAATGCTTGAAAATGATGTATATACACTTATACGCACCGAACGATTCAGTGCAATTTATTATGAAAATATATGAAATAGAATCACTTTGTTTCACTGATGGGAATTAACTAGTAACTGGGTAATATATTTATGAAATCATGTGTAGTAAAAACCCTAAAGTACTTCAAATCATAGAGTGCTTTGGCATCTCCACATGGGCGAATTAAGATCACACAATCAAAATATAATTAGCTACAAAGTGTTTTTATTTAAGAAACTAAACTATGACACAGGAAAGTGTTATATGTGTGGTACACTGGAGACGGTGTTATATGAGTACTCGAGTATCACTACCTAAAGGATTACATTGGGTGAGATGAGTAATTAAACACAATTTAAATGGGTTAGGAAGAATAATTAAGTGGGCCGAAGTGACGTACATGGTATCAAACTAGTGAAAACTATGGCCTTATTGATTTGACGAGTTCATTCATGTTTATTGAAATGTATCGAACTACTTATTTCAGTTGCTAGTAGTATCATGTGTGATTTTTGCTTAAAACCTGTGTGGTTATTCTAATGATTATTATTCACTACAAGTATTACTAATATCACTACTATCGTCAATATCGGCACTTGATAACTGCTGACACAAATTGGCATTTTGGTTCGATCATCTGATTTTTGATTGATTTTACTGAACTCACTGTTAGTTTATTCTTTGTTTCAGATCAAACGAAAAATCTAGACGATTGCACGTTTTTTAACAAGATAATTACTGTTCATTCGATCTTATTTATTTCACTGAAAAATATTTAGTGTCGAATAAATATAGCAAATGACTAGTTCAATCGGACGATATCCTCAGCTAAACCGTGTCAATTCATAGAAGGGTTTTCTTGTTATAATTTAAAATGTAGCATTTTCAAGATATTTAGTTTAATTGTAGGTAAATATTTCAAATAATTCATCTAATCCAAAGAGATTTACACCAGGAAAAATATCTTCCTGATCAATGATTCATGTCACTCATTACATTTTTACTATTTTGGCAGTGTTTACAAGATTTATTGAAACAATGAAAGAAGTTTACTCAATAATTTACTCAGACTTTGAGTTGTTATGGAAAAAAATGAGATTTATATTAGATATTAAATCTTACACTGCACACAATAAAAAAAGCTGCATCAGTTTAATAAATGATTGATGTTTTTATCTTAAGTTTTAATAATAGGTATTGGTTCTTAGTTGACAAGTGTTTTCAGCATATCCTGAACCGTTTTTTTCATTTTGAGATTGAAACTAATGTTGTGCAACATTCTTTATATAAGACAATGTTATAATGATGTGTAAATGTCATTATTTAAAATTATACAGACATTTTAAAAAGACATCCTATTCATTCTAACATTTTAGAAAGAGTATCAAATAAAACAAAACGGTTCAATGAATTTGAAGAATGTCAATTTCAACAACAATAAAAATATTATTGCAGTTTAGATTCATTCCACTAGTTAAATGATCTTTTAAATAGGAATTCTCTGTCTACAATAATATTAGATTAAAATATACATTGGATAGACATGAAACTAAAACTCAAATTAAACAATTGAAGTAGTTAAATTGTATAATTACTTCCGGTTTTGTACAATTTCAACCGTGTTATAATTATGACAGTGTATGTAAAACGCCCACACTAATCAACTATCCTTTTCAAATAAATACAGATTAGAATATAAACTACAATGGATAAACAATAATGAAGAACTGTTGGACAGTACAATATGATAAATATTATCTAGACATATATAAAAATATTTTCTAACTAATCACGTACCATACTCGAATTTTAATTCGATCTGAAGCATTATGACATTCGCTAAAAGAAATAGAACAAACAAACAAATGAGATAACTCTAAATGAATCAAAACATGAGATAAAAATCATAAATATCATGTCATAATTATGTCAAAAATAATAAGAATTAAAATATTGTATATTGACTTGACTTCTCATTAAGAGTAAAGAATTGTATCATTTCATAGTCACCTTTAAGCAATACTTCAGTTATGCAACTGATAGTGATTCTATTTAGCTGCTTGAATTAAAGCAGTCAAAATGAAGTAGAAATGTACAACACATCAGTTCAAATACGAATGTTTGAACTACACTACTTCTATTTACTTGATTGATGCCAAATTGTAAAAAATCAGATTTTTTCAATGTATTCAGACAAAAATAAATTAGTTATGATAAAGCATCCAGAAATCTATCTCTAAAAGTCAAGATGAAATTTATGTGAATAAATGAAAGAAGAAACAGTCAAACGGTGAGTAAAATAGTAAAACTAGGGGTGTAAAACTCAAATAGGAACATAGCTAAAATAGAATAGAAGATTTGTGGTTGGCATTGAAATTCAGAATGTGTATCAAATTTTGTCTAGGACTCGCCGGTTGGATGTACTTGGATTCCGTCATTGATGTCTCAAATAGAATAAAACGCATGTCCTGAATTCCATCACTAGTCAGAATTCATCGATTCCGAATAACTTACGAAAAAACGGATATACTGAAACAACGTATGCGAAATGTATATATGCTGATAAAGATTGACTGAAATTCTGTCATGAAAATCAACAACGTAATAATTCAAACACATACAATAGATGATATTATTAAATTTCTTTAAAAAAGTGCACAATATTTGTTTAGACATCTAAGAAAGACTAGAACACGGTAACTACTAGCTTCTTTTTCGAACAGTGTTTGAGAAAATCTCAAGACATTAAACTATGTTATTTTATATTATTTCCAGATGGCAAAAAATAAGTAAGCCATGAAAGTATTTAACGTTTCACGACACTATTGTGATTTGTGCTACTGATGTCGATGGATATAAGTGGAATGTATCAACAATCGAAAGTGAAATGCCTGGTGGCAGAAGGTTAAGAATATCGAAGAGACGAGAATGAGAACAATGAGTGATTGGTGTGGAAAGGAAGAAACAACCAAGTCTGAGACAATTGATTGACATTTTACAAATGAAGTATTTAATGTATGGTTCTCAGATTTTACTAAGAAGATACTGTATTATCTGAGATGGATGGTGTAATCAACGTCAGTAGAACATACTTCAAAAATAAGTGAACTACTAGGATTTCTCCATATCTGAATAATAACTTGTATAATTAAAATGGAGTTATGTACAACACAGTTAAATTCCAGGTCAATATAAATACTTGTTAATCAATGACAAAGAAATTCTAGTAGTCCACTTATTTTATAAGTATGTACTATCAGTGTTCTCTAGAAAAGCAATGAGAACTGGGTGAATCAATCATCCTGCTCAGGGACACATAACATCACCAATCAATCATATTATCCAAACAATAATCTTAATCGAAAATTTGCTTACGAAGATATAATATCTTAGAACAAACGGTATAAAATTAAAGATTTTTACTTTTCGGTTTTTGTCAGATAACATTAAAATAGTAAATAATATTTAAGTCTGTAATAATAATAATAATGTGGTAAAGATAATGATAATCTATTTTACTTACAAATAGAATTTTTCATTCCAAACTGGATTAAGCTCTTGTGGAACAGTTTTCGTACGTTTTTTGACTTTACCAACTTGTACTGTAACATAAGGATCACTCGTACCAGTTTTATCTTTGCCAATTAAACCTTGTGCACATTTAACTGATTTTTATTATATTAGAAATTGAAAATAGAAATATAAACTAAGGAATACTGTCCAGATAATCATCAGGAAAGATAAAATATAAAATAGTATACTTAATTGGGAATCCATCTTTCTAAATAAATATGACATTTTTGTTACTATTATCATAATGACCGAAAACTTAAGAAAATTAGACAATTTAATACATTAAAATAGTGAAATATTTCCACCTCATACAATGAATGAAGGGTTGTACAAGATCATGGACTGATTGAAGTTAGATATTAATATCATTGGATGCCGGTTCAATGATCTAGAGATTAGGTATTCGCGCGCGAGACGAAGGTTCTGGGCTCGAGTCTCACGCGCAGAGTAGTGGATGCGCACTGTTGAGAAGTCCTATACTAGGACGAAACGGTCGTACGGTGCTTCCAGGTTTTCTATGATGACCTAATTTGGATTGACTTGTGAATTCAACTGTTAAAATATTTCACTGATCAACGCTGAAAATATGTCGTATGTTCTTGTAAAATGTCATTTAAGAAGGGTTAAGAAAATTGGTTATAAGACGTCTAGTTACAAGCATTATATTAAAATAAATCATGTGAATATATAACATATTAAGTGAAAGTTACGATGGATTAAGTGCGATAATAATAATTATTATTATTATAAAGTTATGTATGGTATGTAATAAAAACAATTTTGACAAAATAATCATGATAACAAAGATCTGAATTAGGAAAAATTAAAAATCTCCATAGTGCAAATTAGAACAACACATATGAACGAACAAGATTGTTTACAATTAGAACTTCATTAGGCTTTGGTGATACGCATATAATCATATACATGTATCCATGTATACATCCTGTATTTTAGAGTACAGGCTGATGAAGATCTATGGATTTATAGAATCGGTAAAGATAAATGTGCAAATTAAGAATGGAGCAGGGCAGGAATATATGGAAAAGGAGGCTGGTGGGGAGAGTAAGAGTTAAAACACAAAGTTCAGCGAAGGGATCGCTTTTCAACGAATTTATTATCAAGCTGTACAATCGTATGTATATGAAAAATAAGAGTTTATAATATGTGATTTTAAGGTATGAGGTGATCCATTTGTGCTCTGTGGTAAAAAGAGATGCTAAATTGACCCTTTTTTAATGAGTAAAGTAGATTTTCTGGAGTTGATTATTCAAATTTATCAACGATACATTTTGGACGTAATTAAGCCACATGCAATGCGAAATTGCACTATTTTAACAGTTAGCATGGTCTCATTCACTCATAGATGGGTTATTTTGGCCATGGTAATACAATAAACATGGGTTTATGACCATAGAGCTTGGTAATCAAATTATTTGAAACAACTGTTCATTCGGATATTTCATATTTTTAAGAGAAGACTAAAATATTGGACGGTAATTAAATCTATCTAATTGAGTAGTACACCATTATCATCAGATCTTCAACTCGAAACTTACTTTCGGTAATTGAAGTGGGTTTGTTTGAATCGAGCTGGGAAAAATGACTATGATTCTTACAGTGTAAAGGCCGAAAATGAGTATTTGAAAGTGATCCAACTACATTTTGTTAATAACTGCTATTTGTACAATTTTCAAATGACTGATTATAAGTATTAAATGATTATGTTGGGAATGTTGGACATTGGATGAATGACTTAGTAGTCCAGTAAAACTTAAAGATTCTGAGTTTTTACCCTTGTAAAGTTATGGGAGTGTTTTTCCGAGTAGTTTTAAACTAACATAAAGTAGTTATTCAAAATTCTGATCGTAAATGGTTCTCTAATAAGTATTATTCCCTGTTGTAAACATTCTCAGTGGGGTATGTGGAGATGCTTGAATACTAGAAAAATTCTTCATGTACTTACCAGTAAATAACTTCGACAGGTACAAGTGGAGTTTTGGCGAAAATAGTGCATTCATTTCAAGAGTGAGATGAAAATCCTCCATAGCACTGAATAAACGTCGTGCAATATAATTAATTGGTATTCTTACGGCCCTGGGTGTTATCTTAGATAGAACCGTAGATGCACGATTTCAAGGGGTCCTATACTGAGATGAAATAACTATTCAATGCTTTCTCTTTTTCAATAATTGTTTGATTATAGTCAATCCCCCATAAAATATCGATAAATTGTGTTCATAAAGTTTTATTTCAATATAATCTGTCAATAAGAGAGATGAGTATCTAAACATGCCACTCATTATCATTCTAATAAGCATTAGATACAAAACATTCAGATAGTTTTTCTTTTAAAAACTTTATTCTATTTCAAAATAATCCTAATTTCATGTATTATAACTTTAAACAATGCATTTTCGCCTTAAACATGCTCTTTATTTTGAAAACTAATTTAGATGTGTGACTGTAACATTGGATGGAAATTTATGGGAAAAAATGTTCTTCCTTCACATATCTATGTTTTAATAATGTCGGGAACTATTAAATAATTAAAATCTACAATTTTTGAGAGACAATTAATCCACACATTTTTATTTATATTACAATAATAATAATAATAATAATAATAATGGCACTTACTAGTTATTGCAATTTTTGCTGACCATTTACTAGTTCCATCTAGAATACTTTGTTCTGCTTGTAATAAATTACGTTCATGTATTTTACTATCTACTTTAAATACTAAACCAAGTAAATTGAATAGATCAGGCATTTCATTAATTCTTTGTGACATTAATGCTTTAATTGCTTGCATAATAGTTTGTGCTTTATCTGCAGCTCCTTGTTTAGCTGATTTTTCAGCTGCGCCTAAATTGTTAAAACAAAATATAATAGATAATTAACATAATATCATGTTACATAAAAAAGCGATTGCTTTTAATGTAGAATTATCATCATATAGAATTTTTAATAAACTTGAAGTTCAATTTGATAAATAAGTGAAAGACATTTCAATACCAATATTGGCTTTTCTTTTTGACGTGGATATTAGAAAATCATGAGTTCTGTCACTCAGATGATAAAAAATGAACATACTTACTTTTGGAAAAACGTCTGTCCTTATTAGGAAATCCTGAAGTTCTGGTGAGATGCTGTTACTTACAGAATCTAACATGTCTGGAAATGAATAATAACTATGAATGACGATAACACAATATCAACAACTGACAGGGGTTAGATATATAAACCGCTGAATCCCAACTCAATAGTTCACAATGCTAGAACGCATGCTGCGAGACCTGGAGATCTCGGGTCATAAATGAGCACTTCTGAGAAGTTTCACGTTAGGATGAAACAATTATCCGATGTTTCCTGTCCTTCAATGGCTACGTAGCCAAAGTCGGTTCGTGATGTAAAAAAAGGACTGAATAATCTCCACAGAACTTTTCTGTTAGTATATTATTTTACTTATACACATAGGTAATAGAGCTTAGATGTACTTATTTGTGATGGAATATTCATAGATAGATCACAAGTAGAAATGAATTTGTCAATCTACTAAGGTACAAAAAAGTTTACTGATAAACATATTCCTTAGAAAGATTGAACTATCACTTTTAGTTTGATATATATAGAAAATTAGTATTTGAGAACTTAGCTAATGCTGAAATAATACGAAATTCAGGAGACTATATTGTCAAGGATTTAATCAAAAGTCTATTAGAACAAAAGCAACAGGGATTATTTAGAATATGTGAATAAGTTTGAATACTAATTTTTGAATGAATACTTTTTATTGTGTTTAACGTTCAAAGTAAACAACATTTTGTGGCATAAATTGAAAGTCAACCCCTGTTTATTTTTTGACAGCGATTTCTCGATCAAGTGTTGTTCATTTCGAAAATATTTGAACGTGGCTCTAAAGATTTTCAACAAGTGAAATATGAATCTCTCAAATGAAGATGACGTATAACCATTACATTTATCAATGGAGTAAAGGAAATCGTGTCCACTACTAACAATTCGTAACTCAGACTTTAGTACTGTAAATCATACTTTTCGTTCTGTCCCGCTAACTAAAATAAAAAGACTGGTTTGGTAGTTGAAGCTTTGTCGACATCGACCCAAAAATCATCGAGAAAAAGTAAATTCATCTTCAAGAATAACGTATTATTTCAATTTGTTTTTAACGTTTAAGTCATGGTATTGGACCCACTTCCATTTATTTTCAGTTACTAATTTAAGTAGTATTACTAGCTCTCACACAAAAGAAGCTCAATAATACGAACTTGTACTTTGTAGTTATGACATTGATTGGTTAGCATTAAGATTAAAGCGAAAGGTACTGGGTTCGAATTTTGATGTGAACAGCAACAAAGAGATTTAGATACATTCATTTGACAAATCTATGGTAGAACTGGATTCCACTGATAGCCATAAAACAACTATACAAACATTCTTGTTAGTTTAAAAATTGATTCAAAACTTTATTTTAGATGCAATATTGCGTTTTTAGTTGATTTATATGCTAAAATATCACTTCATTCGTTTTAGTTTGAGAACCCATACATTATGATTACCACTCAAAAACAAAATGTTCAGCCTGAAGGAGAGTAAATTACCTGTGCTTGGCCATTGCATTTATTTATATTCTCTAACTATAAAATTATGAAAAGTTGATACATTATAAAATATAAACATTAAAAATTGTTAACTCACGTTGTAAGCAATCTGAATTTAACAATTCACGACATTTGTCATGACATTTTACACCACATTCTGTACATCGTAGACCTTGTCTTGCCAATCCCCAAAGAAGACCTTCACATTCATAACAATAAGTTGGACTTGTAGCAGTCCATACTTGAAAGTTATGCGGTGTATTACTTGATATTGGATATAGTAAAGCTTGTAAAGTTTTTTTGTATACATGTTGTTTCTAAACATAATTCAAATGAAAAAACAGAACAAGATATAAGAATAGAATAAAAACTCAATTAAATTTAAATATATTTATCAAGTCGCGAAGCAATCTGTTCACTAAGAGAATTTCGTTCAAAGAATTGATGTCTTAAAACAGTACAATCCATCTATAAATGTCAGTTGCGTATGCCTGAACACCAATTACCACGACGCGCAATGCTAACAGGTGTTAGGGATGGTTGGAAGAAAGTTAGGGGCGGCCAAACCAAAACGTGGTATCAGTGCTTCAAGCTACTAACTTCTGATCTGAGCCATGTTGGCAGATACAGACTACTCGGTTGGGGTCTGCGTGACTATCGTAACCAGTGGTTGGAGACTCTTGGTGACATGGCTCAGAATCGATCACAATAGTGTCGGTGTATACATTCTCTGTCTTCCTTTAAACTAAGAGATTAAAATCGCTTCATATCTTTCTTTCTACTTACTAATTCTTTCTTCCTGTACTATCTCCTTATATGCAATCTCTCTTTTATATATTACCACCACTGAATCAACTACTTCTATGAATCCGGTGTTCATCTTGTTGTGCTAATGAGTTGTGGAAACTTGGACCGTTGCATATATGTGCCTGGTCCTACGTTGCAGCTGACTGACTGACTCTATAAATGTTGGTATCATATTCACATTTTTTTAAGTAAACTATATGCTTGTTAAAATATGTTATTGTATTTGATTCAAATAGTACGAAATTTCAAATTTTTTTACTATGCTATCTAATTAGATATTCAGTCTGTATGAATTGTGTCTGATTAAAATCCAAGAAAGAAGTTATGTTACTTAATAATATAGTTTAAAATCTTTAATAAATATAATTAAATTTTCATTGGTTACTATACTGAAAAATATATTAAAACTATTAATTACCATCCGTTGTAAACAGAAGTCAAAGAATAGTGATATGTATTTACTTGACAATATAGAAAGTTTCAAGCTAATAGTCATGGTTTGTAGAAACATTAGACAAGAAACACAACGATGGTAAGTACAATTATTTCATCATGCATTATGATAGTTTTATTAGTGAATTAATAATAACAATAGTATTATCTACTCATCGATAACAATAAGAATACATCAAGGGCGTGATTTATTTTGATAATTTTTTTAAAGAAAACTCAGAGTATAGATGAGACAAACACATCATGGCAACAGAGCTGATGTAACTGAAAAATTCGTAAATATAAAAATTCCACCTCAAGTATGTTCATCATATCATAATATTAATTGTTTTATTCATTCACTTTATTTAGTTATTTATCCTTATTTGGAAACAGAATTTCGAATGTGTGGTGAAGTGATTCTCGATAATGTGTAACCAACACTACAATTTTTGAAGTAGTCATATTGAAAAGTATGTAGTCCAGACTGTAAGAAAATTCTTAAAATATCTCTAATACAGTGTGCAGTAAAGTTCATTTACTACTTAAGTGAATATAAATAGTTATTCATATACACATTGGTTTCAATTGCTACCTCAACTAAGATCAACCTATAAAGAATATTATCAATAAATAAAAAATAATCACCATAAGACGATTTCAGCTAAATAGTGTCATTGTTTTAAAATCTAATTAACAGATAGAATTTGTTAGAATTAATCAATTTCTTTTCCGGCTAGAGAGCAATATGTTCTGCTTAGTATAATCTAGTCAAGAAAAGACTAAACTATAATACCAAAATAATTATTGACACTTGTATCTAATGCAATTGCTTTCAGCGACTTAAGATAGAAGATTGATTGAAGTAAAGAACGTTTCCAAAATTAATCACAGTTATAATAGTTTGCTTTAATTCACCTAAGTGGTGTGTAAAGTGTTTTAAAAATTGGACAACTGAAGGTAACTATAGTGACAATTGTGGTTTTTGATTCTGACAGAAAAAACTTTAGATTACGAATGTATGTGACCTAATTACTGAAACAAAAGAAATTAACATGATAAATTTATATAAAAACTGAAGTGAATAACCAAGAAGCCGTTTTGCTAAATTTATAGCGAACAACAGAGGTAAAAACTGTGAGCAATGAATAGTCATTTAAACATAGTTTCAAACTTACTAGTCGATAACATCTTCACTTTAGTTTGGTTGAGAAATCAAAAAGGGGGAAAAATTCATTCAAAATAGTCATTAGTTTATATCGATTGATATGGTTTGATAATACCACCAAGTTGCCAAATCACTCCTTTGTCTTACATATCATACTTATCAGAATGGGGTTGCAGAAATTGTCACCATGTGCTCACTAATGAGGGAATTCTCGGAGTTCTAGTGAGAAGCCATGATCAATGGAGCTAGTCCATGTTAAGTAGGGACAGGTATCTACCTCAGACAACTGAAGATAGTCGCGCAATTTCGTGGGTTGATTGAAGATAGACATTAACCCCGTCGGATGCTCAGTGTTGAGGGGTCCCATCCTAGGACAAAACGGCTGTTTCCGGATTTTCAATTTCGGTCTAACATCCATCGATTTCAATCAAAAATCTTGTATAGTTGTCACTTTCTGTTTTATCGTGTGACAAAGTCTGGTTTGCCTGTATATAAACTGAGTATCAGAAATACGTGATTTATACAGTCGAAGTTGAGATTGTGTACTGGACTCAAGCGGGCATGGCAAGGCAATCAGAACCAATAAGGAATCAGAATTGACTCTGAACTACTCGTATTAGTTAACGACTCGTTGGTTTGGCGCAGGGTCAAGGTTATACAAGTTGGTGTTCTGATTGGCAATAAGAACATAACATTCGTGCAATCTATTGAATTCATGACATTCGGATAACCTATGTTAGTTTTATTATGAATAACTAAACTTATTTTATTTGATAAGTAATGACGCTTCAGCCAGATACAAGCACAATACCCTTGAAGTGAAATAAAACTAAGTAATAAAGCAGGCAAAAAAGAATGTGAAGTAAACAAACTATAAAAATGTGGATCTATACAATTTAGATATCATTTGAAAGAAATGCAAATGAGGAAGTAAATGAATAATGAGAAAAATTCATACCATTTCTTCATCGTTTATCGATTGACGAGTGATTAGATTTGCACTAGCTGTACCCATGTTTCGTTTTTGTACAGCCATAGTCTGACAAGTATAGAAATGTCAAAAAAAAAAATAAACAAATCAACTAACGAATAATAACAGTAGAAGAATTAAAATAAAGTTAAGAGGAAATAGATGATTGATGCAAAAATATACAGATTAGATACTTTCTTGAATTAAGCATATATATGCCGTAAATATATAAATCACACGCAGCGTTATTCAATGATACGTTCAATGTATTCTTTAATTAAGCACATTCATTTAACTGATAGAAAGAAATAAATCATTCACTAGTATACCACAAATAACAACAACAAACCCTATAACATTCAAGCTGTTAATCAACATCAAAATATGTAGAGGAAGGAGAACACGAGATAAATGAGCATGCAATATAGATGGATGAAGTGAACGCTGTAGTGACATACACACAAACATAGGCACCGACACAAACACCCGTATTGTTTGTCGTATGATGATGGTATGATTGCATAAGCGTGTCAATCACAGAATTTCTTGAGCGATTTAAAAAACTGACAAAACTCGGGAAAAAATATACTGACATTGAATTTCCAACCGATTTAAGCAGATTCCAGATAAATGTTAAAACGTGTATCTATAAATGTATCGAGTAGTATTATCTGCCTTACCAAAAAATGAATAAAGTTAGAGCTAAATACACTAATCTTTAGTCGACACCTAAGTTGTATTAGTCCTTATAATTACTTTGTTTTACTGTAATATGTCAATACAAGAATAAAGCTATGTGAACATCTCCATTAGTATCTTATTCTACATGCAAATATTTTCGTAAATTACCATATTTCTAATTACTTCAATTAACTTATGACACCTTTCATTATTCAGTACCATGAATGTTGTTACAATAATAAGGGATTCTCAACAGTAACTGGATGAATATTACAACAAACTTCTGTTTAAAACGTATTCAAAATGTAATTGTTCAAGAATAAATTCTATAAGAAGTTTTTATCAGTAAGTTTTGGTCACTCATTTTCAATCACGAAAATTCTGTACTAGTTCATATGCTGAAACTATTGTTTCCATTAATTATATATATATATATATATCCTAGTCTTTCGTCTATGGTTATATTTAAAGGATAGATAAAGAGAAAACTATACCAATAACTTCAGTGATTTCATTTCAGTTTTTCATTATTTAGAAATGGTAATAATGCGTAAACTTTTTATAATAGCACATGAGTGCATACAGCCTAACATTCATTACTATTTAGTTTAAAAAGTTAGAAAAAAACAAAACAGAAAGATTAATTGTAATATTTGGACAGTTTGAAAACAACAGGCCAAAATATTTAATCAGGCTACTCTAAATTTAGAAATACTTAAAACTATCTGCTTGATTTTAAACTCAACTCAGTGTATTGAGATGAAATAGATTGAAGAAAATCAGAGTTTACCTTGGTTAAATAGAATTATTAACTAGGCAGAAAATAATTTCTAAGTTTTTGGGCTTATAAAGTCGATCTATCTTAGTTCTAATTTTAATATTCACTATACTGAAGTTTTTATATACCATTTTTTCTATGGTAATATTTTATTCTTTCATATCGTGATGTTAGAAGTGTTATCAGTTTTTACAACAGCAACATTGTTGCAATAAAAAAATGTTTGGAACTAGAAACAACATTCAGGTAAGACCAAAGTTAGACTTTTCAACGATAACGTTAAAACAGTAAGATTCTACGGATCTAAAACTTGAAGTACTTCCGCTCTTATCGTTAAAATAGTCCAAACCCAAAGGTCAAGGCCCACAAGTAATAACCTACTCTGACAGAATAAATCCGCTTCTACTTGGGGGAGAGAATTAACAAAAGTTGCTGCAGGTGGACAGGATATACCCATAAGAAACAAGATAAACTCTAACTTAAAATTGTCAAGGTTAAAGGAGAAGTGGAAGTGAAAGAAACACATGGCATCGGGAATCGGAGATTGAAATAAAGATAATTGCAACCGTCAGGGAGAGAACAAGATAAGGTTACTTGGAGATCTCTGATCAGATACCTGCGCCCCATGAGGGCTAGTAGGCTTAAGTACGTTAATTGATTAATCTTATCATGAGTCCATTGTAGTATCATTCACTTCTATTTTTGTTTTATTGTACACAATCGTGAAATATGAACATTATAAACATCAGTTTAGTGGTGAACACAGTGTATTCAATTAGTAATTTTTTTAAAGATGGTTTCTAAGAGAATATAATCTATTAGTTATATATTATAGGGTACATTTTGTCAGAAACACTTGGAAGGGATAAAATATAATTCAGTAAAACGTAACACCTTTTAATGCTATATTTAACAACCCAGTTAAAATAGAATAATGCATAAAGCGGAGTTTGTATTGTATTGCTAAACATTGTAATGTTATGTATATAAACGTATTACGGTAAAAAAACAATGTCACCGGTAGACTTTTGATGGCTCCAATTATGTTACATAAAACTTACTCAAAGAATAAGCATATATATATATATATATATATATATATTAAACTAGGTAAAATAATCGACAAATCATTTCCAGCATTTAGTCTAAAATATTATTAAATAGTAAAGATATAAGATAAACATGCATTTATATGCTACATTTAGATGAAGCGGAAAATCAGAAAGGAAAATGACAACGGTAATAACTAATTCTGAATTATACAGTTAATAACCATTTTATACAATTAATATGATATTAAAATAAAACTGTAAGACACTATCTAACGTTAAACATTATTCATAATGACAAGCAAGTATATATATATATATATATATATATATATATATATGTCATGATTTTTATTTAAAAAATATTACAGTAGTAAAAACTTTATTTAAGTGTTTTATATGCTGATGATAAAGCATTCTTCTTGAAATATAAACTAATTTTGATTTTTATAGTTGGAGATTTCAGAAATCATACTGCTGAGTGAATATAAAGAAGAATCTAAGTCGATTATGAATAGTTGGATTCCAAGTACAAGGTTATTTATTTATTTATTCATAACCTACTAGTTCGACTAGAAGCAAAAATGTTATTCAGCAAAGAAGGCTATTCTTTACTGATCATAGATACCGTTGTATTTCACTTAACACATGTGCTATTTAATTTGTTTCATCATATGTAAGGTCAGGGAAAATGGTTCTTAAGTGACGATATTACCAAGGCAAAACAAGATTAACAACTGTATCTTTTTGCATAGATAAATTCGGTTTAAATCTTTTTTATTGCAATGGCTTTAGTAAAGAGTAATAAACTTCAAGTTCTTCGTTTATTGATTATTTTGAAGGAATTCGAAACTTCAACATCACGCTCTCAGTCGATCTGGTAACGAGTAATTGTAACGTTGAAAACTTTTAATCCGTTGAGTTATAACGTTTATGTAATGTATTTGAAAGGTTAGTACTTAAACATTCGAAAATATTCTATAAATGATGAATAATTAGTATCATTACTGAAAAGACTCAATTTTTACACAAAGTAACTTATTGTTTAAATGCAAATGCTATGATTAAATTATTTAATTATTAAAAATGTTCTATGGAAGTCCAATAAATTCAGTATAAAATTAAATCATATTAGCTATGTAATATAATTTAATTTATATTGTGATTAGTAAATAATGAATTCAGATCAGGGAAAGTAGTTAGCCAAAGAAATATTATAAATGAAAGAAATATTAATCGTGTTATTTTTACATTGGATTATGATTTATTGATATCAAGATTACATTTTCAAGAGTTAGCTTATAGTATTTCTGTATTACCATTATGAATTATACTCATGAGAAGTAATCTTAAATTAACACTCTAAAACATGAGTACGAAGATGAAACGTAATTAGAGAGAGGATTAAAAAATACAAATAAACAACACTATACATATGTAATAGCATGATAGTTTCAAGAAAGAGTTAAACAATTGCGTAATCGTACAGATATATAGCATGAAGTAAAAAAAATTAAAATTTGATGCATACAAACATAGCATTCACCAATTTCTACTCAGTTATATAGATGGATAATATACATTCATTATAATCATAATTATTATAATTATTATTGTTAGTTTTAGTAGTAGTAGTAGTAGTAACATGGGAATTCACACTTACCTGAATGACCTACATGAATAACATAAACAAATAAGCAATGATTACGACTGTTATTAATTTGTAGTAAGGGAAAAATGGTTACATTATATGATGAACACCTACGTTGGATGTGACACAGTTACCCACTAAAGACAACGCAATGTCCTGGATTGATTCATGTTAAACATTAATTCCGCTGGATGTCAACTCACTGGTCTAGATGTTCATCTTTCGCTAGCGAAACCGTACTTATCCTCACATTATGCATGATAAAGTTTATAGATTTGTGCGTACACTAACTTTTGTACCACGATGTTTAAAAATGACAGTTAAAATAAATAATTTGTTCATATAATCAACAGATGCTATTTAATCTTGATAGGAAAATCATCTTCACAAAAGATTTAACATTATCTAAGATATCAGACAAAACTTGATAGCAGAGTGAAAAATCGAAATTCACTTGATGTTGTTTACTTGTATCTTCACATTGTTATTTAGGACTGAAATTGGTCAGTCTCTCATTGGCTTATGTGCATCCTGCCTCGATATTGCCTTAATTCATAAACATGATGCACATAAGCCAATAAGAGACTGACCAATTACAGTCCTAAGTAACAATGGGAAGATACAAGTAAACAACACCAAGTGGATTTCAAAATTCACCCTATTGGTCAGTAGCTAAGTAGATTAAACGATGGAGTTTAAAGTGAATGGTAATGGGTCCAAGTCCAAGAGTGAAGATCAACTCTGAGATACAGGTACACCCAGCTGACGAGTCTCAAATAGGATGAAACGCGCATGTTGGATTTCATTGCTAGCTACTATCCATCTTTGCATATAAAGAGTGAAAAATTACCTAATTTTATATCCATAGTTTGTTTAACTGTAATGGTCACGAATTTTAAAAATGTTTGCACAGTTTGTTGCATCACTTAAATAAAAGATCGGAGGCGGTTTTTCAAACTACAGAAATCAATTTATTAGAGCATGAATCTTAACGAGTTATTTCTTAGTTTCAGCATTCCAAGAAAACTTATTGAATGAGTAGTAAAATAGATATGGATAAAATGCTAGTCATAATGATTAGACTGTATATTACGACTTGATAACTTCCAGAATCTGACAATTCCAAGGCGATGTAAAATATAACTTGATATTGACTGGTCACCAAATAGCAATCAGTTGGAAAATTGATACATAACATCCCATCCATTATATTTTGGTGTAAGATGATTAGAAGAAATGAACATAAAATATTGTAACTAGCTAGGACTGATCCACCCTCAAGCAAACAAGTACTCCTTGCTAACAAGCTCCAACAAGCACAAAAATAAGGTCCAAGGTTTCCTAAGGATTGCTTCCGACTAAGACAAAATAAATAATCTTATCGATAGCCACTCCTACAGTTTAATACTGTAGATGTTTTAAATTTCTCAAATCTTTCTGTGTGAAAAATTTCCCCAATCCTCTCTGGTGTTATGTTTTAGTTATACTACTAATAATAGTAATCAAACTGAAGAATATATTTCTTATTGGTATAGCTTTATATTTCGGTATGTTATGCAAATTTCAAGGGATATACTCAAGTATATATACACTTACCAAATCGCTAACCAATGATTTCGGTTTCTTTTTCAAACGAATATCTGGCATACTGTCAATGTTTGTATAGAATGAAGAATGTAGATCATCAGAATTCGGTCTAGAGAAAAGAGATGAAATAAAACATATGAAAACAAGTAATATATAAATCATAAATATGAAAAAAATGATGTAATTAACTGAATTCTTGGTAAAATATCTAGGTGTCTGAAAAAAAGAATGATAATGTATGAAGACGTTTCAGTATAGAAATATTTTCAATGATGACATTTCTGAAAACTGTACAATCATATCCATTGGTAATAATAATAATAAAGTATTCTGGCACCCAAAAAGCGAGTTTATATTACGTAACTATTCAGAGGCGACACAAACAGTCTCATGTTGAAACGGAGACTTAAATTAGCTATCAACCGGACATTTTATGCAGCCCAACTTGTCATTATTGAAAAGACAGGGTCTATATTTCACCAAAAGCCCAAACAGCACGAAAGCGATTGTGTCACATCTCATTGCGCCTATCAATTTACATGTATGTGTGGAAACACGTACATAGGGAGGAGCAATCGTGATTTGCAATTAAGGGTGGGTGAACACATACCAAAATTGTTGCAAAAACAAATGCATTCCAATGGTCAAATAAGATCACAGCATAGACAGACATCATCCTCCATTGCGAAACATTTGACTGAGACTTGTCAGCATTTGTAGTGTTGTACAAAAGCCTTCAAGGACGTATACTAAGGTTTATTGAAGCCTTGACTATACGGAAACTGAAACATTTACACTTAACCTACCCTCGTAATACTGATTTATTATCCAGAGTGGTAATCACATTTGTTTTTCTGTACTTTAGTATTTTTTTCCTTTGTTATGGCTTACCCTTAACCTGTCTAGTTGACCTTTTAATTTTTATATTTAAATGTTCTTAACAAGTATATGTGTGATCAGATTGCTCGAAATGTATTGCGCAAATATATCACATAATTCTGATAAACTTCGTCTTCTAATTGCGTTATCGAAGTTTATCTAAGGGACTAATTGTTTTAAATAATAAAGTAATTGTGTTTATTAAGACCTCATAAATACAACTCCACTGTCAATTTGCAATAAATGAAAGCGTCAGCAATGCAACCAGTTTTTCTTAAGAGTGAATAAACTAATATTCATTTTAGTGCATGGTGGAAACTTGGAAGATTTTACAAACTAAAGTTTCATTCGCTTACACTTAGAGAATCGTCCAACAATCGTTACTTAAAAATTTAATGTCTCATTTCGATTACTGATTTCGAATCCAACGTATTTCATTTCTCGGTTACACAAATTTGATGAGAAGACATTAATGAAATCAGTAATTTTTGATAAGTTATTAATTTAATTGGACAAACTAAAACTATCAGTGATTTTTAATGAAAAAGTGGTTAGCGGTTAGGTTTTCTGGCTTTCACCCAGGCGGCCCGGGTTCGAATTCCGGCGCGGGAGGGTTTTGCCGGCGACCATACCACATTGAAAGCACCGGTTCTCGTAAGTGTAATTGAATAAATTCACAGTATTTGGGCACCGAGTTAATGTGAGACATTAAAGAGGAAGAATGTATTTGTAAAATCTCAGCGAATGAATTTTGAAGTAAATCCAACGTTTCCTTGAAAAAGCTTGGACCAGATTGCCAGGTGAAACGTTGGATTTACTTCAAAATTCATTCTCTGAGATCTTATAAATATATTCTTCCTCATTAATGTTACTTGTAATTGTTGCATAAGGAATTAAAAACAAACGTTTATTAATCCAATTGTTGGTAACATGTTTTGCGATATATTATCACATTGGTCATGAAATGGAAACATTATTTTAAAAAAAACAGACAATTATAATGACAACTTCTATACTAAATTGATTGATACATAAAAAAGCACCTGTACCATTAAAAAAAGAATAACAACAGAAAAACTTACGAGATAACAGAAAACAAACCTCCTTCCTACAATTCAAATTGATGAGAAGATAGTCAACAACAATGGTAATAAATTTTAATTTATGGGCATAATGTACAAATTTCACTGGTTGAAATCATGAGTCAATTGAAGCTAGACCATTATGGAGAACATGGAAGCACTGGACGGCCGTTTCGTCCTAGTATGGGACTACTCAGCAGTGCGCACCCATTATCCCGCTACCCACGAGATTCAAACCCAGGACCTAGCAGTCTCGCTTCAGTCGCTTAACCAACTAGACCACTGAGCCGGCATCCAATGGTGTTAATGTACAAATGACTATTTACGTAAATATAATAAAAATGTGTTAAAATAGTAATGGACTTCAAGTGTTACCGAAGGTCATATTAAAATAGTAAAGCTTCAGAAGTATCAAAGATATTAAGGGGTACATGGAGGATGGGTTGATTGTAGGTTATATATATGTATATATTCAGGAAGAAATGAATAACCTTTTTAGACTAGTTGAAGACATATCGCCCTGTAGGTTTCACATCAACAATAGTGTACATTCAAAGAGTTGATTTGCAAGTCATAAACTAAATCGAAGCATCCACCCGGAATATTCATATATATAACTTTAAAAAATAGTCTATCTTCTGTATCACCATACGAGTAACTTTGTCAGATGATAAACTTTTTAAACTTTGGTATCATCAATGTTCATGTTCCCATATTCACTGGTTTTTAAATGTTCGGGAAAGATATAACAAGTTGTGAATTTGACCATAATAACCATAATAACGGTAACTATTTTTTATGGCGTTTCGGTAATTGTCAGTTGAATAAAAATTTACAGAGTATCAAAAATGACCTATATTTTAGAAATTATTCTTGCTATTAATACTTGATTCTAGCTATAGGTGTTTCGTTAGGCTAAGAGCCTTATTAAGTCGAGTAATCAAGTTTTAGTTTAAACAACAACTCACTGAACGTAAACCACTGCACACTCGCTCAAAGGCATCGTACCATCTTTGACGCGGAGTCTTTTCTACAGGTTCCATGACCTCATCATGTTCAATTCCCTCCTTCTTGATAGTCTCATCCTGGTGAACTGAAGATTGAGAATAATGATGAGGATAGTCATGATCATATTCTGCAAATTGTTTTTCATTAGACCATTCCTCTTCATTATCATCCATTTCCTGAATATCTAATGTTTGTAAATTTGGAGTAAATCGATGCCAGTCACTTGATGTTCGACGTGCCCCTTCTAAAGATATTCGACGTTTTGATAAAAGTTTTACTCTATCAAAGTCATTGTCAGCATCAGTCGAAGATAACTGTAATGACTGAAGAATTTTGCCATCTGAACTTCGTCGAGATTTACGATAAATACTGTGTAAGAGAAGGTAAAACTTTAACATGAATGTCACTTAGGAAAATTATGCAATACATTTTGAAAAATCTGTTACATTATATCACTCATCATAAAATCACAGAGATATTTAAGCATACATAAATACTGAGGAAATGAAATATTCCACGTTCAAATATATTTACTAAACAGATGAAGAATAAAATTCTTAGGATTTGAAGACAAATGAATACATTTTGTTTCCAGTAATCAATTTTAAGCAATACCATTTTATGACTCTAAGCTCTCATAAGTAAAATCTTTGCCACCTGAGAAAACTGACATAGATTTTAATACAAAGCTTAGGTCAATGATTTAAGGCCCATTAAACTCTTGCGACCTAGTCATAAACATTGTGAGTCAAGCTGAGCATGACCATAATGAAATAATTATAAGAAAACGAGAGTTTGAAACCAACTTTCGTTATATAGGAATAGTAAATTATTCAAAATCTGTCCAATGTTAAAATCATTTCCCAGAACACAAGGTTTTCAATCAAAAAAGTAAAAGAGAATACAATAATTATCATTTCTCTAGATAAGAATTATAACTAGCAGAAAGAATTTTGTACGAAATTCTACAGGTTAGTAGTGTAGGGAAGAATTGTAGTGTAGCCATTAAAGTAATAGACGCATAAGTTTGTGTTGGAATACTTATCTAATTACTTAAGCTTAAATTAAGCGTAAAGTGATGTTCATTCAGCTGCGTTCAAGATATTCACTACATTCCGTGAATTTTCTGAGATATGAAGGCTCACGTGACACTGTTAGCAGCCAACATAACGAGGGAAGGCAATAGTAGGAAGCTCTGTCTGACACCAGTCTTTACTTTGAATGCATGTTTAAGCAGCCTCATATGCCCGACCTTGCAAAGCAGCCCTCCGCATGACTGAAGATCTTAATTACTCCTCAACGTCTAAGGAAATTCCTCAGTGTTTTTATATTCACGTTGGTGATTGCTTACTCATAATCAAAGAAGTTGATATGCAGTAATGAATTTCATTCAATTGATTGCTCATCAAGGATTAGCAGGGTAATAGTTTGGTTGGTACGCGATCGGTCCTTACGAAAACTAGCTTGTCGATCTATGAGTTGGATGTCCACAAATCTTTCATTAGTTTTAGAAACACTGTTAAAAACATGCTTGGTACTGACTGTAGTGATATCTCTCTGTGGTTCTCACACATACCAATATCTTCTCCTTTCTGTATCACTTTTTCTAATCTGTTGGTACCTTATCGTTTAAAACTTTTTAAAGACGATGTGGAACATCGTTATAGTCACTTCTTTGTCCGACTTTACCGCCTCACTCGGCATGTTGCCTGATTTGGTTGCTTTATAATTCTTGGATTGTTTGGTGGAATTGCTAATTTCTTCTATTGTTGATGCAATAACGTCTTTAGGGAAGTCTGTGAGTTCTGCTTCTATGTCCAGTGGGTCTAGTGGTGCTTGTCCACTCAAGAATTCCTCAAGGTCATCTGTTCTGCTGCTCTTGCATCTAAGTGATTGATTTACCTTCTTTTTTCTTGACTATTCGCTCTGGTCTGTTATATTTCCCTGGTAGCCTCTTGGATGTATCATATAATTCTTTTATATTTTCCACGCTTGCATATTGTTCGGCTATTGTTGACTGCTTCTGTCTTGTATTTCTGTTCCTATATCGTACCCATATTGTTTACAGAGACCCATTATTTATGCTGGTGCTTCTTGAAGACTAGCACTTTCTTGCAAATGAAAGTTGTTGCTTCCTCAACCCCTTACTAGTTGTTCCTCGTGGTAGCTTCCTCTTCCAGAAGATCATGTAAGACTTGGGACTTGTTGATAATCGCTATCTTGAACACGCTGAACTTGCTAATTTCTCGAAGGAGGACTGTATTAAACTTTTGTAATGGTGCTTGTTCATTATGTTGAAATACTTCATTCTAAATCAGTCATCATGAATTCAGGATACCAGTCAGGATGTCAAAGGAGAGAGCTAAGTAGAACAAACGAATGCACTGTAGATGTGATTCAAAAAATTGATTAAGACAGTGATATATGTAACCTACACACGTCATATATAAATAGCTATCTGGAAGTTTTACGTGCTATAGGATCACAAAAAAGCATTCATACACTACAATATATCAATTAATCCCTTTAACAAATCATGAAACAATCGTAAAAAATGAAAACAATAATAAACCGCTTACTTATTTTCAACATTTGTTTCATCTTGGAAAGCTTGATTTGTGTGTTCCCGAATTGATCTATCATTTTGATCGTCATACTCTCGCTCAATGGTTTCAAGATTTTCAAACTCCAAAGTTTTATGTGCTTGATGTTTAAGAAAAACAAAAAATAAGGTTTATTTTGTATTCATAAATAGCTTAGATCCATAAAATAAACCAATGATAATTATAAAATAAAAACCCTACTGTTACAAACGAGTCATTCTTTGTTTTTTTTCAGATATTCTATCATCTAATGTATCGGTCTTATTATCATTATCATTAACAGATGTCTAGTAACAGTTGAAAATAAAAACTATTTAATCATTTCATAATAATACTTATAAGATCAGTATCAAAATATTTACTATGTTTTATACATCGACTCGAGCTAATATTGTTTAAGGTTATAGCCAACAGGACTACTGCTATTGGGTTATGAGACATTTAAATACATATATTTAAACATTAAAAGAAAAATACTATTGAAAATCTTACGATCAAAGATTCAAATAGTTACTTCACTTCATATAAGATATACAAAAGAAATCTAAGACTCATATACAATGATGTAGTAATGTTAGATTTTAGTAAAGGAAGAAAAAAATGTTGAGATGGTGGAGAAGACTTGTAGTTCAGGTGGATGATTTTAATGGAGTTTTGTTCTCTGAGCTGGATGGTTTGATCGTGGAGCTTTTATTGTTCTCTCCACAACTACGTTTTTAACTAGGGAATTTAAAAAGAGAATAAATTATATGAATGTATGTCCAACTTTATTGAATATAATATGTTTGTTTTTGACAGTTGAATGAAACGTAAGAATGATTAAAAATAAATAGTCTCTTGGATTAGATAAACAATTGTAATTATGAATAGGAAAACAAATACGAAAGACATAAACACCACCATCTTAAAATACAGTTATCATAATTGAACAAACTCTGTTTCTATTATTAAACAAATTTAATGTTATACTAAGGTCAAGTAACACGATAGACTATTTCTGAAAGTAAATTAAATGAACGAGATAAGCTGGGGCTTGTTCAATTATACTAAATTTGGTTTTAATTTACATTATTTAGACATAGATTTATGTTGTATCAACAGTTAAATCATTTTCTATAGTGATGTTGATTATTTATCAGTGAACTTTTGAATAGATTTGTTTCTTATTATCTAATCCCCTTCAACCTACTTTATCTTCAATTAGTATATAGTGTGTATAAGGATAAATTGTTGTTAGAAAACAAAAAATATCAAACAGAACTCAAAGCGTACGTTTTGTATTGAATGATTCCATTTTACAAATTACAATGTATCTTAAACTAATGGTCCAAACAACAATATACAATTGTTTGTTCGATTCAGCTTTGTGTTTTGTTTAAAATTTTATAAGGGTAAAAGATTCCAAGCAATTCAAGAGAGAGATAACACCAGATAATAATCGAACCATATCGTGAACTAAGTTTTAATTTCCGATTCATTGAACTAAAGTTATTGTGTTCATTGTGATACTTGAAACTCCTAGGTTCAATTTCTTATTAAAATTGTGAGTGCATACTGAAGGAATGAATCAGCTAGAACGATATACTTGTTGGTGTTCAATAACTTTAAACTCTTCTCTATTTTTTATATCAGTAAATGACCAAAATTATCTCTGATTTTAATATTCTTCAAAAGTTGAACATATGTTACTACCGAATAGGTTTCTCTTCACGATTCATTATTGCTTAGTTCATTTTAAAAAAATGTGATTTCGTATATTATTATTTATATCATGTCATATTCCTATATATTGAAATCTAGCTAGTTGTTTGACAATGTCTAGCTTAGTGTTACATTAACGAATGTTGTCTAGATGAGGCTATAATGTACAAAGTGCAACATCTAATTACTATGTTATCAAATGAAGGGACTCATATTTTTTGAAGTTGAAGGAGGTTAGAAAAAATTAGCAAGAACCTTAAAGGTACACGTGAGGGTTTGTAATTCCGTGTTGTAGACATTTAGGATTGAAATAAATCAGCCTCTGTTGCCATACATACATCATGATCGGATCACCTATATGTAGAGTTATGTCACTGGTGTTACAATAATTTGCATGTAGATGGTAGTGCAATCCAGGAAGCCTGTTTCGTGTTAGCGAAAATATCAGCACCAGAATACAAATTTATCCATCTGATGAGCCCTAAAAGAGACGAAACGCGAGTATTCAATTCGACTGTCTACGATAATTCATATGATTAAAGTAGTCTGATTCACAAAATAAAAAGTTATTTATATCTAAGTTTCAAAAACATTATGTGAAGCTAGTAAAAACACTATCATCATAAGTAAAAATATGAAACTATTTCTGCCACATCTATTCACTGTTATGAACAGTGGAATAGTTTTTCTGTTTGTTTTTGCGAAGTTAAACTCTAGTCATAATGCCCTAATATTTCTGTTCTGTTTAGGTATTTAATCTTTGTACACCAGTATATCACTGAAAATCTAGTAGAGTAAAAGTGTTATTGAAATCTCGTAATTTAATATCGATTAATTGTTACACCTTTTCAATCACTAGTTATGGTATAACAATAAGTATTGACAAAAACAGCTCTAGAATAATATGGTAATGAAATAGTGCTGAAGTGCAAGATTTGAAGGAAGGTAGTAAATAAATACATTTGAAATACTGTGATGGATTGTGAGTGATGATACCTAAGACCTTCAACAATTGATTTCGTTTATCATGAATAGCTTAAACAAGCAGTCTACTTTTCTATACATAAATCATATTAGATTCTGCATTTTTTAAAGAGCTTACTTTTACTAAGTCTTCTATTTTCTTTCCTCAACTGTTTTTCTATTTCACCATTATCGTCCTGATATTCAATATCATTTAAATCATTAAAGTAACCTGGTTGACCTGATCCATTGAATATAGGTGAATAAATTCCCGTTGCTGCAACCATCATCATTTTATCACGTTTTCTCAAAGCACGTAAGGTATCTGGATCAGATAAATCCGATGAATTGATTCCATCTACATCATAATTATTAACATTATCATTGTAATTGTAATGACTTTCATCAAACTGGTGTTTATTATCAAATCTAGACTGTTGTTCCAATATAATATGTTGATCCAAATTATCATCGTATAATTCATTATCATTATCATGATCATATTGATTTATATTTGATCTATAATTATCACCATATTCAAAATCTTTTCGTTGATGATATGATTTATAAGATGTTTGTTCATTACCATATTCTGCATCATCATAATCATCATCTGTAGTGACATCTTGAGTTTGTTCATGTAACCAATGACGCTGTTGTTGTACTGGTTGATCTTCTTGTTGATACACATGAGAATTTGCATGAACTACTTCAGAAATTTGTCCTATTTGCTCTCTGGGTTTTAATAGAGGACTGCCTGAATTAGCTTTTATCGTGGTATCATCAGGAAACCTTATTGATTCTGGAATATTGTTCATGATGATGACTTTATTTTGACTACTTGATAGTTGGACCGATTCTTTTGATTGTAATTGTTGTTGTTGCATTTGACTAGTAGTTCTTTGATTAACTTGATTAGCTTGAGCTACAAATTGTTCAGCAGCTTGATTAGCAGCCAATTTTGCAGCATCCGCAGCAGCATTAGCTTGTTTCAAGGCACCTGTGGCAACTGTTTGAGCTTTCGAAGCAGCAGATGTTAGAAAGTTAGAAAATAAACTTGATGCTGATGGTTTGTTTGTAGTTGATGGTTGGTTTGCTGAGTATGGTGATGGCTGTGGGTGTGCCCTATTTAGTGGTCCAGTAAAACCTGATTTTATGTTTGATAACAAAGATGGTATAGATGGTGTGGATGTACTGGAACTTTGAATTTTTGGAATGAATGAGTTTATATTTACAGAATAAGTAGGTTTAGGTACATTAGTTCCAAAGTTAAAATGAGAAGACATTGTAGAAGAGGTATTATAAGATGGTATCGTCGATTCAGAAGTTAAATCATTTGTTTTTAATGGTGTCATAGAAGATGCATTTCGTAAAGTTACAGATTCATATCCTGGTATAGGTCCTAATCCTGCTCTAATTCTTAATTCTTTAAGATGTTCTTCAGCACTAAACGTAGACTGACTTTCATTTTTCGATGGAACATCGTCTAAGTAATCCTTAACTAATTTAGGGGATGAAGGACAGGAAATATCACGATAGTAAGTTGATTTAGACGCAATAAATGAAGGATCGTTGATAGCATAGGGCGATTCTAACGTTTTGTTCAGTTCATAAACTTGAGATAAATAATTATTTGTTAAACTAGTTTTGTTTAATTCTTCGTGATCGACATATATCCCGGTTTTTGTAGATGTAATAAGTGATGTACTATTGGTGATAACTGTGGATGATGGTAATTCATCAGAAACGTCTTTAATTGGCAAAAGTTTATTATTTAACTCATTTACAGGAGTAGAGAAATCATAATTTTTAAATTCATAATTTATGCTCTTAACATTAGATAAATCTAACTCTGAACTAGAAAACTTGGATGATTTCGATGGATGTGGTGGTGGGACTAGAGCTGAAAACTCAGAACTCGATATAATAATCTTCGAAGTATCTTTATTATTATTATTATTCAAATCATTTGGAATAAATCTCATTGAACTAGAAATATTTTCCTTCTTTTTATCAGTATTATTTACTGTTGTTCTGGTTTTGTCATTAGATTGTCCTACTGTTTGTTTTACTTGTGAAAATGTTGGGAATAATGTGTTGTTTGAAAAAAATCGATCCTTCAAGAAATAAAAAAAGACAAATATACAAAAGCAAACAAACAATAAATACAATGATAAATAACTTTATTGAAAAAAAGGTTTGTTTATTGATTATATGTTATTAGAGAATAAGAAAGAAATACAATTCTTAAAGAAGACTCAGATAATAAGTTTAACTGTACCAGTATGTTAGTAAAAATGATGCTATTTGACCATATGTCTGTAATTAATTCAAGTCAGATATGGGTACATATATGCATCAACTCTAGTTGCTAAATTAAACGTTAGCTCAGTGAAATGAAATTATGATGTATTAGCTTTGAATCGCCTAGTTTATATGTGTAATGAACATTATATGATGTTCAAATTAACATCATTAGGACGTTATAACAATAGGTTAGTATACCAAACACTGATATAAAATTTAATAAATTTGTTAATTTGGTTGGACGTGTATAGGAGGAAATATTTAAAATGTGAGTAATATCTTGAAAGTCATCGGCGCGCGGATATTTTAACATCAAGGTATAGTGGGAAAGACAATACAGTAAAAAGTTATCAAAATAGAAAACAATGACATCCCTAAAGTAAGTTATTGGTTATTAATTTTAATCACTTATTTCTTGCCTGCTAACTAATGTTAGCAAAATAATAAACATTATTTAAAGATAGTGAATATTCTAATTCAAAATACATATCAGAGTTAACTGAGCATCTCATTATAAAAGAGTTCTTTATAGTCAACATGTTATCTCAAACACCTGGATCAAAAGTAACTTGAAAGTATAAACAAACTAATTAAGAACTTTCGTCTAAATTTGAACGAATAGTTTCACAATATTTCGGCGCCGAGTTAATGTGAAAAAACAAAATTATCGATAATCTTGTTGTTCGATTATATTTTCCTTGAAAAAGCTTGGACCAGATTGCCAGGCGAAACGTTGGATCTACTTAAAATTCATTCGCTGAGATTTTACAAATACATTTTTCCTCTTTAATGTATAAACAAATTATTTAATTTGTCAGTAATTATACCTATTGTCTACTATTCTACACAAAAACCAAATGGTTTAAGCATGTCATTTATCAAAACAAATAGACAGAAATGTAACAATTGCTTTCAAATTTAAAAAAATAATAACATTAGGTATTGCAAAAGTTAGTATCTATAATTAAATGCAATAAATTGTCGAAGTTTTAGTATTGCTGAACTGTGATTCTAACTGATGTAGATTTGAATATGCTGTAAAGCATTTAGGTCAACCTGAGAAAAAACGGTTTACTTACTTTAGCAGCTTCCAACGAACGTATAACGGGTTTGAAAGCTGATTTTTGATCCCATAAACTTTGAAAATTTACACTTGCATTTGAAGCAGTTGTATAAGTAGTAGTAGTAGTAACTGTGGATATTTGACTTGTAATTGAATCTCTAGGCATTTTTGGCATTAATTCTGAAGAAGTAATTATTTCATATAAACAATTATATGAAAAAAGGTAAGCAAAACATTTACTTATATGTCTATATAATGTCTCAAATAATGTATCTTCCATATACCCTGTATGGTGCACTGATGTTATACGTGGAGAATAAAGGAAACTAAATACATCAATTAATTTTGAACAAAAGGAATTCATTGAATGACTTTTGCTCAAAATGGCATCGACTTATTTATATAAGAAAAGGATGCAAGTTGTACAATAAATATCCCACAAAACATACGAATTTTGAAACAGTTATTGCTTTGTTAGTTTTAATTTCTCCATATTTAGAGGGAACGATTGACGGATTTGTCTTCACCAACCAAGTGCAAGGTTTACCTCTGATTACATTTCAATAAGCCTACATTAAACATAGTGCAAAATACCTCAAAGCATTTAGACCGATGATTACGTTGTAACTGGTGTGGAAGAATTTAATCAGCTCTAAATGTTAGTTCAGCATTAAATCAACTACTACTCCGAAATCCGCTATTACACATACAAAACTCGACAGGATGTAAGTTGTTGTTTAAAATGCTCATTTGTAATGTTTCTTAGTAATGACACAGCATTATGCGATTTTATATACCCATGAAGAGCACTCGTTTCTTTATAATAACAGAAGAGCTTTAGTTAAGAGCTTCAGCTAACGCCGAATTTATAAGTTTGTTGTTAGTTACCTACGATAGACCAACATAAAACTTCCAATTTCAAATTAAAAAGATATGTTATATTAAACTGATATTGTCACATTAAACAAGATTTTTTAGTTCGTTTTATCAAATCGAAAATTTAATTCACTTCCCTTGTTGTAGTACATTGAAACAAATTCCATTGTGTAAAAAGCACTGAAAACATTACCGAATGAAGTCAATGTTACTTTATATATTCTAAATATATTTTATTTCTTTTTATAAAATGTTCAGGTAACTCATCTTTACCGACTAAGAATTATATACCCTTTTTTCCTGAAACATTTTATGTGTTAGATTTAGTAGTGGCTGACAGCTGTTCAAACTAAAATAAATGAATAAAGATTAAACTAAAAACTTGTTGTTGTAAGTCAAATTATCTAGCTACCACACACCACCTTATTCGACATCTCCATATTACCCATGAATTACACGTTGATTAATAAATGTATTCAGTGTTATTTTAAACTGTTAAGTATTATTTATTTAGCATAATGACAATACTGTTCTAATGAATATTTTTTCCACTAATCATTCAGTTTTGTCACCCCATCTAAGAGATACCCGTTAAAACTCCTTTAATAACAATGTATAAGCGCAGCTGGTTATATCATGCACGGAAAGTAAAATCTTAAGAGATAAGCGAATTAGCTGAGGTCAATGCTCACTTAAAGACTAACATTTCTGAACAGAAAACAACAACTCTGTTAATATGATTACCAGCCTGATCATTCACATTTCAAGCTACAACAAAATAGTAAACTTGAATTTCCTTATAAGATAGTAAGAAGAGCGCAGTTTAACATGTTATTTAGTCTATTAAATTCTTACCTTGTTTCTGACTAATTAAATCCCTGTTAAGATCAGCATTATATACTACAGTGGAGGCTTGCGTTTCCGGCAGAAAATCAGTATCAAGTCTATTTATAGAAGTTGTCTCAACAGTACTTGGAATCGACCTGCTATGGTCACCAGATTGACGAAAACTATCACGAGCCATTGCTAATCGATTATGCAAGATACGTGAAGAAGTATCAATAGAAGTAGAAAAAACCGTGGACACTGATGTATCTTGTGGGAATTTCACTGAAGTGTCCACCTCAAAATGATCCGATGTACCGCTGAGTGAGCTGGTAGTAGTAGTAGTTGAAACAGTCATACGATTGTGTGAAATATTGGAAGATCTTACTGAAGATGTGACTGGAATCGGAGTAACATCCACAAAATGTAAGTCTGCAGGATGTTCACCGGGAGGTAAGTGTTGCGCGACTGCTGCCTCAGCAGATGCACGAAAATCATTTTTAACTGATTCTGGACTGTAAAATATAGAACAAGGAACAAATAAAAGATAAAAATTGTAAAAACAACGAGAAAGAAGGTTAAGGTTAAATGGTGAACAAAATGAGAAAAATATAGGAAACAACCTTATAACTGAAGGATCCAGTTTTAAGATTGAATACTCAAGGAGTTATAATTGTTTTACTAACGATTTATCAATCAAAAAGAAATTTTAGGCTTCTGAAATTTATTAGTGTGAATTAAAATTTCACTGTATGCATTGTACTATCGATTTAACTAGGTAAGAATGTTTAGGTTAGTCAGATTCCAGACAATCAATATTACAAAACAAACTAGTATTATAAAATGACAAATTAAAGTGATTCAAACTATCATAGTAAATAACCTTAGAAAACTTTAGATTATGAATTTTGAAACAAAATAAGAAATGCATAGACATATACAGGTTTAGTCTTTAATGAAGTTAGTATAATTAATATGATACTAAGGGGATAAGAGTAGGAGTAAAAAAATACAAAAAGAGTAACATATTATGTATACTTACCTAATAACTTTTAAACAGACATTAGAATTGAACGTTCGCGTTGGGGAGCTTGATCGACTATAAAATACAATAAAAAAAGGAAAATATTGGTAGCAAACATATATACATGTTATGATGAGGAAAATAAAGGTTTATTTGAAAACATTTGTAAAGATTTATCTAGTTTCCAGGCTACATTCGTCATAAAATGATAACAGTTGGAGCTCTAGACATCTGTTTTATCCTAGCATGAAACTTTTAAGTGTGCAACCACAGACCCTTCCGAGATCAAACTCAGGGTCATCTGGTCTCGCAATAAAGCATTGGAGCATCTGAACTGCTTCCCAATAGTAAGATTCAAATTTCAGTCAATTTTCTATATAGTGCAATGTCTATCTGACGTCACTGGATACAACTGTTTCAATCTCGAGAAGTCTGAACTCAAGAAGTTTCGACTCCTCACATACCAGAACAAAACCGATGTTTAGGGTTTCTTGGTTTTGAAAGTACCCTATATAAAGTAAATTTGAAATATAACCTACGAATAAAACTAATTAAACCAAGTATTAACGAAAAACGCACACAAGAACATGGATTATATCGGAAAAAAAACATTTTACCCCTAGCGCGGTAACAAAATAATAATATGTGTCTTGAACAAATAAGATTGGATGATACAGTTGAAAGCAGGCTAAACAAAGTTAAGAAAAAGATATGTTGATTTACGATAAAAAAACAGTTCTCTATTCATTTTATCTCAAATTTGATCAGAGTCAATACAAGAAAAGATTTTCGAAAGGCAAGAACTTCATGTGATCGGACATTTACTTCTCGTTAAAAAAACATCAGTTAATCATAATATAGATAAATGTTCCAAACAACATATCAAACAGGTTTTACATTTATTTCTCTAGAGTTATGTAGACTACTGTTACTATGCCAAAATGCTCAGTAACTACAAAACGGATAAGCAACTTAAATACTTAATAATATCTGTTAAGGAAGTGGAGTCGTTTTAGTAAACTATTCAATTGAAGAAGTATTGAAGGGTTATGTTGTCCTCGTCTGAAATCGCGCAGTGACTTCATCCGATATGTTTTCTGGACTTGAACTTGGTAATAAATCATCGGCTTAAACCCAGTTATTTCCAAGTTGTAATGTAATCGTCGATTTATATATCACTAGTGATTAAATATCTTGCTCCTAATTTGATTAACTCTATATGTCTAACTAACGAATGTTGTACACATGTTTAAACACCATAGGATCCATTAAAAAAATAATCATGGATAAATAAATTGCTGATGAGCAACGATAGTCAGGTTGGAGTAAATTATAGATACGGAGAGAGAAGAGTCAATGAAGATCTGTTTTTTTATGCAGCATAAACAAATAATTAAAACGAACTTTGAATTGCACTACCGAAAAAGAAGTATGCTCTCAAATAATAATAAAAACATAACCAAATGGTAAATAATAATAATCATAATGAAATGTTACTTAGATGAAATATTTTAAAAGTAAATACACATATTCTATAAAATGAAGTAGGACAGCATGTCAGTAAGGTGTATCCCAAAGTATTATAGATCTTTCAATAGTTGAAATCATGAGTCGATTAGACTCTGAGGACGAAACGGCCATCCAGTGCTTCCAGGTTTTCCATGGTGGTCTAGTTTCAATTGACTCATGATTTGAACTATTGAAATTACTTAAATCTCCAGAAAACCTCTTCTGATATTATAGATCTATCAAATTTATACATTTGTGAATTTCACATAAAAATCAGTCGTTAAATGTTAAACTAATGCAAATTAGGATAATTAAAAAAGGTAATCAAAATTCTATCCTTATTGATGAATTAAACAAATCTAAATAGATTTTAACAGAATATACAAAAAGTTAATTAGCTGTATTAAAATAAGAAATTTCTAAAATTTACTTATTTGTCACAGAACTGTGATTAGATAACATTCAATATTATAATCATGTCAATTAGTGATAATAACCGTATAAATTAATTTGTTTAATTATAACAACTAAATAAATTATATATCATTTGGTACAAGTTGGGATCTCACGGAAAGATTCTCTAATGATAAGAAACACTTAAATTACACAAAAAGACCTCCTAGTAATTTTGCAGAATTGGAAAATCTACAAATCAACTATAGCAGTACATGCTATTTACAATGATCACCAAATTGATATTAAAAACATTACAATAATTCAGAAAGGATTTTACATCTATGTTAAATCCTTCTGCCCTTAATAGGAAAGAAAGCCAGAATATTCTATCTATCCCGGACAGATTATCCAAACAATCATATTTGACCGTATTTATTTCCCACACAATTTACACACGTACAAATTAATACAGTGACAGGTCATACAAATTCACATTGACTAAAAATAACTTTACATGGACATATTTGAACCTATTATAATTTTGATTGTACTGAACATATTCCTTTGTACTATTTAAATGTGTTAATTTTATTCCGGTTATTTACTCTGAGGAAGTAGTGTACATGAAACGTCAGAAATACAACTTTTCTACTCGCAGAAATATTCAATTTATTTGAAACTATTAAGTCCAAATTTGTCATTGATATCTATAAATGAACTGAGTAAATTTGTTTTTATTCTTAAAATATTACTAATACTAACGAAAAACTAATAGCATTTTTTTTCTAAGAAGAATAAATGTGTATCATTGTAGACAATGTAACTTGTAGGCATTAAAAATTGAATTACAGAGTTACTGTTTTGTCATGTTAAACAATGAAAATTCCAAAGTTCAATTAAATGTACGCTTTCATTTTTCAATTACTGTGAGAGTATACTTCGATTTTATGAAGAATTGCTAGAATGTCTACATGAATAAAGCGTAAATACGTTAGCTTTATATTTTTAAATTATCAAGGAAGACAAAAATATACTACTAACTGAAGTATAGCTTTATTATTATTATTATTATCAGTCATGCTTATGTGATATGTTGTTTATTGAATTAAAATTTGCCATTTGTAAAACAATTATTATCACAGATATATCGACCTAATTTAATTATATTGATATTGAATAAAATTGAAACATATTCGACTTTTGATTTTCTTGTAAAACAAACAAATGAACGGAAAGCTTATGGAGTAATTTAGTCTAGTTTACTTCAAGGAAGAACAAAAGTTGTTTATTTGTTGTCCCACAGACCGCTAATTAAAAAAACTGAAAAAGAGCACTTAAGGACTTTATGGTTTTAATTCGTATTTCTCAATGACTTTTTTCTTAAAAATGAATATCTCTATGGAGTAATTTCAGCTTTCGTAACTATGAAAAAGTTAGGGGGCACTTGACAATTATTTCATTCAAGTACATGAGTACACACAATTCCTACAGGGATTCAAACTGGGATCCATAGATTCTAATGGAGATTTTTATCCCACTGACTTATTCTTTGTTCTCAAATTATAAAGCTTATTACTAATTTTTCGTTTTAATAATTTGATCTCTCTGTGCTAATGCAATGTGTAAACTTGAACAGATGCACAGATCTGCCACGTTCTGCGTTATTTATGACTAAATGACACTCTTTTTAGACAATATTGTCAGCTCACTTCATAATGTTTGCTTGTATCTTCCCATTGTTGTTGGCATATGTGCATCCTGTGCAGATTATCTCGATATTACCTTGAGTCATAAGCTTTATAAGCAGAGATGAACAGTGGCTAGCATTGGAATACAGGAGGTACGTTTCATCCTATTTAGGACTCATCAGCTGGATGTACCCACGTCGCAGAGTGAACCTCAAGTTGTGCATGCGGGTACATCCAGCTGACGAGTCCTAAATAGGATGGAACGTACCTCCTGGATTCCAATGCTAGCCACCATTCATCTTTGCTTATAATATGGTCAGCACTTACATTAATTACTATGATGATTTTTTATTCATCCTATTAGCTTTGTGACATATTGGTTAATTTCATGCTTATTTTGAGTTCAGTGAATTTAACCAACTCATAGATACCGTGTGAATTTAATTATAACTGTTCAATCTGTCCAATATTCTCATTTATTTTTCTCATTGTATTAGACTAAATATAAAAAAGCTTATTTTTAAGAACATTTTAAATACTGAGTTTGCAATTAATTCACACATCAATCAATAATAGAAATCCAACATACTAAAATTTGCCGAGTTTCGCAATTCAACTTCTTGCTTGCAAACTGTTTTCTGCTTACATGGTTTAACTAACTTTAACCAACGGATTAGCAGGTTGGATGTCCATCTGTAAATCAGAGAGTAAGTATATTATCCAGCAGTAATTTTTATTTTACTCTAGAACTGTGAAACATGATCTGTGTAAGGCTAAAGCCTAATCTCTTAGCAAATGGTTAAAAATAATTGACTCTAATCAATAAATCAAAAACTCAACATCAGCTTAAGTTTTCATAATACGATTTTTCCCAGATACAGATACAGAATTGTTCTATAGTTAATAAACACTCATAAAAAATTATGTAAAACAATATTCACAAAAAAAAATTACCTTAAAGCTAATGATAGTTTACCAACACTAGGACTTGTAGCTTCTAACTGATAATTGACACCGATTGGAGTATAATTTTGAGTTTGATCAAAACTGAAATCCAGTAGAAAAAGAAAAATTTACCAATGGAATGAAATAGATTATGTGTCATTCACTATGTTACATAACATGAATAATTTTAAAAGTTTTAATTTACTTATACTTAAGCAAAAAGGAAACATTTATGATTTAAATTGTAGAAAGAGACAACTGAACTTTCAACCAAACAATATTAACATAATTAGGTGGAAAAAAAACGTGAATATTTTAGATTCAAATGTACAATGTACGATTATGTAAAATCGATTTACAGGGTAACTATTGAAAGTATAATATGGCATACATTATAATATATGTTTTGAAACTAAACTGCTTTAGTGAATGATTTTTGTAACTAATTGTATTACATATTGATAAGTTGTAGCTTATACAGTTATTTTATTGTTGTTGAAAACGAACTTTTATTATAAAAGTCGAGACAAATATTAAAGAAATGAGTTTAACCTCCATTTTTCTTTCACAAAATAGAAAGCTCTATGCATTAGCTAATCGTTTAACTAAAATATATAGTTTTAGTTTCGGATTGTGAAGAATGTTGAGTTCTCAATTGAGATCATGAACCGATCAACGTTAGACAACCAGTAAAAACTTGAATGCAGTGGACGGCTGTTTCGTCCTAGTATAAGGTTTCTCAGCAGCGCATACATGATTCAATAAATTACGTTTTGTGTTTTTTTTATTTCAACACATTTTCAATTATTACACTGAATTTAAATTATTGTAAAAAAATGGCCAATTTTATTTTGTTTGCGGTATAATTTTTTTTTCAGATCAACTTCAAATATATAACAACGAATATTTATTTTGTTAGACAAGGAAAGCAATACACTTTTAGAGAACAGATTGTGAATTATTATATCTTTGGAAATCGTAAATTTGCAGTTAAGAATATGACAGTATGAAATGTTAATTACAACGGATTTTTGAAGCCGTTGAAAAATAAAGAAAATTTGTAGTCTCGAAAAAACCTATATTTTTAGTAAATTCGATAATGATTGCATAAGACGTTGTGAGGAATATATATATGTATATATATATACAGTCAGATCTTACTAGCTGGATTAGTTTTCTGACACATGATCTATGGACTAGTGATTTGATTACCTATATTCATGAGTAAAAGTTCGTATGTATAGAGTACGCAAAGATAATCTTAAATAAACAGATAATGAACTCAAATAGTGTCATAACTTGGAGTTTATACTTAGACATTCACAATTCAAATGAAAAACAACTACACGTATTAAAAAACTGATATAATCAACTACTTAACAGAGGATTTATATCAAATTCAAACCCTTTTTTTTCAAAATGAAGTCATTGAAACATTTGCTAGTTAAGGAAAATATACAATAAAATGGTTTGGTTAATAATCATTGCAATCATCACTGAAACATACCTAATAATTTTTGTGTCCACTTCATAATCCGATTCACATGAACAACAACCATAATTTGAACTAAATATGACAACAACAACAACAAAAAATGGCACAACTAAATAGCATAAAATTCAATCAATTTGTTTCAACAAACTCAAAGCATTAAATGCTCATTTTTTGTATAATAGTTATTCATGGAACAATGAATGGAGAAAGGTATCCATTAAAAATTGAGTAGAAAGTTACGAGATAATTATATCTCAATATTTGATATATATATATATATATATATATATATATATATATATATACATATATATATAACAAAGAATCTTAGTTAGAACAGAGGTCAAATGGTCATCTAACTTTCATTCTGATATTTTAATGTAATAATTAAAATAAATTCGAATGATTTCTTGTTTATTTTCTTCACTAAAATGATGAATGCTATGGAAAAAATAAAGTATATACGCTAATGAATCCGGAAATAGCTAGTAAATTGACGAAATATCTTTTTATTTTTAGGATCAATAAGTTTACAGACCATATTTTATCGATTTGTAGTTGTTATAAATTGACTAACTGATAGAAATATTGATATGATTTGAGTAGTTGAACTGATAGTTTGCTTAAGAAACCAGTTTTTAGACTCCAACTTAACTACTGCTTTAAGGAAGTGCCCCTTGAAGATATATATGTATATAATGAGGAACAATCATTGTTATTGATTTATTCAACCCAAAATAACGAATATGACGAAACGGTAAATGATTACCCACCTCTACCCATTGTTTTATTTCACTTATCTACAACCCATTTTCGGTGATATATCTTTTCCAACAGTTACAAATAAATGAGTGATTAGTAAAGAGTATTAAAAATGGTCTTGAAACACTAGAACTCTTTAGACCATATTTAGCTTCAATAAAAAAAATTATAAATTATAAATTGAAATCACTAAACAAATACAAACATTAAAATTATAACAAAAATTCTGTTTTTAACTTTGGGAGATCAATTATGACTGTTAAGTGAATTAAAGTACATACATATAGCAATTGTAAGCATATGAAATGAAAAGTGAAAAGTTAAAGCATTTAAATTGCCAACCAATTTTTTAAACTTTTTTGGAAAAACACCTCAATTATTTTCTACTGATTAGATAACTATTAATACGATTGACATTATTGAAACAATGATATATTTCAGAAATATTCTGTAAGCTGTACATGATAATCAGAATTTAGGACTTAATAGTTTGGAGTAACTAATTAAAATTTCTCATTAAACTATCCGAGATAATCTATGGCTAGATATTTTAATAGTTTTATGATTGAATGTGAAAGAAAAGTTGAATTAGTGAGTAATTTAAACATTCTTCTATTTATTAGTTTTGTGTTGCTAGGACTACATTCCAATTAGTCCTTTACCATTTATAAATCTATTACGTTAAGTTCTTCGGATCGTATGGTTTTGCACCCATCTAAATGGTAGATACAGAGTAATCTAAATTCCATCCGTTCAATTATTGTCACCACCTATGTTTTATACACATTTTGGTCGATAGCCGTACATTACTGACCTATTTGAAATGTAGATGGACTAAGTGACAAGAATACTAGAGCCTTAATGTTTTCATACAGGTTGTATGCAAAAATTTGTCATATTCCTCCGAAGGCAAGACTGCCTATTAAAGAAAGCTACACTGACTAGAAACAATCTCTGGATTCTGATGCCAGCCATTAGTAATATTTTACAACTTATATGATTTACTTCACTTGGTACTGTTTTACTTGAATCTTCCCATTGATGTTTAGGACTGCAATTGATCAGTTGCTTATTAGCATATGTGCATCCTGTGCATATTGCCTCGATATTGCCTTAATTTAAAAGCGATATGAACAAAGATAGATAGTCGCTAGCGGTGGAATCCAGAACGCGCGTTTCATCCTATTTGGGACTCGTCAGCTGGGTGTTCACTCTGGGACTCGAACCCAGTACGACTCATTTAAAAAGCCATCGCGTTATCTACTTCGCTACTGAATTCTGATAACCACTTATTCGTGCAATAGAAAAAATAAAGCCTACTACATCAATTATCCATGCAAAGTAAAAGAGTAGTACAGTCTGCTATCAAAAGCTATAAGAATTATCGATTGGTGACATGAATTAAGTATTTACAAATTGGAATATTCAACAAACTAATTCTTTTACCAAAATTGTTCAAATTTATTAGAAACCGTATACATAGGAACGATAACAAGTATGCGAAAAATAAAAAAATAAATCAACTGTATACAATACTACAAGTAAGCATAAACTATACCAATAATACAAGATTAGAACAAGTTTTTTTTCTAGAATATGGTGAATTCAATGTAAATATTATTAGAATTTTCATTAATTTAGAAAAATTAATAATTAAAATAAATCAAAGAATAAATAATAACAAAAGATTTGTTTTCTTTAACGTTTTACAAAATAAAAATTCAATTACGCTCTATATATACAATGAAATATGGAAAACTGGAAAAAAGACAAACTTCGCGTGATTACTTTAGTAACCAAAAAAAATGTAATCAAATTGAGTAAATTAACAAACCATATGTGCAAAAAGAATAATAATTAACCAAAAAAAGAAAAGTGGTAAAAGAAAGTTGGGAACAAATTTTATAGGTTATTCAAAAAAATTGCTTAGTACTATGTTATTTATATTTTCAAGATTCTTCTAATGATTAGTCTGTTGTTATATGTATTACTTGTATAGATTCAACAACATATATTGGCTATAATTTAAAAGACATTCAACAAATCTATTCTGAAAAGATTAAAAGCCACCAGGAGAAGGGCATTTGAGTTCTGTTAGTAGCCCTTAGTAAAGTCTTAGTAAATTGTATGTATGGATAAAGGATGATTAGATATTAGAAAGGGAGATAATAAAACATAAAACAAGTGATCATTTCAGCTGGAAACAAATTATAGAATCGAGGTTTGATAAATTAATTTGAAAGTCTAAAAACAAACATGTAAAGATTTAGGTCACAATAAACAATGTAATGTTTTGTTTATACGTTGTGTTCTAACAGATGAAAATCTGTATTTAGGCTTTCGAAAAGTACATATTAGTAAGCAGATAAGAATCGAAATAACATGTAGCACTGTTGAAAAATCCTGCTTATGCCGAAAAAATAGAAAAATTGTCCGTGAAACTAGAACTAGTGGTTTCTTATTCAAATTTAATTAATTTTGCCAAGGATTTTAATTACATGATGGTGATATAGACATTTAAGAAAGAGAATTAGTTTCTTTTCTAAAAAGAACGATTACTAGTAATTTTGAAATTAGATCGTTTGTTTATACAGTACGGGTTAGAAAATGTCAACAATAAGATTTACAAGTAGAGGTTAGATATATCATTATATTCATTAAGACACTTTAAATTTTCGGCCCTAATCTATTTTTGAGGCTGTGAATGTATAAAGTTAAAGAGCTATAAGCTAGACCTGATGCTTTTTGACTTCCATTAATTTTCCAAATGATATCAGATTTTGAAAAGAATCGTTTTAGAAGTCGAGCGATGTATGTCATAAAACTGAAATATTTCAAATGATTCTACTACGATTATAACTTAGTTATTGAATTGAATCCAAACAATAGGTGAATTTTTTTGTTTGAGTGGGTAAAATGTTGTAAGTAGTAAAATAAAACATTAAGAGAATAAGAGTAAAGAAAAGAGAAATGGCATAACCACGTGAATAAAATCAATCATTTCAATATTTAAACTCAGTACAGTTTAATCTTTAATTTCTGATTATTTGCATGTGTAATAAGGTTATTCAACAAGTACTTTTAACACTACAACAAGTGAACAATCTAATCTAATTGAGGAATTGCATTAGAATTTATGTTCAGATACTTTTCCCTATAGCTATCATTATTTAGTAATAACCAACAGATACCACTTCAAATCCTGTCAGTGTTCATTCCTAATGTAATAATTTATATTATCCAGAGAAGTGAGTAGATGAGTTAGATAAAACACTTCATTTTGATCAACACATTTTAATAAACCCCATAGAACTCTACCATAACTAATAATGCACCATTCATTTAGCTTTGATATTATTTTTTCTAAAGTTAGAAATACACTTCATGAATAGAATTGCAGTGGGAAATATCCCATATCCTTTTAAATGATTCCAGTGAATCAAAAATATTTTAAAAGAGGTATTCACATGCTTGGAAAAAATTATAATATCAGAATTTATATCGTTATTAGAAAGTAAGTACATCCAAATGACAAATTTCAAGTAGGACAAAACGTGCGCCTTGAATCCCCCTGCTAGCCAAAAGCCCATCTTTTCCATAAAAAAGTTTGAATTATTCAGATTTTCACTGGTTAAAATCATGAGTCAATTGAAGCTAGACCACCACGGAAAACTTGGAAGCACTGGACAGCCGGTTCGTCCTAGTATGGAACTCCCCAGCAGTGCGCATCCACGACCCCGTCCCTCGCGAGACTCGAACCCAGGACCTATAAGTCTCGCGCCAGGCGCTTAACCATTAAGACCAATGAGCTGGCATCCAACGGTGTTAATGTCTCACTTCAACCAATTCAGCTTTTGTTAAATATTCATTTTGGAATGATTTTTTAATACTAAATTCATCAGGATAGCGTTTGAAAATATGTACCTCTGAGTAGAGGTGCTATTAAAAATTGGAATATGAATGAAAGTGCACCATGATTTACAAAATTATCAACAAATTTTACATTCCAGTTGGATATTCTTCACATTTAATAAACAGAGTTTTAATTTAGCAATAGCATAAAGTAAACATCATATTATTAAAAATTACTGACAGTAAAATACAATTATATATGCTTACGGTATATCATATTTTATATGTGGATAATTTTCGCAACAAATGTCAGATGGTGAAATTCCATATGTGGGTTGTGGATATGGTAAACGAGCATAACCTCTTCTATAATATCGACTACTTTGAGGACTGAAGCGAGATCGTCGACGGCGTTGACTAAATCTACAAAAAATAACCATCTGATGAATATTTGGGAAAGATCTAGGAACTATTATCAAAAATAATTAAACTAGGAAAGTCAAATACACACAGATCTTAGTAGTAAAGTAAAAATTTATCACGTACTGCGAATTATTTGGGCTGCACTGAAAGGATTTTTTAGATACACTTTTTTACTCCTAGATAAAAGATTGCAGTGCATGACTAGTCTGCTTTAGCGTCTAGCCTTAGCAAAAAGAATAGAGTAGTTAAGCACGGTGACCATTTTACTTATTTTGTAAACCTCATCAACCTTTCTAGGAAGATGCCCAGTAAAACCTAGAGATGAATACAAGGACCTCATTCACCTGTAGAGTATGTGAGTTGGTCGTCTTCCTGTAGAGAGCGAATTATACTGATATAGTTCACTAGGTATTACACAACTGCTGTGAATCTTACGCTATTTAAGTAAACGATATGAGTAGGTTACAAGTATTTCATGATCTATGTCCTTGAAGAATCGTTGAACCATCAAATAGGCAAAGTTGAGGTTAATTGTGGTGCTTAACATATGAATGCTAAGTCATTGGATAAGGTTTTAAATCTGAACTTACTGCTCGACTGAGACACGTTTGAAGATATTTAGGATAAATCAAATATTCAAAATCTATAGTAGATGGCCATAACTGGTTAACCTTGAAGTTAATGAACGTTTTTAGATCTATTCATTATCTATCTCCTAAGCATGTACTTTTCATCTTGTTAATTTAAACCTTGCTGTGCTGTTGTAACATATAATAACTTGAATTAATAAACATTTGTACCACGTAGTAAAGTGCTTACATAACTGACCTATAGATAAAAAGACGTAGATTATTAAGTCAAGGTATCTCGCATAAGTTGTGTGAAACAACATGCTTTCACGACTACTATCTATAGTTTATTCGCCGAACTAAATAATTTTTAGAATAATTGTATATAATCCACTTCAGAAATGTAGGAAACTGTCAAATATTCTGATTTACTCAAACTTGACAAGATACTAAAAATTATCATCACAGTCAACAGAACATTCACTGAATTTTAGTATTCATTTTAACTAATCTAACTTTTTTTTCAATTTCATAAACGAATTTACCAAAGACAGCTAAACATATCATAAAATGTTACTGTTACAGATCAATAAGCCAGTAAATAATGAAGTGACAGTTATATCAATTATAATTAGCTTCAAATATAAAGTGAAAAAAACTATTCATTTTTCATTAGTAAACATACAGCTCTCAGTTTACGAGTTCAAGGTAGAACAATATCAGTGGTTTGACACCAAATGTCAGTTGCCATTAACATAAATTCTCACTGTCTTTGAAACTCATTCAAACTATAACTACGAATAATTTATAGCTTATGCTTTTAGTATGAATGTTTGACAGTTTTGGCGGTAAGTATGCAATACGTAAGCCTATGTTATGAATAAATCACTTTTTGATCTTCTGCCTAATGCTGTATATAAGTATCAACAAAATATGCAATAATACATGACTACTGAATGACAAAAACATTTGAAAATAAAGTAAGTCTATGTGACTTTCTGTAGATTGTGTTAATTAATAATATTTTCAGTCACAATAATCACAGAAAAGCTAATCATGCTGGTCGGTTGTTCAATCTAAATTGCATAGAAGGAATTTTAAAAAAGCTTACGAAAAAATGCTCGTTTGATCATCAAATTATAATTATATCAAATTATATTGATCAGAATGAAACAGTTGATAAAATTAACCTTATTTGGTGTTCATCTGTCCATGGTATATAATCACCACCATGGCGATAGTTAACATAATCAGGATTCCAATCTGGTTCATCTATATCTGAAAATGGTCCACAATCAGAATAAACTGGACTTTGTTCATCCATTGATGGTTGAGGGTATAAATATTCTTCGTCATCTGAACGACCGGAATAACGATACCTTGGTATATTCGTAGTGTAAGATTGTTGGTTGTAAAGATTTTCATAATTACTAAAAAATATTTTTTTTTAAAATTAGAGGAAGATGAATAGAGATTTTTGGACACGATATCAGGAAAAAAACGTTGACAAAATCTAAATTTCCAAATAGAAAGTTGTCGATCAGTGGAAGGACGCTTAACAACACAATGTACTGGATTACCATTTATTTAAGTGTTTATTTCGAAAAGAGAATGGGATCTAAAACTTTTGGATTTGATAATAAGAGTTATACCCATCAGTCACTGATGAATACTGTAATTTAGGAAACACAAAGTCAAAGCTTACGATGCTGTTACCAACAATTCACGCGTACATTCAATTCGGGTTGATTCTCAACATTCGTGGTTCATGCTAATTTCCAAGTAATTTTATTCATAAACAAATATCACTGACCAGAGGGTGGTTATTTTTTCAGTTAATTGTATATATATATATATATATATATATATATATATATATATATATATATATATATGTAACTTTTCCCGGTCCTTTCCTTTTCATGTCTGCTTCAAATTCCCGATGTAATGTGTTCTTCGGCCTTCCACTTTTCCGTTTCCCTTCACGATTCCAAGTTGGAACTTGCATCATGATTCAGTTTGGTGATTTACGTAATGTATATCCTATCCACTCCCAACGTCTTCTGCAAATTTCCTCTTCATCTGGAAGCTGGTTTGTCGTTTCCCACAGTAAGATATTGCTTATGGCATCCGGCTAACGGATATTGAGTATCTTGCGTAGACAACTGTTTAAAAATACTTGTACCTTTTTGATGATTGTTGTAGTAGTTCTTCACGTTTCAGCTCCGTACAGTAAAACATACTGTTTTGATGTTTGTATTGAAGATTCGCACTTTGATATTGATTGACAGTTGTTTTGAGTTCCATATGTTCTTCAATTGTAGGAATGCAGCCCTTGCTTTGCCAATCCTCGCCTTTATATCTGCATCCGATCCTCCTTGTTCATCTATGATGCTTCCCAGATACATGGAAGATTCCGCATCTCCCAGAGTTTCTCCATCATGTGTGGTTGTGTTGGTGTTCTCCATGTCTTACTTGAGGATCTTGCTTCTCTCCTTGTGTATGTTGAGGCGTACTGATGCAGAGGCTGCTTCTACACTAGTTGTCCACATCTGCATTTGTTAGTGTGTATGAGACAGAAGAACCAGGTCATTTGAAAAGTCCAAATCGTCTAGTTGATTCCGATCAATTCATTGTAATCCGTTTCCCATCAGTCAACCACCAGAAGAAAGAGGAAAGAGGAGAGTAAGCAGTCTTGTCTGACTTTGGTCCTTACATGGAATGAATCACTCAGCTGTCCTTCGTGCACGATGTTGCAGTGTGGCCCGTCATATGAATCCCAGATAATACTGAGGATTTTCTCAGCTACTTACACTGTAGTTTTGAAGAAGGTTCCACAAGGTTATCCTATCTACAATGTCAAATGTCTTTTCATAGTTAAGTAAGTTGATGTACAGTGACGAAGTCAATTCAATTAATTGTTCAACGATGATCCATAGTGTTGCAATCTGGTCTGTGCGTGATCGATCCTTAGTGAATCCAGCCTGTTGATTTCAAAGTTGGACGTCTACTGAATCTTTCATCCAGTTCAGCAATATTCTGTTGAAAACGTTTTCTGGTACTGAAATTAGTGTGATGCCTCTTTAGTTCTTACACTTGCTCAGATCTGCTTTCTCTGGTATCGTGATGAGTTATCCTTCTTTCCAGTCAGTCGGCACTTATTCTTCCTCCCAAATCTTCCTGAACAGAACGTGAACCATACTTGCAGTCTATGTCTGACTTCAGAGCTGGTATATTGTCAGATCCTGCTGCTTTACCGTTATTGATTTGTCTGGTGGCCATCCTGATTTCTTCGATCGTTGGTGAAATGACATGGATAGGAAAGTCTGTGTATGCGGCCTCGATGTTCGATGGATTCAATGGAGCTGGTCTATTCAAAAGTTATCCGAAGTCTTCCACCAATCTGTTCTTCTGTTCTTGAATTTTAGTGATTGGCCTTCCTTCTTTGTCCCTGACCGTTCTTTCTGGTTTATATATATATATATATATATATATATATATATATATATATATATATATTATTACCATTCAATAATATCGGACAGGAAGATGTAAACACACAACAAACCAACGTATGTACAGAGGAAAAAGATAAATATTTTATAAAATGTTCTTGTCAAACAAAAACCGAACAAATAAATCATTTTTTAAATTTTTTGTAAATAACTATTGTATTTCTAAATTATAATCTAGGATTAAGAAAGGATTAGGAACCATTCAAACATATCTACATTGTATAGAAATTTAAAACAGAATGATAATATTCTATTCTAATAAACAATGGAGAGTTTATTTAAAATTATACCATACTGAGGTATATTGTAATATTCTGTATTACCGACAGTTAAATGCGCTTTGAATTAGAGCAAAAAATATTTGCTATGTTTCGTTATGAATATAATGTTATAAATACACAATAGTCATTGTAGTATAGATCAAATTGCATTGATTGCATTTTATTTTGTTCGAAAAAACTAACTGATCGGATCTAAAACAAGATTTAAGGTGTTAAAGTGGTGAACAAATGTCAAAATAGATTTGGATTCGACTACTAGTTTGTATACTCAGTAATGACTACCATATAAGGAATTCGAACTGCATATATATATGGAATCAATTTTATCGGTTGTATATTACTTTCTTTGAATGTTAGCTAATAGTTTTAAGTAGTTTGATAAAAATTAGTTTTCATCATAAATGACTAACAAAAATAGCAAATATGAAGTCAACAACGAATCGATCAGAAATTACAAGAAATTATCAGCAATTTTTTTCTTTTTTTAAAAAAAAGGAAAAACAAACAACGACAGCAGCCAAAAATAAATAAACAAAACATTTCATGATTCATTTAATTTCCTGAATTGATTAAAAAATTAAAATACAGATGAATAGAAGAAAATAATGACTAAAAGAAGAAAAAACAGTTCTCTATTCATTTTATCTCAAATTTGATCAGAGTCAATACAAGAAAAGATTTTCGAAAGGCAAGAACTTCATGTGATCGGACATTTACTTCTCGTTAAAAAAACATCAGTTAATCATAATATAGATAAATGTTCCAAACAACATATCAAACAGGTTTTACATTTATTTCTCTAGAGTTATGTAGACTACTGTTACTATGCCAAAATGCTCAGAAACTACAAGACGGATAAGCAACTTAAATACTTAATACTATCTGTTAAGGAAGTGGAGTCGTTTTAGTAAACTATTCAATTGAAGAAGTATTGAAGGGTTATGTTGTCCTCGTCTGAAATCGCGCAGTGACTTCATCCGATATGTTTTCTGGACTTGAACTTGGTATTAAATCATCGGCTTAAACCCAGTTATTTCCAAGTTGTAATGTAATCGTCGATTTATATATCACTAGTGATTAAATATCTTGCTCCTAATTTGATTAACTCTATATGTCTAACTAACGAAAACTTGGAAGCACTGGACGGCCGTTTTTTCCTGTTGCGGGTCTCCTCAAAGTTCTAGTGAGAAGCAGTGACTAGTGGAGTTCAACCAGGTCTGTTGTGAGATAGTAACTCACTGGTGAAAACGGTGGATATGTAGCTCACTTTCGTGGATTAGTTGAAGTTAGTCATTAACACTGTTGAATTTCGGCCATCTCAGTGATCTAGTTTTTAAGCGTTCGTGAGCGAGACTAATATGTCTTGGGTTTGAATCTCGCAGGGGGGCGAGATCGTTGATGCGCACTGCTGAGGAGTCCCACGACAGGATGAAACGGCCATCCAGTGCTTCCAGGTTTTCCATAGTGATCTAGCTTCAACTAGCTCGTGATCTCAACCATTGGAAAAAGAGTAGTTTATTTTTAATTTTATTGTTTTTCATTTGTGAAATATTTTGTAAACAATTTACAATTATTTAGTTTTAATGAACTGATCGTTCATAATAATTATTTGTATGTTTGAGATTAGTTTAATTATCATTTGAATATGTTTTTATCAAGGAATCAGGTTTTAGATAGAGAGCTTTTACTATAACATGAATTTTAAATAGGGTAAATTTGAAATGATCCTATTAACCATCAGTAATGATAAGAATTTATGTATTTGTCTTTTTGGATAATATAAGCAAACAATTCACCATTGATAAAAATTAAGAATTTAGCCTAACAGTCATGTGATTGACCTATAAAACTCATGAGCAGAAATCGCTTATCATATTTTGTCATGTCCACCTCTTATATACTAGCCTGTATATAATTCAGATACTTAAGTTAAAAAGAAGCTATTCCGCTGGTAAATGATCTTATCTTTGATCTTCAATTTATTCAAAGGATTGTGTCAATAATTCTGTCTCGTTTCGCTATATCAGATAACTGCATATCATCTGTTGAAAAACATTCTGTTCATTTATTTCAACAAATCCAAACACCATATCCTTATTCATTGAAAATCTTTAAAAAAGTCCTTTATGACAAATTTAAATGATGGTAAGATATTTTTTGAACTCAGCCAGCTGAATGAAAGTGGATGAATTCATCGAGCTTTCAAGTCAAACCATCCAGTTGAAAAAACCTCTTAGTTACTTTTTAAACATTAGTCTGTATTTAAATTAATTGTAAAATGTTTTTATCTAACCTTATAATTGAGTTTCTTACTCATGTACGTAAAAAAGACAAGAAACTAATGCTCAAGCACAAATAATTTTTTAGCAGAAATTCGTTCATTTAGAGGTCCGCATGAACCAAGGAAGCGATATTTTCCTGTGCATCTAACATCTGGTTATAAACATAATGCAGGGATAATTAATTGTAGCTTATGTAGGCAAACGTCAATTGGTGAAATTATAATTAATACAGAAATGATATTAGTGATGAAGATTAAGAATGTTTAAAGAAAACAAATTAACTGACTGAAATGCAATAAAACAATCAGTTTGACAAAAGCTAAACATTTATACAAAGTCTGTAACATCAATCACTCAATTAACTATTTGTTTCTAGATCAACTAATTAGGTATCAAATAGGTAACAACCAAACTATTGTGGTCAATCTGGACGCTATGTTTTACTTAAAATTATTTGAAATTTATCCTTTAAATAATCAAAGGCTGTAAACGATAAAGTAGTATTTAGGCTTAGTTGTCTGAATGAGAAAAGTAAATGACTACCCTTAAGTAAAGAAAATAAATACGACATTCCGACCTAGACTTTAAAAACTGTATTTAAATGAATTTAGCAAGTTCATTTTTAATTTAGTCTTTTTCATTCACAACATTTTAATATATTCGTTCAAGTATGTTACTTAGTTACTTCTATCTCTATATCTGACTATCTGTCTCCTATTATATGCATACAGTCTCCCTTTGTCGATCTATTTATCTACTTATCATTACTTTTTTTTCTAGTAAGATTTCTGTTTACTTTATTCAGTAGTATTTTATTCCTTTTGTTGATCTTATATATTTTCCACTTGCCTAATTATTCAATTCATTTAAGATTGTTTTCTTCCCAGGAAAATCTTGATGTAACCTAAAGATTGTTCATTCAGAAATCGATACTCGTGTGCATTAAATAGCTCATATATATATAGTTAGGCAAATTTAGTTCGTTTCTCTTATAATGATTTTTTGTAAACCTAGTGATTTAATTAAGTGCCTCTGAACACTTTTGATAAAAAGTGAGATAAATAGTTGCAATAGAAACAGAAAACAAATTCAAACATTAAAAAAAAATAATGGTACTATACTTTTTAACAATCTCTATGTGTAATTAGTTAGGACGAGAGGAAATTGAAATGAAAATTAGAAGCAATATGGAGGAAAAAACAAGGCAACTGAAGTAATGTATGAATGTTGAGTTGAAGAACGATTGCGTTTCATAGTAAATAAGTTATTTTTTATTTGTCTTATCAATAAACAAACAACAGAAGGATAATTTGATGATAAGTTCTAATATACAATTTTTGTCATTATTATGTATATTACATATCAGTAGGAATGTATAAAATGAAATAATGATTTAGTTGGTTTAAAGTAATATGAACAAATTGGGAAAACTTATAGTCATAAACGATTGAAACACATCATTTTAGGAAGGAGTTTGAATTATCCCGTTTTTAGTATTTTTGACTAATTTTCGATCAGTATTAGTTGGCATACGTGAATCCTATGTGGATTACCTCGATATAACTATTTATATCATGAATGTTTATCGCTATCCGCTATTCATCTATGGAATGATTCATTTTAAATGAAGACTGATAATCGTGGCATAAAATCGTCATCAACTTCATTTAAGTATTGATTTCAAATATTTTAGTTAGCATTTGCTGATTGATATTTCTTTCTTTTATATAGTGTATCTATTTTTATATTAATTTATAAGTTATTATTTAATTGTTCCTATACATCATATTCAGCATGTTAAATGAGAAGCTGTACAATTTACATAGAATAAATAATGAATAGATTACATTTAGGTGCGAAACCATTATCTAACCATTACTAGAACTATTCAGTTGCATTTTGTTCATACTTTACAATATTATTTCCACAAGACCAATAATGGTAAAACATTTATATTAGTACTAAATAAGATACCGAAGGTGACTTCCATAGAATGAAAAGTTAGAAAATTTATGGTGGTTTAATTAACATTAGGAATGAAATGGGCAAAAATAACATGACTGGTTGAAACTATCTAAAACCACTAGAACAGTAAACAAAATATATTTCCGTCATAAAAAATCGCTTTTGCGTTATATCATTTAGAATTTCTAATACCGATTAGGATCAATGAATAATTAATTTGATTATTGATATTATTTACTGGTAGAATTAGTTTTGACTTTTTTCCCTCCATTGGAACAAAAGCATTTCGAAGTGTTAGTTAATTGGTGAGATTATAATTTATGAAAGACCTTCGAGCGGTGCTAAAGTGACTCTATGAACGTCCAACGACATGCTAGGGTTGAATGAGGGTTATAAATTCGTATGAGGGATGAGGACTAGAACTTACAGTTGGACCCAAGCGTTAGATATTAGAGTTCAGGTATTCATCACTAATTGACATCCGCTGTAATGTCAAAATGCTACTTAGCTATATGAATGGATGAATTTGGAGCCAATATCCATGACCTGCTATCTTGAATCTAATTGATTCGTCCATAAATTCTAATCTCTTCAGTTAATTTATAGGAAGCCTTAATTCTGTTTATCTTCAAGATACGTTACAATACCGCTGTTGCATCGTGACGATAAGATGAAACTACCGTGGTAACTCATGATATTCGAGTTATTATTTAAAGATATATCACTTCCTCCAAATAAGTCTTTAATATTGTTCATAGAAAAATTATCAAATCGCAAGATATTTATCACTATTTTATTCAGTTTGCTTATCTTCTTATGAGGTAGTAAAACCATGCAGAATTAAACTTTTCTATGAAACAATCAACACTCTTCGAAATGATTCATTCTCGATAACGGAAACATTTGCTTCGGAAACGACACAGAACTACTGTAGTGTCGGTTATTATATTAAGCCCATATTACCTTATTCTAGCTTTCGGACAGCCCACTCTATTCATTCTACTTGAGTCACATTCTGACCTTGTTAATTATTCGCTTATCAATCTTCACTGATTTTATATGAGCGCTTATGTGTGTGCACATTTTTTATTCTATTCATCATATGTATGTAACTTATTTTTATGTGACTATAAATATCGATTAACGGTTGGTTAAAGAGGAGTTGGCTTACTCGCCATCTCCACTCGCTTCTCTCTATCCTATTCGCCTCATGTACAAAATATGTGTTCAAAAGTCCATTCTCGTTATTTGAATTATTTAATTCCGTTATTGACTAACGCGATTTAAGTCGATGATTATATACGAGGATAGACGATAACAAACATTCATATGATCCAGTTGGAGTCAGATATCGGGCCACTAAAAAGGAGAGCCTGTCAACAAACATCGTCTGATCTAAATGACGGTAAAATAAAGGGCTCTGAAGAAATGATTTAATTCTACTGATTGGAAAGTCACAAGTTTATCATTATTGTCTCAGTAATATTCTACTCCATGCCGAAATTATTCAAAAACAATCAAACCAAGCCTTGATAATGATATTTAATTTGGACTAACTTGTGCATTATTTCTACCTAAGTTTAAGAGAAGCCATAGAAACATGATTCCTGTAAAAGACAAATATCATGTTTGAACAATGGTGAAGTTAATTCCTATCATGGACTGACATGGATAATATCAGGTTTACTAAGAAACACAAAAATCTTGAGTTTAAATAAATAGCAGATCATGCGTGTTTACTGATGATGAGTTTCAGATGAGAACGAATCATCGGTTCTATTGTCTTCTCTGGCTTTCAAGGATTTAAGGGTGGTGTCAGTTCGTGATGTGAATGAATAACATTTTTTCACTGAATTTCAACGGCTCCTACTTACCTATCGAACATATGTTCTTCCTCTGGATGACTACATTCTGATTGTGGTGCATCACCAAGCCTACAAATAAAAAGAAACGCTGAAGAAGTAACTTAAATTCAGACGCAAAAAGTCAGGAATACAGTTTTTTATCCAGTGGGACATAACAAAATAATCAACGGTAGAAGTCAGTAATAGTATGAGGGATAATAATAATAATGTTATTGGTAGTATCAGTAAAAGACGAGTTCGCGAAAGTTATCCAGTATTTCGTAACGTTATAAACTTATCTACTCAGCAGCTAAATTTATTTATAAAGCATCTGAAAGACGAATGTTGTATTTACTCGGATAGATAAGTATACAAAGTCAGTCATGCACAATACAGAACCTGGAAAATATGTAAATTAGTTCAAGCTTCCGCACCCCATTAGCACGATAAGATTGAATTGTCAAAATAACTCCCAGATAATTAAAGGTAATGACAGCATTAGTAGTAGAAAATATTACGCATTAGAGAATCGATTCTAGAAAAGATTATGGATCAGTGGAATAAAAAGGCTTTGATGTAATTTAGAAACTTAGAATTTAGGGGAAGAAAATGAGTATTTTTGCTTGAGCTATTGTGAATAACTCCGAAGGATGGCATCCAAGGCCTCCAACCATTGGTAACAACAGTTATGCTAACCCCAATCAGAAGGTCTGCACCTAAATGCATGGCTTAATCCAACAGTCATGGGCCTCATGAGTTCATACTATGTCCCGGTTCGAACGCCCCTAGCTTTCTTCAAACTTACTTTCACACCAGCCAGTTACTCAAGATCTTTTTTAAGGAGTTTGTAATTTATTGACTCCGAACTTTAAAAGACCCTACAGTCCATGGGAAAGGTAAAGTGTACTATTTTTAGGCCCAACCTTTTCTAACTCCTTCCCTCCACTGTTAGAAGGCACCATCGTTGCAAATACTGGTTGTCACACCTCGGTATATTCAGCTGCACAACTTCGCCCTCATAACATGAGTTTATTGCCTGGAATGCTGGGAATGGAAAATTATGTAACGACCATCGTTAAAATTGTTGGAATAATGTAATTAGTGTTTTGATGAGAAGACTATGCATAATGATTCTCACTTTCAAGTTTTAAACGATCAACTGTTTCTTTGAAACACAGTTATATTTCTCTAAAAGAAGATTAGCCAAATAACCATTTTGAAAAAAGAAATACTAGTATGCAAGTTTTAACTTGGTCAATGAAAGTATAACTTTATTCTCGAAATATCCCTACAGAAAGTGAATATAATCCTAATCTTAGAGTGTCATTTTGTGGGGATGCATTAGTAAGAATGCATCAACAGTCTTAAAGAGCTTTAGTGATTACACAAAACATCACAACTCACCAGTCAATACGATATCCATCTGAACCCGAATTATGCGAGTACTGCTGCTGGTAACTCTGATCAAAACATTCAGGTTCCGATATGAAATTATTATCTTCGGAATATTGACTATGCCATTGTAAATCATCATCAATATTATTTACATTACGGGAATCAAAACAAATTTGTTCATCATCCCATTCATACTCACCAGTATACTGACGATAAGAATATGGTCTATTTGTATGTGATTTTGGATATGGTCGACTATTATAATATAATGGTTCTGAACCAGAATCTAATTCACTGTCAAATGGTACTTGTTCTTGGGGATCATAATGACGAGATGAGACAAAATGGTGATTTTTTAAAGTTTCTGATGAATGAGCATCTGAATCGTCAGTTGTAAACTGTCTATGCCTTAACGGTGTTTCTATAAAGAATAAAAATTATAAAAGGCTTTTGAAAGTACCATTATTTACACAATCAGCCCCATCAATCAATTAATCGAAATTTACAAACACAAATACATAAAAATGCAAAAAAGCAGTTAAAATGGGACCTAAATAAAAATCATGCTTTTGGTACAGGGATGTAAAACAATGATTATGAAAGTTTGTAAAGAATATTTGACAATATTTAGAAGTTTATTGCTATGCAACGAATCCAAGGAATAATTAATTAATCAGATATGGACAAGGAATATTTGTGAAGTTTACACTGTACACGTCACATAAAGACAAAACATACCCATTTGTGCGAATGTTCATTCGATCTGATGTAAACATAAATAACAGTTGTAGTAGTTGACTATTACTGTTCTAGACAAAAATATCAACATAGGGACTTCCGATCAGTAGCTATTTGGGGAACAAAATAATTTACTTAGAATATACAACCACATTTATCGCGAACTAGATGGTAAACTAGAACAATTTCTCTAATAATCACATTATTTATCGTCCTAGTGAAACAAATTGTGAAAGTTAATGACCTGCAACTTTACTAATCAATTTTTGAATAAAGCTGGAATAATAGCAGAAACTTAATAATATATTATATATTATATAATAATTTTTTATTATATTCATCATATTGTATTCTAGTTAACTGATTAGAATACAACTTTTCAGAAACTCTAAATCCTTTTCTTATCATGAGAATTTGCAGCTTTATTTGAGTATTCATTTATAATGTGTACTCTACAATAATGTTTACAGTATATTAGATCAAACTGGTATATAGAATACCTCACCAATGGAGTAATTAATCAGCATCCCGATTAATATTTCAAATATCAATTCTTATCACTTCTTGATATCTGCTAGAAGAACATTGGAAGCCAGAGAGCTGTAGATAGGTGTTTTCTTTCAAGTTATGACTTATCGAAAATGCACATATACAACCTCTAACAGGTGATCTGACATAATTCTCCCACTGGGAAATCGGTTATTCACAGAACGTACTTGATGAGTGAGTACAGTTTCAAGTTCTAGCCCTTAACATCAGCACACTAAGAGAAAGAAGTAGTGGGATGAAAAAGGGAGTAGGTAAATGAAAATACGTTCAACGGAAAGTTTAAAATGAACAGCGTGTATAAAATAGATAAATTACTCCCAACGGGATGTTACTGTTTTATTTTCTATTTGTTTGACTTCATAAATTGTGTCTGTTGATTGAAATGTTGGGAAATCCACTTAGAAACTAGTCACCGAAGAGGTGGTTATTATTATTATGGATATTAAGCGAAATGATATGATGGAGAGATTTTTGTATAGTTTGAAGTTTCTTCTGACTGGTTCTTAGAGTAAAATTAATTCGTGATGAATGTTACTCATTGAAACAGTTAAAAATCTCCATCAAACCATTTCAATATAATTCTATCTGTCATATTTAATTATTCACAAATAAAAATAATTTTAACATACAAATATAATAACCAGTGTTAAATAGATAAAAATTACACTAACCAATTAAATAATCTGGATGATTCATTGAATATCCATAATGGTTAGAAATTAAATGATTAGTTGATTTAGACTGACGAGAATTTGGTAGTATATAATCTTCATTTAAATTATTAGATAGTCGATTTTCTGAATCACTTAATACACAATATGGTGTAAATAATTTTTCACGTTGTTCTAAATGTTGATTTGAATGAGCGTTAGTTATATGACCAGAAAATCCATTCATTAAATGTTGATTGACATTTGAACGATGTAAAGTACCATTTGCTGAAGTAATATTTGGTAATTTTCTTTTTGTAAATAATATTTTTTCAAGTGGTGAATCTGTTTGAATTAATTTGTTAGTTAAAAGTTGAGGAGAAATTATTCGACTAAATTAAACTATTCAATGATTACTTGATATCAAAATTTCTCCTTAGAGAGCTATACTTGACAATATTATTAATTCTAAGATTTTAAAATTGATTGAAAACCATTTTTACTTTAGAAATTGATTTACTGTACAATGTGATACATAGATCACTTGAGTATTGAGTACAACTATTGTCTTACAAAACTTATCTTAATATTGTCACAGACATGACTTTTTCATATCAGACTGATGTCTGCATTGCATAATGTGCAAAATCATAAATAATCTGGTAATACTAATAAACATTTTAAAGAGTACAAAGGAATAATATAGTGATTTTCTTTTGAAGAGACTATACTCAGTTAATTAAAATTTGTAACGGAAACACATCTAAGCGAACAGGGAATATACGGATTTCTGTTTTCTATCATTATAGTTACATTACCAAATTATTGACATATTATCCGTATGGGAATTTGTGGAGATAGTAGTATTTTAGCAGTTGAATTCACGAGTCAATCTAAAATAGACCACTACTAAAAATCTCGAAGCACTAGACGGCCGTTTTATCCTAGTATGGAACTACTCAGCAGTGCGTATCCACGATCTCGTACGCCGAACTCGAAACAAAAACCTTCGGTCTCACGCGCGAACACTTAATCTCCAGACTACTGAGTCGGCGTCGCGGGAGCTGAGAAGTTTAATACTAGGACGAAACGGCCATTCAGTGCTTAAAGGTTTTCAGTAGTCGTCTAGCTTAGATCAACTCGTGAATTCAACTAGTAACATTGTTTTGACAACTAGTAATAAATACGATTAGGGAGAATGCTCCTAGAAAAATTTCTTGATAAGTTTGGTTATTTATGGATAATTTATTTATTCAGATGCATGTGAACAACAAGACGAATAAATGTTTCACATAAAATGGAGTAAAAGTGGTCATGAAAAAGATGGAAAACTAATGATGAATCTGCTAGAAGAACAAGGAGTTGAATTACAATAAAACCAATAGTGATTACCTTCCTCGTTAATTTACATCTTATTGTTTGTCCGAAAAAATTGTAGCAGAATCAAATTTAATTTTAATTTTAAATAGCTTCAGATCCTTATAAAACCGGTGAAATGTACTAGTTTTTTTATCATACTTGAAGAATTTTGAAGGACTGGCAAATGTTAATTAAATACAACTAACTGCAACTTGACGATAGTATGTGATGAACGAGTCTCATTCTGGCTGTTTCACCATTCTCAACATCGGCAGACTATATGACACAAAAGGTTCTATGATACCTGCAGTAAAAAGTGCCAGCTACCAGTAAGAGGTTACAGAATATTAGTTTCAACCATTTAATAACACAGAAAATATGTAACTACTCACATTTCCTAAATAAACACATTACTTACGGCTGAATATTCTTGAGATACATTATGTACGTCTTACTAGTCCATATAAGACATATACTCTCTACTGAATACTATTATCGCTTTCCTGGAAGTTTTGAGTCAACACAAATCCATTAAAACAGTAAAGTTGTTTCCACTAGGCATGTGAATTATAATAAACACTATCTGTTCTAGTAACTGCTGTCTATTTGGGAAGTTTTCATATCTCCCCCATTGAAAAGCAATAAAGAAATAAAATGAATAGAGGGATTTCAGTATTTATATAATTGTTCCACTCTCAAACACAGAACTGATAGTAAACCCTAACTAACAAACGAGGCGAAAGTAAAATTTTCCATTATAAATTCTTTAGTACCTTAATCTTTAATATAAATTGATTACTGAAAAACCACAAGATTTACATTCTTGTTTTTTGTGCAGTCAAAACTCTCATAACTTCTTAAGTAATAGGATATCCAAAACCAAATTTATAAGGTGAGATGAACAGTAGTAAAAGTAAAAATTAAGTCTTCTTAAACCTACCTTCAGGTATTTCAAATCTTACAGTAGCTAGACATGAGTGTTTAGTAGCTGTCTTTGTGCCAACTATTTGTCCATTATCAGTGATGACTTCAGAATCAAAATTCACCCACATTCCCGGACCATCCTTTGAAAAAAATATAAATTAATAAATCGGCAAATTTTCACCAATATATTTATCATGAAACATTTGGGTATAATAAGTTACATTGTATGGATAACGTTAATTTACACAAATATACACTGTTATTGATGTCTTACTTTAAGCGACAACATTTACCGTTTATATTTCTTTACTCAGAATCAGGCTATTTTGAATGGTGTTATCATAAAGTAGAGTTGTTACAGTGTATCTGATTGTCTGTAATGGTGCTACACAACATGTTTCAGTTTTCAAAGGATCACTTTCTGACTTTTTTAAATAAGATGAATTATTAATATCAACCAAATGAGCATTATCAGAATGCTATACCAGAAAAACAACTACATCAAATAAATTGCATAATATCAAAAAAGGGAATTATACTGAATGCTATTTGAAAAATAAATCTTCAAGTGGATATAATATGCATAATATGTTTCAGAATAGCAAGACAGCAGTTAATCTATGTAAAAATAGTAGAACCACCCAATATGAAAATAACTATGAAAAAATACCTAACTACAGGTACACCTTGCTGACGAGTGCCGAATAGCACAAAATCTAGGTCCACTGTTTCCTGTCGACTACCTCCAACCACCATCTCATCTCAACATAATGCAGGCAATATCGAGTCACTAAGACTAGCAGCCACATTGCAACCTAGTCGACAAAATTCAATCTGCACTAAGAAGGATTTGACACACAAGACACTGGTCACTATCCAGTGATCAATCAATCGTAAATACCTGATAACGCTTTCAGTGTTTTATGAAATATCAGTAGAGATTAATAGACCATGTTAAGCAATTTTTAATAACCGCACACATCAAACGATATAGGAAGCTGCATGTTAACTGATGACATAACTCTGTTATGTAGAATTGTAAAGAGAATAGCATTGAACTAGCAGTTTAACGCTAAAACTAAAAAATTCGACTAAAAACCGATGGAAATTTAGAGACTAATTTTGGCATCAATGGATTGGTAGATTAAAATCTACCATCCTGTTTATTAAAATATTTTTCTGTGGATTTTGGTCGGAGATGCTTAAGATGTATAGATTATTTGAATTTAAAACATGTCCGAGATAATTGATAATTTTTATTCACAGTCTATTATTTTGGGGAACTCGTAATAATATAAATCAGGATAATTATGTAAGTAAATGAAATATACCCAATAAGACATAAAAAAAGAAAAAAAGGGTTCAGCGAAGAATTCTCTTTTCATTGAATTAATTATCAAAGATTTACAGTTTGCATAAATTTGAAGTGAATGTAGACGTTAACTTTCTCACTGATTGTATTAATATTTGTCATTCTACTGCTTTAAATATGAATTTGCTGAAAAGACAACTTTTCGTTGAACTGATCATTCTTATGATTATTCAAGTTGCAAAAACTCGATTATATGTAGTAAAATGTTAAACAACTTTATTTATATTGTGATACTAAACAAATGTAAATGCTTCTATCGTAAACCAGTTACTTTGATAATATATAAATAGGATCAAAATATTTGTTTAAATCAATCATTTTGTCCATTATTGTAACTGTGGATATAACTTGGTACTTCAACAGGTAAATCGTGAATCAGACAACAGAAGTAAGAACACGGAGATGTTGGATAAGTATTTATTTGTTACTCAAAATAGACCAAAATGATTGTCTATGATCAGGAGATATAACTAACGTGATAACTCCTACTCAATGTGATTAGATGACTAAGTCATCACTGACACCTTAATTAGTGAACTTTTATCATATGTTAATTCATAAACTGTACAATAAACGTATTAAGTTATAAATGTTTCTTATTGTATTACGAAATATAAATAACACCGTGTATCCTAATATTTACAGGGTTTCCTAAGAGCAAACAGTCTTTTTTTATATCTAACTATAAAATAAATAACATCGAAATACAAATATAAAAAGTGAGAAATTAACTGTATAAAAACATTTGATATAATCAATTATAAAAGAATCAACTAGAAACAATTCGTAATAGTAAACAAAATACAGATTTTAAAAAAAATATCAAAATAATAGTAAATGAATTTAATAACGTAAACAATATCATACAATAATTACTTTTATTCTAGAAAGACACATAATACAACCTATCAGAATCGGATAAAAATATGTTTAAATTGATGGTGGAAATGTTTACATGAACGATGAAATAATAATAATAATAATAATAATAGTAATAATAATGATGATAATAGTAACAATAAATAAATAAATAAATAAGAATTATTTTTTTCACATGTTTCTCTGAATGAAAATTTAGTCTGAATAGTACAAAAGTAATTTAATGATTTTTTTCTGTCTAATCTTATTTCCTTCATCTCTCACCCTATCATTCTCACTATTGAGGTCTGTTTATTTCATTCACGTATATATTTATACATACAGATATATACTACGTATGAGGGGGAATATTCAACTAATAAATATTGACTATTAAGGGATTTATTAGTCATATTAAATTATCAATTACATTCTAAACTTTTTGAGTATATTTTGGCATTTGAATAAGGAGATATATGTAATGGCATATTTTTCAAGTTTTGTAAAGTTATTTATTTATGAGTAACGGAAACAGACTTTGTATTTTATCGTTTATTTGTTTTTTAACGTTTTAGTCTATGTTTAAAAAAACAAATACGTGTAGTTGATCATGTGAAATTTGAATGAAATAAATTAAACTATTTTTTTCCTAACAATTCTGTTTTGTTATGGCGACTGAAATAAAAAATGAAATTTTGAAACCCTATGCGAAAAACTAGTAGGAATACGACAAATAACTTTAAATGACCTATTTCTGTCTACTACATGACCGCTATCGATCAAGTATGATAGAATCGAGCTGTGTATTGTCTTGACAGTACCTCCATTCGTAATTAGGAAAAAGTACTGTCAATGACAATACGCAGCTAAAGTCTCACAATTGATCGATAGCGGTTATGTAGTAGACAGAATTAGGTCATTTAAAGTTATTTATTGTATTTCTGCTAGTCTTCCTTATGAGGTTCAATCTCGTCTCTTACACATAGCAGAAACTATGGGAATTCGAGCTAACGATCCAAGTCTTTGTGTTAATAAGAAATTTGTAACACCTTTATTTCGTCCTTGGCCTTAATAAGTGATTTTATTTAATATTATTTTCCATACTGTTCGTTTATTTTTCTTCACCCTTTCCCACCCTTTTTTTCTCAAATATTCGCTTCACAGTTCGATTATATGAACATTTTATATTACGCAACCTTATAATCTTTTCATAAATGTTATTTCAGTGTCTATATTTTTTCTAATCATTGACCTATTTCCGATTATGTAACATTGATTCAACCCTTTATTATTTTTATCAAATCTACTACACTTGTCATCACACTACCAATTTGTATTTATTATATTTATTTATGTAATCTATTCCACTGTTATCATCGACTCATAAACTGCCTTGATTGGTTTAATAATTTCGTATATGCATATAAACATTACTGTATATAAGAGTAAAGCCTGATGAGGATCTAATCGAAAACAATACTATCAAAATTTCTTCTAGAAATTTTAACAAGTACAATATCATTTATGAATAATTAAAAATTATTCATTGATTCTTGAGTTATTGCTTTCGAGTAAGGATTTAAATATCAAAAACGAGTCGAATGAAGTAGTTGACACTTCAGCTGTTACCACTTTATCATGTAACGGGTACTACCATGAAGAACAAATAGACTTTAACTTATGTAATCATACACTTTACCGCATAAATCTTCAGCTTTTTCGGAAAATATATTAAAAACATAAAGACAAAATGTTCACCTCAAAACTAGCGGAACATGAGTTCGGTGCCGTATAGAAAGGCAGGTCAATGCTGTGAAGTTCGGAATTAAAACAGAACAGATATTGAACACTCCCTTCAGTTGACTTCAATTCATAACGAAATTACTTTTAATATATTCGCTTATATGTTTGAATTATGTTATATAATGATCTTTGGACAACACACACTAAATAATATTATAAGGTTAATATCTTTGTTTTCATCTCTAGAAATGTGATTACAGAGGCATTTTAGTTTTTGATTATAGAAATTTAGAAACATTGTATAAACCTACACTCAACAAATATCATGTGTTCGTTTATTAACTTTTTTATAGTTATATAACTAACAAAACTGACTCTTTGACAACATTGTTATTACTAAAAACGTAAGAGTAAAAGGAAAAGAAAGATTGCCAACGGATATTACAGATTATACCAAGGAAAGTTTTAGAAAATTCTGCTACCACTATATAGGCGTAACAATAAGGGGTTAAATTTAAAAAGAGACCCCAAGCTATGGACGAGCAAATCTCAAATTAAATGATAACTTTTAGGAATACAAGACTAAAGAATTTTTCATTAAATATATTTCAACCAAATGTATATGCTTAATGTCTAAAATTAGAACACTGTTCTGATGGTTATCTGAAAATATACTCGTCAAATTTCTAATATTTTAACTGGCCTATAATAGATTACAAAAAGGTTTCACGGGATGGTAGATATTTTCTCTACTGATCTGTGAGCAAAATCAGTACAACTATGATACAACAATTGTGAGCCCTTCATCTTATCAATCGGCTTGTAACTGGACTTTCACGAACACAAATTTCGGTAGAATTGTTATAATGGTGGCCTTGAGTGGAAGGTCGAAGAACACAGAACGTCGGAAATTTGAAGCAGACATGAAAAGGATCAATAGCAACTGGAAAGGATTGCGCATGACAGGGTTGGATAGAGAGTGCTGGTGGACAGTCTATTCTGCTCCACGAGGGGCAACAGACGTAAGTAAGTAAGTGAACTGTAACGGTTTGATAGTATTCAAAAGTAAAGGATCCGTTAAATGTTGCTCATCAACATAAATTAAGAAAAATAAAGTTAGGTAATCAACAGTAATATACAAAAAACCCACTTAAATTGACCTATCTTATTAGATCATTACTCTGGATATGGAAAAATAAAATCAACTAGAAAGATTCCATATATATATATATATATATATATATATATATATATATATATATATATATATATATATATATATATATATAATAACTGATAATATTTAGGCAGCTAAAATTGACATGGTTGATATGATAATGACTGCCAACAAAATACTTGAAAGTTTTTTAACAACTTTGGCTTATAAAATAACACTATCTGTAACGAAATGAGAAACGTTAGAGAGTCTTGTTAATTTAAATAGATTGCTAACATATTTAGCATACCATTGAAATTAGTAAAAATATTTGCATACACATTAATAATAGGTAAATTTAATAATGTGAGACATAGAATAGAGCTAACCTTATTAGAATGTAGTATTTTGTTTAAAGGTAACCAAACAACTCCTAACAGCTTATCTTTTAATAAACCTTTCGAATGTAGTTCAATCAGGAGGCCACCATCCATACGTTCTGTTTCGCTAAATAGATAAACAAAAAACGTAAGATTAAGGAACGAATTGAAAATATAAGCACAGATACATAGTATTTGATCAATTAAACTACCTTACTTTTAGGTATCATCATCATTCTGTTATTATATGCTTAATTTGGCTTTCGTGTGGTAACCATGAACTATATACTAACGATAGTCGGTGACAATTTTTCTCATTGCTACCATACTCGTCAATAAACTATTAACAAAAACAAACACTGAATGATAGTTATAGTTATGTCGAGGTCATAAGATAATATTCCGAAAATAATTTTGTTACAAAATTGATATCACTTGGGGAATCGATCAAAATAAGAGAGCAGTAAATAGTCATTTCGTCTGTGACTTTAAAAATTCAGAAGTGCATATGCACAATAATATACATGATTAAACTCCAACTTTCAGTTTTTGCAGCGAATGTAGTGCATTTATACGACTGGTCTATATTCTTAATCATATTCAATGTGATATAACGCCATCTTTATGGAGTGCTACCACCTAGTTACTGATTCACCCCTGACCTAGTAAAATTTACAAGTTACCTTTCCTACTGGAACTAAATGAAATCCACCTCAAAGCTAGTCACTACTGGATACGCGCCTTAACTCATCAATAAAATCAATTATTACAAAGGCACAATACAGTTAGTTTTTCGACAGTGAAGCTATTTATAGCATCTTTTCGATGCTAAAAAGCCGTTTACAAACGTTTCAGATAGCCAGCTTGAATTATTGACATTATATACATGAATCCATGACCTTGCTTAGAGATTAGAAAATAAGCCATACTTATCTGACTTTCGGCAAAAAGCTGTTAAATAACTAGTCATATTTAAGGACTATTGAAAGGTGGAAGACTACTTTACTCCACATAAATAAAAAATAATCGATCAATTAAAATACTGCAATAAATAACTTAGTAATTAATTACAGTTAAAACGTTTTCTTTTCCATCTACAAGATATAACACAGATGTTTACAAGATGATATGAAATTCACAGAGGACTCATCCATTGTTTTCAATAAACTATTTATATCATAACAAATATATTTCCTATATAATTGATAAGAAAAATAGAATAACTTGTCCATTACTTCCACGTATATGAATGAGCTACAGTTCAATGATTTCTAATAGTTATATATATATATATATATATATATATATATATATATATATATAATCTTTCGCTCAATTACCCAGAATAAAAGGCATTCGATGAAGTATGAAATTCGTTAACTTAAGGCTAACGCATTGTAGCCAACTTCCCAACTAACTTTGTGTTCTGCAATTCATTTCCCGTAGGACAAACGAGTGGTCGATCATATTTATTTTCCTTATTTTATATTAAATGATTTGACTACTTATCTGAATAGGGGGAGATACGTTTTCTTTGCATATTCTCGGAAGCTTAGAATAAATGATCGCCAGATTTTCAGATAGAATGGCTTAAATCGTCGCCACAATATAATTATTCGGACTACACCGGTGACTGTGTTTAGTGATCTCGACCTCCGGGTGACATTTATGGCTTGAAAATATACTGAAGAATAGGCAACTTAGCTGTTGTAATCAAAACTTAGCACAGTTTTTCGTATTGTTTATTATCCGTACAAATAATCAGCTCTAAAGGAGCAGTGAAGCTAGCAGACAATAAAATATCAACTGGTGCATAAAGAATCTGGTTTGTTGTTTTACATTTCAGTAGTTAGTTTAGAGCGGATAACTAGTCATAAAAATTCAACTGGTTCATTCATGGAAATGAATCAAGCAAACTTACAATATAAATTCTTCGTTCCATTTTGGTGCAGTTCCTTTTACTGATTGAGTTGAAGAATGTGCTTGTCTTAATTTAACGCTAATATACGTATTTAGCGATGAATCTGAACTTTCTAAACGTGCTTCAATAACTACAATAACAAATTTCAAAACCAATAATAACAATAAAATTCATATAAATATATCGTATCTTTCAGAATATCATTATTACTGACTACATTTCCTTCCATATAGAGCTATTGTTTTTACTTTAACATTAAGCCAGCATTTCGAATCGTAAACAAATGTGGATTAAACAAATTTTTAATAAGGAATTAACCTGCGTAGGATGATGATAACATAAATGTACCATTCAAGAGCTTATTTACCATTGTACTCAAATCACTACAATGCCAATAAACCTATTGCAGATTATAAAAGTCCAAACCAACTGCAATTGTAAAATGACTGAATTCTTCAAGTGTGACTTAAAAGTTTTTAAATCTAATCACCTAGGGACTAAACGTGCAGCTCACTGAAGACATTTTATTAAAGGATTGTTACAAAAAATTAGAATACTTATTTTTTTGAAACATAGTCAGTTTACGTTTTTTATCTACATCAGCATGAATAATGACAGATCTGTTTTTATTTGCGGGATATGCTTTTTTTAATTTATCAAAGTTGTGGATGTCTGCATTTTTGATAAAAACTATCAGTTTCATATAACAAGGTCAATTATAAGCAAGTTTCAAAACCAATACACCGATTTACATAGGCCATCTTTACAATCACAAATTTTTAAAACTTGTAAGTTTACATAACTACTAAATACCATGAGTCACACTTAACAAACAGAAATGTTTTTATAAACGTTTGTCAGAATAGCAATGTATATACAAAAGTGCGCAATCATTAAACAAATTGTTAGCAAACTTAGACAGATTTGTGTGGATCTTTATTCAGAGACTTTTCAAGCAAAAAATGTAATTTTAGACATGATATAATTTTTTGAACTCAATAATATATGCTACGGTAAAAAAAGCTAGAGAATAAAGTTCAAAAATGAGGAATCTACAACCTTTGGCTTTGAAAATCGAAAATACATAATTCTTGTCTATCTTTTTTATACAGTTGCTTCTCACTAGCCAACTGTGATGGACAGATAAGAATTGATGAGTAACAACTGTTTTATAAATGCTACTTGGTATTTTACTAACGACCATTTAGTATGAAATAATATATATATATATGTTCATCTTTGTTAAAACTAATTTAAAACTGCACTCACACTTTATTATGAAGAAAACGTCTCCAAAAGGCGAAATTAACTTTGAGCAACAGAATTGTCCGATAGGTTCATAATCTAATCTGATATTTGTTCGATTGAAAAGTAAAGTATTTTACCCAATGGATAGAATCCAGTTGTAAAATCAGCATTTAAACGTTTTATGCTATTTAGAGCCAAGTAGGTGGTGTGATTATTACAACAAGTACTTAAGATTCACTTTTCATAGCTGCCAACTCTTTATATGATGTCATTGACAACAATATCATCTATATACTTTATCAAACACTTCGTTTGATAAATAAAAATGTTGGTTTATTTGGTATACTGGCGTCTAAAGACATGCATCTTCAAAAACCAAAGGCAGTGGAGTTACACGTTCGCTTATCTACTTAGACCAAATTACTCCACCATTCGATGTTAGGAAGTGAGGAGAATGCAAAACTAATGTAACCAGTGACACCCTTGTATCAATATGAAGGATGAAAATATACATGCATATTATACATAACTGTAACTGGCTAAAACATAATCTTTCGCCCTTAGAAAATTATCTTCATGTGGTTGGAAGTAAAATGATATGTGAAAAAAACACGCCAAAATCTTGTTACTCAAGCTTGTTATACTTTATAACAGAACTGAAGTAGTAGCCGATGAAATCATGAAGATTTACATTGTAGAAATAAGAAGTAATAATTATTGGTCGGTTGGTTGTCTTTAATAAAGATCCAATCACATGTGTGCGATGGCGAAATTTGTCATTCTATATTAGCACAACAAGATAGAGCCAACAATATGAATATAAAAGGGGATCAAATTAATCGAGTAGCAATTCTAACGAGAAATTGTAGGCTTTAGAAGCAGCGCTCAAGGAAACAGAGTGAATAGGCATAAATAAGAGAGAACTGGAGCCCAAGGATTAGAAAAGATAGGGGATGAGTGCCTTCTGAGCCATATCATTGAAAGCATCTAAACATCAGTTTCTGTTGCCATCTGGATCTTAATCGCCAATGTTTTGAAGTTACTGTCAAAATCCTATTGCTTATCTATGTATACAATGCACAAGTGGTAAAGGCCAACACCAACATAGAGAAATGCAGTTATTTGAAATACATGATAAACGTTTTGTAGATATAAAAAACTGGATTAACTAAAACAAAAACAGATTTACTTAGAAGTTTCGATCAAAAAGGAAGTTCAAACTTTTGGAAAGCTAAAAGACCTTTAAAGAAAAATTTGGAAGGTTTAGATAAACCCTTAAACAAAAGACTTCATTTATCGAATGTCGAGTAATTATTTTGGCAAATTGGTCAAACAAGATATTGAAAACTGAAGAACAATTAGTTACATACAACACTTTTTGTGACTCAGATGGTACCAAGTTAGCCAATATGCTATATAAACATGTTAGGAAGAGCACCTATATCTACATCATTAAAATATCAAGCTATAAAGTTTGTGCTTTTCGTGAAACTTCGTCCACCAGATGGGTTTACCTTGTTAGCTGAATTGGTCAGTAACGTTAAACTAGAAACAATTGGGTAAAGTATTATAAGCATACCCGAAGTATTTTTATTAGCTTTACTCCTAGATAGTGCAATTTCAGCTTCAAAATGTGTTAACAGACTTTCACAGACACATCATCAAATATCAAGTTACTACTGAATTTCTCCAAATAATTTGCCCAATAATTTAAATTTATCATGTGATGATTTATGATGAAAAAAATAATGTAAAGCAAATCTGATTAACACTCTGACGCATGAAAGTTGCAACTATGAATAATGGTACGCTTGTAATAACTCACATAAAATGCTAATCTACAGAGTAAGTTGCACCAAAAATTTGACACAATTCATGAAGCGTTTTGAAGACCGTAACTGAATATCCTAAACAAACGTCTCGTTAATTAGACAGGAAAAGTTTTGAGTCTTAAAGTGTATAAGAATAATAATTTATAACGGCATAAGAGGTTGTTTTGAATATAAATACACTAAAGAACTATTGAAGTGATAATCAAACCCTGAAGCTATCTACGAACACATTCTTAAAAACCTTTATTGCTGTCTATGTACCTATCATAACATACTGAGAAATAAAGTAAAATGTTTTAACAAAAAGAAAGCTTTGGAAGAAATAATTCTAAGGATTTATAAACGAAAAGCGATTTGCGCACAGACTCTGAGTTGAAAGATGAATCAACTAAAATAAAAAATTTCACGGCGCAAAACACCATGATTATATCAAATTACATTTCTGATAAATATGACTAGATTGTGACAATGTACTGTGGGAAAATGTGAGGCACGAAAAGTCGTTTGAAGTTGAAATATTTCATCAGCCAACACACCTTTCAGAAACCGAAATTGATTATTGATGAAAAAAACATTTATTTTCATCCATAATATAAACTTAAATCCAACTGATAACGGCTGTGAAGCTTAGTATATCATAAGCAATAGTCTGTACTTCTATTTAGTACCATCCATTTCGATTGAAACAAAAAATATTTTGAAGGAGTGGTTTAGTGACATCCATATCCTCGAGAAACTTACTTTTAATGCAAAGAAGCGGCATAACTCGATATTAAAAACTCCACCATCCCGCTGAAGCAAAATGACCTAGCCTCTGTTTCAACCTTAGTAGTTCATATAAATGGAAGATTAAAACAAACATGTATTAAGACAAAAAATGCAAGATACAAAAAAGAACTTAAAGTTGAATTTTCAATGTAAACGCTTTACATCCTTTGGGTTGCAAACTGACTTACATCGAGTGTATGTTGTCGATTATTTCGTGGTAATTTTATTGTAAATGTGTTTCTCAAGGAAAAGAAAATTTGCACACAATAACAAAACTCCACGTCAGGTAGCATTTAAATGATGATACTTTTTGATAAGAATCCACATATATGAAAGAAGTAGCAGTAATAGAGCTGCTGGTAAATCAGTGTAAATTTCTGTCTGAAGTTGTGAGGAATATATTCAGTTTCTTTTTAAGGAATCAATGGAAGATGCTGTACCACGACCGCAAGTGGACAAATTCAAAAAGAGACTACCTGTAATCAGCAGGTATACCCAGAGAACAGTTTAGAATACTATGCAATCACTTTTGAGGCATTTCCCTTTGATTTGAGATAGAACTGAACTTAAATGTCTTCTCGAAAAGGCACAAGAATATTCAGGATGCGTAATTCAGTACAAGGCTATCTGGGTGTACCCTTTATTCACAGCGTCCTTTTTATCCCCTGAGTGCACGAACTGATTTTTGAATAACGTACCTTCATACAGAATTAGACAGTGGTTGTAACCTTAGTGGTTCTGGTGCCGTACATGGGACATCTCTCGACCCATAAAATCAGATTATTAGACTGAAGCAATAAATAAATCCCCGAAATAAATAGCTCTGTAAGTTTTCGACATTGGATGCTGATCACATTAGTTTTAATGGACTCATCTAGCTGAAGGCGCTTGGTCAAGCATCCGCACCAGATCACATGTGGGAACGCCGTGCTCAACATCTACCGCAATCGCTTGCCAGATTAGTGCAAACGATCCTCGATATATTGATAGCTTATCAAATATATCTTCGATCTCCTCGCTTTTGTCTTTTGATTTCACTTGGTGGGTGCGCTTCATATTAGAAGGTGTTACTGATTAAAGCGTTGTCAAACTCCGAATACCTGTGGCATTTTCAAGATATTCTCCAGCAGTTTCTTGCCACGATTCAAATATAGTATCGACTTCTCGTTCGTTGTATTCTGAATAAGATATAGGAAAGATGTTGGCAACCGCATCGATTGATTCTGGCGTATTAAGAGTATATAGTTTGCTATGAAGGTTGTTTAGTATATTTATGGTCTCGTGATTACTCATCATGTTTTGTACACAGTCTTTTCATACTTCTTCCTTTCCCATTTTTTAAGCATCTATTTTAAGCTTAATAAGTCTGGAATAATTTAAGAAAAAAAATTTTCCCAAAGATGGAAAATGTCATCGATTACAGAGTGTTCAACAAAAGGCTTTCACAATAATTGATGTGTTCCGAGCATTCAGTTCTTGTTTCGTTTCAAAATTGCGACGTTAGTGCTACATCTGTCACTTTTATGTCTACGGAATGTGTGACTAGTTTGTGGATGACACCAGAAACTTTGATTCGATTACCCTTACGTATATGTATCACCCTCTTTCTCACTAAAACTTCCGTGTAGTTACGTATCTTTAAACTTCATTTAACACTGATACCATCAACAAACATTCATTCTTGGTTATATTTCGTTCAGTTGGAACAGCAACTGTCATTTCTTCTCGAGGTGGGTATTAGTTTGGAAGTGTTGGTGTGGATATGAGTTCGAAATGAGAAATAAAAACACCTTCTTAGATGTAATCCAAATTTATCTGTAATAAATTTTAGACCTAACACGTTGAACTCTATACATATGACGCCGTTTTGAGTATTGATTCATTTTCCTGTTGTTAGATAAATACATTTGGTTCGCGTTGAAATTTGTCTCGGTACGGGATATCTCCCCTGTGACTAGGCGAATTGTGTTATCTCAACTGCATGCACGTCACTATTCACACTAGCGAATCTATATTGAAGCCTAAAGTGCATCATCCACACGAGTCCGTATTATTAGTCGGTGTGTTTTCATTGCATGTCGAAATCAGATTTTCTGAACAAAGCTTAAAGCAACTAGGCACTTTGCAGACATAACATTAATGTAACAGAAGGAACACATTGAGAGTCCTTCCAAAGCATTTCATTGGAAAGTATTGGGTTTTTTTTGTTTTTCTCCTGTCTTGTATTCTGACCTTCATTCGGGTCTCTCTTAACCACACTTTATGTTCTTCATTCACACTTGTCTGAGCTCTTATTATTTGACCGTCATTAAATATTTACCTTTTATTGCCTAATTCTACTGTCGCACGTTGCCGAATCACTGACCGTAAGGTCGTGCCTGGTTAAACTCAAATTCACGGCGTGGTTCACTGTCACTGTTTACCTTTGACTATTTGCTTGTAAAGGTCTCTGGAATGCTTACACATAGATATTTAATCCCGTCTTGCTGGAAATAGTTGTGTTGATACCGTGGAGCTTGAAGAGATTCGAAACCAGCACGAGAAAGCTCTAGGCATTGAACTATACGATTCCCTTACCTGGTTTCTCTATGTTGCCGTTATTTCCATGTGTATAGTATAGTATATTTATATTCGATGAGTCAGACGACACAATTGACTAGATTGGATAGTACACATGACAAGTAAAAAGCAGAACTTGTTGGCAATAAGGCGATCTTGCTCAAAGTAGTGATTAGAATAATAAAATAAGTGTCTAGTTTATAGTTCATTATAGGAAATAAGACAGTAGTGAAGGTACTACCGAGCAATTTTTACAGTTACATCACAACTAGTATATTAACAAGTGATAGTCCTGAACCTTACGTCACTCAAAAGAATGCTATCCTTAGATGTCCATACCCGACCGATCGACAAAGGTTAGACCAATTTTTCAATAGCATTGAGTTGCAACATCGGTTAGCGACAGAAATTTTGCTACAAAAAAGAGAGGTCATTGGTCAACGAGTCTTTTGACGAGGGTTTTTTTGGACAGATCTTCTTGTTTAAACTTTCCAAACAGGTACATGCGATCCTTGTCTCATTTCATAGTAACTCAGTCGATCAATTCGCCGCATCTTACGGCTTGATCTAGAAGGCCACCACTGGGGTTAATTTTGTCAAAAATCATCAAACCTTGATATTCATCGTAACCGTAGACGCTCTCTCTCTCTCCTCGAAGATAATCTTAACAACAATCAGTTTCCCGTTCACGAGAGACGGGTAATCTTTATTGATGCTGGTACCATAATAAATGTGATGAGTCCTTTCGAAATAGCGGAAAATCTTTCAGTTTCTTTGGCTCCAAAACATCCAACACGAAAAACCTTTCGGAAAACTTCCCCACCAACACGCGGTAACGGCGACCGTAAACGGTGAAATATCCGTCTGGTGAACACCACTGATGGCTTAACTTCGTTAATCAATCACCTTGATAACCATTAGTATATAAATCTCAATGATATTTGAAATCAAAAGGGAAAAAGAAGCGCGACTACATTTTATCGTCGGATTGCAAAAACAACAAAGTTATAAGCACATTTAGCGAATTTAAAGTTGCGGCGCGAATGTGTGTATTCGAACAAATACAGGGGTGAATTTATAGTCAAATGGAATAAGGCCCAGCTAGGTAAGGTAAAAGATAATTACAGGATTCAAGAACATATATACATCGAAAAGAGAATGACTCATCGAGCTATATTTAGAATAATAACATTTTAGCTAGAGATGGACATTTGTATAGGCTATCATGAGACCAAGCGTACACGTTTATACAGACAAGACAGTGACCATAATACTTTAAAGGAATGTGAGAATCCTTACTGTTCGAGTGACATTGTCTGTTCAGCTGATAAAAGGGCTTAACTAAAATTACTGGCAATCGGAAATGATTGTAAGGTAGTTGTTATATGAAAAATGTTCGCTATCCCAACGACACTAGCTCAGAAGTAAGGTTCTCACAACCATCCACAAGAACCGATCTTCAACTTACAGGCGGTAAACATAAAGGCGGTTGCCGCATACGTTAAGCTGTGTGTTTGTCTGTACATGGGTTTGCTCAAACCCATTTACTGGATTTTCATTGTTACAGATATTTCTATGTCAGTCATTGGTAAGGACCTCCTACAACACCGTAATCTACTCATGGATATGAGATAGTGAATTTTATTAGATGGATATACCAAATTATGTTTGTGTAACTTATTTTTCTGGCTGTAAGTTATCCATAGTTACTTTAAGGCACATAAACGATTCACATTTTCAATGGATACTCGACAAGTACACCAAACTGTACAGAACGCGACCGAAATTGCGATGCATAACCAGTGATATAGGACTACCTGCATTTTCGAAAGTGCATCGACTAGCTCTCAAAAGCTCAGTTTGGCCAAAAGCGAATTCGGTAACATGATAAACTTGGGAATTTTTCGGCCACTGAACAGCGCTTTGGCATCTCCCTTGCACATGACACATATAAGGGATGGCGACGACTGGGTTTCAACTGGTGGTTATCGGTCACTTAACGACGGAACCTGACCCGACTGTTACTCGTCACCATACATCCACGACCTGCCAGTAACCTCAAAATTCGAACTGCTATCTCAAAAGTTGATCTGGTTAGAGCGCGTTACCAAGATGACATCGGTTTTACCGATGTCATAACTGATTTTGGCCTCTACGGATTTCTGCGCATGGCTTTCGGTTTAATAAATGCTGTGCAAACATGCAAGAGATTTATCGATAACGTATCCATGTGTCTCGACTTCGTGAATAAGTATGTTGATGATAGCCTCGTCGTTACATTTTGGGAGGAAACGTCATCTCTATCATTTGAACCTTGTTATCGAATGACTCTAAAGACACGGCATTCCAGTAAGCATCTAGAAGTGTCAGGGCGGAGCCGAATCCTTAGACTTTTAAGAGCATACTACTGACACTCGCTCTCTCTAAAGCTACATGGGGTCAACTCTGGTAAACCCATAAGCCACCACGAAACGGTTGCGAGATATTGAGCCAAGGTATAGAACTTTCGTCAGAGAACTTTTAGCCATGTACCGTGCTGTGTAACACTTTCCGCACTCTGTAGAGGACCGAGAATTAACTCTGTTTACCAACTACAAACCTATCACCTTCCCTCTAAGCTCTCCTCAAGTTTTGACAATTGGACTACGTCTAATAATCTTCTTCAGATACGTGACAGATTTCTGAAGCAAACAATGTAATTGAAGAAGCCTTGTCGCGTATGACCTACTTCACGTGACTAAACTCATCCAGACTCAAAAAGCAGACGCTGATCCTCAGCATGAGTTATCTTCGAAAACCCTGAATCTATAGACTAAACTGATGGGAATAAATAAGAAAACGTCTGTGTGGCATATCTACGGGTAGGAATCGCTCAACCGTGTCGAAATATTACCGATACAACGTCTTCAATACGTTGTTTAAGCAACCATCAGGCTAATCACAGAACGATTTTGTTGGCTCGGTATGAATGAAAACGTGAGAGAGTGAGCAAGTTCCTGTGTAAAGTGTTAAAAACCAATGGTAATAAGACATTATAAATTTCCCTTGGACGTCTTTATAACTACTGACGTTCTTTTTGACGATGTTCATCTTCATTTGATAGTACTCATGCCAGGTTCGAATAAACAAACTCACTTCCTAACGTGTGTGGACCGCTTCACACAGTGACCAAAACCAGTACCTCTTATTATTATTATTATTCATAGACAGCTTGTCAGCAAACAAGTATGGCGAATAAACCATTTCGTGTTCCTTTATTCGTGCAACAATACACACAACTCGATAATCTTAGCATAATATTTGCCATATTAAAAAACGTTCTATGTAATTGAAAAGAATATTGAATTAATTTTAAAGAGAGGAAGGGTGAAAATTAGAAAATAGAAATGAAGGAAACGCGAAATACGTTCATAGTTTGGTAAGCGTGTTTGTGAATACGGAATAAGAGTAAACGTTAAAAGTAAACAAATGAGAAAATAACTTATTGTTGCAGTAAGATATGACGGTAGAATAAGTGTTTGTGTAGTAATTGTTTGAAATGATGCTAGGAAAGTCTCAGTCAGTTGCAGAGAATAATCAAATAACAATATTTACGAATTATACATACATGGGTGAATATAAAACAAGTGATTAAGAATAATATTTATTTACTTTTCAAGGTCATTACTGGCCAAACTGTGGTCCACACCATGGTTGAACGATGAGCAGCAGATTTAGACTGTCCTTCAACTATCATAACATTCCGTGGGTGCCAGTCCGAATCCGAGTTTTAACGTTGTCTTACTACAGCGCTAGTAAACACGCGATCATGAACGACCGTAGACAAGCCAGCAGGTTGGTTGAACGACTTCACTTGACCGTAATCAGCTGATGTTTTCTTTCAACTTGCCTTACAACATAGTACAGGTGTTTTTATATGTCACGATTCGCTACGATGACCTCTCGATATCGCACGTGAAAGATACCTCAAAATACTGAATACTACATCCCCTATAAAAACGTAACTAAAAATAAAGTCAGCACTGACCCTCTTAAATCTCAGTATCTGGAAAGAAACTCTAACAATATTGATTTTCTTGCGGTACACTGGAGCGACATAAACCTCACGATTACGAACCTCATCTGACAATCAACAATCATGACGAAACTTCTCTGCTATCTGACGACCGGCCCAAAACAGCGCGATCTGGTGAAAATGACAATATTTTAGGAATACTTAAGCGGGTACTGCTCAAAGGACACTGAATAATATTTTGTTTCATCTGGTTTTCCAAAAATTTTATATCAATAAAAACTAAAACGTGCATTGTTTTCTTAGTACATTGTATATATGTGTATGGTTCTTTTCCCGACAAAGATCATTGTGCAAAAATTATTTTAACACTATCTCATGTTAACGATACATATGTACATAAATTTAGTCTTTTTTTCTCACGTTTTGTCTCCTTACGGACGTATGAGCGTATTTCGAAATGTATTTACAATTACTTTTTTCTTTTTCAAGAGGTCTGGTAAAGATGAAGAACCAAGGATTACCGAGAACTGAAATCTTCGCTCTTTTTTTCATTACCATATTGTATCACATGACTCCTTAAGATACGGAGAGACCACTAGATCCTGCCGGAAGTAGCATGGTGATAGGGTGTTCTGTAAGATCGAAACTAAGGTTTGGACTGAAGAATAGCTGTCTAGGTTGGTTAGATACGCGCCCTTGTTCGTTTGAAACCAAAACAAAGTAATCGGGTAAAACGACAGTTTTAAGCAAATATGACCACCCAGCTATCCAACCAATAATTGTTCAATTATTCAAATCAATAGCAACAAATAAATGCTATTCTATCTTGTCTGAATAGATCACGCACAGATTCGTTCCAAAGATAATATTTGGTAGCCTTATAACACAGAGTGTTTCCAATTCTGGAAGAGTGCTTCAATTCACAATAAAAAATGCACAATTCCAGTCAATACACGCAACACAATCAAAGGGAGGCACAAACCAATAGGGCAGCCGCCAAGAACAAGTATCAAATAAAACAACATGGAGGCAGTTCAGGAAGAAACATGGAAACTTAGTGAAAGCGTAATAAAAATAGAACACATAGTAAAATACAAATGCTATCAACTCAAATGGAATGAAAAAGACTAACAAAAATGTACAACTAAAGGTACCAATAAGAATAAACTACAAGTGTATACATGGAGGGATTTTCACACACAAAACATTCAAAATGGATCTAACAGTTCATTGACGACAAGCTCGTTGGGTTTAAAATTCTAGCTAGCCATGTTTTAAGGTCATGATTGCTTCACTAAGGGAAGGTGAGATGCAGCGGTCAACGTATCCTCAAAATAAATATTTCCCTGTGTCATCAACATTGGAGCTAACTTTGCTAGTTTTACTTGACACATCTATCTAAAGACGCTCGGTCATTCATCTGCACCAGATCACGAGTGGGTATGCCGTGTTACGCATCCGTTGGAACTGCTGACCAACTAAGACAAAACGCCCCTCTAAATTTCGATAGCTTCCTAGGTATATCTTCGAACCCCTTCATTTCTAACTTCTGGTTCAACTGGGTTGTCATACTTCGATCACGAAGGTGTTATTTGCAAAGGAGTTGTCGAGTCTCGAATACTTGTGATATACTCACGGGTAAAATGTTTTAAATACGTTATTCGTAATATATCTTCCTATGAATATTTTGTTGAGAAAAATAATGAGTAACGTTGTCGTATTAAAGTTGTAGCGTGGCGTCGAGTTGCGTTTGACTATTAAATATGTGGCAGAGCCGTGTTGCAGGTCGATGTTATTGAGGAGTCGGTCTAATCTTTGCCGATCAGTTAGACCTCCGCGTTTAAGGATGGCATGTTTGAAGGTTTGGTATGGGTCAGAAACATCACTAGTAAACATACTAGGTGTTACGTACCTGTTGAATTCGCATGGTAGTGCCTTGACTACTGCGAGGAATTGTGCATGTGTATCGTTTACACCGTGCTCCTAGAAGTCGGCTTCTGCGTAGCGAAACCAGGCTTCGATGTTTTCTGGTTAGAAAGGCATAAGTTGGAAGGAAGGTGAGGACACAGTCTTTAACTTAAATACTTTAGGTGTCTGTTCAGTCATATTAATATATCAAGTACGAAAATAAACGAGTGGGAAATATATATATATCCAAGAACGTGGGAAAAAATATCACGATGTATAAAAAATTAGAATAAGACAATAATATATAAAATCACAAAAAGGAACAGACTCCCAGATTGCAATTTGGTGTACCAGATCACGTCGGGCTCACCAATGAAGATGCCACAGGTATTCGGAGTTTGACAACGCTTTAATCAGTAACACCTTCTAATATGAAGCGCACCCACCAAGTGAAATCAAAAGACAAAAGCGAGGAGATCGAAGATATATTTGATAAGCTATCAATATATCGAGGATCGTTTGTACTAATCTGGCAAGCGATTGCGGTAGATGTTGAGCACGACGTTCCCACATGTGATCTGGTGCGGATGCTTGACCAAGCGCCTTCAGCTAGATGAGTCCATTAAAACTAATGTGATCAGCATCCAATGTCGAAAACTTACAGAGCTATTTATTTTGGGGAATGATTTACCGCTACATTATGAACACCACTACAAGAAGACTACGTGCCAGTTAACCAATAGGATCCCGTAGGCCAATATCAGGAGGCAGGTGATGGTTGTAGTCGAGATGTATTTATTGGCGATCTCGTGGTATCGAAAGAATGCCGAGATCGTGCCAAGGAGTACAAGCGGATTCACTGAGCAAACGTTAGTCCGTACAAGGTTACAATTAACGGAAGGAAGAATGTCTTTGGTACAGCTAAGCAAACAAGTACAGTAAAAAAATCACTGGTACAATTGGTTATAATAGAACTTGTTTCCACTACACCAATCGCGTTCTGTTGATAAAAGCAGGTCACTACAAAGTATTGGCGACTTTGGAAATAGGGAGATTAACAATAAAATAAGATTACTGGAATAGAAGACCATCAGGGTCAGGAGAAACGTAAAAGTTAGGAAAAAGACTTGCCAATTGTTTGGTTCTATGCAAAGTGAAAAACTTTATTTTCAACTGTTTTCAGCTCCAAGGTAACTCTGGATTACTGATACACTTGTTTCAGCTCCGTTTCAGCGTGCCGTACTGCAACCAGATAATAGGAAAATGGCTACAGGTAGACTATGGATCTTATCAAACTTCAGTTTTTGAGTTATCTGGGTGTAAACAAAGTCAGAAGTGGTGTGTAGAAGAGGTTCATTATACGTGACAATTACTAGCACAAATATACTAGAAGTAAAGCAGGTGAATACAAACAAATAGTTATGTCTAATGAAGGATATGTGCAAACTAACTAGGTTATCATGTTCAAATATATTACGGAGACTTCACCATAAGCGAAGTTTTTGCGATATTAACGAAGTATTTATGCTACTGCGCAATCATTAAGTGTGACGTTACATAGTCGTGAAAGCATTAGGGGTTGCTATACTCTCAAATATTTTACATTTTAAAGTGTTGCCATAGGAAAATGGGTAAATCCTTGATTTGAAGTGTTTTTAGGGTCGTGTTGCATGTTGGGTGTCCGAGATCTATGTTATATGACACAACCAAAGGATATCATTTGGTTAACCAAATGTAATTATAATTACATATATTTTGTGCCATTATGGTTACTTTGAAAATCCCTTATCAAGAGCTTATTCTCTTCCATATAAACTAAATAGTCTTAATCCAGATCTTTCAGTGTACGACAAGTTGTTTTCCCTAAGAATTTACAGGAAATCCGATAAATACTTTCTGTTGGCCTCATAAAACAAGCCTGATATTAGCTCCCGTTTGGCTTTGTAGTGGTATCTGACAGGGTATATAGTGTAACCGAACATTATCGACCCATCAAACAGTCATTAGTTGTCACTACTTAGTATAGCTTCGGAAAAGAATCAAAATTTGAGCTCATCTAGTTAATACGGGCAACATAGTAATCTAACTATATCTGACAATTATCTCCTCATTCATGATTCTCCTCCTTCATTCTAAAGAAACTTTAAGGTTGCATTTACCGTTTTTTCCCAGAAATAACGCAATTTAATCAATAAGTATTAGACGAGCACAAACGAACGTATTGTGTTTGGAATTTGAAATTAGGCAGTAATCAAAATCAAAGGAATCAGTTCATACAAAAACCACATTTCCTCAATGTTTAACACAAGTTTCCCACCTGGCGCATATGTATTTGGTGCCCTCTTGTACCAATATTTATGTGTTCAAATAAATAAACCTGTTAAAAACTAATCATGTTATCCAGCATCACTCCTATACTCTGCTAATCTTTACCACTATATGCTTTAACTTGTTCTAGCTTATGAGTTGAAAAAAAACATTGATTTCTTTAGCTTGCCGTGACTGAGTGGTCCGTTTTGCTTTAAATACAACTTTTACCCTGTTAATGTCATAAGTGGTGTTTATTTAACAATTTTGACTGTCAGTCATACATAAAGACGTTTTCGGGGTTCGGTTTGTCAAAACAAATGTAGGAGCTAAACGGGTTGTTCACGGAGTGGAATGATATAGTTTTAAAATGGACCTTGAGATTGTGACGGATAATGTATACAAATTATGTAATGTGTTTGACTATCAGCCATAGGGTCACGCATTCGAATCCATCCTAGTTTTGTCAGTAAAACTAGTGGTTATTATTGAGATAGCGTGTAATAAGTAAGCTTAAGTATCGGGTTTCCAACTAATAGACTAATGAATGAGCTGCAAACCCTTGTCTTTCAATCGGTAGTATATTAATCCAGAAGTGGGAAAACTGCATCCATTGTAGAAATTATATATATATATATATATATATATATATATATATATATATATATATATATATATATATATATATACCATTTGTTACAAACATTTGGGATTGCAGTGACTAACACGAGAATTCACCAGTTTCGATGTTGCATTGGTTATCACTATTTAGATCAGTTCATGGTTAGGTTCAGATCTCATTTAATAAGGTTTGCGAGCCTATTAGGTTAATCTGCAGAAACCAATCGACTTATTTCATCAGATGCATTGTGTCGCTAGATGGTTTGTTTTTACGCTTATTCCATACAGGAATTGGTACACATATGTATTAGCTTGACTAGATTGCTTCACAAAACGATTTTAATCCCATATTAAATTTACAGTATATTTTTTTACAATTCCAGATGCCTGTTTATTCCTATTAAAAACAAAGTCTATTTTACTCTAAAAAGTATCTGCTACGGCAGACTAGACACTTGGGATTCATACCTTCAAAACGGCTTCTAAAATGAATGGATTTGCAAGACAAGGTGTCGTTCGTGATGAAAACGGTATAGTTTTATTTACTAGTAGTTTAAATCTGGTCATATAGGTAATTTGATAATCCCCCCAACCCAAAGACCCGATGGTACATGGAGAAAAGCCGTTCGTGTCAAAGAGGGGTATATTCCTCAGGAAGAAATTCCACTGTAGGTTATGTTGCTTTATTTTGTTTTTACCAAGTTTTGTAAATTGGCTTAGTATTTCTTGGTAATTTTACGACCCCAAAAAATATTTGGTGCATATAAACTACCACAAGTTCTCCCCGTAAAATGATAAAAATAAAAAGCTTTAAAATAAAAAAAAGTTTGTTAGCATTAAAATAAATCTACAAAGATACCTCCCATTAACTGAAATTTATGTAAATATGATCATGTCATAACCCCCTGAAGTACATGATCTGTCAAACCTAACCTAAATGAGTTTCTATACATCAGTACCAACTTAAAAACTACTGAAGTCTACGAGCATTTTTATATCGGCATTCGAAAAATCATTCTACTGTTTAAGATAAATTAATTAATCTGCCCTCAAATGCCCTGATATGGCCGAGAGTAGGATGGACCCGCCCTCCCTCTCGAAATGCTCTCACACGGCCACGCGAATACAGCCTCTACCAGGGAAGTCCTACTCAGTGCCTTCTCGCAGTGGGGGTGTTGTTTACGAAAATGAGAGGACGAAAATCGGATGTCCGGCGCTTTAACCGGATCCCAAACCAATGGTGCACATGGGTTCCAGTATCCTGAAGGAACAAATGGCGTATGAACCAATCGTTGGTCACCGGCTACCATGGGACTGCATCTCCTTACGATGCTCCACTGTCTTGTGGGTCAGACCTTTAGGTTAAAGGCTCGGTGTGTGGACCCCCTAAGAAAACCACCTGCTTCGGTTTGGGCACCTGAGCATTATCAAAGCCCTTACACATACCAAATGAGATCTGTGTGGCGCATATATATTTGGTGCCCTCTTGTACCAATATTTATGTGTTCAAATAAATAAATAGGATAAACTAATCTACTCGATGGGTTTTCGGGTCATCTATCGAAGTATTCGAGGTTTTGCAAAAGTTTGTGGAAGTCGCAATGCTTTAGTTAGGTATCTACGGAATGTTAATAAGCATATTCACAGTGAACACGCACTTTTTATTCCATGATGGACTAATATAGGTTATCTGTAATTAAGTGGAAGTTAATACCTATTTACAATTAACAACCGTCTGTGTTGTTACTTCGTATCCTTTGTTTGTCATTCAGAAAACAATCATGCGTCAATTACATGAATATGCACACAAGATTACTGTTCTGTCGGGAAACGAAATATGCTTTATGTGTCAATTTCATTCTGGTAGGTAGAACAATAGATATTCAAATCGCTTTGTTGTTGGCAGCTTATGTGCTTGTACCCGCAAAATGATTTCTTAAACGAGTTCCTCATATGCGAATTTTTCAACTTCTTGTTTCGCCTGTTGGCGTTACATTTGAGATCGATTCATTTATTGACGTTACGCTTTTATTTTGACTATTCAGTTACCGATCTGCTGGTGTACAAATCCTTGAGAAGAAATCACAGTTCGTCATCCCAGGTTTGACAAAAGAGGATGCAGAAAAGTTAAAGCTAGAACGAAAAAAACAGTCACAATCTGATACACCAGCATTAAACCCAGTCCTTAAAAAGAAAAAGTCTAAGAAATCAAAATGCAAACAAACTGATGTCCAATCTCCAGGTTAGTGCAACAATTCTTCAACTTACAATCTAGTCCAGTTAATGATTTTAGTGCTTGTTCATTATATATATATATATATATATATATATATATATATATATATATATATATTCATGTAGAAACCAGATTTTCCATACCCAACAGACGTATTTTATATAACATATGTTTCATATACGTATCATCAACTTGTATGAAAATATTACTTGGGTCTCGAAGTAATAAGAATGTAGATCAAAGCTTCAGTAAAATCGTTGTATAGATATACATTTAAACAAATGAACCAGCTTCAAATGATTTTATTTATTTATTATTTATTTTAAGACATAAGTATAGGTACAGGGAGGCACCAAGTACATATGCGCCACACGAATCTCAATTGATTTGTGTGAGGGCTGTGATACTGCCTGGGTGCCCAAACCGAAGCAGGTGGTTTTCTTAGGGGGTCCACACACCGAGCCTTCGACCTGAACGTCTGACCCACAAGGCAGTGGAGCATCGTGAGGAGATGCAGTCCCATGGTAGCCGGTGACCAACGATTGGTTCATACGCCATTTGTTCCTTCAGGATACTGGAACCCATGTGCACCATTGGTTTGGGATCCGGTTAAAGCGCCGGACATTCGATTTTCGTCCTCTCATTTTTGTAAACAACACCCCCACTGCGAGAAGGCACTGAGTAGGACTTCCCTGGCAGGGGCTTCAAATGAATAAATTAGATATTTCTGATGAATTGAAAATTCTTGATTATTAACCAACTGTTTTTTTTGTATTTTGAGGATCAATATTTTTTTCTGCTAGTAGAATAATAACGCCATGCAGGATGAAGTAACTACGTTGTAAAAAGCTAGGAAATGAAAATCCGCAAAACCTTGCAAAATATTAAAGAGCAAATTTAAAATGATGTTATAGTTAAAGCGAATATCTATTTTAAGAGTAAATTTCGATATTGATATCACATAAAAAAAACTTCGTCATCATTAAAGCTGCTGATTTAGATTTCATAATCAAGTTTATGAATCTTTATAATCCCACTCACAGTTTTGAAGTGCTGCATAATTGTCCTTCATTCAACGATATCATATTGACGGATATTATATGCAATACGTTACTTACAATAATACTTCATACTCTTACCGATTCATATGAATTTGCCTGATTTCACTGATAATCTGCAATATAAATTGCTCCTATCATTTCTGTGCAGTCGGTTCATCATAGCTATCATCACCGCTAGTTACGTGTAGCAAGATCTCATATAAATACTCCATAAAGTCATCATTCATATGAGTCTACTCAAAAGAGGTGTTTTGGTGTGATTTGAAATTGCTTCGATTTGATTTTTAGGAACATCAGACCAAACAGAACTGGATCCAACAAAGCTTACAAAACGCAGTACTATTTCACCAAATCACTCTGATAAGGCGAACATTGCAATTCCAAGTGATGCGACCGTGACTACCACTGAAAATATTGATCGGCAGCTTAGACGTGAACATAAACGATTACTCCAAATCGAAGAGATAGAGAAAAAGAAACAAGCTGGAGAGAATTTAAACAAAGATCAATTGATAAAGTTAAGCCACAAACAAGCTGTTGAACAGCTCATTGAACAGTTGACGTTACTTAAAACTAACTGACTTTGTCCTGCCCTTTTTCGACAGCAAAATCGATTTCGTTTGTTTTTTCACTTTTTCTGTCCACCCTCCCCACGTTGTTCCAAGTGTTTTTAAATCGAAAATAACGAAACCAAACTAGACAAGGTTTAGAATACACTGATGAATTTATTAAATAATTGATCCACTACCAATAAACATATGTTGTTATCAGTTAGTAATACTGAGTTAAACAAACTAATGTGATGCAACGGCATTTGTGCATGTTCAGTGTGAATATATATATATATATATATATATATATATATATTCCATCAGCGTTTTGTAAACTACAATTGTTATATGGAAAAATATGGTACTTTTAATATCTTTTACAATATGTTTGTATAATCGATGTAATATATAAATAATAATCACACTTATTTTGTTGTATAAAAAGGACTTGCTGGTCGAAAAAAAATTTGATAAGTGTACACCTATTTAACTCAAAGCTTAATTATGATTATAAAAACAATCTGACGAACGAATCATGTAACAGGATACAGTTATTTTATGCAATACTAATTGTATTTATGGAAAAAAAATAACTTCAAATAATAGTTAATATGTAGTTTGCAAACAGTAGTTTGAAATTAAAGAGAAAAAATGTATTTGTTAAATCTCAGCGAATGAAAATTTTCCTTGAAAAAGCTTGGACCAGATTGCCAGGCGAAACGTTGGATTTACTTAAAATTCATTCGCTGAGATTTTACAAATACATTTTTTCTCTTTAATGTCTCACATTAACTCGGCGCCCAAATATTGTGAAACTGTTCGTTCAAATTTAGACGAAAGTTCTTATTTAGTAGTTTGAAATATTTTAATACTATGCTTGTCATGGATTATTCATGTTATGTTATGCAAATTTTGCTATAAAATTATTGTAAGCATAGAGAATTATATAGTGGCGAATTTTATGCATTTTCCACAAATTCAATATGAAGCATCTGAACATCAATGGTACGTCAAACAAAATGATTGCGAATGAACAGATACTTGTTTGAGACGATTGATTGACATTTCGCAAATTAAGTATTGATTATATGGTTCTCAGATTTTCCTAAGAAGTTCTGTAATTTTGTATTCGAATGCACTTGATTATACCTGTTTGTGTCCTCGTTCACTGCAATAGACCTAAAATATAACGGTATTTTCTTTCTATGGTAAAATAAAAGTGGAACCTCTGCATCACTAACATGGTGTTGCCACTGGATGTCAGCAATCCTTCGGAGACAGCGATGATCGAACACAGAGAGTCGTCTAACATCCTCAGCTCGGAGAGGCCAGGTTTCACGAGCATAGAGCGGAACTGCTCTCACCAACGCGTTGTAGATCCGACCTTTTACAGCCAAACTAACATCACGAAGGCGCCAAAGATGGCCCAGATTGGCATAAGCCGCTCTGGCTTTCACTATACGTGCATTGATCTCATCACTCACGCCGCCACCACCAGCACTTATGCAGCTACCTAGATACACGAACTTCTCGACTACTTCTATCTGCTCACCATTCAGAGTGAGTACATGATTAGAATCCTGCCAGTCTTGTAGAAGTACTTTGCACTTCGAAGGTGCAAAGCACATACCATACCTACGGACATTGATTGCCAACTGATTAAGTGCGGATTGCATGGCTTGGGCATTCTCGCACAGTAAGACAATATCATACACATACTCAAGGTCGAGAAGTCTTTCTCCAGGTAACAGATCCACACCACCATTACTTAGATCCATCAGAGCTGTTCGCACACTCATGCAGGTCGGACAACAGATAGGGCTGGCTATGTCTTTGGAAAGTCTTAATATTGACGTTTGTTGTCTATCCGAGACCCGTATTCAAAAAAACAAAATATCCTAAGTGTTTTTGTTCCACTGTTAAGTCTTGGTAAAGGCTAGTTAACATAATAACTCTTGTCAGTTTTAATATGACAGAATAAAAAGACGACAATATTTTCTTGTGTCAAATTATCATCAACTTATGCCCCGGTCAATTAACAAGTGACGAAATCGCCAATCAGAATATAGACGTCTATGACCTTGTCCGTGTACTAAAGCAATGACGAATAAACCAGCATTAGCAGCCTTGAGTTAACTCCAAATCTTTATTGATCCTCAAATATATTAGCTTCTCGCCTTGCCCTGCTCATTGAGTTCAGATTTATTTAATTGAACACATAAATATTGGTACAAGGGGGCACCAGATATATATAAGTTCAGAACACAATATTGGCCTCGATTGTGTGAATTATATACTTCAGAAATACGTAGTTTATATACAAGCAAACCATACTGCATCTCATCATAAAATAAAAAATATGAACTATATAAGATCAAGCCAAAAGTGGCTGTATGGGAGACTGCAAACAATAGATTGGGAACAAATTAAGAATACTAAGTCGCACAATAGTGACCAATAGGTCAAATGATAGCTTATGATAAAGGGGATATAAGTATATATAGTCGAGCTACTTAATAATTATCCAATAAGAATATATGTAATAATAGTCCATAAATAATTCCTAGCAGTTACTACCCATTTATTCTTCGTTCGCATTTAACAGGTGAACTATATTCGGTGTTTTTACAGTAGCTATATGTTTCCCCCTGTAATATCTTGTGTTAAAATTAGTACATAAATGATTGTATTTTATGCCTGAGGACAAAGTTTTTGGAGAGTCAATAGATCTTTATTGCACTAGTCTTTCGTGTTCTCACTTTGCGTTGTGGGAATTGTAGTGATTCCCGTCTCCCAGTAAGAAAACAATAAGATCGGGGAAGTCCAGTAGTTACCGACTATCAAACAAAGGCAGTAAGACTGCAGACACAACGTATTCAGTGCGTACATAACAGTGGCGATAGGCCAGGCATAACAGTTTTAGTTCATCTACTTTTCAAAAGTACATAAAAATAAGAGATAGTGCGGTGTGTGCTACTGATAGATATAAGTAGTATGTGTCATCAATCGAAAGTGAAATACCTGACAGCAAAGGTGAAGAAGAGCGAAGAAAAGAGAACAACGAATGAATGCTGTGGAAATGAAGGAATAGTGAAGTTTGAGACGATTGATTGACATTTCGCAAATTAAGTATTGATTATATGGTTCTCAGATTTTCCTAAGAAGTTCTGTAATTTTGTATTCGAATGCACTTGATTATACCTGTTTGTGTCCTCGTTCACTGCAATAGACCTAAAATATAACGGTATTTTCTTTCTATGGTAAAATAAAAGTGGAACCTCTGCATCACTAACATGGTGTTGCCACTGGATGTCAGCAATCCTTCGGAGACAGCGATGATCGAACACAGAGAGTCGTCTAACATCCTCAGCTCGGAGAGGCCAGGTTTCACGAGCATAGAGCGGAACTGCTCTCACCAACGCGTTGTAGATCCGACCTTTTACAGCCAAACTAACATCACGAAGGCGCCAAAGATGGCCCAGATTGGCATAAGCCGCTCTGGCTTTCACTATACGTGCATTGATCTCATCACTCACGCCGCCACCACCAGCACTTATGCAGCTACCTAGATACACGAACTTCTCGACTACTTCTATCTGCTCACCATTCAGAGTGAGCACATGATTAGAATCCTGCCAGTCTTGTAGAAGTACTTTGCACTTCGAAGGTGCAAAGCACATACCATACCTACGGACATTGATTGCCAACTGATTAAGTGCGGATTGCATGGCTTGGGCATTCTCGCACAGTAAGACAATATCATACACATACTCAAGGTCGAGAAGTCTTTCTCCAGGTAACAGATCCACACCACCATTACTTAGATCCATCAGAGCTGTTCGCACACTCATGCAGGTCGGACAACAGATAGGGCTGGCTATGTCTTTGGAAAGTCTTAATATTGACGTTTGTTGTCTATCCGAGACCCGTATTCAAAAAAACAAAATATCCTAAGTGTTTTTGTTCCACTGTTAAGTCTTGGTAAAGGCTAGTTAACATAATAACTCTTGTCAGTTTTAATATGACAGAATAAAAAGACGACAATATTTTCTTGTGTCAAATTATCATCAACTTATGCCCCGGTCAATTAACAAGTGACGAAATCGCCAATCAGAATATAGACGTCTATGACCTTGTCCGTGTACTAAAGCAATGACGAATAAACCAGCATTAGCAGCCTTGAGTTAACTCCAAATCTTTATTGATCCTCAAATATATTAGCTTCTCGCCTTGCCCTGCTCATTGAGTTCAGATTTATTTAATTGAACACATAAATATTGGTACAAGGGGGCACCAGATATATATAAGTTCAGAACACAATATTGGCCTCGATTGTGTGAATTATATACTTCAGAAATACGTAGTTTATATACAAGCAAACCATACTGCATCTCATCATAAAATAAAAAATATGAACTATATAAGATCAAGCCAAAAGTGGCTGTATGGGAGACTGCAAACAATAGATTGGGAACAAATTAAGAATACTAAGTCGCACAATAGTGACCAATAGGTCAAATGATAGCTTATGATAAAGGGGATATAAGTATATATAGTCGAGCTACTTAATAATTATCCAATAAGAATATATGTAATAATAGTCCATAAATAATTCCTAGCAGTTACTACCCATTTATTCTTCGTTCGCATTTAACAGGTGAACTATATTCGGTGTTTTTACAGTAGCTATATGTTTCCCCCTGTAATATCTTGTGTTAAAATTAGTACATAAATGATTGTATTTTATGCCTGAGGACAAAGTTTTTGGAGAGTCAATAGATCTTTATTGCACTAGTCTTTCGTGTTCTCACTTTGCGTTGTGGGAATTGTAGTGATTCCCGTCTCCCAGTAAAAAAACAATAAGATCGGGGAAGTCCAGTAGTTACCGACTATCAAACAAAGACAGTAAGACTGCAGACACAACGTATTCAGTGCGTACATAACAGTGGCGATAGGCCAGGCATAACAGTTTTAGTTCATCTACTTTTCAAAAGTACATAAAAATAAGAGATAGTGCGGTGTGTGCTACTGATAGATATAAGTAGTATATGTCATCAATCGAAAGTGAAATACCTGACAGCAAAGGTGAAGAAGAGCGAAGAAAAGAGAACAACGAATGAATGCTGTGGAAATGAAGGAATAGTGAAGTTTGAGACGATTGATTGACATTTCGCAAATTAAGTATTGATTATATGGTTCTCAGATTTTCCTAAGAAGTTCTGTAATTTTGTATTCGAATGCACTTGATTATACCTGTTTGTGTCCTCGTTCACTGCAATAGACCTAAAATATAACGGTATTTTCTTTCTATGGTAAAATAAAAGTGGAACCTCTGCATCACTAACATGGTGTTGCCACTGGATGTCAGCAATCCTTCGGAGACAGCGATGATCGAACACAGAGAGTCGTCTAACATCCTCAGCTCGGAGAGGCCAGGTTTCACGAGCATAGAGCGGAACTGCTCTCACCAACGCGTTGTAGATCCGACCTTTTACAGCCAAACTAACATCACGAAGGCGCCAAAGATGGCCCAGATTGGCATAAGCCGCTCTGGCTTTCACTATACGTGCATTGATCTCATCACTCACGCCGCCACCACCAGCACCTATGCAGCTACCTAGATACACGAACTTCTCGACTACTTCTATCTGCTCACCATTCAGAGTGAGTACATGATTAGAATCCTGCCAGTCTTGTAGAAGTACTTTGCACTTCGAAGGTGCAAAGCACATACCATACCTACGGACATTGATTGCCAACTGATTAAGTGCGGATTGCATGGCTTGGGCATTCTCGCACAGTAAGACAATATCATACACATACTCAAGGTCGAGAAGTCTTTCTCCAGGTAACAGATCCACACCACCATTACTTAGATCCATCAGAGCTGTTCGCACACTCATGCAGGTCGGACAACAGATAGGGCTGGCTATGTCTTTGGAAAGTCTTAATATTGACGTTTGTTGTCTATCCGAGACCCGTATTCAAAAAAACAAAATATCCTAAGTGTTTTTGTTCCACTGTTAAGTCTTGGTAAAGGCTAGTTAACATAATAACTCTTGTCAGTTTTAATATGACAGAATAAAAAGACGACAATATTTTCTTGTGTCAAATTATCATCAACTTATGCCCCGGTCAATTAACAAGTGACGAAATCGCCAATCAGAATATAGACGTCTATGACCTTGTCCGTGTACTAAAGCAATGACGAATAAACCAGCATTAGCAGCCTTGAGTTAACTCCAAATCTTTATTGATCCTCAAATATATTAGCTTCTCGCCTTGCCCTGCTCATTGAGTTCAGATTTATTTAATTGAACACATAAATATTGGTACAAGGGGGCACCAGATATATATAAGTTCAGAACACAATATTGGCCTCGATTGTGTGAATTATATACTTCAGAAATACGTAGTTTATATACAAGCAAACCATACTGCATCTCATCATAAAATAAAAAATATGAACTATATAAGATCAAGCCAAAAGTGGCTGTATGGGAGACTGCAAACAATAGATTGGGAACAAATTAAGAATACTAAGTCGCACAATAGTGACCAATAGGTCAAATGATAGCTTATGATAAAGGGGATATAAGTATATATAGTCGAGCTACTTAATAATTATCCAATAAGAATATATGTAATAATAGTCCATAAATAATTCCTAGCAGTTACTACCCATTTATTCTTCGTTCGCATTTAACAGGTGAACTATATTCGGTGTTTTTACAGTAGCTATATGTTTCCCCCTGTAATATCTTGTGTTAAAATTAGTACATAAATGATTGTATTTTATGCCTGAGGACAAAGTTTTTGGAGAGTCAATAGATCTTTATTGCACTAGTCTTTCGTGTTCTCACTTTGCGTTGTGGGAATTGTAGTGATTCCCGTCTCCCAGTAAGAAAACAATAAGATCGGGGAAGTCCAGTAGTTACCGACTATCAAACAAAGGCAGTAAGACTGCAGACACAACGTATTCAGTGCGTACATAACAGTGGCGATAGGCCAGGCATAACAGTTTTAGTTCATCTACTTTTCAAAAGTACATAAAAATAAGAGATAGTGCGGTGTGTGCTACTGATAGATATAAGTAGTATATGTCATCAATCGAAAGTGAAATACCTGACAGCAAAGGTGAAGAAGAGCGAAGAAAAGAGAACAACGAATGAATGCTGTGGAAATGAAGGAATAGTGAAGTTTGAGACGATTGATTGACATTTCGCAAATTAAGTATTGATTATATGGTTCTCAGATTTTCCTAAGAAGTTCTGTAATTTTGTATTCGAATGCACTTGATTATACCTGTTTGTGTCCTCGTTCACTGCAATAGACCTAAAATATAACGGTATTTTCTTTCTATGGTAAAATAAAAGTGGAACCTCTGCATCACTAACATGGTGTTGCCACTGGATGTCAGCAATCCTTCGGAGACAGCGATGATCGAACACAGAGAGTCGTCTAACATCCTCAGCTCGGAGAGGCCAGGTTTCACGAGCATAGAGCGGAACTGCTCTCACCAACGCGTTGTAGATCCGACCTTTTACAGCCAAACTAACATCACGAAGGCGCCAAAGATGGCCCAGATTGGCATAAGCCGCTCTGGCTTTCACTATACGTGCATTGATCTCATCACTCACGCCGCCACCACCAGCACTTATGCAGCTACCTAGATACACGAACTTCTCGACTACTTCTATCTGCTCACCATTCAGAGTGAGTACATGATTAGAATCCTGCCAGTCTTGTAGAAGTACTTTGCACTTCGAAGGTGCAAAGCACATACCATACCTACGGACATTGATTGCCAACTGATTAAGTGCGGATTGCATGGCTTGGGCATTCTCGCACAGTAAGACAATATCATACACATACTCAAGGTCGAGAAGTCTTTCTCCAGGTAACAGATCCACACCACCATTACTTAGATCCATCAGAGCTGTTCGCACACTCATGCAGGTCGGACAACAGATAGGGCTGGCTATGTCTTTGGAAAGTCTTAATATTGACGTTTGTTGTCTATCCGAGACCCGTATTCAAAAAAACAAAATATCCTAAGTGTTTTTGTTCCACTGTTAAGTCTTGGTAAAGGCTAGTTAACATAATAACTCTTGTCAGTTTTAATATGACAGAATAAAAAGACGACAATATTTTCTTGTGTCAAATTATCATCAACTTATGCCCCGGTCAATTAACAAGTGACGAAATCGCCAATCAGAATATAGACGTCTATGACCTTGTCCGTGTACTAAAGCAATGACGAATAAACCAGCATTAGCAGCCTTGAGTTAACTCCAAATCTTTATTGATCCTCAAATATATTAGCTTCTCGCCTTGCCCTGCTCATTGAGTTCAGATTTATTTAATTGAACACATAAATATTGGTACAAGGGGGCACCAGATATATATAAGTTCAGAACACAATATTGGCCTCGATTGTGTGAATTATATACTTCAGAAATACGTAGTTTATATACAAGCAAACCATACTGCATCTCATCATAAAATAAAAAATATGAACTATATAAGATCAAGCCAAAAGTGGCTGTATGGGAGACTGCAAACAATAGATTGGGAACAAATTAAGAATACTAAGTCGCACAATAGTGACCAATAGGTCAAATGATAGCTTATGATAAAGGGGATATAAGTATATATAGTCGAGCTACTTAATAATTATCCAATAAGAATATATGTAATAATAGTCCATAAATAATTCCTAGCAGTTACTACCCATTTATTCTTCGTTCGCATTTAACAGGTGAACTATATTCGGTGTTTTTACAGTAGCTATATGTTTCCCCCTGTAATATCTTGTGTTAAAATTAGTACATAAATGATTGTATTTTATGCCTGAGGACAAAGTTTTTGGAGAGTCAATAGATCTTTATTGCACTAGTCTTTCGTGTTCTCACTTTGCGTTGTGGGAATTGTAGTGATTCCCGTCTCCCAGTAAAAAAAACAATAAGATCGGGGAAGTCCAGTAGTTACCGACTATCAAACAAAGGCAGTAAGACTGCAGACACAACGTATTCAGTGCGTACATAACAGTGGCGATAGGCCAGGCATAACAGTTTTAGTTCATCTACTTTTCAAAAGTACATAAAAATAAGAGATAGTGCGGTGTGTGCTACTGATAGATATAAGTAGTATATGTCATCAATCGAAAGTGAAATACCTGACAGCAAAGGTGAAGAAGAGCGAAGAAAAGAGAACAACGAATGAATGCTGTGGAAATGAAGGAATAGTGAAGTTTGAGACGATTGATTGACATTTCGCAAATTAAGTATTGATTATATGGTTCTCAGATTTTCCTAAGAAGTTCTGTAATTTTGTATTCGAATGCACTTGATTATACCTGTTTGTGTCCTCGTTCACTGCAATAGACCTAAAATATAACGGTATTTTCTTTCTATGGTAAAATAAAAGTGGAACCTCTGCATCACTAACATGGTGTTGCCACTGGATGTCAGCAATCCTTCGGAGACAGCGATGATCGAACACAGAGAGTCGTCTAACATCCTCAGCTCGGAGAGGCCAGGTTTCACGAGCATAGAGCGGAACTGCTCTCACCAACGCGTTGTAGATCCGACCTTTTACAGCCAAACTAACATCACGAAGGCGCCAAAGATGGCCCAGATTGGCATAAGCCGCTCTGGCTTTCACTATACGTGCATTGATCTCATCACTCACGCCGCCACCACCAGCACTTATGCAGCTACCTAGATACACGAACTTCTCGACTACTTCTATCTGCTCACCATTCAGAGTGAGTACATGATTAGAATCCTGCCAGTCTTGTAGAAGTACTTTGCACTTCGAAGGTGCAAAGCACATACCATACCTACGGACATTGATTGCCAACTGATTAAGTGCGGATTGCATGGCTTGGGCATTCTCGCACAGTAAGACAATATCATACACATACTCAAGGTCGAGAAGTCTTTCTCCAGGTAACAGATCCACACCACCATTACTTAGATCCATCAGAGCTGTTCGCACACTCATGCAGGTCGGACAACAGATAGGGCTGGCTATGTCTTTGGAAAGTCTTAATATTGACGTTTGTTGTCTATCCGAGACCCGTATTCAAAAAAACAAAATATCCTAAGTGTTTTTGTTCCACTGTTAAGTCTTGGTAAAGGCTAGTTAACATAATAACTCTTGTCAGTTTTAATATGACAGAATAAAAAGACGACAATATTTTCTTGTGTCAAATTATCATCAACTTATGCCCCGGTCAATTAACAAGTGACGAAATCGCCAATCAGAATATAGACGTCTATGACCTTGTCCGTGTACTAAAGCAATGACGAATAAACCAGCATTAGCAGCCTTGAGTTAACTCCAAATCTTTATTGATCCTCAAATATATTAGCTTCTCGCCTTGCCCTGCTCATTGAGTTCAGATTTATTTAATTGAACACATAAATATTGGTACAAGGGGGCACCAGATATATATAAGTTCAGAACACAATATTGGCCTCGATTGTGTGAATTATATACTTCAGAAATACGTAGTTTATATACAAGCAAACCATACTGCATCTCATCATAAAATAAAAAATATGAACTATATAAGATCAAGCCAAAAGTGGCTGTATGGGAGACTGCAAACAATAGATTGGGAACAAATTAAGAATACTAAGTCGCACAATAGTGACCAATAGGTCAAATGATAGCTTATGATAAAGGGGATATAAGTATATATAGTCGAGCTACTTAATAATTATCCAATAAGAATATATGTAATAATAGTCCATAAATAATTCCTAGCAGTTACTACCCATTTATTCTTCGTTCGCATTTAACAGGTGAACTATATTCGGTGTTTTTACAGTAGCTATATGTTTCCCCCTGTAATATCTTGTGTTAAAATTAGTACATAAATGATTGTATTTTATGCCTGAGGACAAAGTTTTTGGAGAGTCAATAGATCTTTATTGCACTAGTCTTTCGTGTTCTCACTTTGCGTTGTGGGAATTGTAGTGATTCCCGTCTCCCAGTAAAAAAACAATAAGATCGGGGAAGTCCAGTAGTTACCGACTATCAAACAAAGGCAGTAAGACTGCAGACACAACGTATTCAGTGCGTACATAACAGTGGCGATAGGCCAGGCATAACAGTTTTAGTTCATCTACTTTTCAAAAGTACATAAAAATAAGAGATAGTGCGGTGTGTGCTACTGATAGATATAAGTAGTATGTGTCATCAATCGAAAGTGAAATACCTGACAGCAAAGGTGAAGAAGAGCGAAGAAAAGAGAACAACGAATGAATGCTGTGGAAATGAAGGAATAGTGAAGTTTGAGACGATTGATTGACATTTCGCAAATTAAGTATTGATTATATGGTTCTCAGATTTTCCTAAGAAGTTCTGTAATTTTGTATTCGAATGCACTTGATTATACCTGTTTGTGTCCTCGTTCACTGCAATAGACCTAAAATATAACGGTATTTTCTTTCTATGGTAAAATAAAAGTGGAACCTCTGCATCACTAACATGGTGTTGCCACTGGATGTCAGCAATCCTTCGGAGACAGCGATGATCGAACACAGAGAGTCGTCTAACATCCTCAGCTCGGAGAGGCCAGGTTTCACGAGCATAGAGCGGAACTGCTCTCACCGACGCCTTGTAAATCCGACGGATGTATATACCCAGAAGATACTACATTCATGATATCTCTCTGAGAGCTTATTACTGAAAATGACTTGGCAGTGATGATCTTTGTATAATGTTAAAAAACCCACTATATATATTGCTAGTTTAGTGATAGTATATAATGTGAAGTGAGTGGTTTGTCCGTGAACCCCTCTGTCTTTCTAAACATTATTATCAGCACAAGTGGTTGAAATCTAGTTGATGTGTAACGTGGTTGCCCGGTACTAGTGCTGCTCTGTTATTTTGATTGTGTGCTCCCCGACTCTTTGGTTAGTTTGTTTTTTCTATAGGCTGATATATCCAATGTATTAACATGTATATCAACAAGCACACTACTTGTAGACATATTTTGATAGCTTACTTCCTCCTTACTGAAGTTTTTACTCAAATAAACATGCGATAAATAAACCAACTGACCTGAAAAAGCCAAACGTTATCAAACTACTACATTTGAGCTACGAATCTTCACCATCTTATCATCTTACGGTATGCCAGTGAAAATATTTCACTGCAAAAATAACTAAAAAAGTAGGCCTATATATATTCTGTATACAAAAATTTTTTAGAAATTAAAACACAACAAAAATGATATATTCACATGTACTTTTTTGACTGTGAGTATAATGGTTTTAGAAACGAAATCGAATGTCAAAAGCAGTTATATTAAAGTGGAGTGAATTTATGGGTTACTGGTGTAAATTTGATTAAACAGAAAAAAAGAGATTTCGAGAAGTATACATTTAGTTAAATAAATTATGATGGTATTTTGTTTTCTTAACTGATAATATATATATCAAATATTATTGTATGAGAAAAATAGAAGGATGCGATACATATACATATTTGTTATATAATAATATCAGGATCGTCACAACATAGAGAGATTTTATTAGTCGTGTAGTAGGATGTAGAAGAAATATGTTTATAAAACAATAGGATTGCACCAACCAACACTACTACACATAAACATTTATCTTGAGAATGGAGAAAGAAGAAAATGCTTTGACAATTTTCATTAGTTTTTGTTTGAAAAAAAAAGTACAACCAAATTGTTAGTGGTGACAACAATGCTTATCCCTTGAATGTTTCTCTGGCTTTATATATATATATATATATATATATATTGTTTACCCATTATCTTTTCATTAAAACAAACAGTAAAAAAAGATAAATAAATCGAGGAAAATGCATACAACAAATAAAAGTGAACAGAAATTTGAAAAAATAAAAACAAACAAAAGCCACATTAATTCGAAATGAGAATATGCACACGTACATAGTTAAACTTAAAATTTGTGTTGAAAGACAACCAAAATTTATAAAAAGAACTTTGAGCAATATTAATAAGAACAATAAATGGAATAGAAATAGGCAAATATTACATTGTTATAAAAAGCATGCATACCATATATATATATATATATATATATATATATATATATATATATATATATATATATATATATATATATATATATATATATATATATATATATATATACTGAATACTAATAATTTGTATTAATGTTCCTTGTGAAGCAGAAATTCTTTGTAATTCAACAAATGATTTATACGTGTGAATTACTATACACAAATGCAAATCGTTTGTCTGTCAATTGAAGAAGTAAATTGAGATCAATTAGATTACAAAATGTATGTATATGAGACACTGGAGAGTCTGGTGTTCATGTAAAAAAAATTAGTCAATAATGATATTCTTAATAGAATAAAACGATAGAATAGTAATGTAGGACGGATATTAGAAGATCCGAAAGTACTTGCCGAAAATGGTAAATAAAAACAGTCAATAATTAAATTGTCACGTTATTGCAGAATGTAAAGAAAAACATAAATCGGTTGATACAGCTATTTCAAGATATAATGGCACGTCGAAATGAAGGCGAAGATGTTAAGTTATCCAAACTACCCCATTTTTTCTTGGTAAGACACTTTTGAACAATATCATGAAATTGATCGTCCATTACTCGTGAAAATGCCTAAATATAAGTTAATAACCAGATACATTCAGAAAAGTAGTTGTGTAATCATAAATTTATATAATAATTCTCATTTCTACTCATTTTATTTCCGTTATACATTTATCAACACGCCTTGAAGTTCGAATGCTCAGAATGTAGATAATTTACTAAGATATTTAAGTCTAATCGTCTTTTAAAGGTTTTAAAGAATGTAGGACAGTTGATGGCATACTTGAACTTTCATTGTACAATAACACGTATGTCATAGACGGATTATATCAAAACTTATTACGTGGATTAATTTATTTATTCTTCCCAAAATACTTCCATAACACCGTGATTATAATAATACGTTCATCAGAGTATTATTCTACGAAGTTGAACTCAAGTACTTCGGATTAAATAAGATTGGTAGATACAATAGGTTGAAAAACTCAGGCACATTGACAAGGGATTATCACATGACAGGTACTTCGGTTGAATTTTTGAGAGACATTTGCTTCGGGAAAGATTACTGGACAGTAGTGTCACAGATCTTAGACACTAAAATATGAGCTTGATTCTATCTAACTTTAAATCCGAATAATTACAGAGGTTAACCATCATAATCAATATTTTACGATATAATAGGATAAACAACCCCTAGTATCTTGATACTATTATTTATTTATCGTATGCTTTGAAAAATATCATATTTTATAGAAATCAAAAAGAAACATTATCTTACTAAGATTTCATGTTTCGATAGCATTGTGATAAAAAAACTGGACCTTACATATAAATTAAGACTACCATAATATAGCTATTCGAACATATGAATGATATCTATTAGTCTCACAAAAAAAAAACTTAAAACCTTTACTAGTTCTTATTTCATTAATTAACTTTTTTTTCATAGAAAAATGGGATAGATATATGTCACAATGATTCCAAGTCGGTATACTATCCCCATAAAATCGTCATTATAAAAATTGTAGACGGAATCGAGAAAGTTCATACATATGTATATATACCTCAAGTTTATATGCACGATCAGTAGATAATAAAGTTGGCTGATAACTAGGTCCACATAATGATCTAATATCAAAATAATATTTCGCATAAACTGAACTAGGTACATTAATATTGAATTGAATTATTTCCAAAAATCGTCTTTCTAATTCATTTCTTTAGAAAAAAAAAAAGAAAAAAAGAAAGTAATTTCTACAACAACAAAAAAAAGTTATTAATAAGTAGTCAAATTGATTTTTCTTTCTAAAAAAAATTTAACCAAACAAAAAGTACGAACACAATAAACTAGTAAATATTTTGAGAAAATGTTTATTAAAGGCAACAATTAATCAAATTGTAAACGGTAAGTTTACAAATCAATTTAGAATGTTTACATAGATATCCAGAAAAAAAACTAATTTTAACAATTTTAGTCATTTTAATGAAAAAACCTACACGTTTTCGTTTCTGTAGACAATTCAAGTTCGGATTCAGTAATCCTATGTTTAGATATCAATTTTTGTTTTAGAATTAACCATTATGAGATTTCGTATTTTTTAATTGCCATGTATGGATCACGTACAATTCAACGACACTACATATATAACTTACACACATAATAACGTAAGGTTATTTTGTTATAATTTATGACCTCCAAATGCCCTGGTAGTGCCCCCAAATGCCCTGGTACGGCCGAGAGTGGGGAGAGTCCGCTCTCCCTCTCGAAATGCTCTCACATGGCCATGCGTATATAGCCTCTGCCAGGGAAGTCCTACTCACTGCCTTCTCGTGGCGGGGGTGTTGTTTACAAAAATGAGAGGACGAAAAGCGAATGTCCGGCGCTTTAACCGGACCCCAAACCAATGGTGCACATGGGCTCCAGTATCCCGAAGGAACAAATGGCGTATGAACCAATCGTTGGTCACCGGCTACCATGGGACTGCATCTCCTTACGATGCTCCACTGCCTTGTGGATCAGATGTTCAGGTCAAAGGCTCGGGGTGTGGCCCCCTAAGAAAACCACCTGCTTCGGTTTGGGCACCCAGGCAGTATCACAGCCCTCACACAAATCAATTGAGATTCGTGTGGCGCATATGTATTTGGTGCCTCCCTGTACCTATACTTATGTGTTAAAATAAATAAATAATAAATAAGGTTATTTTGTTATAATTTATGACCTCCAATTAAAGAGCACTGAATTATTGGTCGTACCAATAATGCGTAAAACACGTGCGAGCAGTCTAGAGTCTTTATTGGTCTTGCTGTCCTCCTAGACCAGCCAGTTAAGTCCAGAACACCAATCTCAGCCTCTGCAATATGAATCATTTATTTCAAGAAAACGGGGTTTATATACCAATCAAACAGACCATACCGTACCATAAAATATGAAACAACATTTGGCCAAATGTGGCTGTGAATGTTGGAGGTAGTAATTAATAGACAGGGCATAATTCAAGAATAGTAAATCGTATAATAATAGTTCATAGGTCAAAATAAGGCTCATAATAGGAGGGAAATGAATATGAATAGTTTAGCTATTTATATATACACATAGTATTGGTCCATAAATGGATCCAAAAAGTTACTATTCATTATGCTCCTCGGGACCTAACAGTTATAAGTCAGATGAAAGCATGAGCGGATACAATTAAATAGATTACACAGAAGTCAAAATTCACCACTCACATGTTCACGGAGTTTTCCTATCTATAAGTATAAATGAGCTGTAGGTATTCTAATAGGCTTTTGACAAAACAGTTTTGTCTCTACCCTCTGTCTAGTTTAGCTGTCTAGGTATGTGAACAGTATCCTTACAGAACTCCAGATGATAAGAATATACCAAAGTTACAACTGCTACGTGTGGTATAATGCCTGAATCTTTGAAATACAAATAGAGATAGCATCACAGAATCTCCTGCTTCGTTTTGGGAACCCAGGCAGTATCACAGCCACACACACAAATCAAGTGACTTGTGTGGCGCATATTTATTCGGTGCCCTTTCGTACCAATTTTTATGTGTTCAAATAAATCATAGAATTTCAAATATAATTTACATATATAATAAATGTATAGGTTCAAGTTTTCAAGGAATGGTACTAAACTAGATATTGTGCTGTTCTGTACTCCTCAGCAGTTTACCTGTAGTTTTGAGGGAACTGATGCTCCCTGGAGGACCCGATCCCTTGTCACCCAGCTTCACAGTCAGAGACGTTACCACTAAGCTATCCAGACTGCGACTGACCTTCTGTAGGACTGAAACGTATTTACAATTCATTGATCACAGGATAGTGATCGGCTACTTCTAACCAAAATAACACTTCTAATTTTATTGGTTTGTCACATAAGACACTACTGACTTTGATAGCGTAAACTAATTTCAGTCAGTCAGTCATCTAAAACGTAGGACCAGGCATATATATGCATCGGTTCAAGTTGCTATATCTCATTAGCACAAGAGAACACTAAATTCATAGAAGCAGTTACTTCAGTGGTAGTAATATACATAAAAAAAGATTGCATATAGAGATATGATACAGGGAGAAAGGATTGATTCGCAGAAAGAAAGGCATAAAGTCATTTTAATCTCACGGTTTAAGGGAAGACAAAGAGTGTATATAAACTAATTTAAATGTCCTTGGTCATTGAACATTATACACAGAATTCTTGTTCCTTAATAATGAGCAAACTGCAAAGTAAATTTTTAGCCTTTTTGTGATTGATTGTTTAGCAATTACAAATAGTACAAGTGTAAGAGTTTTATAATTTGTATGTGGTGTTTAGTATTCAATTCTAGTCATTCATACACATCCGTAAGTCACGTTAAACTTAGTAGATATTTCGAAGATATCAGTATTAAAATACACTATTTTGTTTACTATTCTAATAAAAAGAGATACAGAATCGTACCATATACTAAATAATTAGTATCTATGAGGACTTAATCATTGTCACAGATGAAACAATGTAATTAAAGATTTGAACCTATACACATATGATATATAATTAACATTCTCATAACAACGTACGTTATCAAAATCAAAATTTTTGTTAAACATAAGTTGAACAATTAAAAGTTTGAACGAAACGGCTAGTACTTTTTTTGTACAATTCATATAATTATATACGTGAAAAATAAACTTTCAACAACTAATTTTTCATTTTGAATCGGACTGTATCTATTACAGTTTAATAAGTCAATTATTAGTATCACTAATTCACGTGTAACAAATGTAACTCAAGGTGAAAATAATGACCTATATTTTTTGTTACTGGTAATCATCATCTAAAAGAAAAGTCAACAACAAAAAAATTACTGTTTTGTTTACAGATTGATGATAATAATTTCAGAACAAGATGGAATTTACAAGCGATTTAATGAAAAAAATGTATATATATATATATATATATATATATATATATATATATATATAACGAGAGAATCAATCAATAAATTACAAAATTGTTTAATTAATCATCATAAAGAAACGAAAGTGAAATGGATTTTTATTATCTAAATAATGAAGGTTATTGCACAATATGCGTGCTTCATCATTATTTCACAAGATTAACTTTCATGACAAGTGTTTATTTTGAAAAAGAAAGTAATATTTATTTTCAAATAAAAGTTTAATTTGAAAACAGTGTAGGTAAAATAAATTAAAACTAACAAAAATATGATCCATATACATTATTATACGTAGGCTAGTAAATCCGTTTTATTAGATAGTATGATTGTGTAGAGGTTAGTAGTTAAAGTTAATTTTCATCTATAGGGTTAATAATCTAACCAATATGATGACTGAAATCACATAAACTCTAATCTACAAATTCTACAGTACATTAAACTTATTCTACTTAAAACTCCATACTTTTTATTTATTTATTCAATTTATTTGAACACAAATATTGGTACAACGGGGTACCAGATATATATATATATATATATATATATATATATATATATATGCGCCACACAAAACAATGAGAACAGAAAAAAGAAGGTAAGGTGTGTATAAGAAAAAAAACGAAAAGAACAGATTAGTGTAAGGTAGTGTAGTAATAATAATATAAATGGGGGAAACGGAAAGGTACAACAAAAGAATTCTTTCAGTTAAGGAAGATACAACCACTTTTAATGAAGAAAGTGAAAGAAGGTTACAGGAGGATAGCCACTGGCTTCTGTTTTGAGCCATATCTGATAACGTCTCTAGCCACTATGTTGCACGATCTCTCGGACCCCAGCCAGGGAGTCGTGAAGGACCAACAGAAGCCAGCCCTTTGCAGCTTTCTTTCATACCACGACACCATGTCATACACTGACTATACTTTTGATAATACATATGTCATCTATATCGTTTAAAGCATCCCTGGAAGTTCTCAGAAGTCAGGTTTTTCAGTTATCACATTGTTTCATACAATTTTCTCAATTCCAAATGATTTGCTAAAGTCGTGTGCACAAACCATTTTCTTCTAAATTCAGAATGTTAGTGGCGATTGAAACATACAAGAGACTGTAAGGATTCAGTTTCATTAAAACTGGAGATTGACAGTTGTTTTGGTGTTGAAAAAATCATGATCCCTGCTGAAACCTTAGGTTTACTTGAGTACCGTTGTTGTATATAATGTATTATTTTTAGTAAAAAATAATAATTTCCTCATGAACATGCAGTTTTTTCCGAGTTCTTTTTCGGGCACTCATTGGACAGGAAATGTAAGTTAACTGGTCATCATAATTCATTAAAAATGAGTTGACATAAAAATATTAACTTCAAACTGTTGTTGTGTTATATATTCAATTCAATACAGTTTAAAAAAAGAACTATTCATTTAAAATATTCAGTATTTATTTTAAAACCGTGGTAACAAAATAATTGCGATAACTTTAAAGAGATTGAATTTAACAGTTCTCATTAAAAAAATTAAGAACAAAGGATATTACAGAGAACGATCGTTATCGATAACTTGTTTATCATGCTTTACAATTATCAATCCAAAATTATTATTATTATTGTGTTACAATAAAAATAATCTGTCATAAATTGAAAATGTCAAATTTCAACTTTAATATTTTATCTATTGTATTATAATCACAATAATTTTGAATTGATAGCTCTAGTCTGATAAAGAAGTTATCGATAATGATCGTTCGCTGCAATATCTTTTTTTCTCAATAAACAATGAATACAACTGTAATATAGGTCAAGTCAGTCAGTCGCAACGTAGAACCTAGTACGTATCTATATCGGTTCAAGTTACCATACCCCAAGAGATGAAATGGTCAGACGAAATCCCAAGATAGTAGAAGTAGTATAGACCAAGTAAGGTATAATGAGTTTCATGTTACTTGTAAAAACAATAAACACGCTTATATCTCATGTATATAGACAATGAAACAGTGATTCACGTAAAGAGTCAAAGGATTTTATTATTATCCTCATACTATGTTGACCTCATTTATTATTTTGTATGACCATTAAAAAGCTATGGTTAGCATTTGATTAAATGAATAATTCAGAATAATAAAGTGAATAACTCAAATATATCTGATTCAATTACAAACTGATTAACGTAAGAGCCAAGAAATCTAAACATGTAACTCATAAAATACGTTACTTTAAATAATATACTTTATCAATGTATTTGTTAACTAAAAATAGCTTATGCAAAATTAATAGTGATAACTAACTGTTGAAATCAATTAACATAATGTTTTTTAATGATAATTTACTTCAGTCAATGTAGAATTATCACTTAATCTTACAAAACAACTATTCCATTTTTAATTAATACTTAATGTCAAAGGTTTATAAATCGATTGCTGTTTTAGTCCATAGTTTTGTCTTGTCATTCCTTTTTTATATAATCATTATTCCCATCTATCATGCATTTACCTTAGTTAGGCAACCAGTGAAAATCAGGAAGCATTGTTTTTATTGTAAGACCACTGGTTACGGTTGGAGTTTAGCCATGCCAGGATTGAGGCAGTTACTCACTGAAGGAAATGGGATATGGTTGTGTAGTACCGTGAATTGGTTGAAGTTAGATATCTAAACCATCGGATACAGAATTCTTGATCTAAAGACTAGGAACTTGCCTTGAGACCAGAATATCCTAGGATGCATCATCAGTGAAGTCATTAATCTGTACTGTTGAGGGGTCTTACAGTAAGATTAGGAAATTGAAATCCGACTTATAATTACTATCAATTGTGCATGTATTCAAACAAACAAACAAAAAAATTGTGATTTGGCCAAATGAAACCACCTGTCTATTAAATGTACATTTGTGAATACTAAGATGGAATTACATTTGATACTAACCAAAGTAGTCAACTATTCATACAGAATTATTTTGGAAAAAAATCTATTCACTTTACAAATTCTTGTATTGAGATATAGGGACACAGAGAGAGCAACGAGATGTACAGTTTAGAAATTAGCACATTTCATTAAATTCGTTTAAATTTACTGTTTCAGATCTGTGTGTACACACGTACACTCACAAAAGACAGGCGGGATCAACAAATTGGGCAAAGGGAAATAAAAATGAATGAAAAACTGCAAAACAATAAAAAAAGCATTAAGTTTTAACAATACGAAATTTGGTTGACAAAAATAATTCGTTTGTCTTTGGTGTTTGAATCCTGTCATTAATGTTTAGAACTGCATTTGATCAGTTTCTTATTGTTAAATGTGCATCCTGTGTGGATTGCCCCCATATTGTCATTAAGTCACGAGTATTTTGGGCAGAGATGGATGGTGGTTAGTAGTGGAATACAGGACACAGATTTTGACCTATTTGGGACGCATCAGCTTGATGTACCTGCATCCCAGAGTTGATGTTCACTCCGAGATTCCGAAACTCAGTGGCTAAGTGGACGACGTGATGACGTTTGAAGCGAATGGCACTCACATTGAGTCCCAAGGTGAACCTCAATTCCAGGATCCCGGAACACACAGCTGACGAGTCCCAAACAGGTCGAAACCCGTGGCCTGGATTCCACTGTTAGCCACCATGCATATCTACTTATACAAACAAAAATAGATTATGTAAGATATTATCACCGCTAATAATAGCGGTGATATATGATTACGGAAATTTTAAATAATTAAAAACTCTGCTTTTGAAAACAATAGAAACTGTGTTAGATTTTATTAATGGAGGATTGATTCTATTATTATTATTATTAGTGGTGGTGGTAGTAGTAGTAAAAACCCAAACATTGCTTATTCATCGGTCATTGCAGAGCATCGTATAGTGATAATAATTCAAATGCATATTAGTTAATATATTGAATTCATTTATTATAAACTTTTTTTCTTGTCCCGTTCGATGTTTTTGATTGTTCCATTTATATGAATTTAAATATGAAAACACTTGGATATGTAGCAGACCAAAACTAAATGAAAATGGAATAATTTACATTTGATATAAGTATGTGAGTATGTGCTTGTGTATTTCTGTTTCGGTCAACAATAACAAAGGAATAAATATACATACATATAATTACTACCGGTGACCGGTATCATTGTTTTCTTTAAAAAAGATTTGACATTGTCAATTTCTCATCATGAAAACAATAGCATAATACTCCAATGCCTATGTAATACACATACGAAACAATTTTCATTACAAGATAACCACTTCACTTCATTCTCCCTCTCTCTCATTTCCCTCTCTTGCATACGCATAAACAGAGAAATCCAACTCATCTGTATATAGGATTTCCATTTTAACAAAGGAATTATCTTTTCAAAACAAAGCGCACTAAATTAAAAGATCAACTTTTTAAACAATTGTAAAGGAAACAAAAAAGATATATGAAAGAAAGGGATAGTTAACGTTATTTTGATTTATTGAGTATTAATGGGAAGAAATATTTAAGCCCTTAAGTAATTATTTCTAAGTTATAAAAATTAGAATTTTGATGATTAATGACAGAAAATTAACTCCGCCTGGAGCCCCTTTCCGGGGGCTACTGCCGGTCCCAAGCCCGGATAAAGGAGGAGGGTTGGGCATGGGATTAGCAACCCCATCCCGTAGAAAACTAACTCGCTAAAAAACGCTAATCAGAAAAAATTATTCAAACCATTTAAACTCTGCCCTGGGAGTCAGAAGGTCTTCGTTTAGAAGAATTATGACGCCTCACGATGAAAGCCGAGTTTCTTCGGAAGTCACGAGGCCGATGCCCCTTCTGACAACCAGAGCAACCATTTATTTAGGTACATGGAATGCTCGTACAATGTGGGAGACTGGGAGAGTCTTCCAAATTGCTGCAGAAATGAGGAGATACAATTTAGAGGTGCTTGGGATCAGTGAAACACATTGTATGCAAGTTGGACAACAACGACTAGCTTCAGGGGAGCTGCTGTTATACTCCGGAGATGAAGAAAAAATGCCCCACATACACAAGGAGTTGCATTGATGCTGTCCAAACAAGCACAAAATGCACTTATAGGATGGGAATCTCATGGACCAAGGATCATCAAAGCCTCCTTCAAGACAAAGAAAGAGAGCATTTCAATGAACGTCATCCAATGCTAAGCGCCTACCAACGACTACAATGGAGACGCTAAAGATCAATTCTACGATAGGCTGCAGTCAATCGTCGAGAAGTGCCCAACAAAAGACCTGACTATTCTAATGGGAGACCTAAATGCCAAGGTTGGAACTGACAACACCGGATATGAAGAGATCATGGGACGACACGGACTGGGAGAGAGGAACGAAAATGGTGAGAGATTTGCAAATCTATGTGCCTTCAATAAACTGGTCATAGGCGGGACTATATTCCCACATAAACGCATACACAAAACCACATGGACTTCACCGGATCACACCACACAGAACCAAATCGACCATATCTGCATCAACAAAAAGTTCAGGAGGACGATGGAGGACGTGAGAACAAAGAGAGGAGCTGATATAGCATCAGATCATCACTTGCTGGTCGCCAAGATGAAATTGAAACTCAAGAGGCACTGGACAACGGGGAGGACAATATCACAAAAATTTAATACGGCTCTTCTTCGGGATACTGACAAACTCAATAAATTCAAGATAACCCTCAGCAATAAGTTCCAAGCCTTTCATGATCTACTCAATGGAGAAGGAACTACTATGGAGAGCAACTGGAAAGAGATAAAAGAAGCAATCACTTCAACATGTCATGAGGTTCTGGGCCAAAAGAAGCACCATCACAAGGATTGGATCACGGTCGATACACTGGATAAGATTCAAGAAAGGAGGAACAAGAAAGCAGCAATCAATACCAGCCGAACAAGAGCAGAAAAAGTCAAGGCACAGGCTGAATACACAGAAGTAAACAAGCAAGTGAAAAGGAGCATCAGAACTGACAAACGTAAATATGTGGAGGATTTGGCATTGACGGTGGAAAAGGCTGCCAGAGAAGGAAACATGAGACAACTGTATGAAACAACAAAGAAACTCTCTGGAAATCACCGTAAACCAGAACGACCAGTGAAAAGCAAGGAAGGCAAGATAATCACCAACATTGAAGAACAACGAAACAGATGGGTAGAACACTTCAAAGAACTCTTGAATCGACCAGCCCCACTGAACCCACCCAACATCGAAGCAGCACTCACAGACCTCCCAATTGATGTTGGCGCACCAACAATTGAATAGATCAGCATGGCTATCAGACAAATCAAGTGTGGCAAAGCAGCAGGACTAGACAGCATTCCAGCAGAGGCACTGAAAGCAGACGTAGCGGCAACTGCAAGGATACTCCACATTCATTTCAGAAAGATCTGGGATGAGGAACAGGTACCAAAAGACTGGAAAGAAGGACTTCTAGTCAAAATACCAAAGAAAGGCGATCTCAGCAACTGTGATAACTACAGGGACATCACTATTCTTTCAATACCAGGAAAAGTCTTCAACAGGGTATTGTTGAACAGGATGAAGGACTCCGTAGACGCCCAACTTCGCGACCAACAGTCAAGATTCCGTAAGGATAGATCGTGTACAGACAAATCGTAACTCTATGGATCATTGTGGAACAATCAATTGAATGAAATTCATCACTCTATATCAACTTCATTGACTACGAAAAAGCATTTGATAGCATGGACAGAACAACCCTATGGAAGCTTCTTCGACACTACGGCGTGCCTCAGAAGATAGTCAATATCATACAGAATTCCTATGATGGATTAAACTGCAAAATCGTGCATGGAGGACAGTTGACAAAGTCGTTCGAAGTAAAGACTGGTGTTAGGCAAGGTTGCTTACTCTCACCCTTTCTCTTTCGCCTGGTGATCGACTGGATCATGAAGACATCAACATCTGAAGGGAAGCACGGGATACAGTGGATAGCTAGGATGCAATTGGATGATCTAGACTTCGCAGATGATCTGGCTCTTCTATCGCAAACGCAACAACAAATGCAGGAGAAGACAACCAGTGTAGCTGCAGCCTCAGCAGCAATAGGTCTCAATATACACAAAGGGAAAAGCAAGATTCTTCGATACAACACAACATGTACCAATCCAATCACAATTGACGGAGAAGCTTTGGAAGATGTAAAAACCTTTACATATTTGGGCAGTATCATCGATGAACACGGTGGATCTGATGCAGATGTGAAGGCGCGGATTGGCAAAGCAAGAGCAGCATATCTACAACTGAAGAATATCTGGAACTCAAAACAATTAGCAACCAACACCAAAGTCAGAATTTTCAATACAAATGTCAAGACAGTTCTACTGTATGGCGCGGAAACCTGGAGAACTACGAAATCCATCGTCCAAAAGATACAGGTGTTTATTAACAGTTGTCTACGCAAAATACTTCAGATCCGTTGGCCGGACACTATAAGCAACAACCTACTGTGGGAGAGAACAAATCAGATCGCAGTGGAGGAAGAAATCAGGAAGAAGCGCTGGAAGTGGATAGGACACACATTGAGGAAAACACCTAACTGCGTCACAAGACAAGCCCTCATATGGAATCCTCAAGGTCGAAGGAGGAGAGGAAGACCAAAGGACACATTACGCCGGGAAATGGAGATAGATATGAGAAAAATGAACAAGAATTGGATGGAACTAGAAAAGAAGGCCCAGGACAGAGTGGGTTGGAGAATGCTGGTCGGCGGCCTATGCTCCATTGGGAGTAACAGGCGTAAGTAAGTAAGTAAGTAAGTAAGTAAGTAATGACAGAAAATTAAGGTGATATAGTATTGCTGGAAAGGCTTACATCGTTACATTACATCGTTCATAATTCAATAGAACGTATAAGAAAAATAATGTCGAACTGTGTTTAAGTTGAAAGTGACATTTACATTTTTCATTCAACACTAAGTAAATTTCAGTGGTGAATTTCAAGAGTGATATATGACATAAACATAACATTTGATATCAAACGGTTTGTGACGACTGGTATAAAGCTTTAAACTTCATTTACATATCGACAAGTATTTATTATCAATATGCATATGCAATGTTTAGGGAAATAACCCACTTCCTTTTGGGCCCCAACCCGATTCATTCAATATCACAACCACTAAAAGGTTTGACTCGAAAATGATCTCCTGTAGGATTGAGATGATTAATGTAGTGAAACGGATGTGAACTTAATGTAGTGTAAAGAAAACAAAATATATGTATATTAAACCAACAGAGTACATAGTCCGAAACTTACACATCATCAACTTGCATATCTTTTAGAATTTGACAATAATCTACATTCCAAACAGCTTGGTCATCCCATACTTTACTAGCCAGTACTATAGCGCATAAAACTATTCTTTTCCAAGAACTTGGTGTTAATTCTGTCTCAGCACTAGTCAAAAGACGTTCCAAGTAAACCTATATAATAAATGAGATTTACAAAATTAAAATAGGCTTCACTGATTAGAATTATTTGTACATGGTGATCTTTAAAATTTAGCAAATATCTGCATCGAAAGCAATAACTAGGCGTCATGAAAAACGAACCACAAGTGTTAAACATTTTATAATACTGACGATAGAATGTTTTACAAATTTAAGGAAACAAACAGAAACTTAAGTGTTTTACAAGTTCAGTAATCATTCTTGGACGTGATTACGACATGAAGAGCCCAATCAAACTTAACTGTCATTTCCACGTTACTTACTACATTGATCAGTAAATTTCCTTTTGAGCTTCGAGTGTTGAGTGTATGATAAGGGGACAGCAAATGATAACCAGTATCATTGGCGACATCACTTTGTCGAAAAGAAGTAAAATAACCATAAATGCAAAAATAGTATACTCTATTCATCCACAGATAGTGGTCACCAACGTAAAATGGCTATCACATGGGCTTTGAACAAACCAACAAAATGAGTCCGTATTCTTCAAATTTCATAATAACATACTTTCATAGCACATCAATCGTCGATATACTTCCAGCAGCACATGAGTACATTTTATCATCCTTCTATACTTTTTCATATTTCCTAGATTTTTATCTCTTTTGATTAACGGAAATTTCTCATTAATAAAATCTCCTCGTGGATGTATAAGTTGTTGTAACCTTACGAAATGTGTTTTAAAATCTCATGATCCAGCGACATGCACTGTGTTTTTCTTAATCCCATATACAGGATATCAGCCTAGTTTTCCACATGAATTTAAATAGTTAACGTTATGAACATACATGATTTACTCTTCAAACACCTAGAGAACAGATAACAAATCATGGTTTCATGCAATCAGTTCCCTTTATGAATTTAAATAAAGCAAGAACAAATATTGATGTCAATTGTTTCACACTATTTCTTTTTTCAATGTAAAATTCTAATACATATTTGGTTGTAAGCAGCTGACGAGAAACCTCGAAATATTATGAATTCATACTATTCCGCATCAATATTTGTTCTTTATTTGAAATCATGGTTTAACATACGTACAGCATTAAGTTGGAAAGTGGAACTATCAGTAGTCGAATTTAAAATGTTTCAACCGATAAGCTTTGTTGCCCTGATTAAGTACTTCATTTTAACAATAACATGAAATGGAGACTGAACGTTAAACTCTTGAAGTCTACACATATGTATATTTACTTCAGCATATTCAATAAATATTTATCTTAATTATACTTTAAAAATCAGATATATGTATATATGCTTTTAATTTGCTAATCTTTTTTCTCTAGTGCAACATATGCACATATTAATTATTCACATAAATACAAAAATATTTATACCAAGTAATCATTCAAACTGCTATATAACATACCATAGTAACAATTGCACATTCTGGAGAAAGCTGGGCCATTTGGAATAAATTACGAATGAACCGATATACTGTTTTCAAATCTGGATCACGTGTAGCATAATCGAAAGGAACTGGCTCATTCTATACAACAAAAAACAATTATTTTAAAATGAAATGAAACTAACATGAAATATTTCAAATAGTTTAGTTTTAATCAGCTAATTGAATGATATATATATATATATATATATATATATATATATATATATATATATATATATACAGTAAAATAAAATTAAGGGTATCATCTTATGAAATTGTATACAATGATGTAACCATTAAAATTGTAAGTGTACAAACTGAAAAGAATTATTTATAAGGATAAAGTTGAAAGTACTGATAAGTTTTTTTAAAGTGAAATAAAATTAAACATTTTGTATGACAGGGTCTAGTCATCGAGACCTAACGATTCTAATCTCCAAACTAACTTCCAGATTTACAGTCTATGGAATCTGGGATGTATTTACTGACATATACACTTTGGTGGGATCATGTACTCTGCGATAGGTGATTTAAATGCTATCTGTTACCAGAATTGTTGGCCACAAATGGTGTTCGTCAGGGTTACCCTTTTTCCCCTTTTATTTAATTCCGTTATTGATATCCTCCTGAAAATGATATTTTCATCCTCTAACTTTCACAGATTAAATTCCCACAACGAAATTTACTTGTCGATTTCGAGTAGTAAATTATGTAGTGAGGTTTGGGGAAGACCATGACAAAGTCCATTCTTCTGAGCAGATTAAGAAACAATGTAAGCAAACTTGAGACGTGTTTCTCTCCCTTTAAATGCGAAATGTTGCTTCAGGACCGGTCTGAGTCAAAGCCTAAATTAATAATGGGGAGTGAATTAATTTGTTGACTACTCCACTCGTCATGGAAGTCTGATGGAATGGTGTCTGATAGAATCTCAGCAAAGATTCAGAAATTTCCATTAGCTTTATCTAACTTATATCACCTTTCTATCAGTTAGCCAAATGGTGAGTTAACTGAGTAGAATTCCGCTGTTTTACTTCATTGGTGTGACAAATACCCATTAAGAAAAGAGGATATTTGTAGGCTGCTAGAAATCAACCATAGGTGTCTTCCAAGCTTCGGTTGTGTAGTGAAGAATAATCGAATGAGTAATGCTAATATGTTAGCCGTAGGGTATAAGATGAAAATTAGAAACCAGTCAATTAGGTTATGAGTCTTCACCAATTGAAGTAGTTGAGACACATATTACTTATGTCTGACCGCCATCTGCCTTCATGGGTGATGTTTGTAGATGTAACGGGAGGCTGGAAGAAAGTTGGAGTTGATCAAACCAAGACGTGGCACCAGTCCACAAAGTCAATGACCGAGTCATGTTGGTAGGTGCATACAACCTGACTTGGTTGTTAACCGAGTAATTTTTGTAACCAGTGTTTAGATGTGGTTTAAAATTGGTTAGAATTATTCAGGTTCATCCACTATTGGTCCTCCATTGGATCCTAATTCTTCTAAATTATCTTAAAACTGTGTTTTATTATTTCATGAATTCCTATTTTCTCGAAACGTATATTCTATGCCTAGTCTTACTTATCACGACTGATACTTACTATTTCTATTATTCATCTTGACAGTTTTACCTTGCCAAGTTAATGTGGTGTGACAATTTGAACCGAAGCACATATGCGTCAGATTCCATGTTGGATTTGACTAACAGTAAGGTTAACCCTAATATACGGACTGTAATTGTTAGTCTTTATATAGAAAAAAAGCTTAAATCGGTAAGTGTAAACTAATCTCTAACTTTTGACATTTAATGCATATAGTTTAAATGAGGTTTCTCGCCACAAAGAATACACGCTACATAAAAACATTTAGTTTAAAAACAGAACATTAAAATGTTTATGACCAATACGATAACTAAAGAAGTGACACGTGTAGAATGGACATTTAATGCAAACAAAAACTACTACTTCATAAACATATATCAAGTACGAATTTTTTAAAGTTTAATTAGAAGATACTTTTCCTCACGAAATAAAGTCAGTTAGGTTGATATAAAAGACAATATTGAATAGATGTTTTACACTTAGCTTTAAACAATTATATAAGTGTTTTGGAGTCTCTTAGAATTATTGTTAAAGAATCGAATTTATTATTATTTTAAAGTGCCATGAAGTTCCATATAGAACTGAACTTTCACCCTGTTACAGTTGCATTATTTACAGGATTATTCGATGGCTATTAAATGGACCTGTTAACATATTTCATCATATTTTCTTGAAATATAAAGCTGTTATAAATTTAAGTCTTCGTTCTTAGTACTTGTGCATACATGCCATCGTTGAAAGGTTATTATGAACCAATTGTTTGATCTACCCGCCACATTACATTCGATCTTGTATTGTTAGTGTCTCTTTGGTCGTTTTAGCAGATCAGAAACGAAATACAGCAGAATCGAACACATCAGGTTTTATGGAAAATGTATTATCACTGACCCACTGAAGAGAAGTATAATGATATGTATTTTACAACTTCTGTTAATTTTAAAATTGGATAAGTCAAACAATTATCAAAAAGTGAAAAAAAACAAATATTATTAATTTCTCATGCAGTGACGCAATAGCAACTCTACTGATGACCAGGAATATGAAACTAGATTTGGAGAACGTGACGTTTTTAATAGTTTTGAATAACAATGAAGCAATCGGTCAGTGCACCCTAGTTTTTAGTGGTTTTTCAACTATGTCAAATTTCGATTGAGACTCAGAACTACAAGATTACAGGCAAAAAAACCTTTAGCTTAGGCAGCCGGATAAAATAACTAGCTCTTATCCGTGACTAATGAGTTACATTAATTAAGTACTTTTAAATCAGAATAAGACGAATTTCTTTACAAACTAAAGATAATGAAAGATCACCTGTATAGGATGTAAAGATTCATCGAATATTTCAATCATAGGATCACAAGCAATTTTATGATTTCTATGCTTAATCTGTAAATAAATTGCCTGAGCTAATGCGCGAACAGTGGATTTAGGATCTGGTCTGGTTACAGTTGAATCATGCAGCCATATAGTTGATGTAGAACTGGAACGATAAAGTAAAGGAATGGTGTTTTGACGAGTTCGTGGAACCTGTAATACAGATAACGAAGAATACACATGTATATATAATATTAAATATTTTGGAGATTATTTATCACACTCAAATGATAACGTTAATTTGGAGGAGAGAAGTAGTTGTTGTAAGTAATATTGAGATTAGTTTAGTCTTTATATCAGCATGTCAGTGTATGAACTATTTTGAATAATTGAATCATTTACACGTACTGATAAAGTAATTTAACAGTTTTAAAGCATCAACTCTTGGAATGGTACTTTGATTGAGAAGTTATAAAATTGGTTGGAATGAGGAAATTGAATAAGCATCGTATAAAGATAAAAGACCCAATATATTTGGACCGAAACGAAGTCAATATAGTGAGCAGTTTGAGCTAGAACATACACAGCTACGAATTTGTCCAAATATATACCCAATTCGACAGTTCAATGTTCATCATCACTAAAAAATATGAGTCTTGACAACCAAGTATATGTCTGTGAACTCTGCCATGAGCTGCACTTTTTATGTAGGGGGTTAGTGATAATAACTAGGTGTTTAAGTTGAGGTATCAGATAAGTAATTTCAAAGTTAATATTCGGACGTTTTATTCACTAACTTACTGATTTATACAAAACTCAAACTAGGATGATACAACTTGAAACCTTTCATCTTCCAAACCTATTCTTACTTCAAGTAACCTAAATCGTTTAGATCAGAAAAAAATACACATAATATGACTTAGCAGTCACACTCATAGAATAAGCATAAACAACAATACGCATCTGTGACGGACGTCTTCACCGTTCTTAATATTATAGCTTACAGCCTACTAAATCTATAGGTGAGGTTACGGTCCTACAGTTTTTTTGTTCTTATGCAGTAGTATAGAGGAGTATGGGAAGAAAATAACTTTTTTGGTCATAAACACAAGTTGATTTTGATGAAAATAAATAACCCAATGAAAAATTTATTATTATGCATCCAACGGTGTTAAGGTCTAACTTCAACTAATCCACGAAATTGAGCGCCGGCTCAGTGGCCTAGTGATTAAGTGCTTGCACGCGAAACCAGTAGGTCCTGGGTTCGAATCCCACAGGGGCGAAGGTCATGGATGCGCACTGCTGAGGAGTCCCACAATAGGACGAAATGGCAGTCTAGTGCTACCAGGTTTTCCATGGTGGTCTAGCTTTAATTGACTCATGATCTTAACCATTGAAATTACTATAATATCCACAAAACCCATCTGATATATGTAAGATGAAAACTATTGAACAAATAAAATATTACATTGTAAAAATCATCAAATATGAAAGTAAACGGTTATTTTCAAATTACAGTAAATTAGAAAAATATATATTCAATCATCAACTTACATTACGATCATATTTAGTTCGAATTTCACGAAGTTCTATGAAAATAAAACAGAAATAATTAAACTAAAAGTAAAAATCATTTTCGATTGAATTTGAAAAAGAATATGTAAACAATGATATTAACAGATGTTATTACTAAGGTTTGATTTGATAATTTCAAATAAATTGAGCATTGAGTAGATTGTTATCAATAAAAATAATCTAGTTGTACTATCCTATTGAATGAAAAAATTAAATTTTTAAATTGTCTGACATTTCGTAACTTAGTGTAAGCCACTTCTTCAGAGAATAAAAAAACTAACTAAATTAACCCAAATTGAAATAGTACAAAGAAATAAACTGAGAATATTTGGTGCAATAAATTAAGAAATCTCTAAAACTGTGCTTAGATTGAACCTTGTTTACTTTGAACGGGACATTATACAAACAAACAAACAAACGGAGTAGCAATGGGATCTCCCCAATTGTAGCCATCCTGTTTATGTCGCATGTAGAATCAAATATTCTCGCCGATGACATTAAACCACGAATTTAGTTCAGATATGTAATTAGATGGTGGTTTGAGGTAGTCGACAGGAAACCCTAGACCCGGGTTTCGTGCTACTTGGCACTCGTCAGCAAGGTGTACCTGTAATCTTTCAGGGAACTGGTGCTCCCTAGCGGATTCGATCCCGTGTCACCCAGCTTCACAGTCAGAGACGTTACCGCTGAGCTATCCGCCAGGGAGCACCAGTTCCCTCAAGATTACAGGTACTCCTTGCTGACGGGTGCTAAGTAACACGAAACTTAGGTCCAGGGTTTCCTGTCGACTACCTCCAACCACCATGTAATCTCACAATAGTGCACGCAGTGTCGAGTCACCTAGACTGGTGGCCACATTGCAACATGGTCGGTAGGATTCGATCTGCACTAATAAGGAATAGACACACATGACATTGATCACCACCCAGTAGTCAATCAATTGTGAGTTCAGATATGTAGATGATACTTTTGTTGCCATGAAAAGGACTCACATAAAATCCTTTTCTAAACTGATCAATACTCTCTCGTTTCACATTAAGGAAAGTGAACACAGTGAGCTGCAAGTTTTAGATTATTTAGTTAAGAGAAATCTAAGTGCAGCTTTAAATCTAACCATCTACCGAAAACCAATACACTCAAGTCATTATATTGACTTTAATTTAACACATCCATTCAGTGCAAAACCCTCTCAAGCCCTAAACCTCTTTAGAAAAGTAAACAAGATTACTATATCTGAAGAGTATAAACAAAACAAATGAAAGAATATGATTAACATCTTACGATTTAATAATTTTCCTATGAAGATTATTAAAAGTGCAATAAAACGAGACGTCTTACTGTTAAATAATAATAATACTAATACTAATACTAATAATAATAATAATAGTAATAGTAATAATAGTAGTAATAGTAGTAATAATAATAATATCTACAAATTAGAATGTGTCGATTGTGGTGCCCTCTATATTGGAGAGTGATCTCGTGAAATCTTGACTCGAACCGAAAAACACCTTAGGTACACAAAGAAACCGTAGAACTGGAAAGAAACAAATTAAATAGGCAATGGCACTTCATACCGTTCTCAATAACCATCAAGTCGCTATTAAAAACATCAAAATAATACAAGGCTTTTCCAACTGCAAAGAAGAGCGAGTAGCATAAGCTTTCCATATGTTGCTTAATTTTACTTTCCTCAATAGAAAAGGAGACCTCACTACCCTCCGACTTCGACCATCTCTTTGAACTACCATGTCTGGTTCTATTCACACCTCACACCCTTATCGTACATACAAGTTCAACTCTCCTTTCACATCACAAATGTCACGTTTTTTCACCCTTTAACATACATACACACAAATATGTAAATATGCCTCATATAAATTATCTTGAAACTCCGTCTAGAGTCCCTCCGAGGGCTACTGCCGGTCCAAAGCCCGGGTAAAGGAGGAGGGTTGGGCATGGGATTAGCGAACCCATCCCGTAGAAAAATAACTCGCTAAAAAACGCTAATCAGAAAAAATTATTCAAACCATTTAAACTCTGCCCTGGGAGTCAGAAGGTCTTCGTTTAGAAGAGTTATGACGCTTCATGATCAAAGACGAGTTCCTTCGGAAGTCACGAGGCCGATGCCCCTTCTGACAACCAGAGCAACCATTTATTTAGGTACATGGAATGCTCGTACAATGTGGGAGACTGGGAGAGTCTTCCAAATTGCTGCAGAAATGAGGAGATACAATTTAGAGGTGCTTGGGATCAGTGAAACACATTGTATGCAAGTTGGACAACAACGACTAGCTTCAGGGGAGCTGCTGTTATACTCTGGAGATGAAGAAAAAATGCCCCACATACACAAGGAGTTGCATTGATGCTGTCCAAACAAGCACAAAATGCACTTATAGGATGGGAATCTCATGGACCAAGGATCATCAAAGCCTCCTTCAAGACAAAGAAAGAGAGCATTTCAATGAACGTCATCCAATGCTAAGCGCCTACCAACGACTACAATGGAGACGCTAAAGATCAATTCTACGATAGGCTGCAGTCAATCGTCGAGAAATGCCCAACAAAGGACCTGATCATTCTGATGGGAGATTTAAATGCCAAGGTTGGAATTGACAACACCGGATATGAAGAGATCATGGGACGACACGGACTGGGAGAGAGGAACGAAAATGGTGAGAGATTCGCAAACCAATGTGCCTTCAGTAAACTGGTCATAGGCCGCACTATATTCCCACATAAACGCATCCACAAAACCACATGAACTTCACCGGATCACACTACGCAAAACCAAATCGACCATATCTGCATCAACACAAAGTTCAGGAGGACAATGGAGGACGTGAGAACCAAGAGAGGAGCTGATATAGCATCAGATCATCACTTGCCGGTCGCCAAGATGAAATTGAAACTCAAGAAGCACTGGACAACGGGGCGGACAATATCACAAAAATTTAATACGGCTCTTCTTCGGGATACTGACAAACTCAATAAATTCAAGATAACCCTCAGCAATACGTTCCAGGCCTTTCATGATCTACTCAATGGAGAAGAAACTGCTATGGAGAGCAACTGGAAAGGGATAAAAAAAAGCAATCACTTCAACATGTCATGAAGTTCTGGGCCAAAAGAAGCACGATCACAAGGATTAGATCACGGTTGATACACTGGATAAGATTCAAGAAAGGAGGAACAAGAAAGCAGCAATCAATACCAGTCGAACAAGAGCAGAAAAAGTCAAGGCACAGGCTGAATACACAGAATTAAACAAGCAAGTGAAAAGGAGCATCAGAACTGACAAACGTAACTATGTGGAAGATCTAGCAATGATGGCGGAAAAGGCTACCAGAGAAGGAAACATGAGACAACTGTATGACACAACAAAGAAACTCTCTGGAAATCACCGTAAACCAGAACGACCAGTGAAAAGCAAGGAAGGCAAGATAATCACCAACATTGAAGAACAACGAAACAGGTGAGTAGAACACTTCAAAGAACTCTTGAATCGACCAGCCCCACTGAACCCACTCAACATCTAAATATCACCCACGGACCTCCCAATCGATGTTGGCTCACCAACAATTGAATAGATTAGCAGGGCCTTCAGTCAAATCAAGAGTGGCAAAGCAGCAGGGCCAGACAACATTCCAGCAGAGACACTGAAAGCAGACGTAGCGGTAACTACAAGGATACTCCACATTCATTTCAGAAAGATTTGGGATGAGGAACATGTACCAAAAGACTGGAAATAAGGACTTCTAGTCAAAATACCAAAGAAAGGCGATCTCAGCAACTGTGATAACTACAGGGACATCACTATTCTTTCAATACCAGGAAAAGTCTTCAACAGGGTATTGTTGAACAGGATGAAGGACTCCGTAGACGCCCAACTTCGCGACCAACAGTCAAGATTCCGTAAGGATAGATCGTGTACAGACAAATCGTAACTCTATGGATCATTGTGGAACAATCAATTGAATGAAATTCATCACTCTATATCAACTTCATTGACTACGAAAAAGCATTTGATAGCATGGACAGAACAACCCTATGGAAGCTTCTTCGACACTACGGCGTGCCTCAGAAGATAGTCAATATCATACAGAATTCCTATGATGGATTAAACTGCAAAATCGTGCATGGAGGACAGTTGACAAAGTCGTTCGAAGTAAAGACTGGTGTTAGGCAAGGTTGCTTACTCTCACCCTTTCTCTTTCGCCTGGTGATCGACTGGATCATGAAGACGTCAACATCTGAAGGGAAACACGGGATACAGTGGACATCTAGGATGCAGTTGGATGATCTAGACTTCGCAGATGATCTGGCTCTTCTATCGCAAACGCAACAATAAATGCAGAAGAAGACAACCAGTGTAGCAGCAGCCTCAACAGCAATAGGTCTCAATATACACAAAGGGAAAAGCAAGATTCTTCGATACAACACAACATGTACCAATCCAATCACAATTGACGGAGAAAATTTGGAAGATGTACAGAATCATCGATGAACACGGTGGATCTGATGCAGATGTGAAGGCGCGGATTGGCAAAGCAAGAGCAGCATATCTACAACTGAAGAATATCTGGAACTCAAAACAATTGGCAACCAACGCTAAGGTCAGGATTTTCAATACAAATGTTAAGATAGTTCTACTGTATGGGGCCGAAACCTGGAAAACTACGAAAATCATTATCCAGAAGATACAGATGTTTATTAACAGTTTTCTACACAAAATACTTCGGATCCGTTGGCCGGACACTATTAGCAACAACCTACTGTGGGAGAGAACAAATCAGATCCCAGTGGAGGAAGAAATCAGGAAGAAGCGCTGGAAGTGGATAGGACACACATTGAGGAAAGCACCCAACTGCGTCACAAGACAAGCCCTTACATGGAATCCTCAAGGCCGAATGAGGAGAGGAAGACCAAAGGACACATTACGCCGGGAAATGGAGATAGACATGAGAAAAATGAACAAGAATTGGATGGAACTAGAAAAGAGGGCCCAGGACAGAGTGGGTTGGAGAATGCTGGTCGGCAGCCTATGCTCCATTAGAAGTAACAGGCGTAAGTAAGTAAGTAAGTAAATCCTCTTGACCGGAATAACATGACTTGATCAGAGATGCTTTGATTGATTGCACCAAATATTCTTACTTTGTTCCTTTGTACTATTTAAACTTAGGTTGATTTAATTTGTTTATATGTTCTCTGAAGAAGTGGCTTGATGATATTAACGATTTACGGAAAATTACAATTACAGATTCCAAACATGAAGTGAACAAAATCTAAACACTTTCAATAAAAATGACTGAAAAGAATAACATTTTTAAAGTGCATTGTATGCTTAATTAAATTGGTAATAATCTCCACCTTCACAAACCAATAACTTTGATTTGAATAACTAATCCAACACAGAGTAACACCTTTTTTGAAATAGAGGCTATAGAGAAAAAGTGTTGTGCTGCGTAAATATATCAATCTAGTATTTGTGCTATTAAACAATAACTGAATAGGTAGGCACTTATTTCTATGTGATCCACGCTTGCATCCATTCTCTACTACAGGAAGTGTTGCACAGTTGATGCTTCGTCAAGCCTGTATATTTTTATAAGCGCAGATGACTATAATGATATTTTTCTGATGATGTCCGGCAGTAATAATGTTTTAAGTCTTTTCCGTTCTCTGTAGACTAGATAGATTAAATTATAATGGATTCCGGGGTTTGTTTGTTTCAATGATAAATATATTACACTAAAATAGGTCGATTTTCAATGTGAATTCGGGTTTTAGTCAAATTATCATGAATACGATAGAAGTGGATTAATTTCTTGATACGCTGTGTGTTTATTGAGGAAAGATTTTTTATAAAAACCCGTAAATTATATAAAAAGTTACTAAGTAATTAGTTACTATATCCATAATTACATGCAATTAGTCGTGAAATCAAATCCAAATAGACTAAAGCTTGTAACAAAACGTTAATATCAAACTAATCACTCAAGTTGTTCTAAGAAATGACCGATCAAATTTCAGTTTTAAATATCAAATCTGGAGTGGAACAAGCTCCTAAAAATGGAGAAACAATGAAATAAGGGAAAAGAAAGTATGCGATGAAATTAAGGTCTAGGAAAATTAAAAAGTCAATGTATCTGCCCTTCCAGAAAATATTTGGATTCATCTTACCTACAGCCTCCAACAATCGATCAAAATTATTTTGCGGACCTCAACCACATATTCTTCATCTATGAAGGCAGCTTAAACCAATATTCAATGACCTCATTAAGTGAATTGATTTACTCATAACTAATCTCCTATCGGATTGTATAGTTTCGGTTCAAATAGCTAAGTAGTTGTTTACTGAAGGACATTAATATTTGATCGATTTAGTGGCACATTTATTTAAACACCATGTACCAAGTAACCAAAACAGATGCGGGTTTTACGATAGAGTATAAGTGTATGTTACTTGCTATTCAATAAGTTAACCTTGAATTGAGCATTAAACATTTAGTACAAATCAATTATTTTTTGGTTACTGAAATGGAATATATCACCGACAAATAAACGAATCTCGTTATACTGAGAATATAATTATGTTGTTATGTTAAGCTTATAACGAATACACGCAATGCATTACTTGATAAATAACCTATGGAGGGAAACGAATCCGTTGGCATTATACTTACTGCCTAGAATTGGTGAGGAAGATTTGTAGCTCAGATAGATGATTTTGGTAGAGTGCCTAGAGTCTAAGGAGGAACGTGAACTACATTGTGAGTAGTCTAAACCGGTAAACAATTACTGCAAATTGCTGTTAATTTGATCCTTCTGTAACTTACTTCATATAGGCATTTCACTGAATAAAAAGTAAAGACTGGAAGAATTATACATCAGACATTCATTACGGTTTCTACTATTCCAATTATTCTTAATTAGCGATGTCTCTAGTCAATCAAGATAGACAAATAAAAGTGACAAATTATTGACAGATAGACGTGACATGGGTATAATCAAGTACCAGACGATTGCCTTGAATAATCTAACCCTATAACATTGAACAGCGTTGCACCGTAGATTATGAAATATAGCATTTGTGATAATGATCATGAAACTGATTGATTCCATAAAGGTAAATGAGGCAATATTTCGGCTTCTGATCTTTAGTTTTAAATTTTAATGCATGAATCTCTGCATCGCGACGCTATACAGAATGTGCATTTTATATAATAATTCTACTTGAGTGATAAAATAGGCAAGAGGTGAACGAAATGCACATGACTGACACATAATTATTCTAGCGACCTTACTCATATGATATGAGAAGAAATGAATTCGCATTCATGAAATCTGTCAATTTCTAGTAATTTATGACACCATGCAAATACGTTCGATCAACAAACTGTTCCATCAGGGAGTGTCCTTATAACAGATTTACTCCACAAAGCGTTTCATACATACATACAAACAACGTAAACATATTAAACCTGAAACTAATCATGTAAGTATTTCGCAATACGGGCTGCGATATATTTAATAACAAGGTGTTGCATTTTTAAAATGGAGATTTTGTGGATGGAAGAAAAAAATTAGTAAAATCAGTGCTTTTGTTTTTTTTTTACAAATCTAAAAAGATAGTGAATAATTACGATGTTAAGGCTTTTTCAATCAACTAGTTAGTACAGAACAAAAGTTCGATAAAAATAATACATTGTGCTAAATGATAATACTTAGACAACAAGAATACAGAAAATCAATAAACAGCATGAGTGATCACTACAGTCATTAAGCGTCTTTTTTTAAGCTTGAAGTTTAACATTGTTTTTTATCATTTTCTTTACTCATATAATTAATATACACCTGAAACTTTGTAAACATTACTTTGAAATATACATGTTATGTGAAGGCTAAAGATGTTTTAAACATAAGTAGGTGAGAGCTGAAATCAAAACCTTAATCTAAAAGTTTAATCCATTGAGTTGCGGTACCACGTTGGTCTGCCTCATAATTCTAGGTCTAATTCTAGCCCCTTTTCCTTTCGGATTTTCATTATTATTACAATCATAGTGCAAACGCGTAGCTCATTTAAGTTTCACTTATTTTCATTCCTTTAACTGTTATGGACTAATTGACATACTTCTTTTCATGTATTGATTAGTTCTTGTTAAGATTTTATGACTCAACGACTTTTGAAAAAATAACTGGACATATGTTGTTCGTTCACAAGTGGATGCTTTAAGGTGATACTTTCATAAGATAAAATTATTAACCAATACTGAGTCCACACAGAAAAATCCATCATTAATGTTTTAAAACAATGTACACTAAAGAGACTAAGTTACCAATGACTATAAATCAGTATTAAGTCTTGTGAACATTTTCAGGAAGAGGACTCATCAAAGTCTGCCACAATCATCCAAATATGGGTCACATTTGAATAAATGGAAGAAAACGGGAGTGATAGGATAAAATGAAGTGATGTTTATTAACCAGAATACCATCTGAAGTTGGACATTAGAGAAAGATATCTTACTCTTCATTGATAAAGACAAAATAATAGTAATAAAAAAATTTATAAGTATTAATCAAACGTGTGGAATGTTTACAACAAAGTACAAAACATACTTCTTTCAATATCTTTACTTGAACGTTGCATAAATAATGTTCTTTTAGTTGGATTTAAAGATGGATCAGCTTCAGTATCTAAATAATTGGTTAGGACGAAAACACTACGAGTAAGCTGTTAAATATATAACGCGGTGTAGCACAATCATGTGAATATTCACGACTCAACAAGTAAAAAATTTATTTTTAAATAAACAGCAATAAATTAAGCATAAATAAAAAACGTTTACTTAAATGAGTATTAGATGTTCGGAAATAGTCAATAGGAGGCCATGAACTTATGTTTCATAACTAATGGGACACTTTATAGTTTCAATTACTAAACGTCCATTAGGTTGGCATTAATCTTGCTTGGAGTTGGAACCATATCATTCATTGCTATAGTCGGAAAAATTTTTAAATGATTCCTTAAAGTACTAGATCTTATCATTGAATAAATCAGTCAGTCATAAACCGCGTAGTATGTGGGACACGTGTGTACTGGTTCAAGATGTCCGCGTGACTATCGTAACCACTGGTTGGAAACTGTGTGACATGGCTCAGAATCGATAACAATGGCGTAGGTATATATACTCTCTGTCTTCCCTTAAACTATGAAATTGAAATCGCTTCATATCTTTCCTTCTACGAATTAACTCTTTCTCCCTGTACTATGTCCTTATGTGCAATCTTTCTTTTATATATTACCACCACTACTTTTATGAATCCGGTGTTCATCATGTTGTGCTAATGAGGTATGACAACTTCGACCGATGCATATATGTGCTTGGTCCTACGTTGTAGCTGACTGATTGGTTAACTGGGAGACATCGTCCAAGTTACACAACAAGAACAAATAAACACAACAAACTGCAAAGGAGTTTAAATGATGTATTAGAAATACTAATATGGAAGATTAAACATAGATAATGTTGTTCAACAAGGAAGAATGAAAAGATATGTATGGAGGAATATTGGGACTTGAGACCTAAGGAAAGATAAGGAGTGGATGAACCTGGATCATTCTAACCAATTTTAGACCACATCATCCAAAATCTCTAAGCACTGGTTACAAAAATCACCCGGTTACTAAGTCAGGTTGTCTGCACTTACCAACATAACTCAGTTCAATTGTCATTAACTTTGTGGATTGGTGCCACATCTTGGTTTGATCAACTCCAACTTTCTTCCAACCTCCTCTTACATCTACAAACATCACTCATTAAGGCAGATGGCGGTCAGACATACGTAATATGTGTCTCAACTACTTTAGTTGGCGAATATTCTAATCTTTACCTAGTATCCTGCTTCGATCTGGGCATCCGGGCAGTTTCAAAGCCCACACACAAATCAAATGAAATTAAATGACTTCGCCTAGTACTCTATGGCTGAACTCGGCATTACTCACTCGATTATTTCAAAATACGTGACCAATGCTTATAAGATACTTGTGATTTTTTGTTGCACGTTAACACATCAATACCCCGAAATAACTACTGGTCTGTGGGGAGTGGCTCCTTAAGTAATCCACAGAGCAGTATTCCAGCCCTTACACGAATCGAATGATTTGCATGGCGCATATATATTTGGTGTATCCTTGTACCAATGTCTATGTGTTGAAATGAAAAAATAATAGTAATTAGTAAAATAGTCAGGTCATAAATGATTGAAGAACAAGTGACGTACAAGTTAGTTTTCTTCAATCATCTACGATTGTCAACCATATTTATTTTGTGTTTATATTCTGTATCTAAACGAGTTACTTTATTACGTGAGAAATGAGTTTCTCTGGGTTAGTGGTCTTGTCTTTGATTTCAAATCATTTGCAGCCTTAATTCAATAATACTGTTTCATGAACAGCCATCGCTCCGTTATATTTCACAGCATTGAGTTTGTTTATTGAATAGCGTTCTATTCACTGATTTTAGCAATAGAAATATCGCCTCATCAATCATTAAAATCCTTTGTCCACAACAACTTATCGCTTTCTCAGACAATCAGTCAGTGATATAAAATCAACTTATAACATAAATGAGTGTTTACTGAAGTTTCCCGACCGTAGCTGCTACCTTGACGTGGTGGTCGGGCTTGCCTATCGTGATGACCCAACCGAGCTATATTGGCTGGAACTCAAGTTCCTGCAGGTTCTACCATGCCAGGCAGGTCGATTGGAGAACGGTAAGACTAAAAGCAGCAACTCAAGGTCTGAGGGCGAAGTCGTACTGCTGACTGTACAGAGGTGTGACAGCAGTAAGGTGTTTCCCTCGGACAACCAGCATCTGCAGCGATGCTGCCTTCTCACAAGGAAGGAAGGGGTTAGAAAAGGTTGACCCTAAAAATGTCACACCTCACCTTACCCCACGGATTTCCGTCTCCGGCGGTAAGGCCGTTTGAAGAACGGAGCTAACACATTACAAACCTCCCACAAAAAGGCCGTGCGCGACCGGCCTCAAGCAGTTGTCCCTTGGGCTCTGCGGTCACGCACTCAGGTCGCTAAGACCAACACTAATCCGATTTCCTTTTCAGGTCCCCCAAGAAATACCCTTCCACGGTGTGGGCAACCGGGAAGTGATATCAGCCCTCATACCCGTAACAGCACACGAGACCAAGTTGGTCACATTCAAATCCTTCCTACACCTCCTAATTACTCTCTTATCTCCACGACTAACCCTTCTCACGTCCCTTTATCACCTCGCCCCGCTAGTGCGAACGATTCGAGTACGCGGAATGTTATTCCTGGTCTCCTGAAACCACGCTCCAAACTACACGTAGGAGCTTTCAACGTCCGAACACTGTGCCAAATAGGACAACAGGCTTCCTTAGCTAAGACTTTAGAATCTCGCTCCATCGATGTGTGCTGCGTCTCCGAAACGCGCACACAGGATCCTAGTAGTGTCATTCATTTGACTGCACCATGTCTAAGTAACGAACCAACTCGATTTACGCTTCGTGTATCTGGAAGCCCTGATGCTGCATCCCGTGGCCTCGCTGGCGTAGGTATAGCATTGAGTCCTAGGGCAGAACTAGCTCTCTTAGACTGGATCCCAGTAGACAGTCGTTTGTGTGCTGTCCGACTAAACGGAACAGTAAGGATTCGAAAAGATAGGGACACTCGTCGTTGCCTCTTCGTCGTCTCTGCCTACTCTCCCACTGACTGCAGCTCAGATGATGTAAAAGATGAGTTTTACAGAAAGCTTTCCGGCCTTCTCCGAAAAGCTAGGCGTTCAGATGTAGTAATAGTGGCTGGTGACTTTAATGCTCAAGTAGGTAAACTAAGCGAAAAGGAAAGACACCTGGGTGGATCTTATGGTGTCGCGGCTCAAAGAACAGATAACGGCGACCGTCTGTTGCAGCTATGCTCAGATAACCGCCTGTTTCTTGCAAACACTAACTTTAAGCATAAGGAAAAACATCTTTTGACATGGCAACCCCCTAATTCGTCCCAACGTTGGACCCAAATAGATCACATCGCTATCAGCCACCGATGGAGGGGCTCGATAGAAGACTGTCGCTCATTCTGGAGCACATGCTTAGACTCAGATCATGCTCTAGTGAGAGCGCGTATTTGTCTACGTCTTACTGGACGTAGGAAACATGCTGCAAGGAAACCCCTTAGGGTCCTACTTAATGATAGTCAAGCTAAGAGTATATTTCAGGAACAACTAGAAAAACAGTTAGACAGCCATGTAAGTGATGCCCACTCCGAAGAAGCGTGGAATGACATCCGAAAAGCTGTAGAAACAGCAGTGATGTCTGCAAGTACGGTAAACCATAAGATTAGGGAGAAACACTGGATCCCAGCAGCGTCTACCGCACTGATAGATGCTCGAAAACTCATTCCATCTGGCTCTGAACATAACGAAGAGCGGAGTCAGCTTAAGCGTAAGCTGACTAGAAGCCTACGCATAGATCGTGAACAGTGGTGGGTAGCGAAAGCAAGAGAGATGGAAAAGGCAGCGGCAATAGGTAACAGCAGGCAACTGTTCAGACTTGTTAAGGAAACCGGTATTAGGAACCCAACTGTTAGCGAAACAATCGCAGAGAAAGATGGACATATTGTTCATTCTCAATCCAGGAGACTGGATCGATGGGCAGAACACTTTAGGGATCAGTTCAACTGGCCTTCAGCCACACTTCGGTTTCCCACGATCCCCAGTCGACCTGAATGGCAAGTTGATGTAAGTCCTCCGACTCTTTACGAAGTTGAAAAAGCTATAGGAAATCTGAAGCGTGGGAGAGCAGCAGGCCCTGACAGGTTTACCCCTGAGATTTTTAAGGATGGCGGTCCAGTATTTGCAGCGAGATTGACTGAGGTCTTAGGTAGAATCTGGGAACTGGACGTAATCCCATCTGACTGGTCTCAATCACTGATTGTACCAGTCTATAAGAAAGGACAAAAGTCCTCCTGTGACAATCACAGAGGAATTAGTTTGACTAATATAGTGTCTAAAATATTAGCTTCAATAATACTTCGACGTCTAACCAAAGCTCGTGAAGAGCAGACTAGAGAAAACCAGGCTGGTTTTCGACCTGGACGTGGTTGCATTGATCAAATATTCACATTACGTCAGGTCCTAGAACATAGACACACATTCAGACGTCCCACAATGGTAGTATTTCTCGACCTTAAGGCGGCATTTGACTCTGTTGATCGTAAGGTTCTATGGCAATGTTTGTCACTGAAGGGAGTACCAAAGAAGTACGTCAACCTTATAAAGGCTCTCTACTCGAACACAACTGGTCGAGTGAGAGCTTATGGTGAACTGTCATCAGAAGTGATTACCTCAAGTGGTGTTCGTCAGGGCTGTCCACTCTCTCCATTCTTGTTTAACTTTGTCGTTGACGTCCTTTTAGAGATGACACTTTCCTCATCTAAATTTCCAGGAGTTGAACTTCTACCGGGAGATCCACTTGTTGACTTAGAATATGCCGATGACATAGTTCTATTTGGTGAAGACGCTGACAGAATGCAGAGTCTGTTGACCACTCTAAGCAACAATGCAAGCCTATTCGGCATGCGATTCTCTCCCTCGAAATGCAAAATGTTACTTCAGGATTGGGTTGCGTCGACACCCGGACTAGTGATAGGGAGTGAAGTAGTTGAGCGTGTCGACCGCTTCACTTATCTCGGAAGTCTCATCAGCCCTTGTGGTTTGGTGTGTGACGAAATCTCAGCACGGATACAAAAGGCTCGACTAGCTTTTGCCAACTTGCGTCATTTATGGCGTAGGCGAGATATCCGTCTATCAACGGAAGGACGTGTTTACTAGACAGCAGTTCGTTCCGTCCTACTTTATGGCAGTGAAACACGGCCGGTAAGAGTAGAGGATATTCGTAGGTTACTAGTATTTGACCATAGATGTCTTCGAAGCATTGCTCGTATATCCTGGGACCACCGAGTAAGTAACTCAGTTGTTAGGAAACGGGTACTAGGTAAGGATGGAAAATCAATTGAGGAAGTAGTGAAACTCAATCATTTGAGATGGCTGGGACATGTGTTGCGCATGCCCGACCACCGACTGCCCCGACGTGCTATGTTTTATGGTGTAGGAGTAGGTTGGAAGAAAGGTAGGGGCGGCCAGACCAAAACATGGCACAAATCCATGAAGTCACTGACAAGTGGACTGAGTCATGTTGGTAGGTGTAGACTACCTGGTTGGGGACCGCGAGACGATAGCAACCGATGGTTAGAGACCTTGAATGACATGGCTCAAAATCGTTTGCAATGGCGCAGGTGCATCCGCTCTTTGTGTTCTCTCAAACTCTAATCTTCTGAATTCTTCATGTCCTTTATTTTCTTTCCCAATTTATTCCACTGGACTATACTCCTTTAATAACATCATCAAACCTTAATGTCCCCTATCTCTACTTATACTTTCAGTACCTCTACCACTATGGGATTTGAATCGATAACTGAATCTCTGTGCTAATGTGGTATGGCAACTCGAACTGATGTACGTACGTACGAAGTTCCACGTTGTTACTGACTGACTGACTGACTGACTTACTGAAGTTTGAGTAAAAACGAATAGGTATTAAAAAGTATATCAGATTATTGCTTCAACACATAAAAATGCAAACTATCAGCCTACACACATAATAAAGGCAATTCGTAATTAATATTTAGAGCATAAAACGTTATAACCAAACAGCTGTAATATCTAGCATTATGTCAAGCCGACATGGGTTGCTCTAGCTTCCGGACAGGACAGTTTACTTGTCATTCTAAAGTCACACTTTAACCTTGTCGGTTATTCACTTAAAAACTTGACCGCCTTTGTATGAGCGTGTGTACCGCTTACAACATTCATCACGTCATTAGCTTATTTTCGTCTCATTAGAAATATTGATTTACGCTTTATCAAATGAAGTTGACGCGCTTGTCTTTTTCGATCTGCTTCTCCATTTCGTTTCTCTGATTGTCCGTGTGGGACGAGTTTATGAAATATACATATCCAAAATTCATGCATATATTTGGCTTATTTGATTCCGCTATTCACTAACGCGAATTGATAATTATATACGAGGGTAGCCGGGATGTATATTTTATTAACATCATCGTTCGACCAAATTGGAGTCAAATGAGTGTGCCACCAAACATCAACTAACAAATTAACTTGGTACTTTAATTATGAAAACTTATCATCTACCGAAAGACTTACCATCTGGTTCTCTCTCTGAGATATGCTGTAAGTTTGAAGTGCTTGATTGTGTGTAAACTGAGGAAAGCATGAAGTCTGAAGGTTCAGTGCTCATACCAAAGTCCCCTTGTGTTCGATAAGAAAAGTCTCTCATCCCCTGTATATCTCCTGGAGGAGCTGGACCATTGTGTCCCGCTCTAGAAATGCGACTATCTGAACGATGATAAGGATGAGAATTATTTATATGTGAAGGATCATTTGATAAAGAACGATAACCAGATATACCATCCTTGGCACATTCCGAGTGATAACCTGATTGTGATTTTCCTACATGACCAACATGATTAGGAACAGCAGATCCATAATTGATGGCATTTGTCTCACCCATCGGTTTGTCGTGAGACTTCCAAACACAACAAGCACAAAAGTTTCCCATTTTTAGTTTGTATTTTAAGCTAAACACATAGAAGACGTAGGTACTACTAACTCATTGTTCGAACAAAAGACAGGCTGAAAATTTTCAAAAAAACATGAGTTTATTTATATGTCTATATTATAAACACATTAAATTCAGCATAAAAAATACTGTCTTATACCTAAAAGTAAGTCAGAATACTAGTAAACATTATTCCTTATTCGTCAACGCATACTTGTTTACTGGATTGGACCAAATTTAACCAAAGCATAAACAGTCAGACACCTAACAGTTAGTTGTTCAGGTTGTTGCTGCTTTATACTATAATTCACAACAATCAAGATGAAGAAATTTCGGATGTAATTTAAATAGAGAAAACGTATGTTTTTACAATGTTATTTTGCAGAATACACAATTTCGTACCTTATACAGTATCCTTAATCCGAAATATGGTTAGCAAAGAAACATGTTTATGCTAATTACGTAACGGAAGAAATACAAACTGAATGAGTAAGTTATTGTAACGGCTTTTACGCACAAAACATTTCACGAATAAATTACCCAAGGATTGAAAGTCCACAACGACTATGACTTGTTGGGGTACAGAGTCGTGCATGAAATGTGTTAGTAAAAACTGTAGCCTTCTAGTGATTGCAGTGACTGAAGGATGTGCTTAATATCATGATCCATACCCTGACAGAATGTGGATTGCTGCCTAGAGTACTACTGGATCTGGAAAATGCTGTGAAGAGACTTCATAAATACATTGATTCATGCAGTTACTGACTAAGTTTAAGCCATTTTAGCAATGTGGACTTAATTACTAAAGATATCCTAGGTATCATAGCTCAAAATGTATAAATGGTGTGCGTGGTTTTATTCCTTAACTCGTTTAGTATCTTAAAAATCTAAGTCATCAACATTTGCTCACTTCATATAGACCAAGAACCTTCATAACTCTAGTATAATCACTTGTTAATTTCTTCTTTATGTGGCATCATGAAATTTAAGAATATCAACATACTTTGTGCAACCTTATGTCAGTGCGGCTAATATCTTGAACCAATGCTTAATACATGCCTTACCCCGAGTTTCATTCAATTAATACACATAAAACACGCCTGATTTGCATCAGTTGATGGAGGTTATAAAGTATCAAATGATCTACCGACATACTCTTGAATACGGTGGTCTTGAGCGCTGTCAGAGGTATGAGGGCAGTTATCACTTTCCGGTTGCCCACATCGTGGAAGGGTTCTTTTACCTGAAAATGAAATTGAGTTAGAGTTGGTCTTAGTGACCTGAGAGTGTGACCGCAGTGCCCAAGAGATAAGTGCTAGAGGTCGGTCACATGCGACCATTTTGTGGGTAATTTTTGTGTTAGCTCCATACATGTTGAGAACTTGCCTCCGGAGACGGATATATGTGAGACAAAGTGAGGTGTGGATTTTCAGGGTCGACCTTTTCTAATCCCACCCTTCCTTTGTGGGAGTGCAGCATCGCTGTTATGCTGGTCGTCTGAAGGAAACACCATACTGCCAGCACACCTCTGCACAGTCAGTAATACAACTTCGCCCTCGGACCTTGGTTTTGCTGCCTTTAGTCTTACAGCTCTTCAACCGACCTATCTAGCATGGTGGGACCTTGAGTAACGATTGTTCCAATCAATATAGCTTGATTGGTTCATCATGACAGACAAGCTTGACCGCCACGTCAAGGTAGCAGCAACGGTTGGAGAATTCAAAGCCGCTAACAGAGAGTGGTCTTGTCCAACTTCGGTCTTACAGTCTCCCCCCGTCTTCATACGCTAATCAAAATAACTGAGATGGGTGATTACTTCTTATCCACAAAATATTTTGATTAATTTATTGTATCTGGGATAGTCAGTTAGCTGGTCAAATTCAACTAAGAATCCCGGGTGAGTATTACTGTTTTAATTTACCATTGTTATCGTCGCAGGAAAAATCACCGAGATGTAGTGAATAAAATACAGGATATAAAGTGCAATTAATCTAAGCATGAATACAATTTACAAGCCACAAACGAAAAATTAAGAATCAAAACTATGAAATGACACCAAACTAAAGATTAAGATGAATTATAAATACAACTGTTCAGCGGGATTGTGTTATCCGACGGCTTGAAACATTCGCAGTTTAGACCAGTGGTATTTCAAGCTTTAAACTGTTGTGTAGACCAGGAGACAGAATAAGGACTTGAAGAAAGGTGTTATATTGAGAAACAAGTAGAACAGGATTTTAAAGACCAATTAAACTGGAACACAATACAAGGCGGGAATATTAGGAGAAAAATCAGCCGCCAATCGACACTTTTTTGCTGAACGATACACGAAAAAAAACAGTTTCAGTAAAAATAATGCAACCATAAGGACATATGTATCTTTAAATCTAACACGTAGATAAGTCTATAGTGACCCAGAAACGCGGTGCACTTTGGTAATAAAGTTCTAAGCCTGCCACCTCACACACCTCGTAACTCAGTAGTAAAGCCTTCACCTCTAGTAATTATACAAACCACATGCTTCACTCGCTGTGTCGATAACCTTGTTATTATGATCACCGTTTAGTATTTACACAAAATAGCACATATGAAGATACTGACGTACTAGGTAGTCGAATTTAAAATGAACGAGCTTACAACTAAAAATTTCCTTGCATTAAATACATAAATCAAGTTGCAAGTTACCCATGAGCCCGAAGACCTTGAGATTCATAATAGCCAGATTTCTGCACCAGAAACATAACCTTCAATCTTCTCTATAGAAAAGAAAAGAATAATAAGTCTTTAATTGTAAGGATAAGACGTTAGTGGACTTATATTGATCTCGTAACCTGCGGTAAGGCGATGTAATTAGATTTAGGCGTGTCAGTCGGCTTTCATAAGATAAGCCAGAGAGAGCTTTTGCCATTTTGGTCCATCGCCGTTCTAGCCTATCCGCTTCAGATTTGGAACGAGGACTCAATGCTTTGTGACGGTAAATAATTCCCCAAAATAAATAGCTCTGTAAGTTTTCGACATTGGATGCTGATCACATTAGTTTTGATGGACTCATCTAGCTGAAGGCGCTTGGTCAAGCATCCGCACCAGATCACATGTGGGAACGCCGTGCTCAACATCTACCGCAATCGCTTGCCAGATTAGTACAAACCATCCTCGATATATTGATAGCTTATCAAATATATCTTCGATCTCCTCGCTTTTGTCTTTTGATTTCACTTGGTGGGTGCGCTTCATATTAGAAGGTGTTACTGATTAAAGCGTTGTCAAACTCCGAATACCTGTGGCATCTTCATTGGTGAGCCCGACGTGATCTGGTACACCAAATTGCAATCTGGGAGTCTGTTCCTTTCTGTGATTTTATATATTATTGTCTTATTCTAATTTTTTATACATCGTGATATTTTTTCCCACGTTCTTGGATATATATATATTTCCCACTCGTTTATTTTCGTACTTGATATATTAATATGACTGAACAGACACCTAAAGTATTTAAGTTAAAGACTGTGTCCTCACCTTCCTTCCAACTTATGCCTTTCTAACCAGAAAACATCGAAGCCTGGTTTCGCTACGCAGAAGCCGACTTCTAGGAGCACGGTGTAAACGATACACATGCACAATTCCTCGCAGTAGTCAAGGCACTACCATGCGAATTCAACAGGTACGTAACACCTAGTATGTTTACTAGTGATGTTTCTGACCCATACCAAACCTTCAAACATGCCATCCTTAAACGCGGAGGTCTAACCAATCGGCAAAGGTTAGACCGACTCCTTAACAACATCGATCTGCAACACGGCTCTGCCACAGACACGTTGCAAAAAATGAGAGAAGTCATTGGGCAAAGAACCTTCGATGATGGCCTATTCAAACAGCTTTTCTTATCAAAACTTCCTCAACAGGTGCAAGCTGTGCTGGTCTCGTCCCAAAACAACGCCTTAGACGAGCTGGCTGCATCTGCCGACCGCATCCTCGAAATCACTGGATATTCTAACACCGAGGGTTTTTCAGTCAAAGAAAAGCCTCAAATCACCCAGAATGACACAACAGAATTATGTCATACACTTACTCGTTATCTCAAACTCCGTAACGACTGTAAACGGTCACTAACCCCTCGAAGAAACTCATCACGTAGGCGGATGTTTCTACGCCAATCATCGGTATGGACCTTCTATAACACCACAACTTAATTATCGATACGCGCAAACGAAGGCTAGTAGATGGAAATACTAAGTTGTCTGTTTGACTGACTTCTTTTTCTGGTTGCAGGTTATCTCCAGTCACTATTAAGCACACTATAGACCCCTTCTACCAACTACTACTCGATAAATATTCTGGCATTTACCAATCGCAACCGAAATTGCCGTGTGTAACCGGCAACGTTACACATCACATCACGACTACAGGACCACCTGTATTCTCTAAAGCACGCCGACTGGCCCCCGAAAAGTGAAGGTTGGCGAAAAACGAATTCGACCATATGATAGACTTAGGAATCATACGACCGTCAAATAGCCCATGGGCATCTCCGTTGCACATGGTCCCTAAAAAGGACAGCAATGATTGGCGTCCAACTGGTGATTATCGGCGATTGAATGCAAAACCATTCCCGATCGTTACCCGTTGCCTCACATTCACGATTTGACAGCTACCTTGGAAGGTGCAACTGTCTTTTCAAAAATCGACTTGGTTAAAGCGTATAACCGAAGTCCTATGGCCACTGAAGACATTCCAAAAACCGCTATTATAACGCCCTTCAGACTCTATGAATTTTTGCGAATACCTTTCGGTCTAAGAAACGCGGCACAGACTTTTCAAAGGTTCATAGATGACGTTTTTCGAGGTCTCGACTTCGTACATGCGTATGTTGATGACTGCCTGATAGCAAGTCCGGACAGAGAATCACATCTCCAGCATCTGAACCTTGTTTTCGACAGACTACAAAGACATATCATTACTGTAAACATTCAGAATTACCAAATCGGAACCGACTCCTTAGACTTCTTAGGACACATCATAGATGCGCAAGGCATCCGACCCCATAGAACAAAAGTTGCGGCCATTCCGGATTACCCAGAACCGACCACCATCAGGCAATTGCACACGTTTAACGGTCTGGTAAGTTTTTATAGACGATTCATACCAAAATGCGCGTTACTTATGAAACCTCTTACCAACCAACTTCGTGGAAATATGAAATCCATCAATCTGGATGACACTGCACGAAAAGCATTCTCCACGGTTAAGGAACATATCGCTCAAGCAACTATGCTTGCTCATCAGGACCCTGAAGCGCCCATTAGTATTGCAGTAGACGCATCCGATTCAGCAATCGGAGCAGTCTTACAACAATGGGTTGACCACTCCTGGAAACCTTTGGCATTTTTCTCTACACGGTTGTCAGACACTGAATCGAGGCACAACACATTCGGTAGGGAACTCTTAGCTATGTATTGTGCTGTCCGGCATTTTCAACACTATATCGAAGGCCGTGAATTCACCATTTTTACCGACCACAAACCACTTACTTTCTCTTTAAGCTCATCTTCAGACAAGTACTCACCACGTGAGTCTCGAAAACTGGACTACATTTCGCAGTTTACCTCAGATATTCGACACATTTCTGGAGCACACAACGCCTTGTCTCGTATAAATTCCTTGAACAGTTTCCAAGGAATCGACCTTTCAAAACTCGGCCAACTTCAAAAAGAAGACAGTGATCTTCAGCACGAGTTTTCCTCAACAACACCTAAACTGCGAATCGAACAGATGGGAACAGGTAAGGAAACCTTACTTTGCGACACATCTACATGTAGGGATCGCCCAATCGTGCCGAAACAATATCGGCGCAGCGTCTTCAATACGTTGCACAGACTTTCTCATCCAGGTGTTCGCGCAACCATCAAGCTTATAGCAGAACGGCTTTGCTGGCCTGGTATGAATGGAGCCGTGAGGGAGTGGGCACGCTCCTGTGTAAGCTGCCAGAAATCTAAGGTGACTAGACATAACAAATGTCCCTTAGGCTCGTTTAAAACTCCCGATGCTCGCTTTGAGTACGTTCATTTAGATTTGGTAGGACCTTTACCAGATTCAAATGGATAGTCTTATCTTTTAACATGCGTAGACCGTTTTACTCGATGGCCAGAAGCAGTACCCATCAAGGATATTACTGCTGAAACAGTGGCCCGCACATTCGTCGAACGATGGGTAGCAAATTTTGGGTGCCCAACAACCATCACTACAGATCGTGGACGTCAGTTTGAATCTGAACTTTTCCGTTGTCTGACCGCAATATTAGGAATCACTCACTTCCAAACGACCGCCTACCACCCACAAACAAACGGGTTAGTAGAACGTTTTCACTGACAACTAAAAGCGTCACTATCAGCCTCAAACATTTCTCAGTGGACTGACGTTCTCCCACTCGTCTTACTAGGCATACGCAATGCAGTGAAAGCTGACATTCGATACACTGCGTCTCAAATCGTTTATGGTACGACCCTTCGACTTCCAGGAGAGTTCGTGGATCCTTCATCCTCTTCGATGAACATGGATCTAACCTCCTACACGGACAGGCTTACAAACGCAATGCGTTCAGTTAAACCTGTTTCCACTACACCTCAATCAACTGATGTTTTCGTTCAACCTGACTTACGACATAGTACACACATCTTCGTACGTCGAGACTCGCATCGACGACCTCTCGAATCAGCATAAGAAGGACCTTTCAAAGTTCTTCAACGCAGATCTAAGTACTATATAATCGATAAGGACGGAACCAACGAAAGCATCAGCATCGATTGCCTCAAAGCAGCGTAGAAGGAAATCCTATTCACGTGAATTTCCCTTCAATACAATCACACTACACAACTCCTGCACTTATAATACCTCAATCGACAGCCGACACACACGTTGATACTTCAACAGTATTCAAAAATAAACTCAAAACAACGCGTTCTGGAAGAAGAGTAAGATTTCCAGAACATTTGAACGATTACTACATGTAAGATACAAGTTAACATTTTATACCATCTCGATTTTCCCCTGTACTATATATAATTTTTTTTTAAAAACCCAAATTTATAATGCATATATATTTTTATTATTTTTTATTTCAAAAAAGATAAAACAAAAGAAAACGATATTATAAAAATCCTTTTTTTACGCTATTACGTGAGGATGGGTTTGTTTTCCTTTTTCTTTGCCCGTTTTGTGTTTCCACGCGCGTACGTGTGTATTCCGACATGCACTTACATATTTTTCTTTTCTTTTCCAGGACAACTGGAAAAGACGATGAAAAGAATGATGAAGCTGCGAGAAACGAAAATCTGCATTGTACCCTTTTTTACTATATTTTACATCCTGGTCCATTATAGTAAGGAAAGACGACCAGACGCTGTTAAACCTAGCAAGCTATCAGAAAAGTGTTTACCAACGAAAAATTAGTTGGGTTTAAACTTCTGGCTGGCCAAGTCTTAGGGTCATCACTACCCTACTAGTGGGGAGTGATCTGTAGCGGTCAATAATTCCCCAAAATAAATAGCTCTGTAAGTTTTCGACATTGGATGCTGATCACATTAGTTTTGATGGACTCATCTAGCTGAAGGCGCTTGGTCAAGCATCCGCACCAGATCACATGTGGGAACGCCGTGCTCAACATCTACCGCAATCGCTTGCCAGATTAGTACAAACCATCCTCGATATATTGATAGCTTATCAAATATATCTTCGATCTCCTCGCTTTTGTCTTTTGATTTCACTTGGTGGGTGCGCTTCATATTAGAAGGTGTTACTGATTAAAGCGTTGTCAAACTCCGAATACCTGTGGCATCTTCATTGGTGAGCCCGACGTGATCTGGTACACCAAATTGCAATCTGGGAGTCTGTTCCTTTCTGTGATTTTATATATTATTGTCTTATTCTAATTTTTTATACATCGTGATATTTTTTCCCACGTTCTTGGATATATATATATTTCCCACTCGTTTATTTTCGTACTTGATATATTAATATGACTGAACAGACACCTAAAGTATTTAAGTTAAAGACTGTGTCCTCACCTTCCTTCCAACTTATGCCTTTCTAACCAGAAAACATCGAAGCCTGGTTTCGCTACGCAGAAGCCGACTTCTAGGAGCACGGTGTAAACGATACACATGCACAATTCCTCGCAGTAGTCAAGGCACTACCATGCGAATTCAACAGGTACGTAACACCTAGTATGTTTACTAGTGATGTTTCTGACCCATACCAAACCTTCAAACATGCCATCCTTAAACGCGGAGGTCTAACCAATCGGCAAAGGTTAGACCGACTCCTTAACAACATCGATCTGCAACACGGCTCTGCCACAGACACGTTGCAAAAAATGAGAGAAGTCATTGGGCAAAGAACCTTCGATGATGGCCTATTCAAACAGCTTTTCTTATCAAAACTTCCTCAACAGGTGCAAGCTGTGCTGGTCTCGTCCCAAAACAACGCCTTAGACGAGCTGGCTGCATCTGCCGACCGCATCCTCGAAATCACTGGATATTCTAACACCGAGGGTTTTTCAGTCAAAGAAAAGCCTCAAATCACCCAGAATGACACAACAGAATTATGTCATACACTTACTCGTTATCTCAAACTCCGTAACGACTGTAAACGGTCACTAACCCCTCGAAGAAACTCATCACGTAGGCGGATGTTTCTACGCCAATCATCGGTATGGACCTTCTATAACACCACAACTTAATTATCGATACGCGCAAACGAAGGCTAGTAGATGGAAATACTAAGTTGTCTGTTTGACTGACTTCTTTTTCTGGTTGCAGGTTATCTCCAGTCACTATTAAGCACACTATAGACCCCTTCTACCAACTACTACTCGATAAATATTCTGGCATTTACCAATCGCAACCGAAATTGCCGTGTGTAACCGGCAACGTTACACATCACATCACGACTACAGGACCACCTGTATTCTCTAAAGCACGCCGACTGGCCCCCGAAAAGTGAAGGTTGGCGAAAAACGAATTCGACCATATGATAGACTTAGGAATCATACGACCGTCAAATAGCCCATGGGCATCTCCGTTGCACATGGTCCCTAAAAAGGACAGCAATGATTGGCGTCCAACTGGTGATTATCGGCGATTGAATGCAAAACCATTCCCGATCGTTACCCGTTGCCTCACATTCACGATTTGACAGCTACCTTGGAAGGTGCAACTGTCTTTTCAAAAATCGACTTGGTTAAAGCGTATAACCGAAGTCCTATGGCCACTGAAGACATTCCAAAAACCGCTATTATAACGCCCTTCAGACTCTATGAATTTTTGCGAATACCTTTCGGTCTAAGAAACGCGGCACAGACTTTTCAAAGGTTCATAGATGACGTTTTTCGAGGTCTCGACTTCGTACATGCGTATGTTGATGACTGCCTGATAGCAAGTCCGGACAGAGAATCACATCTCCAGCATCTGAACCTTGTTTTCGACAGACTACAAAGACATATCATTACTGTAAACATTCAGAATTACCAAATCGGAACCGACTCCTTAGACTTCTTAGGACACATCATAGATGCGCAAGGCATCCGACCCCATAGAACAAAAGTTGCGGCCATTCCGGATTACCCAGAACCGACCACCATCAGGCAATTGCACACGTTTAACGGTCTGGTAAGTTTTTATAGACGATTCATACCAAAATGCGCGTTACTTATGAAACCTCTTACCAACCAACTTCGTGGAAATATGAAATCCATCAATCTGGATGACACTGCACGAAAAGCATTCTCCACGGTTAAGGAACATATCGCTCAAGCAACTATGCTTGCTCATCAGGACCCTGAAGCGCCCATTAGTATTGCAGTAGACGCATCCGATTCAGCAATCGGAGCAGTCTTACAACAATGGGTTGACCACTCCTGGAAACCTTTGGCATTTTTCTCTACACGGTTGTCAGACACTGAATCGAGGCACAACACATTCGGTAGGGAACTCTTAGCTATGTATTGTGCTGTCCGGCATTTTCAACACTATATCGAAGGCCGTGAATTCACCATTTTTACCGACCACAAACCACTTACTTTCTCTTTAAGCTCATCTTCAGACAAGTACTCACCACGTGAGTCTCGAAAACTGGACTACATTTCGCAGTTTACCTCAGATATTCGACACATTTCTGGAGCACACAACGCCTTGTCTCGTATAAATTCCTTGAACAGTTTCCAAGGAATCGACCTTTCAAAACTCGGCCAACTTCAAAAAGAAGACAGTGATCTTCAGCACGAGTTTTCCTCAACAACACCTAAACTGCGAATCGAACAGATGGGAACAGGTAAGGAAACCTTACTTTGCGACACATCTACATGTAGGGATCGCCCAATCGTGCCGAAACAATATCGGCGCAGCGTCTTCAATACGTTGCACAGACTTTCTCATCCAGGTGTTCGCGCAACCATCAAGCTTATAGCAGAACGGCTTTGCTGGCCTGGTATGAATGGAGCCGTGAGGGAGTGGGCACGCTCCTGTGTAAGCTGCCAGAAATCTAAGGTGACTAGACATAACAAATGTCCCTTAGGCTCGTTTAAAACTCCCGATGCTCGCTTTGAGTACGTTCATTTAGATTTGGTAGGACCTTTACCAGATTCAAATGGATAGTCTTATCTTTTAACATGCGTAGACCGTTTTACTCGATGGCCAGAAGCAGTACCCATCAAGGATATTACTGCTGAAACAGTGGCCCGCACATTCGTCGAACGATGGGTAGCAAATTTTGGGTGCCCAACAACCATCACTACAGATCGTGGACGTCAGTTTGAATCTGAACTTTTCCGTTGTCTGACCGCAATATTAGGAATCACTCACTTCCAAACGACCGCCTACCACCCACAAACAAACGGGTTAGTAGAACGTTTTCACTGACAACTAAAAGCGTCACTATCAGCCTCAAACATTTCTCAGTGGACTGACGTTCTCCCACTCGTCTTACTAGGCATACGCAATGCAGTGAAAGCTGACATTCGATACACTGCGTCTCAAATCGTTTATGGTACGACCCTTCGACTTCCAGGAGAGTTCGTGGATCCTTCATCCTCTTCGATGAACATGGATCTAACCTCCTACACGGACAGGCTTACAAACGCAATGCGTTCAGTTAAACCTGTTTCCACTACACCTCAATCAACTGATGTTTTCGTTCAACCTGACTTACGACATAGTACACACATCTTCGTACGTCGAGACTCGCATCGACGACCTCTCGAATCAGCATAAGAAGGACCTTTCAAAGTTCTTCAACGCAGATCTAAGTACTATATAATCGATAAGGACGGAACCAACGAAAGCATCAGCATCGATTGCCTCAAAGCAGCGTAGAAGGAAATCCTATTCACGTGAATTTCCCTTCAATACAATCACACTACACAACTCCTGCACTTATAATACCTCAATCGACAGCCGACACACACGTTGATACTTCAACAGTATTCAAAAATAAACTCAAAACAACGCGTTCTGGAAGAAAAGTAAGATTTCCAGAACATTTGAACGATTACTACATGTAAGATACAAGTTAACATTTTATACCATCTCGATTTTCCCCTGTACTATATATAATTTTTTTTTAAAAACCCAAATTTATAATGCATATATATTTTTATTATTTTTTATTTCAAAAAAGATAAAACAAAAGAAAACGATATTATAAAAATCCTTTTTTTACGCTATTACGTGAGGATGGGTTTGTTTTCCTTTTTCTTTGCCCGTTTTGTGTTTCCACGCGCGTACGTGTGTATTCCGACATGCACTTACATATTTTTCTTTTCTTTTCCAGGACAACTGGAAAAGACGATGAAAAGAATGATGAAGCTGCGAGAAACGAAAATCTGCATTGTACCCTTTTTTACTATATTTTACATCCTGGTCCATTATAGTAAGGAAAGACGACCAGACGCTGTTAAACCTAGCAAGCTATCAGAAAAGTGTTTACCAACGAAAAATTAGTTGGGTTTAAACTTCTGGCTGGCCAAGTCTTAGGGTCATCACTACCCTACTAGTGGGGAGTGATCTGTAGCGGTCAATAATTCCCCAAAATAAATAGCTCTGTAAGTTTTCGACATTGGATGCTGATCACATTAGTTTTGATGGACTCATCTAGCTGAAGGCGCTTGGTCAAGCATCCGCACCAGATCACATGTGGGAACGCCGTGCTCAACATCTACCGCAATCGCTTGCCAGATTAGTACAAACCATCCTCGATATATTGATAGCTTATCAAATATATCTTCGATCTCCTCGCTTTTGTCTTTTGATTTCACTTGGTGGGTGCGCTTCATATTAGAAGGTGTTACTGATTAAAGCGTTGTCAAACTCCGAATACCTGTGGCATCTTCATTGGTGAGCCCGACGTGATCTGGTACACCAAATTGCAATCTGGGAGTCTGTTCCTTTCTGTGATTTTATATATTATTGTCTTATTCTAATTTTTTATACATCGTGATATTTTTTCCCACGTTCTTGGATATATATATATTTCCCACTCGTTTATTTTCGTACTTGATATATTAATATGACTGAACAGACACCTAAAGTATTTAAGTTAAAGACTGTGTCCTCACCTTCCTTCCAACTTATGCCTTTCTAACCAGAAAACATCGAAGCCTGGTTTCGCTACGCAGAAGCCGACTTCTAGGAGCACGGTGTAAACGATACACATGCACAATTCCTCGCAGTAGTCAAGGCACTACCATGCGAATTCAACAGGTACGTAACACCTAGTATGTTTACTAGTGATGTTTCTGACCCATACCAAACCTTCAAACATGCCATCCTTAAACGCGGAGGTCTAACCAATCGGCAAAGGTTAGACCGACTCCTTCAGCTTGAACCACATATTCCAAATGCGGCGTTGAAAAATTCGGATACAATACCCTGAACATTTATTTATCGATGTAGTAAAATGACCCAAGAATATCCCATGAGACGCTTAAGCTTTTGAAAGCAGCGACCTTGCAGTTACTGGTTGAGTATCATGACTGCTTTGTCATTATAGTCTATTACTTTAGATAGCACAAGTTAACTTATTTTGTAGTGATGTGAACCAACGCAGTTATGTATTTGCAACGCCACACTTTTTGTAAATTAACTTTAAGTGACCATCTACACATTCACTTAGCCAGTGAATTTAGGTCATCAAGTAATATTATTCTATTCGACATACTGTGTGTGGGTCTCCAAATATTTATGTCATCTGCAGAGAGTAGAACAAATGTTTTTGCTACAGTTCTCAGGCCATTTACATAAATTGGGAAAGAAAGACGAACGAGGATTGCCCCTTGATGAACAGTTTACAACTTCCCACGTTCGACAATTACATCCACTGGCGTCTTCATAATTATGGGATCAAGACCATCAGGATTACTGGTCTTGACTGGTTTAAGATGTTAAGGTCATCGTAAGACAGTTCCTTTCTCAATAACCAGAGGATCAATTAATGGTTAGCCATTCACCATCGTCGGTAGAGAACACATTACTAGAATCTCCTGATGAAACTCGAGCCTTCGCAACATACTTTTCTGTCAATAATAACGGATTTTCTTGTATCAAAGGTGATGGAATTCCATCACTTCTACTATTCTCCCTCTTTGTATACAAGAACAACTTTTCCAAACTATTTTCACAACCCTTAGCGAATTGTTTCTCATACGAAAGTCTAGCTTTATGAATTAGTGCTTTGCATGAACTCCTAGTTCTACAATAAGTTGATCTGTACTATCCAGAGCCCTAGTGATAAACATACTCCAACGCTTTACTCTACGTCCAAGAAGTTTATTGACCTTTTAGTTTTCCATTATAGAGATTTGTTACGTCTATATGGCGATAAGCATGGTCTTTACAAGGAAGTGACTAATCTAAGTGTACCTTTAAATATGGACTTTGCTCCTTCGATTGATGAGCTAGTATCTACTGACCAGTCTGGTGTTGCAGCACATTCCCGTATGGGAGGAGTCATATTATATCACAAAACAGCATAATCGCTATTTGTCAACGGTGAAGGAATATTTAAATAGGCAGTACTGTCGCTTGCACAAGTGACTTCTTGGTCTAACAAAGAAGATCCTTGGTTTGAATTGAAACGTCTGGATTCAGATACATGCTGTACAAAAGCATGCCCTATTACAGTCATCAGAAGCTAGTATTTATTGACCAGTCCGTTGTTGCAACACATTACTATGTGGTTACTACATTTACTCTTCACGAATTTATGCGAGATTATGTAAGACAAGGCAATGGACAGAAAGAATGTTTTCCATGACCAATTACAAGGTAATTACGTAACGTCAATACACAGCCTTCAGTCATACACTTCCATCTTGCAGTGTTTCCTTCAATCCAAAGTGACTTTTCTTCTGGTTTTCAAGTGCTCTATCTACGCCGTACATTGATGCACTAAGACTTCTGCTCCTCAAGGCTGTGACAGCTTTGACAATACGTTCCGCTACACAGTACTTACAAGCAATCTTGTTAATAGAGCAATTAGTCCCTTTGATAAATTTCAATAGTTTAGTGATTTTGTTATTAGTATTCACAACACTTCTTTCCCCTCATCAAATATTAAAACCTGAAGGCATGTTGATCTCCGTGAATTTGTTGTCACCGGTTCCGTTCTGTCATTCTACTCAATCATTGTCGTCCTCGAGTGAAGTACAACGTGATCACTGTTTACTAGTGGAGGAAGGTGCTGAGTATCAAAGACATCCTTACAGTAGTGGGTGAGGGCGAGGTCCAGAAGTGACGGATCATGTTTTAAATCAATGTGTCGGTTTTGTGATACATTCGACAAGTGCACACTGAATAATGGTTGATAAAAGGTCGTTATCGAAACCTCCACCTGGAGCTGTAAGCTCTATCCAGTTGATATGCGATGCGTTAAAGTCCCCAATGATGAGACAACATTCTGCCATACTCCAAGAACAGATGTGTCTTAGGATAAGGTCGTCAGCAAGACAACACGGACTACGTCTATTCACCCTATAATCACTAACCCATTTCTAGATTTAATCTTACAACATGCTACTTCACATGTACCACTAACATGAGCCTCCGATATCGGAACTTAATTCATCCGCCATCAGACTTAGCTCGGATGTTTTATTCATAAGACTACGGGCGTTCGTGTAGCACACACTTAAAGTGATTTGGTAATCATTCGTTCTACCCACACAGGCCTCGGAAGCATTGGCTTCCAAGACCTGACTACCCGAAAACCCCTAATGGTAAGGTTAGTTTCGCCATTCACTGGCGAGTTTTCAATTCCGTAAGAACATTCTTCCACTTGATTCGATCCTCAAGCGGCCAATCTGGTCGGATACGAGTATTTGAATAACAAATTTTTTGTGCATTTTTCAATAATATATCTCTTTCTTTAAAATTCCCGAGAGCCAGCTTCAAGATCCTTCTTGGTTGGGTCACTGGAGTCGAGCGAGTGACTCAAAACAATGATTGAGGAGGTTTTATTTTGGGACTTTGGTGGAGTGGTCGGAGTCCACCAATGACTTATCAAGTTAACGGTCATTAGTGTTAGCTGTCTTTCCTACTCTTCTGCGTTTCCGCGTTATCCATATTCCATCAGTCGTAGCATCTACATTAGAAATATTCGGGACAGTAATTGTATTATTTGGATCACCAGTTGCTGCTGTAGCAACATGGCTACCAATATCTAATGAGCTGTCACTCGTTGTTTGTTTCGGGGTAAAAATTTTGATCTCGGGTTGCACAGTTAGATGTCTGACTTGCGCCGTGACAGCACTTACGACACTAACGCAATCTTCGCCATCAGTACCAATGTTGTCAGTACACCCTAATTAAACTTCTTATTAGCCAATACCAGTAAGCTAATTTCTTCCTGGATGAGTGATGTTTTGCCCGAGCAACAAAAACTACGAAGTCAGTGAGAGTTGGGCTTCGAGCACCTTTTATATGCAGCGGGGCTTAATCGGGTGCATATCTTGTGGAACCGCTTATTACACTCATCACATTGCATCCCTTCCTCCACGTTGAATAAGCAATATGGTTGTCCACACTTATGAGCAGATTTGGCCATCTTGAAAATCAACTACAATGGTGATACAAACAGGATGTGTTAAAGAATGCTAAAACCTTAACTAAATAAATCAAGTAAAATTCCATCAAGTATGCTTCGATGCAATTAATACACAAAAGCAAAATCAAAACACTCAGTACTATGTCACTTTAACTGGATTAGAATATAAACAGTATAAACAGTTTAAACAGTAGTTTTGATGCGTAAATTACGATTGAAAAAGTTAGTTAACTCAACGAGAAACAATACCACTGTCCTTTTAGATAGCGCGCTCAAGTTACTCCTTTTTATCTTAAGAAATGCTGGAAGTGATATTCCTTCAAACATCTCTTTATTAGCTTCTAACATCAATACATAAAATGGGTAACATTGAATTATCTATTCGACCAAAGTTGAAGTTTGAAGGTTACTGACAACTGAAACAAATATGTGGATATTTGGCGACTCTTACGAATCATCCGGTGAGTATGACGACTGGTGAGCCTTTAATTCGTCTATCCGAATATGGGAAGTCGTATACATGTTTAAACAGTTGTAGAGATGAATATTATGACCGTTTACAGTTCCGAATTCAGAAACGTAATTCAGAATATTCGCACCACCCGTTTTTATGGGACGATTTGGAATGTCTCAGCTCATCAACATCAAACCTTAGTGTAAATGAAGACGTCGAAGACATCAGAAAAGATGTTTCGACCAAAACGCTATCTATTTCAGAGGACGGGTAATTGCTTGAATTACTTCATTACATATAATGATAGCCACCTAGATAACTCAACGAAAGTCGAAGGTTTGGATGCGAGTTTGCTGACATAACATCTATGTAGGCCCTCATAATTTTACACATGCAAATGAACAAAATAACGCCGTTTCGACTACTGAAAGAACAGATGTTGGTACCCAAACTCAAAGACCACATCTAAAGGCTATAGAACAGCCCAAAGCTTTTGTGCCTTACGCTATCGGAAGTTCTCCCGGTCCTATGTTGGGGGCTAGGAAAACTTTTAACGTGAAATCAGACCGAGACGTAAGTGGACATTTTATCCCTTGGGGTCATTACTGCTACCTAAATGCTGTGGATGTATTTTGTTGTCATTGCTGCCGAATTTATCCTATCCCAACCCCATTACTAGATCATAATCAATTAAGTGCGTAAAATCAAATACATTCAGAAGTTGATATTTCTTTTTATTTGTGTGAACTTACGCAGATTTTTTTTTGGCTTAGTGTCAAATTTGGAAACCCTGTACAAATTCCACTTTTTCATGAGCTAAAATGAAAAGTAATTTCAGACCTATAAATTCTGAGCTGTTCGTCACACCAACAACGTCATAGATATTGTGCGCTTCATCTGTAGTGCAGGACTTCATTTGTCGAGGTCTCCGTTTCCTATCTTAGATTAATTGTTTTTAAATAGATAGTTGCATTATAATTCTTTATATTGCTCTCCAGCCGTGAATACGTAGGTGGGAAAACTGCGTGAATTCTAAAATTTCACAAAAGCAGTTGGTAAATTAGTCTTCCAAGGACTGCCACCTCGTCATTTATGTGCAAAATGTGGTGTCATTATAATCCGACCACTATGTTCACTTTGCATGCTCGCTTATCATTTTGCAGTAAATGACTTAGGTAGTGTAGAATCTTGAGGAAATATATATAAGTTTAGATAGTTGTACCACTTTAAGACAGCAAGAGCAAGAAGTACAACAGCTGATTTTAAGTACCTATGAGTACTAACTTTGTTTAATTTTTTTGCCAGGTTTATCCTTCTGCTATACGTGCTGAGGCTCGCCGTAAAGAAAGGCTGATTAATTTTACGCATACGAATACCGTAAACTCCAAAGTGTCATCTAAAATATGTGGGCCAAAACAGTGTTTTGTGAAAAGTAAGGCGATTGAACGAAGTAAAACTGAAAAACCTGTTTCTACACTCCACAAATCAACAAGAGTTAGCAGTATGCCGCAACCATCTGGGTTGGGCGCTTCATATACTCGCTCCAATAACAATATTGACTGGAAGCCAAAAAACTCGTGGGTTTCAGAATATGTCCAGAAATACCCGTCTTATCCAACTTCAGTATATGTTCGCAGCGCATCTGTTGCTGCTGGTCGTTCTCGTCCACTCTGCTTCTCATACAGTCGACCATCATCCTCCCTTCTAGGAAGTTTGGTCCCATCTACACCAGTACTGTTAAGCTGTCGTGGATCGAACTCTACTATGAGGAGTCGACGTGAAATCCACTGTGATATTTGTTCTACATCCAATATCAATCAAAAGTGCATCCGTCCACTTCTTAGTGCTTACTAGTAGCAATCAGTTATTTTTGGCTGACTGGAGTAAGACTGATAACCCGATTATCGTTTCTGACTGCGTAATACTGCATACCTTCCATCTAGTTCAATTCAATTAATACATATCATTCCTCTGTACGAAGTCATCTTAGTTTTCTTAAAATTATTGTTTGGTATCATTATATGCCTCGAATGTTTTGGCAAATACATACGTTTAACACGTTGTTCGCTTTTGTTTGTAATGCCTCATTACCACGATGTATGATGTTTTTGTTTGATATTTTCTAGCTATTGATTTGATGATTTATAGGTTCTTAAGGATTACTAACACATTTTAAAACACATTGGGTTAACTAGCTATGGAGTTAGGTACTACTGAAAGGGCTTTCGAATTTTCGATCTCAACTAGATTTTGTTGACTGGCTAATTTATGTACAGTTTGTATTACTTTTTATCGCTGATTCCAAGATTGTGTCGTTACTGACTTTGAGCCAAAGGAATTCATTGTAGGCAAGCAATCATGTCTCAGTCTATAGTTTTCTATAAATAGCATACCATGATTTAGGTCTCTCCTAATTTTTTTGGCGCATTTGTCCCTTCATTTTGTTTTTTAATCTGATGAGTTCTAACCTTCATTTAAATGCCATTTTGTTTCATCGTAGTCAGTCAGTAAGTCAGTTACAACGTAGGACCAGGCACATATGTGCATCAGTCCAAGTTGCCACACCTCATTAGCACAGCAAGATGAACAAATTCATAGAAGCAATCAACTCAATGGTGTAATATATAAAGGAAAGATTGCATATAAGGAGATAGTACAGGAAGAAAGTTAGTTCGTCGAAAGAAAAATGAAATAACTTTAGCCTCATAGTTTAAGGGAAGACAGAGTGTATACACCAACGCCATTGCGATCTCTTCTGAGCCATGTCACCAAGAGTCTCCAGCGATTGGTTACGATCGTCACACGGACCCCAACCAAGTAGTCTGCATCTACCAACATGGCGTAGACTAGAAGTTAGTGTCTTGGCTTGGTCGCCCCTAACTTTCTTCCAACCATCCCCAACACCAGTCAACATCGCGCGTCATGGTAATCGGTGTTCAGGCATACGCAGCGCGTGACCCAACCATCTCAGTCGATGAAGATTCACAACCTCATCAACTGATTTACCATCATTCTCTAATACCCTGTGTCTAACCTCACTATTACTTACCCGGTGATCCCAGCAGATGCGAGCGATATTTCTGAGACATCTGTGGTCAAATATTAGTAGTTTACAAGTATCTCCTACTCTTAATAGGCCATGTTTCGCAGCCGTATAGTAGAACGGAACGAACTGCCGCGCAGTATACTCGTCCCTTAATTGATAGACGGATATCTCGCCTTCGCCATAGGTGACGTAAGTTGGCAAAAGCCAAACGAGCTTTTCGAATCCGTACTGAGATTTCGTCAGACACCAACCCATTAAGGCTGATCAGACTTCCAAGATAAGTGAAGTTGTCGACGCGTTCGACTACTTCACTCCCTATCTTTAGTTCAGGTGTTAACGCAGACCAGTCCTGAAGGAACAACTTGCAATTAGAGGGGGGGGAGCACATCCCAAACATCCTGGCATTGTTACTCAGTGCTACCAGAAGACTGCATTTTATCAGCGTCTGACTGACTGATGGTTAAACTCATCCTTGATCGCATCTGGACCGCAATCTGTTGGAGCGTAGGCGGAGATTGCGAAAAGACGTCGTTTCTCACACCAATTTCCCCTCACGTTAATGGAGCTTTCTAATCTAACAGCAAATAATTGGCTGTCAATGCGGTTCAGTCGATCAGTGTTGCCTTAACTAGCGAGGCAAGACAAACGTGCCACAGAGTCCCTGGATAAACGCACGTAAAACAAGCCTTTTGGAGAGACAGATGGAGAGCGAATTTCTAGCACGGTTCTCGGACAGACAACAGACATCGATGTTGAGACTTTTTGAAGACATTACCAACTCTATCTGTTGTCTGATCTGCATTAGCGTGCGAACGTTGAAGGAGCCCAGTTTGAATGGTATATGTGGTTTCAGATAGACTTTCAATATTCGGTAGTAGCATTCAACTTTCGGTCAGTCAATGACTTGAAATCGTTTAGATAGGACAGGGCTTCCACCATAAGCTAGCCTCTGTATAAGTTGAGAATAAAGAAAAAAATAAAAGGGGGTTTATAAGTGGCGTAGTATAGAAGAAATAGGAGTGGATGTTATCAAATGATTGTGAATACGATTTGTCTTAATGAGCGTTGAAGCAAGAGTAATTATTACAATAGTAGTCATTCAATTTGTTTGTGGGCTGGAATGCTGCCCGAATGCCCAAACCGAAGCAGATAGTTTTCTTAAAAAGCCATACCTTGAGTTTTTTACTTAAATGTTTACTCCACAAGGCAGTGAAACAACACTAGGAGATGCAGTCTCATTGCAACCGTTAACTAACAATAGGTTCACACCATTTGTTCCTCCAGGATCTTGGAGCCCATGTGCATCATTGGTTTGGAATCAGCTTTCCAACTCCCCTAGGTAGATCCTCCATATCCACCAAGCCGGTTAAAGCGTCAGCCAATCGCCTTTTGTCCTTTCATTTCCGTAAACAACGCCGCAAGAATGCAGTAAGTAGGACCTCAGTGGTAATATACTTGAGGCGATGTGAAAACATTCTGAAACAGTGCGCTCTCCGCACACTCAGCTGTACCATGGCGTTTTGAGGTGCGTTATTCAGTAGTAACTATTATTTAAGCGCCGAAGATCTTTGTGTTGAATCTTGAGCTTTGCCGTTCCGTTTACTGGTAAGGTCTTCCAAGTCATTTCGCGATTTCCATTCAGTTCCCGTCTAGATGTGTATGCATTATGTACCAATTAGTTTCAAGCATTGTGATTTAGTGTCATTTTTGGGGCAAAAGTCTCTCCAGTGTGTTCACTCGCATTAAACTCGGTATACGAAACAATAGTCTGTGTTTTGATACAATTTACAAGCCCTAGGCATTTCATTAATGTGAATAATGGTGTAAATTTTCAATTATACTCAAAGCACGAACATTAAGTTCATAGGGTCATCGAATAACAGGTTATACTCATTGTTTAATTTTCTAAATTGATCAGATCTTTTTTTTCCTGGAAGATGCTTAGGTTTAAACAATGATTACCAGGAAGCGCTCATACTCATCACGTTCCCGTTCCAGGTCATCAGGATTCTATACACCAAGACGAAAAAACCGGTCCAGGTTAGTAATATTTTTCACTCATGAAATGTCGAGAATTTATTATCTGATTTTTCTCCTGCTGGATTCTTTTAATTAAATCGTGGGTTGTAACTGCTTATTACACAAGCTTCTACCCAGCGTTTTGTTAGTAAGTCAGTAAGATTTACTTGAGTTTCTTGATTATTTCTATCCGGTGTGCATTATGTTCACATTTATCAAGCTGTAATTACACTTAGTTTAATAAGGATAAGTATAATTGTCTAATGGAATGCGTTTGAAATACTTTTACAAATAGCTTTATAATAATTACTTTTCCAACCACGCACCTACTATCTTAACGAAGCGTTCCAAAGTCGATCGTACATAAAATAATCATGATTCAATTGTATATTTCAGTGGAAATCCGATTCCGCCCCGACAGATTTCTAGCGCGTTGGTTAAGGCCGGTAATCAACTAAAACCAGATGTTTGAAATAAAATCAACTCAACTTGTGTATTGTTGTTACTAGATAAATAACATTGGGAATTAGACATAGGAAATAAATTTTCTATCATGTAAGCGCTTCTGCATCGCGCTTCGTCTTTTTGGTGTAATGAGGACTTATTCACAGTTTAGTATAGAAATCAAACGATTTAGGTAATAAATTTTAATTTTATTGTTGTATGCTGTCCAAAATGATCTATAAACTCTAATTTGTTTCTCGAAATTTCTTACCCAAACGTATCTGTCATACTCCTTGAAAAAGTACAAATAAGGCAAAGAAGCATTTCTCAATTACTTTTTCGTCATGGCTCCACAGTATGTTTTTGCTGATGGACCACGTTTCATTACTGATATATCTACTGTCTTATTGTTATTAATAATATACATTGTCACCAAAAATGGTTAGTTTCTCATAGAACTTGTTTGCGATATGTGCATACATAAAACTTATTCATTTTCAGTCAGTCAGTCATAATCAACATACGACCTGGCCCAAATTTATGTTGACCCAAATTATCGCAACACGATGTCACAAGGAGATAAAATTAACATAATGAACAGTAAAGGAGTTAAGATAATTGAGCTGCACTGATTAGAATGATTAGATCCTGGGAATATGGTTCAACAAGAAGTTAAAAGATATGTTTGAAGGAATATAAAAGATCCAGAGCAAAATAAAGAGTGGATGACTCTGGGCCATGTCACCCAGTCTCTCATCATCGTTATGAAATCCATGTGATCCCTTACCAAATATGCAGTCCGTACCCGCTTACATGATTCAGCTCAATAGTCAATGACTTTATAGACTGATACCAAATTTTGATTTGGCCATCCCTAAATTTCCAACTTAATCCTACGCCCGCCAACACTGCCCACCGATGCAGGCGGTCTCTAGGCATGTGTAACACATGTCTCACCCACCTCACTTAACGAAGATTCAAAACCTTATCAACCGACTTGCCATCTTTATCTAACCTCAGTTTATCAATGGTCCTAACATGCGCGAGCGCTGCTTCAAAGCCGACTGTGGTCAAATACTAATAACCTACTAATATCGTCTATTTTTAAGAGTCACGTCTCACATCCACGACATAAGTAGCATACATCACACTAATACATATTTGTAAGAATAACGTTACCGAAAAATGATTTTCATGAAAACTAGTTCGATTAAAATTAACATTTTATTAATAATGCTCAACTATTACAAAACATAATCGTTATTTCGTTTTAGATCCAATGAACGCTCTAAATTCAGTTCTTCGTTGAAAGAAAGGTATGTGGTCGCTAAATAACCTGACTTTGTATCAATAGTGTATTTAATCCACTTATTGGTTTGAAATATTTCTGTTTGTATAGTTTTCTCCATTTCGGATCATACTACCTAGTATTTGTAAGTAGTGTGAGATGTATAGCGCGCTGAATAGTGTCCCTTAGTTCAGACGGATCCTCTGTCATATTCGTTTGTCACTTTGTTTTCATGTGCTAATTTGTCGTTCTTTTCATAGCTGTTTCTTTTTTTCTCCTCGTTCAGTCTTTTTGAACCCACTACATTTTAAAGCTTTTTATCTAAAAAAAACTCATTTTTGTAATGTATCACCCAATTTATTTTCGTTAACAACGGATATTCACTCTAGATAAGCCATATACTGTTTCCTGTTTTTTTTTCTGGCGAGTTCGTTCTTATTCATGTATATAAACATAATATAAACAGTTTAACTTTAGCATGGATTTAGGCCCAAACTCGACCTTCATTTACATTTTTATTTATTTATTTTATTTGAACACATAAATATTGGTACAAGAGGGCACCAAATATATATGCGCCACACAAATCTCAATTGATTTGTGTGAGGGCTGTGATACTGCCCGGATGCCCAGACCGAAGCAGGTGGTTTTCTTAGGGGGCCACACTCCGATCCTTTGACCTGAAGATCTGATCCACAAGGCAGTGGAGCATCGTAAGGAGATGCAGTCCCATGGTAGCCGGTGACCAACGATTGGTTCATACGCCATTTGTTCCTTCGGGATACTGGAGCCCATGTGCACCATTGATTTGGGATCCGGTTAAAGCGCCGGACATTCGATTTTCGTCCTCTCATTTTTGTAAACAACACCCCCACTACAAGAAAGCAGTGAGTAGGACTTCTCTGGCAGAGGCTATATACGCGCGGCCATGTGAGAGCATTTCGAGAGGGAGAGCGGACTCACCCCACTCTCGGTCGTACCAGGGCATTTGGGTGAAAAAATCTAAATCTAAACAACCTTTTATTATCGCCGCTCGTTGCTTGATGCAGACCTTAATTTACATCCGAAAATAAATTTTCCATACTTATTTTCAGAAAATTATGAAAATGAAGTTATCATTGAAAAAGTGATAGTTAAGTAAAATGAAGTAGTTCAATGTATGTAGATCCAACATTTTTTAATCCCAAAGTTACTCATTGTTTTATTCACCGTTTTCACATCTTTCAGAAATCGACAGAGGTCACATTCAAAAAATCTTGACTACAGTCCTCGACGTTCTTTAAGTCCTGCTGAGCGAAGTAAGGATTTAACATTTACTAGGTCTATCTCATTGTTTTCTTTAGAGTCGAAGTTTTCAAGGCTTAGAAAACCTGAAATACAATCAAGTGTTAATCCAATCACTGACTTTCAGACTGAAGGTGTACGAACCACTGCACGTGATTCACATTCTCCTATATCGTTAACAGAACGTTTCACTCGTCTGACAAATTCAGGGACGGCTGTATACAATAAACGCAGGTATGGTCGTTTTGGAGATAACCATCGTCTTCCACATCTTATTCTTACCAATAATACAAAGCTCCCCCCAGCAACTCTTATGCGTCAGGCTAAAGAAATTTCAATTGTCATAGAGCGAACATTTCCTCTTAGTAAGTTTTTGTCTCCTGTTATCAACTATATGACTAGAAATAGTTTTTGACCAATTTTTTCGTAATGATAGAGTTTTCATCCGATCGACTCATAATTTTGAGAAAATGAAAGTGAGACAAAATCCTGTTAATAACTTCATCCAATACGTTAACTTTGTTTCAAAATAAATAATATAGTCTTTTATGGTAAAGATTTCCCTTCTTAACATTCGATGACGAATCTCTAAAACTTGTTTACACATATAATCCGTAACTCATGTGTTACCGATGTTTGATCGGTCAGGTAGTATTATTAGAAAGTGAAGTATTTGAACGCATCGACCGCTTCACTTATATTGGAATTCTCAGTCTTGATGGTCTGGTATTTGACGAAATCTCGGCATGGATTTAGAAGTCTCAGTTGGCTTAGACGTCTGTCATCCAACCAAAGGGCGGATATAATGCTCAGCAGTTCACTCCGTTCTACTTTATGGATGTGAAACGTGATCATTAAGAGTAGAGAGTATGCGTGGGTTACTGGTATACGATCACAGGTGTCCACGAAGGATTACTGCTATATTTTGTATCCACGGATGAAGCGATGCCAGGGTTAGGAAAAAGGCACTAGGTAAGGATGACAGATCGACTGAAGAAGTAGCACATCCTCACCAGCTAAGGTGGTTAATAAGTTTTACGTATATCCCAGCACCGCCTACCTCGACGGGTAATGTTTTCTGGTGCAGGCGCAGGCTGGAAGAAAGCTAGGTACGGTCAAACCAAAACATGGTACTAGTTCATGAAATCACTGACAATTGTACTTGGTCATGTGAATAAGTATAGACTACCTGATTAGGGTCCAAGTGATTATCGTAACCAGTGGTTAGAGACTTGGAATGACATGACTCAAAATCGTTTGGAACGACTTAGGTGCATCCATTCTTTGTGATTAACACATGAACATATCTTTGTGCTAATGAAGTATGACAACTTGAACCAAAGCACACATGAGCCAGGTTCTACTGTTTTTGACTGACTGACTTGTTCCATTTATTAGTATTCTAAAAGAAAACTTGTTGATTTCGAACTCTTCTATCTATTCAGTGATCCAGGAAAACTGATTTTACTTTCGATTTCATTTTCAATACTATTTATTAATGTCTGTATGCAGCAAAAGTCTCACAGATTACAAATCTGTAATATTTTATTAACAGATCTCCACATCGTTACGTCGTCCCTAAGCAACACAAATTATGTTATTTCCAATGCACAAATCTCTGATTGATGAAAATGTTTCATTGTTTTAAGAGTCTGTCATATAATAACTTTATCGATTTCTAGTAACATGACTTGTTATGCACGATTAGAATTTCTAGACAGAGGGAGAATATGTACACAATACATGGATTTACAGATTATGAAACTAAATGACTAAGTTATTTTTCACTAGAATTACTACTACCCCTACCACGTTATTTGCTTGATTTAATTTAAGGCAACGAACATGTAATATGTGCGCTATTAATATTAATTTTTATTATTGTTAAACATAAACTTCTAATCTATAAAGTCACAATGGTACATTGAATCATTAACAGTATTATTCATTGCCACCCGATCGTTGCTGCTACCTTGACGTGGCGGTCAAGCTTGTCTGTCATGATGAACCAATCAAGCTATATTGGTTGGAACAATCGTTACTCAAGGTCCCACCATGCTAGATAGGTCGGTTGAAGAGCTGTAAGACTAAAGGCAGCAAAACCAAGGTCCGAGGGCGAAGTTGTATTACTGACTGTGCAGAGGTGTGCTGGCAGTATGGTGTTTCCTTCAGACGACCAGCATAACAGCGATGCTGCACTCCCACAAAGGAAGGGTGGGATTAGAAAAGGTCGACCCTGAAAATCCACACCTCACTTTGTCTCACATATATCCGTCTCCGGAGGCAAGTTCTCAACATGTATGGAGCTAACACAAAAATTACCCACAAAATGGTCGCATGTGACCGACCTCTAGCACTTATCTCTTGGGCACTGCGGTCACACTCTCAGGTCACTAAGACCAACTCTAACTCAATTTCATTTTCAGGTAAAAGAACCCTTCCACGATGTGGGCAACCGGAAAGTGATAACTGCCCTCATACCTCTGACAGCACTCAAGATCACTATTTATTGCCATAAATTGTTTAGCACTTTATGTTTTTAAACTAGTATTCTGACTCCTTAACGAATTTGGTTTTATTTCACAAGTATGCATTTGTTATTTCAATAATAGTCGGCAATTTTTAAAAATATTTTATTACTGATAGATATGGACTTATCAACACATGAAAAACCTGTGACGTTTGATTTTCGTCATAGTCACATTGTAATACCACGTCGTCCCAATGAAGGTTACAAACCTGTATTTGATCGTCCTGGAGTAAGTGTTTTTTAGATTGCTTTATGTCATCATAAGTAAGATGCGCTAACACTACTTCGCACAACTAATTCTTTGCTTACTAGTAAAAATCAAACTTCTATGGATCCGTAAACACAAACTTACTATCTGGCTATCTAGAGAGTAGTTTTTGACCTTGTCTGTCGTAAAATCTCACGTTAGTGTTTGATGTTAAAAATGCAAATCTGCGAATACATTAGGTCACTGAAGGCGCCCCATGCGAAAACCGAGGTATTATCAGTGGTTCACAGGCTTTCGTCGAAGGATACATCCAGAAGGTGTTCTCTCTCAGTTCGTGTCTGAATCCGTTATTAATATGGTTCGAGAGACGATAGTTACGGTTTCCTGGATGTTGAATCCTGTCCAGAAATCTTTATTGTCTTAGAGTATTCAGACTCCATAAGTAAAGACTGGTTTCTAAACATCTTGCATATGGGGATTAAAATATGTAAACTGTTTACAATCATATGCGAAGCTCTTTCAGAACTGGTTTGGGTCATTGATTAGTTGAACAACAACGCGGAAACTAGTTTTCAGCGTCGACCACTCTTGCTTACCTTTTTTGGTCGAATTTTGGCTGTCAAAACTTTTCTAAGAAAGAACCAATTTTAATTTATACTAATACACTAACTGTAGTGCAGATACACCATACAGTATCTAACTGTTCTGGTTTATTTATTGCTCATTATAGCTATTATAATACACATATATGGTAAAGGTACTAAATCTAAAATATCTTCAAACTATAATTTGTGTATCACAAAACTTTTTTGAGCTAGTATCCATCCATTTTCATTTCTGGATGTTAGGTGAATTGGTTATATCTGCAAGTTTTCCTATTCTATTTGAAAGCGAATATTTATCGTCTCCCAATACGTGATAAGCAGGTCAAGTTAGTGTAGTACACAATTTCTTTGTCATTTTTCTCTAATTGTAATGGAAAAAACTTCAGTTATTTTGACCCGCCACGTCATTTTTTCTTTCACAGCTCAAGTTTTACAATACTGAAGCGGATGAAGTTCAGATTTACAAACGTTTAGTAGACACGATTTCCTCCTCAAATTCACGGTATGTTGTAACTTATTCTACTCATCATAATCCTGATATATCATGTTATGCAGCATTCAATAATAAAGTTTTAATTGTGCAAATAACAGTAGACGTGTCGATTGGTTGTATTGTATCTATAAGGTGCGTGCCTGGTCCTACGTTGCAGCTGACTGACTGACTGATAAGGTAAAATTAATGTGTTTTGCCATCTTGAAATGCTGCAGAACTTTTGTATCAGTCAGTCAGTAACAACGTAGAACTTCGTACATCAGTTCGAGTTGCCATACCACATTAGCACACAAATACAATTGTCGATTCAAATCCCGTAGTGGTAGAGGTAGTTAAAGTATAAGCAGTAATCGGAAAGATTAGGGTTTGAAGATGTTATTCAAGGAGTATAATCCAGTGAAATAAATTTGGAAAGAGAAAAAAGGGACATTAAGAATTCAGATTAGAATTTAGGAGAACTATTGTATGAAATATATCGAATCAGCTTTACTAATAAACATGGTTATAGTGCAGCTTCGTGTATCGTAATTTGTTCACGGGGGCTGTATTTTGTGTTTGGTTGTGAATGACTGATAAGCTTTCGTATATTTTCGCTTCTGCTTATACATTAGAGCTGTAAAAGTTAAGCTATACATGTAAACAATTCTAGTTATAATTGATCGAGTTTGATTATACAGAGACTTTTCGATTTATATGCTTAAAAAACCGTCTCTGGCAGGTCCTCTTATATAAAAAAGACTTATTGAGTTCCAGTTTGTCCTAAGTTAGCAGTTTGTTAATACAATTCGTTTAATTAATAGTCATACACTTTTTATCAGTTTGTTGTTAGGCAGTTAAAATGTAAACTATTTTCATTCTGTTCTGTTTGGTGATATTAGAAGATCAAATAATATGGACAACAAAAAAGAAAGTGAGTATCACGACATAAGTCATTTTACAGGTCCTGGTCGATTTTATGGCAGTCGAGTAGATGAACGTTTAATGGATTCAAAGCGTAGTGAGTTATTTAATTATTTTGATGTTTTGAAACCTGAAGTACATGATCTGTCAATCCTAACCTAAATGAGTTTCTATACATCAGTACCAACTTAAAAACTACTGAAGCCTACGAGCATTTTTAAATTGGCATTCGAAAAATCATTCGTCTGTTGAAGATAAATTAATTAATCCTCCCCCAAAAGCCCTGGTATGGCCGAGCGTGGGGAGAGTTCGTTCTCCCTCTCGAAATGCTCTCACATGGCCGCGCGTATATAGCCTCTGCCAGAGAAGTCCTACTCACTGCTTTCTTGTAGTGGGGGTGTTGTTTACAAAAATGAGAGGACGAAAATCGAATGTCCGGCGCTTTAACCGGATCCCAAATCAATGGTGCACATGGGCTCCAGTATCCCGAAGGAACAAATGGCGTATGAACCAATCGTTGGTCACCGGCTACCATGGGACTGCATCTCCTTACGATGCTCCACTGCCTTGTGGATCAGATCTTCAGGTCAAAGGATCGGAGTGTGGCCCCCTAAGAAAACCACCTGCTTCGGTCTGGGCATCCGGGCAGTATCACAGCCCTCACACAAATCAATTGAGATTTGTGTGGCGCATATATATTTGGTGCCCTCTTGTACCAATATTTATGTGTTCAAATAAAATAAATAAATAAAATAAGATAGAACCCTATCATTTGAATCACGTAATCTGAACGGTATCAGTCAACTACTTGCGTTACTCTTTACATCATAGATTTGGCTTGACCTTAATCATATGCTCTTGTGATTATATTTGTACTATATAATATTGCTGCTTTAATGCTATATTAAGGGTAATGTCTTTATCGGAAACAAAGTGTTTTGTTGTGAAGTTACATTCAGTTATTTCCAGTTTTATATTCATTTGTCATTGACGTAATCTCTGCTTCGGTCTGGGAACCCGGGCAGTATCATGGCCCACACACAAATTAAATTTTTTGTGGCCCATATATATTCGGTGCTCTTTTGTACCAATATTTATGCGTTCAAAAAAATCTCTTTGGAGCTGTGCCTGAATAATCTCTGACAATCATCGTTTGTCGCGTCAAATCTCGTCTTAAATGTTGGAATTGAATTTCTTTGTGTTGCAAATTATCCATAGGAAAGTTATATAAGCTGTTTTCTCAGTATGTGTGCAAACTCCAGAACAACTTTAATTTAGTCCATAGAAGCGATGGCTTTATATTTAAGCGATTCCAACGAACAGGTTGCAGGTTCCAAACTGATGCACCCTTTTTTTTTCTTCAGAAGCAAATTGATATTAGGCATCACGAAAGTAACATTATTTTGACTCATCTGCGATTCCTCTCGTGCTTATTTGATATGGAAACTAAGGTTAATGCACACATTTTCCAGACTCTACGTTGATTATGATTGATAAAAGTAGTGTGGCTCAAACTCAATTACATGTCTTTACTTGTTAGATGAGTTACACATTCCTTCAAATATAAATTTTCTGTTTATGAAAATGCGAATCACCCCGTAATTGTTGTGAACATTAGTAGCCGCCAAAATCTTGTATTTGCATGTATATGTATAAATATTAAAATATTATTTTTTCCAAAAGCTTATCCGTTGGATCCTTCAGAAACTCCGAAAGGACATTCTTATTATCTTGTGAGTTTTCACTGTCTATCATTTGTTTTGTTAATTAATTATTTTTCAATTTTCAGGCCATACGTTAAAATGTCTTCAGCTGTAATTTGTTGATCCTGTAGATAACGTAGTTTTTCCCTGAAGTGTAATTAGAAAAGAAACAGACTTAATTGGGTAGTAACAACTTATTGTGTAAGAAGGTAAATAAATTTTAAGTGAACTGTCTTATATGGCAAGCAAAAAAACATATAAAGCTACATAATTACACATTTAACACCCCTCAAACAGCATATACCAAAAGCGAACCATCTTCAGTCTTCTACTATCTGTCAGACAAGCGAATCGAATTGGCAATGTAATTATTGGAAACCAATTGAATGAAACAACAGTTTAATTTTCCCTTCCCTAAAGAGGTGTTATATTTTCGCTCTTACGGTTATAACCCAGCTATTCCTATTGCTTAGTATTCACGGACACAGATTCACTCGACAAGGCCCCAAATCAGAACACGGTTGAGCAGGAAGATTATATTCCAAATAACAAGGTTAGATGGAAACAAGAAAGGAAAACCGTTAGTATATTTATAGCTTTTTACATAAGAAGAATCTCGAGTCTTCTCCATGTATCGACTAGCGCTGATTGGATAAGAATCAGCCAATCAGCGTGCGCCAAAGCAATCGTGCATTGAGCATGCTTAAATCCAATCTATGTCCCGCTAACAGAAGGTATGATGAATTTTTCTGCTGAATTTATTGTTTGACCTTTGGTTGTCTCTAAATAATCTTTATCAGTATGGGTTTTGGAAGATGTCGCGCACCACCCTAGAAATGGTTGAAGTTAGACTTGTACACCATAGATTGCCGGCTCAGCGGTCTAAACGTTAGATGTTCCCGCTTGAGACCACAGGTCCTGTGTTCTATTTCCGGTTGTGGGTGCCCATTACTGAGTCCCGTACAAGGAGAACAGTTGTCCAGTGTTTCCAGGCTTTCAATGGTTCTCTGACTTGATATCAGTGAAATAACCTTTACGTTTAAAAACTGTAACCAAGTACTAGTATTTGTTTATCTGTCCTTTGATTCGCTTTACTTATTGAATAAATTGCGGTTTGATTATGTAGTTCAAACGTTCTTATTCGTAATTATCAGCGGAGAAACAAACTCAAACTGATTCTAGAGTATTTCTTGTTTAGTCAACCGACTTAACCAATAATTCTATTTAATAAGTATCGTTCATATCAAATTTGTGTGAGTAAAAAGAACCGATTTGTTGTATTCATACAGGTCATAACAGTCTTCATTTTTGCTTATGAATAACAAGTAGTCAGCTATCCTAGTTGTATTACCTCATATTTTTTAATTCAAAATTCTTTTCAGGATAGATATACTAAGACGGATTTTTCTGGAGCTTTTGAAAGCACATGTTAAATGTCATTAAGTCATGAATGCCTCAGCATTTTTGGATTCAACGATATATCTAAATAGAAACATGTACTCTGATATTTTTCACTTTCTACAATTAGGTTCTGGAAGGAATCTAAAGTGTTCACAGTGAAATGAGACAAAGTCATCTCGAAATAGCCTTATCTGTAGCGTAGCTATGAGCTGTAGTGCATGTTTTACCTACCTATCATTTTTTTGTAATAGAATCCCTTTTAGATTTGTTTCTAATAAAGATAGTAGTCTGGTAAGAGTAATGTGATATGTCCATTAAATTAAACTTAGAATTGACAATTAACTTGACCGGTTTTTTTTTAAATGAAGCATGATGATCGAACAGACGATGGATATGGTCCGAGGCGCAGATGGAATAATAAATCCGAACGTTTATACTCTTATAGTAAGTTTCAACTATACGCAGTTGCCTAATAAGTGCTTTTTTACATGTATATATTTTTAATGAGCATTCAATAAGACAGTAGAATTAGTATCGTATTTGACTTAAATTACATTAGAAGGATAAACGATTAAATTAAAGTAATGCATGCCTACCACTGAACTATTAGTCTCAGTAATATCCGGATGATACGAATTAGAAGAATCAGAGCTAGCGGAAATCATTGAAACTGTTTGAAAAATTAATCATAGGATTTCTAGCTTACACTTTTCCTTGGTGCATCTAAACAATAGTACGGAAGTACAACCCATTTTACTGATGAAGTCTACTACATATAGTGTTGTGATTCCAGTTTTCTGTTATGGGGTTTCGTAATAATTATCTTACTCCTGACTTGAACCAATAATTTCTTTTAAATCGACTACTTTTCACCAAGTAATGCTCGGTAAATTAAAATTTCTAAACTTTAACTATGCCTGCTTATATGATAGATCGATTCGTACGCCAGTGCTGTAGTTTAGTGTTGTTTGGAATACTTTCCTTTGCAATCTGTTAATTAATGTGCTTGGAAATATGTAAATTTAGTGTACTAAAGAAAAATGAATATTAGTTACGATTTCCATTGTTTCTACATTTATGACATCTTATAAACATTTTATTTCAGGTTACCAACGTGATCGTCGTTCTCGCCGCACTTCTCCTTCACCGCGATCATCTCGTTCTGAAATTAAACCGAAAAAGTGGCCCCACGACAAATTTGAAGAGATGGAAGGGGACAATAGTTCACAAAAACCGATTCCAATGCCTGTTCCTGCTCCCAAACCTATATTATGGTCTACTATTGGGAAGGAAATCTTGAATGGAAATAAAACTGTTGTAAGTGATGACCAAAATTACAGCCCAAATAGTGCAGCCAATCAATCACCGCTAACAGACAATGAAAATATCACGAATACACTAGAGACAAAAGTACAATCATTTGTGGCCAATTCAGCTGTTCGTAGTAATGAAAAAGTTTCTACCAAAGAAGAGCATTTCAACAGTGAAGTTTTCCATCTGGATGTTGATCATGTATTTGACGAAGCTATTGAACGATGATCTTTGTCTGATATGTACAGTCAGCATTACAAATTACGCATTTTGTTTTGACAATAATCACTTCCTGTCTGTTATATTGCTTGTATATTCAATTTGTTTATATAAGCAACTTACGTTTGCATTCTGAATTTCGTTATTTTTTATACATATATATAGTTTTCAGAAAAGATATTTCATTTAACTGGGTTTCTCAATAAAAGGAGTAATTTCGTTCAACTTGGAAATTGTCAAAATAGTTAAATTTTTATTACACATCTCGAACATGGTATAAAACTGCACATTTAAGTCTTATAAATCAATAAGCACACATAGAATATTTATTTATTTATGGCTTTATTCAATATGTGGCCGTAATGTCCCAGTCAGGATAATATGGTCATAGGTAAGAAACTGTGGACAAGAAATCATATCTAGCACATAATATTTTCGCGAAATATCTGTACGCAATTAGATTGCTTTTACCAAATGTTGAGCACAAAAGGACAATATACAATAAAGAATTATTTATTACACTATAATCTACAGAGTTGTTTTAAATTATTTACATCATTCGTTTCCAAATCCTAAAGTTCTTGTCAGAAATTTTCAGCTTGAGGAATTATGAACATTTAAAAATTCACATCGAAGGATATATGCTACAAATAATGAAAAAAACCAAGTCATTTCAGTAAAAGATTATTAAAAATGTAGTCAGGGTTTTGCTAACAAATACATCACATTAATTTCTCTAGCTTTGTACTATATTCTTTATCGAAACTGTTCAATATTGATCGTAGTCACTTCACACATGAATTTATCACATACATTGATACTATAATACGATATTTCAGATCGAACATTTACAATTTTTCGTGGTGTGATATCGTTATAGCGAAGTCAAAAAAGATGGAGCTGGGTATGTAGGTCGTTCGATGCGAATTCAAGAACATTACCCGACGTGGCTAAAGAGGAGGAAACAGCTCAATAAAAACAATAATCGAACACCTTGTGAACACAGGTCACTCAATCAAGATGGACTCCGTTCAAATCGCCTACAAGTAGAAGTCTTCCAAAGACAATTAGATTGCATCTTCTTTGAATTGCCGAAGCATTAGTTGAAAACCAGGATTGTGTGCAAAAGGGATTGGTGCAAACTCTTCTTCTACCATGGTCTTAGTTTCTTATAATTTTTTTACACTCTTCCTTTACAGCTATCTGCTTCACCTTCCATCTTCCCCTTAAGTATTGTACCACTAACTGGTTTATTTCTCTTTCTACGGTCATTCTGATTGCATTTAATCTCAATTCCCACATTTTATCTTAACATGCTGAGCTATCCTTTTGCAATGATAATTTCCCTATCTATCTTTTAATGAATACTTAAGCCATTAAAAATCAAACGATTATTAAACCTTGTTTTATAAAAAAATTTTTTAATACCTTCGGTTATTTCACCTCAATATCACCATGTCTAACATAAGTTTATTATCATCCTGTAAAATAAGTATATACATTTGCGATTCTACAACTTTGAAAATTAATTCGCCGAAAAGAGAACTCTTCGCTGAACTAATTTTTCTTATTTAATATCTTAATTGGTGTACTCCGTTTATATACAATTTTATTGATGGGTATTTTATCCCTTGAGAAAACTGTTCAAGTCAAATAATCTACCTAATGCGTGAATCCAGGTTAGTACAAACCAATCAAAACTGGAACAAATGACTTCAAATTTTACCCAATGAAAGTACTGTGATATTTCTTACACTGAGCTGAAATCCCAAAACAGTCAATTAGTTCAGTAAATGAACAAAAAATTTACAGTTTGAAAAAGAAAAAAATAATTATTTTTCTCTTACCTATAGGAATTCTCGTAAAGTGGTAAATATAATTCGGGTGTATCTCTCCCAGTATACTGACTATTAATATTATGATTAGAATGTTTTCCAGTATATGGGACTTTTATAAAGTGTTGTGAAAAAGCTTGTATGCACAAACTTCGCTGTTCGCGGTACGTATTTAATTCACTCAGATTTAAGATTCCATCCGTTGACAGTAATTTTTGTTCTATATAACTTGTGCTAAATAATTTAATTGGTGGTAAACTAGTTACATGACTTATAAGACAATTAAAAAGGATATCTTCACAGTTATTAAATACATTGACAATCTCATGAAGTTTACGATCCAACAATGTTTGGTACAGATGATGATAATAACTATAAAAATGTAGACAAAAGAAAATAAGATTTACAAGATTTGTTACATTAGATACCTATAAACAATGAGATAGTTTGACCAATATGTGTACAAAACACAACAGCTATCAGATTCATTGTATTTTCCACGTCTATTTGACAGACGCAATAATCGTTTTGATCGTGTGTAGGAGATCGACCAATTGATTACATGGACACAAAATAATAATCGGATATGACCAATGTTTGCTTGTAATTAAGACGACAAGTGATGAGGCTAAGCGCGAAATTGCACGCTCTATATAACATTTCTACATTTAGAGTTGTATTGATGACACCATCCTGAGAAATACTTTCTTCATTTGCCCACAGAACAACGCAACTTGAACATATGCATTGTAAGCCGTAAATACTAAGGTGTCCTACTGTATTTGTTTTTTATATAAGAAATTTTAAAAAAAGTGTAACACGAACTAACCGATGATAAAATGCCCCATTCAGTAAAACTATTGAAAAGTGCTTCATCGATGGATTATCATCATATTTCCATAGGTTATCTTTAGTATTCCAATAATGTGAACGAGCTTGAAATCCAACTAAGCGATTAGGAAATTCTTGCCAAGTTTGATATGCAAAATTTAACTAAAAAAATAGTGCAGAGAGAGTATTAATTCTGAGCTAAATCGACTTTTAGTCCAACGTATAAAAAACGAAGCACTTGAACTACACTCAAAACTTCTTTGGATTTCATTATACTTTGTGTTTCAATATATAAAATTAGTCTAATTTTATCATTGTGGGATTGTTTGTTCTGTTATTTTTTAACAAATGTGGAAAAAAACTATCGATAATAAAAAATGTTAAATATACGCTCAAAACATGAATTAATCAACATCAATGAGTACATAATACAGACTTGAAGTGAATATTTTTGGTTTCGATGTTAATTTATCTTTTTATTTGTCCCTTTATCATAATCAAGTTTTACATCTGGATTGCTTTAAGCGAGTGACCATTTTAACTCTGTAATAATATATTAACAGAATTCAACTTTGAAATCCAATGGAGATAAGTACCAATAGTTCTTTCTTCAGCTGTATTACTTACTTTGAGTTAGCTTTTTACTGATCAGCACCTTAAGAACTGTTCTGGATTATTGATATAGGTTCATTAAAGTTTCTAGTAAGAGACGTTACAGTTTAAGCTTTTTATTTTTTTACACTAATAAAATCTGTAGCTTCATTGTGTCACTTTTGATGTGGAGCGTTTGGTTTCTGTATTAAAATCAAAATAAACGTTAATCCATGCCATTTGTACTCTGAGGTTCCTATGAAAGAATTTCACTTGATCTCCAAATAAATTTAAGAAAGTAAGTTTACTGTTATATATTTAGTTCAATACCTTTTTGATGAGTGTAGGAATATTACTATCTTGCTGGGATTATCTTAGGAAATGTGCTCGTACAATGAGTAAACTATAGTTATCTCACAATCAATCAGCCATAACCAATACAGCAAGTGTGCACCGGCTTAATTTGTTACAGCATATTGGTAAACAAAGGCGAGATTCTTTAGTAAGAGAAGCATCAAATGACTAGGAATTAAAGTAGTAGTAATGATAATAAGAAAGATGAGACACAAAGAATATGATTCAGAAAGGAATAAAACACGGGAATCCAGCGTTTAGGTAGTGATCAAGGATGAATGGATGTATCCCATTACAAGCGATTTTAACATATGCCGCAATTATCCAGCAGACCTGGACCAGGAAGTTTACATTCATCAACACGAACCGTTACAGTAGTTAACGTTTTTACAATCTAATAACACGTCTTGGTTTCGTCTCTCCTAAATTTCTTCTATCCTATGCCTCTGACATCTAGGACAGCATGTCCAGGTAGACAGTGGCTGAGTAACTGTAATACATATCTCAACAATGAATTTAGACAAAGGATTAATGTGCACGCCAGCTGCCAGTTCCTTGATTTACTTATCAATATACTATTTTATTTATTATTTATTTTAACACATAGATATCGGTACAAGAAGTCACCAAATACATATGCGCCACACATATTTCATTTGATATGTGTGAGGGCTGTGATACTGCTCGGGTGCCCAAACCGAAGCAGGTGGTTTTCTTAGGGGGCCACACCCCTATCAATATACTGCTAGTTTACATAGCTTCCAGTTACAGATTTCATTCTTCCAATCCCTGGGTGGGTTGAGCGAAGCTATCGTAGGACGGTTGAACGTGGATTACTAGGAGCCACGACGGGATCGGCGAACATAACGGCCATTTACAATGGACAGAGAGTGGTGTCGTTGATGACACTGCTTTAATTCATAGGATGTAACATGGGGTCAGCAATATCGAATAAATTTAGAGTTACTGTAAAATAGGAACATGACGTGTAGTCAACAGCTTGAAGAGGTGTTATTGAAATTTGTACTGCATTCACCAACACCTTACTCACACGTTTAACTTATATAGAAGCAGAAACGTTACCTTCATCCTCAAGTTTGTGATTGCCCAATAAACGTGATAATGACATGACCAAAATAAGAGGTAGATTTGTACACAATGGTGAAATCACAACACAGCAACATTGTAGCTTATAGATGGCAAGGAGAAAACGAATACATATAATTCCAGAACTTGGACTGAGGTCGAACGCAAATATAGCTAGACAGAATGAATGACCCATTGTTGCAGAAAATGTATTGAAGTTTCCAAATCTACGAAAAGTGGAACTACATTTCTGATCATCTCCAGCTGAACCCTAGTCGCATGTACACGTCGATTTTACTGGCCCATTCCATAGTAGTTATATCTTCGTATATGTTGACTCATATTCTAAATGACCAAAGATAATTCCCATGAAACACATTACCTCTCATTCTACAATTGCGAAAATTATATCGCTGGTATGTCGTTTTAGGGTCCCGGATATCCTGGTAACAAACTATAATACAAAATTTAATTCTACTGCCTTAAGTTTTTGTACTAGATTATTCGTCGGTTCCCAAGCTAAAAGGTTTGTGGATACTTCCAAGAGAGCATAAAACACAGGCTTATTATACATACACGCTGGTAGAAAAGGTGTTATGACGAGAAGAATTATGAACAATGAAAGTTGTGTAACCTGTCTTTCGAGACTCTACTAACTTTACTTTTTGACGTGTAGTTATTAACAGTTGATGCATATGATTCCTATATTCTCCTAATCACAAGTTACTATACTTTAATCATGGAGTTTGGTATCCAAATGTTTAACTTAAACGCCCAATTTTTGGCACATATACATCGAATTACCTGTTCAACTGTAATGTTCAAGTTTAATGAATATGCAAACACAGCCAAGGTAGGAATTTCGTGAAAAGGTTGAAAACGAACACTTGGAGATATAGAATTAGAAGAATATCTTAGTGTAAAGCGTTCGTCAGGGAGAACGATTTCAACTGGGACTGGAGCATAAGATTTTACTTCATTATTATTTGGTGGAAAATTCTTGCATTGCCAAATCAGAATTATCTAAAAAGAGGATGGAATAATAAAAACATCCGTACACAGATAATTAGTTATCAGTTTCACATGTATACGCAATCGAATATAGTCAAACTATAGCTCAATGAACTACTCAACCAAATGGATAATGAGTTGAAATTCAATCCCATTTACCATATAATGTAATTATGAATAGTTCCACTGTTTTCGATCAGGACTTGATTGAAAATGATTCTTATTGGATACATCATACGAGCAAGTTGATAATATGTGATTGCTATCTCATATATACCTTTCTCAGCGATGTCGCTAACCAACCATCATCTAGTGTGCTGTGTCAGTTGAAAACTGGGATTACTGGATAATAGCTTATTGAATATTCCTACTACCGATAGAACACTTCATGTATATGACATCTTGTTTATAGAATATGACATCGTTTTTCAGTTTGTGATCTAAATTATCATTGAGATTGTATTTCAATGTTAAGTGAATTCTTATGATTGTAAATAATCAAGTTGCTAATAAGAGTAAGCTTTCAGTTTTCCACATCTGTTTCGCAAATCCTAAATAATAATAATAATAATAATAATAATAATAATAATAATAATAATAATAATAATAATTCATTCATTCATTCATTTCATTTTAACACATAAGTATAGGTACAGGGTAGAGCAACGTAGACATAAGCATCAATCATTTTATATAATCTGTCCTATTTACAGTAGTCGCCCGAAACGGGTCTGCCTCTTTCGAACAACAGTAGCAGTAGTAATACGAATTTTCAAAACAAAAGCTCGTAGCTCTGAACTTAAACTGAATAGATTCAGCTTTCTCTTAATCCCAATCGAAAAGTCAAGGTATACACTTTGTCGAAAATCCAAACAGTCTGTAAAAGATTGGGTTAAATTCCATTGTCTATTAATTTGCGTATTTGTGTGAAAACACATGCATAGAGAGGAAAAAACGATATCTCCAAGCAAGGGTGGTTGAATACATACCTAAGTGGCGACAAAAATAAATGGATTTAAATGGTCAAATGAGAGCATAGGAATAGACAAACATCTCTCTGCATTGTGAAACATTCGGTCGAGATGGGTCATAGGAGTGATGTCAAATCAACTTTTGAAGCGATTAAGGACGTGTACTTAAATTTACTGAAGCCTTATCAATACAGAAATCTAAACCTCCTTTGTGCACAAATAAAGTTTGTTCCCACCTTGAATTTATCATGGTTATATTGATTTATTACTCAGAGTCCTCTTGCCTTCCTATAGATACCTTATTAAGTAGATATGTGATCAAGATGTATTACGCTAATATATCACCTAGTTTTGATAATCTTGGTGACTTAATGTTCAATAAGTAAATAAAATCATGTCTATTATAAAATGACTGCAACTCACCTTCTGTAGGACTGAAGCATTAATCACATATTAGGAATGAATGTCATACTATCTGATATGCAGAGCTTATCAGATTATATAACTCAAGCCGTAAAGAGACCGCTAATTTAGGCAACTGGGAGCCATAATGGACTTCGTTTGAAGTTCAATGATTAAAAATAATCAGCATAAAACTCTGAGTTTATATGTCGTCTTTAAGATTTAGTAAAATCAGTATACGATAGTGAAGACTGTTGAGGTTTTACTGAGATTATGAGCTGACCAATGTTAAACCATTATTGAAAACCCGGAAGCACTGGATGGCTGTTTCATCCTAGTACGGGACTCCTTAGCGGTGTACAACTTCAACCAATCCACGATAGTTCGCGACCATCTTCCATTATCTTTGGTGGGTAACCGCCTCAGTAAATTTACAGAGCAATTGATAAAAGAACATTATTTTAAATAATATAATTCAGTACTTAAAAGTTTGTGTGATGAAGTGTAAGTGATATTTATTTATTGGTGTACTTTTTTTAGGAGGAAATAACTGGAACAGATTTTAACATATAATCGCTAGTCGAAGCATTAACTTATGGATTATTTTATTGTGTTCAGGAAGAAAAACACACACACTCTCTCTTGCACACATACATACGAAAGTGAAAACTCGATATGGTAGTATTACTTAATTTGAGTAATAAATTTTCTTTACCTTTCGTAAAAACTCTGAATTGAACAGAATTTTACCAAGAGATTTTAACCGTTCCAAATAAACAGCACAAAGTTCTGCACGTATTGGAATTAACATTGTGAAACCTGACTTGATTTCGGCTATTTAAATGGAAAATACAAAAATGAAAGGTGTTTAAACATAAGAAAAAAAATCTACTATTAATAGGATAAAAGTAAAGCAGACATGATAATGGTTTGTCAACATCTATAGTAAAAATAAAACAGCTCTGTCTTAGTGACCCACTGATTATTAATGTTATATCTTGAGCTCAGATTCTTGATATGGCGTGTATTAGTGAAATATTACATTTGCTTTTTAAATTAGGGTACACAAATAACAATGTTCCCATTGATTGTTCACTGTGAAAAGATGGCTCAACAATGGTACGCTTTCAGAATATTCCTAAGAAAAACCTACATTGACAGTGCATCGGATATCGTTGAATTGCTACATCACAGCTGTCCATAGAATCTACATGCGAAACTATGAGACCACCAGGTAATGTATTCCAAATTTCGTAACTCCGACGACGAAGTGAAACTCTATCTCGTATAATCTGAAATCAGAATAATAACCAAACAAAAGAAAGTGTAAGCATACAATTTTGTTAGAAATCACGTGAAATGAAAGTTTTGCAGTCAGTTAGTTACAACGTAGGACCAAGCACATATATGCATCGGTTCAAGTTGCCATACCTCACTAGCACATGAAGACGAACACCAAATTCATAGAAGTAGTTACTTCAATGGTAGTAATATTTAAAAGAAAGATTATGTATAAGGATATGATACGAGGAAAAAAATTAGTTCGTAGAAAGATATAAAGTAATTTTAATCTCACGGTTTAAAGGAAAATAAAGAGTGTATACACCTACTCCAATGTGATCAATTCTGGACCATATCACTTAGACTCTCTAGCCATTGGGTACAATAGCAAGCAAAATATGAGCCATACAATGTAAAGAGATAATATTGTGGAGAGATAAAAGAGATAAAGGGGGTGTAATCAAAGAAAAATAAGTGAAAGGGAATGGCATGTAATAAGAGATACACCTCAGTTGAAAGTACCAGTAAAAGAGTTTTCTTTCCGTTGACGCACCCCATCTTTCTTTTATAAAACTCCAAAAAAAACTAATGCAATCTAGTCATTGGCTTCTATTCTGAGCCATGTTTGATAAAATCTCAAGCCACTGGGATGTGTCATCTTTAAGATCCCAATCAGGAAGTCGTGATAGGCCAACAGATCCCATTTCTATACAACTTTCTTTCTTGCCATCCCCACCCAATTGCCTTAGTACGGTTGATGGTTGCAAGAGTTCGTTGTCCCTCTCGAAATGCTATTACACGGTCATGAAATTTTAGTTTCTGCTACGAAAGTTCTACTCACTACCTACCTCTACAACGTGTAGGTACTGCAAGAGGACGAAAAGCAAGCGCCTGACTGTTAAACTGGGCTGTTAAATATGAATGATCAACCTAGGGGAGTTGTAAAACTCTCACTGTGAATCAGTGATGTAGATGGGCCCTGTGATTCTAAGAGATGGAATAACGTATAAACTTATTTTGGCCACTGGTCACCATGGTCTGGGGGTCTCCTGGAACTGCTCTGCTGCCTGGTGTATTAGACCCCTAGATCAAAGGCTCGAGAAGTGACCCCCTAAGGAGAATATTTACTTCAATTCGAGCAGCCGGGAATTTCCCAGCACACACAAATATTATTGTTATTAACAAAGAAAATGTTCTCGCTTCCCTAGCTACCCATACAAACAATATAATGCAAAGAACTAATTAAAAGCAAATTTCTTTTACGCTACTTTATCTTTACATTCCTTTTTTGTTTCGATTTAAAGCTGGGAGTACCATAACATATTTGAAATGTATTTCTGTAACTAACAGCGACTGTACAAACTATATCATACAAATTCAAAAAGGAAATATTTACCTCAAGTGTTGTAAGAACAATTGATTCGATTGAAGATAAATACGTATGCCAAAGAAACATTACTTGTTGTCGATATTGAATTATTTGATGCGATGTAATACGTCGTAGACTTAATGGAAGCAATAAAGGTAATCGTTCGTCAGCCCAAATAACTGCTCGATTCCAATCAATCACTTCAGAAAATGGAAGTTCCAAATCATTACTCAACATAACTGGGATACAACCAGCCTGTAAAACTTCTAAGAACCTTAATTAAATAACACAAACACAAAAAAAAGAAATGGAATGAATAAGAGTATTTTACTTTGAACGAATAGAATCCTCATTTTACTAGGACAGTATAGTAGGAATTGCGAAAATAAAAGGACTCAAGAATTTATTTATTTTTTGGGGTTATAAGCAACAAGGTAGCTTCAAAGAAACCCATTAATTTCTTAATGTTAAAGTATTTTTTCGTGGAAATAGTTCACATCACGGAATAATTCAAGCAAAACGAATACTGAGAGCTCAGAAACGCCGGATGGCTTTCTTCTTTCTAGTTGGAGCTCCAACAACCACACTAAGAATTGATTACAGAATATTCAGATATTGGGATGAACTCATTAACTTTAAATCACTTAGTTGGAATACAGTGATGCACATACCCGGATTCACGCAGTTCGTGATATCCCACAATAACTACCCAGTAGTATTAGCGCAATACCTCACACTTTCGACCTAGTTAGTTGAGCGACATCATAGATCGATTGAACTTAGATATTAACACAGTTGGATGCCTCTCAGTGGTCTAGAGGTTAAGCGTTCGCGCAAGAGACTGGAGGTCCTACATGCGGGATTGTGGGTGCTGAGGAGTCCCACGCCGGGACGAAACGGCCGTCCAGTGCTTCTAGGTTTTCAACGGTGGTCTTGATAAATCTTCTAACTGAACGCTAGATTCGGTTCCTAAGCTCTTCTAATAACCCACAGGCTAGATCAACACAGAGACTTGAACACGAGAGAGAAGGTGCGAAAGATGGGAGAAACGCTTCACTCCAAAGGTTCTTAGGTATCATTACCAAGATTTGATTTGATAATTTCGAATAAACTGAGCATTGGGTAGATTGTTATACACAAATAATATGTTTGTAATATCCCATTGTGTAGAAAAATTAGATTTTCTGACGTTTCGTGACTTAGTGTAAGTCACTTCTTCAGAGAATATTTATTTATTTATTTATTTGAACACATAAATATTGGTACAGGGGGGCACCAAATATATATGCGCCACACAAAACAATGATAATTTGAAGAGAAGGAGAAAAGAGAAAAAAGAAGAAGAAAAAAAAAGTAATGGACGTGGGGAATTATAAAAAAAAAAGGAAGAGAGAGAGAACAATGGTGGGGGAAACGGAAAGGTACAATCAGAAGAGATCTTTCAGTTAAGGAAGATACAACCACTTTTTATGAAGAAAGTAAAGGAAGGTTACAGCACGATCGCCACTGGCTTCTGTTTTGAGCCATATCTGATAACGTCTCTAGCCACTATGTTGCACGATCTCTCGGACCCCAACCAGGGAGTCGTGAAGGACCAACAGAAGCTAGCCCTTTGCAGCTTTCTTTCATACCACGACACGATGTCATATACTGACCACCTCTCCGCTTTTTCCAACCAGTCCCAGAGTCGGCAAATAATGCAGAACGTGGAATTCTCTGGGACGACATTCGTAGAACATGTCCAAGCCACCGAAGTCGGTGTTTCAAGATGGTGACACCAATTTCATTATCGTCTCTGTGACCGAACACTCTATGCCGAACCTCTGCATTACTGACATGGTGTTGCCACTGGATGCCAGCAATCCTTCGGAGACAGCGATGATCGAACACAGAGAGTCGTCTAACATCCTCAACTCGGAGAGGCCAGGTTTCACAAGCATAGAGCGAAACTGCTCTCACCGTCGCGTTGTAGATCCGACCTTTTACAGCCAAACTAACATCACGAAGGCGCCAAAGATGGCCCAGATTGGCATAAGCCGCTCTGGCTTTCACTATACGTGCATTGATCTCATCACTCACGCCACCACCAGCACTTATGCAGCTACCTAGATACACGAACTTCTCGACTACTTCAATCTGCTCACCATCCAGAGTGAGTACAGGATTAGAATCCTGCCAGTCTTGTAGAAGTACTTTGCACTTCGAAGGTGCAAAGCACATACCATACCTACGGACACTGATTGCCAACTGATTAAGTGCGGATTGCTCTTCAGAGAATAAAACGTCAGAAAATCTAATTTCTCTACTCATTGGGATATTACAAATATATTATTTATTTATTCCAAAGGTTCGTTTATGTACAGGAAATTTAGGGTTTTTATATTATTTTAGATCGTCTTGGGTTTCCAGGAAATTCTGAGACGCTAATAACCGTAATAGCAGTATGGGTAATCATCCAATCACAAACTCGACATGAGACTTTCCACTTTGTAGATGTTTTTGGCACACCTTTTAGTGAACGCCGACTGGATAAGATGCTTCTCAGCGTTTTCGGAGCCTTTGTGTTGGCTTTTATTGAGGAATTTCCTGGATCTCCTCAACAGGTCTAGCTTAGACCGAATCATGAACTCAACTATTAAAAAAGATTATTTAAACTTTTTTTATTTTGACATTATTAAAATAATTGACCGAAATTACTGTACCAGAAGTATGAAATAAAATTAAAACACAGTGGATGAAAGACTATCACAGTAACTACTCAGCTATAGCACTAAGTAGATAGATAGTATGAGAATTGTGTAATCTAATTATATCCACTATGAGTAACCAGTAATCTTTTTCACGATTTCATTGCTCGAATATCCTAGATTAATCAATAGCAAGCCCCTAGTTTCTTGGTTGTCGTAGTTATTTTTTATTTGATCACAATAAGTGGATGATTTATCTCCTTGTCGATAATTTATATTGGCATTTAATTACTGGTACGATAACGCTGCACGTAAGTTTTTAAGTAAACTGGTTTTTATTTAATATAGAATCACTTTTATATATTTATATATTCCGAGTTATATAACTAATTTACCAAGTATAGGTTAGTGTATTCGACTTCGAACCACGCTGTTTGTGTAGTGGTCAGTGATACCAAGAAGTTGCCCAGCCATACGACACAGGCGGGTGGGGTTGGAATTTGTGATCTAATTGTTGGTAGCTGATTGGTTCAATCAATAAACCAGCGCTCCATATTAATAGAAGTTATACCAGTCTTCTAATTTTATTCAATATTGGTGCATACGTTATAAAGGTTCTGATGCATAAAAAATGACATTTTAATCTATATTATAGTGAGTACTTCTCGATAACCGTACAAATAAAGACTGAAAATATCAATTATAAAAAAAACATTTGAAGATATTACAGATTCAATGTAACTACAATTTTTTACCGATATGAACCTAATCGTCGACCACGAGGAACAAGACAAAACGTGGAATTGTACATTAATTCCCAGTAATCGTATCTAGAAAAGAAATAGATAGATTAAATATATCAGTCTATCAAGGTGGATCAATCAGTAAACACTATGCAAGATAAAATCAATAGATTTGAAACATGATCTGGTTCATAGAACGTAATAGTTTAAGAAAATGTGAATTACTATTATTTTAAGATATGAAAAAGAAAACTACAGTATAATTGGGTGAGGTGATACACTAGAACAAAGTTCTTTCGCTACGAAAAAAATACTACAAATCAATCTGAAATTTGAGAGTGTTTAGGAATAAATGCCACAATTAATAATAGCAATATGCGATAACTAAATAAATTGTTCAATGTGAATATGATACCAAAAAACGAAAAATTCAAAATGAAACATTTCTACCTTTTAAGTTGCCAGCATACAGAAGAACATAAAATTAAAACAAAAATGTAAGAAATCATCTTCGTATGCAGAAAAAGAAAATAAAGTGCAATTAGTGCTGAAATAATAAAACAATTACTTGAGAGTTATAAAATGATAAAGTCAATCATTCACTTATAACAATAAAATTCATCATGTCAATATCTTGGAACCACTTTGATTCGTATCACTACCATAAAATATTAAACATAATGGATATTGTCAATTATTACGTAATAATTTATCTGTTTTGAATATATATTGAAAACATTTATCAATCTATAGGAATAAACTAATTCAAATAAATAAAATGATAAATGTATAATATTTCAAATGAAAATGTTTGATTTGTATATTAATCGGTAGAAATGAAAATGGGTGTTTATAATATTTGAAGATGATTGAATTCTATCAAGATTTGATAATCAATCAAAAGAGGAAATATTTTTTCTTGTTTTTTTAAAAACAGTAGGTGAGACTATAATTTATGGAAGAACTTTGAAAGATGCTAAAGTAAAGGTTATAAACTAGTGTAAGGATTTAAAATTAAGATTTACGATTGGATGTTAGGGTTAGGAATTAGAGTTTAGGTATTCATCACGAACTGACATCAGCTATAATGTCAAAATGGTAATTAGCCAAATGAATGGATGAGTTTCGCGCCAAAATCTAACGGTTGTTATATCAAATCTGATTGGTTCGTCCATAAGTTATAGTCTACTTAAAAAGTGCAGAGTTAGCAACAACTTTTGAAAAGAGGAGACAAAATGAAGGCAGAGAATACTTACGCATCATATAAAGCCATATCTGTAGCACAGCGTTTATCAGCATATCGTGTCCAATCTGTGCCATGACGACAAGTAGTTAACATAATTATATCTTTTCCATTGTGTAAATGAAAAAGTATATCACGTGATGCTGATCCAATTCCACTGACATAACGTTTACCCTATAAAACCAAAAAATAAGTGCTCAATCTTTTGTATTGTACATGTTGTACATGTTTTAATAGATTCACAATATTCAAGTATTGTTAATTTTTATCCTTCACTTAGTCAAACTATAATCTTACAATAGTTAACGTGGTGAAATATCGCAAATAAAAATGTCTGCCAACACACCAAAATTGTGAACTAAATATTTTGAAGAGTCGACAATATAAATTTGGTTTTATTATTTTGACTAATAAAGAATTTTGAGAGTGATATACACAATAGGAAATCCTAAATGGTATAACACAATTATTTTTAATTGAAATAAATTAATAGTAACCAGATGGGATTGAGAAAATGAATATGAATATTTATTACGTATTTTCTGAAATTATAGTGGAAACCTTTGACTTGCGGTTGTCAATGAAGTCATTAGAGAAGTAGTAATTCACATTTAATGAACTAAACTATATAGTGAGATGATTAGAGCTAGAAATAAAACCTAGTTGATCCCGAATTGTGTCCTAATGATTTTTTATTTGTCGTAAGATCTGGATATAATTTTTTGTTGTGTGTATACTGTTGAAAAGTTCCGAATTCAGACGAAACAACTGCTTAATGCCACTTAGTCTTTAATAGTTCCATAACTTATCTCAGGCTATAACGAGAATTACAAATATGAATATGAACACTACAGATAGAAAAAAAAAACTACCTTAAAACTTAAAAGATATGGTAGATCAAGTCGACCGCGTAAATGTTCACTGCTCACTAATTGACCCAACTGACTTGAACCTGATTGTAAGGGATGTTGAGAGTGAATAAGTGGTAAAGAAATATCAAATTTTGGACGAAAATGCTTAGTCGAAAAGCTGGCTTTAGCTAGCATGGCTTGGCCAAGCCATAAACGATATTCATCTTCGTGATAATATGGCCAAGTGCCTGCATGTAAATTAAATATTAAGTGATTACGACCAGCATATTCTGATGGCTTTTGAGTAGTGGTTGAGAGTGAATCAGCTTTTATAGAAATATTGAAAAAGGAAAAATAAATATAGGTGTATAAGGTTTCGTTAATTTAGAAAAAAATTTTACGTTGACAAGTACTACAATTATTGTGAGTACACTGTGGCAATATAGCAAAAATTGTTATAGCATAGGAGAAATTGGTCATTAGTTTGCTATGACTAACAAAATCTAGTCGTATGTAAACAAGCATATACTTTATGAACGCGGAGTGTTCAACTATTTTACACTAGTCATACTAAACATTAATATATACGAGTTTTGAAGTGACACTATGGATAAATGTGTATGGTACCCAAAACAAACGTTCTCAAACTTTTAATTCCTTACATATATTCAACTGATTTGAAATTTTTAGACTTGTTGAATACTAACCTTTGGAAACCTGTAGGACTTTCTCAACGGTACCTGGTAGCTTATTTGTACCGGAATGGGTGGAACTAAACACATTCGATAAAAGTTCAAATAAATTATAAATGATTATAAACTAACACCCCTAATGGAGAATTCCATTTATTGAATGTATCTTAATAAGGGTAACTCAACAACTAAGAATCAGTTCAGTTGTTAAGCTCCAGGATATCATTAGAAATATTATTGACATGACCACGGTGAACTAAGTATAGTTGAGTTTCGAGACCACAGCTTCAAATTCGACACTGATATGTTTAAACTAACGAATTATTTAAAATGTGACCCTATGAGAAATGCACATGTTATTTTTTATCAGTGATTTACATAAAAAATTAACTAAGTTTAGAAAAAGATCTACATGCTTCTAAAAATGTTAGACTTACGATCAAGGTCTCGTCTAGGCAACGAGTTCCAAAATGGTAAATTAACGAGCTCATGAGCTATATACTGACCGAAATGTGGGCTTAAACGATCTCGATCTAGAGTATCCAAGCTAGGAATAAATATACAAGCTTCATATGGGTCTGATGTGAGAAGTTTTGAATTATGCAAAGCGGTGAGGATTTTTTGATAGGTTAAAGATAGATTGGCTTGTTTTGACGAGAGAGGATATACGTAAACCTGTGAAGTGAATTGTTTTAATAAGTACCGAATCAAATGAGCAGGCATAAAATAAAGTAAATTGTGGATACGTTAAGGAGACAATTAGCAGAAGGGATGTAGTAATAAACCATACAAAATTTTCTGGTGCTTGTGGACATGGCATTGCAAACAACTAGGTATCGACAAATATCCCCTTTTGAGTTAATCTGGGAATATTATGCAAATAATATGAGATGGTACCCGAAACAGGTTTTAAACAAAACACCAGTTCAGGTAGTGAACGGAAAAAGTATACCTTTATTTCTCAGAATATGCTACAATGCCATCGCATGTATTGGGAAACGATAATGATTTTGTTTCCTGATATCAAACCTGGAGTCGGCTTGTTGCACAAAACTGTGCTGTATCACTATCTTCTAGGTTGTGATATTTTTGAAGTTTTCCGAGAACCGTATAAATAACTGTTATGTTCGAAGAATAAATGAATGGTAACTACGAGGAATTTTTAGTGGACTATCCCGATGGGAGACCTAAACGCAAAAGTCGGGGTGAACAACATCGGGTATGAAGATATCATGTGGCGACATGGACTGACGGGGAGAAGGGAAGGAGAGTGGTGGCATATTTTTAAATTGATATGCATTCAAGAAAACGGTTATATGTGGCACCAAATTCCCCAACAAACGCATACACAGAGCTACATATGTCTCACCGGATCACACTACACAGAATCAGATCGATTGTATTTGCATCACTAAAAATTTTAAAAGGTCAATGAACGACATGAGAATAGAGAGAGGAGCTGATACAGAGTCAAATCACCACCTAGTTATTACCAAGATGAAACTAAAGCTAAAGAAGCACTGGACAGCTGGGAAAACAGCACTACAAAAGTTTAATACAACCTTCCCTCGACTTACTACCAATCTCAACCAATTCAATGTAGCTCTCAACATCAGGTTCCAAGCCCCACAAGATCTACTCAAAGAAAAAGAAACTACTATAGAGGATAACTGGAAAGAGATCAAAGAAGCACTAACTTCAACATGTCAAAAGATGGTGTGCCGCACAAGCATCATCCAAAGGAATGGATCTTTATCAAAGCCCTGTTTCGGATTCAAGAAAGTAAGAATAAGAAGACAGCAATTAACAACAGCCGAATAAGAGCAGAGAAAGTCAAGTCATAAACTGAATGCACAGCAGCAAACAAGAAAGTGAAGAGGAGCATTAGAACTGTCAAGCAAAAATATATGAAACACCCAGCAATGAGAGCGGAAGAAGCTCCAAGAGAAGGAAATATCAGACAATTACTTGACACAACAAAGAAACTAATAGGGAAATATAGTAAAACACAGCAATCAGTCAAGAACAAAAAGGGTAAGCCAATCACTGAGATTTAAGAACAGCATATCGGATGTGTGGAACTCTTTGAACACCTGAATAGACCAGATCCACTGAATACACCAAACATTGAAGCAGCACGCGCGGATCTTTTAGTGACCCTGGAATGATTGCTATCGCAACATACATATCGTCAATTCTCGTATATAATCACCGACTTAAATCATGTTAGTTAATAACGGAAATAAATAAGTCGAGTACGAGAATAGAATCCAAGTACTCATATTTTGTACACTCATTGATCTGCACAGACAATCAGGGAGACGGAGCGAAGGAAACGAATAGGAGCGAAACTGAATGACACACAGTTGAGAAAGTATGTGAGCCTGCTCGATCTAATCAAGCGTTAATCGATATTTATAGACAGACAAAAATAAGTTACATGTGAGGAGTAAGATAAGAAATGCACACACACACATGCCCACATAAAAAGTTAATGTTGATAAGCAAACAATTAAAAAGGTCAAAATGTAGCTTAAGAAGAATGGATGATTTGGCTTGTCCAGAAGCTAGAATAAGCTATGTGGGCTCGACATAGGACCAGCCATTACAACCTTCCTATAGATGTCACTCCACCAACGACCGAAGAAATCAGAATGGCCATCAGACAAATCAATAGTGAGAAACAGAAGGACTGAACAACATAACACCTGAAATCAAACTCAGGAGTAACTGCAAACATGCCCCGCGTTCTACTCAACAAGACTGGGAATAACAACTGACACTGACAGAGTGGAAAGCAGGATACCTCATAAAGATACCGAAGAAAGGTGATCTGAGCAAATTTGATAACTAGAGAGGCATCACACTGCTATCGGTAACAGGAAAAGTTTTCAAGTGTTGCTGAACTTGATGAAAGATATAGTAGGCGCCCAGCTACGAGATCAACAGGCTGGATTCCGTAAGGACCAGTCGGGCACAGACCAAAAAGTGACACTAAGGATCATCGTTGAACAATCAGTTGAATGGAACTCGTCACTATACATCAACTTCCTTGACTATGAAAAAGCATTTGACAACGTGGGTAGGAGAACCTTATGGAACCTTCTCCAACACTATGGTGTGCCAGAGAAGATCGTTAACATCATCCGGAATTCATACGACGGACTACACTGTATATTCCGGCATGTAGGGCGTCTTATAGATGCATACCAAGTGGGGACCAGTGTCAGATAAGGCAACCTACTCTCACCCTATTTCTTATCGTGGTCGACTGGATTATGAAGACCTCTACAACTCATGGCAGGCACGGAACACAATGGACAGCTTGCATACAACTAGATGATTTGGACTTTGCAAACCACCCAATGCAGCAGAAGCCTCTGCAGCAGTAGGCCTCAACATACACAAGGGAAAAGCAAAATCCTCAAATAAAACACGGAGAACACCAACCCAATCATACTTGATGGAGACTCTGGAACACGTGGAAAAATTAACGTACCTGAGAAGCATCATCGATGGACAAGAAGGATTGGATGCAGATGTAAAGGCGAGGATCGGCAAAGCAAAGACCGCATTCGTACAATCGAAGAGCATATGGAATTCAAAACAACCGTCAACCAATATCAAAGTCAGAATCTTTAATATGAACGTCAAAACAGTCAGTTTTACTGTACGGAGCTGAAACGTGGAGAACTACTACAACCATCATCAAAACAGTACACACAAGATACTCAATGTCCGTTTATCAGATAACATCAACAACAACCTACTGTGGGAGAGAAGAAACCAACTTCCAAGTAAAGAGGAAATTAGGAAAATACGATGGAAGTGGATAGGACATATATAGTGGAAATCACCAGGCTGCACCACGAAGCAAGCGCTAACTTGGAATCTTGAATGGAAACGGAAAAGAGGGAGAACAAAGCACACACTGCGCCGGGAATCTGAAGCAGACATCAAAAGAATGAATAGCAACTGGAAAGGATTTTCCAGGACAGAGTTCGACGGAGAATCCTGGTGGGTGGCCTATGCTCTTCTGTGAGGGGTAACAGGAGTGAGTAAGTAATCAGTATACACATTCTTTTTGCATGATTATTGAGTAACTAGATCATATATATTTATATTCCTTTTATTATAAGCTTTTGTTTGACCCATTAACTATTATTATGCCATTTACTATTCTTAATTTATTCCTAATCCATTATCTACAGTCTCTCCTACTCACAGCTACTTTTGGTTTGGTCTTGTATAATAGTTATTTTTCATGTTATGGTGTGAGGGGGTGCAGTACGCTTGTATATAAATTGAATGTTTCTGAAGTATAATATTCATATAGTGAAGGCAAATATTGTTTTCTGGACTCGACGAACAGGGTAAGGTGAGAAGCAACTATGTCGAGGACCAATAAGGATTCAAAGTTAACTCAAGGCTGCTAGTGCGGGTTGAAGTGTCATTGGTTTAGTACAGGGATAAGGTCATAAAAGTCGGTATTTTGATTGGCGATCTTGCCACATGATATTGGACATGGTTATAAGTCATAAGTAAGCCATAAGGAAGGGCAACTACATAACTCCATTATTCAAAACCGCAAATGAGTTCATATACGGTTGTACGTTATCATAACTTCCCAACACTTTTCCTATGAATGATACTTTGGAAACAGTTCTAAAGTATATGATGACTATCCAGACCGATCGTTCAGGAGACTCTTAATACTGACCCGTATCATTGTACAGCAATGGACGAGCTACTACAATCGCAATTAATCAGCTGGAAATCAGCTTTACTAAGTATACTATTTAGTTCTCACCATTAGAACACCTTAAGACTTGATTATGAATCGTTAAAAGTAGTTTGAAAGTTTTTATGCTTGAGCTCCTCTACCAGAAGGTTTAGTCATCGACTTAGAATATACAAATAATAACCTTGCTCTGTAAAGACACTAATAAAACAGTCATCTGATCACATTGAACAACAAAGCAAGTATACTTGAGATGCGTTTCTCTCCCTTTAAATCCAAAATGTTGCTTCAGGATTGGTCCGTGTCAACACGTGGACAAATAATCAAGAGTAAATTAAAATGCGTTGACAACTTCATCTGATCAGCCCTGGTGGGTTGGTGTCTGAAGAAATTTAAGCACAAATTCGAAGAGCTCAGTTGGCCTTCCTTAGCTCGTCACTCGTGGTGTAGGCATGTGTAGGGCGTGTACACTGTCCATCAAATTACCCTGTATTACTTTGTGCTATGGAAAATTGTGTTGGGAAGCAGAGGACATATGTAGGCTGAAGATTTTTGATCGCTGGTGTCTTTGAAGCATCACTTGCGTTCCGTAGTATGACCATGTGTTAGGTTCGTTAAGCTTGAATGCTACTACTGATTCGTCTAACTCGGAACGGAACGAAGTATCAAGCATTCAGAGACTCGATAGGCTATTCTGGTCCGTTGTCCCCGACTCAGCTAACCCGATCAAGAAGTCTTGGTAAGACGTATGATAATGGTTCGTAGGTCAAAATAAAGCTTATAAGAGGAACATGAATATGAATAGTTTAGTTATTTAACAATTGTACGATAAAATATACGTTTAGTATTGGTCCACAAATGGATCCCAAAATTACCATTCATTATTCTTGTCGGGACATAGCACCATGTGAGCGAAATTGGGGTAGGGCTTAAGGTTTTGTGGCCCGTTTATCTAACTCCCGCTTGAACAAGAATATAGAAGTATTTATATGCCATGAACATAAACCTAACATTTAACTCCGTATATTACCTAGGCTAATACGAAGCTAGATATAGTTGGGCTGAATGAATTTATTTCAGGCACTCGTTTAACCACACAGACAATAAAAGAAACGAAGAGGGGAAGGCGAGTGAGCCAACTCATTTTGATAAAGAGACATTCAACATTTAGAGTCAAACAAAAGCAAGTTACAGACACGCAATGAGTATGGTAAGAAATACACATATACTGTCATATAAAGACGGTCAAGGTTAATAAGCGAATAATTAACAAGGTCAAAATGTAACTTAAGAACAGTAAATGAACTGGTCTATATGGAAGCTCGAATAACTTGTGTGGGCTTAACATAGTACTGAACACTACAAGGGTATTAGGGAAAGATAGTAAACCGGTTAATGAGGTTACGTTCTCATCGACTGAGATGTTTAGGACATATATTACTTATGTCTAACTATCGTCTACGTCGATGGACGATGTTGGTCGGTGTAGGAGTGGGTTGAACAAATGCTATAGGCGATCAAAGCAAAACGTTTCACTAGTTCGTGAAGTTATTAACTGTGGATCTGAGCCACGCGATTGGAGTCCGTGTGATAATCGCGACCAGTGGTTGAAGACTTTGGGTAACATGGCTGAGAACCCTTTACAATAGCGCAGTTGAATTCGCTCTTTATCTTGAACTCCAGTATACGTTGATACATACCTTTCCAATCCTTCCTTTCGAGCTACATTTTGAATGGTCAATCTTTTCCACTATTAATGCTACCACATTATTCCGATCTCTTTTGTTACACATCTCGTTACTTTTATCTCGTCGTAGCAACGTGACACGGAAACTTGGGGCAACACGCATTTTTACAAGGCTCCACGTTGATAACGACTAACTGAATAAAATTCTACTTCAGTAGCAATCAACAAGATTGCTTCTATTCTCTTCCTCCGTTGCAGCTAGCTAGAGATAGAAGTTTAAGCTTGTCTAGAAGCTCAAACGATAGAGACCCAAGCAGAATGAACTCTCATTTGAGCGCATTCGATTACAAACCAATTACATTCAGTGATTAGTAAGACAAATAATTAAACTGAACAATATTCACAAAAATTTAATATAGCCAAATATTGTACTGAGCAAAATGCAAGTGAACGAAAGACCACATTAGTTTAATTGATACAAATTAATGTTGTAAAAAGCGAAAACTATACTGGATTAATTCAAAAATCAAATGAATAAAACTCGCACTGAGTTTATGAGAAAATCAACTGCATAAAAATTATATTTCAGCCAATGCAAAATCTCCCACCTAATCTCTTATTACTACGGTATAATTGGAGATTTGCATCCACAACAGTTAACTTTTGTGAGCACGGATGAAGATGTGGCAAACGAAAGTAGTTCTCATGTTTTGTGTCACTACGGTAATAGCCTGTTTATAAAAAGAACAGGCAGGTAACGCTTCAATCCATTCTATTTTGCTTTACCTCTGACCTTAAAACCTGACCTCTTCGAGTTAACGAGTTTTGACCATCATTACCCTGCAATGGTTTTCACTTGATAAAAGTACTGTGTACGTGAATACGATCTAATGCTGTATGTTTCTTGGAATAGTGCACTAACTTTGGTGATGTAATCCTAAAACACTTGCCTGTTAACGTAAACATACTTATTTCATCTTAGTTCCCACCCTGGGAATAATTTTAAAAATAAGGTTAAGTGGTCAGTAAATTACGTAGTGTATTAGTATGAAAAGTGTAATGTCTGGTTAGGGTTCTACAGAATATTTTTTATTTTATTTTATTTGAACACATAAACATTGGTACAGGGGGGGGCACCAAATATATATGCGCTACAGAATATGCGACTAAGTGGTTTGAGACTTCGACAAACGTTAATCAAAATCGAAGACAAGAGAAGTCTTGATACTGTTTTCTGTAAAATCAAAAGCCGTTCTAAAATTATCTTATGTAAATGCTCTCGATTGTTAAATATTCTTCGATCCATTTAATGTGTGACTTGCTGAAAATGTTATCATACTGTTTTATGTAATCTATTTTTTGATGACTGTACAGTACAAAGCTTTTGCTCAGAAGACTTAGAAAATAACGAACAAAAACGTTTTGGGTCTAAAAGTTTGAAAATATACCAACAATCACAGGAATGAGGTTGCATGCCGAAAAATGAACGTGCATTGAAATTTAACTGTTTTTTCCTTAATTATTGTGTAATTTAGCAGAAGACATAATTGGGAAGTAGTAATGTGAAGTGGCATTACAATAAATAAATAAGTTTTAACCCTTCAGACAAATTTAAAATAACGGACACTACACTGTCTAGCTGCAAGACATAAATGGTTAAAACTGTATACTAACAAGATAACGTTAGAATATATGGAAGTACTATTATAAAAATCAAAAATATTGTGCTTCCACTCACTTTAAATTCCGATTGACACAGTGTGTAATCGAAGCAATTATCCATGCGGCATGCCTCTTTAATACTCATATCATGTGATAATTTTACATGAGTCTTCTTATACAAAAAGTCTAACCATTGGTTTCCACTACGAACGTTCTCAACATGAACAGACGCCTTCTTAATGCTATTTTTAACATAAATTTCTTGGTTGTATAAGTTAAAAAGACAGAAAAATATTGTATTTGCGAGAAATGATGCCAGAAGAGCCGATAAGGTGAGTAAGAGCACCCAACGTTGCCAAGTGCCCATGAAAATCGAATAACCATTTATCGAATTTAATAGTTTATTTTCTGATCATACTGCAACTGCCAGTGAAGTTCACATTGTTCACTGGTTATCATTTGAATTAGAGAAAATAAACTGGCCAAAATGTTTATCTAAAAACTGAGATGATCATCAATGCGAAATATCATACAAACATAATGCATAAAATCCTCATTCATTTCTATTCATGAATATTTCCTACTCCCTTATACATGGAAACAGAAACTTTGGTAAAACAAATGTTCCACCAATGCTAAGGCTTCAGTGGTCTCGAATAGACCATAATGATATGTGTATTTAGTAATGTTTGTAAGTAAAAAATAAAGACCATATTTTTTGTTTGATTGTAGAACGTATGTTCAGTAAGGTTAGGTATTCGCTCCAACGTGATATAGCACTTTCGATAGACAACTATTAGCAAATTTTTAGCAGTTAAACACTTAAACCATCTACTTAAAGGCCCCGACCATAGCTGCTACCTTGACGTGGTGGTCGAGCTTGCCTATCGTGATGACCCAACCGAGCCATATTGGCTGGAACACATGTTCATGCAGGTTCTACCATGCCAGGCAGGTCGATTGGAGAACGGTAAGACTAAAAGCAGCAACTCAAGGTCTGAGGGCGAAGTCGTACTGCTGACTGTACAGAGGTGTGACAGCAGTAAGGTGTTTCCCTCGGACAACCAGCATCTGCAGCGATGCTGCCTTCTCACAAGGAAGGAAGGGGTTAGAAAAGGTTGACCCTAAAAATGTCACACCTCACCTCACCCTACGGATTTCCGTCTCCAGCGGTAAGGCCGTTTGAAGAACGGAGCTAACACATTACAAACCTCCCACAAAAAGACCGTGCGCGACCGGCCTCAAGCAGTTGTCCCTTGGGCTCTGCGGCCACGCTCCCAGGTCGTTAGGACCAACACTAGTCCGATTTCCTTTTCAGGTTCCTCCAGAAATACTCTTCCACGGTGTGGGCAGCCAGGAAGTGACATCAGCCCTCATACCCGTAACAACACACGAGACCACGTTGGTCACATGCAAGTCCTTCCTACACCTCCTAAAAACTCTCTTATCTCCACGACCAACCCTTTTCACGTCCCTTTATCACCTCGCCCCGCCAGTGCGAACGATTCGAGTACGCGGAATGTTATTCCTGGTCTCCTGAAGCCACGCTCAAAACTACACGTAGGAGCTTTCAACGTCCGAACACTGTGCCAAATAGGACAACAGGCTTCCTTAGCTAGGACCTATGCTGCGTCTCCGAAACGCGCACACAGGGTCCAAGTAGTTTCATTCGTTTAACCTCACCATGTCAAAGTAACGAACCAACTCGACTTACGCTCCGTGTATCTGGAAGCCCTGATGCTGCTTCCCGTGGCCTCGCTGGCGTAGGTATAGCATTGAGTCCTAGGGCAGAACTAGCTCTCTTAGACTGGATCCCAGTAGACAGTCGTTTGTGTGCTGTCCGACTAAACGGAACAGTAAGGACTCGGAAAGATAGGGACACTCGTCGTCTCTGCCTACTCTCCCACTGACTGCAGCTCAGATGATGTAAAAGATGTGTTTTACAGAAAGCTTTCCGATCTTATCCGAAAAGCTAGGCGTTCAGATGTAGTAATAGTGGCTGGTGACTTTAATGATCAAGTAGGTAAACTTTGCGAAAGGGAGAAACACCTGGGTGGATCTTATGGTGTCGCGGCTCAAAGAACAGATATCGGTGACCGTCTGTTGCAGCTATGCTCAGTTAACCGCCTGTTTCTTGCAAATACTAACTTTAAGCATAAGGAAAAACATCTTTTAACTTGGAGACCTCCTAATTCGTCCCAACGCTGGACCCAAATAGATCACATCGCAATCAGGCACCAATGGAAGACCGTCGCTCATTCTAGAGCACATGCTTAGACTCAGGTCATGCTCTAGTGCGAGCGCGTATTTGTCTACGTCTTACTGGACGTAGGAAAGATGGTACAAGGAAACCCCTTAGGGTCCTACTTAATGATAGTCAAGCTGAGTATATTTCAGGAACAACTAGAAAAACAGTTAGGCAGCCATGTAAGTGATGCCCACCCCGAAGAAGCGTGGAATGACATCCGAAAAGCTGTAAAAACACCAGTGATGTCTGCAAGTACGGTAAACCATAAGATTAGGGAGAAACACTGGATCCCAGCAGCGTCTACCGCACTGATAGATGCTCGAAAACGCATTCCATCTGGCTCTTCACATAACGAAGAGTGGAGTCAGCTTAAGCGCAAGCTGACTAGAAGCTTACGCAATGATCGTGAACAGTGGTGGGTAGCGAAAGCAAGAGAGATGGAAAAGGCAGCGGCAATGGGTCACAACAGACAACTGTTCAGACTTGTTAAGGAAACCGGTATTAGAAACCCAACTGTTAGCGCAACAATCTCAGAGAAAGATGGACATATTGTTCATTCTCAATCCAGGAGACTGGATCGATGGGCAGAACACTTTAGGGATCAGTTCAACTGGTCTTCAGCCACACTTCGGTTTCCCACGATCTCCAATCTACCTGAATGGCAAGTTAATGTGAATCCTCCGACTCTTTACGAAGTTGAAAAAGCTATAGGAAATTTGGAGCGTGGGAGAGCAGCAGGCCCAGACAGGTTTACCTCAGAGATTTTTAAGGATGGCGGTCCAGTATTAGCAGCGAGACTGACTGAGGTCCTAGGTAGAATCTGGGAACTGGACGTAATCCCATCTGACTGGTCTGAATCACTGATCGTGCCAGTTTATAAGAAACGAAAAAAGTCTTTTTGTGACAATCACAGAGGAATTAGTTTGACTAATATAGTGTCTAAAATATTAGCTACAATAATACTTCGACGCCTGACCAAAGCTCGTGAAGAGCAGACTAGAGAAAACCAGGCTGGTTTTCGACCTGGACGTGGTTGTATAGACCAGATTTTCACACTACGTCAGGTGCTAGAGCATAGAAACACATTCAGACGTCCCACAATGGTAGTATTTCTCGACCTTAAGGCGGAATTTGACTCTGTTGATCGTGTGGTTCTATGGCAGTTTGTCACTGAAAGCAGTACCAAAGAAGTACATTAACCTTATAAAGGCTCTCTACTCGAACACAACTGGTCGAGTGAGAGCATATGGCAAACTTTCATCAGAACTGAATAACTCAAGTGGTGATCATCAGGGCTGTCCACTCTCTCCATTCTTGTCTAACTTTGTCGTTGACGTGCTTTTAGAGATGATACTTCCCACATCTGAATTTCCAGCGGTTGAACTTCTACCCAAAGATTCATTTGTTGACTTAGAATATGCCGATGACATATGTCTATTTGGTGAAGACGCTGACAAAATGCATAGTCTGCTGACCACTCTAAGCAACAATGCAGGCATGTTCGGCATGCGATTTTCTCCTTCAAAATGCAAAATGTTGCTTCAGGATAGGGTTGAACCGCCTCCCGAAATAGTGATAGGGAGTGAAATAGTTGAGCGTGTCGACCGCCTCACTTATCTCGGATTCTCATCAGCCCTTGTGGTCGGGTGTGTGACGAAATCTCAGCACAGATACAAAAGGCTCGACTAGCTTTTGCCAACTTGCGTCATTTGTGGCGTAGGCGAGATATCCGTCTATCAACGGAAGGACGTGTTTACTAGACAGCAGTTCGTTCCGTCCTACTTTATGGCAGTGAAACATGGCCGGTAAGAGTAGAGGATATTCGTAGGTTACTAGTATTTGATCATAGGTGTCTTCAAAACATTGCTCGTATATCCTGGGACCACCGAGTAAGTAACTCAGTTGTTAGGAAACGGGTACTAGGTAAAAATGACAAATCAATTGATGAAGTAGTGAAACTTCATCAGTTGAAATGGCTGGGATACATGTGTTGCGCATGCCCGACCACCGACTGCCTCGACGTGCGATGTTTTCTGGTGTGGGAGTAGGTTGGAAGAAAGGTAGGTGCGGCCAGACCAAAACATGACACAAAACCATGAAGTCACTAACAAGTGGGCTGATCCATGTTGGTAGATGTAGACTACCTGGTTGGAGACCGCGAGATGATAGCAACCGATGGTTAGAGATCTTGAATGACATGGCTCAAAATCGTTTGCAATGGCGCAGGTGCATCCACTCTGTGTTCTCTCAAACTCTAATCTTCTGAATTCTCCATGTCCTTTATTTTCTTTCTAAATATATTCCACTGGACTATACTCCTTAAATAACATCATCAAACCTTAACGTTTCCTGTCACTACTTATACTTTCACTACTCTGCCACTACGGGATTTGAGACGATAACTGAATTTCTGTGCTAATGTGGTATGGCAACTCGAACTGATGTACGTACGTACGAAGTTCCACGTTGTTTCTGACTGACTGACTACTTAAGGGCGGAGATTCCGTGATACCTACAGATCACAAGCCTTCGATATATGCCTATAACGCCAAAAGTGATCATTATTTCCCTAGAGAAGCGAAACAATTAGATATTTCCCAGTTTTCGACTAATATTCGGTCTATAAAAAGTGAATGGAATGTTGCAGATGTATAATCACGATGTAACGTGGGTGCTATCATTTTGAACAAAGGAACTGAACATACTGAGTTTGGAGGCTACCGATGCTGATCTCTCCGTCTGTAAGCAAAATTTAATTTTAATATTTGGCAATATTCCATTGCCACATCTTGAATTTGTAGTAATGTGTGACACCTCAACTGGAATATACAGGCCATTTTTAGCAATAGCTCAAAGAAAACATGTCTTTGACCATCATCTCACGCCGGTATTTGTGCCACCTTGAATTTGATTTCAGAAAGATTTGTATACACAAAAATGGAGACCCATGTTTTTTTTTAAAATAGATGACTTAAAACTATTTGGAATATCAACGGAGTACGGTTTGCAAACATACAATTACTAAAAACGCCGAATTCGACCGACTGGAAGAGTTTTCAACATGTAAATATTGATTTGGTCGACGCGTTAGCCTCACCCGATGGTTTTATGTTTTCACAGTTGATCATTTTACCTGGCGTTCAATCGTATATTCTGTAAACCACATCGCCGAAAACATTGATATCGTATTCCTAGACAGACGGGTCTCTAATTTCGGCAAACCTTCTACAATTACTTCTGACAGAAGTCTTCAGTTTCAATCGGGTTCCCAATACATCAGTAAGACAACATACCAACCAGCAACAAACTAACCGGTAAGGCGATTCTAAAGACAATTTAAAAGTTTTATGATGGCGCAACTTAATGTAACTAGATGGAGCAAATACCTAACCTTCATTTCACTGAACATTCGCACTACAATCAAAGAAAAGATAAGTATATTTTGTGTCTACAAAAATTATTAAATACGCATACCATCAAGAGACACAATGATGGTTAAATATGAAGTTCCCCTCAACTAACCCCTATTTTGGGGATATCCTCTGAAGTAAATTTCAGGGTATTTGTGCCGTTTCCCCAAAATTTTCTATAAAGGCTCCCTCAAAATAGGGAGACTGGGATCTATGTTCCAAAGTATATTTCGAAACAACACCATTTAAGTCATGAGAATGAAGGAGTCTGTAATAGTAACGATAAGCAGGATAATATGAAATTAACGAGAAAATAGGCTTTAGCTAACACACCTGGCGAATGATGTGGAGATAATTTTTCAGCAGAATTAGTGTGATTAACTAGGAATTAACAGAGAGAAGCGAGAAGAATGATGTAATGGCTGAACGTAGGAAGAATAGCAAAATACCTATCTACGTTGTGAAACAAGTTTTTGTGACCCTCCACAAGGCACCGTAGGCACGACCTTTGGACGTAGAACCAAATACTGCGACTATCTGAAGGTCGATAATTTCTTCATTTAAAAGAGATTATTTCTGAAAAACACTACTTGTACTCTGATATGCGCTACTGAATTCGAGAAAAGATTTCTGATGAAAACTGTCGAGGAATGTTTTTTATGGGTCGTACCCATATTATGATCGCAGAAAATGTCATCGGGTGGTTCATAACTAGCAAATCTAACAGTAGACTTACAAAAGGGGTTTTCTGTGCTCTTTCCTCGGGTGCAACTTAAAACTTTATATAAACTGTTTTTGTCTTTTGTTCTGTGTCTACTGTTACATGAGGATTGAAGACATTCGGCTGATTATGCTCGATATTTTTAATGTGTTTGTTTTACTCGACATCCGGACTTGTTTGTTTATATATTTAACTTTGGACATTTTGGGTTTCCTTTGTCTTTCCTTTGGTATTTGGAATTTTTTGCTCCGGGAACCTAAAAGATTGAAGGTTTGTCTTGTAATTGTAATAGTTATGAATAGAACTTGTAGTGGCATTGGGCCCTAACACGAGACAATATGGAAAATAGACATTCAACATTTGACGTTGGGAAATACTCAATAATAGAGAAAGGCGGGAACAATGAATAGGAATTAATCCGAGTTCGTCGTATGGCATGGCTTGGTCATGCAGGCGTGGTCCCTGCTAAATGTTACGTTATATCTTTTATTCATATTAAATATATTGTTCCATCTCTAGCCTAAGATTGTTCTATATCATGTATTGGTAATCGCTACGACGCAGTGAGTTGGTGTAGATGATGATGTGACTTCCACGTAAGATCTTATAGATTAGGCAGTTACACCATGACAAATCTACAAGTTTATGATTAGTTCTATTATTAGAGCAGTGGTAATATCATAGTAGACCGTAATTCTACAAACTCACTTGTGGTTATTATTTCAAATGGGGCATACAAGTAGCATTCATTTCATAGTAGTTATTATCATGTTGTTATTTTATATACTATTTTGTTGTGAGTGCGATTTGTTACCGTATTGCTCTACTCATAAACAGACACTTCGGTGCGCAGTGTTGATATTTTTTTGTACGCCATTTGTGATTGCACGTATAAATATATCTTCAGTAAGCTCTTTTACTGAGGTCAACCACAGTATCAGACTGTAAATGACATGATATAAGTGTCAAACCTCGAGAATGTAATGTGCATCATGATAAACCGAGTATCAGGTATAAATAATGCTATCATAATAGACCTGTAGAATTAATGGGTCTAGATGATATTAGGAGTGCTCTAATAATAGAACTAATCCTAAAATTGTAGATTTGTCACGGTGTAACTGCCTAATCTATAAGACCTTACGTGGAAGTCACATTATTATCTACACCACCTCATCGCATCGTAACAATTACCAATACATGATGGAGAACAAGTTTAGGCTAGAGATAGAACGATATATTTAATATGGATAAAAGATATGAGGTAACATTTAACATGGGCCGCGCCTGCATGGTCGAGCCATACCATCCGATCAACTAGAATTCATTCAATTCATTGTTCCTCCCCTATCCACCGTTGGGTTTTTCTCCGCGTTAAATGGTGAATATTTATTTCCTATATTGTCTCGTGTTAGCGCCAACGTCACTACAGACCCACGAAACTGGGGAAACAGTATGCGTACGGATTCTGATAAGGCTAAAAGCGGACAAAAAGAAAACAATTTACGAGAGGTTTCGAAAAATGTGGGTCTATAGATATTTTCCCAAAACCCTGTACCAGAGCATAAAAGGCCATACCAGCACCTAATCTGCTTGTTGTGGAAGGTTTGGCTGAGAAACAAAACGAAGTCAGTGCAATTGACAAAAACAATTTCAAATGTTTTGTTGAACAGCATTGCTATTTCTTCGTCCTTTTTTCCTGTCTTTGATCCCGACTTTTGCTGAAATCTCTTGTGGCCAATTTTAATATTCGTAAATTTTCTTTGTCCAGATCCTTATTATTTGACCCAGGTTAGGATTTCATCTTATTATTTAAGTTTACTGACGCAGATTGCTAAGTCGTTGACAATAAAGTTGGGTTTGATTAGATTCAGGTTTACGGAGTGACTCGATCAGTGATTATTGCTGGAAATCGCTCCTCGAATCTACGCAGATAGATCTCAGCTTCTTGCGAATAAAGTTATGGATTCTTATGTGCCGAAAATGTATTTACTTACCTTAACTCGCTCTGGTTAATGCTAGAAAATCCTCAACTGCATACTACTGCCCATATCGTTTAAAGTACTTTGTAATTTTGATATAATTTGTTTTAAGCGAAAACCGAAAAAATTTAATACAGAGTTTGTATTTTGATATAATTTGCTATGAGTAACTCAAAATGGCTTTGTACGCTGTGTAGAAGAACGTAAGAACATTATTCGGATAAATTATGTTCCGTTAGCTCCGCGTTCAGATCGAATACAGAAACTTTGGTCGTCACATTGAATGTCTCTCAAAGGGTAGCATTTAGAAAATCAAGCAAGAAAAAATTAACGTCTTTACATTCGTTGCCAAACTAAACTGGAGGAAACAGAAGTATTTAAACTCACCAAGACACGTTTCTCATAAAGGTCAGTTATTTTTCTAAGCTTTGAAGAGTCTTGCAAAACAGTTCCAGAGGCTAGGTTGAAACTCAACCTAACCCATATTAAATCGCAGACAAAAAAGCTACTTCCTGGATAGGAAAGGAGACCTAATGAGCAAAAGCTTTGCGGATCAGGAAAGAAAGTGCAAAGAAATCCACTATTGGAAAATATACTTTAACCAGTTGTATTTGAAATTCATATCCGCACCAACCCCAAGACAGCTAGTTATATTTGGAAACGATTGGCATCAGCATAACAAAATGAGCGCCGTAGAAATGGTAACGAAACCTAATACGGATGTATGTCCCAACCGAGACATGACTTCCCAGATACATTTACCGTACCTATACTCCAGTTATCTACAAACTGAAAGATACGTCAAAAAGTTGAGTAAAACAAACACATCCAAAACAGTGAAATTGATAATATTGAGTGTACCGACCAAACTGCCAGTATTTGGTTTCCACGCAGGACAGACGAACAAAAATGTATTCGAATAGGCCAGACTACGCTCTTCTGTACAGCTTACAAAGCGTTTTTGAGATACTTGTATTGAATTATATCAAAACACAAACTCTGTGCTCAATTTAAACAGTTCTGATTTAAGAAATAGAGCAGATTATATAAAAAATACAAAATACCTCAAACGACACAACCTGTGCTATACAATCAGAAGTTTCTCTAACGCAAAGTGGCGCGCTAAACAATAAAAGAAACAATCAATACTAAAGGGTTCGATACCTGAGAATAAATAAATATATTCCAAACAAAATCGGATCAAATATCTAACTATAGGGATTCCAGAAATCCTCCCAAGCAGACAGTCAAAAGCTTAACAGTCACACATTGAATCACGCCGTAACCTTGAGCTTAGTCAAACACGACCTTTCTGTCAATAGTCTGGAAACACGCAATAGAAAATTAGGTAACAAAAGATAAGTCCTTAGTCAAAATCACGTAATAAAAGCTCAGACGAGGAAGACTGAAGAACAAAATGTATGGTTAAGCGAGATCTGAACAAAGGTTAAAATGCGCGACAAGGAGAATAAACAAATAAATGAAAGTACTGTCCAATGAAAATTCTGAGGAGGGATATTCACAGTTCACTTTCCGTAACATTGAGCCTAAAACTTTTTAATCAGCCAAATGTCTTCAATCCTCATATAACAGTAAACACAGAACCAAAGACAAAACAGTTTATATATTATGATCGCAGAAAATTACATCGGGTGGTTCATAACTAGCAAATCTAACAGTAGACTTACAAAAGGGGTTTTCTGTGCTCTTTCCTCGGGTGCAACTTAAAACTTTATATAAACTGTTTTTGTCTTTTGTTCTGTGTCTACTGTTACATGAGGATTGAAGACATTCGGCTGATTATGCTCGATATTTTTAATGTGTTTGTTTTACTCGACATCCGGACTTGTTTGTTTATATATTTAACTTTGGACATTTTGGGTTTCCTTTGTCTTTCCTTTGGTATTTGGAATTTTTTGCTCCGGGAACCTAAAAGATTGAAGGTTTGTCTTGTAATTGTAATAGTTATGAATAGAACTTGTAGTGGCATTGGGCCCTAACACGAGACAATATGGAAAATAGACATTCAACATTTGACGTTGGGAAATACTCAATAATAGAGAAAGGCGGGAACAATGAATAGGAATTAATCCGAGTTCGTCGTATGGCATGGCTTGGTCATGCAGGCGTGGTCCCTGCTAAATGTTACGTTATATCTTTTATTCATATTAAATATATTGTTCCATCTCTAGCCTAAGATTGTTCTATATCATGTATTGGTAATCGCTACGACGCAGTGAGTTGGTGTAGATGATGATGTGACTTCCACGTAAGATCTTATAGATTAGGCAGTTACACCATGACAAATCTACAAGTTTATGATTAGTTCTATTATTAGAGCAGTGGTAATATCATAGTAGACCGTAATTCTACAAACTCACTTGTGGTTATTATTTCAAATGGGGCATACAAGTAGCATTCATTTCATAGTAGTTATTATCATGTTGTTATTTTATATACTATTTTGTTGTGAGTGCGATTTGTTACCGTATTGCTCTACTCATAAACAGACACTTCGGTGCGCAGTGTTGATATTTTTTTGTACGCCATTTGTGATTGCACGTATAAATATATCTTCAGTAAGCTCTTTTACTGAGGTCAACCACAGTATCAGACTGTAAATGACATGATATAAGTGTCAAACCTCGAGAATGTAATGTGCATCATGATAAACCGAGTATCAGGTATAAATAATGCTATCATAATAGACCTGTAGAATTAATGGGTCTAGATGATATTAGGAGTGCTCTAATAATAGAACTAATCCTAAAATTGTAGATTTGTCACGGTGTAACTGCCTAATCTATAAGACCTTACGTGGAAGTCACATTATTATCTACACCACCTCATCGCATCGTAACAATTACCAATACATGATGGAGAACAAGTTTAGGCTAGAGATAGAACGATATATTTAATATGGATAAAAGATATGAGGTAACATTTAACATGGGCCGCGCCTGCATGGTCGAGCCATACCATCCGATCAACTAGAATTCATTCAATTCATTGTTCCTCCCCTATCCACCGTTGGGTTTTTCTCCGCGTTAAATGGTGAATATTTATTTCCTATATTGTCTCGTGTTAGCGCCAACGTCACTACAGACCCACGAAACTGGGGAAACAGTATGCGTACGGATTCTGATAAGGCTAAAAGCGGACAAAAAGAAAACAATTTACGAGAGGTTTCGAAAAATGTGGGTCTATAGATATTTTCCCAAAACCCTGAACCAGAGCATAAAAGGCCATACCAGCACCTAATCTGCTTGTTGTGGAAGGTTTGGCTGAGAAACAAAACGAAGTCAGTGCAATTGACAAAAACAATTTCAAATGTTTTGTTGAACAGCATTGCTATTTCTTCGTCCTTTTTTCCTGTTTTAGGCTCAATGTTACGGAAAGTGAGCGGTGAAAATCCCTCCTCAGAATTTTCATTGGACAGTACTTTCATTTATTTGTTTATTCTCCTTGTCGCGCATTTTAACCTTTGTTCAGATCTCGCTTAACCATACATTTTGTTCTTCAGTCTTCCTCGTCTGAGCTTTTATTACGTGATTTTGACTAAGGACTTATCTTTTGTTACCTAATTTTCTATTGCGTGTTTCCAGACTATTGACAGAAAGGTCGTGTTTGACTAAGCTCAAGGTTACGGCGTGATTCAATGTGTGACTGTTAAGCTTTTGACTGTCTGCTTGGGAGGATTTCTGGAATCCCTATAGTTAGATATTTGATCCGATTTTGTTTGGAATATATTTATTTATTCTCAGGTATCGAACCCTTTAGTATTGATTGTTTCTTTTATTGTTTAGCGCGCCACTTTGCGTTAGAGAAACTTCTGATTGTATAGCACAGGTTGTGTCGTTTGAGGTATTTTGTATTTTTTATATAATCTGCTCTATTTCTTAAATCAGAACTGTTTAAATTGAGCACAGAGTTTGTGTTTTGATATAATTCAATACAAGTATCTCAAAAACGCTTTGTAAGCTGTACAGAAGAGCGTAGTCTGGCCTATTCGAATACATTTTTGTTCGTCTGTCCTGCGTGGAAACCAAATACTGGCAGTTTGGTCGGTACACTCAATATTATCAATTTCACTGTTTTGGATGTGTTTGTTTTACTCAACTTTTTGACGTATCTTTCAGTTTGTAGATAACTGGAGTATAGGTACGGTAAATGTATCTGGGAAGTCATGTCTCGGTTGGGACATACATCCGTATTAGGTTTCGTTACCATTTCTACGGCGCTCATTTTGTTATGCTGATGCCAATCGTTTCCAAATATAACTAGCTGTCTTGGGGTTGGTGCGGATATGAATTTCAAATACAACTGGTTAAAGTATATTTTCCAATAGTGGATTTCTTTGCACTTTCTTTCCTGATCCGCAAAGCTTTTGCTCATTAGGTCTCCTTTCCTATCCAGGAAGTAGCTTTTTTGTCTGCGATTTAATATGGGTTAGGTTGAGTTTCAACCTAGCCTCTGGAACTGTTTTGCAAGACTCTTCAAAGCTTAGAAAAATAACTGACCTTTATGAGAAACGTGTCTTGGTGAGTTTAAATACTTCTGTTTCCTCCAGTTTAGTTTGGCAACGAATGTACAGACGTTAATTTTTTCTTGCTTGATTTTCTAAATGCTACCCTTTGAGAGACATTCAATGTGACGACCAAAGTTTCTGTATTCGATCTGAACGCGGAGCTAACGGAACATAATTTATCCGAATAATGTTCTTACGTTCTTCTACACAGCGTACAAAGCCATTTTGAGTTACTCATAGCAAATTATATCAAAATACAAACTCTGTATTAAATTTTTTCGGTTTTCGCTTAAAACAAATTATATCAAAATTACAAAGTACTTTAAACGATATGGGCAGTAGTATGCAGTTGAGGATTTTCTAGCATTAACCAGAGCGAGTTAAGGTAAGTAAATACATTTTCGGCACATAAGAATCCATAACTTTATTCGCAAGAAGCTGAGATCTATCTGCGTAGATTCGAGGAGCGATTTCCAGCAATAATCACTGATCGAGTCACTCCGTAAACCTGAATCTAATCAAACCCAACTTTATTGTCAACGACTTAGCAATCTGCGTCAGTAAACTTAAATAATAAGATGAAATCCTAACCTGGGTCAAATAATAAGGATCTGGACAAAGAAAATTTACGAATATTAAAATTGGCCACAAGAGATTTCAGCAAAAGTCGGGATCAAAGACAGGAAAAAAGGACGAAGAAATAGCAATGCTGTTCAACAAAACATTTGAAATTGTTTTTGTCAATTGCACTGACTTCGTTTTGTTTCTCAGCCAAACCTTCCACAACAAGCAGATTAGGTGCTGGTATGGCCTTTTATGCTCTGGTTCAGGGTTTTGGGAAAATATCTATAGACCCACATTTTTCGAAACCTCTCGTAAATTGTTTTTTTTTTGTCCGCTTTTAGCCTTATCAGAATCCGTACGCATACTGTTTCCCCAGTTTCGTGGGTCTGTAGTGACGTTGGCGCTAACACGAGACAATATAGGAAATAAATATTCACCATTTAACGCGGAGAAAAACCCAACGGTGGATAGGGGAGGAACAATGAATTGAATGAATTCTAGTTGATCGGATGGTATGGCTCGACCATGCAGGCGCGGCCCATGTTAAATGTTACCTCATATCTTTTATCCATATTAAATATATCGTTCTATCTCTAGCCTAAACTTGTTCTCCATCATGTATTGGTAATTGTTACGATGCGATGAGGTGGTGTAGATAATAATGTGACTTCCACGTAAGGTCTTATAGATTAGGCAGTTACACCGTGACAAATCTACAATTTTAGGATTAGTTCTATTATTAGAGCACTCCTAATATCATCTAGACCCATTAATTCTACAGGTCTATTATGATAGCATTATTTATACCTGATACTCGGTTTATCATGATGCACATTACATTCTCGAGGTTTGACACTTATATCATGTCATTTACAGTCTGATACTGTGGTTGACCTCAGTAAAAGAGCTTACTGAAGATATATTTATACGTGCAATCACAAATGGCGTACAAAAAAATATCAACACTGCGCACCGAAGTGTCTGTTTATGAGTAGAGCAATACGGTAACAAATCGCACTCACAACAAAATAGTATATAAAATAACAACATGATAATAACTACTATGAAATGAATGCTACTTGTATGCCCCATTTGAAATAATAACCACAAGTGAGTTTGTAGAATTACGGTCTACTATGATATTACCACTGCTCTAATAATAGAACTAATCATAAACTTGTAGATTTGTCATGGTGTAACTGCCTAATCTATAAGATCTTACGTGGAAGTCACATCATCATCTACACCAACTCACTGCGTCGTAGCGATTACCAATACATGATATAGAACAATCTTAGGCTAGAGATGGAACAATATATTTAATATGAATAAAAGATATAACGTAACATTTAGCAGGGACCACGCCTGCATGACCAAGCCATGCCATACGACGAACTCGGATTAATTCCTATTCATTGTTCCCGCCTTTCTCTATTATTGAGTATTTCCCAACGTCAAATGTTGAATGTCTATTTTCCATATTGTCTCGTGTTAGGGCCCAATGCCACTACAAGTTCTATTCATAACTATTACAATTACAAGACAAACCTTCAATCTTTTAGGTTCCCGGAGCAAAAAATTCCAAATACCAAAGGAAAGACAAAGGAAACCCAAAATGTCCAAAGTTAAATATATAAACAAACAAGTCCGGATGTCGAGTAAAACAAACACATTAAAAATATCGAGCATAATCAGCCGAATGTCTTCAATCCTCATGTAACAGTAGACACAGAACAAAAGACAAAAACAGTTTATATAAAGTTTTAAGTTGCACCCGAGGAAAGAGCACAGAAAACCCCTTTTGTAAGTCTACTGTTAGATTTGCTAGTTATGAACCACCCGATGACATTTTCTGCGATCATAATATGGGTACGACCCATAAAAAACATTCCTCGACAGTTTTCATCAATAATCCAACTATTTTTTTTTATAGACGCTGTGTCATGTAGAATTCGTTCATTAGATCTAGAATAAATAGCGTTATTTAATTAAATAAATAGGAAAAAACCCATGAGTTCTGAAACTGTATCTGATAAACGAGTCATTTTTGCCTACGAAAATGATTGCTATCTTGGATTTGGTCCATAGAACTTCCTGTGTTTTTTAGCTGAAATCGCCATAGACGATGAATGCTTTTTGTCCTGACAATATGTAACTTCTACAGTTCTAGACACTTCATATTTATAAGAAAAATCATTTCTTGCAGCAATTTCGTCAGGGCTCTTTCTGTTAGAGAGTTAATGACAAATGTAGATATTGTGGCTGGTTTTTCTGCCCAAACACTAGAGAGAGGCTGTCGATACGCAGCAAAATGCTCATTGAACCATATACGGTTTAACTAGATGGTAATTATATCTACGTCAAAATACAAAACATTATCAGCTACCCATATCACAGGAGCTCCTTCTGAACTAAACACTCAATGCTTCTTGATGTTCAAATTTTGCAGTTAGAATGACGTGAAAGCACGAGTAACAACAATGACATATTTCCGCCAGGGCAAGTACGCATCATTTTTGCAGACATGATCTAAAAGTTACAACATTGGGTTGGACATGGTATGCTTCACAAGTAGGGTCGTTAAATAAATGAAATTAATTAAAATAGAAGAGAGTACATTCGTGCGGATGTCCCAGAGAATTAATGGTTCGTCTATTGGTTTAATATTGCACGGAGTGCAATTTTTATAATGCTTTTTCCAAAATGGCATTGTGGCAACGCTGACACCAGGTCCAAATTCGGCATTACTGTATTGGGATTCTGGTTATGCTAAGTACTGATGCAGTACAGCTTTTAAAGGTTATAGTTTTCATTAAGCGAATTTATAGAGCACTTGTTATGGTTTGTGACCTTGAAAAGGCGCATAAGTCATGTCTGTTTCAGGCGTCCGAAACTCCATAGCTGTGCCCTGGGTGCATGGTGCTGGCATAAAGGAGCAACGAATGACCAGAAAGGTACCTGGATATAAAAGCTTAATAATACTTAGTAGTTCGTAGTGGAATAGACAGATGTACGATAAATTTATAGAATAAACTCTTAACAGCTCCTGTCGCTGAAGTGAAATGTGGCCAGAACCTCTAGATAAGAGGATAACGTAATACAAAACAATGCGTTGTGATATTTAACAAGGTGGAGTAGGTTCAAATGACGGAAGAGAAGTCGAAGTTAGAATAAAGAAAGTCATTTATTAGAATTGAAAGAGCATCGAGAGAACAAATTGTTGAGAAACACTAATAGCTATATCTTTTATTATCTGAACTGTTTTTAGTTTTCATTTTTTAACTGATGCCAACCACTGAGTTCTAATGTAAAAATCCAGGTTAGCACATTATAGATTGTCTTAGTAAAATAGCTATAACATGAGTCTGAATAGTGAGCTTAGGAGATTAACCTTGGTATCACTTACTGAATGCTTCGTTTCCAACCATGAAGAGCCTAATACAAACAAAACGTTCTGCCCCACAAACATGGATGGATTGAAGCCATTGCTCTCACCGTCAATGCTTGCTGATCAGAATCGATGGTGAAAAACGCATAATGTTCTCTGAGAAGTGGACCACAATGATCTTCATTAGGTTTCTGAGTCTTGCCGAAAACTTCGTTTTCTCATCATCCGGATTTCCGTTACAGACGTAGTCAAGCACTCATTTATATACTGAGAGATAGAAGCAAGATTATTTTATCATAAAGTATCATCAGAAGTAGCGATTGGTTAATCACGCTTAGCAAACATTCTAACTTTTTCGCCTGGCGCTTAGTATACACCCGATGTAACGACGATGTTCTCAAGCAAGACCGGATTTACTTACAGATAAAGTCTGCATTTGTAAGCATTCTGAAACATCTACAGGTTTATCTTGTAATGACTGTTGATACAAAAAGTTTCCATATAAGATTCGTTTAGGTCTTCTCCACTGAATAGCATCTCCATAACCACTAGAAGTAGTAAATCATAGTTGAATCACAGCATCTGAGGAACTTCGTAATAATTTTCCTGGTTGTCTAACGGATTTTAAAGCTTAGTCATCCGTGACAATGGTGAATCCCTTTCCAAATAATTATTTATAGAGCTTTTTAACAACTCAAAATGTGTGTAATGCTCCTCACTGAGTTTGAGGACAAAAATATTTAGCAACAGTGTGTCAACGGGGAGTACATATAGGTGGTTTACCTTTCTGCTGTACAACTGCATCAATGCTCACAACTAATGCGTAGATAATAACTACATCATTTGCTCCACGACAGTTTGTTGGAAGGACTGCACCACACTGAAAATACCTCAGAAAATTTTTTAAGCGCGACTACAGATTTACACCCCATCTAAACGATTTGAATGTCAACCTTTTGGAAAAGTTAGTACGAAAAGAGGAATAAGAAATAAAATGAGGGTAGTATTGAAAAGCACCTACTATAAATATACATCTGTAAGATTCTTCTGAGTCATCAAGTTTGTGAGTGGAGCTGGTTTCTTCGGACCTGGTCTAAAACCACTGGTTTCAGTTTAATATCCGAAACATACAAAACCACATATACAGTGCAAATGCCACATGGCTTCACTGTAACTAATGAGGTCACTATTTGGGGATGTAACTGCCACACCAATAGAGCAGTTTTATCATTAACCAAACGATAAGTGGTCAAATCCGAAATACTACTAGGTTCAGCGGTGATGACCAAAAAATAAGTTTGATCCAGACTCAAAGACAATTAATCTATTAGATAAAAATTGTGAAAGTCATCCCCAGAGTAATAGTTAGATGAAAGATATCACGTTGAAACTTATGAACATTTTCAACTCAAGTGTATCCATAGGAAATTACAAGTACCATTCTTTTCTGTCTTCTGGATAATGATTAGTAACTGAAGTTTTAACAAATTCTGAGAGCTATAAGGTATCCTGTCAACTTATCGAAATAAAACTCTATTGTTGCAGGCTTCCTGTCTTGTTGTCAGGCGTCAGTACAGTCCGCTCTTGTAGGTCAATGACCTTCAACATGTAGGGCCAGTGAAATACCTCTGATCCCTAGCCAAATCACCCGACAGTCGAGTCGCTGAATATCGAATGTTTCTCCTATCTTCGTTGGAATCAGGGGCAACCGATGAACATTGGTTAATTGCATGCCATGAACTGTTCCATGTGGTGGTAGTCTTTGTTTCATGTACCTACATTTACTAATATATTTCTGTGGTAATCGTTTGTGTCGTACGGTCTTCAAAGCAGCCATAGAACCTAGATATGACGAAAAAGCAATCCATCCTGGATACTAGCCGTAAGGTTGGACTTCGATGTTAGCTGGTTGGTCTAACTCGAGTAGGTCCTCAGTCATTTGATACGGACCGTCTACTATGGTGATCTACGAACGGATGGACATTCTCAGGAATACAACTTACCAATATCATTAAAAATTACGCAGAATCAACAGAAATTCCTTAACTTTTATTGTCATTGTTGTGTTGAGAACGGTCAAAATATTTAGTCGGCGGATTATTATTGCTGAAGTTCAACCTTCACTTGTGGCGGTTATTCAGAGTTATTAAGGCCTTGTACCTTACCGTCTCACGATGTTGCTCGTGCTTTGGTTGGTTGTATTTGTCTTTGAAACACCATATGGTAATTAGAAAGCTATCACTTTAAAAAAATTTTAAGGTGCGTCCACAAGAGAACAATACTTGCAATTCATCCCTGTTAGCGGAGTTAGACATGACACCTATTTCTATGAACATCCTGGTCTGCGAAATCCTATTGAAATAGATGCCACTATTAAACAGCAGGTCCGCATCAGGATTGTTGAACATCTGAACGAGCTTCCTGTGTTAAGGATTCATTGCATCGTTGCTCCACTCGATTCGACTCATGAACTCGTCTCTGCTTACTTATGTCGCAGGGTAATTTACCATTTTGAATTACTAAATTAATGTGATGTGGAGTGTATTACCGTTTATATTCTAATCTTGCTTGTTTGTGTCTGGCTGGTTTGTATGTATATAAGCTATTTGATTTCCATCCCGGTTTATGTACTAGCTATTAACCGTATGCTGTATGCTAGGGATGCCACACTATAAAGCGCAAATTAACCATGAAATATGCTAGTAGTCAGCTTTTTATATATATTCTAGACAAGTTTAGATCCCTGAAAAGACCGTGGGCTATATTTACTACCCTCTATGCTCGTTACAGTGTTCTGTCTACTCTGCTTACTCCCGTTCGTTTCGTACGCCCTTTATCTGACCTGCTCTACAGAATCTGTAGAACTTTTCACTTAGGCATACGTTGTACATTACTCGGGCTAACCACGAGTTTGTTTACATTTTGCTACCAAATTTTCTGAGCTGGAGATGTGCGTAGTAAAATTAGTCAGAATTGATTACTACTTTAATGGTTCTATTACATGAAATGTGATTATGTTGCAGGTAGTTGGAGTTTTTAACTTCTGTCAGTTCTAAAAGCTGGTTCCAAGTACTGTGGGTTCCTACAGTTTTTAGTTCTCTGCAAATGATAGTTGAGTTGAATTTATTTTTAATAACATCACAAGCTTACTGACATCGACAAATGTGTTAGGATTAACATCAAGATGGGAAAATCAGCTTCAAGGTCGTGGCGGTCAGGATTTGGGATCGAGGTTTTCATTGCGAACCGATACCAGCAATAATATAGGCTTTCTATAATCCATATACTATTTGTTAGTTCCGGGATTATAACTCATTCACTTATCTTTTCTATCTTTCTGATGAGTTAAAACAGGTTAAGGCTTTAAGGTCGTTCGGTGGTATATGTCATATACAGCTTATGTTGAATAAACTAACACAACGACAGTCTTCGTAAATGTAGCCTAAATATTCGAGTAAGTAAAAGCCCATTGGACTTCATCAAATTATGTGGTCTACTAGTCTTTTGTTTGAGTTAGTCTCGATACATCGTTTAATTGACAAACCAATCTTTTTGGTGTTGACCACTTCATGTATTTTAAAAGTCTACTCGGTAATTTTTGATTTACCACCGACCGATCCATGATACTGAGAGCAATACTAACCATTTGTGGCAGGTAATTTCCTTGATCATACTTTGAAAAATCAAGCGTGCTGCATAGTTTCCTCCGCATCTTGTAACTTTTGTAAATATGGCTTTAAAATGTTGCTCTTACTTGTTCATTGTTATTTTATATTTGAAAGTATCCTAATCTGTACGCATTTGTTTATCTAGCTTTAATTTCCGTGCTATTTTGTTGATTATTCCAGAAGTCTACGCACGATTCGGATGAATGCATTGATCCTAAAACAAGAAATGTTATTTTCGGTCGAGTTGAGTTTAGCGCTAATGGCAATAGATCTTCAGGTATTTGTTTATTGGATGTTAACTATTTGTTACAGGCTACACGTTTTCTTCTAGGCTACCTGTTAAAGATGAACTGCTTGACGGCTTTTACTTCTGCAAGTATCACAACCGGAATGGAGAGCTAATTTCAAATTTTATTGAAATACAGGATGCGTATTACTATCATAAACGTAAGTCTCGTTCTGCCAATTTAGTTCGAGTAGTATATTATTGTTTATGGTAAGTCAAATATCAAGTGGTTATTCATAGTATACAAAATGCAGTAAATATTAGTCTGGATTATCACAATTCATACCACAGGTTGCGGAAATTAGTAAGGGAATAACAACGTTTATCATAGTGAAAAATTACATATCAATCATTTAGTTGTAATCAACATAGACCCTAACACAAATGTGCATCGGCACAAGTTATGAGTCACATCACTACCGCGAAACGAAGTTAACAAAACAAATCGAGAAAAAGTCAAGATGACGGTAGGATCCATGAGAATGAGGTCCAAAAAACGGGTCAATCTGAAGAAAAATGTACAAAACAATATTAAGGACAAAGAGTGGATCTGTCTCCTTCACTGCCACTAATTTTCAGTCACGTTACCCGAAAATTGAAAGTAGCATATGTAGTTCGAATCAAAGCAAAATAAAATAAAACGCATGAAATAATGTCAAAATAAGTTTCAGAGAAAGGTGAGTCACAAATACATTTGCACTATTGCTGCTAATTTAAAGTTATCCCACTCAAGGTCTCCAACCATTAACTAGTACCATTTTTTTCAAATACGGTTAGTAGTCTTATCTTAAAATACACGGACTTTTATCCACATAGATGCGATTACCTAGTTGCCCCACATGTGACTTAATCGATAAGTACATGTTTGTGCACTCGACTTTGAAGCACAATAGGGGACTTGGTGATGTTAAGTCAGTTGCCTGAACCTACAAAATGGAGCGGGATTGGAATCTACAATCTTCTGGTTGAAAACCAAGCCCTTTAACCACAAAGCCATTTCTTCACAAAGAAAAGATTCAGGTAGTCAGGTATAATCAGTAATTTTTATACATCTAGTACCTACAAAAGTCATTTTACTATTGAGCATATCTTAAGCTAAGTTTGAAAATAGGAATGTCATGAATGTATGTATGCTACTCAGTAAACCTACAATTATTTTCACCCGGAGGCCTGTCATAATCTCTGGTTAGCTGTAAAAAGTAACGACCTTTGTCAAAGAGTGGGAACAGTTTATGGGATTTTGTTGGTCCAGAAACCTGTCCCGAAAGACCAAGTCTGAGTAATCCAAAAGTAAATTGACGACAGATCTACACATTGACGGTGAGCACTGACAGAGAGAAAGAAATGAGATGCAGTAGGGATATGATAAGTAACTTTGGACAGTTCTTTAAACTAATGAAAAAGATCTAAGTTAAAATACTAAACTTTAATGGGAAGGACTCAAAGATTGAACACCAGCGATCCACTGTCAGACTAAGCAAATGAAACAATGTGGGAAATTGCAGGATGACATCTACGTAAACAATGTGGCCAGTGCAGATCACTGTACTACTTTCGTTAGTCATACATCATGTTTCATCATCTTATTTTCATACCTAAAAGTGCTTTTGACAATTTCTTGCCTTATATTTTCTCGCCATATTCATAGGTATGGTTAAACGACCTGTAAAGCAAACTGAGTATTTACCTCCTTTATCTATCAATGATCTTCCCTTGAGTCTGGAATGCGGACAAACTCAAGTATCTGAAGAGTTGCCAAGTTGGGCTGATGCAGCGTTCCCCAGTCCGTTTATGTGGTCATTTTGCGATGTAGACAGCCCTGATGGTATACAGTCTGCTGGCTGCATGCGTAGAGTTCGTCAAACATCCACTCATGTTACAAATTATTTTGAAAGTTATGTCTCTCCGAACGGTAAGTTCCATCCCTTTTTACTTAAGTTGTGGACTATTATAAAAATAACTTGTTTTCCTTCTTATTGACTAGAAATTTGTAGACTGTGATGAACGTTCATTAAGGTTAATTTATTTGTGAATTTACGACGCTAAAATAAACACAAGAATAAATCAAAAGTTATAAAAAGAAAATAGCCAATTAAAGAATTTTCTGCCTGCTACGAATCGAGGTTGATTTAGTTTCTAAAGAATACACTGACAGCCTATTAATTAAACTAGATTTTACTGGGTAAATAACATTTATCTAGCGAAATTTTACGCTTTACCCATATTTATCTTTGTAATATTTGAAAAAAGGGACATATAATCTCTTTGATTTGCTTTCTTATGTATAAATTGATCAATTAGCTTTTATTTCCATATCAGCCATTTAAGATTGTTTGTATTCCTTCATTCACCAGGTACTTTGGTGTTATACAAGCGCACAACTTCAGCATGGAAAGATATGGGTTTGGTGTGCTGGAGCCACTTGGACTCCTCAGCTGTTTATTCTACCTATTTTGGTGGTTCAAATGAGCGGCCTAAGTTGTTGACTTATGACTCCAATATACCATTCGTTGGTAGTGGAATTACTGTATTATCACCCCTCACACAAAGGATTACTGTTCGAATTGGACCAGTAAGTATAGAGCATGCATTCTAATATGTACTAGTTTATATCCTGACAGCCTGTGCCTAGGGCTTCATATTTATGTGACTGAGGTTGTTTGTAGTATTTTTCACTGAAAATTTACGATGGTCACCGCAATTGCATCGATTCCAGTAGCTGTAATATGTACTTCGAATTAGCTTCTCTTATACTTAACTTTATGCTACGCAACTCAGTCATACTTTAAATGACCTAACAATAATCAGTGATTAAGAAAGTTTTCTTTGCTTCACCATAAGATAAACATCAAACTTATATAGCATTTCATCAAAGTGAGAAATCATTACTAGTTTTGTGTACTTTTAATAGAACTAGACAAGAAAACAAACACAATTCAGGTTTATTAGTTTGTTGGTTTAAGTTACCACGCCTCATCACATATAAACAGGGTGACTGAAATTCAAAAAGGAAAGTCGATGTAGGTGATTGTAATCAACACATTAGTAAATAAACAAGGTCAAAATAAAAAGACAAGTCAACGCAAGAAATAGAAAAGTATCAATTCGTTTTATATTAATTGCACAAAGAACAGATCCAGTCATGTATCATTTCTTACGAAAATATGAGACGAAGAATAGTATTTTAACTCAATAACCTACCGTGTAGCAGGCAGTCATGTATCTTGTGAGGAGAGATCATATTGCTAACTATCCATAAATAAGTAGTTAGAGTAGATTTTATTCTAGGATTGGAGTAAAATATTTACGCTGTCATTTATTTAATAAAGTATTATTTATTTGAATTAAAAACCAAGTTATAAAGTTACCCAAAACTGGTATAACTTGATACAAATCGTTACGTACAATACCAGTATAAAATGCTCTGAAAATGGTAGCGAACCATATTTCGTAACCTGATTCTTTTATGGAGTGGAATTTTAATTATTTGGTGAGACCAATTTTCGATTATTAAAATAAATGAGTAGAATGCCAATTGACTGACAGTACGAAATTATAAGAAGCGTCGTGGATTGATGGTGGCGCAGGCAAACTAAATATTAACTTAAGCCCCCCCATTGATGGCATGGTGTTAGGCTTATATACGAAATATTAGCACAAAAAATGACATGGTAAAATGTTGTAAGTGATTGGAGAAAATCAGTTTATACGGGAAGCATGCATGCTCATAAGTCATTTTTATGTGCAATTAGTTGTTGTGCACAGACCTTTGCAAGTCACTAGTCAACTAATGGACTTACGTTTTGGCTGATTGACCTAACATCTGACCTCCATATCATTCGTCTTTATGGGTGATCAGGACTTTGCTATGATATAAAAGTCTCTGACACTGAGATTTATATCGATATTTTCTTTCACGTCACAGAAAATCCTTAAGTTTATGTGTCGCTATTAGTTTGATAAAATCCCCATTCCAAACCCTTACATTTCTTAAAATTTTAGCGAACTGGTCTCAAGTTAGTCACTAAGTATCGATCTACTCCAGAGTACACGACTGTCAAATGGACCAAAGACGGCAGAAGAATTCCACCTGATTTTCCAGGACACAGTGATTATCTCTTAAAGTTTCCTGATCTCATTCGCCGAGAGCACTCTGGTATGTTTCATGGCTTTTTTCTGGTGATTGGTTGCTAGTTGTTTATTATATTTCAGTTTGTTTATTTGTTTATGTTCCAATTGTCCAGAGCTGGTAAATCTATTAGAATAGAACAAGACCAACGTTTTCGGAAGGATTACTCAATGAAGTAGTTTTATGAATTAGTTTTCTAATTTTTTCATATAGTTTTCCCTCTCATTAGTTCTATTCTTTCGGGTTATTACGAAGTTGTTTTACTTACAGGGATGATTCAAGCTTCTGTATATGATTTTATGTTTCGTTTCCTAGTTGATGTTAATGTACTTGTATAGTTTTCAATAGTTTTTATACTTGCTGAACATAATACTACTGTCATAGGGATGTCTTTTGTTTTTAATTGACCATATTACATTGATATTATTTTGATAGCTTGCGGATCGATTGGAAGCAATCTTTCTGATACATCAGCGATCGAACAGGAAAACATCGTGAAAAAGTCAGGAAAAGGCGATTTTATGAGACGTAATACGGAATTACATTAAGTTATGTGTTGTACAGCCAATCATTTAACAGTAGATGTTAAAAACTCCTTTTGAGTAGAAACATTTGATTCTTGAATAAAAGTTTGGAAAGACATCCGAGGGTCTTAAACGTGTGAAGCGTAATTGACAGTGTATCGATCATATCTCCAACCATCACCATAACCTAAGACATTACATTCAGAAGTCCTTCATTCTATCTATATTTTCACACACAATGTCTTAGTTTAGTTTCGTTGGTCAGCATCTTTAGTGACTAAGTCTGAAAAAGATTTTAAAACAAATATACTATGTTATTCAAACTTCATTTACCATATCATGGTTTCTGTTTTTTTCTTTTTTTGAGGTTGTCTAAATATACTAATACTTATGATGTTTGCCTGTCCGATAACCAGATTCTTATTAATTTGCTAACAGCTTTTGTTTGAACAGTTACTTAATCTTTTCTATATACTTACTGTTTCGTTCTAATCTCATTCACTCCTGTGTGTATGTATGTATGTATCTGTTTTTATACTTTATCCACTAAATTTATACTCAAGCAAAAGACAATCAAACACTTGCCGTTCATGTATACAGTTAGATTTGTTTACTTGATTGCCACTAGTTTCCACAGTCTTATTTTTGATAAGCTAACTTCTTTACCTGTTTCATTTTATCGATCTGGTATTATTCAAAGTCATGCAAAATCGATTTTCCTTTGAATTAAAATTGAACACTACCAACTATCTTTGTGGAAACATATAAAATAGTCTTTGTATTATTTGTTATGTTTTTGCTTGTTCTCTTAAGGGACTTACAATTTACTTGTGGAAAACGGGTATGATCAAGTTAATTTTCAGTTCATAGTGAGTGTAGTCGGTCCACCTGAAGTGATACGTGCTCCTCCACCTTTACTTTTAGTGATGGAGGGAGAAAATGTTACATTTAGCTGTCAGTTGGATTCGTTTATAACGGAGGTAATTTACTTACTATATATGTTCTTTTATGTAGAATTATCATACTTTAGGTGTTAACTAGAATTGTTTTTATTGCGCTAGCATTTATGTATCCATCATATTTTATGCTAATCTTACGGGGTAGAACAACTTTTTTGAACACGGGGTGAAATCTTTATTTAGACATTGGTTAATTGTTAACATATAGTAATAATCTTATTTAAAATTAGTTTCCAATCGTGCAGCTGTTGGGCACTAGTAGTACAGTCATTTGACTCATCTTTTTATTTATTTGAACATATAAAGATTGGTACAAGGGGGGACCAAATACATATGCTTCACATAATAACAATGAGATTGTAAAAAGATAGATAATGTAAAGTGCGTACGATAAAAAGAACAACGACGAGCAGAAGTTAGTGTATGAGAGTGCAATAATAATAATGAGAGGGGCAGTTCAGCTAGGAAAGATACGACCAGAAGGGATTTCAATTAAAGAAGTTACGTTTACTTTTATAAAAAAAGTAGAAACCACAGCAGGATCGCCACTGGTTTCTATTCTGAGTCATATCTGATAACGTCTCTGGCCACTGTGTTGCTCCATCTCTTGGACCCCAACTAGGGATTAGTGAAGGACCAACAGAAGCCAGTCCTGTACAGTTTTCTTTCATACCATGACATCATATCATGCACTGACCACCTCTCCTCTATTTCCAACCAGTCTCAGTGTCGGGAAATAATACACGATTTGGGATTTGCTGAGACGACATTTGTAAGGCATGTCCAAGCCACCGAAGTCGATGTTTTAAAATGGTGAAAGCAATTGAATTATTGTCTCTGTGCCTAAACACACTATTCCGAACCTGTGCATTATCAACATGGTGTTGCCACTGGATGTCAGCAATCCTTCGGAGACAACGATGATCAAACACAGAGAGTCGTCTAACATCCTCAACTCGGAGAGGACGGGTGTCACAAGCATAGAGCGAACCTGCTCTTACCAACGCATTGTAGATCCCACCTTTTACAGCCAGACTAACATCACGAAGGTGCCAAAGATGACCCAGATTGGCATAAGCCGCTCTGGATTTCACTATACGTGGATCGATCTCATCACTCACTTCACCACCAGCACTTATGCAGCTACCCAGATACGCGGCCCCCAAATGCCCTGTTACAGCCGAGAGTGGGGAGAGTCCGCTCACCCTCTCGAAATGCTCTCACATGGCCACGCGTATATAGCCTCTGCCAGGGAAGTCCTACTCACTGCCTTCTCGTGGCGGGGGTAATGTTTACGAAATTGGGAGGACAAAGAGCGAATGTCCGGCGCTTTAACCGGCTTGGTAGGTAAGGAGGGTCCATCTGGGGTAGTTGGAAAACACTGATTCCAAACCAATGATTCACATGGGCTCCAGTATCCTGAGGGAACAAATGGCGTATGAACCAATCGTTGGTCACCCGCTACCATGGGACTGCATCTCCAGGCGTTACTCCACTGCCTTGTGAATCAGACCTTTAGGTCGAAGGCTCGGGTGTGGCCCTCTAAAACAACCACCTGCTTCGGTCTGGGCACCCAGGCAGTATAACAGCCCACACATAAATCAAGTGGTTTGTGTGACGCATATGTATTCGGTGCCCCTCCGTACTAATATTTATGCGTTCAAACAACAATAAACAAACTCTGACTATTCCATTATTTGCGCTAATCTTACCTTAAGTTTCAGTGGCCAATAAATCCATCGTCCTAAACGGATCGATGCCAGTAAATTGGTTGCAGCTTCTCTTGCGACTACATATCGAACCAAGCTAGGTTCAGTGCTAGCTACCAGCCCACTGAACAGCATAAACGAGCATTGGCTGTAGTTGTATGGCAAATGAAGTCGCCTGCAGCATACGAAATGTCCCGCTTATAAGCATTGGGTTTCTACAGGTTCCTTACAACTCACCATTCCTCTACAATTTCGCTATCGATGACATTCTCGAAACAGCTCGGATGAATGTAAGTAATGGCGGTGTGGATCTGTTTCCTGGAGAAACTTTTCGACCTTGAGTATGCGGATGATATTGTCTTACTGTGTTATAATACCCAAGCCGTCCAATCCACACTTAGCAGACAATCAGTGTTCCTAAGTGTGGTATGTGCTTTGAGCCTTCCAAGTTCAAAGTACTTCTACGGGACTGGCACAACACTGAACCTGCAGTCACATTGAGTAGCGGGCAGATAGTGGTCAAGAGGTTCACGTATCTGGGTTATTATTATTATTTGAACACATAAATATTGGTACAAGGAGGCACCAAATACATATGCGTCACACAAACCACTTGATTTATGTGTGGGCTGTTATACTGCCTGGGTGCCCAGACCGAAGCAGGTGGTTGTTTTAGAGGGCCACACCCGAGCCTTCGACCTAAAGGTCTGATTCACAAGGCAGTGGAGTAACGCCTGGAGATGCAGTCCCATGGTAGCGGGTGACCAACGATTGGTTCATACGCCATTTGTTCCCTCAGGATACTGGAGCCCATGTGAATCATTGGTTTGGAATCAGTGTTTTCCAACTACCCCAGATGGACCCTCCTTACCTACCAAGCCGGTTAAAGCGCCGGACATTCGCTCTTTGTCCTCTCAATTTCGTAAACAACCTCACTGCAAGAAGAAAGTTAGACTTCCCTGGTAGTGGTGGTCTACGCGACGCCATGTGAAAACATTTCGAAAAGGAGAGCGGACCCTCCTCACCTTCAGCTCTTACGTATTGAACAGTTTAAATTAGAATTTTCTTGTAGTCCAGTTATATTGGTTTTAACCCTTAGATAACTGTACCCTATAGTCAAAATATTGAACTTACTAATCGTGTTTTTCATACTCACCTCCCAGCAATTGTCAGCCTTAATTGGGAATCGCCTTTACCACCTAATATGATTTTTTTTCGTTGTATAAATATTTGATGCATACCTAGAAAACTGATTATTATTATTAAATCACTCTCGACTGCTGGATTTATTTTTATGATGATTGTTTTGTCATTTTTTAGTCTTTAGAAATCAATGGTCTACCTTATCAACCGAATCCTACTAATTTTCGTACTGAACTAAGAGATCAATATCCGTATTTAAAAGATGCTTTAATACAACCATTGCAAAAAAATGGTCATATTTTAACTTATTCAGCCTATAATTTGCTGTTTACACCTGGTAGCAAAGTTGGACCGACTCATACTGTCAGCTTGGTTGGGAAAAATGAATATGGCTTGGCTCGAGTATCCACACTTGTCAGAGTACTACGTAAGATACAGATATTGTTGATGTGTTTTCATTATTGTTTTGATGGTACATGTGTATGCATGCTTCTATTCACTTAGACAAGACAAACATTTCTAAAGTATCATAGTTTCGGAAAAAAATGTTTTTTTTATTTGGTTGACTGCAATCGTCCTCTCTTATCCAGGATTATTATAAGGGCGAGTGAAAATGGGCAGAGATCAATAAGGGCGATCATCGAAAGGGCAACCATTAATAAGGGCCACTATGAAAAGGCACATATTAATCGAGGTGAGCATTTTTGGTGGTGTAAATTATTTTCAATTCACTCTCTGCCCTACCATCAATCATAAGGGGAGTTTTCCAAACGTCTAATGAAGAGTCTACTTTCAACAAATATTGCGATTCTTCGAATTTATTAACAAACTGTTATTCATATTACCCTAGTCATGTTATCGCATACGTCTATTTCGAACGGCTAGGGGATAGTCTATTTATAGGAATGTTTCGAAAACTCTTGAAAATGTTTGATGAATTTCAAGTTGAATGGGTTCTAAATGCTAAAAATGTCTTTCTTTTAAAATTACTAAGTCACACGACATTCTTCACTACATGTTTTCCCGAAAACATTATCCATTGTGCTCTTCAACGAAGATTAGTAAACTTTTATTCTGTCGATTGTCGACTTCTGTAGTAATAAGAGCTGAATGACTATGTTTTATTTAATGTTATTTAGATAAACAGGTGAAACATATTAAGTGGATCTCATGGAATTAACATTATTAACATAGAATTATTAAGCATGTATATTAGGCAGGCTATCATTCATTCCAGTTACAATCATACACGGGCAGACACGTTCAAACATTTTTTTTCAAATAATTAGTTTAAATTACGAATTCAAGTATATTACAACAATATCTTATAGATGATTTCTCTGCAGAGGCGGTAGAAGTTTATCATTTCAAACCTGAACGATGTGTACAAAAACGTCGCGTCAAGCTATCATCATATCATGACTCTAATACCTAATTTTCCACGTACAGTTAATCGATTATTTATACTTCACCTTAATGATTTTGACTTTTAGTCATTTGTTATTAAAACCATGTTTTTTTAATTCATTCATCTTTCCCATACTCCTCAAGTGGATAATTGTCTTCCACATGTTTGGTTTTTACCTTATTATTTTTATTTTACTTCTTGATCGTTATGCAACTTTATTTCATTTTGACAGACTAAGAGGGGTAATGAGCGTAAGGAAGTAAGTAAGCAACAGACATTCAAAATTCTAACCCCGACTTCCTGATACGTTGACAACTCCTCAACCAGCCTAAGAGCTATTTACTACTACAATAAAATAATCTTGACAGCATTAACTGACAGAATATGGTAAATTAGAAGGGGATATCATTAATTTAATCTAGATGCAAATGTTACATACATGATAAAATTTGCGTAACACCGTTTAACATGTTTAGACGTGAATATTCAAATTATGTACTACTGTACGGAGATTGTCCAGTGTCGATCTGTTTTCATAATCTACGATCAGTTTTAATACATACTTCTACCTCGTACTTTCTTTGTAAGTGTTGTTACTGGATTCATGCAACAGACGGTTTCATTTCCAATCCATTTAATCTGTTCATTTTTCATCGCATCAATAATTTTCTATATACTTAAATGAGCGGTACCGAGAAGTAGCTAAAGCTTCTACACCACCTAACACAATATTTGTTTTATGAAGATCTCCAACTTAAAAAACTTGTTAATTCATCATTTGTTTATTGAAATGACATGTAAACAAACCGTATAATACAAGTTTGTTCTACGTATCCCTGAATAAAACTATCTGACTAATTATATACTTAGATTGACATTATTGCTTTAAGACTGAAACTGAAATCAGCAGAGTAAACCTAAAACCCACTAGTTTTGGGTCGAATTGTGGTGCATGCTACTTATATTGATATAAGTAGTATATGTCGCGAGTCAGGAATACAATGTCTAGCTGCAGAAGATGGGGAAGATCAAGAAAGGAAGAACGGGAATAGAAAGCAATTAGTATAGAAACGCAAAAGCAATGAAGTCCGAGACAATTGTTGAACATTTTGCAAATTACGTATTATAGCATGGTTTTTCTATTTTACCAAGTAATTCGGTAATTTTGTGCTAAATATAATTCGGTTGTCTTCACCTGTGTTTTCCTTCACTACAGAATAATGAAGTTGTTATCACATTGCTCTGCACGTCTATTAAGTTCGGTAATTTGTATTTCTCCAGACTATGATCCGTTAAGATCTGATGATCAATAAAATCGTTGTGGAAAGTGATTAAAGAATAATGACCCAGATTTTTACCTCAAATTAGCTTAAACTTTATTCTTATGCAGTCGGGTCTTGCGATAACCAATCTATTTTATTCATTGAGTTTTATTTGTTCTCAATTTTAGCCCGAATAAACATCTTGAAGGCTCCAAAGGATTACTCATGTACTACCGATTGTTTAAACACTATTTCACATGCATTCGATTGCGTTATCGACACAGATCCTTATCAGTCTACTTACTTTGTACAAACATGGGAATTAAATGGCATTCCTGTGTCGAAAATGACAAAAGATTATCAACAGTCGAAATTTATTAAAACAGAAGGCACAAAGGTAGGTGAATTAATTCAATGATATTCATAATTGTTTTGATAGAGAAATAAATATCTATCCATTGTATGAATCTGTTTATCATGTAATAACCATCATAATTCTATTGTTATAAGCTTAGTAAAATGACCATCTAACTAGTGGAAGTAGGAAGTAATTGGCCACTGAACGTAGATTTACAGATACAACTTACTAGTTACTTTGTGATTTCTTTCCTATCATTGATGTCTACTCTAGACTTACGAAGTATGCCTGCTTGAAATGAATGGCGTTGATTAAAGTATTGGCTATCATGTACTCTAGTTCTCCACTACTGGTCGTAAATCGGGTATCTGATATAGCGTGATCATATCTGTGTAGAGCGCATCAATCGTGTATCCAGTTTAGTGGTGGCAAAATCTCAGTCACCGGTCATAATATCGTATTCTAATACTGTATCGTGAAAAAAGAGAAATATATTTTATTCTACCTATATGTCAGAAAAAAATTATATTTTGTGTAGATATTACAGGTAATTGTTGCTAATCACACACTTAAATTTGTTTCCTATATATACACTAAAATGAAAAGTCAACTTTCTTTTCTGAAAAATTGACCCTTGCAACTAGACATTTTGGGTTTTATTAATATTAGTAAATGTGAAGGAATTTCAACTCCATTTTTGACGGTCGTTATTTTCCTAGTTCAAATATATACTTTTATTAAACAATAGCAGATTATTTTCCAATATCCCAACAGCTTTGACAGTTAGCTTACTATTCAACTTTTACCGTGACTGGATTTTCAAATATCTTGCCTTCCTGTACAACCTTCAACCTACATTAACAAGTATTCATCGGCTTCGATTGTTGGGGTGTACTTTTTTTGTGTTAAAACAGGAGAAAAATATCGTGTTATGTATATTTATGTCTTTCAAGAGAAAATTAGATTGTAACTTGAATAATTTATTCATTTTTGGGTAAAAGCTACCATGAAATAGTATTTTATTAATATATGGTTTATGTAGATGAAAATGTGTACATATATGTTCTTTTATGTAGTTGATAATCACGCCCGTTGATGATCCGTCCTTAACTGTATTGTTCCGAAAAGTGAATGTGACATGTCGTTGGCGTATCTTTTATCCACATGTGACTTCTCGTATTGCAGATCTGGATACAAGACTTTTAGAACCGAATATGAAGGTGTATGATTCTCATGAGGATGTAAGAATCCGTCCACTTATGACAGCAGCGTTGGATCTACAAGTGGATCATGACCCGACTCCGGGTTAGTTGACACTTCCTCTTATTCTTCTGTTCCTTCTAAAATGATTATTATTATCACTACTACCATTATTATTATTATTATCATTATTATTATTAATATTATTATTATTTCAATAGTTGAGATCACAAGTCAATTGAAGCTAGACCACTATGGAAAACCTGGAAACACTGAACGGCCGTTTCGTTCTATTGTGGGACTCCTCAACAGTGCACACCCACGAACCGAGGACTTATTGGTCTTGCGCGCATGCGCTTAACCACTAAACTACTGAGCCGTCCAGTGCTTCCAGGTTTTCCATGGTGGTCTAGCCTCAATTGACTCATGATGTAAACTATTGAAACTACTACAATCTCCACAAAACCCCTTCTGATATTATTATTATTATTATTATCGTTGTAATTGGGTATTCACGTTTCCTTTACATGCTTCCTCACACATTTTCTTTTTTCTCTATCCTTTTCCTTCATAGCATCAGCTAACATATCTTGGATAACAGCTGTGATTATCGGTATCCTTGTTATAATTGCGATCGGAGTTCTAACTGCTTGTCTGGTCATGAGATTCCGTGGAGAAACTTATATGCGTAAGTTTATACTCGATGAGAGTATACAATGTGTATAATATTCTAATACGTTATTGATCGGAGACTATGAATACTGCTAACACTTGCCATGACTTTAATTCTTCGATTGGGAGTTCAGACTCTATGAAACGTTTGCTAAGTCTGAAGTTTTGAGAACAGTTTCTTCATGTATACTTATCACGTCATTGTAAGCTTCTTATTCTTCATGTGTATGACTTAACGTTTTCTCCGTGGGTAATCGCCAAATCTGTTCACTGGACTACACATGCTAGTTGGCAAACTGTAGACCGCTTTTGGAACAGATTGGATTGGACTATTCTTATCTATAGACTGAATGTGTTCACGTATCCCACTGATAGAATTCGATCTAAACAGAAGGAATATGTATTCAGTTTTTCGATATCGTCACCCTGCTAGGCACTACTAACACCTAGCTTCACGTTGGTACAAGTAATATGTCTTACTAGTTTCAAATAACTAAATAATTTTAAGTTTTTACAATTTTACCTTAAATGTACATAAGATACAGGTGTGTTTTAAAGCCTTCTTATTTTTAAAGAACGATCTTGAAACTTCAACATTTATTTATTCCTTACCACCCATATGTTATTACAGTGATTCAAAGATTCATCGTTTTTCCCCACCTTTTATCTTCACCTTCACATTATTTTAATTACTTATACTGATTACTTGACTTTGATTCCATGTCGTAGATCTTTTTGTTATATACGATGAAGTGTTTCTTGATGCCAATAACTTGTGTTAATTTATTTTGGCTATTTATTTACTCCGAAGAAGCGTGCTACATTGTCAAAAAACGTCAGAGATAAAAAATTTTCACTCATTGGGATATAGCAAATATATAAATGTATTTTTCTTCTCAAAGTTTAAATAAATGGAAATGATTAACTACGTATTCAGAAGAGCATCTAGCTAGCTTTATCAGTAATCGTATACGGAGTTCCTCAATCTCTGAAAAATGCTTAAAATTCAACTCTGTTAACCAGATGAATCTGATGATTATGAATTTAGAAAACCTTCATTCAGTTGTCATTTAGTTCTCGATCACTATACTTAATTGAAAGAATTCAATATTTCAATTTCAAGTGAAGACGAATACAACTTTCAGATAATTGAACCGCGAAACGCATATTTGGTTTCTTCTCTCCCACAGTAGGTTGTTGCTAATGTTATCCGACCAACGGACATTGAGTATCTTGCATAGACAATTTTCACTAAATACCTGTACTGTTTTGATGATGTTTGTAGTGGTAATCCAGTTTTCAACTCTACAATCGAACTGTCTTGATGTTTGTATTGAAGATTGTTACTTCTATGTTGGTTGACAGTTGTCATTTAGTTCTCGATCACTATACTTAATTGAAAGAATTCAATATTTCAATTTCAAGTGAAGACGAATACAACTTTCAGATAATTGAACCGCGAAACGCATATTTGAGAGAAAATAAAATAAAGTGGTAGGATGGGGTGAAGAAAAATAATAAACGAAAAGAAGGTTTGAAAAGAAAATACTAACAATAAGAAATGAATTCATTTATTAAGGCCAAGGGAGAGATAAGGGTGTTACAAAAGTTTTTGTGCTGTACTTACGCCTGTTTCCCCTGGTAGAGCATAGGCCGCTGAGCTGGATTCTTCATCGAACTCTGTCCTGAACAATTATTTCCAGTTGTTTCCAAGTGTTATTTATTCTTTTGATGTCTGTCTCCAAATCCCGACTCATTTTGTTCTTTAGTCTACTGCTTTTCCGTTTCCCTTCGGGATTTTAAGTTAGCACTTGCTTCGTGATGCATTTTAGTGATGTATGTTTTATTCACGTCCATTGTCTTTTCTTAATTTCCTCTTCAATTGAAAGTTGGTTTCTTCTCTCCCACAGTAGGTTGTTGCTAATGTTATCCGACCAACGGACATTGAGTATCTTGCATAGACAATTTTCACTAAATACCTGTACTGTTTTGATGATGTTTGTAGTGGTAATCCAGTTTTCAACTCTACAATCGAACTGTCTTGATGTTTGTATTGAAGATTGTTACTTCTATGTTGGTTGACAGTTGTTTTGAGACTGTAGGAATGCTGCATTTCTCCAATCCTTGCCTTTACATCTGCATCAGATCCTCGTTTGTTTTAAATAGCACTGATAGTGTAATGCCTTTGTATTTCTCACACTTGGTGAAATATCTACCCGGGTTACAGTCCGTTTAAATTGAAGATAGGGTGTATGTATATGAATGTATGTGTACGGACGCTACACTTCACGTTAACAATTCTCATTTCTTTAGAAGTTGTCACGTATTGAGTAGATATGATCAGCTTTAATTTGGTACCTACTGTTTTCTAAGTTACCATATGTGTATCATAATTGACTGTGCAAAATATCCTTATAAATACTCCCTGATTTTATGGTTCGGTAAGTCATTTGATGCAGAAGTTTAAATTACAATTTTTAAAACTCAGTAAACAGAACCTCGTAGTTTTCTTTTTATTTTATAATTCTAATATCCAGTATTACTGTTACCTATAGTACATTAGTTTATTATACTTATTTCATTTATAAATATGACTTTCATATGCATTATAATTTATATACCTCCTTAGTGGATCGTGAAGAACGAGCTCTTGGAAATGATCCAGAAAAAGAACTGCGTGAAAAAGAAGCATTTCAAACTTATGAAAGAGCGTAAGTTTCCTCTTTTTTTTCTCCGAATAATGTTTCTGTTCAGTTTCAGTAGTACTAATAAATTAAGTGGAAATTTTAGTTTGTGCAGTCTGCAACGTGTTTCCACGTGTGTGTAGTTTTTTAAGAAAACTACCCTGGAAAATGTAATTTCTTTCCATTGATTAGTGTTTAGATCAATTCGATGCGTCGGTGTTTGACAGAACGTCGGAATAAACATAAAGAGCATTTTTTGGTTTTCACTAAATTGCATCATTTGTGACACAGTTCAAATGTCATTCTTCTTCTCAAGTGATGAGCACTTTGTAATTAAAACCGCCGTGTTCTACTTTATGGCTGTTGTGAAACGTGGTCTTTGAAGGTATTTGGCACGCACAAGTATCACGCTTTTGATTACAGATATCTTCGAAGCATTACTCACATGTACTGGAGTCTCATTGTGATTAATGCTTAAATTAGACTTCGGGTTCTGGGTTGAAATACCAAAACGATCGATGATGTGAAAGCAGCAATTAAGGTGGTTATGACAAATGTAACCCAAGTCCCATTTACCCCTTACATCTTACGCTGACGTTGATTAGTAAAGGATTATATTGTAGGAATGTTAGAAGCAACTAAATTAGCACATAGTACCAGACAATTAGGTTATGGACTATTAAAATAAGTACTGTTTGTCGGCCTAAATCCCACCCCATCTGTTTCAGTTTGAGAACCTAGATACAATTGATCCTCCTAACAAACGTTGCTCATCGCTTACATAATTCTACGCGGTTAATCAATCTCTTTATTATTTTAGAACTCTTTAGACAATGCGTTAAATAGTGGCACCGTGTTTTATTTTTAATTCGAATAAATTATTATCCTTAGTGCACTTTTGAAGTATAATTTTTATTGTGTACTTTCAAAGGTTTGTAAGCAGATGATAAAAATCCATTTTAAGCAGTTGCTATGTGGCCATGTGTTTAGATAATTATTTTAGAAGTAAACTTAATCGGTTATTTTGTTTTAGAGAAGAACCGCCACTTCGAGGTAGTCGTTGTTCATTAAATGACGACAGTGCTGAAATTGGCAGTGATGGAGATGGTGAACTAGACGATTATAATCTCGATCCTGGTAAGTTGTTACAAAATTCTGTTCTCTTTTTTCATTATATTATTCAATTGGTTGTTTTAGTCAGTTAATTAGGCAAGAGTACTACTCCTTAACTGATTTTGATAAATTCACTACTCTAAAGATAAAGCTGCTTTTCAGTTCAGTCGTTTTGGTATGAATTTCAGACATTTAACTCAGAGTTTATTATTAGTAATAATGAATGAAAACTCGACTCCCACGCGTTGTCAGTTAACCAAATTAACATCGGTCTTAGCATTTCAGCCTAGAAAAAACTAAGTTGTGCATAATGACCTAATGCTTAATAATGTACATACCTTCATGTTCAAGGCGTGTTTCGTTTTCTTTTTGTAAAAAAATGTAATAGGTAAATTTAATGAAGAAGGCTCTTTCATTGGGGAATATGCAACAGAGAGACACAAAGGCCCATCAAATCGTTTACCAACTCTTGATCGAAACTACAATCCAACAGTTTAAATAAAGTAACACAATTCTTGCCAATTTTACCGTCCCATTTTTATTTGTTAATTAGAAGTCAAAATGTTTGATTTTTACCGGATCAAATTGGGGAACTTAATTCTTGAAATTAACCGAACGGTAAACCATCAGATTATTCCTTTACATTTTTTCCTCACCTGCGAATCAAAATATTCAATTCATTCCTCATTCCCTCTAAAATTCGCAATTTAAGAGATCTATCTCATTGGATTAACTTATTTTGTTTCATTATGTGTACTTACTCTTTTTTATTGTTTAATGTTTCCCATCTAGTTTAAAAACGGGAAATGTTCTTTAATCTTACAAATGATTCCCTCTTTTGTTTACTTTTTCCTTCGTTCCTCCCGCCGAATCTCATTGTTATCTCCTTTTTGTTGAATCTGCTTTCTTTTATCACATATTTTGTTTGTTTTTTTAAAAAAGATTAAAAAGAACAAAATTTTACATCATCAGTATATTCCAAAAGAACGCATCAGCTAGTCCTAGGATTCTTTCGTTTTGTTAAAAAATAAATGCATTATTCTAACTAATTTACACAGCTGCTGTTTTATGATAAACACAAGAAAAAGGACAATTTGTGTTTATTGTTTTGTTTTTTCCTCCTCAATTATATCTGTCATTTGACTGCTGTTAAAAATGCTTTTATTTAAATGATTTTTCTATACTGTAGGACTTATTAATATTAATCATTGTATTGTTCAGTTTATTGTATTAACTATTTATGCCTATACGTGTACTGTTTTTATAATTGTTTGTCATTATTAGTTGTATTTAATCGTTTGTCTTTATTATATTATTACTTGTCAACTGTATCTCGACTTTTGTGCATTATTGTATTGTATTACATGAATGCTTCTTTTCTATGTATGCGTTATTTGGTTTAAACAGTGTTTTAATATTGACCATTTATTGTGTCAGTCTACATTTTCTTCGTTCTTGTCATTATTTAACCATATATATAATCTGACATCTGTTCGATCTCATATGTTATGTACATACACGTTTTGTGTATGTGCACATACCAACACTGATGTATGCTATAGTGATTGTTGTTTTATACATTACCACTACGACTTCTACATGGACTATGAAGTTTAATACAGAAAATTACTTATATATATATATCACCTTAGTTTACGTAACAAATTTTCGCTTTTTTCAACCAAAAAACAAACTTTTGTTTATTTTTTACATCCATTTGTTTTTTTTTCATTTTTATGCAAATTGTTAAATGCTATCTTTTAACTTTTTGTTGTTATTTTGTTCTTTAAAGATTAAATGATTATTAATGCTTTTTTGTATACTATTAATGAATGCTTTTTCAATAGTTTCTGTATAACATATGTCTAAATAAGAAATATATATTTATGGTTACAGTTAATCTTAATTGTTCGTAGTGCAGGTTAGTTGAATTATAAGAATACTGTTGACTTCGCAAATCGATATTGACTAACAATGACTGATGTTTTACATCAAAGATGAATTCGAACCATTGATACCTAAATTTCTGATCGGTTTTTAGTTCTACAAGATATACAAATTTCTGGTATTTGTTTTACATGCCTTAAGATTTTCCATCACAAACAGGTTTTAATTTAGCTTAGGTACAAGCTTCTTGACTTAAACTAATGTAGTGGTCCTCAATTGTCATAAAGCTCTATCTGTTGTAAGTGATCTAGCGTTTAGCACAGTTAACCGATTAAATTACATAAGATATACAGTGATATGTTACTTTGATTGATTGTTACAATGTACAAGAAAAACATGAAATGTAGTAATTAGCTGTATTTGGCCTATTTCTCACTCGTTTTGCATTATGAACCTTCCAATCATTAGTCAAGTTTAAATGTCAGCATCATATTTTAAGTGAAATTTTATAATAATTGTAATTTTCGAAACATTAACTTTCACAAAGTCAGTCAGCTGTAACGAAGAACCAGGGATATATAAATGCATCGGTCCAAGTTGCCATACCGCATTAGCACAACAAGCTGAACACCGGGTTCATAGAAGTAGTTAATTCAGTGGTAGTAATATATAGAAGAAAGATTGCATATAATGATATAGTACAGGAAGAAAGAATTAGTTCGTAGAAAAAAGATATGAAGCGATTTTAATCTCATGGTTTGAGGGAAGACAGTGTGTATACACCGACACCATTGTAATCGATTCTGAGCCATGTCACACAGTTTCCAACCATTGGTTACGATAGTCACGCGGACCCCGACCAGGTAGTCTGCATCTACCTAATTATCCCTAACACCAGTCAACATCGCGCGTCATGGTAATCGGTGTTCAGGCATACGCAGCGCGTGACCCAACCATCTCAGTCGATGAAGATTCACAACCTCATCAACTGATTTACCATCATTCTCTAATACCCTGTGTCTAACCTCACTATTACTTACCCGGTGATCCCAGCAGATGCGAGCGATATTTCTGAGACATCTGTGGTCAAATATTAGTAGTTTACAAGTATCTCCTACTCTTAATAGGCCATGTTTCGCAGCCGTATAGTAGAACGGAACGAACTGCCGCGCAGTATACTCGTCCCTTAATTGATAGACGGATATCTCGCCTTCGCCATAGGTGACGTAAGTTGGCAAAAGCCAAACGAGCTTTTCGAATCCGTACTGAGATTTCGTCAGACACCAACCCATTAGGGCTGATCAGACTTCCAAGATAAGTGAAGTTGTCAACGCGTTCGACTATTTCACTCCCTATCTTTAGTTCAGGTGTTAACGCAGACCAGTCCTGAAGGAACAACTTGCAATTAGAGGGGGGGAAGCGCATTCCAAACATTCTGGCATTGTTGCTCAGTGCTACTAAAAGACTGCATTTTATCAGTGTCTTAATCAAACAGGACTATGTCATCTGTGTATTCTAAGTCGATAAGTGGACCTACTGGAAGGAGATCATCGCCCGAGAATTCAGTCAGTGAGAGCGTTATTTCCATCAGTAGGTCTATGATGAAGTTAAACAAAAAATGGAGAAAGTGGACAGCCTTGACGGACACTACTTGAGGTTGCAAAATCAGATGACAGTTCGCCATAAGCTCTGACTCGACTAGTAGTGTTCGAGTAAAGAGCCTTCACAATGTTTATGTACTTCATGAGGTACACCTTTCAATGACAGACACTCCCACAGAACCTCTCGGTCTACAGAGTTGAATGCTGCCTTTAAGTCGAGGAAGACCACCATTGTCGGACGCCGATAAGTATGCCTGTGTTCTGAAACCTGACGAATGGTGATTATGTGGTTGATTCAGCCACGACCAGGTCTGAAGCCAGCTTGATTCTCTCGTGTTTACCGTTCACGAGTCTTAGTTAGGCGTCCGATAATTATTGAGGCTAGTATTTTAGATACTATATTAGTCAAACTAATCCCTCTATGGTTGTCACAGGATGATTTTGACCCTTTCTTATATATTGGGACGATAAGTGATTGTGACCAGTCAGAGGGGATTATGTCCAACTCCCAGATTTTAGCTAAAATATTGGTCAACCTAGTCGCTAAAATTGGACCACCATCCTTAAAGACCTCTGGAGCCAATCCATCTGGACCAGCTGCCCTTCCTCGTTTTAGATTAACTATAGCCTTTTGAACTTCAGTTAGAGTTGGGGGACCTACTTCAATGTTCCATTCATACTGTCTGGGAATGATGGGTAGTTGTAGAGTAGCTGAAAGTCAGTTGAACTGCTCCTTAAATTGTTCCACCCATCGTTCTAAACGTCTGGACTGGGAGCAGATGAGAGTGTCTTCTTTTTCCGAAATAGTCTGACTTACACTTGACTTTTTAATTCCAGTTTCTTTTATTAGTCGGTAGAGCTGTCTTGTGTTCCCTATAGCCACCGCCTTTTCCATCTCTTTTGCTTTCGTTGCTCACCACTACTCGCGGTCGTTCCTTAGACTTTTGCTTAACCTAAATCTGATTTGTTTACGCTCTTCATCGTGTTCAGATCCTGATGGGATGAGTTTACGAGGGTCCATCAGTGGAATAGACCTTGAAGAAATCTATTGGTTCTTTGTAACCCTGTGGTTTAAATTACTAATTGATGTCACTGCTGTTTCCGCATCTGTTCGTATGTGTTTGCAAGCAACATCTGGGTCAGCCTAGTTTTCAGAACTACCTAAGTGTGACCTCAGTTGTTTTTAGAACCTACTTTTGGTTTTCTCGTTAGTCAGTTCAGTTCTAATGGGTCTTTTTAATGTAGCTTTCTTGCGTCCAGTGAGGCGCAAGCAGATGCGTGCTCGTACTAGGGCATGGTCGGAGTCCAAGCAGGTACTCCAGAATGAGCGACAATCTTCTATCGACCCTCTCCAACGATGACTGATGGCAATATGGTCTATTTGAGTCCATCGTTGGTTTGGTGCAGGGGGTCGCCATGTTAGACGGTGTCTCTCCTTATGCTTAAAATTTGTGTTTGCTAAAAATAAACGATTGTCTGAGCAAAGTTGCAGCAGACGATCACCATTATCTGTTCGCTGTGCCGGAATACTAAAATACCCACCTAAATGTCTTTCTGTTTCGTTTAAGCTACCTACCTGGGCATTAAAGTCGCCCGCTACGAGTACTATGTCTGAACGTTTAGCTTTATGAAGAAGTTCAGACAGTTTTCTGTAAAATTCATCTTTCACTTCATCCGAACTGCAGTTAGTGGGAGCGTAGGCAGAAACGGAAAAAAGGCAACGACAAAACTGATACTTTGAAAAACGTTACCTGTTTTTCTGAATCTATTCAATAAAATCAAATATGTAAACATAACTCATTGGTATAAGGTGGTGGAAGATTTTCTTCTAATCGCTGAAAAATTCCCATTATATTAAAACACAATTGTATGAACGAAGAATATCCTTTTTAATAATTTCTCATCAGGTTCTACAATTATCTCATATCCAAATCAATAATCCACGAAATTGGCCAGATTTAAGGCAGAGTACATCATTTGGAAATTGTAATATGTGAATCAAGAATTGTTGTTTGTTATACAAAATCAAATCGTAAATGTTGGGGCTGACTAATATAAAGTGTTTACTTGAATCAGTTTATAAGTGAATTGGAATTGTGAGATAAATGATCAGAATAAGTATGGGGGGTGAGAGAGAAAATAATGGAATAAAAATTAGGAATTACGTAATATGTAGAGTAATATGAATTAGGTCCGATATAGTAGATAAGGATGGGTACTGAATAAATTCCTCAAAAAGGTTATCAAGTGTAATGATAATAATAATAACAGCGATAAAGATGTTAATAACAGTGATAAAGATAATAATAATAATAAGTTTGGGACATAAAATGAATATTATTCAAATCACGTCATCATATTATAAGATTGATTGTCAACTAGTTGGCCAGGGTAAAAGGAGTGGCTGAACATATTTATTTTGGATACAAAGCTCTGGCGTTTTGATCCGAATAGCAATTGCGTCAGCCGTCTGTAGGATTCGCAGTCTGACAGAATTAGGTAGACTGCTGTTAACACGATAGATTATTGTAAAAGATTGCTCCATGTTGGCTGCATGTCCCGTCTGAACTAGATGGTCTCTTTCTTGTAATTAGTTGCACTCGATTGATTTTTTTGCGTAAATTAAGTTTTGTTCTAAGTTTATTTTCCTAAACCGAGTAAAACTATATTATCAGGTAAGAAAATATTCTTTTCATTTGCTCAACATAAAACCATTCTACGACAAACAAACACTAATAACTCAATGGATTATTTTCAAATTTTGTCTATGCTCAGCCAACCAGGTGGTCAGGCTATACTGATTTCATTGAATCTTTGTGATGATAACTAACTTTCAGTTGAAATACTCATCATTATTCTAACCATATTCTATGTTTTATACTTCCATAGAGGAATCAATCTAAACAATGACTTTTGTATGTTTTGTTTGTTTATTTCCTAATTTGTAAAAACATATCTAATGATTGAAAAGACAATAAAAGTATTTCCGGTAGCTATGAAGCTTCGTAAAAGTAGCCTTATCCATAAGTCGTTATTAACATAAGAAGTAAGACAAATATATGTATGAAGCTTCACTTCATCTGTGTGCTAATTCAAATTTAGTAAATAAATCACTGTATACATATTACATGAATAAACTGAAATTTACTTGATTAACTTGTCTGATTATGTGTACGCTTTGATTTCACAATCAAATAAATAAATAAGACTCAAAGAGTATGTTGTTTCAGACAGTTGATGTTTTTGTATTTTTAAATCATGAAAGATAGAAAATTTTTTCCAATCATTCATTGAAAATAGTTTGTGCAAAGAGGTACACCTTAGGCTAGCTCACAATTTCCGTGATATGAAAACTTTCTTTAAATGATGTTGCAATGCATAATATAAACGAATGTTTCACCAAGTTGTTTTACGTGAAAGTCGATAAATAAAGTTTATCCTATTCAAAAAAACTAAATCATCTAATCATACACTATTTTGGTAATGGACAACGTTATGAAACTTAGATGGAATCATATATAGTAGAATGATTTTCAGGGTTCATTGGAATGGTAGATATGCATACAATTACTGACAAAATTAATGAGCTACTCAGACCTTGTCTGAAACGTTTAATGGAGAGCAACATTTAACATCCTGTCTAATCTAATTGATTTTCATGTGATGAAGTTTGCAATATAATAAGTGAAATAAATGGTTCAACATTATGGTAAGCCGTAGAATAACATAAATCAGTAAATAAAATAGTGTGTTATAAACGATCATTTCTATGCTTACTTACTTACTTACGCCTGTTACTCCTCGTGAAGGAGCATAGGCCGCTCACCAGCATTCTCCATCCAACCCTGTCCTGGGCAATCCTTTCAAGCTCTTTCCAGTTCTTATTCATCCTTTTCATATCTGCTTCTATTTCCCGACGTAATGTGTTCTTTGGCCTTCCTCTTTTCCGCTTCCCTTCAGGATTCCAAGTTAGCGCTTGTCTCGTAATGCAGTTTGATGATTTCCTCAATGTATGTCCTATCCATCAACTCCATCGTCTTTTCCTCTTCAGCTGGAAGCTGGTTGGTTCTCTCCCACAAAAGGCTGTTGCTGATGGTATCCAGCCAATGGATGTTGAGTATCATGCGTAGACAGCTATTGATAAATACCTTTACCTTCTTGATGGTGGTTGTTGTAGTTCTCCAAGTTTCAGCTCCGTACAGTAGAACTGCCTTGACGTTCGTATTGAAGATTCTGACTTTGATGTTGGTTGACAGTTGTTTTGAGTTCCATATGTTCTTCAGTTGAAGGAATGCCGCTCTAGCTTTGCCAATCCTCGCCTTGACGTCTGCATCTGAACCTCCTTGTTTATCGACGATGCTTCCCAGGTATGTGAAGGATTCCACGTCTTCCAGAGTTTCGCCATCAAGAGTGATTGGATTGCTGTTCTCTGTGTTGTGTTTCAGGACCTTGGTTTTCCCTTTGTGTATGTTGAGGCCTACTGATGCAGAGACTGCTGCTACTCTGGCTGTCTTTATCTGCATTTGTTCGTGAGTATGTGATAGGTGGGCTAGGTCATCTGCGAAGTCCAAGTCGTCTAATTGGTTCTGAGCTGTCCATCGTATGCCGTGGTTTCCCTCAGATGTCGAGGTCTTCATAATCCAGTCGACCACCAGAAGAAACAGGAAGGGAGAGAGTAGACAGCCTTGTCTTACTCCGGTCCTTACTTGGAATGCCTCAGTCAGCTGTCCTGCATGCACTACTTTGCACTGTAGTCCATCGTATGAGTTCCGGATAATGTTGACAATCTTCTCAGAAACTCCGTAGTGTCGAAGAAGTTTCCATAACGTTCTCCTATCTACACTGTCAAATGCCTTCTCATAATCAATGAAGTTGATGTAGAGTGACGAGTTCCACTCAATTGATTGTTCGACGATGATCCGTAGTGTCGCAATCCGGTCTGTGCACGACCGGTCCTTACGGAATCCAGCTTGTTGATCTCGAAGTTGAGCGTCTACTGCGTCTTTCATCGGCCTGGAGTCCCTTTCGGGGGGCTACTGCCGGTCCCAAGCCCGGGTAAAGGAGGAGGGTTGGGCATGGGGTTAGCGTCTCCATCCCGTAGAAAACTAACTCGCTAAAAAAAAAACGCTAACCAGAAAAAATAACTCAAACCATCATTTCTATAAGCAATAGTATTGTGATAATCTTAACTATATAAGGGGTTTAGACAGATGTATTTATCTCATTTTTGCTGACGATACATGGCAGTAAACATTTTTTGTCCTGGACTTAAATAATAACTGACACTTAGATAACTCAAATGACCATGGACTTTAGGTTAGTATTATCGTGTACAATAAATTTTTCGACTAAACAATTCAATTTTTGTTATTTAAAAAGTTATGTGCAATGTCTTTATACAATAATACACTTTAATAGTTCGTAGTAAAATCGTACTATTTAATTGGTGAATGTCGAATGTTCATTTAAAATCATGTTTTTTGATAGAATGTAACTAGAATCAGTTGTTCAAACTGGAATTTTCTTCATTGACGGACCTCCTTGTTTATATAATACTAAAAAGAAATTTAATAAAAATTTTATTTATAATTACCTCACATTTTAGTGCATAGGTTTTTCAACTACATATTGTACAGCTATTTATGTTAATGTGTGTTTACATTAAAAAGTATTCACTTTTCAAATTATTGCATTTTAAGATTACTTAAAAAGTTTCCGTGATTGTATTTGTTTACTTTAGTGTTTAAAAAGGGTCAGCTGAATATTTCCATAGGTACACTGCTAAACTAATTAGGTTTCCCAGAGAGAAAATTTTAGGTATTAGAGTAGAATTTTAACAGCAATACCAGTTATTAGATGCGTTAAACGTCATCTTAATGAAGCTACATGTATAGAGTATCTAATATGCTGTGAGTAGAAACCTACTTGCCAGTCGACGAGTAAAAATTACATGCAAAGTAAAGTTACTCGAGATGCCTACTGGTTATTGTGTTAACCGTATTGTCATATTAAATTTGTGAAGACTAGTTTCTTTTTCGTTTATTCATAGTTAACTCTCATTCGGATCATTTTATTAGGGATGCAAAAGATAGTTGACACTCTCGTGACCTGCATATACTTACATTCGGACACAATTTGCAAATAATTATCCCATAACCCCATTTCGTTGAGTGATTTACAAGTGCAAACAAAAATATGAGGGAATAATTATATTGAGAAGCGTTTACAGCTCTTTAAATGAACTGAAGAGAAAAAGAGTTTCTTTATAGATCACTTTTTACCTTCTTTAATGTATAAAAGCCATTATATATTTGAAAATTCATAAACAGCATTAAAAAAGTCGTACTTATTTTAATCTGATTATTTTTTGAGTAATACATTGTTGACTTAAATTATCTGTAGGTCGATTAGCCAAGAAAAAGGTATTATTATCTGTAGTTCGTTTCGGCAGCACCAGTATAGTTACACATATTACTTAACGTTAAGAGTTGGAATTTAATGCTATACGTAAAAAACATAAAACACTATATATCTTATACACTAATTGAGTGAAATTTATTACTTTCTAAAAGTTGCAATCTGATCACACTTATAGATCTTGAGACCTCCAGCACTATCTCAAAATCATATGAGCGTAGTACTCTTCTCGTTGTTCAAAAATGGGAGAACTTCGACAAAAGGCAATCTTCCACTCGAGAATAACTGCATTTTCTCCACGAGTGCCTTCGTCAGCATGTTCTTCCCACACTTATAGATCATATGATAAGTTGAAAAAATCAATAAATGGTTATAATATACATGAAAACATTATTTTAAGTAAGGGTAAGGCTAGCAGTACTTTTAAAACTGTTGTTAAACATTATGAACTTCATTTACTTTTAGCTGTACAATTGTATTTCTTGTTAATTTTATTTGCTAAAATAGTAGTCTATAGTCAAATACGATATTTTTAAAACTTACAGTGGCATAAATTCACTTGGTATTGTTTACTTGAATCTTCTCATTGATATTTGGGACTGCAATTGATCAGTCTCTTATTGGTATATGTGCATATTGTATGGATTGCCTCGATATTGCCTTAAGTCACAAGCTTATTAAACAAAGATGGATAGTGGCTATCGGTGGAATCCAGGACGTGTATTTTGTCCTATTTGGGACTCGTCAGCTGGATGTACCTGAATCTCAGAGTTGATGTTCGCTCTGGTGATATCTTGCCATGAATTGTTTATGAAAATCAGATATTGAAAAGTAGTTATATAATAAACGGTGATTGGAAAGTGTTAAGGTAAAGGTAATTGTCCACTTGAGAACTATTAAGAACAGAATAATTAAAAGTTGTGATACTTGCTAATTAATAGTTTTGAAAATAATTAGAGAGGAGTAGGCATAATAAAATATAAGAATTAAAAATTGATAGGTTATGAAAGATATAAAGGGAGGTTAAGACTATGGAAGAATAGGGGGCTGAACATACTGCTTTTATTTGCAAAGATTAAGCTTGAACTGGTGGATAGCAATAACCTCTGCTATATATATGATTTTCATTTGCATTACTATTGAGCCAACTCTTCTGACTGCATGTATGATTTAAAAGTAAGCTATTGTTGAAGTGGAGTGACTAAAATTGACTAGGTACTTCAAGATTGAGCTTTTGACTGACTCCTGTAAACCTTTAGAGAACCAGGCAGGGTAATGTTAAGAGATACGTTTTGAAAGAGTTCGTTTTGTACGGCCAATATAACCTGCCCCATATGAGCAAGTAAAATGTTACATGAACATTGGTTTGGCCCAAATCGGGAGCTTATTCTTCATACAACTTTGAATCGTAGGCCGATTAAAAAACATAGAACGAAGTTCAGCTGATTAGAACTTTATTTAAAGATCTCAAAAGTCTATTTCTCAGAGATTCTGCCGCAGTGTCTCCTTTAAACTGGATATTTATCAAGAGAGTGTTCTTCGGTGTTATATACACTTTCATATGGTTGTTTTGGCTTCAGGTTTTTTCAATAAATCTAGGTGGATATTCATTGTTGATCAATATCTGCCGCAGTTTATCAATTTCGATATTGATTGTATCCTCAGTACAGATTTAACTAGCTCTCGTACATAGAAGATGAGTCATGTTTCTCTTTTACTTCAATGGGACTCAACTTTGAAAAGTCGTGTATTGACCATTCCATGTTGGCTTTCTATATATCGATCTTTGTAGAGAACCATTAGGTCTTCTTTTTACTAAAACATCAAAGAAGTAAAATTCTGAATCTAACTCTGATTGATGTCAGTTAATAAACGTATTCAGACTGTCATTGATATTTTTGTCATAAATAATGTAGATGTCATTTAAATATCTCATGTATAGATAGATGTCAATTGTTCGTTTAAGTATTTAAGTGTTTTCGAGATCAACAATAAAACAGTCAGCTAGAAGTAAGCCAAGCGGTGACCTCATTTCCACTCCGTCAGTTTGTTTATAGAACTCATTTGATTTCAGTCAAGCCAGTATAACAAACATAATATACTTCTCTTTTAACATAAGACTTTAAACTGCCATTCTTTTTGTCACACTTAAAGGTTTTTACACAAACTCGTATTGGATTCGAATAAAAACTGTTTGAAAATATTAAATTGTAGCTTGTCTGTATAAATTCTTGTATTTTATAGTATATATTCTAGTATGTCAAAGATTATTCACTTATTATTGTTATGAGTTATAGTAGAACGTTACCTAGTGGTAAGTTCTTATCGAACCGCTCTGTAAGTTTTTAGTACTTTTTTGTAATACCAATAGCTTTTTGGACTATACCTTGTTTTTATTCGTTTTTTTACTATCATATGCTCTATTTAGCAAAGATAATTACGTAACTTTATATTATAATTCGGTTAAGTTTGGTTTTGTTAGACGAATGTTTCGACGTTTACTCAGATATTATAGCTGCAAGCTTGTGACTAAAAAACTTGCATACTATGAAATGTTTTCACTGTTTTCTAATAAAATATTTAAAAAGTGTTTAAGTTTTAGTATCTTGACAAGTTGATTGGAAAGAATAAAAAGTCAAGAAGTACAAAGCAGTTCTCATAGAATCAGGTAACTGAACAATGATTAAATAGCAAAGCATATATTTATAACTTTATTCATAAGTTAAAGAAAGAGGATTTTTTCAAAGATAAGCTTTAAAGGCAGTGATAGTGTAGATAGCGACAGTAGGTTTTCTATTGGGGAAAGACTTAAATTCTGAGAATCTAGTTGTACTGATTAGAACAAAATCGACTATCATATATTTGATTGTGTTCTGACAAGAGAACAAATTAAATGGAATTGTAAAAAAGGTATATATTTAGCATACAATAAATTGTCTGTTTTAGATGAATTAATTCTTCTTACTTGTGGATGATCTCATAACATAATTTATATAAATCAATAAGTAAATACATTGGAGTTGTTTACAAGACCACCAAATGAAAAACTAAATTTCCTCTGATTTCTCACATTTATCGGGATTATACAAGTTCAATAATCAACATTTCGTTTAAAAATAGATAAATTCCAAAACTTTTAATCATGTACCCACAAACATCATAGAAAACAACCCAATTTTCGTAAACTTTAAAGAAACTATTCCCTACTTTTCTCATCTACTTATCATTCTCATATGAAAGAAAATGAATATAATATAAAACTTATACGAATATTAGTCAATATTCAAACAGATAGTTTGATAGAAATTGATATCGAGTACGCAGAAGACATTATTTATGTAAAATAATATTTAAAGTAATCTCAACCAATAAAACTGAAATATTATCAACGTTTTATCTACCAAATTTATTTGAACTTCTTCAAAATAATAACACGAAACTATCATCTTACAGTCAGCTTTTCGGAAGATAAGAAACTTTAGCTATAAAGATATCATTCTTTAGCTTTCGACTGATAAGAAACTATAATCTTATCAAAAGATTTCTTTAGAATATTTCACATGATTATGATATATATTACCATCACTGAATTAACCACTTTATGAATCCGGTGTTCATCTTGTTGTGTTAATGAGGTATGGCAACTTGGACCGATGCATATATGTGTCTGATCCTACGTTGCAGCTGACTGACTGAAATGATTATGAAATCATCTTTTAATATATATTTATTCTATTTTTTTCATTCATAAACTTTAGTGCTATTGTTTAACATAAATTTTAGGAATGTACTTCTCAGTACGAAAGTTGTTTTTACAAAAAAATACTTCAAAGTAATATATATATATATATATATATATATATATATATATATATATATATATATATAGTAACCGAAGACCTGGTGAGAAAGATCAGTTTATTTTTTAATACAAAATTATAGAATGTCTTCGCAAAATATGAAAATCACACATTAAATACTTCATTTGCACATCTTCCATTACTTGTCTTTTACAAACCTCATCGTTCCTTCATTCCTGTTGTTATTACAGTTACTCTGTTTGTATTCTTGTTATCCTCAATTTGATCTTCTCAACCTTCTGATACCAAGCATTCCACTCCTGATTAGTGTTACATACGACTTACGTCTGTCGAAATAATCATCATATGTCATACCGATCCTCCTTTAAACGGTAGCTCTTCCGGTTGTTCTGCTCTCTTTGCCACTTTATTCTTTGCCGCAGTCTGTGCCATGCCCCCCCCCCGTCAAAATGTCAACTCCTCCGGTGCGCTGACCTTTGTAGTAATGTCGATCTGCTGGGTCATCTACTTCCGATGTTCCCCCAGAGACCAGACGTCCCACCCGTCTTCTGCGTCGACAGTGACTGCTACAACCAACACTGCCCCATCAGAACAATCCAATTGACGTTACCTTTCTGCATCAGACCACCCCAACTAGCGCCTCCTCTCCGGGCCCCTCAACAGTATCTGCCGACGTAAGTAGCATACGGTATATATATATGGCAGTTTTGTGGAGATTTTATCATACAATTTAAAAATTAATTTGTAGAGAAGATTTGACAAAATTAAATAGTAGTTATAATCTGATATATTTATATATATATATGATACATTGATTAGAACATTTCTTAAGGTTGATTGATGAATACACTAAGAAGAATGATATAGTCAACAATAGTTTTATCTTCATTTTAGATACTTTTATAAATTGAAAACTAAACTTAAATTCCTTGGTAAGTAATTTGTCAACAAATGTTAAAATATGACATGAAGATTATCAATATAGATTGTATAATGATTATTGAATTCATTCAGAAAATCGCATATAAAAATGGGTAAATTTATCAAATGAATTAGTAACTTAACTATTACACTAGGTGACTCCTAACGGATAGTGGGTGAAGGAGAAGGTTTTAACAAATACTTCATTGTGATTATGAGACCATTGGCAATGAAAATTAAAACCTTCATGTCTGGTAATCAGAATAAAACTTTTAGACCATTAAGTTGAATTCTAGTCGTTCATATATAACACAAATTAAGTCACATGTACATCATGATTTTCAAATGATTTCATTGATGAGTTTATGTATTTCACACTTGATTGCCTTCACTGTTTTCATGATAACTTTCAGAAAGCCATTTCGAAATTAATCCTAGTAAACAAACAGAGTATTAACCATACTGTAGATCTTATGAATACTTGAATGAAGTTAATGTCATCATTGATATTATTTTGCTGCAAACTAACACTTCTGTAATTTTATCTTGTTAAGATATTTATAATGTGATAATTAGTTTACAAATATTATCTGTAACCTTTCTATGTACTCCTTGTTCATCCAATTAAAGCTTAGAATAGAAAAAAATGTTTATTCTCAGATATTACTTGTTTCGAATCACAAGTATAAAAATAAAAGAGGAAGTTTTTTTATTGGGATCAATGTTAGACCACCATTGAAAACCTGAAGGCACTGTTCAACCAATCCACGAAATTGAGCGACCATCTTTCATTGTATGAGGTAGATAACTGTCTCTACCCGACATGGATTAGCTACATTGGCCACGACTTCCAGGTTTTCGATGGTGGTTTAACAGTCATAGGTTCATGATCTTAATAAAAAAACTCAACAGTTTTTACAACCCCGTACTGGAAAAAGGAAATGTCAATCATTATTTTCTACACTACTTACTTGCGATAAAAATCTCATTTTCAAGGTATATTTTCAGCATTCTCAGATTCTGGTTGATTATGTTATTTCTGTTAAAAGTTAATAACATGGTTAAGAGGTTGAATTGGTTAATCAGTCTAGTACATTGGAAACTTTCTAAAATTACTCATTCCTTCCCATTAGTATATAATATCCCTCAAGAGTTGATATATGTAAAAAATAGATACAAAATAATCAAGTTATGACATTACCAGTCTTTTAGGAATTTTACTGTTAGTGTTAACTCTGTAGAAAGGTAAAGTTTTACTGATTTAGATCCAAACGGAAACTGAATTTGATGGTTAGTGACGTTTTATTATAATAGTCCAAGTTGAAAATGTCGCCTTATATGTTTCCATTTATTTAATTAATTTCGTTTGCGTCTCATTTTAATTTTTTCTCAGTTATTGACATCATATGAATTTTGTCAACTCTTCTATTTGTTGATTACAGATATATTGCAGCTAGAATCAGGCTACCTATGAACTGGTTTCTATATTATTTCTGAATGTATGTTTTATTCAGTTGGTGACTGAGATCCTCACTTATGGAGATCTAAATAACAGATTGAATTTGCGATTTAAAACATTTTCTGAGTTGATGTCAAGCAGAAAAATCTGTCTGCAAAGTGCTTGTGGAAATCAACCTAATCTTGAGATTGATATTAACTTCAGCTATTAAATCCGTTTTGTTCTGCTGTCCAGTTCAGTCATTCATCCACACTTATAAACACTTGATCAGCATATCATATTCGAAAGAAAAGAAGTATTGCCCTATAGGCTTTATTGCAACAACCGTTCAATAATGTAAACGAATCATGTATGTAGATGATTTGCAGGACTCACAAAGGCAGGGATATGTGAACTGTGACCTTAGCTAGGTGAATGAATTACTTGCTCTCAGTGACGAACTCACACACCTCATAACAACTTAAAAGCACTAGACAGTTGTTTCATCATAGTTTTAGACTGATCAACACTATTGTACGAAGACCTCAACATTGGTCTAACCTAGGACCTTAAAGTCTTATGGCAAGTGTATTACCCTAAAACCAGAGTTAATTTAATGTTTTTATTAACCACCGAGTTTTAACACAGTGATTCCCCAGTAGACCACAGGTATGTGCTACTGAAACGTTCCAGTCTTGGAGAAGGTAGCTGCTCGGTGCTTCTTGGTTAATTAATGGTTCACCAACTAAAGGCGGACCGCGTTTGGAACTGTCTCAGGTTACTTAAAATCAGAGTTTATGACATATTGAACAATCATAGTTTTTTTTTAATTTTTAGCGAAGAATTTTTATGCAAAATTTTAGCACTCTTGAGCAAAACACCAGTGAAGATCTTTCTCCGAAATAAATATAGAAATATCAAAACAAATTTAAAACAGCTGAATTTCAAATAAATATATGTCTTGTCTCTCAAAAAAAATTGTTCAGTTAAATATCGACATTTGTCATATTTTATATTCAAAAATTACAAATTTGATTTACAATGGATAATCATTTCGTTTTCGTTTGTTTACGTAACAGATGTTGGTTGATCCAAAAGAAAGAAAAAGAATCATTAACATATATACATAGACAAACAAATAAATCCCAGAATTTGGCGCGAATTCACCATTCAAATCTAACAATTATTGATTGACAAGATAATTGGAAAAAGAAGATAAGTAAACTTAGATATAATCATCTACCGATTTACTAGTGTTGCTAATGTCATTACTTTTATCTCTATTTCTTACAATTTTTTTTGGTCATAATGAAACTGTTCATTCAATCTTTAAACATCCATATTGTTGTATATCTATTGGCATTTTGATATTAATTATATTATATGTAACATATTTATTTTTGGTTAGCTAATCAAAATATCATTCTTCAATGGAGATGATGGTAGGGGGATGTGACCAGCATAAATCTATTTTCATTCAAATAAATATTTGATTAAAACAAAAATCAAATAAATATGTATTTAGTTAATTACTGGTTACTTGATAACATTGAAATGCTTTAGAAACCAATAAAGAATGATTATTAAATTAAACCTTTTAAGTTAAACAGTAAATATAAATCACCATAGTGTTTCTTAGACATAAGCGTAACATTTGAATTTCACACTTTAAATTTAATTGTATTGTTTTATTAATTATACTATTATAATAATGTTGAATTTTGAAGAGAATGTAATAATTAATGATGAAAATGATATTGGATCTGATCAAGAGACAAATTGCTCTTATTCAGAACATTCCAATCAAACACCATCTATTGAAATAGCATCTATGTCATCGACAATATCAACATTGAATACGACAGATCATGCTTTAATATCAACAAAAGTTATCGATAATTCTTGTAATAAACAAGAACAGTTGATGAATTTATTAAATTCCGACTTTTTGTCTTGTTCATTTTGTCATGCAAATGATAATGTAATAAAGGTGAGTCATTTACATCTTTTATCAATATTGAACATATTTGATTCTTATTTCATTCAGAATTCATTTTTATTCAATGCACTACTGAAGACTATGATCACATATAAGAATAAATATGTTGGTTATTAGAGGAAATTTACCCTTATAAGAAGATGGTAGGAGCTAAAAAAAAAATGAATTCATTGATTGTTATTGTTATTGTCATTAATATGAATAGTCACTGAAATCATGAATTGATTCAGGTTAAACCACCATTAAAAACCTGGAAGAACTGGACTTCAGTTTGTGCTAGTATGGGACTGTTCAGCAGAGCCCATGCACGATCCTGCACTCGAGACTCAGGTCCAAGTCCTTAGGTCTCGAGAACGAACGCTTAACTTCTAGAGTACATTCACTCCACCACATTGCATGACTATGTTTTGTTGTCTATAGTAGATAACTGCTTCACACCTGACACGGATTAGCTCCATTGGTCACGGCCCCTCAATAGAACTCCGCGAATTTCCTCCTGGAGTTAGTCACCGGTGAGCACATGGTAATTTTCAATATGTGGTTTTGGATATTATGAATATTACTCAATAATCACTGAGGATAAGGAGTTAAATTTAATGAAATGAGCTTTTAAAAATGCAGGTTGATATAATTACGCTGGAATTATATTGTTTGTATGAAGATTAGCAATATCATCCAACCACTTGAACCAAACGACGACGGTAACAAGGTTTTAATCTTCTATATAGTCATTGAATGCTAAGTGTTGCAACCATCAGACAACAGCAAGATAGATAAAAGTATATAATTAATATGTATTATGGCATGGTTTTCTTATCTGTGACATTTGCTCAATTAGTATGTCTGTTGTATCTCTTGATGTTTACTTATACTAAATTCACTTTTTGCACACTCAGTGTGTACACTTTTAATTTACACAACTGATGAGGTCAATTAGATGAATTAACTTATTAACAAATAAAACAAGTTTTGCCGATAACATGATAACCACCTCCGTATATATGATTTAACAGAGTACAAATAAAAGTTAGAAGTGAATAACAAAATTTATAAAGCCAATATAAGAAATAATTGAAAAGTAATCTCTCTTTATTTGCCATTTCGTTGAATGTCGAAATTGGAATTTTCACTAAGCTATTCAAAAGTTGGAAATGTCCTAATAAAAAAAATGGAAGAGAAGAAATGTCTAAAGTTATTACAAGTAAAGATGGATAGTGGCTAGCAATGGAATCCAGGATGAGCGTTTTGTCAGCTGGGTGAACCTGCATCCCAAAGTTGGTGTCTACTCCGAGACTCAAACCTAGAGTTATCCACTTCGTTACTGAGTCCTGATGGTCAGCTGACGAGTCCCAAATGGGACGAAGCGCACGTCTTGGATTGCACTGCTAGCCACTGTCCATCTTTGCTTATAATGCTCGTAAATTAGGGCAATACACACAGTATGCACATATGAAATAAGACTAATCAAATGCAGTCCTAAACAACAATCGGAAAATTCAAGTAAATAATACCAAGTGAATTTATCTGAAGTCATGTTACTTAATTTAATAGGTATATTCATTGAACATAACCAAAGGGATTAAGATTGAATTATTAAATAGATGGTTACAAGACAATAATGAGTCATGTACAACAATACGATAATGTAGACAGCTTCTTCCTCAACATTATTTGTACAATCCCATAAATCTTGAAAAGCATCCAACAACTATAGCTATCCTGATTTTCAACTCACTAACACTTATTACATCTAATTCATGACGAAATTAAAAATTAAGTGTTATAAAGTCATTACCTATACTAATGATAGAAGGTGAAACAGCTGATTGCGTTAGCCACTGCACTTCTCTCGGAAGTTTCATTAATCCTAATGGTTCGTTGTCTGACGAAACCTCAACACAACTTTTATTAACTTACATACTTGTGGCATAAGCGAGATGCCCGTCTGACTACCAAAGGACAAGTATACTATACAACGGTCTGTCCTGTGCTTTAAAAAAAAAGGAAGATATCCTTAGGCGTCTTCGAAACATCGATGGCGTATGTTAAGATCACCGAGTAAATAATGTTGAGTTTAGTTATGGAATACTGCGTAGGAGTTGAATACTAACATTATTGACTTGTTTCTATCCAAGACAAAGCATTATCCTCTGTTTTTTACTGATTAGACATAATCTTCTTTCAAAACCTTCCCCATTGTAAGTGAAGTAAAACCATGTGTTATACAGTTTTTCATTTGTTATTTTATGTTATCTGTTTGTAACATGTAACTGATAAATCATCTGGTTGATTATGACTTCGAGAAACCTAATATAATTGACTCGAAGACAATGTCTACTCCGTGGATAAAAAATAGTCGGTTTGTAAATGTTCATAGTTAAAAGTCATGAAATGTTCTTAGCTAGACCACCACTGAAAACATGGAAGCAATGGACAGCAGTTTCTCTCAAAGAGACCGAATGTAATGGGTTTGATTCTCAGATGCGAAGTCGTTGACGGACGCTATGAAGAAACGGACGCCTAGTATTTTCAGGTTTTTAATGTTGGTCTAGTTAAGAACAGTTTGTGACTAAAACCGTGAAAGTTTTACAATCTCCACATCTCCCACCAGACCAACAATTTGCAAATGTGTAAATAACTTGTCATTGAACTATATCATTGTCTAATGTTTCATCCGAGCTTTCTTAAAAATAATATTTTCAGACGAGATCTTACTACGTTTTGTAACTATCTAGTTATACCGTCCAAAATAGTAGATAACAGCTTTATCTTGAATATACTAGGAGACAATTTGACTCACGTAATAGTGACAAGGACAATTAAGTAAAGGTCATTCGACACAATAGAAGACAGTTAATAATTTTATCATCAAAACAACAACATCAGTTTCCCTATCGAATAAATGTTTTCCCGCTTTATTTTTCACTACTTACTCATATCGTCTGACTGTTTATGTAAAAATGTCAAAAAAGAAATTGACCCTTATGTTAAAAGAATAAGAGTCAAGGTTATGCATGAGTTTTAATCTATGACACTAAGAGGGATCGAATCTAAATGTTTCTCAGTGAAATATATCTCTAAGTTAATAGATCAAAAATTAAAATTAAAAATCAAATATATTGAACAGACAAACTCATGGTAATGAGACTATATGAGATAAATGAGATGGAATAAAAGTCTGATCCTTTTTCATAGAAGATATGGATAGGTTATAAGGAGGATGATCAGTTTTCAGTGGCAGTAGTAAACATGTCTGTCTGACGGTATACTTATCTATCTATAAGCAACAATGAATGGTTCTAAGAAATATGAAACATATTAGTGTATAGAATGAAACAGATTCTTAGAAAATGCTTGGACAAAATAAAAAATATACATGAGTCGAAAAACTTTGATCAAGAGTGAAAAATTGTCTAAAAGTACTCGTCTGTCTGTCTGTCTATCTATCTATCTATCTATCTATCTATCTATCTATCTATCTATCTATCTATCTATCTATCTATCTATCTATCTATCTATCTATCTATCTATCTATCTATCTATCTATCTATCTATCTATCTATCTATCTATCTATCTATCTATCTATCTATCTATCTATCTATCTATCTATCTATCTATCTATCTATCTATCTATCTATCTATCTATCTATCTATCTATCTATCTATCTATCTATCTATCTATCTATCTATCTATCTATCTATCTATCTATCTATCTATCTATCTATCTATCTATCTATCTATCTATCTATCTATCTATCTATCTATCTATCTATCTATCTATCTATCTATCTAAATGTAAATCGTTAGTTTCAAACACGATGCCATGGATGCTAACAAGTTTTCCTCAATTTAATTGTAGATCTAAGGGAAATGGCATAGATATCGTTTAGTAAAAGGTTGCAAAATCCACTTAATTCAAAGTATGAACTATTAATCTGTTAACATAAATTATATTGTTGTTGGCATGGTAGCAAAATAACTTATAAGATGAATTCACTTTTTGATCCAGAATATCGGTAAAACTTTATTAGTGTTGCTTTTTAATATTTATAATAGACAAAATGGAATTTTTTCCCCTTTGTACCATATTGGAGAGATATAAAAAAATTATAATTTCCTGATTCCAAAATCTGGGTTAACTTTTAAAGGAATTAATATAAAGCCTACTTTTAGCCTCGTCAAACCTATTCATTTAAACTAGCAAATATCTCATATTTCCTTAACGTCTAGCGTGGAAATATTGATTCTTAATTAAACTACTTTCTGTCAGGATAAGGATATCAAAAATATTAGGTTTAGTTTTTAAAGTAAAGGATTGACCTTCAAAATCAAACCGAACGATATAATAATAATAATCATTTTATATATCCTCACATTAATATGATAGAAATATTTACAGAGAAATATACTGTTGAACAGTTTATAATGATTATGATGAGGTCCATGTGACTATCGTAACCAATGGTTGGAGACTCTGGGTGATATGGCTCAGAATAGATCATAATGGAGTAGGTGTATACATTCTCTGTCTTCCCTTAAACCGTGACAGTCAGTCAGTCAATAACAACGTGGAACTTCGTACGTACGCACATCAGTTCGAGTTTCCATACCACATTAGCACAGAGATTCAGTTATCGATTCAAATCCCATAGTGGTAGATGTAGTGAAAGTATAAGTAGTGATAGGGAACATTAGGGTTTGATGATATTATTTAAGGAGTATATTCCAGCGAAATGAATTTGGAAAGAAAATAAAGGACATGAAGAATTCAGAAGATTAGAGTTTGAGAGAACACAGAGAGTGGATTCCCTTAAACCGTGAGATTAAACTCACCTTATACTTTTCTTTCTACGAACAAATTCTTTCTTCCTGTATCATATCCTTATACACAATCTATCTTTTGTATATTACTACCATTGATGTAACTACTTTTATGAATTCGGTGTTCATCTTGTTTTGTTAATGAGGTATGGCGACTTGGACCGATGCATATATGTGTCTGATCCTACGTTGTAGCTGATTGACTGACTGAATAATTATAATTAATTGTACAAATAAAAAATATTTAAAGTACGCTAAAGCTTATAACCATTTCAAAGTCATTTTATTCAATAATGAAGATCATGAAAATAACCGATTATTAACTACCTAGATAAAAATTTGAATAAGCTTATATTTATGCAAATACATGAATTCACTGATATATTATTCAGTGTTAGACTATTACAAAATGCAATAATTTCAGTATTATATGTACAAATATAACACATGAATAAAACAACAAACTTCATATCAATTGGCAAGTATTTCATGCAAAAATTGAAACTGCTGATCAACTAAATAACAATACACTAAATCGATAATTTTTTTCAAACAACCAGCCAAAATGTCCTATGTTAATTTCTTAATTAAAAACGTGTTCACAAGAATATATTATCATTAAGTATATAACAAATTACATGTTAATAATATTTAGAAAAGATCTTAAACGTTTAAACATCTTTTTAACAATCAAATTAAAATTTAGAAAATGAAAACAAAATATGAGTCATTTAAAGCTAGACCACCATGGAAAACCTGGAAACACTGGGCGGCCGTTTCGTCCTAGTATGGAACTCTTCATCAGTGCGCATCCATGATCCCGCCCCCCGCGAGATTCGGACTCAGGACCTATCAGTCTCGCGCGCGAGTGCTTAACCATTAAACCACTGAGCCGGCCGGCATCCCATGGTGTTAACACCATCGGACGAAACGGCCGTCCAGTGCTTCCAGGTTTTCTATGGTGGTCTAGCCACAATTGACTCATGGTTTCAACTATTGAAATTTCTAAAATCTCCACAAAACCCTTTCTGAGAAAACAAAATGTGTTAAGTGAAACAATATTGTTTTTAATGAGGTGTTCTTCAGATTGTAATATATTTATAGACATATATGAGAAATATTAGATAAATCAAGGTAGTTTATTAAGTTAATGGTAATAAAAAAATAAACAGACTAAATAATCAAACCTAAGCAACAAAAAGCAAACAGTACAAATTACTAGTAAGATGATAGGTGTACTTGTACTAATAAAAATAATAGAAACAGGTTGAATGAATACTTAAGCGCATGTTCTGCATCCCATTGTTAGCCACCATCCATCTCCGCTTACAATACTTGTGAATTAATGAAGATATAGAGGTTATCCTCACAAGACGCTCATATGCCAATAAGAGACTAATTGATTGCAGTCCTAAACATCAATGGGAAGATTCAAACAACCAATAAAAAATGAATCACTTTCGATTCACTGAGCAAAGTTACTCTAAACATTCTGGGTGATGAGAACAACCATAATAAAATTTCTATGCTCTGATTATTATTTGACTGTGATTAGCTTAATATTATTAGATATTCTCACTTCCTCAATATGACTGTTTTAGGATAGCTAGGTGACTTTGAGTAATAATAAATTATCCCTTTATAATTTAGTTTCCCTCTCTCTTTTTCTCTTACTGCTAACAGCTTCTTCCATGTTTACATACAGTCTGTCGAAGTTGTGCTATTTCGTTACATAATCATTCAAAGAGTCAGGTTAATTCACCAATAAAATGTAAAGCTTGTCATATAGCTGGTTTAAAGTTACGAGAACAATACGATCCTCATAATAATAATAGTTTTATTAATGAAACACTAAAAAATAACTATAACGATGAGAAATATTCAACAGTTCAACCTGCCATTAGCTCAACTACTGACTCAAATTGCATATTGGAAAAGGAGGAAACAATTACAGTGGATGAATTACAATTTCCAAATGCAATATTTATTGAAAAACTTCGAGATTTAGCAAATTTATTACAAAAAGATACAATACGTAAATGTGATTATTGTATGTTTGAAAATCAAAATTCAGAAGCTCAATGCAGGTACTTTAAGTTATTTACTTGTGTATAAGATTTAATCTGCAATACCTTATATTCGTTATTATTATTATTATCATTATTATTTTGGAAATCATGTAGTAACTTCCCTGACTCTGGTACTGATCGAGGTAAACTCGAATATCTAACGGGGTGGAAATCAGTTCTTTCAGTATCTCAAATATAATATTTTGATGAGTGTCAACCCTCCCTGAGCCTAGGTCTGATACATTTTATATAGTGCTACTTAATAAATAACAACTTTTTACTAGTATTTATATGATGTTTACAGAATCCAAGTGAATAGATTCCATAGGACAAAACCAACGAATAAATGAGTGAATACGATAGGAAATTAAAGCTGTCATTTATGTACGAAATATTTAGTCAGGATGATATTAAATAACTTATCAGATAGTATATAAATGATCATAGATCGATATGTTCACAAGTCAGTTCATCGTAGCATCTTTCCGAAAATTTGTAGCTGAAAATATTTGTTGTTCAACCTAAATCAGCTGATTAGATAATTGTATTAAGGCTTGTTTTTTTAATTTGACGTGACAAACAGCCATTATTTCTGTCACAAGACTTAAAATTCTCACTAAGTATTAACGGTATCTATTACTATTTACTGAGCTAGTTAAATCTGTTACCCACCAATCTCTTATTTTTCATTTTCTATCCGTTTAATTATCTTAACATTGAATAACCTGAGATTCTTTATCTGAGTGCTTGATTGAGTCATTTAAGAGGTCAGAATACATATGCAAGTCAAATTGGTCTATATTTCAATAACTAAATGGGTTCATGTTTTCTCTTGCTAAGAGAATGATACTGAAGTGTTCTTATTTTTAGTTCAAATAAGCAGTTTGTTTATTTTAGTATCATAAGTCTTTTGTGTATATGACTATGACATTTTGCTTTTTCTTAAGTGTTTAATGTTTTCTTCATATGATACTATGATGTCTGTACATTATTTTGATTGATTAGTTGTTGTTCCATGTAAATTAATCATTACCACAGAATATGACTTAAATCATTGTTAAAAAACAAATGCACTGTCCTTATTCAATTAACATACGGTTATTCAACTTCAAACTGTTATATATAGTTACTTCGACATCTAGATAAATTGACTATAGTTCAAATTATCTGAGTTACTTTATATTTAATCTTAAATCTTCACAAAAATAATATTTCACACAGATTACAAATGATCCAACATTTTATTGATATAAAAATAAATTGGACAGTATTTAAATCCGTTCTAACGACTGAATTGTTTTTTTTAAAGGATGATCTAAATGAAATTAATGGCTAAATCTAATGTACAATAAGATTCAAACATCCTGACATCAATGAATAGTTGAACTATTAAAATAACAAGTTCAGTTTCTAATGATCAGATCTTCTTTTAAAAATAAAAAAAACATTCTATACCCGTTGTTTCGTGGTTGAAGTTGATTGCTATCAATAACTAATGTTAGAAAAGATTACATCTTATCAGATAATTGTAATCCCATTAACCTTAGAAAGATTATTGAATGAACATATATATAACCACCAATCGTGGAGAATGTATATCATTCCAAACTTCAGTTCCAATCTGATTGTGTCAAATAAACAATTGTTATGAACACGTGGTCATTATCAAATTTTACGTAACATATTTAATAGTGTAAACACTTTGATCCAGATGTAAAATCACCAAATCAACTTATTACTGTTAAGATTGATACCGCAGAAAAAGTTTGATCTTAAAAAACTATTTTCAATAACAACATAAATAAATGTAATTAGTACTTAACGTATGTTTACGTTTGAACGGATAACAAAAATTGTCATCTACGACCGAATCTTCTAAAGGAAAATAACAACTGACAGAGTTTATTTGGTATTTTCGGTATTTCTCTTCTGTCCAAATACGTTACAAGAATCAATATTGGTAGGGAAAACTGATGTATGAATTTTGAGAGTTACTATAGTTTTTACTGTACCGGTAAAATTCTGATAAATAGTTTCAAGGGAACAAATGGAAAGTTTTTGACTCTTTAACGATAGACTTGTAAACTGAAGTAAAATAAGCGAAAAATAATTCAGTTGACGTTTAATAAACTTGAAGATGTAAATACAAATTGGTTTAATCGTATTCAGCACTTTCATCTAATTGAAGCAAAAGCCATTCGGTTACTTAGTAAAAATGTTACAAGTGAGTTAGACAAGTGGGGGAAGCATAAACTGCAATCAACAACTTTTATTTTCTGATCATTAGCATTTGATTTCCATTCATAAAACATACTTTCTCATCGGAATTTCTTAAAAAATTATGTTCGTGGAATTTATTGGGTAGCAAGTATCTTATTATTATTTGACTGATGATTTCATTTGAAGATATCCCAAGCTGATGAGTGCTAACTAAAATAAACCTCAGGTTTATGGTTTTTTATTGATTTCTTCTAAACACTGAGCACTGAAATATACTAGAGATAATGCCGAATAATATAGACTAGAACGATAGAATCCAACCAACACTAAGAACCAGATTAAGCTTTCATTAGCTTTTAATCTATACTCAGTCAGTGTGAAAACAATTTTCTCATAATGTACAACTGTTCGATGACCTAACTGAATAAAGATGAACACTTTCTTTGAATAATATGTAAAAATCATTAGAATAGCAATCATTATTATGACATAGAAACAGTTATCCAATGCTCAATAATCTATAAGATATATGTAACTATTTTATCAATAAAGTGAATAGAAGTGCCTGAAGTACACAATGAATAATTAGCATAGAAAAAAAATCAAAAATTTCAATGTGTTTATTGAGAATTCTGAATAAGTCAGTTTCATTATAATCACGTAAATAGCTGCAGATAAATTATATAGTCATGTACTTCTTTCATCTTTCTCCACCGAAAAATACTAACAGAATTTCAACAAATTTCCGAAATCTCCGATAACCTTCACACATACCTGACCAGTTTGACCTAATGCAACCTTGTCTTTGACGGTACCTTAATTGTGAAACGTGAAATCCATGAAATATGTTCCTCTAATTTAGGAACTCAGTAAATAAGTGTATATATTTATCCTTGTAACTGTTAGTATTTTCCCATTAAAACTAAAACAGTACAACTCACAGCATTCCTGATTAGTCTTAAGGAGAATGAAATATATACAAACTTTAATGCTTTTCGTTGGCAAATAGTTTCATGGTAAGTTATTGAAAGTTTACTTAGGTACTGCCCTTGTCGCTATAAAAAGACCAATCCAAACATATGAGTCAAAAAGTTATCACGAGTTAAGCTAACAGCTGAGCCTAGACTAACAAGATCGGATCATAAATTGGTAAGTTACGGGTAAAAGATACACATTTACAAAAATTTTTAAGATTTTGACAGATGTCACTTCATCATACAGTATAAGTAATCGATCTAAAACTTCGCCTGTAGCTTTTCTAGGGTTACTACCAGTCCTAAATCCGGAAAAATAGAATGATTAGGCATGAAATCAGCAACCCCATCATATAGAAAACAAACTTCTAAAAATAACGCCAACCAGAAAAAATCATTTAAGCCATTTAAACTCTGTCCAGGCAGTCGATGGATTTGCATTTTGAAAAACTATGACACCTCATAGTGAAAACCGAGTTCTTCGGAAGCCACGAGCTCGATGTTCATTCAGACAACCAGAGTAACAATTAATGTAGGCTTATAGAATGTCCGGACAATGAGGGTAACTGGGAGAACCAGTCAAATAACCGCAGAAATTGGGGGACAATTTGTCGGTTCTCGGAATAAATGAAACCCATACTATCCAAGATGAACAGAGAAGATTAGATTCGGAAGAGGCGAAAAATAAAATGCTTCACACGCACAAGGAATCCTACTGATGTCAAAAGAAGCACGACAAATAGTTGTAGGATGAGAATCTCATGGATCTAGAATCATCGAGGCATTCTTCAAAACAAAGAAGGATGGAATCACAATAAATGTTATTCAGTGCTATGCTCCCAAGATCGGTCTTATGAGAAGCTGTAGTCGATCTAAGAAAAGTGTCAAGGGAAAGATCTGACCGTCATGATGGGAGACTCAAACGCCAAAGTCGGAATGAAGAACATTGGGTATGAAGATATCATGGGACGACACCGACTGACTAGGAGAAAGGAACGAGAATGGTGACAGATTCAAAAATCGATGTTCATTCAACAAAATGGCTATAGATAGCATTATATTCCCTCACCAACTCATAAACATAGCTACATGTGTCTCATTACACAGATCCAGATCAATCATATTTACATCACTAAAAAATTCAGAAGGTCAATGAACGAAATGGGAATAGAGAGAGGAGCTGATACAGAGCCAAATCATCACCTAATTGTTACCAAGGTGAAAATAAAGCTTAAAAAGCACTGGACAACCGCAGAAGCAGCACTACAAAATTTTAATACAACCTTCCTTCGATTTACTGACAATCTCAACCAATTCAAGATAGGTCTCAACAACAAGTTCCGAGCCCACAAGATCTACTCCAAGAAGAAACTACTATGGAGGATAACTGGAAAAGGGTTAAAGAAGCATCAACTTCAACGTGTCAGGAGGTGCTGGGCCTCAAGATGCATCATCATAAGCAATGAATCTCTATAGAAGCCCTGCTTTGTATTCAAGAAATTAAGAATGAGAAGGCAGCAATTAACAACAGTCAAACAGGAACAGAGAAAGTCAAGGCATAAGCTGGATACACAGAAGTAAACAAGCAAGTAAAGAAGAGCATTAGAACTGTCAAGCAGAAATATGTGGAAGAGCTAGCAACGACAGCGGAAAAAGCTACAAGAGAAGCAAATATGAGACAATTATATGATACAACGAAGAGACTGGAAAAGAAATATAGTAAACCAGAGAGACCGGTAAAGGACAAATAAGGTAAACCAATTACTGAGATTCAAGAACAGCAGGACAGGTGGGTGGGACACTATAAAGAGCTCCTGAATAGGTCAGCCCCATTGAACCCAACAAACATCGAAACAGCACCTACAGACCTTCCCATGATTTAGATTCCAAGCTTTCATTGTTGCTCAGGTTAACATCATCACCGCTTATGTCACGTAAATTTGAGTTATTTAATCATTCTATAAGCACAAAGGCGACCTCTTTGGATTACCTTTCATGTGAACCGCCTGCTCTGGAGGTCTTGCTACCTTTATTTGTCACTGTACGTCTATTGGTTGTCTTGGTCAGTTGACCTCTGCCATATGATTTTCTGAGCTTTTCTATATAAACTGATAAATAGGGCCTGAATCGATAAGTCTGCTGATGACAGACTGACCTCAATTTTATAACTCCGAGATTTTTAAGCCTATTTTGATAGTGACTAGTAGTGTAATTCAGGACGCCAGTTTTATCCAACTTGGGACAAAGAAAAAAAATCATCAATCCAGTATTTTAACGCTTTTTCAGTAGAATTTGTATCCTTCATTGCTTGTATGCAACATAGTATGCCGAGTTCTGTTCTTGGAAAATAACACCGAAAAATCAGGCGACTCAGAATTATAAACAATATTGGATACTACTCACTAAATAGGTCATTATTATGCTGCTATGATTTCGCTTGAGTGTCGAATGTGCAGTAGCTATTGCCTTATAAAATGGAATAGCTAAATCTTTTTATTATTATTACGTTTATTCAATATTATATTTTAGTACAATCTAGAATTCTGTTATCGTCGAAACCTGAATACAAAATGCTGTGGAATACTAGATTAACATTTAGTGAATATATTGATTTTGCAACACTTTCTTGGTGCATTTATGATTTTCCATAGTGAGATATCGGTTTCTTAGGTAGGTGCGCGAGACTGATAGGTCCTGGGTTCAAATCTCGCGGGGGGGGCGGGCTCCTAGATGCACACTTCTGAGGAGTTCCATACTAGGACGAAACGGCCGTTCAGTGCTTCCAGGTTTTCCATGGTGGTCTAGTTTCAATTGACTCATGATTTCAACTATCGAAATTACTAAAACCCCCACAAAACCCCTTTTGATAAAAAAATAAATGAATAGAGAAAATTTTCAATTTTCACTTTCAAGACAATAGCCAGCATTCAAAAAAAAAATTTACTAGCTTAGTTATGTAGATATTCATGTGACCTATGCAATTGTGACTTGTCTGATATTGATGATTCATAAACAAAACAGTTAAACTTGAACTGTCATCTCAATTCTTATTGGTTGTCTAATGATTAGGCTACCGGAGAAACAAACTTTGTTATTCATTTGACCTTTCATGTGATTGGCTATTAATGAAATCACCATCCTTTTTTCACATAACCAAATCAAGTTGTACATAATACTGAGAAAATCTATCTTAAATGGATGTTTGATTATGATTACTTATCAGACTACATTAAAATTACAACACGTTCATGGAATTATAAATTTTGAGTAATTTAATTGTATCTTCAAAAGTAGAGATGGATGGTGTCTAGCAATGGAATACAAAAACCACGTTTTGTCCTATTTGGGACTCGTCAACTGGATGTATCTGAATCTCAGAGTTGTTCATTTCGAAACTCGTGATAACGTTTGGAACGTACGGTACTGAGTTCGAGTCGCCGAGTGGACACCAACTCTAGGATGTTGGTACACCCAAATAGGATGAAACTCACGTCCTAAATTCTACTGCTAACCACCATCCATCTCTGCTTATAATGTTTGTGAATTAGTGGAAATATACAGGCAATCCTCACATTTGACCAAAGAAACTAATCAATTACAGACCTAAACACATCAGTATTTTCATAGGCCAAGGTTTCTCGATTGAATTGTCCTCTACTCACTGTGAATTTTTGATAAAACAATAAACTGGAAAATTGCATTCTCATTATATAAATATCTGTAGTAGACTAAGCTGTATTGACAATCGAAATAATTATTTCACACCTTGATGAATACAGCTCAATTTCTGTCAACATATATATGATGTTCAGTGTCGTATGGAAAATCATAAATGCACCAAGAAAGTGTTGCAAAATTACAACTTTATAAGGCACATTGATTAGTTTACTTACTAAATTTCAGTCTAGTGTTCCACAGCATTTTTACATTCAGTATTAGACGATAACCAGTTTTAATTAATTGGACTACTGTGTAGAAATGCTATAATAATGCGTTTAATTTCTAGACGAGAACAGGGTTAGATGAAGTAGGAATAATATTGTTCCGTTGCACTTGGTTTATCATTACCTTCTAACCCAGTAAAAATGTCATATTAAAAAAAGTAGAAATTCAAGCGTTGGAAAGAATGTAAGAAATTCGAGTAAACATAGTAAATAACTTATGAGATCGTATGAGACTGGGTCCTGTATCTCAAACTGACTGTAATCTGAGTCTTGACGCAATAGTTTATAGGCATCATGTTTACTGCATTGAGATTTGATAGTCCTAAGTACAAACTCTAGTACAGTCATAGATGATGACGCTAACGAATGATCACAGACTAGGACTAAAAAGCTTTTTATTACTTCCTGAAATTTCTCTTATAGTTGTTCAAATGAATTTTTAACGCATAATCAAAACATAAAAATGTTTTTTTTTTAATAACAGCCACAAATATTCGCTAAGTTTATTACACCTTATTGATCTTGACTGTACAAATCATCCTGTCGAAAATTAAACAGTAATAAAAAAACTTTGAACCTCTGGAATAAGCTTTACATTAGTTGGATAAAATCAACGTGTTAATATAACACTTTTGTGGAAGACAGTGTTAAAAATAGCTAAATTAATAATGCAACATTAAAAAAAATTCAACACAGTGGGTTTTTTTGGCTCACAAACTAATCGAAGCTAGACAACTATTAAAAGCCTGGAAGCACCAGACAGCTGTTTTATTGTATTATGGCACTTGTCAGACGTTTTGGTCTGCGACAACGCATCTGGTAATCGAAACCAGATTCTTCGATCACGCACTCGAACACTTAACCCTCAGACTGCTGGCTTTGATCCATTAGCGTACAAGTCTAACTTCAATCACTACAAAACAGTGCATTGTCATCTTTTCAATATCTTGGCTCTCGGTTTAGTGATCATCAGGATGTGAAACTGAAGACCCTAGGTTTGATTCACAGATACGTAATTACAGATTCACACTTATGAAGAGTAAAATAATAGGATGAAATAACATTCTAGTGCTTCCAGGTTTTTAATGGTTGTTTAGCTTAAATTGGTTTGCGATTTCAATAAAATTAAACAATCTTCATAATCCCCATCTATCTGTTTATATTTTATTTATTTGTAAGATCAAAGGATGTTAAATTGTTTTGTTTTAATTATTTATTAACTAAAATCATATATAAATTGTGGTTAATAGCGGGATTTAGGATACACTGTTTTGCCCTATTCCAGGCTTGTCAGCTAGATATACTTGCGTCTCAGTATTAATGTTCACATTGAAACTCTGATCTAATTTTTTACCGTTGCATAAGTCAACGCGTTTTCAAATAAACTGTTGAATGTATATATTTATTAACTTGTTCAGTAGATATGAATTTATATGTATAGGTTTAATTTCTTTCTTTCAGTATGAATATAATAAGGCCAAGTTCGATTTATAACTTGTCAGTCAAAAATTTAGTAAATGCTGAATTTGTAAATTGTCCATCAATTGTCTCAAAATGACTCAGACTTCATTGTTCTTGCATTTTCATACAAATTGCATTCTGTTTTCATTCTTTACTGTTTGATCTTCTTGTCTCTCTGCTGCCAGATATTCTGTTCCTGACTAACATCATATACTACTTATGTCTACATAAGTGGCACACACTACAATATAAATGAACATGTAATATTTCATTAGTTTTCATTGAAGAGTAAAATAAGCTGAACACTAACTCTTAGAAGCCATAGAAATATAACTTACTGAATGATATTTGGCAAAAGTTGTTCATGGAATAAACGAACTCTAGTTTATTATTTTTTTTTTTTTAATGTTTTAGAAATGTAAATCTAGATATGTTTGTGTTTTCACTGAGTTTGAATATATTTACTTGTCGTTTCAAAGGCCATTTCTATGAATTAGAAAAGGTGAAGTATAATTTTTAAGGACACACAATTTATATTCAACAAGATAATGACTATTGTTACTCAGTATCTTGGTGAATAGCACTCTAGCATTTGAAATACTTATTCTTAATTTGGTGTCTCAGTAGAATGTTGACAAGTCCTAAGTTGAAAGAAACAAACATCTGGGGTTTCAGTTTAAATCATACACAAAAAAGGAAAAATGTGATCAGAGACGAAATCTCGCTAGGTTTGTCTGAATTCTCTCTGAATCAGACTCTAAAACGGTCATTTAACATTATTTACGATATTAGATGACCACTAACCAATTCAGTCATCGAATAACTGTTTCATTTCTAACACTGATATTTAATTTAAGTCATTTCGTGATGAAGATGATCTTCATTAATCACTTAGATAAACGATACTGAGATTCACTTGAATTGGGACTACGATAAGGTCGATTGAATAACGGTAAGACTAAAAGCAGCAACTCAAGGTCTGAGGGCGAAGTCGTACTGCTGACTGTACAGAGGTGTGACAGCAGTAAGGTGTTTCCCTCGGACAACCAGCATCTTCAGCAATGCTGCCTTCTCACAAGGAAGGAAGGGGTTAGAAAAGGTTGACCCTAAAAATGTCACACCTCACCTCACCCTACGGATTTCCGTCTCCAGCGGTAAGGCCGTTTGAAGAACGGAGCTAACACATTACAAACCTCCCACAAAAAGACCGTGCGCGACCGGCCTCAAGCAGTTGTCCCTTGGGCTCTGCGGCCACGCTCCCAGGTCGTTAGGACCAACACTAGTCCGATTTCCTTTTCAGGTTCCTCCAGAAATACTCTTCCACGGTTTGGGCAGCCAGGAAGTGACATCAGCCCTCATACCCGTAACAACACACGAGACTAAGTTGGTCACATTCAAGTCCTTCCTACACCTCCTAAAAACTCTCTTATCTCCACGACCAACCCTTTTCACGTCCATTTATCACCTCGCCCCGCCAGTGCGAACGATTCGAGTACGCGGAATGTTATTCCTGGTCTCCTGAAACCACGCTCAAAACTACACGTAAGAGCTTTCAACGTCCGAACACTGTGCCAAATAGGATGACAGGCTTCCTTATCTAAGACTTTAGAATCTCGCGCCATCCACCTATGCTGCGTCTCCGAAACGCGCATACAGGATCCGAGTAGTGTCATTCGTTTGACCTCACCATGTGAAAGTAACAAACCAACTCGATTTACGCTCCGTGTATCTGACCTTCTCCGAAAAGCTAGGAGTTCAGAATTAGTAATAGTGGCTGGGGACTTTAATGCTCAAGTAGGTAAACTATGCGAAAGTGAGAAACACCTGGGTGGATCTTATGGTGTCGCGGCTCAAAGAACAGATAATGGCGACCGTCTGTTGCAGCTATGCTCAGATAACCGCCTGTTTCTTGCAAACACTAACTATTTGAGGAACAACTAGAAAAACAGTTAGGCAGCCATGTAAGTGATGCCCACCCCGAGGAAGCGTGGAATGACATCCGAAAAGCTGTAAAAACACCAGTGATGTCTGCAAGTACGGTAAACCATAAGATTAGGGAGAAACACTGGATCCCAGCAGCGTCTACCGCACTGATAGATGCTCGAAAACGCATTCCATCTGGCTCTTCACATAACGAAGAGTGGAGTCAGCTTAAGCGCAAGCTGACTAGAAGCTTACGCAATGATCGTGAACAGTGGTGGGTAGCGAAAGCAAGAGAGATGGAAAAGGCAGCGGCAATGGGTCACAACAGACAACTGTTCAGACTTGTTAAGGAAACCGGTATTAGAAACCCAACTGTTAGCGCAACAATCTCAGAGAAAGATGGACATATTATTCATTCTCAATCCAGGAGATTGGATCGATGGGCAGAACACTTTAGGGATCAGTTCAACTGGCCTTCAGCCACACTTCGGTTTCCCACGATCTCCAATCTACCTGAATGGCAAGTTAATGTGAATCCTCCGACTCTTTACGAAGTTGAAAAAGCTATAGGAAATCTGAAGCGTGGGAGAGCAGCAGGCCCAGACAGGTTTACCTCAGAGATTTTTAAGGATGGCGGTCCAGTATTAGCAGCGAGACTGACTGAGGTCCTAGGTAGAATCTGGGAACTGGACGTAATCGCATCTGACTGGTCTGAATCACTGATCGTGCCAGTTTATAAGAAACGACAAAAGTCTTTTTGTGACAATCACAGAGGAATTAGTTTGACTAATATAGTGTCTAAAATATTAGCTACAATAATACTTCGACGCCTGACCAAAGCTCGTGAAGAGCAGACTAGAGAAAACCAGGCTGGTTTTCGACCTGGACGTGGTTGTATAGACCAGATTTTCACACTACGTCAGGTGCTAGAGCATAGAAACACATTCAGACGTCCCACAATGGTAGTATTTCTCGACCTTAAGGCGGCATTTGACTCTGTTGATCGTGAGGTTCTATGGCAGTGTTTGTCACTGAAAGGAGTACCAAAGAAGTACATTAACCTTATAAAGGCTCTCTACTCGAACACAACTGGTCGAGTGAGAGCTTATGGCGAACTGTCATCAGAACTGAATAACTCAAGTGGTGATCATCAGGGCTGTCCACTCTCTCCATTCTTGTCTAACTTTGTCGTTGACGTCCTTTTAGAGATGACACTTTCCTCATCTGAATTTCCAGGGGTTGAACTTCTACCCAAAGATTCATTTGTTGACTTAGAATATGCCGATGACATATGTCTATTTGGTGAAGACGCTGACAAAATGCATAGTCTGTTGACCACTCTAAGCAACAATGCAAGCATATTCGGCATGCGATTTTCTCCCTCGAAATGCAAAATATTGCTTCAGGATTGGGTTGCACCGCCTCCGGAACTAGTGATAGAGAGTGAAGTAGTTGAGTGTGTCGACCGCCTCACTTATGTTGGTAGTCTCATCAGCCCTTTTGGTCGGGTGTGTGACGAAATCTCAGCACGGATATAGAAGGCTCGACTAGCTTTTGCCAACTTGAGTCATTTGTGGCGTAGGCGAGATATCCGTCTATCAACGGAAGGACGTGTTTACTACACAGCAGTTCGTTCCGTCCTACTTTATGGTAGTGAAACATGGCCGGTAAGAGTAGAGGATATTCGTAGGTTACTAGTATTTGATCATAGGTGTCTTCAAAACATTGCTCGTATATCCTGGGACCACCGAGTAAGTAACTCAGTTGTTAGGAAACGGGTACTAGGTAAGGATGGCAAATCAATTGATGAAGTAGTGAAACTTCATCAGTTGAGATGGCTGGGACATGTGTTACGTATATCTAACGACCGACTTCCCTGACGTGAGATGTTTTATGATGTAGGATTAGGTTGAAAGAAAGCTAGGGGCGGCCAGACCAAAACATGGCACAAATCCATGAAGTCACTGACAAGTGGGCTGAGCCATGTTGGTAGATGTAGACTACCCGGTTGGAGACCGCGAGATGATAGCAACCGATGGTTACAGATCTTGAATGCCATGGCTCAAAATCGTTCGCAATTGCGCAGGTGCATCCACTCTCTGTGTTCTCTCAAACTCTAATCTTCTGTATTCCTCATGTCCTTTATTTTCTTTCCAAATCTATTCCACTGGACTATACTCCTTAAATAACATCATCAAACCTTAACATTTCCTGTCACTACTTATACTTTCACTACTCTGCCACTACGGGATTTGAGACGATAACTGAATATTTGTGCTAATGTGGTATGTCAACTTGAAATGATATGTGTATGTACGAAGTTCTACATTGGTACTGACTGACTAAGGTCACTGCAGTGCAATCGTATAACTTAGATAAGCATCAGTTATATTTTTACCGGATTCTTATGAACAGTGATTTTATTCAACGTTAAATTATTTTCAAATTTATACAGAACATGCCTGATGAAAATATTTTTAATAGTTGAATTCATGAGTCTATGTAAGCTAGACCACCATTGAAAACTTGAAAGCACCTGACGGCCATTTCATTCTAGTATGGATCTCCTCAACAGTGTGCCTCCACGATCACGCACCCGGAACTTGAACCCAGGACCTTCGGTCTCATGAGCGAACGCCTAACCTTTAGACCACTGAGGTGGCATCCAGCGGTGTTAACGTCTAACTTTTATCGACCCCATACTAGAAATGAAACGGCCGTCCAGTACTTCCAGGTTTTCTGTGGTGATCTAGCCTACATTGACTCATGAATTCAACTATTAAAATTATTACCATCTCCACAAACCCCATTCTGAAAATATTTTTAACTAATAAATATTAAGATCATGAACCGATTGATGTTAGACCACCATTGAAAACCTGGAAGCACTGTACAGCCGTTTCGTCCTATTGTGGGACTCTTTAGCAGCGCTCATCCATGATCCCGCTCCCGGGATTCGAACCCAGGGCCTTCAGTTTTGCGTGCGAACGCTTAACCTACTGGACCACTGAGCCGGCATCCAACGGTGTTAATGTCCAACCTCAACCAATCCACGAGGCTGCGCGACCAGCTTCCATTGTACTGAGGTAGACACCTATTTCTACCCGACACTGATTAGTTTCACTGATCACGACTTCTCACCAGAACTCCGAGAATTTTCTCACGAAGCTAGTGAGCACATTGTAATTATCAGTTTTGGGGGTTGTGGAGATTGTCAAGTTTTTGATTGAGATCATGAACCGATGGTCTAACATCAATCGGTTCATAATCTCAATCAAAAACTTGACAATCTCCACAACCGCTAAACCAATAAATATTAGTATATTTATTTATGATCACGATGAATTAATGTGTGTTAAACCGTTTGTCTGAAATCAGTTTTAAAAAAAGCAGTGTACAAAAACTCATCGATTAGAGATGAAATTAACTTTTCAACAGTTGAATAACATTTGAGCAGATGGCAAATGAATTGTGTCTATCCCACTTCAACTATGTTTGTATATGTTGAGACTTCGTTAATATGGTTATTTTTTACTGTCTGTATAAGTATTCACTTTAAAGGCTGGAAAAAAGTCAATATTAAACAGTAAACGTTTGGATAATAAAATAGGCTATGTGGAGGGAAAGTAGGTGTTTGAGATAGTTAACTCATTCAGTTACATTAAGTTATCCTTACGTCAAATTTAAAAGTAAATTAATCTAATTGTGTTATATTACAACTAGAAATGAATTGAAGCGATGGTTATGAAGGGTTGGAAACTACCTTTAATAAATAACTAATGGAATCATTTGAAGAACAATTATGAACCAGGTGACAGTGAGTAAACTCCACAAAACAAATGCTAAATTGGGATTGTCTGCGTATACTGATGTGTTTGAATAATGTCTATAGTTAGGATGTAAAATGTCTGCATTTCACTCAAACAAATACAGGTGAAGTTGTGTAACTCTTAGTTTGTGTCATAATTTAATGAGGTTCCATTAGAGAATAGTATCAACTGTATAACTCAATGCCTCTCAACGTCTTGGTTACATATAAAATTATTCCAAGTATCGTGAGTACTATGCTGTCTCATCTAGTCACTGGGTCAGAATCTACCACTATCAAAACATAATTGAATCAGTTCCTGGTATACAGAAAAACAGACACTGGATATATTGAGCCACAATTATGACAACCAAAAAGTATCTCAGATATTTCAGTAACAAGTAATTTATTGATACTCAAAATACCAGTTGTCAGACAATTTAAGAATCTACACTGATTGGTCATCGAGTAATGTGTAGGTGTTTTAGTGAGGAAGGTTCGATAGGAAACCCTGGATCTCAGTTTCGTGTAAGCCGGTACTCGTTATAAGTGCATAATTATAATCTTGAGAGAACTGAGATTTCCCAAGGGGCTCTTGCTCACACTATAACTTAATTGAGAGAAGTTGATTAGAACTAATAAGTAAACAAACATGGCATTGGCCACTATTCAGTGATCAATCAGAGTAGATATTTGTCATACAAGAAGTCAGTATAGACCTAACTATCTCTATGGAAATGATACCTTCTGTTGGAGCTTAAGCTCAGTATGCTTGAATCTTTCTAAATTCTCAATAAACTTGAAATAGAATTTTTGAACATTCATCACTGCGGTATTTTCACTAAGACGACTGAGTAGAGATTTTGTACTCATACTACTTCACTAGACTTATTCTTTGTGGTGATTTAAAACTTTACTGATGAGAATCATAACTTATGAAGTAGTACATGCTATATAAGCTGAACACTTATTTTTGTCTAACCTTTGAAATTTATTTTCGCGACAATTACAAAAACTTGTCAAACATATACTACTGATCAATATATTTAGTTTGTAAATTAAGTACATCAGTAAGAAAGGTTTCATTACCAGATCAAGATGATCTAAACACTGTTAAACTATTCAGCGATGAATTTAATTTAAATTTTACATTGGAGAACTAAGCGGTTCAGAATATCTGTTTTACCAGCTGTGTACATAAACTTAAGATACATAGACAGAAAAGAGATACGACATTTAACAGTCATAACTTTCGGTTTTTTATTAAAATAATATTTTTTCTAACGAGTTCACACATTCATAAAATGCTAATTATTAAAAAGGTGCATACCAACTGATACACTTGGATTCGATAAACACTTTTATACATAGGGAACAGTGATACTAACCGTCTGTCCAAACTGAACTAGTCAGGGTAGGGTTAGAATCTGATAATCACTTCTAGGCAAACCAATACTTTAACTACTAAATGATCTCTGTAATAAATAATAAGTGGACCCTAGCTTTTGACTGTGTTTCTCCTACTTTGGTTTTGGAGTGAAGCCATTATCATTGTCGTTCACAGATAAAATTGTCACTCAAAGCTTATTACATGAATATGAAATGATGCAGAATATTCATAACTCAGGACGAGGATTCAAGATGATTTAGTCATGAAAACTTTATTGTTTCTAGATAAAATCAACAATTCGTACTTTTTATTAAAGTATGGCCTAATGATGTTGTCTAGAAAGACAATGCATGCTTCACGGTTAATTCATTCAACTCAGAAAACACAACACTTCCAAAAAGTATATAGATTTAAATGTACTTGGTTATTGAGGCGTATAAGTAGTAAGAATACGCCTGATGATGTTTCCTAGGGAATATAATAATAAGTTGATATAAAAAATTAATTGCAGTTTATATTATTGTGATCTTGGCACTAAGATCTCTAGTCATTATTAAATTTCATCATCATGAATCATGTGATACATTGTTACAGCTGCTATATTTACTACAATGTATTCTAAGTTCTGCATGTGTGTGGGCCAATACTTGTCTAGTTATTTAGATTAATGAACATAACATTTCCTTTGACTCAACATAAAAAAGCTACAATTATTCGTAAACAAACGAAATTTATGTACTTATATATTTCTGATAACCTAAGTAGTGTACCGTAGTTCAATACTGCACATTGATCTAGTAATCACAATACGGAAATCTAATGTCTATTTTTTGCTAAATCTTTGAAAGTAATCAACAGAACGATATAAATTCAGACGCGTTATCGGTAAACTATGCAATTTCAAACAAATTCAGGTTTATTTAACCGATTATTCTTAATAAGCGGGTGCATTTTGTGGTTCTTTGTTCAAAGATGATCATGGAAACAAAACATTACTCAGTCAGTTTCTCCATAAAGTAAAGCAACCACTTCGGGTGTTTCATGTATTATTAATTAACCACATGACTAGTCAGATATTCATCAGGCATGTAATCAAACTATTGAAAAGCTAGATAATAGATATTTTTCGTCACTTTATTAGTTAATCCATCAATTTATTGATTTCATAGATTCACAGATTTTGTGTATAAGATTTCTACCTTAACGTACCTGTTGCTATATTCACCGCAGTAATAAAATACATACGGGTTAATATGCTCGGTTTTAACCCATAATTTGATAAGTGACAAGCATAATGCCCGGATGCTAAAATCGAAGTAGGAGGGACGGGTTTCAAACCCGTGACTTGTAATCACTAACCGAATGATTTACTCTTTGTCATGATATTAATATAATGTAGAATTACCTAAAAGGCTTTACCTAATCGTAAATTAATTTTCTGCTCTGAATTAAATTTGTGCTCACCGAATATAAAACATGAGAGTTACTTCCAAGTGATAGTGAGGTGCCTTCAAACGATATTCAGTCAAAAAATATCTTAGTTTTCCACAGAAAATTAATTTATTCGAACACAACAGAGTAGAACACTGAATTTCTGATCCATTACGATGCTAAGTTGTGTGTTATTGTAAACAATTTATTTAAAGTTTCTATATTTCTTTTTGTTCAGATGTATTGAATGTGGTGATAATCTGTGTGAACCATGTGCACAAGCTCATAAACGAACTAGAATAACACGACTTCACACTCTGCTTTCATATGAGGTACGTTTTTAGTTTTACAACTTTTTGGCATTCATTGTAGGTAGAGTTTTAGCTCAAAGACACAAGTACTCTATTCAACCAGTAGGTTACACATTGGAGTTTGACTCAACTTATAACGATGTATGAAACTGAGCAGTATAGTTAGCTCTTAAGTAGTTGAGTTCTGAAAGATCATTTAACTGAACTACATTCTACATGAAACTTTATATTGACATCAACTAACTGATCAAAAGAAAGTTATTAGTTTGTGGTGAATGCTACTTATGTCTGTCGACATAAGTAGTATGTAACACTAATTACAAGTTGAATATCTGTCAAAAGAAGATTAAGATATTCCACTGAAGAAAACAGAAGGGGGAAGATAAAGAAATTGAGAAATGGAAGAATTATAAGGGATATAAAGAATAATTGATAGAAGATTTGCAAATAAAATATTTAATGTATGGTTTTCTTATTTTACTAAAGAACTTTAATTTTGCGTTGGGTAATAGATTGGTTGTCCCTACCCGAGTATTTGTTCATTAAAATTTCAGTACCGAGCGATCAGGTACAAGTAACGATATATAGATATTAACTGTCTGAATATCCGGAAATGATATCGTTAAACGATCGGTAAAAACAAATCACTGTATGCGTAACGTCAGAACGACTTTAGAAGAATGAATAAATCAAAAACAGGCGAGGGAAAATCTCAGTTTGAAAAAATAATACAAATGGGTAATAAAGATGAATAATCCTGCCAAATATAATCATAACTTATATGATGATTTTTTTTTAGTAATTTTAATGCTATCGTCGATTGAGAGGAAGACATCCTTGACCTATGTTTAAAGCTATCTGGGACTTACCAGCGGGGTAGTATATACATTTATTGATAGGAATAGTGCTCCACTTTTGATACGTATCCTTATCATCCAATATCAAAGTCAGAGACATTGCATTTAGCTAGTTAGGGAAAGGAAATTTGTTCAGTAAACTTCCAACTTATTGCTTAAGATCAGTCGAACAAGTGGTTATTGTTATCTTCTATATTTTTTTTAGTTGAATTTACTTTTGACCACTGTCATGAATGCGTTTTACTGTGATTTCAAACTAAAAATATCAGGAAGTCCTAGTTAAATAAAGGCTCTTCATCTATGAATAACACCCTATAAAAACGTGATATGGTCAATTATATAAGTATGTATTCATGTGTATAAAGCTTTTTATATCTTAGTTGATGGGACTCTGTAGGAAAATGTGTCTGAAACCAGAGAAATTAATGTATGGTCAGAAATTTCAACGTATACTAGAGGGAAAGTTAGCCATGGACGTTATCAATAAGTTATTAGAGTTGGAACTAATTTCCTACAAGATTCTATAAATTATATTAACAAACTACCGACTAGTGACCACTATCTCATAGATTAATCCTTATTACTAAGAAATATCTGGCGTCTAATCTATAAGGTATCTAGATGAGTCTTAAGGCAAGACCAGATTCAATCTTTATCCCCTTATAGTTTTAGATCGGCGATGTTAGCTGCATAAAAACTTAAATATACTCCAAGTTTAGAGCTTTCCGATAAATTAGTATTCTCTGATTTCTAATGGTTGTTTAGCCAAAGTCAATCTGCAGTACAATTTATCATCAAGCTGTAGAATCGCACTAATAATAAATGACTTTTATAGTAGCATAAATTCTGGATATGGTTATTAAAAAACATGAAACAATCTTATCAAGATTCTATCAGGTACCATTAACTTAATAAAAATGAATAATATGAAATACTTTGCCCTATCGTTTTTTGCAGGGCTTTGGATATTCAGCATGTTGCCAAGTCATTTAAATATGTCCGAAAGCCATTTGAACTAAAATTCACACCATCTTATCATAGTACGCATTTAAATAGTTTAAAAAAATGCTGTTTATCTAAAAACTTATTAATAATCTTGTTCGTAGTTTTCTAGTAGTATTGTACATGTGACTCTTCGGCTTGGTAATGAATAGTCTGTTTTATTATTAGGATAGAAGTGATGTAACGGAAATGCAAAACATGTAAATTATGTAGATGTTCCAAGGCCAATTGTATGCAAAATGTAAAATAAAAATTATTGGTTCATTCTCTGTTTATTCAAAGAGAATCACACAATCAGTTAAACTCTGAATGGTTGCTTCAACACATCATTGCCTCATAATGACCTTGAGTGTTATAAATATTGTAAGGATTAAGTGAAATAGCTTATAAAATTAACTATAGTTATGCAAAGGATCAACAGAAAAGCTGATATGCACACAGATAAATGAGCTACAGAATCTGGAAATCATCTGATTTTAAGATAGATAATCCGGTTGTAAACCTTGGAAAATTTACAAATTATCTAAAACTATGCAATAAATTCTCATTAATTTTTATAGTGAAAGCTTTCTGATTTAATATGTATGTTTGTCAGCTTATGTGTGATCTAAAAAGTTCAAGGTCATTTGAATTATCATTCAAGGTCCTTACTTTCGTTAATTTCGTGTATATTTGTCCCGCTTCTACCATGAAATTATTTCAACATAAATGATCGAAATCTACTTTTGAAAAAGCAGCAGAAATCGCTAACCCAAATCATATGCTGATAGTCACATAAGTTAATCATACTAATCAGCCAGATCAATTTCAAGATTAGGCCGAGATTTTTGATAAAAAGAAGACAACCAAGGAAATTACGCGTCTTTCTGTTGTGTTTAGAACTACACATTTTATTAACATATTTAAGTATACTGTGTTTAACTCGTTTGTTAGTTGAAGTATCATTTCATATACATTTCAACAAGTTTTTTAGATTTTAATAGTTATGAGTTTACGTCAGGCTAAACGATATGTTGCCAAAATGATTAAAAATATCAAAATATCATTATCTGAATTTTGGCTCAAGTGAACGATTTCTTGTTCGAATTGTTTTTGACATATCAGATATTTGTAAACTGCTGAATATTCAGAATGTTACTAAGTCTTTTAAATACTATATCTGGTTGCATTTTAAACATTGTGTTTACAAAGTTTTAAAGAGTTAACTCATACTTAAGTCCCATAACCTTAATTACACGAAATCAAAAAGCGTCGATAGTTGTTTTTCTTTCATGACTATTGTTTTTATTCAAAGAAAATGTATGTCATATTGAGATCCAATATTGGTGTACTTAAGTATTTTGAAGACTAATACTTAACAAATAAAATCACTTTACATTATACATTATACAGAAGATTATCTTTTGACAATGTAACTGGCTGCTGGGATTTTAAGTGATCATAATTTCTCATATGACTTTATAAATGAGGATCACTATGACTGGTTAGGATATACTGGTGAATATTAGTTCATTGGTTAAAATTTTAAAAGGTGCATACAATTTAATCACATAAAACTATATTGAAACTTGTTTTCTTTTCATTCAAATTTTAGTAAAGTTAAAATTATCTCCAGTTGATCATTTGTATTTATATTGCACAACTGCTTCGCTTTATTTGATCACTCTTACATCTTACAATTCACAACTGTACATCTTTTTTTTAAAAATGTATTGTTAGGTACATTTCTAATGCCTTGATTTCTTGGTTTGTTATTCATAATATCGTAAGCATTTATTCAAGCTATGCGAATACGTTAATTCTGGTTACTTTTGTCTAATTTTCAAAAGGCAACCATTAACCACCTCTCAACCAATTTGATAATAATCATTTAGTTTTATTAAACTAATTGATCAAAAATACACTATTTGTGTTTCAATATATACAGCGCAATTAATTGTCCAATAACAATTATAGTATTTGAGTAAATCTGATGAAGAAGCTAGGAAATGACCAGTTTAAATTAATTGCTTATGTGTTATATGGCTGACGGTAAACTCATTAAAGTCGTATGGAACTATCCTGAGAATGGAATGTAATCATACTGAAGGTTTATTTAGTTGTTAATAGTATCTTATTGACCTTTTTATATGTATGGATGAGTTAATTTCCCTAATAAACAAGGTAATTAGATAAAAGCCTAACTCAAAAGTCAAAGACAAAAAATTTTTAGTGATTATAGGCGTTACAATGACATCTTGTGAATTAAGGAATTAGTTAGAATTTAAAACTGGAATATAGTAAATTTTTCTTGAATGGGAAATAGAAATCGGTTGATTCAGTTTATAAACAGGAAATATTACACCTGCTTGTTTCTGAAAAGAATATATTTAACTAGGTCAAATAAGACATTTTTATGTTTGTCATGGGTTAAGTTTATCAGATAAAGGTTAACAGTAAAAATTCAAGAAATATATTTTAACATATTATACTGTATTTAATAAGCGGAGTATAACAGGATTATTTTCCATAACAGAGGTTTAACTCTCATTTTATTCTTTGAGAAAAATGATTCAGGATTTATTTTAATTTGTAAAAGCTCTGTTACATGATTAACATGAGCATTAGTATTATCTAAAGAAGTATGCTCCTTGAAAACTTACACAATCTGTGTGTATGTACCGATTATCTTGAGAATACTGTTATCAAACAATACACATAAATTGTAGAGGGAAACCTAACGATTGATTAACTTACTTACTTACTTACGCCTGTTACTCCTCGTGAAGGAGCATAGGCCGCTCACCAGCATTCTCCATCCAACCCTGTCCTGGGCAATCCTTTCAAGCTCTTTCCAGTTCTTATTCATCCTTTTCATATCTGCTTCTATTTCCCGATGTAATGTGTTCTTTGGCCTTCCTCTTTTCCGCTTCCCTTCAGGATTCCAAGTTAGCGCTTGTCTCGTAATGCAGTTTGATGATTTCCTCAATGTATGTCCTATCCATCAACTCCATCGTCTTTTCCTCTTCACCTGGAAGCTGGTTGGTTCTCTCCCACAAAAGGCTGTTGCTGATGGTATCCAGCCAATGGATGTTGAGTATCATGCGTAGACAGCTATTGATAAATACCTTTACCTTCTTGATGGTGGTTGTTGTAGTTCTCCAAGTTTCAGCTCAGTACAGTAGAACTGCCTTGACGTTTGTATTGAAGATTGTGACTTTGCTGTTGGTTGACAGTTGTTTTGAGTTCCATGTGTTCTTCAGTTGAAGGAATGCCGCTCTAGCTTTGCCAATCCTCGCCTTGACGTCTGCATCTGAACCTCCTTGTTTATCGACGATGCTTCCCAGGTATGTGAAGGATTCCACGTCTTCCAAAGTTTCGCCATCAAGAGTGATTGGATTGCTGTTCTCTGTGTTGTGTTTTAGGACCTTGGTTTTCCCTTTGTGTATGTTGAGGCCTACTGATGCAGAGACTGCTGCTACTCTGGCTGTCTTTATCTGCATTTGTTCGTGTGTATGTGATAGGAGGGCTAGGTCATCTGCGAAGTCCAAGTCGTCTAATTGGTTCTGAGCTGTCCATCGTATGCCGTGGCTTACCTCAGATGTCGAGGTCTTCATAATCCAGTCGACCACCAGAAGAAACAGGAAGGGAGAGAGTAGACAGCCTTGTCTTACTCCGGTCCTTACTTGGAATGCCTCAGTCAGCTGTCCTCCATGCACTACTTTGCACTGTAGTCCATCGTATGAGTTCCGGATAATGTTGACAATCTTCTCAGGAACTCCATAGTGTCGAAGAAGTTTCCATAACGTCCTCCTATCTACACTGTCAAATGCCTTCTCATAATCAATGAAGTTGATGTAGAGTGACGAGTTCCACTCAATTGATTGTTCGACGATGATCCGTAGTGTCGCAATCTGGTCTGTGCACGACCGGTCCTTACGGAATCCAGCTTGTTGATCTCGAAGTTGAGCGTCAACTGCGTCTTTCATCCTGTTCAGTAACACTCTGTTGAAGACTTTACCCGGTATTGACAGTAGTGTAATGCCTCTGTAGTTTTCACACTTGCTCAGATTTCCTTTCTTTGGAATCTTGATGAGGTGTCCTTCTTTCCAATTCATCGGCACTTGTTCCGCCTCCCAAATCTTCTTGAAGAGAAGATGAAGCATGCTTGTAGTTACTTCGATGTCTGACTTTGGTGGTTCAGCTGGTATATTGTCAGGTCCTGCTGCTTTCCCGCTCTTGATTTGTCTGACGGCCATTCTGATTTCTTCTGTCGTTGGTGGATTGACATTTATAGGAAGATCTGTGTGTGCTGCTTCGATGTCCGGTGGATTCATTGGAGCCGGCCTGTTCAGGAGTTCCTCGAAGTACTCTGCCCATCTGTTGCGCTGTTGCTGAATCTCAGTGATCGGTCTTCCTTCTTTGTCTTTGACTGGTCTCTCTGGTTTACTGTATTTCCCTGCAAGCTTCTTCGTCGTATCGTAAAGCTGTCTCATATTTCCTTCTCTTGAAGCTTTTTCCGCCATCGTTGCTAGTTCTTCCACGTATTTTTGCTTATCAGCTCTAATGCTCTTCTTCACTTTCTTGTTTGCTTCTATGTACTCTGCTTGTGCTTGGACTTTCTCTGCTCTTGTTCGACTGTTGTTAATTGCTGTCTTCTTGTTCTTTCTTTCTTTGATCCTGTCCAGTGTTTCTGTAGAGATCCATTCCTTGTGATGATGCTTCTTGGGGCCCAGAACCTCTTGACACGTTGAAGTTAATGTTTCTTTGATACCTTTCCAGCTATCCTCCATAGTAGTTTCTTCTTCCTTCAGTAGATCCTGTAAGGCTTGGAACCTGTTGTTGAGAGCTACCTTGAATTCATTGAGTTTGTCAGTATCTCGAAGGAAGGCTGTATTGAACCTTTGTGGTGCTGTTTGTCCAGTTGTCCAGTTCTTCTTTAGCTTCAGTTTCAATTTGGCCACAACCAGGTGATGATCTGAAGCTATGTCCGCTCCTCTCCTGGTTTTCACATCTTCCATTGTCCTTCGGAACTTTTTATTGATGCAAATGTGATCTATCTGGTTCTCTGTGGTGTGGTCCGGTGAGATTCATTTAGTTTTGTGTATACGTTTGTGTGGAAATGTTGTACCGCCTATGACCAATTTATTGAATGCACACAGATTTGCAAATCTTTCCCCGTTTTCGTTTCTCTCTCCCAGTCCATGTAGTCCCATGATGTCTTCATATCCGGTGTTGTCCATTCCGACTTTGGCGTTTAGATCTCCCATCAGAATGGTGAGGTCCTTTCTTGGGCACTTCTCTATGATTGATTGCAGCCTCTCATAGAATTGATCTTTAACGTCGTCGTTGCTATCATTGGTGGGTGCATAACATTGGATAATGTTCATTGTGATCCCCTCCTCCTTTGTTTTGAATGATGCTTTGATGATTCTGGATCCGTGAGATTCCCATCCTACAAGTGCATTTCGTGCTACTGTGGATAGCATTAGAGCAACTCCCTGAGTGTGTGGAGCATTTTCCTCTTCGTGACCGGAGTATAGCAGCATCTCTCCCGTATTTAGCCTTTGTTGTCCAGCTTGGGTCCAATGGGTTTCACTGATTCCCAGTACTGCCAAGTTGTATCTCCTCATTTCCGTTGCTATTTGACTGGTCTTCCCGGTCTCCCACATTGTCCGGACGTTCCATGTACATATAAAAATTGTTGCTCTGGTTGTTAGAAGGGGCATCGGCCTCGTGGCTTCCGAAAGAAATCGGCTTTCACCATGAAGCGTCATATTACCTCTAACTCCCAGGGCAGAGTTTAAATGGTTTGAGTTATTTTTTCTGGTTAGCGTTTTTTTAGCGAGTTAGGTTTCTACGGGATGGGGACGCTAACCCTATGCCCAACCCTCCTCCTTTACCCGGGCTTGGGACCGGCAGTAACTCTGGAAGAGCTACAGGCGGAGTTGATTGATTAACTACTAAATCTCAAATTCCTACTGTATTTGAGTAAGGATAACATTATTAGTACAAATTTATTTGAATTAATAATAATGAGTTACACTACATATTTCAAATGACAAATGATTAAGAGCAAAAGGAGCTTAAATGTAAGTTGAAGATAGGTTTTCAGAACGTTTGAGAAGCATATATAACTTTGGATTTAATTCATACTTCCATTTATTTAGTTTCATTTAAGATGCTGACACTAAAATGTCATAGATAATGATATCAGTACCAAAGTAGATAAGTCATTAATGAATTTCCCTAGAAACCGATAGAAACACCAAATAGAATAAATTAACAAACAGATTAAGTAGTCTACAGATACTCTTTAATTTCTCACGACCTGACATGAATCTTAATAAATTAATATTTTTATCATCCAACCATTACCAAAGTTAATACTAGCCGTGTGAAACCTGAAGTGAAATAAACGAATATGACATAATGGTTTACTTGAAAAAATCATTCAAAGGCAAAAGTTAAGAATCATTAGATTAAACAGTTACAGGCAGAGGCAGGAGTACCAGGTTGATCTTAGTCACGGATCATTTCAGATAATAAGAAGGAACGTAATATCATTTTATAGGCATTACAAGGAGATTAACCTAACTAACAGTAATATCATTAATCCTACAGTTCATAATCAATCGACTCCTAAATGAATTATGGGAACAAAAATCCTGGGTGGATTTCAGGTATAAACAATGTTTCATTGACAAGACTTCCATCTTTCATTAAGTTTTAGAGCAGAAACATATTTAATAATCAACTAAGTTGACTGTTTCTCTTGACTACAAGGTTACATTTGATTTCTTCCAACAAACAGTTTCGATGTGCCTGACTTTTGAGAGATAACCTATCGAATAAGTTGTGTTATCGATAGTAAACATTAAGGTCATTTGGAAGGATGTTCAATGCTTTTAGGTTCTCCATGGTGATCTAACTTATATCGACTCATGAATTCAACCATTAGATTACTACAATCTCCACAAATTCTCATTCTGTTAATAATAATAATTTATAAATGGTTAAATATTAACTAGCATAACGAGCTAATAAATTACAAACCTATTTCAACAGCATATCCAATGTTAATTTTAGTCTAGTCTTTGGATCGTGTTCCTGATTTTCACTGAATTAGTTAAAGAGATAAGTGACTAAAGTGTTTCGATAAAAAGTAAGAAAATGTAACAGTAAAACTGAAGTCAACAAAAGTAATACGGTTCAGTTAAGTTCACTTTCTGATAAAGACGTGAGAAACTTAAAAATCTAGAAAGGATATTGAAGTAAATTAGACAGAATTAAGTAAAATGTAAAATGAACAGCTCGTACGTAACCATTATTTTGAAAATATGAATATATTAACGCCATCCTGGTGGATTTTAAGATGTATATCCAAGATTTATAATTTCCAATGTTAAACAAAGTCACTTTCCACGCAACTTGATCCCTTGATAAATTTAAACAGACTGAAAAACTGGGTTTTTTAAAAAAAACAGTTTATTCTATTTGCCGGATTTGCATCAACTGCAAATAACCTAAACTTACAACAAACAAAACAATTATAAACTAAGGTTTAGTATAATTTAGTTAATAAAGTTGAGTTAAATACTCGAAACGAAACCGAAAATCGTAATATGACGAAAAGAAGTACATATATTATGTTTATGTTCATCTTATGATTTTGATTCCATTTCACTTATCCATCTCGACTTCCCTAACTAAAGTGTGTTAAGACTTGGTTTATAATTAGATTATTCTTTGTAAATTTGGGTTGATTGTAGATGATGCAAAGTTATGAAATAGAATGAATTTATTTTGTTCTACAAACCTTATTGTAATTGTTCTGTTTAAACTCATTTTTAATCGCGATTGATGGTAAATTCTAGGATGAATGATTACTATGTATTCCTTCCAAATGACCTTAATGTTTACTATCGATAACACAACTTATTCGATAGGTTATCTCTCAAAAGTCAGGCACATCGAAACTGTTTGTTGGAAGAAATCAAATGTAACCTTGTAGTCAAGAGAAACAGTCAACTTAGTTGATTATTAAATATGTTTCTGCTCTAAAACTTAATGAAAGATGGAAGTCTTGTCAATGAAACATTGTTTATACCTGAAATCCACCCAGGATTTTTGTTCCCATAATTCATTTAGGAGTCGATTGATTATGAACTGTAGGATTAATGATATTACTGTTAGTTAGGTTAATCTCCTTGTAATGCCTATAAAATGATATTACGTTCCTTCTTATTATCTGAAATGATCCGTGACTAAGATCAACCTGGTACTCCTGCCTCTGCCTGTAACTGTTTAATCTAATGATTCTTAACTTTTGCCTTTGAATGATTTTTTCAAGTAAACCATTATGTCATATTCGTTTATTTCACTTCAGGTTTCACACGGCTAGTATTAACTTTGGTAATGGTTGGATGATAAAAATATTAATTTATTAAGATTCATGTCAGGTCGTGAGAAATTAAAGAGTATCTGTAGACTACTTAATCTGTTTGTTAATTTATTCTATTTGGTGTTTCTATCGGTTTCTAGGGAAATTCATTAATGACTTATCTACTTTGGTACTGATCTCATTAGCTTCAATTGACTTTTGATCTCAACTATTGAAATTCGATATGTATTTATACTTTTGTTGAATACAAAATTATTGATCATTCGGTTTATATGCTAGTTACATTTCTCAACAATTTCGATAACATACAGTTGATGCCACAAAAGAAAATCAATAATAGTATTTAAAATATTAGCATTAATTACACATTTTATAGAAATACTATAAACAGTCTTTTAGATCAAACATTAAATTATTTTTTAAGAAAAAAAACAGTAATGAGAGAGAAGTAGACAAAAATAGTGATCGATTTTATTTATTCATGTATTGAACTAAATGATTGATTATAAGCTTCATTAAGTTTATTGAAGTAACTAGTAAAATTTCTTTTTGACTTAGATACATCTGAAATTAGAAGGAACCCAATCTTCTATCCTTCATGTTTTACATGTTTAAGATATGACTTAGAATCCGAAGATATGTGTATGTACTTCATCTAGATTAGACATATTATACAGGATGAATTAAAAGTTGTTTTTGGTTGTCTGTGGATATCAGAGAAGAAAATCGTTTAGTGAGTACTTCCCTTTATCGAGAATAATGGTCGATCACTATCAGAGTTAGCTCTTGGATTGAATTCCTTGACTAACTGCTAAACTATTGACTTTATTATTAATTAATAAATAATCTTATCTAGAGATATGTCGCACGAAAACATCCAATAAAAGACTAAGAACCCTCAAGAGATTCATAAGTTAATTATTACATTAAAAAGCTACTGGACTTTCATTCATAAAGCACTTACTGTCATTCCCATTAAGGATTTGTTTTGTTGTTGGGAGATATGAACTAAATTATCTGAATCAGTCTGCCACATCCAGGTAGTATTCAATGTTCAAGCCTAATAAACCATGACCAAAAGTTTAATTCTCTTATTATTTAAAATAAATATTTGCATTCTGATTAATTTGACTAAATTACAGAAGTTTCTATCTATTTTATTAGGAGATAAAATTGAATTCCAGAAAATTCTAGAAAGTTTGTTTTTGAATGCAAAGAAAAAACAACCTCCAAACTTATGATAAAGCTTATTAACTTAGTATAAAAATGATAATATTATTCAATCTACTGACTACATATTCTTTGATTGCCTAGCAAACAGTACTGATTATAATTTTAAGCTAGATTTAAAAAAAAACTCAACGTTTATTTACATAAGAAGTTAATGAATCGTTTACTAATTAAGTGAACAGTAAACCAATTTCTATAGTTGAATAAAAATGACTAGCATACTTTTCAATATTGAAATAAATTCATTTAGTTTTTAACTTATCATAATATAGATATTTTTATAATAAGGTTTACAAAGTTGATTGAACCTGAAAACAGTTATATCATTACATATATGTATATATAACGACCATGTGGAAAGATTAAAGTCAATGAAGCATACAAATTGATTAATTTAGCTGTGAATACACTAATTTTTATGCTAACTCAATCATTTAATATAAGTATTCTAAACTGGTATTAAGTCCTCCAGAGGATTATTTATCAGGTTCTTTGTAGGAATCTGTTTTAAGATTTCATAATGTAAATGACTACTGCAAACATTGTTCACGTTGATTGGATAACTTATTCAGTATACAGTAAACCAGAGAACCATGTACCTATTTATATTCGATAATTTTGTTGGTTGATTATATTTTCCTTGAAAAAGCTTGGACCAGATTGCCAGGCAAAACGTTGGATTTACTTCAAATTCCTTCGCTGAGATTTTGCAAATACATTCTTCCTCTTTAATGTCTCACATTAACTCGGCGCCCAAATATTGTGAAACTATTCGTTCAGATTTAGACGAAAGTTCTTATTAAAGATTTCATAATTTGACATAATTGAATACACTGATGAAAATATATAATTTTCGAGTGAATGTTACATTGAGAATACTGAACGTTTGATATAGCACATGCTTTTATTAGTCTTTTTTTAACAGTACTCAGTAATTTCCTTCCTGTTTATAGGATATTTTAGCAAACGGGTATTTGTTACGTATGAGAGAGGCTCCACCTACTCAATGTACTGATCATGAATTCTCTGAGCTTAATACAATTAATTCAAATGAGAAGACTATAAGTAATAATCAGAAAGTATCAGATAACACAGTCAGAACTAGTTCTACTACTGTTGATTTTAATAGTAATAAAGGCAAAACTATTATTGGTCATCGTTGTAATTGGCCATCACCATCAGCTTGTTTTTACTGTAAACCATGTAATAAACTTTTATGCGCTGAATGTAGCGGACATTTCTCAATGTCATCTAAAAGTAAAGAACATGAAAATCATGTTGTATTATCATTGGAAAAGGCTGTTCATGATGCTAAATTTGAAATCAATAAACAAATTGATCGAGTTAAACGGAACAATTCACAATTCGAAGTAAGTTATTTTTTCAATAATTCAATTAAAAGAGATATTTCTCACTTGGTGATTGGTCAAAGAAGAGTAATAAGTAGATCTTTATGCACAAGTCTTATTCGTTTTTGTATTGATAACTCAATTATATATAGAGCCTTGAAAAAACTTATATCCTTCCTTAGCATTATTAACACATGTTGAAAATCATCATAGTACGAGATATAAATATGGAACTATTCCAATAAGAAAGAATATAGAACGTGAAACCGACAGTTGAGATGACAATCGAGTTATCGCAATTGAATAAGCTTGTATCTTGTAATAGTTTGCAAAATGCTAGAGGCATAGTGAGCTGTCGTAATCTTATTGATTGTTTCAGTAAGTATTAAAATGGCATTCGTAATAAAAAAATTCAACACTTGCAGTTACATGCAACTTACAAGTCCCAAATAGGATGAAATGCGCGTCCTGGATTCCACTGTTAGTCACCAACCATTTTTGTTTAGTTGATTCTGATGGGAAAAAATACATATTTGGAGGAGGCCTACTGAAACTATGTTTTCATTCATTTCGTTTGGCTGAATTAACTGTTTCGCTAATTCACTTAACTAAAATTTAAGTTGACCAAAAGTTGTATACTATTTTAAATTGAGTAATGTAACATATTGTCACTGCTTCCTATTGGTTGTAGACTTAATCAGGTTGCATTGTACTAGCTCTATACAGTTAACATTATTGTTCATTTTTAATAACTACAATGTAAAACAAACCTTTTTTCTGTTGTAGTTGTATACAGTATGATAGACATTAAAAAGTATTAAAAATTATTATTGTTGTAAGTAATTAACAAAATGATAACGTAATGTTTATAATAAACACATCATTGATTAGATTGCTCCATTTTGAAAATAGATATAGTTTTGGATAATGCAAGCAGTTTTCAAAGATATTTTAGATATTATTAATGATCATGTTTATGGCGAAAGGTGAAATGAAATTACAGATTATATAGTTGGGTTGGAAAAATGGAACGGGAGGTTTTTTAACAAAAAAAAACCCTTAATAAATTGTAAATAAGCATAAAGAAGTAAATAAAATACATTTTCTGTACACTCTTTTATTGTAGTAAAATATTTACAACACTTGGTTAGTTAGTTTGAAAGTCTATTTACTTACTTACTTACGCCTGTTAATCCTCGTGAAGGAGCATAAACCGCTCACCAGCATTCTCCATCCAACCCTGTCCTGAGCAATCCTTTCAAGCTCTTTCCAGTTCTTATTCATCATTTTCATATCTGCTTCTATTTCCATTTCCCGACATAATGTGTTCTTCGGCCTTCATCTTTTCCGCTTACCTTCAGGATTACAAGTTAGAGATTGCCTCGTGATGCAGTTTGATGACCTGCGTAATGTATGTCCTATCCATTTTCAGCGTCTTTTCCTAATTTCCTCTTCAGATGGAAGCTGGTTTGTTCTTTCCCACAGTAGGCTGTTACTGATGTTATCCGACCAATGGACATTGAGTATTTTCTGTAAACAACTATTCATAAATACTTACACATTCTTGATGATAGTTGTAGTAGTTCTTCAAGTTTCAGCTCCGTACAGTAGAACTGACTGTTTTGACGTTCGTATTGAAGATTGTGACTTTGGTGTTGGTTGAAAGTTGTTTTGAGTTCCATATATTCTTCAATTGAAGCAATGCAGAAAGTCTATTTAGTCTACTTATTTCTAATCGTGTTCGTTTAGTTATTAAAATTCGTTAACAGAGTATATACGTAATGTTAAGGAGACCACCATCATATTTGAAGTCTGAATTAATATTACTAAAGGTTTTTAATCTTCAATGATATGAAAAAATTATTGAGATAACAAAATTAAGTGTGTAGAAGTTTTTGACAAATAAAGGCTTATTCCTGAATGATAAGCAAATTATTTAAATCCATCAATGTGTCATGATTGCCAAAGTAGATGACATAACATTCCTCTTCACTGTTGTTGTTGTGTAGTGAAATTTAGTTTTTAAAAATGTAGTTGAACTAGAGTTTAATCACAGTTAAGATGAAATAGACCTTTTATGGAATCATACAAAATATTTGTGAAATCTTTAATAAACAATAATCTTCAAAATTTTATTTAAAGCTTTACAATAAATAATTTAAAGGTTTTGAACTTAAATTCCACCAGAATGAAGACCTATAGACTCTTTACAATATTTTTATCAAACTACATAGCTTTACTGAAGTTGTGTATGTGTGTGTATGTGCAATAATGATTATTTGACCCAAGTAATACTGAAATGTTTATTTTAACGGAGAACGTGTGGTCTAATCATCCATGTGCCTGATTTGTAATTTAGGATAAGATATAAAGTCTGCCCAACTAAAACCGATTTCAACATCTGTGTAGTACAGTTGGCACTAAAGTAATCGGTGTAGCAGTCTTGTATATGAATTAATTAATAACAGTTAGTACTAGTTAGCTATGTAGTTGAAAGTTTATTTTCTCTTATATTGGACTGATCTTCCAGAAGTATCTATATTGTTTTTAATATTCTTATAGCTCTAAATATCACAGTTTTATTTATAAAGTTGTTAAATCACGATATCTAAACAGTGGGAGTGCATGAATTGATGGTTAGGTGGTCTAAACTTTTAGATGTCAATCAATAGATCTATAGTTCGAATTCGTCTCCACCTACTTTGGCTTAATCAAGCAAGTAATATCACTAATCTTCACAAATAAACTTGCGCTTTGTAAAATAATTACACTGAACAGAACAGGTACAGATAGCTATTATTACTTCCAGTTTTATTCCGTCTTATCTTTAAAAAAAAACAGTACAACAAGGATGAAATCAATACATTCAAGTAGTAAATTTTGTTCCAGTGCACTAAAAGACAGTATTGAGAAACTTGTTCACAGTGGTCAATTAGCTTGACTACATGTCATAAGATCATAATATGTATTTATAAGAAGAAACTAACTATCTCCTATTTATGATTTCTTGTTTACATAACAGAATTATTTACGTCATCTAGTTGAATATGGTCATGAACTTAGTGAAACAGAATTGAACATAACTAATCAAATTCAAAATAGAGCTGAACAATTGAAAAAAGAAATTGATCAAATAGCTAATAAGCTAACCAATCAACTTGACAAAGAAATTGGGAATGAAATGAAGTTAATTGACCAATGTTCAGGGTCCTTGTATCCGTTAATTGCCCAATGTGAAATAGCCTGTCGATATGCTAATGCACTGAAGGATTTTGGAAGGTTAATTATATTAATAATAGTAATTTTGAAGTTTTTTTTTGTTGACTGGAATACTTAATTAAAAATACCACCGATGGTTATACTTTTTATTTTGAGAAAAACGCGTATCTTTGAACTTCTTGACATCAAAGGTCATTGCACTAATTCTCGTCTATCCAAGTGGTTTCAGTTCACGTCGTTACATTCAGCGACAACTATTGAGAAGAAAATTAAAGAGGCGAGAAAATATGCGGAAAATACAATTTGGAATGACCGATTGAGTTAAGTATGGAGCCATCTATTAGAAAAAAGCCAACATCAGATTGGAATTATCACGCGGGAATCCGTAATATATTTCCTACACACCTCTATCAATGAAGGCATATTGCCTTAATTCACAACCGATCACACAGTGGTTACTTAATACTTAAACAATGCTTTGAATATGCATATGTTCGATTGTCACAGGTCATATTTTACCAACTAATTCTTTCTTCCTGTACCATATCCTTATACACAATCTATCTTTTGTATATTACTACCATGGAAGTAACTACTTTTATGAATTTGGTGTTCATCTTGTTGTGTTAATGAGGTATGGCGACTTGGACCGATGCATATATGTGTCTGATCTTACGTTGTAACTGACTGACGGACTGAGTGAGTGATATAAGGCTGTCCACCTTTAATTAAATAGTAATGACCTTGTGGTAGCATTGGGGCAATCCTTTTAGCATGCGCTCATGCCAAGAAGAGATTGATCAAAATTCAGATTTTAACATCAACGACAAGGAAATTCAAACACTTACAAATCAATAATAGCTTGGTAGAAACTTCTGATAATTAACTTTTTCAGTGACGTAGTATTCCCTTGACGGTTAACGTACGGTTATTGTTTGCAACTAATTATTTACAAATACTTCGTATTTGTGATGGTCTATTTTTTGAAGCACTTGATTTGTAAATACTGTATTGCAGGATCAAATCTGCTTGTTCCACTTTGATTAAGGCAACCAGTAATAGCATTAACTTGCACGTAAAAGTGTCGTTCAAAGCCTAGCACATTAATCTGCATTTGGTTACTGAGTTTTAATTTTTCAACCGTTATCGGTGTTATCTGAGTAGTTCAGTGGCTAATATTTTAAGCAAGCACCTGAATCACTTGACCTTAATTCTCTAAGAACAGAAAAAGATTTCAATTTTTAATGATCTACCTTATTTGTGTTAGCAAACACGAAGCATAGACGAGGTTCCAACTTCCTGGACAAGTATCAAGCATTAAACATTGATAAAAACATTCATTCTTAAAGCATCCTGGAAACGATAAGCTGGATTGTTATTTAATAAGTAGTTGGCATAATTAATAAAAGATTAATTACATAGTTGTTCTACTAGAAACCAAGTAGGCGGAATAATCAACGGAATGTATATTTTACTCATAATTAGGAGCTTAAAGACAATTAATCACATTAATAGCCAGGATAACTTATTATTTTATCCGAACAGTTTTGTTATTATGAACAGCAGTGATAGTAAAGTAGCTTCAACTGGACTATCCAGTATAAAGAAATAGACAAAAAATTAGAGGGACGCCTCAAGTTGGACCTAGCATTTCCTTTATATATCTTCATGCAGTCTTGTACATATGTTCAAACTGATTCAGACTTTGAATAAATTTGTATACCAGATAGTGTTATTTTTAATCCTTGATAACTCGCCTCTATTTCTATATTTATCTTGATTCATGTGTAAATGACTATGTATAGTGAAAGGCATGTACCGGTCTACGTATTTATTTCCCTAATCGGCTTAAAAACTGTTGAAAAGTTCAAAGACTCATTCGCATACGCATAAATATCTGCTTGTTAAATTATGCGATTTGATTCACTCTCTCCTCTGTGTTCTGAGCATTTTGTTTGGGTTGAACGTTTGAAATAATTTTATCCTAACACAATTTCGTTCCAACTTCTGAATATCTTATACCATTAGTGGACTATTATATTGTCGGCCAATTAGTTGGGTTGTATACGAAGTTAAGGATGAACATATAAACCTTCCTGTACATCCTCGTTGTTTACATTTCAATTTATCGTTTTCAATTCTTATAATATGGTATTTGACATGGATTAACACATAGTTAAGGATAAATGTAACTCTTGGTAACCAGCCCCTTTATCTCAACAACAAATATGAAAACCATTTGTTTAAATACACATTTTCTTTCTGCATGGTAGTTTCAAAAAAATTTATCATATGTAAAAGTAAACATTTCGAAAAATAAATGTTATTTAATTAATTAAAATACTTAATCTAGCATCTCAAATTTTTGACTTTCACTTTAAATAGATTGTCAAACTATTATGTTTCTTGCACAAACAATGTATCACAAATCTTATTACTTACTTTAGGCATTATAACTCAAGATGAAAATCAAACCGATAGTTTAAATCCCAGAATCTAAATTTTTGTTTAGTTTTATTCACTAACCATGTGAGTGTAGAAGTTATTCTGTCTGAGCACGGTTAGTTGAAATTATCTGTTAAGCAATATCTTATTCAAGAAATATAATTATATATATATATATATATATATATATATATATATATATATATATATATATATATATATATAATGTTCAATAGGTCTAACTGATCTGACGTTCTGAACTTAATTTGTCTAGGTTCGAAAATGAGGTAGCCATCATCAAGATCTAAGAATTAGTTATTTATTGATTTAATAGTTCAAATTTGTTGGTAAACGTTGGAGATCAGCAGAAGTGGTATTCGATAGCCATTAATTTCGGTCAGATAAGTTGATCATAATTGTGACTAAATCATTCTTATTTGATTTATCCTTGTTCATTAATCAACTGGGATTCATGAAGTTTTCACAAGATAAGCTACCACAGTATGCTAGACTTTAACACATTATTTGAGTACAAATATGAGAATATGAAGTTTAAGTTTAGAGTTGAAATAATGGGAAATCAAGTAAGACGTTTGAAAGTTACCTGAACTATTCTAATCGATTTATCAATTAGTTAGTTATATAGCCAGTTTAGATGTGTAATATTCCAGTTAATTGTTGAATCTGTTAACGGTAATAAATGATTAAAAGTTAGATATTATTTATCTCTTAATTTTTAAAATATTTTTTTTGTTTTTTTAATTGCTTTTAAAATAGGCCAGAAGAGGTACTTTTCTGTTTTGATCAAGTAAACGAACAACTGAGCTTTTTGGGACAAAAGAAAATTGGGTATTTAGGAGGTAAATAAGATGTTATTTGGTTAATCTAGTAGCCATTAATACATAGCTTAAACGATTCTAAATAAATATTTACGTTTCTTGAAAGCCTGAATTTTGCCTACCCTTTAAGTGCTTTTCATGAATCGGATGGAAATAAGTGTTTATTCTACTGTAGTTATCAGCATTTTTCTTACACGCATTCCATATGGTATAAGTATAGTCCAACAGGGTTCTCGGTACTCGTATGGTTATGCTTCAGTATTTCGCTATGCTGTTCAGGTTGTACAAAACCTGAATTGCCCCTGTTTATCAAGAAAGTAATGTAAAATTACCCTCTTGCAGAGTATACTTTTAATTGTGATTCGGTATTATATTATAGATAAGTAAGAAGTATTTATCACCAGTTTATGACATTTACAATCATATTTTTAGGTAACATAAAACGAATGAAATTTATTTACTAAATACAAGTTTAAGTACGTGACTTTGAGTCACATACTTTATCTGTCATGGGAAGTGATAATTCAGAGCTTGCTAATCCAAAGAAAGCAGAGCAGGGTTGATCCTAAAAACTAGTGGTTCTAAACGGAGTGTTTAAAACAACAAAACCATTACTTTATACTTTGAGTAGTATAACCTTACTGCAATTTTATGATACCTAATATCAGTTTATTTACAGTTTCAAGGGTCGTAATATCCTGCAGGAGGAAATGAAAGATCACCAATCTTTCTCTATATTTTCATTGATACATTGATAGCTTGCATTATAATAATCTGCTTTTATATAATGGTACTTTACTATTCAACTTGTAGGAGCTCTATGAAACGTACCAATTCCTTCATCGGATACGTATCGATTTCTTATTAATAGTTATTTTCAATAATCATAGTATACTCAAGCCAAGTTTTCTTTCAAATTTTACGAAAGGAGTGGCATGCTACAGTTATATGAGAATTAACAAACCTGGAATTGATAAAATCGTTTAATGCTTTTAATTGACCCAATCAAAATGGCAGTATAGTTCAAGTTTAGATTAGTAATTTTGAGAAAATTTTATTCATTACATTATTTCATCACTCTGATTATCTGTTATTGTAGTCACATAAATAGGCTTTATCAACTTTCTCAAATAGCGATACTGTCTGAAGTTACTTTTGACTTTACTTTCGTTCTTTAAAACGTTACTGGTGGATGATTAAGGTAGAATGTTTTGAGGAATGTGTTAGTAAATTAGGCTGGATAGCGGACTTACGTCACCTAGAAAATCATTGAAAACCAGAGTAAACTAAAAACGGAAGGGGTTTATAGTCCTCAACATTTTTTTTGACCTAATACCGATTAGTAACGAAAAATAATTTTGAATCAAACAATCTGTACAAAGCCATAACAACTCGATAGAACCAATTCTGCCTAAAATCATGTTTACTTTAAATTTCAAATACTACTTAATAGTATATAAGTAGCAACAATCATTTAGAAAATAATCACAATTCCTAATCGACATTACGCAATAAACATCATTTTCAAAAACCCGCAGTAAATCTTTAAATCTGTAACAGAAATTTATTTCACGGCTCAACTCGTTATCCATGTGTCACTTTAATTTCTGTCGATCGTAGTATACACTGATTCCTTCACAATTGACTGATCACTGGGTGGTGATCAATGTCATGCTTGTCCAGTCCTTATTATTAGTGCAGATCGAATGCTATCGACCATGTTGCAATGTGGCCACCAGTCTAGGTGACTTGGCACTGCGGGCACTATTGTGAGATTAGATGGTGATTGGAGGTAGTCGACAGGAAACCCTGGACCCGGGTTTCGTGACCAATGTCACCACCCAGTGATCAATCAATTGTGATTACATCTCAGTCCTACAGGAGGTCGGTCGCGGCCCGGATAGCTCAGTGGTAACATCTCTGACTGTGAAGCTGGGTGAAACAGGATCGAATCCGCCAGGGAGCACCAGTTCCCTCAAAGATTACAGGTACACCTTGCTGACGAGTGCCAAGTAGCACGAAACCCGGGTCCAGGGTTTCCTGTCGACTACCTCCAATCACCATCTAATCACACTGATTCCTTAAACACCAGTCAACAGTAGTTAGTTTTATCATTTCAAAATTATCTGTTTATCTGAGAACTGAGTTTGCTATTGATTTCAAGTAAAATAGTTTATATCAGGCGACTAGAGGCACTCGGTGAAAACTTGTGAGTCAAGATTCAGTGTCACTGAGCATTCAATAACAAGATGTATATGAAATCTTACGATAAACGTATAAGAATTGTGCCAATCGGATTTCAACTTAAACTTCCGAGGCACTGCAATTTTCGGATGACTGTGGTATTAAATTAAAAAAGATCTCTAAAAGGAATATAAATCTATTAAGGAACAATAATTTATGGGACTAATAAAGATGTATATAACTGTCCGTGCCCAACATTTACTCATGTTCTATGCAGAAAGATTCTTTCCTTTCATCCTTATTTGAAGCCAACTTAAAAATTGTTATAAATTGAGGATTGTTAGATCCGTAATTCATTTTTTGTCTAAAACTCCTCAGTAGTGCGCACCACAGAAGTGGATTGCGCTACGTTACACGTTAAATAAAAATTGAGATCGATCATTGCAATCTGGCTCACTTGTCCAAAGTAACATGATCACCATAAAAATAATAGATCCAGGTTTCAACCTCTTATAGAGTCTCTAGTGTGTACTATTGGCAAACTTAAAGCTAGGACTAAATTGTATAGCGGTTCCTGGTTTAAATTTATTCTCTAACCGATGTTAGTTAACGACTTGAACTGTTTTTACATTTATTCTTATTTTGATGGTCGTCTGAAAAATTTATTCAACAGTTCGATGCTTTTTTGGAGTGTTCTTTCATCTATGAATCATAGTCTGTTTTTTTTACACGACTGATTAAAAATGAGCGCTTTAGACTATTGAACAACTATTTAACATTATCTTGAAAAAAAAAAGAAATTATCTCACCAGTTCTCATTAATTTTTTCTTTTGTAAATAATTAAAGTGTATCTGGGGCTGATATTTAAAGAGTAAACCACTGATAAATATGTTGAATAATTTATTTATGTTGTTGACATAACATGAAATAATTAACAACACTTATTTTTCGAAACGATCATAACATGTCACCTATGAACAAAATGTCGGATAATGGATACATTACTTTTAGAGTAAGGATCAAAAGGTCAGATTACAATATAAATATTTGAAATTGGATTTTTTTAAAATCCACCGACAGGTCATTCAAAAATTGTTGTTTCATTAAATAGTTTGGTAATAATATCAGTAACGAAGTTTGTGGACAAACCAATTACATTTTTGGGGCGAAGCTTATCCATCTAAATGACTACAGAGCACTCTTGCATAATAGCTAATATTAGTACATGATGAAAACTATAAACAAAGATCCACTATTTATGTTAAAATCGTTTATCAATCATAATTTTAATACTTTTTTAAATTATAAGTTGTTTCATAACCAAACATTGTTTTCTCACTGATTAACAAGTAGTTCAGGGTCGTCCGTATGGTTGACTGCCATAATAATACCAATCATAATAATAGACAAACATGCTTGAAGAAATTTTAGCACCGATTGATCATAACTAAATAATTATTGTTAACCAGAAAGAAAAGGAAAGTTGTATCGTCCTAATTTTTAAGCTGTTGTATGTTCATGATGAGAATCACTTTTAAATCATATGAAGTCTTCAAAAAAACTATTTTAAGCATCTAAAAATATAAAAGCAAACAACTTCAAACTTTGTCTTATCAGTGAATATTTCTGGGTGCTTTTATGTGAAAAAGCCATTTAGTCATAGTTTTCAGTTCCTCCTGATGTGTGACACTAAAACATGGTTGATGATTTTTAATAGTTTTGAAATTTTTATTGGAAATGAGATGAAAAATATATAGAAAGTGATAGACTGCTTAACTATGCTTCAAAGTTTTTTATTAGTGTGAAATTCTATTAGTTTCCCTACAGACCCCTGAATTTACTGGTTTTCTAGTGAAAACTTTATCTCTGGGTTATTTCTTAAATAGTTCACAAAACGGTAAATGTAGTTCAGCTATACGTTTGTTAACCTTATCATGCGTATAAATGAAGTATTTTTTGTAGTTTCTACTGCTCTGAAAAGTCACAAAAAGCATTTCGATGTAGAACAGCTTATGTTTCCACTCCACAGATTTTATTGAATATATAGACTGAGATGACAATCGTGGAGTATTTATCACATATGACTATTTTCTGTCTTATTTTCTCATTAGCACGTATAAAAACGTATTTCAAAAATGGTGGTTACAGTTATTGTGAAGATGGGATAGAAACAAAGAGTCAAACATTCAATTCATCATATTTATTCGGAAGTATTGAATCTGAAAAAATCATAGAGGAATTTTCAAAAAATGAAATCGTTAATCGTTTAGCTATTCATCAACAAAATGAACTTAAATTAGAACTTAGTAATATATACTTAAATCCTGATCAAATATCAGTCGGTGTAAATACTAGTCCACGAGAGCTAGAGACATTAACTAGTTATCATGAAAATGATCGATTTAATAATAATGATAATGAATTACACTTACTTAATTCAAGGTAAGTTGATTTTGCTTTTGTTTTTCGTAATACGTTCTCTTAGCTATGATGAGAAGAGGTTACAAAAAGCCATGAATTTAAGTCTCACTCTAGCTAACATTTGTCAGCAAATACTCACAAAATCTATGCTCAAGGGTTTCATGCTGTTTGGATCCAATTACTTAACGTAAAATAATGGATCGCGCTGTTGATTCATTCAGACTAGTGAAAACATTCAACAGGGTCGACAGGACTGAAATTGAAGACTAAATATTAGTGTACTTTGTTATACATAAATAGCTTAGATATTATCAGCTCTGGCCTCTATAATAGCCTCATGACTGTTCGGTAGAGATTGTAGATTAGAATTCCATACTTAACTTATCGATCTAAAATTGGAAATGCAGAGTAAAGGCAAAACATGTTCCAAAATACACCAACCAGAAAGTTATCCAATCTCTAATATTGCCTTCTTAAGATGTTTTTTATCATAATCATCATGATCGTAATAATCGTTCTATTCTGTATATGATTTTAATGCCAGTTATTCCTAGTATTTAATTAATTTTCTGCCCATTTCACTCATTGCTGTAAAAGTACAATGTCATGAAGCAAATTTAATTTATTGAAATTTGTTCAGTAATAAAACTAGGAAAAATTTCATTTTCCCAATGTAAAAAAGCGTTTATTTAAAAAAAGAACATTCATTGTTCCTCAACTTGAATTCATTTGTTAAACTGAGATTTTTGATTGTTTATTTCTAAATTGAAAGTATTACTTATTGTTTTGATTAAATATTAACGTATAGATTTTACTGTAATGGTAGGTCATGAAATAAATTAATTCGTTCTAAGTGCGTAACATGAAACTTATTGAAATTTTATGAATCATTAAGATAACCGACGAGATGCTGTGAACATATAAACTCTAGAAAGTGACCTTTTTGATATGAAAAACCAGGTGACTCGATGATCGGTAACCAAGTAGTAGTATTAGTAATAATAATAATAATAGTAATAATAGTTTTAAATTATACCATGAGAACAATTCGGATCCATAAGGTTACAGTGAGTCATTTCCAACGAGCTTAGTAATAGCATTTCTGATTATTCAACTCGACTCTACAGATTAAAATCCAATAGAGGACATTAATTCTCTAAAGATTCGTCTCGAATGAGGGCTGGTGGACATGAACTCTAGTTGTTGAAATTTTTATCGATTGCTTCCGACATCAAATGAAGTTTGGGGATTATCGGTATTAATTAAGCAGATATAGCATCAAGAAGCTATAGTTTCGCTACACTCTTAACTTTTATTGTCTATCTGTTTATATCGATAAATTCTTTATCAATGCATCTGTAGGTCTCAGTGCGACAACAAATATTATGATGAATTTTATTTGCACTTTCCTTCATTTTTGCTTCATTTTTACTGGCAAGCTGTAAAATGCTGTAAGTTATTGAATATATTCCAGTCTTCATGTAAAGTTATTAAATGACCAATAGGATTGAAGTTGGAAGCATATCCCTTGGATCACAATTCAGTACTTTCAATGGTTGAGTGCTCACCAAGAAACCTATAAGTCTTGGTGAACCCATAGGGGTCCACTACTGGGCGACCCTAAACCAGAATGAAACTACAGTCCAATATCCTTTTGTTTATAGTGGTATCCCAATTGAGATCGATTCATGATAAATGCCACCTACAGATCAAAATAATTATGGAACCACTCCAATAAATGCTGATTCATAAACATCATGATTTTCATCAAGACATTATCAATACTAGACTTAGCAATCAGGAATTATTTGACAGATTAATGATCAAATAGTATAAATGAAATTTTGATGGTTTACATCTCATAAGAAAAAGTAAACAATCAATAAGCAAGATAACGTAATAATAAGAAATGTAATATAAAGTCATGCAATATTTAACAGGACTAATAAACGTAGTTTACTTCATTCACACTAAAACACGTTGTTAGTTTAATAGTTTTATACTGCTTTCTTAATAACACACACACACATGTTACTCAATCTTGTGTTGTTGTAATCAATATTATTTATACTGTATGATTTATTTTATTAATATTTAGTCCTTATGACTTTATTGTTAACAAATCCTCATGGAATTTGATCCTTAAAAATCTTATTTATACAACCTGATAATAAATTTATTAAAACCTAATCACCACATGAGATTTTTCACTATTGTATTCCCATAATGAAGAAACATTAACTAGTGAAATATTTCTTTTATATGTTTGGAGTAGATTTCTTCAGGCTATATTTCTTCTCGTGTAAATTTAATTTATTGTAATATTGCATTATATTATTGTCTTTTTTCGACGATTTGATTTTCTGAAGATGTACAATCATGTTTATAGATAATACTTACTTACGCCTGTTAATCCTCGTGAAGGAGCATAAACCGCTCACCAGCATTCTCCATCCAACCCTGTCCTGAGCAATCCTTTCAAGCTCTTTCCAGTTCTTATTCATCATTTTCATATCTGCTTCTATTTCCATTTCCCGACATAATGTGTTCTTCGGCCTTCATCTTTTCCGCTTACCTTCAGGATTACAAGTTAGAGATTGCCTCGTGATGCAGTTTGATGACCTGCGTAATGTATGTCCTATCCATTTTCAGCGTCTTTTCCTAATTTCCTCTTCAGATAGAAGCTGGTTTGTTCTTTCCCACAGTAGGCTGTTACTGATGTTATCCGACCAATGGACATTGAGTATTTTCTGTAAACAACTATTCATAAATACTTACACATTCTTGATGATAGTTGTAGTAGTTCTTCAAGTTTCAGCTCCGTACAGTAGAACTGACTGTTTTGACGTTCGTATTGAAGATTGTGACTTTGGTGTTGGTTGACAGTTGTTTTGAGTTCCATATATTCTTCAATTGAAGGAATGCTGTCCTTGCCTTGCCAAGCCTCACCTTTACGTCTGCATCTGAACCTCCCTGTTCATCGATGATAGATATTTAATTAAAACTATAAATACGATTGTACAGCTCCAGAAAATAAAGTAATCAAAAGACAACTTTGCTTCATTGGTTCATGTTAATTTTTGCATAATCCAAAATAACCTACAACACATGTCCTTATTTCATATTTTATATAGTAATCGTTTTAAAACAAATGAAAGCTTCCTAACACCAAGAAATGGTTATACATCTGATAATGCGAAACATAAATCAATGATTAAAGAACAGTATAATCTATCCAAATGTCAAGTAACAAATGAATTAGAATTTGATGCAAGGGTTAGTACTGATTTACGTGATGTTTGGCCTACTGGATTAGCTGTAAATCAATCAAATGGAGACATTTATGTTGTGGATAGGGATAATTCTAGAATCAAGGTATAAGTTTGTGGTTTTACATAATCTATTTTACCGATATCTTGTTACATAGTTCACGAGATTTAACCACAACAGGCCAGTTGGAAACTCCTCAATAATGTGAATTTTGTTTATCGCTATATTTTCAAGAGTAAATAACAGGAATTCATATAATTTGTTTTGCCATATAGAAAAATTTCAAATTATTTATTCAATTAATAGTATGTTGATTTGTTTAAAACAGATGATCAGTTATGTTGTGTGGATGATTTCAATTTTAAACTAAATACAATTCAGTGCATCGTCACTAAGTTCACTACTAAACAATTAGCTTAATATAGGTTACTTTCTTCACCTAACTATTTACTTCGTTTAGTAGGCAGTATATATATCTACCAAGTAGAATGAATGTATGTTTAATTCTGAACATGGAGTTTGAACTGTCTAACGTTTCCTAAGGTAGATGTTGCTAACAGCTTATATTTTAAACTTCAGACTCTAAAAAAAATTTGTGATTAAAGTGTCTGATAAATAGGGGACAAACTTCAGAACTGTATCTTACATATGTGAGATTAAAAGTTGTTTATATCTACTCACTAGAACTAAACAATCAACTTCCTATTTAACTATACAGTCAGGGAGATTTAAAGCTATCAAAAGATAGCAAAACAAAGTCTATTTTACCTATTTTTTGTTAATTCGAATTGGAAGACGACTGATTAAATTATCACAATTGAACTATCAATTTTACACTATCAAACGCCAATGGCTTGTTTTTATGACCTGTGTAGACTGCTTCATAATTATTAACCATCACTTTGCTAAAAGTAGAATTTCATTTATTGATGTATTATGAAAAATTTAGGAAATTTTTATGACACCATTGCAAAACAGCTCTAACACTAAAAAGCTGACTATAACTAGAAGCAGTTATTAGTATCTCAATACTAATCAAATGTATACACAGTAATATCATCATTTTGAATGATATTGATAACTATGCTTGTTATGATATACTTAAAATCATTTGTCCAATTACTAGGAATACAAACTATTGGAGAAATGAACACAATCCTAAAGATTTACCTTAGGTTTGTCGATATTTATAATTGAGAAATACTGAAAAGCATTGACTCAAAGCTCATGGATTCTTGTCACTTTCTCTATGTTCGGTAAAATTTTCATATCAATATTACTTCATTGGTATAGTTGTACTTAACCATATAGCAGACAACTAATTTCTTTAATACCGTTTAGTTAAGTTGTAAAAAAATATGTTGATAACCTTTGAAAAAAAAGAGATTCCATTTAGACAATGTGTTGAACAACTTTTTTATATAATCTCTGTACAGATTTTCGCTAGTGAAATAAAAACGATCAAATAACCTCCCATGTTGAATATATCATACAACATTAATAAACAGTTTGATATATTTTAATCATTCTTTTCTATATTTTTGTCTATTTCAAAGCTTTTTACCCATGATGGAACATTTATTTCAAGTTTAGGTGATACAGGTGAAATGACTGACCGACTTATAAGTCCATTTGATATTACACTATCATCCAGTCGGGGAATTATATTTGTGTCAGACTATCAACGAGATGAGGTAGGATATTAGCTCGATCGTAGTCTTTATTTATTTAATTTCAGTAAATGTAGACATATATTAATGATTAATAAACCAATGGAGGACTAATTTTTCCTTTTCAGAGAAAACTAAACTTTTTTTAAATTTTGTAGACATTACTTACAGAAAAAACATTGACATTAATGAAGTTTTAATTTATGGTTTCTTGTTGATTGGACTTAACACATTAAAACAAAAGCTTTAGTGGCGCTTCATTTTGACGTCAATTAGACCGCACGATGTTGTCACGACTTTAATGACTTGGGATCTGACTCCAATTAAATCGTATGAATGATTGCTGTAGAAATATACATCCTGACTACTCTCGTATATTATTATCGGCTTAATCCGCGTTGGTAAATTACTTACTTACTTACTTACGTCTGTTACTCCTCGTGAAGGAGCATAGGCCGCTCACCAGCATTATCCATCCAACCCTGTCCTGGGCAATCCTTTCAAGCTCTTTCCAGTTCTTATTCATCCTTTTCATATCTGCTTCTATTTCCCGACGTAATGTGTTCTTTGGCCTTCCTCTTTTCCGCTTCCCTTCAGGATTCCAAGTTAGCGCTTGTCTCGTAATGCAGTTTGATGATTTCCTCAATGTATGTCCTATCCATCAACTCCATCGTCTTTTCCTCTTCAGCTGGAAGCTGGTTGGTTCTCTCCCACAAAAGGCTGTTGCTGATGGTATCCGGCCAATGGATGTTGAGTATCATGCGTAGACAGCTATTGATAAATACCTGTACCTTCTTGATGGTGGTTGTTGTAGTTCTCCAAGTTTCAGCTCCGTACAGTAGAACTGCCTTGACGTTCGTATTGAAGATTCTGACTTTGATATTGGTTGAAAGTTGTTTTGAGTTCCATATGTTCTTCAGTTGAAGGAACGCCGCTCTAGCTTTGCCAATCCTCGCCTTGACGTCTGCATCTGAACCTCCTTGTTTATCGACGATGCTTCCCAGGTATGTGAAGGATTCCACGTCTTCCAAAGTTTCGCCATCAAGAGTGATTGGATTGCTGTTCTCCGTGTTGTGTTTGAGGACCTTGGTTTTCCCTTTGTGTATGTTGAGGCCTACTGATGCAGAGACTGCTGCTACTCTGGCTGTCTTTATCTGCATTTGTTCGTGTGTATGTGATAGGAGGGCTAGGTCATCTGCGAAGTCCAAGTCGTCTAATTGGTTCTGAGCTGTCCATCGTATGCCGTGGTTTCCCTCAGATGTCGAGGTCTTCATAATCCAGTCGACCACCAGGAGAAACAGGAAGGGAGAGAGTAGACAGCCTTGTCTTACTCCGGTCCTTACTTGGAATGCCTCAGTCAGCTGTCCTGCATGCACTACTTTGCACTGTAGTCCATCGTATGAGTTCCGGATAATGTTGACAATCTTCTCAGGAACTCCGTAGTGTCGAAGAAGTTTCCATAACGTTCTCCTATCTACACTGTCAAATGCCTTCTCATAATCAATGAAGTTGATGTAGAGTGACGAGTTCCACTCAATTGATTGTTCGACGATGATCCGTAGTGTCGCAATCTGGTCTGTGCACGACCGGTCCTTACGGAATCCAGCTTGTTGATCTCGAAGTTGAGCGTCAACTGCGTCTTTCATCCTGTTCAGTAACACTCTGTTGAAAACTTTACCCGGTATTGACAGTAGTGTAATGCCTCTGAATTTTTCACACTTGCTCAGATCTCCTTTCTTTGGAATCTTGATGAGGTGTCCTTCTTTCCAATCCATCGGCACTTGTTCCTCCTCCCAAATCTTCTTGAATAGAAGATGAAGCATGCTTGTAGTTACTTTGATGTCTGACTTCGGTGGTTCAGCTGGTATATTGTCAGGTCCTGCTGCTTTCCCGCTCTTGATTTGTCTGACGGCCATTCTGATTTCTTCTGTCGTTGGTGGATTGACATTTATAGGAAGATCTGTGTGTGCTGCTTCGATGTCCGGTGGATTCATTGGAGCCGGCCTGTTCAGGAGTTCCTCGAAGTACTCTGCCCATCTGTTGCGCTGTTGCTGAATCTCAGTGATCGGTCTTCCTTCTTTGTCTTTGACTGGTCTCTCTGGTTTACTGTATTTCCCTGCAAGCTTCTTCGTCGTATCGTAAAGCTGTCTCATATTTCCTTCTCTTGAAGCTTTTTCCGCCATCGTTGCTAGTTCTTCCACGTATTTTTGCTTATCAGCTCTAATGCTCTTCTTCACTTTCTTGTTTGCTTCTATGTACTCTGCTTGTGCTTGGACTTTCTCTGCTCTTGTTCGACTGTTGTTAATTGCTGTCTTCTTGTTCTTTCTTTCTTTGATCCTGTCCAGTGTTTCTGTAGAGATCCATTCCTTGTGATGATGCTTCTTGGGGCCCAGAACCTCTTGACACGTTGAAGTTAATGTTTCTTTGATACCTTTCCAGCTATCCTCCATAGTAGTTTCTTCTTCCTTCAGTAGATCCTGTAAGGCTTGGAACCTGTTGTTGAGAGCTACCTTGAATTCATTGAGTTTGTCAGTATCTCGAAGGAAGGCTGTATTGAACCTTTGTGGTGCTGTTTGTCCAGTTGTCCAGTTCTTCTTTAGCTTCAGTTTCAATTTGGCCACAACCAGGTGATGATCTGAAGCTATGTCCGCTCCTCTCCTGGTTTTCACATCTTCCATTGTCCTTCGGAACTTTTTATTGATGCAAATGTGATCTATCTGGTTCTCTGTGGTGTGGTCCGGTGAGATTCATTTAGTTTTGTGTATACGTTTGTGTGGAAATGTTGTACCGCCTATGACCAATTTATTGAATGCACACAGATTTGCAAATCTTTCCCCGTTTTCGTTTCTCTCTCCCAGTCCATGTAGTCCCATGATGTCTTCATATCCGGTGTTGTCCATTCCGACTTTGGCGTTTAGATCTCCCATCAGAATGGTGAGGTCCTTTCTTGGGCACTTCTCTATGATTGATTGCAGCCTCTCATAGAATTGATCTTTAACGTCGTCGTTGCTATCATTGGTGGGTGCATAACATTGGATAATGTTCATTGTGATCCCCTCCTCCTTTGTTTTGAATGATGCTTTGATGATTCTGGATCCGTGAGATTCCCATCCTACAAGTGCATTTCGTGCTACTGTGGATAGCATTAGAGCAACTCCCTGAGTGTGTGGAGCATTTTCCTCTTCGTGACCGGAGTATAGCAGCATCTCTCCCGTATTTAGCCTTTGTTGTCCAGCTTGGGTCCAATGGGTTTCACTGATTCCCAGTACTGCCAAGTTGTATCTCCTCATTTCCGTTGCTATTTGACTGGTCTTCCCGGTCTCCCACATTGTCCGGACGTTCCATGTACATATAAAAATTGTTGCTCTGGTTGTTAGAAGGGGCATCGGCCTCGTGGCTTCCGAAAGAAATCGGCTTTCACCATGAAGCGTCATATTACCTCTAACTCCCAGGGCAGAGTTTAAATGGTTTGAGTTATTTTTTCTGGTTAGCGTTTTTTTAGCGAGTTAGGTTTCTACGGGATGGGGACGCTAACCCTATGCCCAACCCTCCTCCTTTACCCGGGCTTGGGACCGGCAGTAACTCTGGAAGAGCTACAGGCGGAGTTGCGTTGGTAAATAACGGTATTAAATAAGTGAAATACGAGAAAGGATTTAGAATACAAATATTTTGTACAATCATTGATCTGAATAGACAATCAGATGAACGAAGCGGTGGGGAAGGCGCGCGGTGGGGAAGGCATGTGAGTCAACTCAACTTAATCAAGCGTTAATCGATATTTATAGTCAGATAAAAATAGGTTACAGACATGTGATGAGTAGGATAAGATATACACATACATAAACTCATATAAAAACAGTCAGGGTTAATACGTGAATAATTAACAAAGTCAAAACGTGACTCTAGAATAATGGATAAACTGGCCTGTCCGAAAACTAGAATAAGTTATATGGGCATAACATAGTAACCGACACTACAAAGCATATTATTTATGATAATTACCACTTGAGATTTCAAGTTTTAGAATATAACTAAATTTTAACCATTTTAAAATGAATTTATATGCACTAAATCTGAAGGTTCATTTTGTTAATAATTAACTCGTTAAGTTTTCACGGAGAATATACACTTGAGATCAACGCAAGTAGTACATATAAGTATTTATTTAAATGATTCAATAAATTATGTTCCCTTTTTATAAGTTTAAGTCTATCATAAACATATTAACATAAATGTCTCTAAATCGTACCTCAGTGTATGTAAAAATTGGATACAGTCAAAGATATTAAAATTAAATAGTTGATAAAAGTAAAATTTTTACACTGCCGAGTTAACAGTTGCTTGACTTATTTAACTATACTGATCAAGATGAAAATAGAATGAAAATTTATACCAATGTTAGTTAATATTTGAATGAATAGTTTAACAGAAATTAAGCTCTGAGTATATAGAAGATATAATTTATTTGCTAAATGAAATGTTGGAATTATTTAACATTCAATCGTTAAGATTCCTTCAAATATATGTTTCACAAACTAGTGACTGGCTTTAAGAGGTATTTCTTAGAGTTCTAGTGAGAAACAGTGATCAGTGGAGTTCAACTGGATCTGTTGTGAGATAGTAACTCATTGAAGACAATGATGGATGTGTCACTCAATTTCGTCGATTAGTTGAAGCTAGATTTTAACACCATTGGATGCTGGCTCAGTGGTTTAGAAGTTAAGCGTTCGCGCGCGAAACCGATAAGTCCTGGGTTTGAATCTCGCCAGACGGGATCGTGAGTGCTCATTGCTGAGTAGTCCCACAATAGGGCGAAACGGCTGTCCGGTGCTCCCCAGGTTTTCCATGGTGATCTAGCTTCAATTGATTCATCATCTCAACTATTAAAATTATATGAAAATGTTTGGAATCTGTTTGTATTTAAACATGCGTATAAATTACTGAATTAGTTTTGATTTCTATTCCAGTGAATGGTTGATCTTATATTTATTAACTAATTCATAGATATTATAATTGTCTATTTGTCCTTAACACATGAGGTTTTTAATAATATTTATTTAATGAACTTGGTTTAGTGAACAGGATAGTAATTAGTTTAGAAATTTGTTTTATGTGGCAGAATGAGTTATACTCTTTAGGGAAAAATGGGTTTTATCAAAGTCTTTAGTACTTCTTTCTAGATTCTATTTGGTATGATACTTAGATAAAGCAGAAATTCATAGGTATTACTTCAAGTGATCAGAAACTAGGTACTTCATTATTTGTCTTCTTCAAATTATTTACAAGAAGGACAAGGTTAATTCTCTTTACTTATTGATAAACATATACAACTATAAAACTGCTTGAATCAGTTTTTTTATTTTCTACGATATATACAATAAATTAAACTTTTTTCCCTTATTCCTCATAAAGATTCGACTATTCAGCTTCGATGGACGTTCACAGGGTACATTAACGAAAAATAAACTTAAACATCCACGTGGAGTATGTTATGGTATTGGATTATTGGCTGTTGTTGAAAGTCGACGTCATCATATTAGTCTTTATGATATACGCTGTGATACAAATTCACCAGTACATCAAATACCTGTTGATAAAGGATTAGCTGGAGAAGAAGATAATTCAAACAAATTTATTTTTAACAGTCGAACTGCGCTTACTGAACCGTATTATGTTGAATTTGTTGATGATGGTGGAGGATGCTTAGGTGTTACTGATTGGGCTGCTCCAAGTGTCAAGTTGTACTCATTAAAGACTGGTTCTTTTCTATCTTCTATAGGTGGTTATGGTACAACAAATGATAATGTATGTTTATAATACCATATTATTTATTAGAAGTTTAAGTTAGTTGCGTGTTTTTTTCGATAATGAATTCCAAATCTCTGGTGACATTTCAAATTGGTAAAAAATGATTAATGGAACTTCCCGAAACTAAACGTTTCAGTCAGTTAGATTACTTTGGAAGAAATTAAATTTATCAACAACGATTTCTAATTAAATTTCCATTCACAATTTATTGGAGTTGTAGACAAACAAGTTGGTCAAAATAGACAGGATGACACATAAATTCGTTATGTAATAGCTTTTATCACAGAACATTCATACCGATTGTAAATATGCATATTAAGTATGAAGCCTGATATCTTCATCTTCATCTCATTTCTAAATTTATAATTTACGTATGGGAAAATGAGTTTGCTTCACTCTAATGCGATTATCAACTGAGTAGGAAATGTGCACATTGATAGTGAGACGTTTATCGTTCAAAAAATCACTTAAAAACACCATATTGGGATAAATATCTACTATTGTAACTATCATAACATGTGAATTTTATTTTACGTAGGAGGTTAATATGATGAACATTGTTAGTTTTGTTAAATAAGGATTTCTGTGACATTACTACTTTAAAATGTTAATGTTTATTTCCTTTAAACTGTGGAAAAATAATAATCACTAACTTAATCATAGATAAATTAACCGTTTTATCAAAATAATGACCAAGTCCTCATTAGTAATTTCCTTTCACATGGGTTTTTTCCAGTAGACAGTTAACACTGATCCGGTTAACAATGTCAAGAATGTAGACGAATGTTCACTAATAACGGTGATGATAGATATGTTATGTTAACTAGTGACTAAAGATGGGAAAACTCAAATATTGAACTTTTGAATAGGGTGTTATGTGTTACTTCACTTATTGTGAAGTTTGAAACGCCTAAATTGGACCGGTTTTAGTCTTTAGAGCTTATAATGTTCAAGAGCCATATAGAATGATGAAACACTGGCCCGATTATTCATTTCGTGTAAAGTAGCAATTAAAACAAAATTTCAATTTTCTGAATATTATAGGGCCCTGTGTAGCTAGAATTCCTCCTATTATGTGTTCACTTACAAAACATACGGTCTATTTCAAGAAATTTCTATCCTTTTTCATTTTTCATTTTGTATTGTAAAATGTAATAAACGAATTAACTTTATTTAATATTGGTTTTATAAACGACTGAACTGTGTAGATCTTCACTGTAGTCAATAATCGATTCAAAGCTTGATAAAAATTAGGTTATTTTAGAAGGTTTCCTGATCCCAGTTCTATACAAGATGGTGTATATTACTGATTTTATTTCGTATGCAGTCTACAATTTTACCTATTACTACCTAAAAATCAACGTTTCACAAATGTAAACTTTTTTTCACAGACAATTATTTGAAAAAGTACTGGGAATATTACTCATACAACATACATTTTTTTTCAAGAATGACGTTAATTTGTAAGAAAAGTTTATGTACAATTTCTAGACAGCTCGTGTTCAAAAGAAAATTCCATGAATATTTCATCTTTATCTAGCCATACACACATATATTCGTATGTACGCACACACACACACACAAACACATGGTGATTACAGAAGTAGTAAATGATCACTTCATTTTGAAACACAATCAACTGTTTATGATTTACGTAAAAATATCGAAACCTTCCCTACTTTTCACTTATCAGTGAGGATGTATATATATATATATATATATATATATATATATATATATATTCACTGAATAACTTTTTTCTGATATACTTTTATTCTAGTAAGAAAAAATATTGATTTTACCAGATAATCACTCAGTGATAACATGTATTACTTTACAACCCTCTCTTTCTTTCATACCATTTTCATTGTACAAGAAATAGCAGTCATAAAACAGTCAAGAAATTATATAAATACACATTAATTCAGTCTGGACACTTGGAAAATCTATTATATATATATATATATATAATTTAACTAATGGATTCTAGTCAGATATTATTTGATTTTAATTAGTAATATGAAATAAACAATAAGTTAAGAATAAATTGTGTTAAAATAATCAAACTAAATATGTAACTGATAAATTTGTTTACCTTCATTATTGATTTTTATGACTAGATCTCGAAGTGACTTAGACAGGCCAACTTGTCCATATGGCTCCATATCATGATACTTTTTGATTGTTTTTATGATTCAGATTAATTCTTTAAATGTTTCCATACTTCTACAATTTTATTAACCTTTACACCTATTAAATAGATCAATAAAATATCATTTTTACATAAATATTTGATGGTGATATCCCAGTCTGTGGATACACATGTTCACTTTATAATCTTTTATATAAATGGTTATTAATGATCATGCTTACCTAACATACTGTTAGATACTCTCCCCTATCACTTAAGAGCCATGTTCTTAACAACGTATAATGTTAACTGTTTTCAAAGTTACTCATTATGTGACAAATTGTATTCGATTTTGGATTCTTCAGTAAATCAGTATTGTTCCTAGTTTACTAAGAGAAGTGACTAACCATTGTCATACAGCATAAGTAGATCGGATTCAGGACCAAACGTTTGTATGTTTGACTCCAAGTTGATGTAGTTGAACTCAATAGTCAAATGTTTCGAGACAACATAAAGCATTTATCCAGTATTTTCTAGTTTTGATGAAGGTTCGTTTTACTTCATGATGAACATCATAACCAGTAGGAATTCTCCTCCATAATAGCACGTGAACCAATAATAACATATAAAAAGGGTGAATTTTCATCAATTTTCTTTTAATTCAACATGTATAACCAGTTAACTTTATAGAAAGTTAGATCCTTTAAGGAAACACATATTAGTATACTGATATAGAATTCTGCTTCATATAAAATAATTTTCTATAAGGTAATTTAACGTTAGATTTTTTGTTCAGCTTCTTTGTATTAAATTTTGCATAATGAACTATAGATGGTTTGAATTTCCCGCTGATGGTTGGAAATTCGAGTAGATTTGTTTAATAGCCGTTTAAAAATCTTGTGAAAACACTCTAGCGTTGAATTATAGCATATTCTGTACATACTCTTGTTTGATTAAGTGATAATATTATTTACATTAAGAAATTTTAGTGGAGTCATTTTGATCAGTCACAATTTTTGTCTTCAAAAAGAAAAAAAACTAATCAGAAAAATGTTTTATGATCATCCTCTAATTCTGGTTTTATCAAATTGAAAAATAATGAGTAGATAACTCTACATGCTGGACCGTTCCTCATTGGTGAAAATACACGACTTACTCCATAGGTGTTTAGTCCTTCCTGGTTCTCAATGGTTGCCTAACTAAGATCGATGCATGATATAATTTATAGAAATACAACAATCACCATAAACCTCCCATGGTAAATTAGGATTTCATAAAAGTAAAAATAACTAATCACAGGAAATGTAATAATCTTCAATGATTTTATGTAAGGTAGAACTTTGTTTCGCCTGTCATTTGTATATATTCATTATTTGTTTAATCTGGCAATACATGAATTAAATCAAAGGGATAGTAAAATTTGTTTCTAATAGTGTCTCTTCCAAGTACACACTCTAAAGATTCTTGTTTCAACCAGCTATTTTCAATATTATGATTAAAATGTTAATTATTTTTCTCACTCGTTATTTCTCCGATGAAATTTACTGTTAGTAGGGCTTCAAATAAGTAAAGTATACATCATCAAAGTACTTATAAGTCATCAATAGCCTTGAACAGTATAATCTAGATATTTTAGGCCTCATTCAAGAATTATCGATGTTGAAGAATACTATAAGATATCGGGTTTCAATGTCCATGAAAAACTTCAAGATGGAAAATAAGACTTTGTTTATTTCACATCTACAATACCTTAAGCTTATGTGAAATTAACGAAAGGGGTGATGGAGAAGTAGTCACCTATATGTCGGATAAATATCGCTTTAATAATAAAGCAATATGTACAGATTAGAAGAAATGAATTTGGATATCTTACCATAAACGCCCAAAAGTAGCTTAACATTAACCTTCAATAATAGATCATATTCTGGTGAAATCGTAAATACATTCCAAAAAGTTGTGCTAAATAATCTGGCTACTTATAGGCAGTGTGCGGGGCAAATTGTAATGGATACGAAATTCCTGTAGGTTAAAGTGCACTTATACTTATCTAATTGTAAGAATAAGATTCTCACACTACTAAATCGAAATCCAATAGTTCATATTTTAAGATTTAATAAATTTGTGATATAATATATATAATATATAATATGTATAATCCTTATCCAATTTCATCATTGAGCTATTACCCCATTCGCAACATGGCTGAGACCACAGGTTATAGTTTTACACATAAAAAATAGTCACTAAGCACACTTATATTTAATGAAGTGGTTTCATGGGAACACAGTTTAATCTGAAGATAATTTTTACTAAGAACCAATTCGCTACCTGAAATTAATTCAAAATGAAAAGTACATTCAGAAGACTACAGATAATTTGAACAGAACCACCTGGATTAATCTTTAAGCCATTTCACTAAGTAAATAGGCCGTCGATTAGTTTTCGAAACTTCTGTTTGAATCATTATTTTACAAGTAAAATTTTATTCTATCGAGCTAAACAATTTGTTTCTTACTTTCCATGAAATAAATATCACTCACCTCCTTCATATAAACCAGCCAACAGATTATTTGATTTATATTTTAGCAAAGTTGCTGAGGAGACGCATACATTGACCTCAGCTCACATTAACCAAACGGTAAGCACACGTGATAACATTCATTTTAGTTACTGACCAAGGTAGATATACTTTTTAGCAAGCGGAATGCACCCATTGAGACATTAAATAGGGAAGATTGGTTCAAAAAGTTCTCTTTTCGGCGAATTCATTTTCAAAGCTGCACAATCGCGAATACATACTTATTTTTCAGGATGATAATCACAAACGGCTCAATAAGAGGTTCAATATTCGAACACCATGTGAACACAGGTCACTCAGTCAAGACGAACTCTGCGTTAAAAGTCATCTAAAATGTAAGTAGAAATCTTCCAAAGACAGTCATATTGAATCTTCTTAACATTGCCGGAGCAATAGCCATATATCTGGGAAAACCAGAGTTATGTGTCCAAAAGGGATTGGTACAACCTCTTGTTCCACCATGGTCTTAATGTCTTATAATTTTTTCTTTTTTCTTCATACTCTTCTTTCTTTACAACTATCTGCTTCTCCCTCCATCTTCTCCTTAAACCTTCTACCCCCAACTGGTTTATTTCTGTTTCTATTATCCTCATGATTACATTTCATCTCAATTTCAACATTTTAACTTATCATGATGAGCCATCCCTATCTATCTTTATGATGAACATTTAAGCCGTTAACAATCAAACTGTTATTATTTCGCTGTTTAAATTTTTTTTGAATACCTTTGTTCATTCTATTTCACTGTTAATATATATCTAACAGAAGTTTATTATCATTATTATTGTAATGATCATCGTGAAGAACAAGTATATATATTTGTGACTGCACAGCTTTGGAAATCAATTCACCCAAAAGAGAACTCTTCGCTGAACTAATCTTTCATATTCAAGGTAAATATAACTATTTCAAGGTTGTAAAAGAAAACAAACAATAGAATGCAATAATAAGTTATCAGGTGGATATAAGTCATATGTTCTAAAATTCGCCTACCATTTATATAAGTGATCAATGATTGGTTGAACATGTCAACAAAATATTTATTTGCTTTTATTTTCAAGGTTATTCCTTTGTATTTTCGATCACATGATAGAACGATCAAATTTGATATGTTAATAATAAATCAAGTATTTAATCATGAACTTTATGGGTCATATATTCAGAATACAAAGATACTGAATAAATAATTTGTCAAAACATCTCTGTTTTGACCCAAAATACATTTGATTTTCAACTGAACATAATATCTCTACTGTGAATACGTAAGTGCTAGCTAACGGCCATCAGTGAATGGACATTTCCTCATACTTTTAGTCACTGCCATTAAGACAGATCTTTATCTCAAATAACAAGTTTGTTACCCTCTGAATTTGTTCATGTGCACAGTCTTCAGACCAGATTAACTGTTGATTGTTGGCTTAAACACAAACAACAGAATAACATCCTTAAATTGTCGTCTATCTAAGTCATCGTTAAGTGCCATTGTTGATATGTATACCAGTAGATCAGTTAACAATATTTCAACAGTTTTTTTTTAGATTATTGATATTGGTTTGTGTTGTAAAGCACAATGATACTGATCGTAAAATATAGAAAAGTTTATTTAGTTATTTTTCCATCAGTCCAGTGCTTCCAGGCTTTCCTTGGTGGTCTAGCTTCAATTGACTTATGATCTCAACTATTAAAATTGCTATAATATCCACAAAAACCCATTCTGATATTATTTTTCCATGTTTGTAGATATTAAAAAGTATAGTTTCAACAGTAACTCCAGATTTATATCTCATTATTTGATTTACAATAAATAAACGATCCAAAACTGCTGCATTATTTAAGTAAAAATACGTACTAAGTAAGCAGTATTTATGATTATGATTATGAAAGCTGATAAGTGATGTATAGAAGTAAGTTCACTTGCTAAATTACACTAAATTTCTAAACACTTTGACAGAACTTATCTAGAACACCCTAGTTCTCAATCCTTCTCCAGTTAATATGACTTCATGTTGGAAACTACCGCTAATTTCTTCAAAATCTTCATCCAATACATAGAGTTTTTTTAACTAGTCACTTAACATAATGTTCACATAACAACGTAATATATAAAACTTGATCAACTTTAAGAATTGGATAAAACCAACTTGAATACCATGCAGCAAAAATTTTACGTTGGAATTTTTGTTTCTAAAAATCAAATTTACAGATAACAATGATAATCATAATATATCAAGTGAAACTAATTATAAATGAAGATCACAAATTATTGACACTGAGCTATTCGGGCCGCGACCAACCTCCTATAGGACTGAGATATAATCACAGTTGATTGATCACTGGGTGGTGATCAATGTCATGCGTGTCTAGTCCTTATTAGTGTAGATCGAATGCTATCGACCATGTTGCAATGTGGCCACCAGTCTAGATGACTCGACACTGTGTGCACTATTGTGTGATGAAGAACATAACTCCTCCGAACAAACTTATTATCTTTAAAGGAGGATTGTAATGATAAAACAGTAAGAAACAAAGAAGCAAATCACCACTATGTTTACGTTTGTGACTACTTAACAGAATAAAATGTCGAATTCCAATACTTTAATGCTAATAGTTTGTACTGATTTATACATAAAATAATTCAATGCATTAAAACACATTTTATAATATTTAAAACATTTTATAAGCAATGATTTATTGATCTCTTCAATGTTTTACTTTATTCTCTATGTTGTATTCTTTTATCATTTTATTCTTTAAAGATTTTACAACCTTATGGAATATGCTATGCTCCATGGACTAGATCATTTCTAATTGCTGATCATGTTAATCACCGTATACAATCATGTCAAATGAAACATATCAATGAAAATGATAATACTAGTCTGACAAATGATTTCAATAGATCAACAAAACAAACCAATGGATTAAATCAAATCAATGTTAATGGACATAAAATTACTTCCATTAATTTATCTTCATTAAAACCGATTGCTGAAAAGGGTACACATTCAATATGGCATCCAATGGCTATTACTACAGATATACAACGAAAACGAATAATTGTCACAGAAGCATTAGGCAATGTTAAAGTATTAAAATCAATGGAAGCAATTTAATACTAACTACTACTATTAATATCATTAAAATAGTATGAAAAGTTTCTAAAAAAAAAGAAACGTTTACCATTTTATTGTGATAATGTTATTATAAGTTTTCTACATAAATAATAATTTACTATACCATTACACAAAATCCAACATAAACTGTTACCCATGTGATTATTTTTATTTTTAAATATTAATTATCTTAGAAATAGTTTTTAAGATTGATTCAATAAAAAAAAGTGAGTATCCCATAATAATAATGATGATATAAATAACAACCTTTCTTAGTCTCGGATACTTCTTTCAAGGAAATGAAATGAAACATTCGTTGTGTGGTTAAACAAAGATGTAGCTAAGAGTGTTAACAAGTCAATTTTAGCTCATTTAATTCAGGCGGGATATAGAGTAATCTTTAGAAATGAAAATTATTTTCACATTATATTTCATTTTTATGAAACCACTATAATAAATGATGGTTTACTTATAAATCACTAGTTTGGAGGTAGATTTTCAAAATTATTTAAACGGATGAACTCAGTAACTTTTAATATATTTATCACTTATTGAATCTAGTAACTGAATTTATATAAAAGTATTGTTATCAGTTTACTATAGTCGATCAGTCAACAAACACAATAAACTATTGATCACTATGTTCTTAATAGTATGCTGGTCAAAATACGATGTTTTCTTTCAAATCTAATCTATGATAATCGTAGCGAAAACAAAGTTTACAGTCGAAGTATTTAAAGACTTATAGAAGTTCAACAGAATCAATAATTGACAAAAAAGCTTTCAGTATTTAAAGTAATATGACTTCTGTTTATTTCAAATGACAGTAAAATCAAATTTCAGGAATATATTGCTTCTCAGATGCTTTTATAATAATTATTGGTCTTAATATAGTGGGGAATAAGTAGACGTAATGATCATGCTTTAATTTTATACACGTGTGAATTACGTAAGAATCTGAATCTTCTAATTATTTTTTCTCAATGAATTTTAATCTTGTTTGTTTCTACGCTAAACATTTTAATAAGTACGTCGTTTTGTTACGTAACACAATTCATGTCTTGCTGACGAAATAATATCTTAAAAATTCGTTTACTGTAGACTACTTACCTTCATAATTCAGATTTGTGAGTAATCGTCACTCGACTATATTATTTCCATCTTATTAAGCTATTCATCCAAAAAAAGAGTCATAAAAATTCTCGCCAATCTGGCACGTTTAAATTTGTACACTGGCAAAATGTTTTGTAAAACAGAAATAACGAACATTGTATAGTAAAGTGAATTCATTTTATTTCATATAGTTTAAACCTTATACAAATGAGTGCACTGAAAGGTCGCTCCATCCCTCAGAAGTGCATATCTACGATCTCACATGTGGGAATAAAACCCGAGACCTTCGATCTCGCGCGCGACCACCTGGTCTCTAGACCACTGAGCTGGTATTCAGCAATGTTAATCTCTGACACCAACCACTTTACATTATCGTGCAACCGTTATCCGTTGCCTACGGTGGATCACTATCTCACACACGTAATGAACTCTACTGGTCACGGCTTCTGACTACAACTACAAGAGTTAGACTATGAAAATTCTACAATCTAAAAAAATCCCATGTACTTTAACGAATAGGTTATATGACAGAATAATATCACGATATTGCTTAGTAATTTACCTATTTACTAATGCACAGGTCATCGATTAATAACCTCATAGGGAACATAAATCAAATGGTTCTAACTAAAACGTATAGTATTTCGAAAACACTTCCTTTTACAAAACATCATTCCGATTGATACAGGTCATAAGTGAATGTATTCTTCCGTAATAATTTGTTAAAAATTGATCGTTTAGTTTCGCAAAGTTTATGGTTGTTGGGACATTCACACATATCACTATGTGTCTAAGCGAACGTTAGATATAGTTTAGTCATTGCACATATACAGAGGTTACACAATACTGTTATTTTTTGGTTAATTTCATATATTTGAATTTAACCTTTCTAAACGACCTTTGTTTACTTTTAAAATAAATATTTATCAGAAATAAAAACATGTGAAACAGTGTAAGCACATGATTGTATTTATCAGAAAGATTCGTCTGATAAATAATGAGGTCAAATAGAACTAAACTAACATTCTGATGGTTGCAATGTCACAAAAATACTGCATATTTTACTCTCGAATTTATGCAAATTTCTCTCAATGTGAAAAAAGTTTTCATGACAAATTTTCATCAGACGGTACTGGACAGTTGTTCAATTCTAATTTAGCAGTCATCAGATTGTAAAAGAATAAATAATCTGTTGATCCAGTACACCCTACACAATTTGTTTAAGTAAATTATGAAGAGATCATGAACATCGAAAATAAAAGGTCAAAAATCATCTGAATTATGATCATTATTTCTATGGTCTCTCAATATTACATACTGACTTGATGTCCTACAAGTTAGGTGTCCGTCGTGAGACCCGACCGTAGCTGCTACCTCGACGTCGTGGTCGGCCTGGATATCGTAATGACCCAACCGAGCTATACTGGCTGGAACATATGTTCTTGTAGGTTCTACCATGCCAGGCAGAGAGACTGGAGAACTAGTGATAGGGAGTGAAGTAGTTGAGCGTGTCGACCGCCTCACTTATGTTGGTAGTCTCATCAGCCCTTTTGGTCTGGTGTGTGACGAAATCTCAGCACAGATATAGAAGGGTCGACTAGCTTTTGCCAACTTGCGTCATTTGTGGCGTAGGCGAGATATCCGTCTATCAACGGAAGGACGTGTTTACTACACAGCAGTTCGTTCCGTCCTACTTTATGGCAGTGAAACATGGCCGGTAAGAGTAGAGGATATTCGTAGGTTACTAGTATTTGATCATAGGTGTCTTCAAAACATTGCTCGTATATCCTGGGACCACCGAGTAAGTAGCTCAGTTGTTAGGAAACGGGTACCAGGTAAGAATGACAAATCAATTGATGAAGTAGTGAAACTTCATCAGTTGAGATGGCTGGGACATGTGTTACGTATATCTAACGACCGACTTCCCTGACGTGAGATGTTTTATGGTGGAGGAGTAGGTTAGGAGAAAGCTAGGGGCGGCCAGACTAAAACAAGGCACAAATCCATGAAGTCACTGACAAGTGGGCTGAGCCATGTTGGTAGATGTACACTACCTGGTTGGGGACCGCGAGATGATAGCAACCGATGGTTAGAGATCTTGAATGACATGGCTCAAAATCGTTTGCAATGGCTCAGGTGCATCCACTCTCTGTGTTCTCTCAAACTCTAATCTTCTGAATTCTCCATGTCCTTTATTTTCTTTCCAAATATATTCCACTGGACTATACTCCTTAAATAACATCATCAAACCTTAACGTTTCCTGTCACTACTTATACTTTCACTACTCTGACACTACGGAATTTGAGACGATAACTGAATATTTGTGCTAATGTGGTATGGCAACTTGAACTGATGTACGTACGTACGAAGTTCTACGTTGATGATGATTGACTGACGGTTTTGTTATATCCTAGTGAAGATTAAATTAAGGATAACTGCCGAGGACTATTAAGGTACTAATGTTCTATAAATATGCTTATTATATAACTATTCAATAATTGGATTATGTATATTTATATTCCTCTTATTATAAGTTTCATGTTGACCTATAATTTATTATTGTACGATTTACTGTTCTTAAGCTATATTCAGTTTATTGACCACTGCCTCCCACTTTCACAGCCACATTTTGTGTACAAATGTTATTTCCTATTTTATGGTGCGTTGCGGTCTGTTTGATTGATATATAAACCCAGTATGTCTGAAATAAATGATTCGATTCGATTCACATAGTGGAAGCTGATATTTGTGTTCTGGACTCAAGTGGACGGGCTAGGCGAACATGAACCAATAAAGACGGTAGGCTGCTCATACCGGTCGAACGTCATTGGTTTGGCACAGCGCTAAGATTGTATAAGTCGTATTTTGATTGGCGGATAAATCACGTGATAAAAAGCCGGACATAAAGTCACAGCAGGTTGTGAGACCGAAGGTCCTGAGTTTGGTCGCTAGTAGGGTTGAGAATACAGATTGCTGAAGAATTCCGTGTTTGGATAGAATATTTATCCAATGTTTCCACGTTTTCAGTGGCTGTCAGTGATATAAGCCGCAAAAATCCTGTATTTTGCAATACAAAAACGTGGCAATTTAATATTCAGACGTCTTGAGGTAGCTGTTGAAGGTAGTCGACAGAATACCCTGGACCCAGTTTTCATGCTGTTTGACACTAGTCAGAAGGGTATACCCGTAATCTTTGTGTATCTAATGCTCTCTGGATATATTTAATCTCTTGTCACCCAACTTCACATTCAAAGACGTTACCCCCACTTTACATCTCAACATGGTACACACGATGTCGAGTTACCTGGAACAATGGCTACATTGCAACTTGATCGATAGAATCCGATCAGCATTAAGATGGACCTGAAAAACATGACATTGGTCACTTCTCAGTGAATAATTACTTGTAAATTCAGACAGACTTTCAGATTAAACTGTACAGATTATACTCAAGATTGACCATGTACAATAATTATGACATGAATAAAAGTTGTTTTGAATGATTTAAGTCAAGTTCCTTTCTAAATAAATTGTTTCGTGATTACGCTAATCCGTATCGAAATAAAATTCATTTTTACCTTGAAATATTCGAAATGGATGCATCAGAAAAATTCTCATCGTTTTCAAACCACGAAGTTCCATGAACAAAGTATAGAAGTAACGTAAGGAATCAAACTAAGTTATTTGAAAATGTATGTTTCCATAGTTTATATCACAAATTGACCTTAGTCACAATACCACGACAAACCAGGAAGCACCAAACATCTGTCCCATTCTATTATCAGTATTCACATTCATTCATATCACAGACTTGATATGAATATTGATTATATTGTAATAGTATTCAGTAAAGACTAAGCATTAGTCTTTTAAAATTTATCTCAAAACTGTATCTTTATCTTGTTGTTTCCACTAACATTAGTAATCAACACACTACTTCATACTCCAGGGAAACTGTCCACTTAAACTATGACAGTTAAATTTCGCTCACTGATCTACACTTATTTAACACTGTAGAATCTCATATAGGATGAAATACAAGTTCTACGTCCTACTGTAGTTAACAAGAACGTGAGTAGGGACAATTGAATGTATTTGACAGAGCATCTCATCAAAATCTGAGGACCATATAGTAAATGTTTAAATTGCAAAATATCAATCCATCATCTCAAACTTGACTGTTCCTTTTGAAAATATCAGTCCATTGTCTCATATTTCATTGTTCATGCATTTTCATACCAATTGCGTTCCGTTTCTGTCCTTTACTTCTCGATCTTCTACTGTAATACATTCTATGCCTGGCCATCGTTATATACTACTTATATGTATATAAGTAACTCACACCACACTATAACTAAATAACGCTAATTAATATTAAACACCAATTTTATCTTTATCAGTACTAGAATAGACGAATCAGTACAAAATTCTAATTGCAAACAACATATATTAATGGAAGTGATGTGAAAATAAATTTCCTATGGGAAAAATAACAGATGATCTTATTTTATAAAATTAAATTTATATGAAGTGGATACAAAGTTGTATATTTTGACACTTTGAAATTTATTTACACTAATCAACTAATTAAGTATAAATGTGATGAATAATAAATTTTTTTTTCTTACAAGATTTATAATTACAAAGTACAAAGTGTGTATACTGGCTATAATCGTATTGTTTATCAAAAGTAATGTTGTTTACGTTATAACAATAAAAAAAGGAAATATATATGTAACAAAAAAAAAACACAACAACAACCAATAAATCGTACGTTAATTCTATTTATATTCTGAAAACCAGATGATGTTTACAATTCTAACCATTATTATTAAACTAAATGAACACTCCAACATTAAAGATATATAAATATATATATATATATATATATATATATATATATATATATATATAACTTAGAAAAATTTAAGTGAAAATTAATTTTCAAATATTTAAATCAAGGATTTTTGATAGATCTTTATGATGCCCAGACATAAACCTCTAATAAAGATAACTTATAAACAATGATAATATTTTTGAGTAGTTGTCAGATAGTAAGTGTGTATGTTATGTTGGATAGTGGCCTTGACAACTGATCTTATCCGATAGCATTTTCCCTGTTGTGTTAAATGTGTTTTAGAAATTTTACTCAAGTAATTGTTATATCAAATGATTAATGGTGACTTTGAGACTGATGAGAAAAAACAGAATGGTGAAAAGTCTATGGTTTAACGTACGTTCATTCATTATTATAACCATCTAAATGACAGCCTGAAGATAATGGTACTGAGTGGCTTGAAAACGAAAAGATTTAATGTAGTATGTAAAGAAAGGTGATAATAATGGACAGTCGTTTTGCGACTTGAATTTAAAATATGCTTAAACACTAGACCGCTGAGCCGGCATCCAATGGTCTTAATGTCTAACTTCAACCAATCCACGTAATTGAGTGACACATCCACCATTGTCTTCAGTGAGTTATTAACTCACAGCAGACCCGGTTAAACTCCACTGATCACTGTTTCTCATTAGAACTCTAAGAATTACCTCTTGAATCCAGTCACTAGTGAGCATATGTTGATTCATATCAGAAGGGGTTTTTGTGGATATTGTTGTAATTTCAATGGTTGAGATCATGAGTAAATTGGAGAATAATATGAATTTATTGTATTTCCGGGATTCCGATAAGCTGCAAATGGCCTAAATTTATACTTGTAGTGTGGTATATACTACTGACTATAACTATCATGTAGCACCAATAGGAAATGGAATGCCTGCGAGCAGAAGATTGAAATGAAAAAAGAAAAGAAAGAAAGTGTGCAAATGATTTATTTAATGTATGGTTTTCATATTTTACTAATACACTACAATTTTGCAATAGACATTGAAATGCCTTCCCTCACTTGAGTTTTCATTTCACTATTATTGATAAAAAAACAGCTATCATTTGACTGATTTTTTTCGAATACTTCGTAATGAAAATCACCTTCAAAGTACACGTTTGTAATTATGATGGGAAAACACTAACTTAATCTCAATTTGAATGCAGTATTTGTATAAAATATAATGTAGGAGAATAACAGAATCAGATCACGACGAGTATCCACTATAATTTTTCCTTATGGAAGATAACTCTTTGAATATACATAATTTGACTCAAAAAGAAATTTCACTGTACTATCATTCTTAATATTCAGCGTATGACTGATACCATCCAAATATTATCTTGTCATGATCACTACCATTGAATTGGGCTACTGTTTTTGTTTTTCTTTTCATTTGAAATAGAAAAGAAAGTATTAGCGCTTTTGCACATATAGACATTTATTTTATTCCTGATATAAACATTAACATTGGAATGGAGGTACATTCAGTTGACGAAAATGAAACACAAGTCCTCGATCTCATTACCAGATATAATTAATCTATTTCATAAATAAATTTGGTTGGTTGCGAAGATTAGTTTGAGATAAAACCCCGAAGTTCTAATGAAAAGTTCTGACTGGTGGAGTTCAAACCTCTTATATTTTATTAACTTTTTGTACAAAGACTATGCTACATTGAGTAGCACATTGTATGCTACCCGTACGATTAAAGTTGTACTCTTCAGTTTAACTGTGCCTGTCGACACGAGTTGGAGTTCTGGGAATGAAATGGTCAGTAATGTTTTACTAGAAAAAAGTCATCCAATTTGTATATTTCTAATCGTATATCTCATGGCAGAATAGTAGCAAGTAAATTAGGATTCATGCCGAATATCTCATACTAACATTTATGCTATAAAACGAAAAAGCTGAAAAACCCACAATGTTTGCATTACTTTCATGAACAAACATAGACAGATATTTATTATTCCCATAAAGACGCACCGGTATTATTAACATTCAACACGTAGAAAATAGATCGTTGAATTTTTCCAAGTAAGCATCTCATGTAAAACGTATGTACTGAATTATTTTATACTGAACATTCCCTATTGTATTTAAACACAGTATTAAAGAACTCACTACTATTACCACTGCTACTATTAATAATAGTTATTTTTAAGTAAAGTAGTGTAAGCTGGTGAAACGCCCGAAATTATAATAGAATAACTGTCCAGTACCCCCTTGTTTTCAATGATTCTTCAACTGATATCAGGTTCCAATGGATATCAAATTCCAAATTAAGGTTTAAATTCACTTATATCTTCCCATTGTTATTTAGGACTGCGATTGATTAGTCTCATATTGGCATATGTGCATCCTGTGAGGGTTGCCTCGATATAGCCTTAAGTAACAAGCCTTTTAAGCAAAGATGGATAGTGGCTAGCAGCGGAATCCAGTACGCGCGTTTCTTCCTATTTGGAACTCGTCAGCTGGATGTGCCCGCATCCCAGAATTGATGTTCACTCAGGGACTCGAACACAGTACCATTCGCTTCAAACGCCATAGCGTTATCCACTTACCTACTGAGTACTGATAGCTTGTGCAATGGGGTGAAGTTTAAATTCACTTGGTTTTGTTTTACTTGTATCTACCGATTGTTATTTAGGACATCCAGCTGACGAGTCTCAAACAGGAAGAAACGCGCGTCCTGGATTCCAGTGCTAGCCACTATCCATCTTTGTTTCAAATTAAGGTTTGTTATAAAATCGAGATCAAGAAACGAATAGGTTTCATGGTTCGTTTCTTAATGTTTTTTATTCAGAACTTTTTAAAATAAAACGAATTTTCTGATATAAATCACAAACAATAAATTTAAATAACAAATAATATAAAATAACAAACAGAAAAGATGGTGTATGAGTTTATTTGTTTAAAAAACTTTTTAATCAATATTTCTTAATGTCTTTATTGTGAATGGTTCAATAATTAAATTGTAACTGGGACAATGATTAGTTTACTAAGTAAACTATAAATTTGTATGATATAAAATACTAGAAAATAAAAATTGTTCGATCATTGAAAAGTCAATAATAACGATACTGCTGCTCTTGCATCTGCTTTTGATGACGATTATAACCTCGTAAACAACAGAGAAAAGTTAATGATGATGACAACGGTTATCAAAATTATGTAAATACAGTTTTTAAATTTATTGTAACCACTAACAAAATGAAGTGATTGCATGGAAACATTTGAGATTATTTAGTAACATTATGTTTTTTAAAAATAATTGATTTTTTTGTTGTTTATTAGTTTTTCATTATTTTGTAAATAATGGTAAAAATAATTAAAGACATGTTGTTTCTACTAACATTCTGGTGACCATGTATGGATCACAATTGGATGACGGACGTCTATCTTCCAAATAACCACAACCATTTTCAGCAACTTGTCTTGGAATACGTATACTACTACCTCTATTTGCAACACCTATATAAGACGAAATAGGAAAGAGTAGAAGAAAGATTTTTATAATTATGTGAACAGGAAACTCATAAGAAATGAAGTTGAAATAAAGTAGTGTATGAAAAACGTTAGTGAGCCATGGTCTTTAGGTTATGAACAATTATTACTCCTAGATTATAACGAAATAGGACTAAAGTCATTTACGTCTCCCCTTCCGTATATTAGGGGGGTTGCAAGTCTGCTTAGTAGGCCATAGCAACATTGAACTCAAATATTATGAAAGCGTAGCCATTTAATTTAACTAGCACTGTCTACGTTAGCGAAAACTAGGCCCAGGACAAAATGAGAGTGTTGTATTTCATATCCAATGGGTTCTATAGTGCACTGGACTAAAGTTAATGAGTATATAGTTTCCAGTAACTTGTAATCAAACGAGTTTGCTAATAATTCCGTCTTTAATTCAGCCCAATTAATAGAAAAAGTGAAGTAAAGTCAACCGCTATAAGGTTTCTGTACTTCTTTGACTAGAAATACAGTTTATAAGGTGAAAATCATCTGCTCTGGATTGAGGGCTATGATACACAAAACTAGTTTGATATACTGTCCTCTACATTTTAGTCGGGACCGCATTAATTCGCACGTGTTTAAATTGTATGTCGCGGTCTCGGCAACTCGAATACTTAAAGCGTTCTTCAAACACAGGATAACACCATCTATGACTTAGACTGTTGGTTCTACAAAATAAAAAACTAAACGACTGAATTTCGCGATCACTTACTTTTGACACTAGCTAAATATATGAAATGAAAAAGATATCAAAATTTTATGTTTCGATTGTTTGTGAGCTCTGCCATTTCATTCAGTAGTCTGGGAGTGTTTGATTAACAAACCATTATTTCTGTGGAGTATTCCAGTACCACTCAGAGTGGGTTGAGGATCAGTTTGCTCCCGACTTTGACAATTCAAAGACTCTTTAGTATAAGATTTTCATCATCACTTTGACGATATCCATTTATTTCTATTCCTGCAGATCGTCTTTTATTGAGATAAACCAGCGTGAAGTCGGAGTGTACCTAAAGTTTAGATAAACGCAGTTTGTGGGAGCTTCTTTAATAGATTTTACTCCTCAGTGGATGCCAAAGGAATTTTAAAAAGGCGACTTGCCTGAAGACTTTTTGAATACAATTTCTAGTTTACTTTGAGTAGTTTGTGTATACTAACTCCGATTACTGTATTTGGAATTAGCTTGGATATCAGATATTTATTGTAGTTCAGGTTGCGTTTAAACCTAGTCTTTGGATCTTTTTCGGGATTCTTTCAGCTTATGCAAGATGACTGATCCCTTTAAGAAATATGATTTAGTACTGAGAACTGGGATTTCTTAGCTCAAATCTTTTTTTCTTTTGCAAACTGGTTTGGTGATAGATCACTGGACTTCATCTTTGCTTCTCCTAGTTGCTTTACCGGACGTTGCTTTTAACCAATAATTGACCTTACCATGTTTATTTAAAGGGTCTTCTGAGTTGTACAGGCTATGCTATTGCATGGTTTTCACTGCATTGCTTTTTGGAACTTCTTGTATTACACCCTTTCTTCTCTGAGTGTTCGATATTTTTCCTAAAAGCCTTCCGTAAATTGGTAGATTAATCGTTCTCTATGTTCTAGAAGTGTTCTACTATGGTTCTATCTGTATCTGAAGCTGGATTGATAGTGATGCTCAATTCATTTTCCAGATCGATCAGTTATTCCATATTTTCTGTAGCTTACTAGTCATCTGTGAGAAGTTTCCTAGCTAGATTCATAAGCTCCATTACTTCAAGTATCAACAGAAACGTTATAGGACAGTATATTCTGTACAGTCAATGTGGTTGTGACTTGCAACACTTCTTATACAAGTTCAGGGGAAATCTAGTGCAAGCATGAGGATACCACTTGTTACAGTTCTCATATTGCATCTCATACTCAACAAAACGAGGCATCTTCGTCTACCACAACAAAGTCTAGTCTGGACTGTTGTGTTAAGGAAGTGGACAATGACAGAAAAAAATATTGGCAAAACCCAAAAAAATAAGTACTGAATGTCAAAAAAAAAATCTATCGCGTGAGAAAACAATTACACAAGTGAACCGTCTAGTCCATGAAGTGCAAATTAGTGCACTCACAAAAGTACGTCCCATTGTTGTCGTTACCTTGGCCTTTATTATTATTATTATTATTATTATTATTATTATTATTATTATTACTGCATTTCCCCCTTTACATGTCTCATATTTTCATCATTTTATTCATAAATGCTGATCATACCACATTATTTTTTACACATTTATGACCTTAAATTATTGTAACAAAAGCATTTTAATCATCTTAATACATTCACGTTATAATTCGTCACTAACTTATTAAGTCTCTCGTTATTATTCGTATTACGTAATCTAGTATTATAATCTTTCTATTACGTCATCTCGGTTATTCGTGTTCACAATTCCTCACGGAAATGGTACTTTAACAAAAAAGTCTTATATATATATATATATATATATATATATATATATATATATATATATATATATATATATATGATTGTACAGCTTGATAATAAATTCGTTGAAAAGAGATCCCCTAGCTGAACTTCGTGTTTTCAATAGATTTCGTCTGTATATTGTAAACTTTAAATACTATGTACATGTTAATATCATCGGTTACTTGAAAGAGTTGTAGAACATTAAGAAAAAATCTCTTTGGAGATACTAACTTACCAGATGAAAAATCATTAATACTGCTTGTTTCATGACTACCAGTCAAACGTCTTTGATTGTCTAAACCATGTTTAGGATCATAGCATTGAATGTGTTCCATGTGCTTATGTGATAGTTTTTCAATAGCATCTTCTATTGCTCTAAATAAAACAATATTAGTAATAATACCAGTGTGATTTTCTTATAACAACTTATTCATTTCTATTCATTGTAATTTTTTAATGTTTATAGTAATGAAATGTGAAATTTTTAGACATTCTGATACTTTTTCGTGAAAACGTATGGCGTAGAGAAAGTTATGGTGTGAAAAACATTATCTATGTTATAGGTATCATTACGAAGGTTTGACTTGATAATTTCGAATAAATTGAGCGTTGGGTAGATTGTTATATATAAATTAATATATTTGTAATATCCCAAAGAGTAGAAAAACTAAATTTTCTGACGTTTCGTGACTTGGATTAGTTGTGATTTGGTTATTTATTCTCTGAAGAAGTGGCTTACACTGAGTCACGAAACTTCAGAAAATCTAATTTTTCTACTCATTAGGATATTACAAATATATTAATTTATTTATGATCTATGTTAATTACTAGTAAGTCTACTCATTTCAGGGATCTAGAATCAATAATGCTAGATGAAACAAACACGATACGTATTTCTTGTTTGCCGAATATAACGCTCTCATTCTAACTGTAATCAAACCAATATGTTTTTCTTTAAATTCTATATTTCTGAAGTTAATCAATGAGTGAACCGTTTGGTGTGTACTTTGTTCACTGTGTGAAACATATTTTGGTTAGACCAAAAAAAAAAACATTTTGATAGACGGTTTGTATTTAGTGATAACTAATTTTAACTGTCAAAAGCTAGAGAGTACTGAAGTGATAATATTTTCATCTAAGTCCTACTTTCGACGTCGTATATCATCAATTTCATAAGACTATTGAGGTGATTAGTGACTTGTTAACAGATGGATTTAATATAATTTGTTTAGAAGCACTGTGAGTTGCGACTAACTAGTAGAACAAGACAACAAGTAAATTACGTTATTCATTGACTGGAGCTGAAAACTATGAATTCACCGACTAAATGGTACTGTAGACCACGTGGTATGATGTTTTAGCTAAGGACCTGTATAAAATGAAGTAATTGGAAATTGGAATGAAATAGTACTAGTGAATTTCGATCAATGATCGAAATTTTTGTTTAGACGACACTTTATTGGATGATACACTATTTTAATTGAATATTCTAGGAACATTCCTAATGCATACACTTCAATCACATTGGTTGCTAAACTAATTCAATGACCACAATATCCCTATTTGACTCAAGTTGTACTTTTATAAAATATCCATCGTTTGTCTTTTGAAATAGGTCAGGTCACGTGATAGAAAGAAACGACCTTCACCTCCCAAAAGCATGTAATTAGTTCCTTTGTTTAAATAATCACTATAACATTTGGCAAAATTAAGCTGATGAGTGCTTTAAAACAGTTAGACACTGGTGAATTAGGGTGGTGTGACGAGACGACTAAGTTGGTCAGAAATACGTAATATATTATTGACTCAATATATTCTCTTGTTAAGACATTTATATATGAACTACATGTAAACTATTCTGGTAATAATGGCTTATTATCTATGGCGGCATGATTCGTAATATGTTTCAGTAGTATCTTTGTTTTTTATCTTCCCACTTGTCTAGTTCGACAAGTATTTTCTAGTTTTGGTTTGAAAATCAACACGTAAGTGGAAATAGATCCAGGTGAAGAGTCCGAAATAGGATGAAACGTACGTCCTAGATTCCATTTTTAGCAACTATTTGACTGTTTAAATAATGCCTATTTAGTAAGGTTAAGGTTGTTCCTTTAGGTCGCAAGACCCTCCCTATTTTACCAGACAAATGATAAATACTATGGAAAAGCACAACTCCAGTCATTACAAATTAAAATAGTATTAGTATTTTAGTATTAATCCATATATTGGCTGTTTGAATCTTCTCGTCGATGTTTGGGTTTGCAATTGATCAGTTTCTTTTGGAATATGTGCATCCTGTGCGAATTGCTTCAATATTGCAGGTGCATTCAGCTGACGAATCCCAAATAGGACGAAACGCGCGTCATAGATTCAATTGTTAGCCACCATCCATCTCTGCTTGAGATAACAGTGTTTATTTGAAGTGATCGTATTTTTAGATTGTTAACTTTTGATTCCATTGTCGGAATTCATGTCATGAAAAAACTGGATATTGTTTAACTCGTTATACATGAAACAGTCGTTAATAACATTGTTTCTTTAAAACATGTGACATTAAACGAAATCCATTGTGATGTCAATCCAGTTATTGGTCATATTGTAAACTCAATTATTAATGACACTAACGACTGAAAAAGAATAAAATTGGCTGTTATCCAATATCTGACCAGTATTTATGATTTCTTCATCACATGATAATCACATGTTTTGCTGATGAAGTGATGTGTGAACAATATGCGAGATATTTAAATTATTAAATGGCGATCTCAACCATTCATGTCAACGATGAAATAGAGAAGCATTACAGACAAGCCCATATTGAGTTATTTAAATAATTTAGTTGTTAAAATGTTTTCTCCTTTAAAAAAATACACTGTCGAATTTGCGGATTGATAAATTACAGTATTCGTTATTTCACTAATTTAGTATGCCATATCAGTAAATTTCACTCTAAAAGTAGGAACATGATGTTATTTCATGAAATACTAAATTGGAAGAAAGCAATATTTCAGATTGTAGACCGATCTTAAAACAAACTTCTACATGGTAGTGATGTGATGAAATAGTTTGTCATGTTATTAAACTAATCAACAACAATCCGTCTACCACTGTTTACTGTATTTTTGTGTTTATATATATATATATATATATATATATATATATATATATAAATCGTTTTCATAGTACACAATTATAGCAGGTTTATCAAATGTAACTAATTAAATAGAGTTGAAACTTAAATAGTGATTAATAAGTTTATCGTATTACAGAAATGGTATGAACAACTATTTCATGTTGGACTAAATTCTTGTTTATTTTAATATTATTTACATCATTGAATCAAGTAGAAATTTAATATCAGAAGGGGTTTTTGTGGATATTATAGTAATTTCAGTAGTCGAGATCATGAGTAAATTGAAGCTAAACCATTATGGAAAACCTGTAAGCACTGGACAGCCGTTTCGTCTTATTTTGGGACTCTTCAACAATGTACATCCACGATCCCACTCGTGGTATTCCAACCGAGGATTTACCTGTCTCGAGCGCGAGTGCCTAACCTCTAAACCACTGAGCCAGTATCCAAGGGTGTTATTGGCTAATTTCAACCAATATACGAAATTGAGTGACACATTCACTATTGTCTTCAGCGAGTAGAAACAGATCCTCAATACTAGTGACTGGCTTCAAGAGGTATTTCCTGAAGTTCTAGTGATAAGCAGTGACCAGTGTAGTTCAACCGGGTTTGTTGTGAGTTAGTAACTCACTGAAGACAATGGTGGATGTACCACTCAACTCCGTGGATTAGTTGTAGTTAGACTTTAACACAATTGGAAGCCAGCCAGATCAGTGGTCTAAAGTTTAAGCGTTCGTGAGGCGGGATCGTGAGTGCGCACTGCTGAGGAGTCCCGCAATAGGACGAAACGGCTGTCCAGTGCTTACAGGTTTTCCATAATGGTCTAGCTTCAATTGACTCATGAACTCAACTATTGGAATAACAAATTTAATATTAATCAGAATATAATTTTCATTTAGATTTTAGAATCAGAAAATGAGTAAATATTTTGTGAAAACTGTAATCTTTTAGAAGTTTATTTATTATTAGTTTTATGGCAAAACATTTATTCATCTTAACAAAAGTTCATGAGACGGTTTATTCAGTTAGAATAATTCACTGGATATACTTTGATAACAAAATATAAGCCTTTCAGTTAGTTGAAAAGTTAAGAAGGCAATTTAATTATCTTGACAGTGTACTTTTAGATGTGACTACTAGGTTCATTTATCATACTCCTTAATAGTGAGTACAAGATAAATAAATTCCATTTACTGATAGGAGTTAAAATTAATTTCCTTAAAATATCATGTCTTGTTGACTAGTTTCACCTGAAAAAAATGCATTCAAGTACAGACTTAAAAATAAATATTTTTCTTACTGTAAACCTGATTTTGGATCCCTCATAGCCCGAGTTGAATAGTTTGTATGCGCTCCTGAACCATTCCAGTTCCCAGGCATTGGTTTCGGGTCTAGTGAAACAATCACTCCAAAGTCTTCAGCTACACGATGTAATATAAATCTAGCCATCCATAAATGATCACCGGCTGAGACACCTTCACATGGTCCAACTTGAAATTCCCACTATGAAATTTAAGCACATGAGATATAAAGTTCACTGTAAAATTTGTTTGGTTTTCAAACTATGGATAATTACTTAGAAGTCATGATACAAATAGAAGTAATAGTCAGGTATCCGTTTAAATAGCTTATTCGCCAAAACTGACTTATCATTTTAGTATCACAAATCACCAACGGGTAAGTACAAACAAAGCCACTGAAAAATAGATAGCTATCATAACTCCGTGGCTTAATGAACAAGGATTTAGCATTTAAAGTGGTGTTTGTAGTGAACAAATTCCAATAGCAACATTTTTTGGGAGGCAGTCACACAGAATTATTACTTCACAAACACGATGAAACCTTTTTTTCATGTTTCAATTAGTAGACATTTCTTAAAGGATTATCAGTTGCAAATTCGATAAAAATTAACTACATTGATAGCTTCAGTGTATAATGTAATAACACGAATAGCTACTTATAATTTATTGTAATGAAAACTTGTATTTAAGGTCACTTTATACGGGTACATTAAAGATAACCATTAGATTTTAATAACTCTTAAAGTCTGGATTTGTATAAAACACTTGATACCACTCTTCTGTAAGCTACCGAATCAGTGTTAAACACTGCTTTCTGGAACTTCCCCATTGATGATGAAACTGAAGGTAAGTTATAAGTCGAAACATCGAAAACAAGTAGAATAGTTCAACCGTATTAGTTATTTTCATCAAGGTATAACTTGATTACACTTTTGTAAATGAATAATTTTCTTTATCCAACTGGTGGTGCTGTCACTTACTTTTTAGCCTTGACATCACGAACAAATAATGTTTCAAAAAAAAATAAATTTATCAAATAAAAATAGTTATGGGTCCATTATTCTTGTACTTTGTAATCCTGATATTATTATATGTTAACGAATCACGGAAATTATGGAGTACTTAGTGGCTATTTTATCGTGGTTTGCAATTCGGTAACAGTGAACACTCATAATAACATATACATACATGTATACAATATATATAATGAAATATACAATTGAATTTAGAATATTTAAGTCTTTCATTGAATATATAACATGTTTAATTTTAACTAATTTACAACTTAATCTTATCTACATCATTAGGTTACACTTAGTTTACTCGAACTTGAGAAAAAAATCCATTTTAAAGTTAGTCATTATTGGGTACACAATTACGATTGATCAATGTGTCATGTGGAGATAATTGCCATTTGAAAATGATTTTTATAATGAACTGATGTTATGTACTCACTTCCTATTGATTTTTAATAGTTTTTCATCTGTTAACCTATGATAAAATGTATTTTTGTAAATTTCTTAACTAAATAATCTAATTTGCTGTTTATCACTTAAACCAGTTTTATTTATTGAGAAACCCAAACAACTAGGATCGCATAATGACTATTATATGCCTTATATCCCAAAACGTTTTGAACTATAAAATTTAAACATTACCTGAGTATTTATATTCATTTTAACACTAATCTATAGCTTTTCTGTGACTTCCTTTAGGGTGAATTTATTAATGTTATAGGACATTGTATGATGTACAGTCGATCTAATCAAGAATTAAGATATCTAACTACTGATAATATTGAATAATGTCAGGTCTACAAGAGGAATCTTAAACTTAAACAAGTGGCTTATGACTAGTGTCTGTCTATAAATAAAAAAATATCATTTAACGGAATACATCTTTTGTTCAAATAATAATAATAATAACATTTATTACATAAATTCTTACTTGTGATGGCATAACTTCTGCATTGCTACCACAAATTTTAACTCCTGCATACATGCATGCTCTGTATAAAGCTTCTGGTATATCACGACCAAGTGCTTTACCAGCTCCAACAGAACAATAATAAGGTCCTAAGAAATTTCGGAGGGATAATTCATACAATGTGAAAGAAATTTGTAAACTAGCGTACATGGTTAAACATATATTGAGAGCTCATTCATCTTATATTCAGTTGAGTGCAAACAACTAGTGGGTCACAGTTAACTCTTAGGATTTAATGAGCAACAGAGAGAAGAATACTTCAATTAGATCACAACTGTCATTAGTTTTTAGAAAAATAAATATATCTGAAACAAAGCAAGAGATAGTCTGAATTTCGCCACAATATTGAGATATTTCTACTTAGGTGAGCACAAAACATTTGATTATATGGATTTCACTATTCTCTACCTCAAACATAAATGATGTAACAGAATATTGAACAATGGATCAACTTACTAGTTTTAACATTTTTCATCAAAGAAAAATTGTCATAGAGATATTTTTTTTAACTGGTAGCTCTGAATTATCATATAATCATACCTTTGAAAGTTTAGCTTAACTACGATTACTGTAATGCTATTGATAGTTTTACTAGAAAATAAGTAAGGAACTGAAAGTTTCCTAAATTTTACATATGTAAATCATGACACTTCAAATTCAACAACATAAGCATTAATAACTGAAATACTAACAAAACAGTAAGCAATCGATCAGATTTTATTAACATTGCTAATATAAACAAACATTAAAGGAGTAGATAAGAACAAATTGATGTGTCAAAATTAGTACTAAACTACTGGAATTTATCGACTTTCTTATCTACAAACAATATTGAATGTTTCAATCAGAAGTCATATATTTTGAGGGACTATCTATGAGTAATAAATTCAATAAAGTAGTTAATTAATTTATTTAATGAATGATATTTTGTGAAATACGATGTTTCATTATTAGATCTCAATTTATAAATCAACCTTCTGAAGATTTAACTGTCAATAGAGACATAATCTGTCAACCAACACCGAGGTCAGAATTTTCGATACAAACGTCAAGACAGTTCTACTGAATGGGGCAGAAACTTGGAGAACTACGAAAGCCATCATCCAGAAGACACAAGCGTTTATTAACATTTGCTTGCGCAAAATACTTCGGATCCGTTGGTCAGACACCATCAACAACAACCTATTGTGGGAGAAAACAAACCAGATCCCAGAGGAGGAAGAAATCAGGAAGAAGCGCTGGAAGTGGATAGAACACATATTGAGGAAAGCACCCAACTGCGTCACAAGGCAAGCTCTCACCTGGAACCCTCAAGATCAAAGGAGAAGAAGAAGACCAAAGAACACATTACACCGAGAAACGGAGACAGACATGATAAGAATGAACAACAATTGGATAGAACTAGAAAGGAAGGCCCAGAATAGAGTGGGTTGGAGAATGCTGATCGGTGGCCTGTTCTCCATTGGGAGTAACAGGCATAAGTAAACAAGTAAGAGGTATAATCATTTATAAGTCAAGTTGAATGGATATACTTTGTCGAGAAACAGTATAGTTATGTTTCCAAACGTTCTCCCAAGCGATATGAACTCAATAAATAAACTTGAATAATTTATAAAGAATGACCACAATAAGGCGGAGATAACTGGGGGAAGAAGGGAACTTTTATTGATCTAACTAAGTCAAGTAATTAGCATTGAAGCACAGCTCTGTTATGAGTCTTTAAAGTGAGCATGAAAACCATTGAAGTAATATTTAACTCAGTAAAGTTACTATTTATTTTTATCAAAAATTGATCAAGAATTGTTTCAAGTATTGAAGTAATAAGCACTTGAACTATTTCCTATTGATTATGTTTTTTATCATTATCTCGGATTTTTCACAACCCTCAGGATCGATGCTGAAATGAAGTAATTAATTTGTCAAATAATAGTTTCTCATATATTTCAATGAGTTATTAATCAGTTATTTTCTCAATTGAATTAAGATCCAGTTGAATAATACTGTTAGCTGTAGCTTGCTACTGTAAGCCTCAACATTTGGTTTTGCTTATTAATTTGCATATTAGGCTGGTTTATTCAGATATTTTGATTCATGTTGTCAGTACATTATTATGTATCCATATAGCCTTTACCATTTTTCAACTGATGATGCTCAGATGAAATTTAATCATCTAACATCTTACAGCAATGTTACTGTACAGCTTTAGATCCGAGTTGCAATATGAAAAGACTATTTTAATTAGGTGATAGTGATGACGTTAACTGTCAAATAGACAGCATAACTTTCACTAGAAGAGTATAAACTCATACCATATCGAATGTCTAAGACAATTTACCCAGTTCAACTATTTTAATGCAGTCGTAAACAGATTAAATTAGGAAATAGTTTTGACAAAAAGTGGAAACTTATGAGTTAACTTACCTTGAGGTGGAGGAAAACCATTTTTAGGCCATTGTAATGGATAACCATCGATGTCTAATAGAGCATATTCTTGTTCAATACCGAACCATGGTTGGTGAGATTTTGCTTTCTCCATGACAAGATTACAAAGATAACGATGATTTGAAACTAAAAAAAGTGGAATGTAAAAAGAAGTGAAAGACACAGAGAAAAGGTGAAGGTTCATCAGTTGGATGAAGTTTCTTTAACCAGTAGCAAATAATTTTCAAGAGTTTTTTTCCTCGAATAAATGAAATAAGTTTACTATCTTGCAAGACATACAGAAATAAGAATTTTTCCTTATAAAAGTTGAAATCATCAAATTATCAATTTGGATCACTGAAGCGGTCAATCTTTGAATTACGCAGTATACACTTAAGCTGACTATGATTATGGTAATCTAATCAGAACAGTAGTACAGTTTTTCATCACAAATTTTTTTACTACCTACCTACCTAAATAGTATTAATATGATAGCAATATCGGTAGTGACTAGTTTCCTAATTAATGCAAGCAAGTTAAAAATTGAAACAGTAGTCTGGTAATGTCATTGGATGACAATTGAACTAAATAATAAATTTTTTCGAAGTTGGGAACGTAAATCATTCGATTCTAATTCACAGAGACTGGAAGATTTAATTTTCTTGTAGAGTTTGTTTTGAGATCGATTGTGTTGACTATCGTGTGTGTATCATTTGAAAAATTCCACTCATAGATTTAGTATTAAAAGAATAGAGTGAATGGTGTACTGAGAAGCAATATTTCTTTGTTCTATTTATCTATTCGGAAAACGATAAACTAGGTTGAAATAACTTCCTTCCTTTCAGATAATTTATCATCAGACTCTCCAGTTATAAATTCAAATATAATAGTCATTTATGAATTAAAAAATATATTTTAAAACTTACAGCCTATGAATTTAAGATTGTTTGTAAAATAAATAAAATTGCTCATGTAGAAAAAACTAGTATGTACTGTTAACTTGAATAAATTATTACTTACTTACTTGCTCCTGTTACCTCTCATGGAGGAGCATAGGCCGCCCAACAGCACTCTCAATTCAACCCTGTCCTGGGCAATCATTTCCAGTTGCTATTTATCCTCTTCATGTCTGCTCCCAACTCACAACGCAATGCGTTCTTCGGCCTTCCTCTTTTCCGTTTCCCTTTAGAATTCCAAGTTAGCGATTGTCTCGTGATGCACTTTGGTGATTTCCGTAATGTATGACCTATCCACTTCCATCGTCTTTTCTTAATTTCCTCTTCAGATGAAAGCTGGTCGTTTTTCTATCATAGTAGGCTGTTGCTGATGGTGTCTGGCCAACAGACTTCAGTATCTTTCGTAGGCAACTGTTTACAAATATTTGTACTTTTTGATGATGGTTGTAGTTGTTCTCCGAATATCAGCTCTGTATGGTAGAACTGTCCTGACGTTCGGATTGAAGATTCTCACTTTGATATTGGTTGACAGTTATTTTGAGTTCCATATGTTCTTCAACTGTGGGAATGCGGCCCTTGCTTTACCAATCCTTGCATTTACGTCTGTATCCAATCTTCCTTGTTCATCGATGATGCTTCCCAGATAAGTGAATTTTTCAACGTGTTCCAGAGTCTCCATCAAGTGTGATTGTGTTGGTGTTCTTCGTGTCGTGTTTGAGGATCTTACTTTTCTCTTGTGTATGTTGAAGCCCAGTGCTGCAGAAGTTTATGCTACACTGGCTATCTTCGCCTGATTTTGTTTTTGTGTATGGGATAGAAGAACTGGGTGATCTGCGAGGTCCATATCGTCTAGTTGCGTCCAAGCTGTCTGTCGTATTCTGTGCTTCCCATCAGATGTGAAGGTCTTCATAATCCAGTCAACCACCTAAAGAAGGATAAAGGGGGAGAGTAGGTAGTCTTGTCTGACACCGGTCTTCATTTGGAGTGCATCTGTTTGGTATCCTCAATACACGAATTTGAGTGTAGTCCTCTCTTTGTTCTCACGTCTTTGATGTGAAGGTCTTCATAATTCAGTTAACCGCCAGAACAAAGAGAGAGTGCGAGAGTAGGCAGCCTTATCTGACCACGGTCCTTACTTGGAATGCGTCTGTCAGCTGTCTTCTATGCACCACTTTGCATTGTAGTCCATCGTATGAATTCTGGATGATGTTGACGATCTTCTCAGGTACGCCAAGGTGCCGAAGAAGTTTCTATAAGGTTCTTCTATCCACACTGTCAAACGCCTTCTCATAATCAATGGATATATTATTGGAAAGAATATTTTTCATTCACTTTATATATCTTTGTTTTAACAAAATCGGAATTTTAAGACAACTAAACAAGTTGGATCGTAATTTCTACTCTCAGTATGAACCGCTAAGAAAGAACATAATTTATTGGCCTAGATTAACCTTTTATAGGATACAGAATTATTCTGCCATTTATATAGATATATATAGAATGTTAGGATACAGAAATATGGTCTAGATCTATCGAACCAGTCATCTGTTGGTCTGATTTTCATCAACAATTATAGTCCTTTTCTTCCTAAAATTAGAAGTCAGTAACTGACATCCTTAAATGATAAAAGTCAAAATCACGATGATGTATATACATTCAATTTGTTTTATACCTTTCTTTAATTTCTAGACACTTTATTATCTAACATCCGTTTCCTTTTTGTTTGTTCATGCTTTTCCTACGCCTATTTCCCTTGCTCTTCTTCATTTGAAAGTTGTTTTATTTAAAAACCTACATTGTTGTACTATTCGGCTTTCCCTACTTTCCGTCTGTCTATCTATCTATCATCTATATAGTAAAATATAACTACGTTCGACACTACTGATGGAAACATATGTAATAAAGTGTTAATGTACTTTAAAATGAGATTTATGGGATTTAGAAAAAGTTGTGATTATGACAGAATTCTAGTTGCTGAATTTTAAGGCCTAATTTTTTTAAACATTTCAACCGTTATTTTTACACAAGTATGTTCTTTTGAAAATATGTTTACCCATAGATCAGCTGGAAAAACAGGGAGTATGAAACAATTGTCTATGCCTACTTATAATGGATGGATTGTAGTTAAAAGTGGAATACAGGACTCGTCAGCTGAATGCGATTACGTCTCAGCGTTAATGTTTGTATTGAGACTGGAACCTTGTGCCTTATGCCCACGAATTTCAACAACGGAATAACTCAAGCCTTCACTAATAACGTCTATTTCTGGTCTGAGACTGTCTGGCAGTGCACATTCATACTCTTGAAAGCAGCCACAGTCAGGATCTCCAAATCTTGCGAGGAAAGGATATTCCATTTCGACAATCGGAATCCATTTTAAAACAACTCAGTCTCCTAATTTGGGGGAAAATCTGATCAGTATTAGGTAAATTTTCGGGAAGATGCAATAGAAAATTTCGGGATTTTCCCAAAGTCATTTGAAAATTCATAGTTTTCCACAAAGTCCGAGGAACTATTGGAGATCTAACATTTCTCCCAAAATCTGGAGATCGGGTAATCACATATATAGATTATTTAGTATAAAACTGATGAATTAATAATAATAATAACTTGATTCCCAACTGTAATTCACATTTTTTATGAACATCATGAATCTCATTCATTACTAGAAAATTGAGCTTTCAGTTTAACTTAAAAAAAACAAAGGCAATCGATTCGTTCCTTATGATTTATTCCATTGTAAACTTAGTAGCATTCTGGTTATTAATCCATATACTCAAATACCTTGACTTTACCTCTTGTCATCTGATACCAAAGTGAATTCGTCGTATGATTTGTAAATACAGTGCTGAATAGTAAAGGTTTAAATCTTCGCGTTCAAACATTTTCAACATTTTCTCTCATATACACTTGCAACTAACACATTTATCATGGCACTATTAATATTTTTCATTAGAGTATTGGCTTCTTAATTGAAGAAATGAGCTTTTAAACTCTACTTAATTCGGTCTGGATAAGTGGCTAGTAACAATAACTCATACAAAGTGACTTAATCCTGAATACATAAATATATACATGGCAAATAAATTATATTAAATTAATTACTATCATTACTAATATTGGTATACACTGTGTAACCTATTGGGACATTTGTACATCATCTCACATTATAACGTATTATAGTAATAAAAAGATGAGAAAAATATTCGTAGTACAACAATAGGAAGCTATCAAGCAAAATTCTTACCATGTGGTTTCTTATCGTAATTATAAGTTTCACATAAAACTAATTTATTTTTACCACCACGAAATGGATCACGGAACATTGCACAAGGTTTTAAATAAACATCAGAGTTGGAACCTTCAGCTTGACCCGTACTACTCCCATCGAAATTCCACATTGGACAGTCTGGTTTTTTTAATTAAAGAGAAATATATAGAATAAGAGATAAGAACAAACAAACAATGAATTCATTCGAATTGATTTCTTCACACAAGTATTACACTGACAAAACGAATAAAATCCGATCTTAAAGAATTTTAAAACAATGTAACTAGACTGTTGAAAACTGAGTTCATTCACAAGTTCATTCATTAATTCTGTTTAGTCTATAAAAAACAGTTAGCTTAAAAACACATATTTAAGTAACAAAATACGTTATAGGTAATAAGTTAGTCATCAAAGCTTAGTGATGATTAATATAATCACAATAACCCATAATGTCATTGAACAAGAAAAAGAGGATTCAGCGAAGAAAATTCTTTTTTAGACCAAATCATTTACTCAATCTACAGAGTCAAAGGGATTGGATCGAAGGAGTGGGTCAAATCAATATTTTATGCACTGCTGAGATATTGGCAATCCATGAACTCAAGCCTGAACTTTGCGTACAGAAACGATTTGTTCAAACTCCTATCCTTCCTTGGCCCTAATTCTTTTATTAGGTATGGTTCTGGGCTTTTTTCTCTGTTTGATTTTCTGCACTTTTATTTGATTATTATTGAATTTTTTTAAATTACTGTTTTGCATTTTAAACTCTAATCATTTATTATTATTATTATTACCTTATAAAAGTTTTCTTGATTATTATTCAGTCTATTATTATGATCTTTATGTTTGGCATTTTTCTTCATATCTGTCAAGTGGACTATTATCTAAGCCATAGAAATTATTTCCCTCCATACCCTTGATTAGTACGTAACCTCATGTGTTATTTAGCCTTTTCTATCTTTAGTCTTTTCTATCTTCCTATAGACAAATACTTTCCATATAACTATATATACGAATGTATAGTTTAAGTAAATGATTTCGTCGAAAAGAAAATTTTCTTCGCTGAATTCTCTTTTTCTTATTTGATGATTAATAGTTGGATGAAATTTCGAAATATCTACGTTGCCTAGTTAAATTAGTATATTGTTTTCATGAATATATCGGTTCATGTTAAATTATTTGTTTAGAAAGATTCAATCATAAGTTTAATTAATTTCATAATTCTAAAATGTTTTGTACTGATACACTATACACTATAGTTACATATATGATAAGGAATTTAGGTAATTAGAAAAAAAAATCCAAGATATCAAGTCATACCACCACATCGGGTGATCTAAAATCAGTAAAGTGTCACACTATTTTATAGGTAATTTGAGTAAATGTTATTAAATTTCAGACAATTTTCATAAGAATAATTTGGAATTTTATGCCTTAACGTCAACCCAAGGAAACATTGTAAACTCTGTCATCAATTCTATTCAGTAAGGCATGTAAACATGTGGGAATAATATTTTGGTTTTACATTTTCTACAGTAACATCACATTGCACTTTAGAAAAGAGGTCAGTATTCATTTGTATTAATTGAAGTTGTTCTAACTCTGAACAAAAGAATAGAAGAAAAAAACCTAATCATTCAACATCAGTAGTAATAATAATGGTGATGTAACCAAGTGTAGTTTCGTACACCCAACTTTAAGCTACAGTACATGTAAGATAACTGGTTATACTACTCAGTTCATTAGACCTAAGTACCTTCAATTACACTTTTGTTCAACGACATAAATGTTCAGAAACGAATAACGATAATACAATGGTGGAACATATATATTTTACAAAAATTATGTTATCATTCTAACGAATATAAGTTCATGTATCGATCAGTTTTCTTTAACTCATCATGGTTCAACTATCTTGAATTACGATTATTAGAATTGCTTTATGGTTCAGAGAGGTAAATGAAACTTTCGACGGGAATAATGTTATAGATATGGCATCTTAGCTTTTAATCAAAAACTACTGAACCTTTCCTTGAAAGTTAAGGTTTCTAATTTCATCTTTATACTAATTTTATTGACAACAAACTATTTTAGTACATGAACAATCAATTGATAATAAGAGATGTTACATAACATCAACTTAATATATATGCAACTAACTAAAACATCAATTTGTACGTTCAATTTATTAATTAACTCAGTTTGATCAGAATTAATTATTTTTCCAGTGAGTGAATATTTGTAAATTTAAGATGTATGCTGGTTTATACTACGCAATATAATAGTACACATTTGGCATATTTACCAAAATGAGGAATAACCGAATATTATAAGACTTTTAATAGTTATATGTATTTTTCAGTATATCTATTATAGATTATTCTTATAAACTTGTATTTTAATCCATTACTTGTTAAACTTCAATAAATTCAATGATCTGTCAAATATATACTATTTGTTTATAAAAGACTAGGCTAGTTGTAACGGTTAATATGTTATTTCTTACCTAGTTTACTGTTAAATATATAACTATAAAGCAGACATGGAAAAGAAAAACCGTCATTGAGGTCTTAAGTTAAAACACATTGTATTTGTTTATAATCTATGTTGAAATAAACGTAAACTGATGACAAATGGTTTTTTAGCAATTTATGAGGATTAGAGGGAAAGAAAGTTGTTTTTACTTATATAACAATGAAGTTGTAGAAGAGATATTTTTGATCTATAGTTTCATTTCAAAACGACGTTTAATGAGGTTAATAAATACCCAATTAAATGATTTATTTCAACAAAGTTTTCTTTTCAAAGATTTATTCACAAAAACAGGAGTTGGAATCTTCGAAAATAAATTGTCAACGTACCTTCTGGAACTTGTGGTTCTTCTTGTAAAGTCATCGTTTTGCAGCGTAAATTTTCTCCACTTCCGTCTATCCATACGTACATAACTTGAATTTTGTCATCAGGTTGAGGTAAATCATAATATTTAGCAAGTAGTGTTTTACTGTCGTAAGGTGAACGTGATGTTAACGGCATTATCAAACCGTATAAATTCGTAGTATTTAATTGATTATAATAATAAACCAGGCCAATTTATATAGCTTTATATAGAAAAAAAACATGGACGAAAACTACGCAGTACGTGATTGGTCGTAAATTGAGATTCAATTTATTCGGAAATTTCAAGGTCACATCGATAACTGGTTGAATTCAGGGTCGTTATTCAGTCATACATTTCATCTCTGAAACAGGAAAACAATAGTCAGGACTGCTTGCCTATTTATATGAACTTAAATGACATTACCTACAAAATAATTAAAACCATACCATCAATAAGATAAACAAATTTAAATATCTTGAATATTTTAGATCGAACCATTATCAAATCTTAAATGATATTTAACTTTAAAAATTAGTGATTTTCACAAGATCATGGGTCGATTGATGTTAGACACTAGCACCGTTCGACGCCAGCTCAGTGGTTCAGAGGTTAAGCGTTCTTACGAGAGACCAAAGGCCCTGGGTCCGAGTCTCGTGTGTGAGATCTTTGATGCATACTTTCGAGGAGTCTCATACTAGGATGAAACATTCGTCCAGTGCTCCCAGGTATTCAGTGGAGATCCAATTTAAATCGACTCATGAATTCAACTATTAAAATTTTCAACATAATTCAATCATCTAATGACGGTTCTTTCACCTTCTAAAATGGAAATATAACGGTCAGTATGAACCAACAGATTAAACCTCAGTCTCTGAACTATATTCACAGTCAGTGCGATCTTCGCCAAACTGTACTTTTACCTATTATGTGCGGTGACATAATCTATTTCATTGTAATTATTGACTCAAATTGCCGAGAGTGGGGAAAGTCTGCTCTCCCTCTCAAAATGCTCTCACACGGCCACGCGTATATAGCCTCTGACAGGGAAGTCCTACTCACTGCCTTCTCGTGGCGGGGGTTTTGCTTACGAAAATGAGAGGACGAAAAGCGAAAGCGAATGTCCGGCGCTTTAACCGGATCCCAAATCAATGGTGCACATGGGATCCAGTATCCTGAAGAAACAAATGGCGTATGAACCAATTTCTTGGTCACCGGCTACCATGGGATTGCATCTCCTTACGATGCCCCACTGCCTTGTGGATTAGATATTTAGGTCGAAGGCTCGGGGTGTGGCCCCCTAAGAAAACCACCTGCTTCGGTTTGGGCACCCGGGCAGTACCACAGCCCTCTCACAAATCAAATGAGATCTGTGTGGCGCATATGTATTTGGCGCCCCTTTGTACCAATATCTATGTGTTAAAATAAATAAATAAATTTTCGTATAAATATTCATGTATATTAGTCATCTTGAAGAGAGCAAATATAAACATTTAAGGAGAAGGGCCTGAATAATCTTTATTTTATTTGATCCTTGTCAACTGCTTACAGCCTGTCATATTTAAACACTTTCATGTAAGCAATTCAAACCTATTTTGTAATTATGCTGCTAGTGGTTGACAAGAACCAAACAAAATAAAATTAGTTCATGCTATTCTGATGAAATATTTGTTGTTACTCTCGGTAAGATTTCATTAATTTCGTAGATTCTCATCAGGTGCTTACAACCTAGAGAAAATAGTAATAATTATTTATAACAAATGTACATAATTTATGTCATAATTATGAAGATTAGTAGAATAATTACAAGTATGAAAAAAATATGAAGTGAGTGATTAATTATACATTACTAAATGTGAAAATTCTAGAAGAAAAGTTTTAAAACACGCGGAAACATGTTTCTAAAGAATGACTATTGATGACAAAGCTACGTAATAACCATAAAACAGTAAGATGAATGCAACTAACGAAGAGTCAGAAATGAAAAATAAATGTTAATGTTGTCGTTATTCTACTAATCTTCATTAATATGATGTGAATCATGTACATCAATTATAAATAATAATCATTATTTCTATTAGGTTGTACGAACCTGACTAGAATCTACAAAACTAGTGAATCAACTAATTCTAGATTCGAAGTTCTAAACAGAAATAAAGAATATTGAATCACTATTGTCAAAAAACCTGATATTCATTATCTGAGTTGATATGATCCGTTGAATTTGAAAGGTTAGTCAGTCATAAGAATCAAACAGTGTAAAGTATGTATTCTTTTCAGATGCTCTCAGAAACACTGAATGAATACACGCTGACTTAATGTTTCTGTGTATTTCAATGATTTACTTTTGGGCTTTCTTCCTAATTTTGTTTAACCAATCTATAAATTCCTGATGTCGATTTTTTTATCAATTAACGCTAGTCCTTATATTACATTGTAGCCAGTCACGATCTTATGTCATCAGTACGGTTGTACAAAGAATTCAAGGAATGACGTTAGGTGTTCCGTAAACAAACCGAAATTTGTACATAATATCTAATAATAGTAATGTTAATACTTTTTTCAGGATATTTAGCATAAAACAATGAGAACGCTAGTTTTTCTTTTCAATTTTGCAGGTAACTTTTCATCCCACAAACATGGGAAAAACCAATAACAATTTGATTTCAATAATACCACTTTCCAAAACTGGTATACATTCAACAGACCAATTCTATATGCAATAGAAAATTATTATTCATGACCTTACCCAATATTATGTGTTTAGTACAATATAGCAACTCACGCGCATTTGAGTTTGTCGACATTTAATTTGGTTAAGCCCTTTTGTTAACATTTTTGACGGACAGTCATCCGTATAATAACAATTTATCTTATATCATCGTACCTTTATTATTGTTGCACTTGTATGAATATTTATGCTTGAGCGTTGCTTACTGCCTATGCATATATTCACTCTGCTAGCCTTACCTATTAGTCGCTTAATTGATTCGATGATTGATTCATTTCCCTATGTATATATGTACATTTTAATCCTGTTCATTGACTTGTTCCTTCGACTCACTCACTTGCCTGCTTGCTTTTCAGCACTACTCTTTCATGCTTGCTTAACGTACCTGTAATTTCGCTTATCCGTGCGTCGTAGTACAATAATAAACGTAATCAACACTTCGTATTCTCCATCTGATTTATAAACCGTTGGGGTATTATCTAGTGATGGTTATCAGGACGAACTGTATACAAAGTTTAAGGATTATATTGAATACTGACCACCACAAACTAATGTTGTATAAAGTATTTGGAAGAAAATAACTATTCATCACTTATAAAATTTCTTGACCAAAATCTTAACCATCCGTTTGATAATACTACAATCAATATCTCATTTCATTCTTATATTCACTTTTCTTTTTAAAATTTCTAATTATACTTTTAAACTATAAATTAAATAGTCTCCTCATAATTAAAATTTCATAGACAGTATCTTTTTTAACTTGATATTGTTTTACTTGAATCTTCCCATTGATGCTTAGGACTGCAGTTGATCAGTCTCATGTTGGCATATGTGCATCCTGTGCGGATGCCTCGATATTGCTCTAAATTACAAGTATTATAAGCAAAGATGGATAGTGGCTAGCAGTGGAATCCAGGACGCGCGTTCCGTCCTATTTGGAACTCGTCAGCTGGATGCACCTGCATCTCAGAGTTGATGTTCACTCTGGGACCGTTCGCTCCAAACGCCATCGCGTTATCCACTCACCTACTGAGCCCTGATAGCCACTTGCGCGTCCTGGATTCCACTGCTAGCCACTATCCATCGTTGCATAGTCTCTTTTTTTGTTTAATTGTTGCTATCCAACAATAAACCAATTACACATGATTTTTTTTATTTTTTAAAAAGAAGATTTTCATTTTTTAAAATGTTTTTCGAACTTGCATCTGATTAAATTTTCACTCAGTAACTATTAGTTTTTCTTTAGACAACTTTTCGGTAACAAAGAAAAAAGATTTTTTAAAATATTAAGTTATAATTCATTTTCTTTCAAGAAAAATACAGTATAGTTTATGTAGGTTAATATCACATGTTAAGGGTTGAACTAAGTAAATAAATAACTAAACATGTGATCATAATGTGAATAAAGTTTATTGTATTATTGAATTGAATAAAAAAAATGTAAATAATTTTTGTCTTCTTATCATTAATAACATTTAAGGAAAAATGGTTACCAAGACTTAAAATTAATAATTAAATTTAAAGAATATTAACCAAATAATTATTTCATAGTTGAATTCATGAGTTAATTGAAGCTAGACCATTATGGAAAACATGGAAACACTGGATGACCATTTCGTCCTATTGTGGGACTCCTTAGCAGTGTACATCCATGATCTCGCCTCGCCGGATTCGAGACCAGGACCCATCAGTCTCGCACGCGAACACATAACCTCTAGACCACTGAACTAAATGGCATCTAATAGTGTTAATGTCTAACTACTACAACTAGACGACGGAATTGAGTGGCACATCCACCATTGTCTTCACTGAGTCACTAACACAATACAGTCAGTCAGCTGCAACGTAGGACCAGGCACGTATATGCATCGGTCAAAGTTGCCATACCGCATCAGAACAGCAAGATGAACAACGGATTCAATGGTGGTAATATATAAAAGAAAGACTGCATATAAGGAGATATTACAGGAATAAAGATTTAGTAAGTACAAAGAAACAAATGAAACGACTTTATTCTCTTAGTTTAAGGGAAGACAGAGAGTGCATGCACGTACGCCATTGTGATCGATTCTGAGCCATGTCACCAAGAGTCTCCAATCATTAAATTACGATAGTCACACGTACCCTACCAAGTAGTCTGTATCTACCGACATGGCTCAGACTAGAAGTTGGTGAATTCAAGGACTGATGACACGTTTTGGTTTGCCCCCCACCCAGCTTTCTTCCAGCCATCCCCAACACTAGTCAACATTGCGCGTCGTGGTAATCGGTGTTCAGGCATACGCAACACGTGGCCCAAAAACACCTCAGTCGGTGACGATTCACAACCTCATCAACTGATTTACCATCACTCTCTAATACCCTGTGTCTAACCTCACTATTACTTACCCGGTGATGCCAGCATATACGAGCAATATTTCTAAGACCTCTATGATCAAATACTAGTAACTTACGCGTATCCTCTACCCTTAATGACCACATTTCACAGCCGTGAAGCAGAACAGAACAAAGTGCTGCGCAGTATACTCGTCCTTTTATTGATAGACGGATATCTCGCCTTCTCCATAGGTGGCGTACGTTGGCAAAAGACAAACGAGCCTTTCGAATCCGTGCTGAGATTTCATCAGACACCGATCCATTAGGGCTGATCAGAATTCCAAGACAAGTGAAGTTGTCAACGCGTTCGACTACTTCACTCCCTATCTTTAGTTCAGGTGTTAACGCAGACCAGTCCTGAAGCAACAACTTGCATTTAGAGGGAGAGAAGCGCATCCCAAACATTCTGGCATTGTTGCTTAGTGCTAACAAAAGACTCTGAATTTTATCAGTGTCTTCACCAAACAGGACCATGTCATCTGCGTATTCTAAGTCGATACGTGGACCTCCTGGTAGGAGATCATCGCCCGAGAATTCAGTCAGTGAGAGCGTTATTTCCATCAGTAGATCTATGATGAAGTTAAACAAAAAATGGAGAAAGTGGACAGCCTTGACGGACACCACTTGAGGTTGCAAAATCAGTTGACAGTTCGTCATAAGCTCTGACTCGACTAGTAGTGTTCGAGTAAAGAGCCTTCACAAGGTTTATGTACTTCTGAGGTACACCTTTCAATGACAGACACTCCCACAGAAACTCTCGGTCAACAGAGTCAAACGCTGCCTTTAAGTGGAGGAAGACCACCATTGTCGGACGCCGATAAGTATGTCTGTGTTCTGAAACCTGACAAATGGTGATTATGTGGTTGATTCAGCCACGACCAGGTCTGAAGCCAGCTTGATTCTCTCGTGTTTGCCGTTCACGAGTCTTAGTTAGCGTCCGATAATTATTGAGGCTAGTATTTTAGATACTATATTAGTCAAACTAATCCCTCTATGGTTGTCACAGGATGATTTTGACCCTTTCTTATATATTGGGACGATAAGTGATTGTGACCAGTCAGAGGGGATTATGTCCAACTCCCAGATTTTAGCTAAAATATTGGTCAACCTAGTCGCTAAAATTGGACTACCATCCTTAAAGACCTCTGGGGCCAATCCATCTGGACCTGCTGCCCTTCCTCGTTTTAGATTAACTATAGCCTTTTGAACTTCAGTTAGAATTGGGGGACCTACTTCAATGTTCCATTCATACTGTCTGGGAATGATGGGTAGTTGTAGAGTAGCTGAAAGCCAGTTGAACTGCTCCTTAAATTGTTCCGCCCATCGTTCTAAACGTCTGGACTGATACTAAATAATTATTCGTTATCTTTATTTGAGTGTTATATCATTAACTTTTGTGAATTCATTGATAAGTAATTTCATTAAGTATTTACTAGCTTTGCATATATTTTGCTCTGACCACGAGAGTCATTAACTTATAGGTGGTGGATAACATTTGTCATTATTTCTGTTTTATGAAGTTATATTGGATAAAAATGTGCACGAAAAATACCAACGTCAGTAAGTTTGCCAGTCCAGTAAACAGATTGTATAGAGGATATAAAAATAATATTTAACAGTAGAATAACACAATATAACTACTAAATGTATATGGATAACTATAATAGCTACTTCGATGTGTAAAACGTGACAGTCTTACCATGTGAAAACTGAGTCAGGAGGCCTATCACACAAATAAAACGATAATCAATAAGTTCATTAACATACGTTTCGTCTATAATCTATTAAAGAAAACAAATAATGCTCCTTCTGAATGACAGGAAGATAATTTAAATTCATCAATAATGAATACGTTTTTCTAAAAATGTTATGAAGTTATGTACCTATTCTAGTCCAACATATTTCAATAAAACGCAAAGATTGACAAAGGCTTATATCTATTCATAATTTAATGATTTTCACTGTCAATAAAACTACTCATACAGTCAATTTTGTATTTTTCTATTCATTATATCTTCAGCCTTTTAGTTCTAGTGACAAAACACTCAGTGAATTTGGACCATCTATGACTGTCAGTTGTTACGACCATTTCTTTTTAGAAATCTACGGTATACCATTCATGAAAAATCTCCTAGGTTACTAGTTTTAGGGAACTATCTATCACTTTTAACTTGAACTAATGTAATTAGTCCCCAATGTTATTTCCATAGTCTAATTAAATTACTATAGTGGTATCTTTCTCATTATTAAAGACTTATTTTAAAAAGATAGCATTATGACTTGCATTAGACTAATTTTGTTTGTTCAGATATCATACATTTAAAAAAAATGATCTTATTGAAGTATAATTTCTACTACAGCCTCTGCCAGGGAAGTCCTACTCACTGCCTTCTCGTGGCGGGGGTTTTGCTTACGAAAATGAGAGGACGAAAAGCGAAAGCGAATGTCCGGCGCTTTAACCGGATTCTAAATCAATGGTGCACATGGGATCCAGTATCCTGAAGAAACAAATTCTTGGTCACCGGCTACCATGGGATTGCATCTCCTTACGATGCCCCACTGCCTTGTGGATTAGATCTTTAGGTCGAAGGCTCGGGGTGTGGCCCCCTAAGAAAACCACCTGCTTCGGCTTGGGCACCCGGGCAGTATCACAGCCCACACACAAATATAATGGAAATGATGATATTCTCTGAAAACTCTATTCACGCCGCGATTTACCGTCAGACATTTCACATTATTATTATTATTATTGTTATTATTATTATTATTTACTGCGTCATTTATTCACTCTCTTTTATTTCCACTCTGTCTATCCTTATTTTTCGACTTATACAGCAGCTCGCCTATGGTGGACATTCGGCTCTATCTAAACGTTCTCGTGTCACTGCCTGGTTGAAAATTGTATGTTACCATCGAATATGAGTACTGAAGCAGTTTTTCTGAAACCACGTACACCATTCAAACTGGCTGCCTTCAACGTTCGCACACTTATGCAGGTCGGACAACAGATAGGGCTGGCTATATCTTTGGAAAGTCTTAATGTTGACGTGCGTTGTCTATCCGAGACCCGTATTCAAGACTCTGGTGAAGTACTACAAATTCGCTCTCCATCTGTCACTACAAAAAGCTTGTTTTACGTGCGTTTATCCGGAAACCCTGTGGCATCTTTGTCTGGTCTTGCTGGCGTTGGTGTCGCACTAAGCGCTAGAGCTGAGGCAGCACTAATCGATTGGATCCCCACTAACAGTCGGTTATGTGCTGTTACACTAGAAAGTACCATCAAAGTGAGAAGAAATCGGCGTGAGAAACGATGTCTTTTCATCATCTCCGCCTATTCCCTGATAGATTGCAACGCAGATGCAATCAAGGATGAATTCTACCACCAGTTATCTGCTCTTCTCCAGAAAGTGCGTTCGACAGATATTGTAGTACTAGGGGGAGACTTGAATGCTCAGGACGGGCGTCTAGGCACAGAAGAGAGTCGTTTAGGTGGACGATGGGGACTTGTTGGTCGCAGGACAGATAACGGGGAACGTCTACTGCAAATATGCACAGACCACAACCTGTTTCTAGCTAGCACTAACCTTCGGCACAGTCATCGCCGATGTGCCACCTGGCGTCCTCCTTCTGCATCTCAAGCCTGGACTCAGATGGATCACATCGCGATCAGCTACCGCTGGCGTGATTGTGTACAAGACTGCCTCTCCTTTTAGAGTACCTATCTGGAATCTGATCATGCTCTGGTCTGCGTCAATCTTAACTTACTTTTCAGTGGCCAACGACGTGACCGTCACCAAAGGATTGATGTAAGCAAGCCGGTTGCAACTTCTGTTGCTAGTATGTACCGAAACGATCTAGCTTCTAGGCTAGCTACCATTCCACCGAAAAGTATAAATGAGCATTGGTTGCAATTACATGACGCCATGAAGATGGCGGGTACAGTCTGTTGTGGGTTCGCGAAACGTCCCGCTTATAAGCACTGGGTTTCTTCTGGTTCCTTACAACTGATTGAAGCCCGTCGGTCTACTCCGAGTGACCGTAAGTTTGACCACAAAAGAAGGCTGTTACGTAATGAAATCGGGCAAAGCTTGCGTAAGGACCGAGAAACCTGGTGGTCGGGGCGTGCTAATCAGCTGGAAGTAGCAGTTGCATCGGGTAACTACCGGGAGCTCTTCCAACTCATCCGAGCCACTGGCAGCAAGATGTCTGGTGTGAGCGAAACAATCTGCGAGGATGATGGAACGCCAGTCACTAACATCCATCGACGTCTTGGACGATGGGCAGAATTTTTCGAAGGACAGTTCAACTGGCCTGCTGCTCCGGCAACATCGGTCAGACTGTCCTGCTCTCCATGACCGGTGACGACTGATCCACCAAATGAGGCGGAAGTCCGCAAGGAACTCCAACTCTTGAAACGTTACAAATCATCGGACCCAGACGACTTACCTCCGGCTCTTTTTAAAGATGGTGATGACTTTCTGACTAAGGGACTGACGACGTTGTTTACAAAGGTCTGGGAACTAGAGAGTGTACCAAGGTCATGGAATGAGTCGATAGTTGTCCCTATCTTTAAAATGGGTTCACATCGTTCCTGTAACAACTATCGGAGGATAAGTCTACTTCCGATTGCGTCCAAGCTATTGGTTTCCGTTATACTTCGTAGGTTGTTCAAAACCCGTGAAGGATTGACTCGAGAGGAGCAGGCTGAGTTTTGTTCTGGTCGAGGACGTATTGGTCATACCTTCACCCTCCGCCAAATGTTAGAACACCGTCATACTTATCAAAGGCCAACAATTGTAGTGTTTCTTGACATCAGGGCTGCCTTCGATTCGTTGGACAGAACTGTTCTCTGGGATTGTCTATTGAAGAAGGGTGTGCCTGAGAAGTTCATTAACATCTTAAAGGAACTATATACAAACACCTCGGGTAGGGTGAGGGCATACAACTACCTCTCTCCATTGTTCCATTCAAGCAGTGGGGTTAGACAGGGTTGCCCATTCTCACCATTCCTCTTCAACTTTGCCATCGATGACATTCTTGAAACACCTCTGATGGATGTAAGTAATGGTGGTGTGGATTTGTTGCCTGGAGAAAAACTTCTCGACCTTGAGTATGCGGATGATATTGTCTTACTGTGCGATAATGCCCAAGCCATGCAATCTGCACTTAATCAGTTGGCAATCAATGTCCGTAGGTATAGTATGTGCTTTGCACCTTCGAAGTGCAAGTTCGTGTATCTGCATAAATGCTGGTGGTGGTGTGAGTGATGAGATCAATGCACGTATAGTGAAAGCCAGAGCGGCTTATGCCAATCTGGGCCATCTTTGGCGCCTTCGTGATGTTAGTCTGGCTGTAAAAGGTCGGATCTACAAAGCATTGGTGAGAGCAGTTTTGCTCTATGCTTGTGAAACCTGGCCTCTCCGATCTGAGGATGTTAGACGACTCTCTGTGTTCGATCATCGCTGTCTCCGAAGGATTGCTGACATCCAGTGGCAACACCATGTTAGTAATGCAGAGGTTCGGCGTCGTCTCACCATCTTGAAACATCGACTTCGGTGGCTTGAACATGTTCTACGAATGTCGTCCCGGAGAATTCCTCGTCGTGCATTATTTGCCGACTCTGGGACTGGTTGGAAAAAGCGGAGGTAGTCAGTGTATGACATGATGTCGTGGTATGAAAGCTGCAATGGGCTGGCTTGTGTTGGTCCTTCACGACTCCCCGGCTGGGGTCTGAGAGATGGTGTAACATAGTGGCTAGAAACGTTATCAGATATGGCTCAGAATAGAAGTCAGTGGCGATCCTGCTGTAACCTTCTTTTACTTTCTTCGTAAAAAGCGGTTGCTTCTTCCTTAGCTGAAAGAATTCTTCTGATTGAACCTTTTCGTTTCCCCCATTATTACTACTATTACACTACCTTACACGAATCTGGTCGTTATTTTTCTCTCATTTTTTTATAATTCCCTACGCTCCTTACCTTTTTCCCCTTCTCTTTAAATTCTCATTGTTTTGTGTGGCGCATATATATTTGGTGCCCCCTTGTACTAATATTTGTGTTCAAATAAAATAAAAAACTTACCATAAGTAAGAATATGTTTCCATAATTGTTCACCATGTAATCTTTATTAGATAAAGATGGTAATGCAAATATCATGCCATTTTTTATTGTGTTAACATACGGGAAACAATTTTTTTAAAGAGAGGTATAGCAGTGATAACTATAACGACAACTGTGATAATATATACAATATCTTTCCTCTCTTTTAATCCCAGATACTTCACAAAGATGAATCTTTTTAGTAAAAGATTTATCGGAAGGAAATAAAGAAGAGTGATTTACAATTAAGTCACTTAAATTATATTTTGATGGAGTTTTGTTCCCTGAACTGGATGGTTTGGTCGTGGAGCTTCAGGTAGAAGTGTGATGTGAGATACTTACATCCACTTAAGTAACGATGGTCACACAGAGAATGTATCTCAGTGGAAGATCAAGCGGGGAAGAACGGGGACGAAGAGCAATTAGTATGAAAATGCATGAACAATGAAATCTGAGACGATGGACTGATATTTGCAAAAGGAACAGTCAAGTTTGAGACAATTGATTAATATTCTGCAAATAAACTATTTATAGTACAGTTCTCAGATTTTAGTGAGACGTTCTGTAATTCTGTGTTCAGATACATTCGGATGTCCCCACTCGTGTTTACGCTTAATGTGTCGTTCAGAAGAACGATGAAAGCTCCATGACCAAACTATTCAGCTCAGAGAACAAAACTTCAAAATCATTCACCTGAGCTACAAATATCCACAATATTAAATTATATTATCAATTCAATGGTTATTTAGTTGTAGAAGTTCATCAACTGAATATGACACTGAATACAAATTTACAATGAAATAATCAATATAAGTTAAAATCTATTGAGAATCAGTAACTAATCACAACTAGAAGTTAATGTATAGAATTCATTTTAATTTGATACAACGGAAATGGGTTACAGTTGATTGGATGAAAAGCATTATCGATTGATTTTTTCCCATATATTTGTAGACATAACATCCCAAAAAGCAAATGTACACAAATATATATTTGTTTTTTTAATTACAAGAAATGCTCATGATTATATTAAGAAAATAGATAATTTTATGGTTTACATCATGAAATGTCAATAGATAAGTAATGAAAACCAAAAAAACTATGGACAACTGTTTTATCATAGTGTGAGACACTTCAGAATTGCACGTCCACAACATGATTAGGAGCTGAACCCAGCACTTTCAGGTTTCGCAGTAACTTCTTAATCTCTAAAATATCAAGTCAAGATCTAATTGTAGTGTATAACCTTAGACAGTTCACGTTAATAAACAACCATTTCAATGACATTGATAAGTAAATGCCCTACACCGAATATGATTTAACTCCACTAGTGATCCGACGAATGATTAACAAGATGCTACTATATGGCAAACATCTACAACTTTATATGGTTGGATTAGTTTTTAGTATAAAAACTACAATGCCAGAAGTTTTTATATTCACCATTTCTAGGTCATAAATGATAGAAAAATTGAGACTGAAGTAATTAGAATTACAGGAAGACAAGCTATAGATAGCATGGTATTGTCACATAACATTTCTTAACAAAGAGACTTAAATCACCATTTATATGTTGAATATCATTTAACTACTGTATTCATATATACAAATAAAATGAAAAGATCCTACTTAAGTAGTTGATGTGTTTTTTTTATGAATACCTCATTTTGATGTTAACAAATTTATAAAAACTTTATTTATTTACTTCAGAACAATAAAGATAACAATGAATGAACTAATAACAATGCATACTACATTTAAAACTGTCTAATGTGTACATTAGAAATGACAATCTAAATATTGAAGTCATTTAAATGTAGGTGAAAAGTACAAATTATATCACTGTTAAACTGGATGACAATAAACAGAACTTGTCAAATCATAATTTAAGTCTGTTTAATACATAGATGTATATAAACATCTTTAATATATATGAAATGTTTTCGTGTTTGATGTTGAAAAATAACCACTATATCACAGTATATATATGAAAAATTTATTTATTTATTATAATAGCTATTTGAAAATGTAGAGATTATTGTTTTTTTATTGAGATCATGAACTGACCAATTTTAGATCACCATTGAAAACCTGGAAGCACTGGATGGCCGTTTTGACCTAGTGTGGGACTCTGCAGCAGTGTGTATTTGCGACCCTTCAAGCTGGACTCGAACACAAGACCTCCGGTCTCGCGCGAACGTCTAATCTCTGGACCATTAAGTTGGCATCTAATGATGTTTATGTTTAACTACAACCAGGCAGTTACCCACCTAAGACAACATAAGATGGTCGCACCATATTGTGAATTGGTTGGAGTTAGATATTAACACCGTTAGATCTCAGCTCAGTTGTCTGGATGTTAGGTCGTTAGCACGAGACCGGAAGTCCTGGGTCTGAGTTCAGCGTGAAGGATCGTAAATACACACCCAGTGTTTCTATATTTCTGATAGCGAACTAACATTGATCGGCTCATGATCTATTTGACAATGATTCATGTCGATTATAATCAAGTTTTGATTTATAATGAAGATATTTATTGGACTAATTAGGATTTCATTTTTATTGTAGTTGCACACTGATCAGTTCAAAAATAATTGATGATTTGAACTGACTTGATAACTGATTTATACGATATTTTAAGGTTAGTTCAGAATTAATTTATTATATTTTTTGATTGAGATCATGAACCGATTGATATTTGACCACCATTGGAAACCTGGACGGCCACTTCGTCCTATTTTGGGACTCCTCACCAGTGCGCATCCACGATCCCACTCGCGGGATTCGAACCCAGGGCCTTCAGTCTCGCGTGCGAACGCTTAACCTACTGGACCACTGAGCCGTCATCCAATGGTGTTAGTGTCTAACTTCAACCAATTTATTATAATTGATTCTTAAGGTAAGTTTTATTTTATGAACGTATAGTTCAATCTGAAGTTTACACAAGTATTTATCACACAATTTGTGACAATTATGCAAATAAACATAAAACACAAGTAAATCCAGCGTAGCAAAAAAGTAATATGTTACATATGTACATTTTTCTGTACCTCAGTTACGACGTGCTGCAAAAACAATAAATCACATTTTTAAAAGAATAATCCCAACACTGATAACTATTGGATTTCTGACTTATGGGTGACGATGTTATTCATTTAAAGGATCTCATCAAATGAAGCGTTCCAAACAAACATTACGAAGCTATCATTTATTTGCTAGCAAAAAAATTTATCATTTCTTTGTTATAATAGAATTTAAATGAATTTCATATGGAATTTTAGTAGAAAAATTTTAAATTGGTGGATCACATTGAGGAGGCAAGTCATAGTGATTGTTTTATTACATATGGTGAATGTCTACTGGTGACACCGGATTGTGAACCTTTAATTATTATTTGTTGTAAAACAGCCTGATAGAGTAAAGTTTGTAGTAGAATGACAGCGTATCCATAACGATCTATGAGTACTAGACTAGAAAATATGTGGTCATGTCGATGTATAGAAGAGCTGTTTAGCGTCCACTGGTTTCGAATGATTCCCCAAGTAATACCACTTAAAGAATAAACAGATTAAGATTTCTACTGCGGCTTATGTGCATTCAAGAGTGAAAATCATAACCGACATCAGACTGACTACATTATATTGTTATGCTATCTGTTGTTAGGTTCCGACCAGTGTTACAGAAATTAATCTAATATGAACTGAATATTTAACATACAACTTTGGATTGCCAAGAAGTATTGATTCAAAATGAGTTTAATTCTCATTAATTCATAAAATCAGATTACTTTTTGCCCATCTTTATTGTTGTAGACACAAAAAAGGTTAAGCTTTCTACATTCAACATTTGACTACTATTAGTAGTTAATTATAGTTTTAAAAAGTTTACCGATGAAGAATTTTAATCGCATGAACAGGATATTTCTAAGTTCAGTCCCCGTAAACTGCTATAAGAACTTGCTAAAAGCATCCGTTATGCAAGCTATCGTTCATAGCAAAGTGACTTTAAACATGAACACTAGGAAAATCATGTTAATTACTATTTAATTCTAGATTGAGATGTCTTGAGAAATGGATTTTCGTCTTGTTTTTTTTCAAGTCTGATTAGCCACCTAGATTTAGTCAGTTCACAGAATTTGATTTTTCGAACCTGAATACGGATATAAAAAATAGTCTCCAGGAGAAATCAACAAGAGAGCAAACAGTTAGAATTTATATATCACACTGTACATATTAAAAAGCATGTTCATAATAATCACAAATATATAATACTTGAGAAAGCTTTATCCCAAAATGTTCCACTAAAAGAACTGTTGCCTCTTTCAGTCGAACAGAAACATTGAGCATTCAATTAAGTATATCTGTGCACCGTTAAGTTTTGTGGCTAGAATGTTATATTTAGACAACTAGATAAGAATTTAGTAATCAGCTTGTGAAAAAGTAGTCTTTCAACAATATTAACACGTTTCTACAAAGTAACTCGTTTGAAATAAGATTGTTTTGCCACTGTGTTATATTCATACTATGGAAAAACAAGAATGTTTCTGATTACATATTAAAGTATGAGGTGTGATAGATGGTTAGCCCTCACATATAAACGATAATGAGAAATGTGAACACCATATAAACTACATCTAAGAGTTAAAAACACAGAACTAAATTAACGATCCAAAATGAAATTGAAACAGGAAAATATACCATTTTCGAGAACGAGTAAAGTTGGAATTTAATTATGGAAGGACAGCAAATGTTATACTTAAGTGATTACGATTGACAAAAATCTGAACGGTAGCAAAGATAACAAAATATTAATGGTTAATTGTAAGAAAGCATGAACTCGAAAGAAAGCTAATATGAACGTAATACTAATCAATAACGTATTTCCGTTCCCTTGACTAAAAACGAATCAAATACAAATTATTCATTATATATGTAAATTATATTTGAAATAATCTCAGCGATTGAAATTTAAATAATTCCAACGTTTTGTCCAGCTAATCAATAATGACTTCTTTATACTCGGCGCCCAATATCTGTCAAACTATTCGTTCTAATCTTGACGAATATTCGTATAAATACAAATTATGTTTAACTTTTACGTTTCGTTTAACCATTTTGAAATTGATAATAACAAACGGTCATTCTTCATTTCTTTTTTTTCTCTAAACAGAACTCTCCTGTTATAATCAGTGTGTATTGTGAATCTTCGCTTATCTGCTGGAGGTCGTAAACAAATAAGTATCACTTCTGAAATGTTTCATTCTCTTAATTGTTGTAAAGGTTAATTTCTTGATAATCTTATGAAAATGACTATGTTTCATCATATATTTAGGTATATGGTGTGGAGTATTTAGGGAATGCCTAGACACGTGGATTTAATAACAAACAGAAAACGATAAAGTGATAAATAAAATCTGAAAGACGTCATTTTGATTCAACGTGGAAGTGTGATTGAGTACTGCTGTTGAGTTCTAAACTAAAACAATGAAGTTTCCAATTGTTTTCACATTTTCTTTGGTTCACAAGTCGATAATAGTCAGTGGTAAAACTATCCTCACAAATGTATAATCTTTGATAGATTGGTTTATATTAGTATGTCTTATTATAACAATGCCAATATAATATGCAGTGAATTTAAACTAAATAAAACGTAAAATGTAACTACGAATACGCTGAAAAGTATGTAACGAAAATGCGGATACAGATACGTTTATTTTTAGAAACATGATTTTTTCGAAATGTAAACAGAGAATAATAAGTTTGCTTCACATACGATTCATACCTTGGAAAATATGTAGTACATTTAATTTAAAGTACTGCACAAAGTATTCAATGCTTTAGCTATTAATGGACCGTCACGTTCAAGAACAGTTTGGTTTATAGACAAAGTTTCATAAATTTGATCTAAAGTACGCGTGCAACAAACCGGATTCGCATCGAAAAATTCCTGGAAAAATAAATAAATAAACAGTCAATATAAAACTACAATGAAGATCATATCATGTTTTGTAAAGAATGAACAACAAACATTGTGGGATAACGGGAATTCAGTTGGTCATTTCCTATGATCTAAATCTTCCATACGTACAGATTTTCATGGAAAAAATGTTTTACAAATGTAATGTTTTATTTGTAATACTCATAAAGTCATTTGGTTCACTAGTGTAAAGTAATTATAATTACTTTTCGTATCTATACAAGTTGAATTTACGGACGAATGGAATAAATGTGTGTATATGACTGTGAGACAGAAAGACAGTGAATACATTTGAGCTGTATCCGCAGGTAGTATTTCGTAATGTTAAAAAAGTGTAGGATGTAGGGATACAAATTTTATCAATCCAAATTTACGATGCTATTTTAATAGTTGAAATCATGAGTTATTTGAAGCTAGACTACCGTTGAAAACCTGGAAGCACTGGACGGCCGTTTTTTCCTAGTATGAGACTCATCTAGCTTCAATTGGCTCATGATTTCAACTATTGAAATTACTAAAATCTTCACAAAACCCCTTCCGAATGCTGTTTTAGTTTAAAGGTCTTTTTTTTCTGAATAAAAATGTAAGTATTCCCAGAACTTTACACTCGTCTATTCTTCATAATGAAGATTTTTTCTAGCGAAACACCCTCTCATATATTTTCCTAAATTTCCTAGTGAAAACTAAAATAATTATTTATTAAGAAATAAAAATAAACAACTTCGTAACAAACGAAACTGAGATTAAGATCAAATAGAAAACAGTCCATATGAAGAGTTTGAACAGAAAATAGAAATCATTTTATTAAATGAAATTTAAGTGAAGAAACTCACTTTGATCATTGACATATGAGATTTTGTTGAGAATCCTGATAAAACATTCTGTAAAAAATAAACAACAATTAATTATGGTCAATCTTATTGCAAAAATCTAATTATTTCCAATCTAATAGTAAGGTACAGGGTAAAAACAAAGTATATCACCATTTAGTCAATTAGTCATTATTAACGTACAGCCTGGCACAGATGTACATTACTCCAAGTTGCCATACCATGTTAGCAAGACAAAATGAATAGCGAAAGATATTGAAATAATGTAGTAGCGATGACAATGAGAAAGAATAAGCATTAAGAATATGTTCTTGCCGAAGCTGTTACTGTGACCTGATTGGTAGTGTTACAAATTGTAATGACCTAACTGAGTTATATTGAATGGGGCACTCATTCCTTCATGTACCACAATATTAAGAAGCTTTGATGGAGAGCAGTGAGGCAAAAAGTAGCAAACTCATGGTTCGAGGATGATGTATTACCCCCGGCTGTGTAGACGTATGAGAGCAATCAGATGTTCCCCTCAGAAAACCAGCTTCTGTAGCGATGTTGCCTTCCCATATCAAGATGGAGTTAGAAAAGATCAACCCTAAAAATAACACACCTCGCTTTTCTCCCAAGGATTTTCATCTCTGGTGGTGAGGCCTTAAAAAATACGAAGCCAACTCATCTAAAGCTACTTGAAGGTCGTGTGTGAAAGGCCTTGGGCAGTTTTCCCTAGGGTACTGCAGTCACGCCTCCATGTCATTAAGACCACTACTAATCCATTTTAATTTTCATATACTTTAAGAACCACCCTCGTACTTCTAATAGTACCCAAGATTACCTGGTATATCATCATCAGTAGTACATCATAAAACAAATGTTGTGTTAATAACAAAATATTTTCTTACTTCTAAGAGAGTTGGCAATAAAAATTGACCACCATACAATTCGGTTATTCTACTCCATTCATTAGTGATACTTTTCCATGTCGCTAGTCTAGCTGGAATAGACCATGATGAACAAGCGACCAGTCCATGAACTCTATCTTGATCTTTTATTGGGCCGTTTGGATTCAAGCAAAAATGTAAAACATCCGATAAAGGCGACGAAGAAGATGAATCATTAAGGTCATCACAATTAGTTTCACGTGCTGCGCCCAGAGCCAAGAGAATATGATGACGTTCTTCAGGTGAGTACGTACGACTATATGTCTAAGGAGAAACACAAATGTGATGTTGATATAATTAGTGTTTCAAATGAAGTTATAAAAAAAAAGGTAATAGACCTTCATAACACTATTCCATTTTAGACAGGAGGCATGATGGCAAAATTTTCAAAGAACTGTAACAAAAACGGAAACTTAATCATCAATTTAAGATGTTTAAGTAATTACAATCGAAATTATTTTTATTATCGTTAACTTAATCATCAGAAAGAAAATTCCAAGTCTCACAAACAACAGATAACATTTACTATGTAAAATACTCCAATAAATTTAAACATATCAATCAGCAAAAATATAAATATATGAATGAATGATCAGTTCACGTTTTACACAAATCATAAATACATTGTATTTGTCAATCCTCAATCACATTGAAGATTTATAGCTAAAGATTGTTGTCGAAATGCTTTCATTTGTGACTGTGAAATGTCTTATCGATGGAACGCTACTTGTTATATCTGATTGTCGCTGATTGTTATGTCGGAATTGCTTATCACTTGCATTAAAATGAAACAGTAACTAGAGTGGTTAACTTTGGCAGGGAAAAATTGACCTCATAAATAATTGTTATTGAAAGTTAGTCTGTTTAAATATTTTGCTATCGGTCGTTTTATATATACTATAGTCATTTTTCTTATGAAATCCTGCAAAACATAAAAAATAACGAAACAAATCTAACTTAAGTTCTCTGCAGTTTAATTTGTTTATTTCGATTAATTTCTCATATCATTTCAGTTATGCAAGATGTAGGGGTTAAAGAACATTGTACTTGAAATTCCAAACCTCCCATCAATAAAAGAAAAGCTTTTCATGTAGAAGGTTTCAATGGATATACTCGATGTTACAATTGCAGTCAGTGCATAAAATCCTCACCCAAAAAAATCAATCTTAAATTTAAATTCCTAATGGGAATAAAATCATATACTTACGTCCATAAGATATTGAATTACATCTGTAGAGCCATGACGTACAACTATTGTGTAAATTGCTGTGCGTAAATCATTTGGCAATTCTTTCTCGCCTGAACGATGAGCTTCAAAAATTCGTTTAGCTTCTTCAATCACATTATTATCTTCTGCTTCCGCACCAGCAACAGATAACACTAATGATCTGAGCATACTAGTATTATGTGGCAAGGAATCACAATTTTTAATAAGACCTTTTAGGTGAGGGAGGAAAAACAACAGAAAACCAATAACATTATTATTGTAATTGGAACAGAGAAGAACTTTAATTTGATGAGACAAATTCGAAATTGAAAAACTATGGTGCAAATTGCTTGAGAAGACCGCATTGCACAAGCTTAGTGGCTATCAAGACTCAAAAGCTAAGTGGATAACGCGATGGCGTTTGGAACGAACGATACTGGGTTCGAGTCCCGGAGTGAACATCAACCCTGGAATGCAGGTACATTAAGCTGATGAGTCCCGAATAAGACGAAATGTGCATCCAGGATTCCACTGCTAGCCAATATCCATATTTGCTTAAAATGAATATTACTTTAATTTAAAGAGGAAAGTTAAATTTTTAAAAAATTACGAGACGACAATTAGTGAAACCATATATTTTAACACGTCTTAAATATACACGAATGAATATTAAGTGAGATTTGGCAGTTTATAGTATTAAAATAAAATTAACCGAATAAAAACCCAAATAAATGGAAACAAAGCTTGATAGCCTTAAGTATACGACACCATTCAAAAATAATAACTTAACACATTCATACTTACTTATGACTGTTACCCTTCATGGAGGAGCTGACTCGATGTCCGGTGGACTCAATGGAGCTGGTCTATTGAAGAGTTCCTCAAAGTATTCTACCTATCTGTTCCTCTGTTCTTGAATCTCGGTGATTGCCTTACCTTCTTTATCCTTGATCGGTCTTTCTGGTTTACTATATTTCCTCATAGTGTCATATAATTGTTTCATTATTTCTTCTCTTGCAGCTTTTCCCTCTGATGCTGTTAGGTCTTCCATGTATTTCTGTTTGTCAGCCCTAATGCTCCACTTCACTTGCTTGTTTGCTTCTGTGTATTCAACTTGTGGCTCAACACTTTCTGTTCTTGTTCGGCTGTTGTTAATCGATGTCTTTTTGTTCTTCCGCTCTTGAAACTTGCCCAAGGTTGGGATGGAAATCCATTCCTTATGATGATGCATCTTGCGGTCTAGCACCTCTTGATCTCTTTCCAATTTTTCTCCATAGTAGTTTTCCCTTCTTCGAGTAGATCATGTAATACTTGGAACCTGTGTTTAAGAATCTTCTCATGTGAAAACTATAAATATACTAACGTTTTTCTTATTGTGCTTCTTACTTCCATCTACCCTTGTTATTTGGAATATAATTTCTTTCCTATGCAACCGCATTCTGATTTGGGGACTTGCTGAGTGAAATGGTGTCCACGAATATTAAGAAATAGGAATAGTTGGGTTGCAATAAGAGAGAATTATAACAGTAGGACTTCTTCGGCAGTGGCTGTATACGCGTGGACATGTGAGAACATTTCGAACGGGAGAGCGGACTCTCCCCACCCTCGACCATACCAGGGCATTTAGGGGCTAACTAATAATAAAACCTAGAATCGAGAGGGAGATGAGAAATGCACAGACCTGTGCAACTATCACTGATTCTGAGCAATGTCGCCAAATATCTCCAACTAGTGATCATAATTATCGCATGGACCACAACCAAGTAGTCCGCAGTTCAGATAATCTAGTTGACCACTGGTTATTAAAATACAGCGTAGTTTCACTCCGCTTTTCTTATTTTCGGCAAATATTGAAAAACGTAGTGACATATTTTGACAAAAATATTCAGATGTCCTAAAACGAACCTGAAATCACTTCCATATATCTAAAATTCAATCACGTTGTATTCTTCACTTTTATAGGAACGACTGTTATCAAACAGCATATGATAATATGTGTGCAAAATCTTCTGATTATCACACAAAACAATGGTTAAAACAATTACAGTAATAAACACAAATCTCATCACAGAGAAAAATTTCCTACTGATAACTTACCCAATTTATTTACTACTGGATATACTAATTTTAATAAGAAACTCTTATACAGTGAAGAAGGAATGTCACTAGACTGTATTATTCTCTTAATATAAGTATTAAGACCATCTAGAACACCACGCCACACCGAGTATTCATTTTCGTTTTCTATTAATTTAGGCAAAAGTATAAGCCAATCGTAAACACTAATGTAACCAGCTTTAGCCTACAAAAATGTCAATGAGAAAAATAATAATACATCTACGAACTGGAAACAAGTAAATGCATACAAGTTAATTGGAAGAATAGTTTGTGGTGAATATAACAGCAATTAATTGGTGAAAGAAGGAAACAACATATGTTCGCCATAATATATACCATAGTATTTCTGTATGATAGACTAGATTTATACAATCAAAATATAAGAGAAACTTTTGTTAAGTAAATTAGACAGAACCAAATTTCTGTCAATTACTATAGGCTAAGGTGTTTTATGAGCAAAGGATACTGAAAATTTGAAAAGTATCAAACAATACTAGTGTGTGGATAGCACTGAATCACAATTCTAAAAAAACTATGAAGAAACACAACAACGATGATCAGAAATATTATGAGCCACCGAAACCACTTAAGTTTTAAAATATCAAAAATAGTGGTAGCAAACAAAGTGGTTATCCTTTCTAATGTACACGTCTGGAATGATGATGCTCTATTTGACTTATGAATCAAAATATTTACTGGTAATTAACCGTATTTAATTTGAGATGGTTGAAGGTTTATATTCCTATGGAAATAAGAAAAAAACAGGTATATTAAGGTGGGTGAATTGCCATACGAAGAGTTACGATTCAGTAGTGCCTATTGGTCAGTTGTAGTATTGTTTGAAGGTATGACAGTGAAAGTGAATTATACTGCACTTATGAAGTAAGACTAATTTAAGCTAGGATAATTTTTCTGATGGTCACTGCTTGTGTGATGATGCAAGCATCTGATATAAGCCATTTGAATATGCTTTGCCTAAAAACCTCAAAATCTACTAGTTTAGTGGTTTTAGCACCTAGTTTGAAGGGCAAAAAGCAAAGTTATTTATTATGGCACGTCTGAGAATACACTATGAATTCCTCTGTGATAATTTCAGTACCAAAAGCTAGTTCTAGGATCAAAAACAGTAAAGGTTGTGGATATCTAATTTCTAACACAAACTAGGACTAATAGCACTTCAGCAATGTATCTTTCTGAAACTATATCAAGTCGTTACCTTTGGGATTTTATTTTCCCTCTATTCCCTAAAATGTCATTTTATATAGATTAGTGTAAATTCTGATGCTAACTAATGCTCATTGGTGCAAGGGCTTTGTGTTAAAAAAAGAGAATTGAGAATTTTAAAATTCTACTAGACAGTCTTTAGTAGAATGAACCTGGCTTGTGGTTGATTTGGACAAATTGCTGAGACATATTTTTTCAAGTTTTTAGTTATCTGAGTATATATAATGAAAAAAATCACAAGCCGATCACTAAATTTACAACTAACTACAAAAAGTGGAACACTGAAGGTTAGTTTCAGTTTTTTGTAGAAAGTCATTCATTGTTTTACTTTTAAGACATATTGCTTAAGTAGTATAGTAATGCTTTTAGACTTGAAGTTTATCCCCATTTGAGGAATTCTCCTACTACAAGGGCAGAATAAGCAATTCCTCAAAATTCCAAATACATCATTTTGAAGAGAGCAAACTAGAGCGAAATATATGGTTCAGGGCATGCTTACGGATGCCTCCAAACAACAATCTAGCATAAAAACAGGAGAAAATCATCAGCAAAATCAAACATATAAAGCAAAAATCGCTTACTAATGCGAATCCATCATTAATGAATACGAAGCGACTGGAAGTGCTCCATCCACCCAACTTCATATCATCCAATAAATTCTTCATTTGCTTGGGATCATATCTTACATGATAAAATCCTGTTGCGTCTGCATTGGCCCGTATCAAATAATCATCAGGATTAGTAGTCGTGATCCAAGCAAGAGGTATATATACTACTTCTGATGCTGTCCTTAGAACATGTTTAAATACGAATGAATGTTTTCCATCTTTTGAAGAACAGGTTAATGTTATTGGTACAGGCCAGAGTTTAATCTCTGTTAAAAAAATTAACCACGATAAACATATATATCAGTGATAAAAACAATTATAATCTATTAGAAACTATCATGAAGCTAAAATAAGAATAGTTGTGACAACTCAAGTAGTATTCGGTCAGCCAAACGCAACCCAAAACTTGAAATACGTGTCCATCGATTCAGGTTGCCACACTCCATTAAAACAGAGAAATGAAGTTGTCAAAACGAATCCCAGAGTAGTAAATGTCGTACAGGATTAGGACTAAGTATCTAAGATATCAATTATTGAAATAGAATTTGGACACTGAGGGCCAAAGGGAAAACAAAGAATGAATGCACCTGTGCCATTCCAAACAACTTTGAGCCAAATCGTTCAAAGTCTTTAACCAACGGGGATTTTTCCGATGATCACCGTAAGTTGATTGTCGATTCAATTACACGATTAGTGCACAGAATGTTAACATAGTTTTGGTTGTAAATTCTAATGTTATAAAACACTGGTGTATAAAATCTAGTTAAATGATACTGTTGCATGCTATGATTACTTTATAATAACAATTAGTTATTGAAGTAAATATATACGCTGCGACTGACCTTGTGCATATGTTGATTGAAGTTTATATTGCTCTTGTGATAATTGTATTTCTAAAGAAGTGTTATTTATGCTAACAAGTAAGACAGATAAAACTGGAAATCCGGTATTCAGTGTCCATGGGCGCATTAAACTGCCAACATCCATGCCGCAAGTTGAGGCTAAAGCGAACCAAAGATCATCTGTAACTGCATTAGCATAAGCATATCTTCGAAGGTAAAATGATAATCCTGAACGAAACATACTACCACCTAAATATCCATGCAACATGTTAATAAGACTAGCACCTTTACAATAAGATATTGTATCGAATATCTCATTAATTTCATTGGGGTTGGAAACTTCCACCTGAAATTAAAATTTTACAAAAACTAGTAAATTAATCAATATTACAAGTAACCTGATTATTGTAGCCGAGAAGAAAAAAGCTAGGATTAACCAAAGTCAGTCTATGAGAACTTTCGTCTAAATTTGAGCGAATAGTTTCATAATAATTGGTAACCAAGTTAATATAAGACAACAATAAAGAAAAATCATATTTGTAAAAATCTCAGCAATTGAACTGAAGGCAAATCCAACGTTTCGTTTAACATTCCGGTTCAAGATTAATCAAACATGAAAATAATCAGAAGTACAGAGCTCACAGGTTAACTGTAAATTAAGCAGATCACCAATCATATTAACAATGTTGAAAGTGAGATTTGTCGTAGTACAAATCAGACGTTTGGCTTGAGTAACAGAGAACATTATATTAAGACAGCAGCTGTATGAATGTGTAAATGGATTTGATGTGAAATATTTCATTGACTATATATCGACCGCTTATTGATATTTGACGAAAACAAACAATTTTATAGATGATATGAGCCAAACACGTCACACTATGCATAAAATGACGATAAGTTTTGAACAAGCTGATCGTTTATCATATACTTAGATAAACCAGCCGATTAGAGCTGAAAGTAATCGTTGTTGTTCACATAATAAGCGATGGATTAAATTCGGTAAAATATAATGAGTTCAGGTTAACTTATTAATTATTTGTGGCCATGAGACAGCTAATCTCATTTCATCTCTCCCATTGAATCTGTTTTCATTTGCCCATATGCGGAATTAGGATTTCCCAACTCCCCTAGGTGGGCACGGATGGTCCACCAAACCGGTTAAAGCACCAGGCATTCGCTTTTCGTCCCTTCGATTTCGTAGACAACACTCCCGCCGCGAGAAGGCAGTAAATAGGATTTCCATAGCAGTGGTTGTGTATAGGAGTGGTCATGTGAGAGTATTTCGAGAGGCAGATCGGGTTCTCCCCACCCTCGGCCATACCAGGGCATTTGGGGGCAAATGCGTAGGGGGATTCCGTCGTTAGTCTCCTTTTATATGAACTAAAACCTTTTTTGAAGATTCTTGTGCGATTGTATGCCCAGACCGCATTCAGTACAGTGCTATCACTGACTTGTTTCCTAGTTTATTTTTTTAGGAAAAGTGATAAAAGTAACAGAATGAGCTTTGAAAATATAAGTAATGTATCGGTTGTTTTAAATGAAGATTTCCGATCTGTAAATGTTATGAAACTGATCAAAGTTAAGTTGTGAAATACTCATTTTAGAAAGATTTAATGCAAACCAGTGCCATGGGCGTTGACAATAACATGTTAACTTGCTTATCAGAGGTTAAATATATTGCGAAAAATCATACTCCATCTAACTGTATGACTCTGGAACATAGTCTCTGAGAGTAAATATCTTGCATAAGTTAAAAGTATTTGATCTTAGATGCCTTTGCAGTGGTAGTCGCTTATAATGAAACAGCCAGATGATTAGTGCTGTAATTGGAATTATTATATTAAGGTAATTGTGAGAAAATAGTCGATGAGGTTGCGAATCTTCACCGACTAGTAAGGGAGGAATGTGCAGCAGTCGCCCACCAACCTCTCAATGATCCAAGTTGACTGGTACAGGAGTAGGTTGGAAGAAAGCTACGCTTAGTCAAACCAAGACATGAAGTCCTGTCATAAAGTCATTAACTCCCGGTCTGAACCGTGTCAACAGGTTAAGACTTCGTAGTTAAAGTCTGAATGATAACAGTAACTAGATTTCAAAATCCGAACAGGGGTCACTGATGAAAACTTACAAACTTACAAGTAGACAGCATAGAGATGACCTTCTTCCACAATTATGCGCTGACAACAGTTTTTCAACTAATTAGTGACTCCAAAAACACATAAGTACAATTCGAGATGGTGGTCGACAACAGACTTTTTAAATCAACCACGACTAGAAGGGATAAGTAGACAATTGTCACTCCAGACATTGTCATTCGATCCCTTCGTACTAGAACTGTCTACTTAGCTACTTTTGGTCGATTTGGTCATGCATATGAATGGGAGGTAATACTTAATTAGTTCATCCATTACTCCGAGTTGATCTTATTGACATGTAGTGTAGAAAAGATAAACTTTTGTTTAAAAAAGACTCCAAATAACTGAAAGGTCTTCCGAAAACTTTTATCAACAATTCAATAATATTTTAAATACGTTTATTGTGTACGATGAATGTGAAATAGTTTTCAATTGTTCTGAGCAAATCTAAACATAAATAGCAAAATAAATACGTTATTAACCTCTAATTACAAAATGAAATAAGCTTACTTCTATCGGATGTGAACTAGATAATGCATCTAGACGTAATGCAGAGGCTAACCGATGATATGAAAAGTGTGTCTAAAGTAGTAAACGGAAGAAAAGTAAAACAGGAACAACTACAACCATCATCAAAAAGTACAAATATTTGTAAACAGTTGCCTACGAAAGATACTGAATGTCTGTTGGCCAGACACCATCAGCAACAGCCTACTATGATAGAAAAACGACCAGCTTTCATCTGAAGAGGAAATTAAGAAAAGACGATGGAAGTGGATAGGTCATACATTACGGAAATCACCAAAGTGCATCACGAGACAATCGCTAACTTGGAATTCTAAAAGGAAACATAAACTAGGAATACCGAGGAATACATTGCGTAGGGAATTGGAGGCGGACATCAAAAGAATTAATAGCGACTGGCAATAACTGGAAATGACTACTCAGGACAGTTCGATGAAATATCCTAGTCGGGGCCCTACGCTCCATTAAGGGGTAACGGGAGTAAGCACAGCATATATGAGCTTTTAAACGATACAAGGATTGGCGTTCCATAAATTTACCAAGAAATTTATGATTACAGACTTGAGGTGATCCAATCAATAGCAGTATCAAAGTTTTATTCGTTTTTCGCTTAAAATTAAAATATTAAATTACTGATCAGAAAATTTAGTCTACTTATTTCTCGCTGTTGGATTATCACTTTTGTAGATTTCATATACCGAATGTTCATTTTACTTGACTTTATTTACTGAAATCACGAACCAACCTAAGTTAGACCACCATTGAAAACCTGGGAGCACTGGATGGCTGTTTCTTCATAGTATGGGACTCATCAGAAGTGAGTAACCACCACCCCGCACGTGAGAATTCAAGCCAGGACCTTCGGTCTTGCGCATGAGTACCTAACCTTTAGACCACTAAGTCGGGGTCCAACAGAGTTAATGTCTAACTTCAACTGATGAGTGACATTGAGTGACCATCTCCCACTGTCTTTGAGGAGTAAAGGCTTCACATCTGAGACGGATTAGAGAGGGTCTCGTGTATAACTCCCCAGTGTGAGGTCGTGAACGTGTACTCCCAAGAAGACCCATACTAGGACGAAACGGTCGTACGGTGCTTTCAGGTTTTCAACAGTGGTCTAACCTAAACTGGTTCATGACTAATGAAATCCAACAATCTCCACAACCCCTTACTGACTTAATTTAATACAAGTACACAAACAAAAATATGAAGACTATCTGTATCAGTCATATTGACAGTAGTTGTAACGGGAAACAAAATGAAAAGATCAAGAAACCTCACTTTGATTTAAGCAACTGGGTAGTATCATCAACCTTTAGACAAACACTGCAGCTCAAAGTCAAGTAGACCCAACTGTATGCGGTATGAGTCACTTCATTTAGTAATGTACTAAAATTACATTTGTCATTACTGATAACTCTATTAGTACCCAGTATTTAAATTTCGAACCCTTTTGTCATAACTTTTCTTTATCGGGAACTTTCTAAATGCAAGTGATGTAAATCATGAGGTTTGAGAAAGCATTTCGTGTACTTCCAAATAATTAAGATTAGTAATCATAGTTGTTTTAACTTTATTGATGATAACTAAATCAATATATAAATACCTACTGAATTCTAATCTGTTAGTGCAAGTTGAGAGAAAAGTAGCTTCTTCAACAAGCACAGGTGCGTGTACTTGTCTTTAATTTACAGTTTAAGCGTCATAGTGAACATTACTAGGTTCTCCAAACTCAATTAAATGGAGTTATGTTCAAACTCGCAGCCTAATGGTTGGAAATTCGGCGCTTTAATAACTACTTCACCATTCGTCTAGAAAAGCAATAGCATAATCCTGTGGTAACATGTGTTGACTTATAAGTAGCAGTTACCACTAGATATTTAAAATAGGCTCTTCACATCGTTTATTCTATGTTTATTAAGGATCACCTTAAAACTTATTTAAATTATGTGGATGAAGGTGTTGGTTTAGAAATTTATTGTTGATCTTGTAATAAATTATATTTGTGTTTTAGATAAACAGCTCTGTATTTTATTATGAAATCGGTTTTATTTATTATATTACTTACTAGTATTTATAAGTGATAACCGAGTGTTCTCGTACAGTTCGTCTGTCCATAATACAGTGAATATTATGTCCATGTGTTATTAATAAAGATTACAATCAAGTGTGAAACCCGGTTAACGCTTAACGATTCCTTTCTTCATGAAGGGGTAAAATTTTATTTTTATACACAAACTTAACAACTAACAATAATATGGTATTGTCTACACAACTGCATTAAATCGACATAAATTCGTAACAGGCCATCACAGTATAATTTTTAAATTCGAAATATGTTATTTGATTACACTGATTCAGCATCTTTGTGCTACTTAAAATCCCACTGAACGAAGTGCATCATCTAATATAACCTGGATAATTTGAATTGATGAACAGGTTAGTTTAGAATACTAAAGTGGAAACTTCTGCCGATGAAAGTAAAGCACAAACAATATAACGAGGTTTTGTGGAATGTGGTGGTTTCGTACTAATAAAAGAGTCCTCACTAGTATATATATATATATATATATATATATATATATATATATAATTTTTGTGTTATACATGAAAAAATCTATCGGAATGTCTTGCCCAAATATCCATTTCGGGATAACAGTGATCAGAACAAAAGTACTCTATCCAAGCTGCAAATCCTTCCTTAAGCCATAAATCTGTCCACCATTCCATCGTAACGAGATTACCAAACCACATATGGGCTATTTCATGACTGATTACGGTTGTAATGGCTTCTTTTGTTGCTGGAGACAATGTGTGTGGATTAGCTAGTAAAAGTCTTTCCCTAAACAAGAAGTTAATCATATTGGATGATTACTTACTAACCCACAAGAAAATGTGAACTTCAGAATAAAAATAAACGAATTAAATGTGAGATTTTCTGGAATTTACACATACTTGAAATATAAATTACAACATCCGACAGTATCAAATGATAAACTGTACACAATAAAAATACATATCTAGTACTAGTAAAATCGACCATAGGTAATTATAGCAGCGGTCATAACTAGAAAATTTCGATGTTGCTCTAAAACTAAATCTAGGGGGGTAGTTGTTGTATACAAGTCTTAGCAGTATTACAATTAACTAATATGGCACAGTTTAGTCACTCATAATTGGGACCTGTTGAAAATGTGTATCACCCCAACTCACAACGTGACTGGCAGGTAGACATGAAATTAATAAAATAAATTCCAAAGATGTTAGAAGAGTATCAATGGTAGTGACAAAAGACAAAACAGAGAAAATCTGTTCCGAAAAGGCATACAGTAATATTAAAACTCAAAACCAAGTAGATGAAGAATGAATGGATCTGTTTCCTTCAGGCCAAGGCGAGAGCAACGTCCCCAAACGTCCCTAACAACTGCTCATGATTATTCTTGGGATATTAACCAGATAGTTTATAAATAATGACGCGACTCGGATCCACAGCCAATCACTTCATGGATTGAAACCACGTTTTTCTTAACCTATTTTTAAAATTCTGTCAGCCAGTACTTGGTATCGTGGTAAGGGTTGTTGGGTCTGTGTAAAACATGTCTTAGCCACTTCAACCGACGGGGATTATCAGTACAGTGCAAATCCAGTTTTTGTGTTGTTCATTCTACAATAATAATCTTTAAATGAATTGACTCTGGTAGGCAACCGCGATCCTTGAACGATTACACCTACCTATTAGGATGAAAAAATTGAATTATCCGGGTTGGTAGGCTAATTTCTTGGTTCTTTGGTATGGTAGGAAGAACCAGGTAATAGGAAGTAGTCAGCTTCATCCCAGTGACTGAGTCTGATTTCCCAGTCATTAAGCTACTAGTTTGAACAACTATCTACAAAAGCTTACGTAGGAAGTTTATGAAGTGTGTACGTTTTATTGTCATTCAAATCATGAGGTACAAATACGTAATAGGTCAGTCAGTCAGTAACAACCTGGAACTTCGTACGTACGTACATCAGTTCGAGTTGCCATACCACATTAGCACAAATATTCAGTTATTGATTCAAATCCCATAGTGGTAGATGTAGTGAAAGTAAAAGTAGTAATAGGGAACATTAGGGTTTGATGATGTTATTTAAGGAGTATAGTCCAGTGGAATAGATTTGGAAAGAAAATAAAGGACATGGAGAATTCAGAAGATTAGAGTTTGAGAGAACACAGAGAGTGGATGCACCTGAGCCATTGCAAACGATTTTGAGCCATGTCATTCAAGATCTCTAACCATCGGTTGCTATCATCTCGCGGTCCCCAACCAGGTAGTCTACACTTACTAACATGGCTCAGTCCACTTATCAGTGACTTCATGGATTTGTGCCATGTTTTGGTCTGGCCGCACCTAGCTTTCTTCCAACCTAATCCTACACCATAAAACATCTCACGTCAGGGAAGTCGGTCGTTAGATATACGTAACACATGTCCCAGCCATCTCAACTGATGAAGTTTCACTACTTCATCAATTGATTTGTCATTCTTACCTGGTACCCGTTTCCTAACAACTGAGCTACTTACTCGGTGGTCCCAGGATATACGAGCAATGTTTTGAAGACACCTATGATCAAATACTAGTAACCTACGAATATCCTCTACTCTTACCGGCCATGTTTCACTGCCATAAAGTAGGACGGAACGAACTGCTGTGTAGTAAACACGTCCTTCCGTTGATAGACGGATATCTCGCCTACGCCACAAATGACGCAAGTTGGCAAAAGCTAGTCGAGCCTTCTATATCTGTGCTGAGATTTCGTCACACACCAGACCAAAAGGGCTGATGAGACTACCAACATAAGTGAGGCGGTCGACACGCTCAACTACTTCACTCTCTATCACTAGTTCCGGAGGCGGTGCAACCCAATCCTGAAGCAATATTTTGCATTTCGAGGGAGAAAATCGCATGCCGAATATGCTTGCATTGTTGCTTAGAGTGGTCAACAGACTATGCATTTTGTCAGCGTCTTCACCAAATAGACATATGTCATCGGCATATTCTAAGTCAACAAATGAATCTTTGGGTAGAAGTTCAACCCCTGGAAATTCAGATGAGGAAAGTGTCATCTCTAAAAGGACGTCAACGACAAAGTTAGACAAGAATGGAGAGAGTGGACAACCCTGATGATCACCACTTGAGTTATTCAGTTCTGATGACAGTTCGCCATAAGCTCTCACTCGACCAGTTGTGTTCGAGTAGAGAGCCTTTATAAGGTTAATGTACTTCTTTGGTACTCCTTTCAGTGACAAACACTGCCATAGAACCTCACGATCAACAGAGTCAAATGCCGCCTTAAGCTCGAGAAATACTACCATTGTGGGACGTCTGAATGTGTTTCTATGGTCTAGCACCGGACGTAGTGTGAAAATCTGGTCTATACAACCACGTCCATGTCGAAAACCAGCCTGGTTTTCTCTAGTCTGCTCTTCACGAGCTTTGGTCAGGCGTCGAAGTATTATTGTAGCTAATATTTTAGACACTATATTAGTCAAACTAATTCCTCTGTGATTGTCACAAAAAGACTTTTGTCCTTTCTTATACACTGGCACAATCAGTGATTGAGACCAGTCAAATGGGATTACGTCCAGTTCCTAGATTCTACATAGGACCTCAGTCAGTCTCGCTGCTAATACTGGACCGCCATCCTTAAAAATCTCTGGGGTAAACTTGTCAGGGCCTGCTGCTCTCCCACGCTTCAGATTTCCTATAGCTTTTTCAACTTCGTAAAGAGTCGGAGGACTTACATTAATTTTCCATTCAGGTAGATTGGAGATCGTGGGAAACCAAAGTGTGGCTGAAGGCCAGTTGAACTGATCCCTAAACTCTTCTGCCCATCGATCCAATCTCCTGGATTGAGAATAAATAATATGTCCATCTTTCTCTGTGATTGTTTCGCATCACTTACATGGCTGCCTAACTGTTTTTCTGGTTGTTCCACAAATAGTTAGTGTTTGCAAGAAACAGGCGGTTATCTGAGCATAGCTGCAACAGACGGTCGCCATTATCTGTTCCTTGAACCGCAACACCACAAGATCCACCCAGGTGTCTTTCCCTTTCGCTTAGTTTACCTACTTGAGCATTAAATTCACCAGCCACTATTACTACATCCGAACGCCTAGCTTTTCGGAGAAGGTCGGAAAGCTTTCTGTAAAACTCATCTTTTACATCATCTGAGCTTCAGTCAGTGGGAGAGTAGGCAGAGACGACAAAGAGGCAACGACGAGTGTCCCTATCTTTCCGAGTCCTTACTGTTCCGTTTAGTCGGACAGCACACAAACGACTGTCTACTGGGATCCAGTCTAAGAGAGCTAGTTCTGCCCTAGGACTCAATGCTATACCTACGCCAGCGAGGCCACGGGAAGCAGCATCAGGGCTTCCAGATACACGAAGCGTAAATCGAGTTGGTTTGTTACTTTCACATGGTGAGGTCAAATGAATGACACTACTCGGATCCTGTATGCGCGTTTCGGAGACGCAGCATAGGTGGATGGCGCGAGATTCTAAAGTCTTAGATAAGGAAGCCTGTCATCCTATTTGGCACAGTGTTCGGACGTTGAAAGCTCTTACGTGTAGTTTTGAGCGTGGTTTCAGGAGACCAGGAATAACGTTCCGCGTACTCGAATCGTTCGCACTAGTGGGGCGAGGTGATAAAGGGACGTGAAAAGGGTTGGTCGTGGAGATAAGAGAGTTGTTAGGAGGTGTAGGAAGGATTCGAATGTCACTTCCTGGCTGCTCACACGGTGGAAGAGTATTTCTGGAGGAACCTGAAAAGGAAATCGGACTAGTGTTGGTCCTAACGACCTGGGAGCGTGGCCGCAGAGCCCAAGGGACAACTGCTTAAGGCCGGTCGCGCACGGTCTTTTTGTGGGAGGTTTGTAATGTGTTATCTCCGTTCTTCAAACGGCCTTACCGCCGGAGACGGAAATCCGTAGGGTGAGGTAAGGTGTGACATTTTTAGGGTCAACCTTTTCTAACCCCTTCCTTCCTTGTGAGAAGGCAGCATTGCTGAAGATGCTGGTTGTCCGAGGGAAACACCTTACTGCTGTCACACCTCTGTACAGTCAGCAGTACGACTTCGCCCTTAGACCTTGAGTCGCTGCTTTTAGTCTTACCGTTCTCCAATCGACATGCCTAGCATGGTAGAACCTGCAGGAACATGTGTTCCAGCCAATATAACTCGGTTGGGTCATCACGATAGGCATGCCCGACCACCACGTCAAGGCAGCAGCTACGTAATAACGGAGATTATATAGTTCTTTGTAATATAGTAAATGACATAACAAGTGGAAGTTTATATCAACTCATTTACTTAAGTCTTTTATATCGTTTGAAGGATGGTTTTTGTGTACGGAGTGTGTCTTTTTGGATTATTTATGGGTATAGATGTGAGTTATTGAATTTTCGGATTTCTAGAGTGAAGCTATAGATTAAAAGTGCTTAACAAAAAATATGAGACCAAATGTAACTAGGTTTTGAAAACCCTATTCGGAAAATCTTACTAGGATCTTAGGTATGAACTGTAACCATCAAAATACAAATCCAGAGAATATGTTGCAAGTTTTATTGTATTAAAAGACAACTTGCCGAAAAGTTATTAATCCCCAGTTTTCCATTGCACCACCACACATATTAGGGACTGCAAGTAAATCAACTTTGGGTAGTGGATACTTAATGCCAAAGTATTCTCCGTAGAATGGCAAACAATGACAAGCCACATTTAGGGCGATAGAACCCTGGTTTTGTTCTGAAAAAAGACCTTTACGTGAATACACACGCACTAAAACTCCGTTTTTGTCAGTAGCCTGTGGTGTAAATGAGGTATAAAAAACAGTATTAAAAATAATATTAGCATGAGTAATCTTAAAAATACTCTACCTAAAAAGAGGACATAAACTAAAATTGGAGCGGTGGAATGCTTTATTATACCTGAAAACAATAAATCATATTCTCAAAGTGATCCGATTTATGAGTGGAAGATGCGACTCTATCATAATCCAACACAAGTTTTGTACCGATAGACTGGGAGAAGCGTTAGAAGTTCATTATCAGTCTTAATCAAATCTACCTTAGATGTCTATCTATGTGAAATGACATCAATAACTCCAGAAAATACGCCGTAAATTTCGCTTAAAACTGAAAACTCCGTATTGTTAAGACAAAACAGTGTTCGTATCGAGTTCTGTTTGACATGACGTAAAGATGTCAGTTCCATAGGTTACTAACAATTTTAGTAGTTATTTCTAGAAATTCTATCTCTTTTGTAAATAATTCGTTCTCTATTTATTTTATTTATTTTAACACATAGGTATTGGTACAAATGGGCGCCAAATACATATGCGCCACACGAAACTCAATTGATTTGTGTGAGGGCTGTGATACTGCCCGGGTGCCCAAACCGAAGCAAGTGGTTTTCTTAGGGGGCCACACCTCGAGCCTTTGACCTGAACGTCTGACCCACAAGGCAGTGGAGCATCGTAAGGAGATGCAGTCCCATGGTAGCCGGTGACCAACGATTGGTTCATACGCCATTTGTTCCTTCAGGATACTGAATCCCATGTGCATTATTGGTTTGGGATCCGGTTAAAGCGCCGGACATCCGCCTTTCGTCCTCTCATTTTCGTAAACAACACCCCCGCCACGAAAAGGCAGTGAGTAGGACTTCCCTGGATGAGGCTATATACGCGTGGCCATGTGAGAGCATTTCGAGAGGGAGAGCGGACTCTCCCCACTCTCGGCCGTACCAGGGCATTTGGGGGCTATTCGTTCTCTGCAGTTTAAAAATCCCCATAAAATGTTCAGATTCGTTCTCTCCTTGGTTTGGTATATTTGTTCATTTTGGAATTGAAATTTATTGAGAGTAAGCTTCAGAAGAGTAATATGGGAAACAACTAACTATCGACTACAAACAGCAGATGTAAATATGTACTTTTGATGACAGGAAAACTGAAATATTATCTCAGTGACATCTCTATGTAATCGTAACCAATAGTCTGTGACAAATCAGATCAAGGCTTATATGAAAAACACATTAAATCCACTGGGATATCAATCTACTTGAATAATATATTTCAGATAGTGATTAATCATATCACATTATTATTTTATTAGGATTAGTTCGTAGCTCAGAAATATGAAGTGACTCACTTGAACAGTCTTCAAACTATCTGGCATATTTTCTGTTGCCTATGATATCCTGTTTATGCTTAAATAAACACAAGTGATTTTTAACACCTGACGTCCTACAGAGACTAATAACATCCAAATAATTTAGAACTAAATGTTTACAATTACCAAGGCAAACTCGTTTGATATATTTGAATCTCCATTATCACGCTAATCAACATGACTTAAGCAAACTTCAGAGATGCTCGAGACAACAAATGCCAACCTGACCGTAACACATTCAGATATATTAACCCAAACCTTTTGTTATAAACGAAGAAATAACAAAGAACCAATTAGCACTAAACTTCACACATGCAAACATTTTCCAGGTTTGTGGTTAGTAAAATGAAATGAAATATTTGACGATGATTTAGTAGTTAAAACATTCAAATTTAAGTCACTGTCACAGATTCAAACAGATTAATTTCAGTCAATATTGCTAGCAAGATATTATAGACAGAACTCAAAGTCAAGAATATACACTGGTGTTTAGTTATATTGATTTGAACTTCAGTAATTATACCATTCAAAGTCGATAGAACTGTAAAAAAATGTTTATGTTTATCGTCGTTGCCGATAGTACAGCAGCTTTTCAATTGAAGTGAATAACTTAAAACTGAATTATTAGTCAGCAGTACAACTTCGCCCTCAGACCTTGAGTCGCTGCTTTTAGTCTTACCGTTCTCCAATCGACATGCCTAGCATGGTAGAACCTGCAGGAACATGTGTTCCAGCCAATATAGCTCGGTTGGGTCATCACGATAGGCAAGCCCGACCACCACGTCAAGGTGGCAGCTACGGTCGGGATTACTACATAGGAATACGTCGATTGTCAATCTTCCTTAACTAAATCACAGTGAACTACTATTATACTTGTCACTAGACATTACAACCGTTTATTTGCGTAATATTAACTGCAAATATGATCTTACCTCGGTATACTCAAGATCTCCAACAGCAAAGGCTACCAAATATGTTGACATCTTTGGAGTATCTTGGAAATGAAAGGCAACTATGTTTTCATCATGCTCTACTTTCGATAAGAGAGGCTAAAGAAAACAAATAGTGAAAAGCATATACAAGAGCAAATAAGTCTCGAATGAAATGGATTATATTCATTAAAACAAGTGATAAAAATATAATTATTACTATAAACCCATTCAGTGACAGGACGCTAGTGTACAAGATCATAAGTTGTACGATGTACAGAGGTTAGGAATACCATCTATTTACTCACTCAAGATTACATAGTGAGATATGACTGTTAGGAGTACTGAGCTACGACTTCTTAAATTTTATTTTTACAATCAACTATAAACCATGCCATAATAGGGTATAATTAGGTTTGAAAGAGTCAGAACGAAATAGTTAGCAAAGTATTAGCTCAAACTAGTATATTACATTCCCAAACCACGCGTTAAATATTTATAGTATTATTTATTTATTTATTTATTTATTTATCAATAGCTGTCTACGCATGATACTCAACATCCATTGGCTGGATACTATCAGCAACAGCCTTTTGTGGGAGAGAACCAACCAGCTTCCAGCTGAAGAGGAAGTTAGGAAAAGACGATGGAAATGGATAGGACATACATTGAGGAAATCATCAAACTGCATTACGAGACAAGCGCTAACTTGTAATCCTGAAGGTAAGCGGAAAAGATGAAGGACAAAGAACACATTACGTCGGGAAATAGAAGCAGATATGAAAAAGATGAATAAGAACTGGAAAGAACTTGAAAGGATTGCCCAGGACAGGGTTGGATGGAGAATGCTGGTGAGCGGCCTATGCTCCTTCACGAGGAGTAACAGGTGTAAGTAAGTAAGTAAGTTATTTATTTAAACACAAACAACAGTACAAGGAAGCTTACTTACTTACTTACTTACGCCTGTTACTCCCAATGAAGCATAGGCCGCCGACCAGCATTCTCCAACCCACTCTGTCCTGGGCCTTCTTTTCAAGTTCCATCCAATTCTTGTTCATTTTTCTCATATCTATCTCCATTTCTCGGCGTAATGTATTCTTTGGTCTTCCTCTCTTCCTTCGACCTTGAGGGTTCCATATGAGGGCTTGTCTTGTGACGCAGTTCGGTGCTTTCCTCAATGTGTGTCCTATCCACTTCCAGCGCTTCTTCCTGATTTCTTCCTCCACTGGGATCTGATTTGTTCTCTTCCACAGTAGGTTGTTGCTTATAGTGTCCGGCCAGCGGATCTGAAGTATTTTGCGTAGACAACTGTTAATAAACACCTGTATCTTTTGGACGATGGATTTCGTAGTTTTCCAAGTTTCCGCGCCATACAGTAGAACTGTCTTGACATTTGTATTGAAAATTCTGACTTTGGTGTTGGTTGCTAATTGTTTTGAGTCCCAGATATTCTTCAGTTGTAGATATGCTGCTCTTGCTTTGCCAATCCGTGCCTTCACATCTGCATCAGATCCACCGTGTTCATCGATGATACTGCCCAAATATGTAAAGGTTTTTACATCTTCCAAAGCTTCTCCGTCAATTGTGATTGGATTGGTACATGCTGTGTTGTATCGAAGAATCTTGCTTTTCCCTTTGTGTATATTGAGACCTATTGCTGCTGAGGCTGCTGCTACACTGGTTGTCTTCTCCTGCATTTGTTGTTGTGTGTGCGATAGAAGAGCCAGATCATCTGCGAAGTCTAGATCATCCAACTGCATCCTAGCTATCCACTGTATCCCGTGCTTCCCTTCAGATGTTGATGTCTTCATGATCCAGTCGATCACCAGGAGAAAGAGAAAGGGTGAGAGTAAGCAACCTTGCCTGACACCGGTCTTTACTTCGAACGACTTTGTCAACTGTCCTCCATGCACGATTTTGCAGTTTAATCCATCATAGGAATTCTGTATGATATTGACTATCTTCTGAGGCACGCCGTAGTGTCGAAGAAGCTTCCATAGGGTTGTTCTGTCCATGCTATCAAATGCTTTTTCGTAGTCAATGAAGTTGATATAGAGTGATGAATTTCATTCAATTGATTGTTCCACAATGATCCGTAGAGTTGCGATTTGGTCTGTGCACGATCTATCCTTACGGAATCCTGCCTGTTGGTCTCGAAGTTGGGCGTCTACGGAGTCCTTCATCCTGTTTAACAATACCCTGTTGAAGACTTTTCCCGGTATTGAAAGAAGAGTGATTCCCCTGTAGTTGTCACAGTTGCTGAGATCGCCTTTCTTTGGTATTTTGACTAGAAGTCCTTCTTTCCAGTCTTTTGGTACCTGTTCCTCATCCCAGATCTTTTTGAAGAGAGTTTGGAGTATCCTTGCAGTTGCCGCTACGTCTGCTTTCAGTGCCTCTGCTGGAATGCTGTCTAGTCCTGCTGCTTTGCCACTCTTGATTTGTCTGATAGCCATGCTGATTTCTTCAATTGTCGGTGCGCCAACATCAATTGGGAGGTCCGTGAGTGCTGCTTCGATGTTGGGTGGGTTCAGTGGGGCTGGTCGATTCAAGAGTTCTTTGAAGTGTTCTACCCACCTGTTTCGTTGTTCTTCAATGTTGGTGATTATCTTGCCTTCCTTGTTTTTCACTGGTCGTTCTGGTTTACGGTGATTTCCGGAGAGTTTCTTTGTTGTTTCATACAGTTGTCTCATGTTTCCTTCTCTGGCAGCCTTTTCCGCCGTCATTGCCAAATCTTCCACATATTTACGTTTGTCAGTTCTGATGCTCCTTTTCACTTGCTTGTTTACTTCTGTGTATTCAGCTTGTGCCTTGACTTTTTCTGCTCTTGTTCGACTGGTATTGATTGCTACTTTCTTGTTCCTCCTTTCTTGAATCTTATCCAGTGTATCGACCGTGATCCAATCCTTGTGATGGTGCTTCTTTTGGCCCAGAACCTCATGACATGTTGAAGTGATTGCCTCTTTTATCTCTTTCCAGTTGCTCTCCATAGTAGTTCCTTCTCCATTGAGTAGATCATGAAAGGCTTGGAACTTATTGCTGAGGGTTATCTTGAATTTATTGAGTTTGTCATTATCCCGAAGAAGAGCCGTATTAAATTTTTGTGATATTGTCCTCCCCGTTGTCCAGTGCCTCTTGAGTTTCAATTTCATCTTGGCGACCAGCAAGTGATGATCTGATGCTATATCAGCTCCTCTCTTTGTTCTCACGTCCTCCATCGTCCTCCTGAACTTTTTGTTGATGCAGATATGGTCGATTTGGTTCTGTGTGCTGTGATCCGGTGAAGTCCATGTGGTTTTGTGTATGCGTTTATGTGGGAATATAGTCCCGCCTATGACCAGTTTATTGAAGGAACATAGATTTGCAAATCTCTCACCATTTTCGTTCCTTTCTCCCAGTCCGTGTCGTCCCATGATCTCTTCATATCCGGTGTTGTCAATTCCAACCTTGGCATTTAGGTCTCCCATCAGAATAGTCAGGTCTTTTGTTGGGCACTTCTCGACGATTGACTGCAGCCTATCGTAGAATTGATCTTTAGCGTCTTCATTGTAGTCATTGGTAGGCGCGTAGCATTGGATGACGTTCATTGTAATCCCCGTTTTCTTTGTTTTGAAGGAGGCTTTGATGATCCTTGGTCCATGAGATTCCCATCCTATAAGTGCATTTTGTGCTTGTTTCGACAGCATCAATGCAACTCCTTGTGTATGTGGGGCATTTTCTTGTTCATGTCCGGAGTATAACAGCAGCTCCCCTGAAGCTAGTCGTTGTTGTCCAACTTGCGTCCAATGTGTTTCACTGATCCCAAGCACCTCTAAATTGTATCTCCTCATTTCTGCAGCAATTTGGAAAACTCTCCCAGTCTCCCACATTGTGCGAGCATTCCATGTACCTAAATAAATGGTTGCTCTGGTTGTCAGAAGGGGCATCGGCCTCGTGACTTCCGAAGAAACTCGGCTTTCATCATGAGGCGTCATAATTCTTCTAAACGAAGACCTCCTGACTCCCAGGGCAGAGTTTAAATGGTTTGAATAATTTTTTCTGGTTAGCATTTTTTTAGCGAGTTAGTTTTCTACGGGATGGGGTCGCTAACCCCATGCCCAACCCTCCTCCTTTATCCGGGCTTGGGACCGGCAGTAGCCCCCGGAAAGGGACTCCAGGCGGAGTACAAGGAAGCACCAAAATATATATGTGCCTCACAATGAAAGTGAGGTTGTGAAGAGACAGAATAGGTGAGTAGAATGAAAAAGAGTAACAAGGAACAAAAACTAGTGCATGAATGAAGTATTAATGGGAGAAGCATTTCAGTTGGGAAAAATACAACCAGAAAAATTCTTTCAATTAAAGAAATTACTCTCACTTTTACAAAGAAAGTAGAGGTAATTTGCAGCGGGATAGCCACTGTCTTCTATTCTGAGCCATGTCTGATAACTCTCAAGCCATTGTCGCACAATTTTAGGACCCCAACCAGGGACTCGTGAAGGACCAACAGAAGCCAGCCCTGTACAGCTTTTTTCATGCCACGGCACCATGTTATACACTGACTACTTATCCGCTTTTTCTAACCAGTCCGAGAGTCGGCAAATAATACACGATGTGGAATTCGCCGGGACGATATTCGTAGTACATGTCCAGGTAACCAAAGTAGGTGTTTTGAAATAGTGAAATCAATTGAATTATCGTCACTGTGCCCGAACATACATGGTCAAACCTCTGCATTACTACCATGATGTTGCCACGGGACTTCAGCAACCCATCAGAGATAACGATGATCAAACAGTCGTCTAACATCCTCAATTTGATTTCATAAGCATAGAGCAAAACTGCTCTCACCGACGCCTTGTACATCTGACCTTTTACAGCCAGACTGACATTACGAAGGCACCAAATATGGCTTTAACTAGCACAAGCCGCTCTGGTTTTCACAAAACTTTAGTTGATTTCATCACTTACGCCACCATCAACAGTTGGGCAGCCATATTTATAGGCGTGTCCGTAGATTATGAGAGTTAGAACACTTGGTCCCTTCGAAAGATTAAGAGTTTGGCGAGATGTAATTAGTTTAGGATCTTATCGACACCTTTACAGGCAGTGCATATTTAGTGGAAATATCATATACGTAGAGTTTAAAGATGAGAAATGCCCATTAAAAATTTTATTATTCTTCGAAAACAAATCTTTCTTTTATGTGAAGATAAGCTTCCTTTTTACATATGCTTAGAAATGCAAAATATTCCAACCGTAGACCGTCTGTAGAAAATCGACATGGACAGAAAAGCGTCTGAATTTTTTACGGTTAGTTCAGTTTACTAAGAACGAGGTATGGTCGAGAATCTATTTAAAAGTGATTGCATTCGTGAGAAAGATGTTACGGAGAATAAAGTTATTAAATGAAATATTGTTTCAATTTGGATCATCATTAAAATGTTTGAACCAATAGAAAGACCTTAACATGGTTACATCCACACTTTCAGCATGGAATAATGTCGAAAACAACATAAAATGCAGAAGTAGCCTGGTGATAATTGGAATTTATCATAAGCTTAAGGTTATGATAGTTGGATGACAACATATGCTCCACCAAAGACGAGGAGTATATAAACAACCGTATCCAGCCGGTTGTGGTTATCGATTTACATTTGTGTAGGCATATGCATACTTGAATAGCAGCTGATAATCATTGAACATACAAATGAATGTTTACAAAAATCAATTTTGACAACCCGATAACGCACTCCTCATTCCCTATTGCTTAACATACAGTTGGGACTATTCGTAATGCATGTCTGAACTTTTCCTTCGTAAAGTTGCATGGAAGAGGTCTCTAGGAAACACTTAGATTTACAGAAGCCTGCAATTTTCTTATTTGTTGCCTATTAACTCTTTTAAAATAAGTTACAAAGTACTATAAGTTGCAAGGGTTGATACAAATCAACCGGACTTTTCCCCACAAAACAGGTAAATGATCATAAGCATCAGAGATTTTAAAAACAAAAACGATGTGGACCAATAACGAGTTTGACGAAACTTACCATATTTGAAATAGCAGTCTTCCCTTTAGGAATATGAAGTTTGATACTGAAAACTGACTTGAACTCTGGTTCATCCAAACATGGGAATACTTGTCGAGCTCCAGTGGCCTACGATTGTTTATAGAGTCGGAAGATATGTTACCTCAAAGTGTGTAGAGAGTAGATAATGCTCGTCTTCATCAGAGATATATGAACTTCTATAGAAACCCTCCATTTTTTCGCTTATTATACCAGTATACTCCACCTTTAGTTCCCCCAACGCCGACTACGACAGGTAAACACACATACTACAGAATATGCTTACTGATAACGGTTCTCCAAGAATGAACGAAACCTGCTCATATTCCGGTTTCTCAATGACCTCAATATCAACTAAGCGAGTACAGTACAAACAATTTAAACCTACTTCCATTGAACGTAGCTTTACTCACTGAAATGTCTTTGGCGTTGAGTAATATTTCTGAACACGCTTCTTCAATCTAAGTACGAAATGAGGAGCATTAGCACTTACAGATGCAGATAAAGACAGTGTCCCAGTAAACTTGAAGCTTAAGAAGCATGGCTTGATTTCTATTTCATATCTTATAGGGATGACAGATCGGGGCAGACGATTGAAGACACAAGGAGCCATACCTGAAAGTGACGAAAACCGCAAACCAGGATGACGGATTGAATCTGCACACCGAATGGTGACCTTGAAGCATCCCAGTTTCAGTTTGGGAAGGACAGGAGGCTTGATGGCCAGTGTTAGTCCTGGCAATTGTGTTCTCTCAGTTGATCCAACTTTCTTTTGAAAGGATCTACGGATGGAGCCCCAACCATTTGTTGATGTAATGAATTCCACTCGTTGATGATTCGATGGGAAAGTCGATAGTCAGCTGACAAGTAATTTGTCCTGGGCTTGTGAACCTATATGGAGTGTCCTCGTAAATTCTCTGTTTTGAACGAAAAGAAAAATGAGGGCACATCAGATGTACATTTATCACTAAAAAATTTGAAAACTGTAATCAAGTCGCCTCTAGTTCTACGATATGACAAAGAGGATAGGTTTAGCTTGGCCAGTCGAACATCATACGGAAGCTTCGTTATTCCAGGAATCAGCTTAGTTGCTACACTCTGAAGCTTTTCCAAAAGCTGACTGTCTTTTTTTAAGCAGGAGCTGGCCGCTTGTATGTAGTACCCAATCAACCAACAAAGGGGAAATAAAGGCGAAAAAAGGGGAAATAAAGGGGAAAATGCTTTGGTAAAGAAAGGGGAAATTTAGGGGAAAACGCGCCAAAATGTCGCCTTTTTCGCCTGTCTTGGGGAAATAACGCGGATTTCCCCCTTTTTGTCGCCTTGTCGCTAAATTGTCTACTTTTCGCCTAAATATCCGCCGAATTGTCTACTTTTCGCCTAAATTTCCGCAGAATTGTCTACTTTTCGCCTAAATTTCAGCCGAATTGTCTACTTTTCGCCTAAATATCCGCCGAATTGTCTACTTTTCGCCTAAATTTCCGCAGAATTGTCTACTTTTCGCCTAAATTTCAGCCGAATTGTCTACTTTTCGCCTAAATATCCGCCGAATTGTCTACTTTTCGCCTAAATATCCGCCGAATTGTCTACTTTTCGCCTAAATTTCCGCCGAATTGTCTACTTTTCGCCTAAATATCCGCCGAATTGTCTACTTTACGCCTCAAAATAAATTCACACAAAATTGCGCGTTTTTTATCTAACCTTAAAATCGCCATTGGCACTACCCAAAAGTTCTCCAAAATTCGCCTTTACTTCTACAACAAACCACAGCGAAAGTGCAATGGATGGGGAAATTTCCCCATCAATATATAGCGCTTAAGCGCTATATATGTTTATATATTTTTATTTCAAAGGAAAAGCGTTTTGTTTTACAACATAATAGCGGAAGCTTGAGCATCAGTCTTTTAGCATTTCATTTGTAATTCCAAATTCGTCGTGCTTTGAGATCTGCAACAGAAGAAACATGTGATGTCTTATTTATAACACATGTGCATTTAATCGAAAGTTCACTGACAATGAGTAAGAATTCAAGATCTCTAAAGAAAATATGTTTATTAAAAATTAGGTACAACATCAAACAAAGTTACACCGACTACATTCTTCAGCAACGTTTGTTCGGCTATTGACAGTCAAAACAGTCGTCCTGTGAATTCTGAATAGTAAAAAAATGAAAAGTCAAAACGAATTCTGAAAAACATGGCCGAAGACACAGAAAAGTACTTTAAGCTAAACTTACGGTTATGTTCGTTAAGACTGTTGACTGCAACTATAAAGAAGTAGGGAAATTATCACTTTAAATTAGTACATACCTGCTCTTGCTTCCGTCGATTACGCTTCATCAACTTGTCTCTGACGTCATGGAAATAACCTTGTGTCGCGATGTCGTAAAGCTTCGCAAGGTCTTTTTCATTAACGGAGGATGACAAGAAGCGATTTGTCAATGCACCTGAAGTTTAATTTATAAGTATAGGTTACTTCGTATGCAGCCATAAAACCGACATTTCTGAAGTGCGCGCTTTGAAGAAGTGCCCAGCAATGTGAAATTACTGGCCACCTCAGGTGTCATGATGTACGACAAAACGTAACGCATTGACATTTTAGGGTCATCACCCATTAACCTCGTCAGCATCGCCATCTGTTATACAAAGATGTCAGTAAATTAATGTTGCTGACTTACAAATCTGTCCCTCGTTTCCTTCTGCTGCAACCCAGTGTCCAGCATCTGCAGTTCCTCTTCCGATGACAAAGGAAACTGCTGACTTGATACTCCGCAATCGAATTGATGCGGATGATCATGTTCACTAAACTTCGCCAGTAGTACCTTGACATTTATACTCAAGTCAGTAATTGCTGAAGACATGTTTTGTATTGTCTTACTCAAATCAGCAATAGCTGACGACATGTTCTTCAAGGTTGTATGCAACCTATCAAATCTTAAAAACGTCAATTGATGGTACAGGTGACTTACTGGCCCGCTGAAGCACAGTCTACATGCTTAGATTCCACTGTTGATGGTGATGTTTCTAATTGTGTAGAACTACTTCATTAACATTTACATAGAAATGAAACTTACTTGGCAATTGGCGAGACAACTTTGTCGAACAACCGAAACTTCGGATAATGCACTTGGCTATTTCCAGCCTGCATCTCGGCCACATCCATATCGACTGAATTGTAAAGAAACCCTTCTTTACGCTTCAATGCACCTCTAAGAAAAGTTAGTAATAAAAATGTACAGACCTCTTTGGTTTTTCCGTGTTTAACGGCAATGTGTTCTCATCCGTTGACGTGTTATTGCGATGCTGCTCCAGTATTTGTAGGGACACTAACATGTCCTTGGCAGACTGCAGAGAATCTACAGTTAACTATACTTTAAATGTATTTTACTCACCAATTTCCTGAATAACTTTGCACTTCAGCAGTGACCAACTGTCATCTGGCTTATCGCAGTTTCGGAGATGTATGTCCACCAGCTCCGTTGGAAATAGGCAAAGGTCTTTGCCAAAAATCCATTGCCTGGCTGCAATCATAAGTTTTTTTCGGCTAGGAACGTCAACAATGACGTATTGAGTATACTCAAGTTTAGGACGTACGAACACTGTATACAAAGTCGACATGAGTAAAAGCCCTACGTATTGACCATTAAGTCCTAAAACCTTTGACTGCTATTGCACGGCAGTGTGCAGTAGTCTTCAAATCTCGGCTAACGATGACTCCTAAGTCATTATGTGTCTGGACAACAGGTAGCTCAGTGTTATTCATCGTGTATGTATCTGAACCATGATGAATGATATGCATCACAACACACTTGGAAGTATTTATCGGCAGCTGCCATGTATGAGACCATTCGGATAATTTCTTCAGGTCATTTTGGAGTTCTGAGCTATCACCCTTACATCGTATCGTTCCCCATAACTTGACATCTTCAGCATATGGCAAGACCGATGGTGATGTTAGGCGACGAAGGTCATTTACATACAGGAGGAATAGCACTGGCCCCAAAACTGTACCCTGGGGCACTCCACTAAGCACAACTTCCCAGCTAGATAACTTTGAGCTCACCCGTACTCTTTGTTGGCGCCCAACTAGGAGGTCTTTTATCCACATCAATAGATTGCCTCCAATTCCGATATTTCTTAGCTTATATAACAGCCGGTTGTGCGGAACCTTGTCAAAAGCTTTGCTGAAATCAATGTAAGCCACGTCTACAGGTAACTTTTGGTCCTTAAAAGCGCACCAGCTTTCTCGAGTGACTAATAAGTTAGTGAGACAAGAATAACCCATTCTGAAACCATGCTGTTTCTCCGAGAAGATCCGGTCTACATCGAGGTACTTAAACAGCTCCTTCTGAATAATCATTTTTAAGATTTTAACAACCACACTAGTTAGGCTAACGGGTCGGTAATTCTCAGATTTATGTTTCGTAACTGTTTTGAAGACAGGACTTACTATGGCGTTCTTCCAGTCTTTTGGTAAACGACCCTGCGTAACGGATAGCTTAAAGCATATACTTAAAGGGTTCGCAACGAAGTTAGATAATTCCTTTAGTAGCCTAGGATGCAATTCATCCGGCCCCGTGGATTTACCTATGTCAAGCTTATTTAGCAGATCAAAGACATCGAGTTCATTTATGGTCACACTATCCAGTGTATGTGGGGGGATTTGTATGCTTCTATGGTATATACATTGCTAAAGTAGTATGAGAACACTTGAGCCTTACCAAAGTCATCTTCCACTAATGATGCGTCAGTACTGTCTCCCCATAGTGCTGGAATAATTCCTCTTCTTTTTGTCCTTTGGTTTATATGAGAATACAAGCATTTCGGACATTCTATAGATTCCTGAACAATTTTTTCTTCGTACAACCATCTAGAGGCACAGGTAGTCCGAGCTTTTCGGTACTGAGATTTTGTCTCATCAGTCCCCAGTGACCAAAACCTATCTCGAATTTTTCTTCCCTTACGGAGAGGAATGAGAACCTCGCTGCTGGGCCATAGTGGATCGTTTCTCGGCACCTTTGGTTTAGTAAAAGAGATGTGGGGTGCGGTAACTTTTAAGTATAAATTTCGAAATACGTCCCAAGCCGTTTCAATTAAGATTTCTCACTCTATTGTCCAATCTACTGACGATGCTAAGTGCACGATATCTTGTATATTTGCTTTCTTGACGTTAGGTCTGGATTGAGCTGACATGAGTTTGTACGGAAGTCAAAGTTTAAAACCTCATAGTCACTTTTACCCAGGGGTGGCATATAACCGAGGTTTGTAACGTCATCCTTATAATGAGTCAGTATGAGATCTAGCAAGGATGATTCAGTGTCCGGGTCACATCAACTAGTTCCTGCCCGAAAGAATTATCTGACGATTTCGTTCGTAGATTTTCTCAGTGTACCATGGGTTCATTAAAGTCCCCTAGGATTAGACATCGACCACTTCGCGACCAATTTTTGAGCCTGTTTAACAGGACATAATTTACCTCACAGCTTGAACTGCTATAGACCAAACCAATTAGCAGCTCTTGCCTCTTGAATTTCAAGCGGCAACTAACCAATTCACACGTCCCACTTTCATGGGATACACTATCAATAATGACAAACGGGATAGCATTCCTAATGAATAGAGCTACTCCCCCTCCTTTACGCTTATGTATTCTGTCGGTCCTTAATAAAGTAAAACCCTCGAAATCGAGTTCCATATTATCTATAGACTGTGTCAGCCAGGTTTCTGTGACTGCGATTATGTCTGGCTCTGTAAAGTCAATCTGTTCACCTAGTTCCGATAGCATATTGAGCAAGCTTCGGGCATTAATGTAACTGATCTGTAGCCTATTTAAGTGGCTTCGTGTTTCACCCAGAGTGGCTTCGCCATCATTCTCTGACGAAACCTCACAACCCGAAAATTTACAATTTTCAGGTCCTTTTCGCCAGCGTCTAACCCAATTTGTAGTTCTTTTTCAGCTTCCCATCTTTTTACACGGTCTGCCAACGGCAAGCCCTTTCGGATAAAAACTCCCGAACCCTTTAATTTATGTCCATTATGTAAAATTAAGTCCCTTTCATTCGAAGATTTGAAAACTACTTTAAGCAGTCTAGATTGTTTAGGCTTCAAGTTCGCTAAACTACCTAGTCTATACACCTTTAGAAAGGTGACTCCAGAGATATTTTGAGGCATGAGTTGATTAAGTAGCTGTTTTATCACCACAATGTCATGCTCAAAACGAGTTTTTGGTTCAGAGCTTTCACTCTCCCTAATTCTATGAAAAATAACTGATGTTACTATGATCAGCCTTCGATTTCTCGACTACGGTTTTGGGGACAGGATTCCCTTTTATATCGTTATGTTGTTTCTTCCCTGCAGCTTGTACCCATTCGTCAACGTTGCTTGGAGAAGCAACCACAGTCGTGTCACGCATAATGTGGGATTCCAGAGGGTTGTCGACGACTTGGGAGGTCAAGTTATGTTTCCCTCTAGAAACCGATTGAACCTTGCAATTGCGGCTTCTAGGCGTTTCCTACTGGATACCATTTATGTGACGAGGGACGGAAGAAACTTCTTTTATTGAGCTTTCAGTTTATACAGACCACTTTGAAGACTTTTTTCCTCCTTTGATCGGTGTGAGTTAGCAGTTTTCGAACTCACCTGAGTTCGCCTCACACCAATTTGCGTGTCGAAAGAGCTAGTACTGTACGATGTGTCCCGATCACGCTTGCCAAAACATTTTTGCAGCAGCATTTACCAATGAGATGGCCTCGGTTATCAAGCTGTTTGCATCCGAACAGCACTGTTGACAAAGCCATACGCAACCGTTTTTGCTGAACCGTTTCAAAGCCGCAGGCGTTAGATTCGTGCAAACTTCCTGGTACCAGACTTTGCACTCATCACACTGCATGCCTCTTTCAATGGGATAACGACAGCTCGGGCTTTGGCAATTGTCTTTTTGCACTGTCCAGTCATTAAACAGGGGTGTTTTTTAAGAACTAGATGCAATAATACTCAGTGATAAAAATGATCTATGACCAAAAAAGGTGGAGAACTGTAGATTGTTAGAATATTTAAATAATTGACGCGTTAATATCAGTGTCAACCTAACCTTATCTCAGGATGCCAAGTGTTCCGATGGGTTCAGTACTAGGATCTTCTCTTATCTTCTACTAGTTAATATAAGACATTCCTTAGCAAATGCCCTCCGATTCATTACTTCTTGCCGACGATGTTACACTTTGGTGGAAAGTTTGCAGTCAAGACGATAAGCTGGTATTTAGGGAGGGTTTGACTCAGCTTCATTGATGGACGGATAAAACCGACTTACACATAACACCTCAAAGTGTAAAGTAGTCCATAAGAGACATGTTGAAGACTACGCATATAATTTAGGTAACTTCCCCACATAAACCCCCTGAGTCGATATATATCTAAGAGTGTTAGTACCCTTCGCTATAAGGTCTTACGTTTCAAGCAAATCAAGCATTGATGACGTCAGAATGCAATTTCGACAAGTTCGTCAGTAGAACATACCATTCAATGTTTAACAGCTTTCTTTTGTCCCATTTAGAGTACAGGAACACAGCGTTTTCTCCCTCACTCTCAAAGAATAAGATTACGTTGGAACGTATATAAAGGGGAGGCACAAAATCACTTTGGAGACTCAAATTCAAGTAGCATAAAGGGCGCCTCAAATCATTGAATCTTTGCTATCAGATTCAAGGCATCTAAGAGGCGATCTAATGTGTTTCACAACTTTCATCACTCAATGTGGAATATCAGGTAACATAATGCTCAGGCAATGAAAGCAAGTAAATAAGAACGTTAAATATTATACCTTATTATTAATAGAATGTCTATGACTGAGTTGAAACTTCCCAACATGAATTCTTACGACTTCAACCTCCACTCAGGTAGTCCTGTTCAAAATGACTGCATTTGTGATGGAGTAGTACTCAACCGAATCACTGTGTTTCAAATTTACATGTGGGAATGGACAAATGTGATAGAAGATCCGTAGTTTCTAAAATCTTAAGTCTGTTAACCGAGCACTAAATTATATGACACCAGCAAAAACTGGGCGTTGATCTTTTGAATTAAGCAAAGTTTAGGTGAGTATACTTCTGCGACTGTAAATAAATGCTCAAAATAATCTGTTCCGCAAGTTAAAGTTTACCATTTGTGGTTTAGATGTTACGAACTCAAAAATAAAGGTATTTTCAGTGTAAATTTGAAAGCTATCGTTGTTTTAAGACGCGCTTAGAAAACAAAGTAACTAAGTATCTGAGGTGAAAACAAAACCGAAAAGATCTTACTCATGTTAATAGTAACGTTCGTTCGGCTCAGACCATCTGCCGTTTCGAATCTACATGTTGCCACGAATTGTATTCCCAGTGTCTCCACATTTTGCATGGTTGGATTTTCGTGTTAGACATTCAGTATTGCGATTTTTCGCGTGGTATATACAATTTCTTTGATACAGTATGGTGTATGCTACGTTTCATATTAATATTTAGACGTTAAAATGACAAAATACAAAGTTCTTCGCTATGAATTTAAATTAAGTTTTAAGGAAGATAACTTTGCTTTTCATTGCAATGGATGTATTTTTAAAGTTATTTATTTTTATGCTGTGCACATTCAAGAGAAAATCGTCTTGTTGATTTCCATTGACTTGTTTGTATACTTTGTCCTCACTAACCCAACCTTACGAATTTTGTCGGTACTTGGTGGTCTATGTTTTCGTTACATCTCTGGTTTTTTTGAAATCATCCAGGTTGGTTTTTCATGAATTTACTGGCTATATGTTTAATGATAGTCAACTGTAATCTATCGTTATCCTTTTATTTGAAATATCAGGGTCCTGTACCTAGTTGTTCAAGTTGCTTGAGTCATTGTATATACCCAACCTTCCAATTTTATTAAGCTGGGAAGGAAAATTTAAGGTAAATGTGACAGGACCACCTAGAGCGTCAAGTTCTATGGAAATCCCCAAAGTCTTTGGGGAACTTTTTTTTCCCAATATCCCAAGCTCCCAATTTTGGGGAGCTTTGGGGATATTTTGGGGAAATCCCCAAAGTTAAACAGCCTTCCCCAAGGTCTGGGGAAATTTTGGGGTTTTTGTGCCATTTCCCCTAAATTTCCCCAAAGTTTATAATGGCGGCTTCCCCTAAATATCCCCAAAATTGTGAGCTTGGGATCTCTCCAAGCTTAGGGAAAAGTTCGAATTTTTATTACTTTAGATAAAAACCTGAGATTTACGAAAAATTTGGATATTAGGTGTATTAAATTACGTATCTTATGGTGCTTTATTGACACTGGTTTCATACCTGCAACTAATTCTGCGAACCAACCGAGCATTTTCTGTTACAAATGTATTTTATGTCAACAGGATTTTAAGTTGTAGATTCCTTTTTCTCCTAGGATTTATATGTGCGTATGTTTAACCTTTCACGTGCGTGTTTCTGTAGCTTCCAAAAGCGTACTGGCTCTATGTTATTTTTCTAGTTGGCCGTCTATTAGTTGCTGATTCCCTTTATCCCCGAAAAACAAAGTTCTGAAATTATAGTGGATAATGGTTACCGTTGCTTTCGTATAAGACAATGTGGTATCAAACGGTTGCGAGTTATACAGAAAGACTTACCTACGAAGACTTTGTGCCTAGTAGTGATGGATCATCAGTGCCTACAGTCAATGACCTTAGGACATGCAAATAAACATAGCCGAAGTAATGTTGTATGTGTTCGTGAGGTATTGTGTTTACTACTTGGCAGATAATGAAAAACTTCTCTAAGGACTTCAGAAAATTTGCTTAGACTATACAATTCATGTGAATAATACGCGGGAGGTTAATTGTATACTCTTGATTTACCCTAATTATAGTCAGGAGTAAATAAGAACACGTGGTCTAATGATTTGAAACATTTTTTCAACTGTACTTTGGTGTATTCTACTTATGCTGACGGGCAGAAGTAGTATGTAGCAGCAATCGAAAGTGGAATGCCTGGTAGCAGATTGAAATAAAAAAAAACAGGAAGGGAAACAGAGGAATTGTAATAACAACAATTGGCAAAATCGGGAAGCATGTGAAGGATAAATGGAGGAACATGTGCAAATAATGTATTTAATATGTGGTTTCCATGTTTCGTGAACGCATTCTGTAATTTTGCACTGAATAATAAATAAGTTTTCTCCACTTGAGTTCTCGTTTACTACCATCCCATCCCTGCTTTATATGGAATAAGAATTGTAGCGCACTTTCCCACTTGTAGTGTTCGATATTCATACTTCCCCCAAGTGTTTTGTTTTTTACAAAAAAGGGTAAAAAGACCCTTGATCCTCTGATTAACCATTTGTTATTTTTGCCTTTTAAGATATCTCAGCATAAGATTTAGGAACTGTTTGTTCGGCCATATAGACTCTGTGTTATGAGATTTCTCCAAAAATGATACTTAAAAAGGTTGTATAATTTTCTTATGAAAGACTAATTTATTCGGAATGAAAACCGAGTAAAATAGGTCATACAATTTACATGATTAATCTTTTTACGCTCTTCATATATATTTATATGACGACGTATTCGAAATTATAAGGGTAACTCATCTGGAAATGTTAGTGCCATCTCGGCAGCCATTAGCAACCATAATAGGGTATTGCACACTTTATTCCTATCTGTAACTTGTTTTTAGGATATGATTGGTTGTTTTGGATAATGTCTGATGTGTTCAGAGATGAATTCAACGCAGATACAAGTAATATCTATTTAAAAACCACTGCTCTCATACAACACATATTATCTGCTACACATGAAGAAGAGCAGGAGTTAAAATTATCAGGTGATCGGGCAGCTCAACTGCGAGAAGTCAATAACAAGTTACGTGAACGCGTTATGAACGATGAGAAGCAAGTGGATCGTATGATATCTAGATTACAGAACGTAAAGCGAACAATCGAAGAGTTACGTGCTTCCATTGAGAAATCTAAATCAATTAAAGTGGGTTTAATAGCTTGTAATTATAATACATTATAAATCGGTATTATTTTCTAGATGTGGTTTTCATAAATATGTTTTTAACTTTACAGTCTTAAGTAAAGTCTGAACTAATGGTGTCTTCTCACTTCAGTTCAATAGGTCAAAAAACTAATATCTACTACCGGTTTTACTTAGTCACAGTCACAACGTAGAACCTGGTACGTACGTACATTGGTTTAAGACGCGAAATCCTGGACTAATAGATGTAGTAACAGTATCACTGGTAATAAAAAAGATTAGGCATAGAAGATACGACTCGAAAAAAAAGTGTAAACTAGTGAAATAAAAACAAAAATAAGTTATGAGTAATTTAGTATGTTAGGATTCGGTTAAGTCAAAGAATGAATGCACCTGTGCTGTTCCAAACGATTTTGAGCCATGCCATTCACAATCGCAAAGATTAACTAGAAAGTCCATACATATTCACATCGCCAAGCCCGGTTAGTAGTGGACTAATGCCATGTCTTGGTTTGGCTACCCCTGGTTTTCTTCCAACCTGTTCCTGTACCAGAAAACGTCACCCGAGGTAGACAGTGGATGGGTATACGTAACACCTCATAACCACCTCAGTTAATCAAGATGCAAGCCAATCCTGAAGTAAAATTTTGCATTTGAAGGAAGAGAACCGCGTCACGAACATGCTAGCATTTTTGAATAAGGTGGACAGTAAAATGCATTTTGTTATTCTTCGCCATACAGAATTATATCGTCTTCGTACCTCAGGTCAGCAAGTAAACCTCCTGATAAGTCAACTTTGGAAAGTCAGGATATGGAAGTGTTAACTCTAAAAGCATTCCTATAACAAAGTTAAATGAAGTAATCAATATCCATAAAAGTCCGCCATAAGCTCTGACTCGAGCATCAGTGTTCGAGTAGAGAGCCTGTACAACGTTAACGTACTTCTAGTTGATTGGTCATTGGGTAGTAACTAATTTTATGTGTCAGCTACTTATTGTAAATCGATTTCCATCGATCAGGTTGCAATGTGAATACATCTCAGTCCTACAAGAGGTCAGTTGCAGCCTGGTTGACTCCGTGGTAACATCTGTGAGTGTGAGACTGGGTGACATGGAATCGAATCCTCCAGGGAGCATTGGTTTCCTCGAGATTGCGGTTGCACTTTAATGACGAGTGCCAAATGGCACAAAACGTGGGTTTTCTATCAAATGCACCCAAGCACCTTACGTTAATGCACTTCTTTAGTACCCCTTTCAATGACAACCACTGCCATAGTATCTCGCGACCAACGGAACCGAACGTCATCCTAACGTCAAGGGATACAACTATTGTTGGATATCCAGAAGTATATCTATGTTCTAAAACCTGCCAAAGGGTGAATATTTGGTCTATACATCCACATCCAGGTTTGAAACCGACCTTGTTTTTCCGGGTTCGCTACTCACGAAGTCTACTTAGACGTCAAAGTGTTATTGAGGCTAATATTTTAAACGCTATTTTGGTTAAACTGATTCATCTGTGATTATCACAATATTTTTGCTCTTATATATTAGGATGATCAGTCAGATGGGATTTATTCCATTTCCCAGATTTTAGCCAAGATCTCAGTTGATTTGACTTCTGAAACTGGACCATCATCCTTAAAAGATCCCAAGGATTAGTCCATCAAGTCCTGTTGCCCTCTCTCGCTTTATATTGCTTATAGTATTTCCAACCTCACTAAGAGTTGGAGGACTTACATCAGTTTGCCATTCATGTTTCATGAAGATAGTGGGTAACTGAGGTGTCAGTCAGTCAGCTACAACCTAGAGCCAGGCACATATATTCATCAGTCCAAGTTGAAGTGTGACTAAAGGCCGCTTGCGTCTTCGCAAAACGTCCCACTTATAAGCACTGGGTTTCTTATGGTTCCTTACAACTGATTGAAGCCCGTCGGTCTACTCCGGGTGACCGTAAGTTTGACCACAAAAGAAGGCTGTTACGTAATGAAATCGGGCAAAGCTTGCGTAAGGACCGAGAAACCTGGTGGTCGGGGCGTGCTAATCAGCTGGAAGTAGCAGTTGCATCGGGTAACTACCGGGAGCTCTTCCAACTCATCCGAGCCACTGGCAGCAAGATGTCTGGTGTGAGCGAAACAATCTGCGAGGATGACGGAACGCCAATCACTAACATCCATCGACGTCTTGGACGATGGGCAGAATTTTTCGAAGGACAGTTCAACTGGCCTGCTGCTCCGGCAACATCGGTCAGACTGTCCTGCTCTCCATGACCGGTGACGACTGATCCACCAAATGAGGCGGAAGTCCGCAAGGAACTCCAACTCTTGAAACTTTACAAATCACCGGGCCCAGACGACTTACCTCCGGCTCTTTTTAAAGATGATGACTTTCTGACTAAGGGACTGACGACGTTGTTTACAAAGGTCTGGGAACTAGAGAGTGTACCAACGTCATGGAATGAGTCGATAGTTGTTCAGATCTTTAAAATAGGTTCACGTCGTTCCTGTAACAACTATCGGGGGATAAGTCTACTTCCGATTGCGTCCAAGCTATTGGTTTCCGTTATACTTCGTAGGTTGTTCAAAACCCGAGAAGGATTGACTTGCGAGGAGCAAATAAATAGATAGTCGGTTGAATCTTCTGGATTAAGAATAAATAATAGTCCCGTCTTTTTCCGAAATAGTTTCACTGACAGCCATATTCCCTGCTTCGGTTTGGACATCCGGGCAGTATCACAGCCCTCACACGAATCAAAACAGATTTGTGTGGCGCATATGTCTCTGATTCTCTCTTGTATCTGTATTCCCAATACCCGTTTCCTTGATAAGTCTGAACAGTTGTGTGCTATTATCTACCATTGCTCACGATCATCACGTAGGTCTTTGGCCAGCCTACTTTTAAGCTGTTTCCGCTCCTCGTCATGTTCTGAGCTAAATGGGATGACTTCCCGAGAATCTATCAGTTCTGTAGACACAAAAAATCCACTGGTTTTCCTAGCCTTTTGGTTTAAGTTACTGGTAGATATCACTGGTGTTTCCATAGATTTGTGGATGCCATACACAATTACCTCGAATTGGTGTTCGTCTCGTTGTGTTAATGAAGTGTGGCAACTTGGACCAATGCATATATTTGCCTGGTCGTACGTTGCAACTGCCTGACCTCGAAATGGACATCGTTTTCACAGATGGCTAGTTTCTTCTCTAGTTGTTTCTGAGATATGTTCTTAATTTTTTTCATCTTTAATTTGAATTCTAAGGGGTTTCTTCGCTGTGGCTTCTCTGTGTCCAGTAAAATACAGACAGATAAGTGCCCGAATTAGAGCATGATCCGAGCATAAACATGTGCTCCAGACAATATAGCTCGACTGAGTCGCCACGATAAGCAAGACCGACCACCACATCTAGGTAGCAGCGTAGTCGAGTTTATTTGGCGTAATTATCGTAAATAAAAATTGCGGTACGTCATGTCCTAATTTTCCAGTGGAAACAAAACAATCATTCAGCTTAAAACTAAGCTTCATTTTACACTACTGATCAACGTACTTGTCAAAACTTAGTTGCCAATTTAACGGTATTATGTTACAACCATTCTACCTGTCACACGTGTGCTTTATACTTGGACTTTCAAATTAAGCCGCTTATAAATTTGGCTTGCTTGTTCTTCCCCTAGATCGCTTACTTGAAACAAATCGAATCAGAAAATCCTCCTGAAGATTCATTTTTCCCATGTGAATTTGAAAATTCTACACTGATGCAAGTTTATAAAATGATCCAACCATTCGAACGCCTACTTGGAATTCAAATACAGAAAACGCATACTGGACTACTACAGTTGCTATTTCATGGTTGCTCAGATGCTCTGGTTGGTAATGATGAAGTAATTGTGTGCTGTTGTCAACTTCGTATTGTAAATACTAATCGCTTTGAAGTCGTGTTGTGTGATCCACCCGTACCGGATCTAGAAAGGCTAGTAAACCACCTGAATTGGACTGAAGATATACGGAGTTTCATTATTGTATTAAGACAACGTTTTTGTCGTTACTTTGAACTAGCTGCAGCAGTTTCGAACAAATTAAGCTCTGAATGACTAATATGTTAATGAACATGCTGACAGTGTACTCTAATGAACCTTTATTATGCGTGAATTTGTCATAATTTATGTTCATCTTACGCTTATGTAATACATTATATATATAATCTATGTGATTATTTTTTCACAGCTGCGTGAAATTGGGAATAATAATAGTTCGTTTGGTATGAAAATCCATTTACGGTTAGCCATCGAAGCGGTTGGTTTATAAAGAAATGTAAAACGTCCGTTTATTTGTTTTTTAGCGGTGAAAATTTGAATCAATCGCTCCTTCCACTGTGTTAAAACTTAACAAATTATCTGCTATTTAGACCAAACTGGGACCTGTAGCTTAACATCTGTGATTAAATGTCTTAACAAACGTTCCGTTGGATTGAAAGCTTTTCTCTGGATTACAATAATTTAGCGGAGAAAATGGAACTCATGAAACAACGATGATTCAAATGCGTGTGAGGAAAATATCCCACAAACAATTCAAATCCAGAATAATCAGAAAACACTTCGCAAACTATTCTTGGCATTTTCGATCTCAATAGTAGTTGTATAATACGGAGCAGATATAAACACATTGTGGTGTGTGCTACTTATGTAGACGTAAGTAGTATATTACGCGAGTTAGGAACGTAATGCCTGGCAGCAGAAGATAGGGGAAGATCAAGAAAGGAAGAGCGGGAACACAATGCAATTTGTATGAAAACGCATGAACAATGAAATCTGAGACAATGGATTGATGTTTGCAACAGGAACAGTCAAGTTTGACATGTTGGATTGATATTTTGCAAATTAACGATTTAATATATGGTTCTCAGATTTTATTGAGATGCTCTGTAATTTGTTGTTAAGTACATCTGATTGTCCCCACTTGTGTTTTGTTCACTACAAGATGACTGGAAGAGTTTCTCTCGAACTAACGCTATGAAATACTAACTGTCTGATAAAGCTAAAGACCGGTGACAATAGCACATGTGTTCTCATCCTTAATTTTCCACTAAGTCCGAAAAGGTATTTTTTATTTTTGTATTTCATCAGTAAAATTTTTCCTAAGTTGAGGTTTTTGAAGTGGAATACAAAAGTTCACGTTAACGTTTGCTGCGTTAGGATTTTTCACACATTGAGGCAAGTAAAGATCATATGAAATCGATCTGAACTGTATTTTGAAATAGGGATGGTTATGTGTCAAAATGTAAGTGACAGTTAACTTTGTTGAACTAGGTTCCATTACTTCCAGTTTCGATTCACATGAAGCACATAGTGTATATATAGCTTGAAGAGTTAAGTACCTGTATGATTTTTAGTGCTTACACGTCCGTGATACGTTCAGACCATATCTATTCGTAGATATACAACCCAATATTTGTGAAATCATTAGCTAATGTTTTTAAAAACGAACACGAAATGATTTGTCACACTTCACTGATTTTCGTTTGATTTCGAAGTCTGGAAAATTTTACAAAGACGAAATGTCAGGATTTTTATAGAAATTATATTACGCGAGATCAGTGATTAATTTGCAGAAAAGCAACAAAAAAGTCATTAGTAAAATAATGTGAAAGTAAAATAAATTACCGCCAAATATTATTACATGTTGCACAAGTTTAGTATAAAAGTAGGTAAGTCGACTTACACAAAATTTTGGAATGTTATGAAATATAAAGTTAATAGAGAAAGCATAACTTAACAATATAAGCATGGGATATAAAATAAAGTTAGTAGATCACAGAGGTAAAATTGAGTTGTTGGTATATTATTACTGAATTGTGCACGTATGTCAAAGATCCTGAAATTCAAAAATGTTGACGAGATTATTTACATAATATGATAACAGCTGACTGCTAAAATTATTAGTTTATCCGAAAAGCTTCATTAATCGTAGCAATGAACAGTAAAATCGCTTAGACAAAATGCATTACTGAATTAACATCTAGCATACAAATTCTACTTTAAAAATAAGTGATTAAAACATGCTGTTTGCTCCGGCCATTTAGATTTAGCCTACAAGCTTGTCAATCACATTATAGTACGTTTCGCTCTCGATGTAGGTGTCCATTCTAATGACGTGAGGATATACGTAAATTTGAGTAATAACTTTGATGGCCAATCGGTATGCACTAGTCAATAATGGTTAACGTTGCTCGCTAACACACAACGCAGCATATTATTTGGGTCCACTGATATACGAGGGTAAAATCTTACAAACATTCCCGCTACTAAACATTGTTATGGACACTGTAGACAACGAGAATCCATAAAAGTAATTACAACTTACATGCGAGAATTGAATTAAGAAATGCAAAATGTATGTGTAGATACTGGAAATATTAATTTTATTTCGCTGTCAAGTGAACGAATAGGCGCACCATTTTGTACGTGATAATCAATAAGATGTTGTATGCTATCAAATACTCGTTCTTTTGTACGTACCTGAAATTTGTCAAAAACATGCATATAATGTCTAGGCCAGTTCAAAATTTTAATAAACATAATTTTTCAACATCTAGAATTCACAAATTTTTCTTCATAATGTGGATACAAATTTCTCAATTTAATACTAGTCAAAAACCAAGTGTTACGGCAAACTCCTCTTTAAGGATATTTTTTGTTCAATCTATGATTAATACATCAATTCCAAAGTAACCAGCCTTAGCTGCCCTCGAAGACAACGTCGGAAATGCACCAATAACTGTGATATTTCCACTAGTTTTGTGAAATCATCTGATTACATTAGGTGGTTAATACACATAATTAACGGGTCAAAGCAAGTTTAAGATAGTGAAAGTCGTCCCGGTATTTGTAAAAGTGTGACCTACATATCTCAGCATGCCATTATTTCGAGAACTTTTGGAGTTATAAATCAGTGAACTTAAATGTATTAACTACAAGTTTATTATACAAATACTATCAATTGACATGTAACATTGAATTTTATTCGTGAAACTTGTAATCGTACACTGGAGGTTGAAATTCGATAAGTGCAAAAGACTGAATTAAAGTTTTTTTGTAATCGACCTTGAACTACGTTTGTTTCAGAAAAACCGATGATACCACCCGAATCGAGGTGGTGAAATCAAGATTCTGACTTGTAACCATATGGTTGAAAATCGGGTGTTCAAATTAACGAAATACTGTAGCTGATAGATCTGTCTGTGTCAGGCAAAACGAAATTCGATCTGACGGTTATTTAGCTGATATTATCGCACAATTAGGTTTATCTCCAACATGTTAACCTGAAGAACGTCTTGCTAGATTTTTAGTAGATAAATGAAATTGTATTTGCAAACATAGTATAGGTTAATGAAGTTGCCTTAAACAGTATATTACCTTTCCATTCGGGTCGGCCAGTAACAAATGTCTATATTTTCCGTCTTGAAGGCCGCTTAGTACAAACTGACCAGGCTGTTGAATGCTAGCACGCACGAGAAAGTCCCCATCATAACGCAACAAATTCTCGGCTTGTGATCTGGACATTTTACCAACATACCAAGGCTCACCTACCGGTTCTAAATGTTCAAAATTTGGAAGTCCAACTGGTGCCTTTATATTAGATATTGATTTGACACCAGCAACTTTGTTAATGTTGCAGGAAGGTTGTTGTGTTAAATCATTTTGATTAGATTGGGTATTTGTCGTAGTGCCACAGGATGGTTTGTTGTATTCTGCATTATCAGTTTGGTTATCCGGAGAAATTTCGTTACCAAGATTCCCTGCGTATAAAAATGGTAAATACATATAACCTTGTGATACACCAGTTAAAGTGGAGTCAACTGTAGCACTTCATGTCAATCAAAAATAATTATGATCACGTCAACATAAGGAGTATTTTCTCAACAAAAATCTAAATTAATAAACGTCATTATGACAATGAAAATGATGCAAGCATAGATATAAGTTAGAAAAAAGATGCTCAAATATTGGGGCGAAATCAATTGAATGAAAAAGTAGGTAATTTGACCATTTATATTTTGATTGATAGTATTTATTCAAAACAAATGTAAATTATTCGACAATCCAAGTACACAAGGACGAACTGTTTCACTATTCTAATCTGATGTAGTTGCTAACACGGGTGAATAAATATTACTAATTAAGAGTGATCTCTAATACAGAGGAACTTATTTCCGATTCTAAATATTCACATCACTGGTTCAGATAGTTTGATTTTATTTTAAGGAATTGAAGTGAACGCTAAACTATCAACAAAATATCATGGACGATGATGCTGGAAGGAGATACTACCAAGTTTAACATCCAAAAACGACAATGGGGATAATTCCGCTAAATTGAATGACTGTGCATTTTGTGTCCTGGAAGTCTTTCCTATTGGAACTTATAAACAAGGACTGCTGTGAATTAGGAGGAAAAGTCTTAAGATTTAATTCGCCTAGTATTGCAGGACTTAGTAAACAAGCGTGAGTTAAAGTAATAATTGTTACTTCGTGCATATTAAATCATATGATACCATCCTGCTTTTTTATTTAAATAAATTGAACAGAAGGATTTTGAAAAAACCACTTTTAGACTTTACTACACCAAACATTTACTTTCTGTTCTGATCTTGTTTCCAAAGTACATTTATTCATGACACCTGTATATTTGAAATAAAACAAATTGCTTAATAATGGATAAAAATAAACATTACATGCACTATCTTCAAAATCCATAAAATTATCAAAAGCTACTGGTTGATGAGTAACATTATTATTAGGCATAGAAGTATTTTGAGTTAACGTTGAATTCTCTTTTGATAGGGAAGTAACGGTATTGGCAGATACCTAAAAGAAAATAAACAATATTGTAGAGAAGAATAATATTAATGGAATTTCAAAATATAACTTAATAGTAAGTGAATAATCCACTTAAAATTTGAGAAAAATATCACACAATTTTAAAATAAAAAAGATAAATGAGTAGGAATATACAGACTAAATGTAATATAAAACCTGTTCCCAACAGGCAAAGATGAAACTATGATTTCATACACTTAGTTCCCTTTATAATTTTAAAGACAGCAAGAACAAAGATTGGTACAGAATAGTATGAATTCATTTTATTTTGTTAGGTTCTCATCAGCTGCTTACAACCTGAAATACTTGAAAATCAGAGTTATTACAGATATTGACATACTTATACATAATAAAGTGATTAAGGATGAATACATGTGTTATGGTCCGATAAGAATGATGAGTGGTCATTTTTGCGATCCATTTATGGACCAGTACTATACGCATATTTTATCGTATAATTGTTAATTAACTAAACTATTCATATTCATGTCTCGCTTATCATAAGCTTTATTTTGACCTATGAACTGTTATTATACGATTTTCCATTCGTGAATTATTCCCTGTTTATTAATCACCACCTCCCTCATTCACAGTCACTTTTGGCCAGATTTTGTACAAATGTTATTTTCTATTTTATGGTACGTTGTGGTCTGCTTGTTTGGTATATAAACCGAGTATGTTTGAAATACATGATTTATATCGCAGAGGCTCGGATGGGTGTTCTGGACTTAACTGGCTGGGCTAGGCAGGAAGCGAGACCAATCAGAACTCTAGGCTGCTCGTACGGGTTTACGCGTCATTGATCCGATCGATAAGTCACTGCTCTCTAATCGGCGGTCACAAGTTATAACAATTGGCGACGGGGTAAAAGAAAAATACAGTCCAAAGTCGGCCTGTAATTGGACGAAATTCAGTCTAATTATTTCGAGCAATCAGTATCCAGATTTGTCATCAGTGTCCTAGAACGACATTGGTCATTAGTCATACATTAATTTTCATTACCGGTGCTGATTCAAAAAAATGACTCTACCTTCTGATCGATTACAGCTGCTATTTGAGCGACATTTGGAGTTCTTAGTCAAGTTCCGCACGCAGCTACTGAATCACTCATGCTTTGGAGATGCGACGGAAGTGCATGGACTGATTTCTAAATTGCACACTGAGCAGGAAATTGATTGTAGCTTCCTTGAATTCTCGATAAACTGTACTTCAGATGAAACAGCAGTCATTCAAGATCCGCTCAGTGGTCCAGTACTCGCCATTTCAGAAACATGCCAGGTAATGGATTTAAACTCCATTATCACCGAAACAGCATGTACAGACAGTGACGTATCCAGCTCACAAAAAGACGCCCTGTTAAATGTTCATGGGAATGTCGCAGTAACCGCCCATGAAACAGGCTGTTTACCATCTTTTGGTCGCTGAATTTCGGGGATTTGTTGTTAGTGTTGCAGCCTGCATAATGGATTTTTCTATATGTATCAAAATAATTTGCTTCATCTATTAGATTATCCTGAAGAGTTTAAGATCAAACGGACTAAAAGCATTCAGCAGTGCTATCGCAAGACATCTCCTTGACACAGAACACGAAGTCGATACACTGAAGTCCCGCAAGGCGATTAACAAACAATCGAACTCGAATATTTTGAAATTTGCCGAATCGATAGCAATCAAACGTCTAAAACAGTAATAAATCTTTCTTTGCCCTGGTAACATTACCCCCCCCATTTTTGTTTATTTACTCATTACGTCATTCATTATCCCAACTCTTTCTGAATTTTAAAATTACACCATTCATAACTGTTGGGGTATTCGGAAAAATACCCCAGAAATTATCTAATGCTATTCCTGAATGAGAAATGGTGTCATTTCCCCATTGGTCAATATTCTTCCAACGTGTCATTTTCCCGTTGGTCAATATTTGTGTCATTTCCTGGAGGTTAAATCTTGCACAAATGTTACTTTCTATTTTATGGTACGATGTAGTCTGTTTGTTTGGTATATAAACAGAGTATATTTGAAATATAACGATTCACATCACAGAGGCTGAGACTTGCGTTCTGGACTCAACTGGCTGGGCTAGACAGGGAAGCAGGACCAATGAGAACTCTAGGCTGTTCTTACGTTTTACGCGTCTTTGGTCCGATCAATAATTCTCTCTCTCCTCAAACACGTCCCCCTCTCAAGTTATAACAATAACTGACTGATTTCAATTCATATCTTTATTACCATTAATCTATTTTCAGTTACTTCACTATATAATCATCTGGTGTGTCTTTTTAATTACATGAGTTCTAATCACTATTGCAATGTTCTGGAACTTCCCCTCCCAAACTTTATTTATTTATTTATTTTAACACATAGATATCGGTACAAGAAGGCACCAAATATATATGCGCCGCACAGATCTCATTTGATATGTGTGAGGGCTGTGATACTGCCCGGGTGCCCAAACCGAAGCAGGTGGTTTTCTTAGGGGGCCAAACCCCGAGCTTTTGACCTGAAGATCCGATCCACAAAGCAGTGGAGCATCGTGAGGAGATGCAGTTCCATGGTAGCCGGTGACCAACGATTGGTTCATACGCCATTTGTTCCTTCAGGATACTGAAGCCCATGTGCACTATTGGTTTGGGATCCGGTTAAAGTGCCGGACATCCGCCTTTCGTCCTCTCATTTTCGTAAACAACACCCCCGCCACGAAAAGGCAGTGAGTAGGACTTCCCTGGCAGGGGCTGTATACGCGTGGCCATGTGAGAGCATTTCGAAAGGAGGAGCGGACTCCCCCCACTCTCGGCCATACCAGGGCATTTAGGGGCCCAAACTTTATTTATTCGAAACGAAATTTTATGACCTCATTAACTCTATCGGGATATTCGCTACATCATGATACATGAATTCATCCTTAATCACCCACTTATGTATAAGTATGTCAATAACTGTAATAACTCTGATTTTCAAATATTTTAGGTTGTAAGCAGCTGATGAAAACTTAACGAAATAAAATGAATTCATATTATTCTGTACCAATCTTGGTTCTTGCTCTCTTCGAAATTATGATTCTTGAAATAAAGCTACCGTCTTTCCACTTGATTTAGACTTCGCAATAGTCAAGTACATTATATTTGTTTTTTAATGTGGGACAAATGCAAATGACTTGGCAGTGTGGACAGTTTCTTAAGACATAAAATGCGACCATGTTTTCTTTATGAAAACATAGCATCTGACGGTTCCATGTAAGGATAATGTTTTCTCCTTATTCTACTAAGGAGCAGCTTCACTTGGAACAAATATAAGGACATAAGGTACACACAAATAAAGATCGCCAAATACAACGAAAGGGGCCCTGAGAAAATAGAGGGGAAATATCATCGGCATCAAACGCTGAACAGTCGCTTTATCCACTTTTGTAAATAATCCAACACCTTGATAAAAGACACATCACTTATGCCAAAGGTGCAATCAAGTGTAACATAGAGGCATCTACACAAGATCTTATTTTTCAATAATAGCCTGTTATTTTAGTCTATTAAACCAAAGGTAGAAAAAAGGAGTTCCTGATGACTGGCAAAATACGTGCTCCTTATTACAACATTCTTTTTCGTTGGCTCAAGGAAAACTTTCACCTATTAGGTAACCCTATTCAAAAGTTCGTCTTATAGTCTATCGGTTGATATTACTTCCACATAGTTTAATATCTTAATCTGTGCATTAGCTTGTAGTGACCAACAGAACACGATTGGTGTAATGGAAACAACTACTATTATAACCAATTGTACCAGTGATTGTTTAACTGTACCAAATACATTATTTCTTCCGTTGATTGTGGCCTACTAGTAAACGACATATATACATTTATTCCTTGAACAAACCAGACATAACGTTTATCGATTTGAATGCATTTATAGTTGATGCCAATATACATTTGTCAATTAACAGAAATAAATCAAATAGGACATACTCACATATATATTTTGTTGATTTTATATTGAAAAAATTAAACATTATAATTATAAATAATAAAACGAACTCACATGATAATTGGTACCATTAATAGATGATAGTTTGTTTGAATTACTAAGAGAATTTTTAGACATTGATATATTTGTTTGAAATGTTTGGTGATTAGAAAATAGTGAATCCAATGAATTTAATTTAATGGAAGATGTTTGTTTATCAATATTTTGTGGTTTAGGATTTTTGAAATCCTAATTTTGTTCATATTTATACAAAAATAGAGTTGTTAGGACAGTATATAGATAAAATAAATTAAAATAATGATAAAAATAAAATAAGGAAGAATGTTTAAATTGTGAAAATAGCTTAAAAAATGGTCTAAACGTTCACTGTTTACTAGCGTTTGATAAGTTAAATAATATAACTGTTCCTTTTCTATCTGATCAGGGTAAATTGAATATACAAAACTAACGAAAATAATACACATGGGTACGATCGTATTAATACACTTTTTATCAACCTTGTTTATTCATCAGTCCATCAGTCTCGAAGTTTATTATAGAGGTTTACCTACGATAATTAAAATCAAATCACAAACTAGTAATATTGCAGCACTAATCAACCAATAATGCAAGGCATAATTTGAGCAAGAGGAAACTAAACTACGTGAACTTTGATCAAAAGTAACAATATTGGATTATAGTTTAGCTAAAAATGCAATGATTTGGTTTACTTTACTCTACCATTTATAACTGGTGATATGCTGAATTAGACGGTTAAATAAAAAGATTGAAATGATTTGATATCAAGTTAAATTTACTCTTTATAATAAAGCGTATAAAATAAAGGGCCATCTATAAATGATCACCACTTCTATGCTCACATATTCAGAAACGCCGAATTCCCATACTAATTAACATGCTTCGTCACCGACTATAAAAATGTTTATTTCATTTACAGGTTTACGCGTTCGGATTTAAGCTTAACACTGAGTTCTGAAAATACAACTTGGATGCTAGAGCGAATTTAATAGGATGAGATATGAAAATAAGACCCAGTGATCAAAACACTAAACTAGCACTCACAAATTAAAATATAACACAAGCATCCATCAGTTTAAGTGGCTACATTTCATCTCAGACAAGGAAATAAATTAAGCTATCTTTTCCTCTAAATTTTAGATATTTTTACTCCTATTGACTAAAGTTTGCTAAAATATGTGAAAACTATATTTGAAATAATCTCAGTGATTGAAAATAGCTATTGATATTAAGCTATCTACTTCAACTTGCTACACTTTATAATTAGTTGTTACAGTGACAGTAAGCTATACTAACGACCAGAATCCTGGTTATGCTTCATGAAACATTCTACTTCAAAACTTAGGGTAAGACACTACAATCTAAAGGACAAGTGCCCATGACGATTTGCAGATGTGAATTCGTGTTAGTATTTACCTGATATCCTAACTGGAATGCTTGTCCGATTGTAATAATTACATCCTGGGCAAGACCATCTGAACATTCGAAAACGTAACACATACGAGTGTCTTGATCTGTTTTGGCCACATAACAAATGAAATCTGGTGTATCTGCATCCCCAGCGGAAGCAAAAGAAACCAGGAATAGGTTGTGTTGGAATAATAACTGAATAAATAAAACAATAAATAATTATCGAATAATGTCAAGTGAAGTTCACCCACCACTAATTATTGAAGTAAATACTGACGGATATTTTACCAAAGTGCGAAGACGAATACCTATTTTGATCAATTAAATCTAAGAACGGTAAATTCCAATGCAAAAAGAATGAAAAATCAATAGTAAGTAGAGCGTAGAAAATCAGACGGTCAGGATAATCTATGTTGATAAAGCAATCGAGAAGCAAACGAGTGGAAGAATGGAGAGCTGTAATATCTTACTCCTAAAAGATAAAAAAAATGTACTATGATCGACAATTAAATGCTAGATCAAGCTGTCAGCTATTACGTTTACTACTAATTCGAAGGCCATACTCAACAAGTACGCACCCCAATAAGACTGAGGGTAATAGCTTGCGACCTTATGAACTAGTAGTGTCTTATTCAACTCACTGAAGATTCTTATCAAATGTGAATCTATTTCTGAAGGTTCGCACTCAGAGCTGGAATCAGTCAGTCAGCAGCAACGTAGAACTTCGTACATACACATATCAGTTCGAGTTGTCATACCACGTTAGCACAGAGATGCAGTTGTCGATTCAAATCCCATAGCGGTAGAGGTAGTAAAAGTATAAGAAATAATCAAAAAGATTAGGGTTTGAAAATGTTATTCAAGGAGTATAATCCAGTGAAATAAACTTAGAAATAGAAAAAGAGAAGGGACATGGACAATTCAGAAGATTAGAATATGGGAGAACACAAAGAGTGGATGTACTTGCGCCATTGCAAACGATTTTGAGCCATGTCATTCAGGGTCTCTAACCATCGGTTTCTATCGTCTCGCGGAGCCCAACCAGGTAGTCTATGCCTACCAACATAGCTCAGTCCACTTGTTAGTGACATCATAGATTTGTGCCATGTTTTGGTTTGGCCACCCCTATATTTTTTCCAACCCACTCCTACACAACAAAACACCGCTCCTCGTTGGTTGGGATGTCAGTCAGCTATAACGTAGGACCAGACACAGATATGCATCGGTCAAAGTTGCCATACCGCATCAGAACAGCAAGATGAACAACGGATTCAATGGTGGTAATATATAAAAGAAAGACTGCATATAAGGAGATATTACAGGAATAAAGATTTAGTAAGTACAAAGAAACAAATGAAACGACTTTATTCTCTTAGTTTAAGGGAAGACAGAGAGTGCATGCACGTACGCCATTGTGATCGATTCTGAGCCATGTCACCAAGAGTCTCCAATCATTAAATTACGATAGTCACACGTACCCTACCAAGTAGTCTGTATCTACCGACATGGCTCAGACTAGAAGTTGGTGAATTCAAGGACTGATGACACGTTTTGGTTTGCCCCCCACCCAGCTTTCTTCCAGTCATCCCCAACACTAGTCAACATTGCGCGTCGTGGTAATCGGTGTTCAGGCATACGCAACACGTGGCCCAAAAACACCTCAGTCGGTGACGATTCACAACCTCATCAACTGATTTACCATCACTCTCTAATACCCTGTGTCTAACCTCACTATTACTTACCCGGTGATGCCAGCATATACGAGCAATATTTCTAAGACCTCTATGATCAAATACTAGTAACTTACGCGTATCCTCTACCCTTAATGACCACATTTCACAGCCGTGAAGCAGAACAGAACGAACTGCCGCGCAGTATACTCGTCCTTTTATTGATAGACGGATATCTCGCCTTCTCCATAGGTGACACACGTTGGCAAAAGACAAACGAGCCTTTCGAATCCGTGCTGAGATTTCATCAGACACCGATCCATTAGGGCTGATCAGACTTCCAAGATAAGTGAAGTTGTCAACGCGTTCGACTACTTCACTCCCTATCTTTAGTTCAGGTGTTAACGCAGACCAGTCCCGAAGCAACAACTTGCAATTAGAGGGAAAGAAACGCATTCCAAACATTCTGGTATTGTTACTTAGTGCTACCAAAAGACTGAATTTTATCAGCGTCTTCACCAAACAGGGCTGTGTCATCTGCGTATTCTAAGTCGATAAGTGGACCTCCTGGTAGGAGATCATCGCCCGGAAATTCGGTCGACGAGAACGTTATTTCCATCAGTAGGTCTATGATGAAGTTAAACAAAAATGGAGAAAGTGGACAGCCTTGACGAACACCACTTGAGGTCGCAAAATCAGATGACAGTTTGCCATAAGCTCTGATTCGACTAGTAGTGTTCGAGTAAAGAGCCTTCACAAGGTTTATGTACTTCTGAGGTACACAGAACCTTTTGGTCTACAGAGTCATATGCTGCTTTCCAGTCAACCTAATCGCTAAAATTGGACTACCATCCTTAAAGACCTCTGAGACCAATCCCTCTGGACAAGCTGCCCTTCCTCGTTTCAGATTAGCTATAGCCTTTTGAACTTCAGCTAGAGTTGGGGGACCTACTTCAATGTTTCATCCACAGTCTGGGAATGGTGGGTAGTTGTAGAGTAGCTGCAGGCCAGTTGAACTGCTCTTTAAAGTGTTCCGCCCATCGTTCTAAACTTCTGGACTGGGAGAGGATGAGAGTGTTGTCTTTTTCCGAAATAGTCTCACTTACATTTGATTTATTAACTCCAGTTTTTTTACTAGTCTGTAGAGCTGTCTTGCGTTACCTACAGCCACCTCCTTTTCAATCTCTTTAGCTTTCGTTGCCCACCACTGCTTCTGATTTCAGCTGATTTTTTCTCATTTCAACTTGTTGTAGTGGTAGTGGGATATTAAATTTATCACGTAATATTACCGTTGACAAAGATTTGGGTTTAGATGACTTGCTAACATTTCTATCTCGAAGTTGATTTATATGTCTAATAATTAGTGTATTTTCAACCATCACTTCAACGTCATAGGAGCAATTTCCGACAGAGGTGTTAACAAATAATACTCTTATCAATTTCATAAATTAAGATTTCATCGCTTACCTAACGATAGCATCTACCCAAAACAAAACGCAAAAATTAGATGTATCACATACCACACCATTATCAATTGTTTCAACAGTGAGTGTTTGTGATGTGATTGTAAGGTATACGTTTGCCATTGCCCATGTCATATCGGTGGATGGGCCAATGAACTGTTTTATTGACTTGTCAGCTGGTCGATTACTTGGTAGTTTTAGACCAACATCTTCGCATACACGACGTATTGATGCACTGCAAGGATAAATAGGGGAGAATTTAAGAGTATGTAAACAAGTCTTATTACCTTCTAACTTGTGAGGTTAAGTTACATGCATTCTGTGGCAAATAATTAGAGAAGTTGCGTGAGAGGGTTCAGAATCGGTCACAACAGTACAGATATATTTACAATGTCTTCCATTAGATTCTAACTCTTGAAATTACTTTACACCTTTTAATCTGTCAGTCTATTCTTTCTGTTTGAATAATATTTTCTGTCCATGCTTCTTTTTTTACTTCTGCTGATACTACTTCTATTACATTGGTATTATCAAACTTCCAGATGGTCACAACACTCGATACCAGACCGTGGAGACAGTAAGATTTCTCACGAATTAATGGAATCTTTAGAAACCCTGTTTTATTGAACATAGAAGCGGTAAAATCGAGGAAACAAAAAAGAAACACTATAGCACTAGAACTATTTCAAAATATAAATTGCATTAAACTGTCATTTGTTAGTTAGATTTCCCGGACTGTGAAAATATGAACGTCAATCTAGCTCTCTTCAGGTCGCTCAAATAGAACGTTTACTCCACATCAGTAGGTGCGAAGTAATAATCGCTAGCAGTACTGAATTCAAAACAACTGAGTATCAGTAGTTATGACTCAGAAGAGAATGAGAATATAGATGGAGAAATAGTAAATTAAACTGGCGATATGTGCTGTTACTTATGTTAGAAGACTGTACATATTCACTTTTAACAGCGGTGAATCCATCCCCACTTTTACTATTTTCAAACCTTTTTACGTTTCGAAACTGGATGTTTTGACACTTTTACTGACATACGAATTTACATGTTGAAAACATTAGAATATGCTTTAGGAACATGCTTCATGCAACGTAGCATAGTAATGCGCTCCATATTTGAGGTTCTTTAGACCGGAACAGACACTATATGTTGCATGCAGAAGTGAAGAGGCGCAGTAGTATGTTGCAGTTCCTTATCTTAATGATTACTTTTTCATACAGATTAAGCTAGATTAGATTTAAGTGTAAAACGATAATTATGACTTAAAATTAAGACAGGTAAGTAGTCCTACTGAATTATCCTTATAGATTACAAATGAATAATATGCTCCCAGACAAGTTGAGACTTAATTTCATAGATGAAGTGAATATGAATATGGCTGTGGCTACAATCGCAAATGAGCTACATAATTAATACACTAAATCGTAAAAAGCAGCAACAAAGATATATAAACTATGAAGTCAGTCAAGTTGTTCCAAATATTAAACCGTACCGACAAATCCGAGTTCTGGTGTTTATATCCACAGATTTTATGGATGTCAGCACTGGGATAGCACCAACATATTGAAGTTCAAATGTTACCCCGGCATCGGCAGCCAGTTGTGAATCACGATGAAGCCATTGCTGTGACCTTGGTGGCTCAATTGACATGCTAAAACCCTATTAAGTCACAAAAACACAGCATCCCAAGTTAAAAGACCGCCGAATAAAAATAATCATATAGACCTCAAAAAAGTTGTTGTTAATCCATATGCAAAATTGTACGGTTGGACAGAATAAGTAATCTGAAAAGCTTCTTACCGAGGTTTTTATGGCAAATATTGATTGCACATATATCGGTAAACAAATATTTACTACCTGTCACAAACAAGTATGAACAATGTTTTATTTTCTGTAAACCAACGGGAATGGAACGATTGAACCAAGAAAATCAAAAAAGGGTAGTGGTTTAGTACTTGTTGTGATTATCTTTGCTTTTGTGTACTTGTTGCATCATAAAGCATCCATGTTCTAACTTGAAGTATTTCGGTTAATGTTTGAAACTTGCTAAACTTTGTCCTATAGTACCTTCTTTTTCATTGGCTGTGACACTTGTTTTCATATAGGGTCTTAAACCATAATCTGGTCACAATGGTTGGCAGTACTTACAAGTGTGAACAGTCAATTTTTTATTCCCCTTAGAAGGAATAATGCAATAAAATGAGTGTAAGAAGCAGTTCCACAAGATGTGTACCGCTTAAGCCCCACTGTATACAAAAGAATCTTTTTAGAACATTGCTCAAAGCCTAATTGGTTTTGTCTTTGTATGTTTTACTGTACGAATAAGACGTTACTAATTCAGGATGCCATGAGCCTATTAGCTTTAGCCTGTAAGAAGAAAGATCGTGGTTGCACCGGTAACACGAGTACTAACAGTGAAGAATGTGTCAGTGTAGTACGTGCTGTTACAGGACGCGTTAAACACCCAACTGTGGTTGACAGAAAAGTGAAATCTCCGTTAAAACTAACGAGGACTGATGCCCTACTTGACATCAATATAGGTTGTCATGCATCTCTAGTGGAAAATAAAACCTGGATAAAACCGTCACCGCTGCGAATAGTCCTGGTGTGGCTGTCCCGAGTGATGAAAAATGAACAGCAGTACGGCGAAAAAGAGGTGAAAATAAAAAAGCTACAAGTGGTACATACTTCGTTGGCAAGTCATTGATCAGCTCCCATTCTGTCACAAAATACAATACGGAAGTCTGATAGTAAGACAGAACTCCACCCTGGCATGACTAAGAAAAGTTTAGTCTTATCGAATATTCCGGTTTCTTGGCTCAACGTGGTTTTGTCCTACGTCTGCAGCGTTTTCTGGTTCGCATCCCTACGAACGCAATCATCAGATCCTGGATACAAACCACTCGGGTGTGGTATGCTAATTCGACCAACAAATACAGCACATTTCTCCTTGTACCGTTCTGCGCAAAAGACTTTCGTTGGCAACTCGAGGATCAACGATCACTTCCTGTTCCGCCAATTTCCTCCGTTCTACAACCGCACTTCTGCAGATCAGTCCCACGAATCAAACCGCTAACTATCAAAAGTGTAAACCCTTTCTAGCGGGGGGCTCCTGTAGTGACCTACTTTTGTCAACAGAACGTGATTGGTTCAATGAAAACAATTATTATTATAACCAATTGTACCAGTGATTGTTTTATTGTGCTCGTTTGTTTAACTGTGCTAATAACAGCCATTTTGGTCTTCCATTGTACTCCATTACTTCTGCGCGGTTTGTGACTACGCACGTATCTTTTCTTGCCGATCGCATTTGTACTCCTTTGGCACGATCTCGGTATTCTTTCGATACCACGAGATTGCCAGCAAATATATTGCAACTACTACTATCATCTGCCTTCTGATTTTTGGCCTACCGGAATCTTATTGGTCTATTGGCACGTAGTCTTGTAGCGGTGTTCATAGTCAAGCTCAACTCGACACCACGCTACAATCTCGTGCATACACATGATACGTGTGTCATAGAGCTGGCTCTAAGCAGACTAGATTTGATATTTTTAGGGCATATGTGTCCGGTATATTAAACATAATTGCATTGCTAGATCGTCTTATTCTTTCAAAAACATCTGATGCAACACGATCTAGGAAAATATTTATGTCATTCATTTGACCTGGAGTCTCTGTGAGGTTGGGGTTGATGAGATATTTAGGCGGATTGAGAATGTTCATGTCAACTTGCAACTTTTTTATATCATCCGCATGGTTGCCGTTGAGAGTATCATCACTGTTTACCAACATAGTCTTCAACATGTCTGGAATGGAGACAACTGGCAAAAGCTTGTCTGCCTCCGGATGAACGGAGTAGCTCGTCTCGTTGAAACTGTCGGGAATCGTGTCAGTAGTATCGTTAGATTGTGTTGTTTTCCCACGTTTGGCTGGACGCCTAGAAGCAGAGGTCCTCATTCTCTTTTGTGGCAAGATAAGAAAGTGACGTATAGCAGATGGATTGAATAAAATGTTGGGAATAGAAATGGGTAAAAGAATCAATGCCAAGGGCTCAATTTAGTATAGAAATCAAAACCTATGTTTTAACCAAGAGTGAATGATTCGTGAGGATGAGAATGGCAGGAAGATGGTAGTGGAGATGTAGTATTTATGTCAGTATCTGAGTAAAGGCAAAATAGAACATAATGGAGCATGTTGTGTAAATTTTAATATATATATTACACGATAAATAGCCTTATATAAGAAAGTAATTTGAAAATGTCGATAGTTAGTGGCAAACAATCAAAGTGAGTACAGTATGTGATATATATATAAACTGAAAGTCCGCATTAGTAAAAATTGGGAGGTGTAAAGATAAGTAGTTTAAAAGATTATGTTGCTTTATGAACAAATAAAAGAAACTGCTTTTTAGATAAAAACACTGTCGAAAAAAACTATGACAGACTCACCGAATTAGACAGGTAATTTCAGAAATTAAATGAGTTATAGTATCCAAATACGATTTAAATTACAGTTCATAAAGTAGTGAGTAGTGCTTCAGCACACACGATTACATATATTTCTTGATATTGGGTAGAGCCGTGAAAAATCCTGTAAATACAAAAAGTACGTGGGCAAGAGCATCTAAACACGACATAACTATATATTCCTTGAGGAGCAGAATACAGATATGAAACGCAATTATTCGTCGAATATGATTATATACGGTTTTAAAAGGGACAGAGCATGGTTTGATCGTACAGCCGAAATGAATATATGTAATCATATGATTATGAATTATTGTATGAATATGATCATGAATACCATGAATAAGTTAAATTCAGATCTTATCATATAGCGTGAAATTCACAGTTTGTTGGGGACGATAAATTCCCCAAAACTCACGTTGTAAAATTATCGATTAACTTATCGATTAAATGTTGAATATTTGAATAGCAATCAATTGATGAACTTATTGACGAATGTTAATAATTTAAATGACAATATCGATTATATATTTTGTATATATACGTTTTAAATTGTTTTTTGGTGAATCGCTCATTTTCTGGTTGTTGCAGAATATACTTCTCATTTCAAGCCTGGACTTCTTCCTCTAGTTAGCTGGGGCTGGGACGCGTCAATAGATAGCTCACTGGTCATTGGTCATCGAATTTCGTTCTCGTTCGCAAACTACGTGAACCCGTGATCTCTCTCTCTTCAAACCCTAACACAGTTTAAAAGTTAATAGTTCAGAAATGAGTTATCTTCTGTAATTCCATGAAAAAAATAATCCATCCTAGAAAAAAGAAAATCGAAGGCCTCAGCCTGAAAGTAACGTCCAGTCTATTAATAATAATAATAATAATAATTTATATTCTGAAAAAATTATAATTACAGAATTCACGCCAGTTTACAGGCATGATCAATTTGATATAAATAATATCATTATATGTACAGAACAAACATGTGTTATGAGTTTTAAGTTTACTAGTTCAGTAATTGTTTGGGTATTACAGCGATCCAATGTATCAGCCGGGAACATGTAATATTTCTTAACTGGACTGTCTGTTGATTTATAAACGATGTAATTAAGGTCATTTCGTGTGCCAGATCGATTTAATGATAAATATCTACAACTAGAGAAATTAAAACGAAAACAGAGAGCACGGAACAACAAAGCAGTAATTACCGAAATTTGTCAATCAGATCTATCAAAATGCGTATGTCATGTGACACAGTGATATACTGTTGATGATATTCAAATTAGTTAAACTAGCTGGGGACGGTATTAACATAAAGTGACAGCGAGTAGGTGGTTTTATCCAGAGAATGCACTAATAAAAATGCCTAAACATTTAAAGTTCCTATAATAACACTTGTGGAGTGAGATACACTTGCGGGTGCTAGAGCATTCAATGCATTTTCGGAGGAGCAATATGCATCGATGCAACGTACAAATAATGGGAGTGATTTTATCGTACGGATATGTTCTGGTAGGTTATTCCAGAGTCTAGAAAATTTACAGGCAAAGTAATTCATATAAAGAGATGATTTAGAATAAGTTTGTTTCACAAGTGCCAAGGAATTACGGGTTTCATAATGAGGAGTCTCTGCATATTGAATTACATGATTGGATGTAAAGGATAATTTATTAAGTAGTTTGAAGAAAAAAATAAGATTTAGTTTGAGTCTCCTCTTCCATAAAGAGTCTAGCTCTAGTTTTTTACATCTAGAATTATAAGTTAAGGAACAATCAGCTCCAAGAATACGAAGTGTAAATCGTCTCTGTACTGATTCCAGCCTTAATTTATCCTTTATGCGCGCACTGCTAAGAATAAACGTGCAATATTCTAGAAGAGGTCGAACACAAACTTTGTACATTAAAATTCGTGATTCATTGTTATGAAGGTTTCGAATTATGTAACCTACTAGTCGTTGTGACTTGGAGGTCTGTTTCGATATCTGTTCTGTAAGCGATAAGTCTTGGGAGTATCTAAGTCCTAAGTCTACTACTGTATGTAACCTAGTTAACATTTCTCCATTTATGGTAAGGTCTAGGTTAAGTGATGTATCGCCGAAACATATCCATCCACATTTAGCCGTATTAAGTTCCAGTTGCCATTTTAAGCACCACTGGGCTACCTTGTTAAGCTCCAAGTTGATGCAAGTTTGCATATTTTCCAGCTCATGTGGAGAAAATGAATATACTAGTTTAAGATCATCTGCATATAGAAGGGGCTTACCTACACAAAAATTTTCACAAATGTCATTGATAAACACTAAAAAGAGCAAAGGGCCTAAGACACTACCTTGTATTACACCACTTCTAACGGGGACAGCGTTAGACAATGAAGAGTTAATTTTAACTATTTGATGTCGATTGCTGAGAAATGAATCAATCCAATCTAGCAAAGGATTTTGAACCCCATAAGATGCAAGTTTGCCTATAAGAAGTTGGTGGTTAACCATGTCAAAGGCCTTAGAAATGTCCAGATATAGCACTAAGACTAGATATCCTTGGCTACGTAGAGAGTAGACTAAATTAAAGAAGTCGAAATGACATGTCATGCAAGATCGATTTTTGAGAAATCCATGTTGAGTATCATTGATAAAGTTTCCAGCGAGTAAATAGTTGGAAAGTTCATCACTTACAATTTTCTCCATAATCCTAGAGATCACTGGAGTAATATTTATTGGCCGATAATTGTTCATGTCAGTCTTATCTCCAGATTTATAACGTGGTATGATGTACGCGGTTTTCCAACAGTAAGGGTAAGAACCAGTTTCCATAGAGAGAGTAAACAGCTTTAGAAGAAGAAGTGGAATATCTGGACCACCGTATTTGTAGAGAAAGGATGGAATCCCGTCTGCTCCATGACCGCGCGAAAGCTTAAGGGCATTTATAGCCATATTAATTTTCTTACATGTGAAGGAGATAGATTTTATGTAGTTGCTGGTCACGCACGTAACTCTTGAAGCAGAGCCACTTGTGGTTCCTACATCATTCGCAAAAGTAGCACTGAAAAGGTCTGCCATAGTTTTAGAGTCGTATATAAAAGTGTTATTATGCTGGATGCATGGTATATCAACATTTTGAGTTACTTTAGCGCGTTTATTGAGAAGTAGAGTTAAGTTTTGTATTTTTGAGTTACTATTAAGTGCTAGTAACTCCTCATTAATGGCTTTTAACCTATGTGTCTCTTTAATTTGATTAAAAATTATTGTTGTTTGCGCAGCTGCCGTGAAGTCGTTTGACTTGAAATAACGATTCTGTAGGCGTCTTAGTTTATTACGATATTTAGCTGGTATATATAATTCGTAAGGTTTAATAAACCTGTACGTTTTAAGAGGTACAGAAGAATCTAAACAAGAGTTAACGATCAAATAGGACTCGTCGATAGTATCTATGAGATTAGTACATGAAAAAAAGTTATCCCAGTCTGAAAGTTTAATCAGTGAATGCAGGAGGTCCCAGTCGGCATGCTTAAAGTCTCTATATTGACAGGTTTTTTGAATGGGTCGGTTAGAAGAGGGATATATAGGGAGAGAGCATACTACTGTCTTATGGTCACTGCTTTCAAATTCATCGCAATGAGCAAATTCATTAAATGAGATAAGTTTTTCGGAAAACCATGTTGTTCCCTGGATAGAAGATCATGTCCCTCCACGTAGTTTATAACAGTCATCCGAATGATTTATTCCATTGGTTTTACAACTGCACTTGTTAGATTAACGGGCCAATGGTTACTAATTAAATATCTAATCCCATCTTATACACCCGACTGATTGTTGCATCTTTCCAGTATCTTGGCAGCCTGGACTGTCACAAAGACATATTAAACGGTACTACTGAAAATTCAGTAATTAAATCCGATGGGGCTTTCATAATCTTAAGATGGGTGTCACCATATTCACTGGACTTATCAGGTTTGAGGTGCTGAAATAGTCTTAAGACAGTACCTTTCTCGATCCATCAAAAAGCCGCCATAATCACAATTAATTGTTGGTGATTACTCATTAGTGATAGAAATCACATTGCTGAAATATTGCGATAAAGCATAATCTTTTACGACATCGTCTCTTGTTAATATTAACGGATTTTCTTATGCCAAATGTGATCGAATTCTGTCACGTCGGAATAACCGTTTCGGACTATTTTTACAATCTCTAACCAATTGCTTTTATACCATTGTCTAGCTTTGCTTACTAACACTTTACAAGCATTCTTAGTCTTACAATAACTGGATCTGTAGTGGAGATAAACATATTTCAATGCTTTTTCCTACGTCTGGGAAGTTTTTCGACTTCTTTAGTTAGCCACGGTGGACTGTTGTTCGGTCAACACGGTATTAGGCATGATATAAACGAGGCTGTAACCATGCTTCTTCAACTGATAAGCTAGAATCTACCGACCAATCAGTCTTAGCAGCGCACCTAGAATAACTGATGTTAGTTCTCCATACATTTGGGAGAGGTTTAACCTGATCGTATATTATGTTACTAGCTTTAAACGCGAATAACAAAACGGCGTGATCGCTATTCACTAATGGTGGAGAAATATTTAGGTTTGCAATACTCTCAGTCGCACGAGTGATTACCAAGTTTAACAAAGATGAACCTTGGTTTTCACCAAAACGAGTGGGTCAGGATTCATGATCTTCTAATGCATGTTCAATTACCGTAAACCTGCTGACATAGCAGTTTATAGACCCTACAATGACCACATCAACCCAACTAGTAACAAATGCAAAAAATCTCCTAATATCAAGTATCCGTTATTTGCACTCCATAGCAGAATGTGCTCTAGATTAAAGTCATTAGCTAAGCAGAATTGGCTGCGATAGATGACACAGAGTATAAATATAAAACATCCGATAGTGAGCTTATAGCGGCATTAGGCTCTAACACGAGACAATATGGGAAATAACTTTTCAACACTTAACGCGGAGAAAAACCCAACGATGAATAAGGGGGGAACAATGAATTGAATGAATTCGAGCTGACCGGATGGCATGGCTCGGTCATGCGGGCGCGGTTCATGTTAAATGTTACCTCATATCTTTTATTCATATTAAATATATTGTTCTATCTCTAGCCTAAGCTTGTTCGCCATCACGTATTGGTAACCGTTACGATGCGATGAGGTGGTGTAGATAATAATGTGACTTCCACGTAAGATCTTATAGATTAAGCAGTTACATCACGACAAATCTACAATTTTAGGATTAGTTCTATTATTAGAGCAGTACTAATAACATAGTAGACCATAATTCTACAAGCTCACATCTAATGACTTCACAAGTTACACTATCATCGGTTTCACAAGCAAAGAAGTGGATATTTATATTTTTGGCTATGTATAAAAAGACTCTACCTTCTTTCCTAAATCTATGTCTATCACTTCTTAGATAGAGGTATCCGGATAATTCTGGAGTAATGTCGAATTCACGGACTAACCAAGTATCTGTTACGGCTACAATGAGTGGCTTTACTTTGTCTACTAATGTTTCTTGTTCACATAATTTATTTCCTAGTCTGCAAGCAATGGCATATTAAAGTCCGAGGGAGAACGGCCTATCCATACAGGTCTTCGTAGCATTCGTTTTCAACACCTGACTATTCGAAAATCCACTCATCGGAAACTTTCTTGTGGACAGGTTTCTAGTTCAGCTGGTATTGTCTTCCTTTTTATTCTATCTTTAAGAGGCATATAAGGTCTTACTCGAATGTCGGCATTGTTGTAACTACGACCGCTACTTAACAGAAGACAAGGTTACTTCTCCGACCCTAGGATTACCTTAAGGAGTCTATATGATCGGGGTTCAACACTGTCGACGGTCCCCTTACCTATTCTTATCAATTTTTTGACCCAAACTGCTTTAGAGTTATCTGGTAAGATGCTACGGATATATTTCCTGAGTTTTTACAAATCATGCGCATATCTAATTCTGGAATCAGGATCGTTTGACTCTGGCAAATTATTCACAATAATATTCGATAAGCAAAGATGGATAGTGGCTAGCAGTGGAATCCAGGACGCGCGTTTCGTCCTATTTGGGACTCGTCAGCTAGATGTACCTGAATCTCAGAGTTGAAGGTTATCTCCAGTTTGTTTGACTACAGTTAAAACCTAAGAAACTCCTCTCTAGTAGTACCTCGAGTCGAAAAACATTTAGGAGTCCTGGTGTCCTACGATTTAAAGTCTTACTCTAACTGCGACAGAAATGCCTTTCGAGCAAACCCTGCACTGGTAACATTGAAGCGCACTTTTGGTCAGTTTGACGGAAGAACCCTCCACATAATCTTCAATAGTTTTATTCGTCCCCATTTAGAGTACGCAGACATAGTATTTCCTCCTACACTCCAAAAGGACAAGGACACTCTGGAGCGTATCCCACGGCGTGCCACGAAATCAGTTAGGGGACTCAAATTTAAACCTTGTGAAGAGCGCCTCTAACCACTTGACCTTTACCCATTAGAGTATAGACGCCTTAGAGGTGTCCTTCTAATGACTTACAGTATCCTTAACACTTCTGGACATCCTCGCAAACGCCCACTTAAGCTTAGTGCCAATACTAACCTAAGGATTAACACCCAGAAATTAGAGATACAACATAGTCGAACGTACTACAGGCATAACTTCTACTTCTTAAGAGTTGTCAAATGCTGGAATTCACTGCCGGCTGAGCTAGTCCAAGCAACTTCCCAGGAGTTCTTTAAGAGGCGACTTGATCTATTCTTAAGGACTAAGGATAGTATCTTACTATGATTTGCCAATTTCTTCTTTTCTCTTTACCTAGGTTCCTGCCTGGAGGTATTGGTGATCCCTGCTACTAGACAGGGAAGCCTGTTAAGCGAAAGCTTCTTCTATTCCGTCCACAACCATTTGAACCACTTGAACCATTTGACATATTACAAAGAATATAAAATAGGATTTGACGTCTTCAATTTGTATAATGTATGTAATTATGGCAAAAAACCTTTCTATATTTTTAGTAGCTTACACATTAATCAGTATTAACAAATTTACAAGAAAAAACGACTTTAATACTTTATCATGCATTTGTGGTTAGTGAAGAGGTTATGAAATAGATCTGTTCTCCTGTACTCAAAAGGCGTTTACATAACCTGACGAAATGGGAAGATGTGAATAATATTTGAAGTCCCACTTTTGCATATTACATGTTCCACAACTTTTCGATTATTAATACAGTATTCATCAGGTCTAACGCTGAACCTTTCAGGTAAATGATCATAACTGAGGTAGCCGTAGAAATGTAGTGATTTTGACAGGATTATATTCTGTTTTGTACCTCTTAAACTGTGAGAATATGGCGCTGAACACCGATTTATCCCTTTTAATTTTCTTTCACAGTATTACTTTCTGCTGCTCACCTTTTTTCTGTTTCTTTCACGTCTTGGATCAACTCAGTACAGACTCAAGAAAAGCTGCTGTCACACATAAAATAGGTCCACTTATATAAATAAAGGAGACGTTAAATACGCAAACAGTGTAATAGGCGTTTTTATGAACACAGAACAGGAATGAACGACTAAGTATGTATGTCCATAAACCTAGTTATCCACAAATTCACCTATTGATACACATTACACTGACAATGTGCATAGAACCAACCGATAGTCCATAAATAAATCTCTACTAACCAAGGTGGTATCTTGTGTTTCTACGAGTTAAAATCATATGGGATGGTGAACAATAAGATAGCTAGCCAGGATAGAAATCCATTACATATGTGGTAGGTTACTGAACTCATCATCCGTTTATTTCAGGGTTGAGTGCCGATCAAATTTTATTCATTTCGGAAAAATTTATTCGGTGCTTCATGGAAATCAACATCTCATTACTGAGCGCTTGGTATTGGTAATGATAAGAGAGTATCCATGTGTGCTTGTGTTAATTGTTTTTGTAAAGTGCCTTAAAGTGTATTCAATGAATGGGTTGAGAGAACGTTCAACAGTATGTGATCCAATTAGTTGATTTCATATGAGAGAAACTTCTCACCGAATTCATTTTATCATATGAAAATCCTTACAAATCTATGTAATAACCGTGAAGACTAAGAAATCAAGAAGTCAGGAAATATGCCGAATTAGCACCTAAGTGGTTTCTTAAGATACAAAGCTTGGTATACCACGCCCCTATGACTAGAATTATCTATGCTCTGTAGCCGCAGCCAACCTATCTTCCGCTTCTTGAGTACAGTCGACAAGGCAAGTATTTCAATAAGGGCCGGGTAGTCTACTACTGTATGTAACCTAGTTAACATTTCTCCATTTATGGTAAGGTCTGGAATCAGTACAGAGACGATTTACACTTCGTATTCTTGGAGCTGATTGTTCCTTAACTTCTAATTCTAGATGTAAAAAACTAGAGCTAGACCGTTTATGGAAGAGGAGACTCAAACTAAATCTTATTTTTTTCTTCAAACTACTTTATAAACTATCCTTTACATCCAATCATGTAATTTAATATTCAGAAACTCCTCATTATGAAACCCGTAATTCTTTGGCACTTGTGAAACAAACTTATTCTAAATCATCTCTTTATATGAATTACTTTGCCTGTAAATTTTCTAGACTCTGGAATAACCTACCAGAACATATCCGTACGATAAAATCACTCCCATTATTTGTACCTGACCGTTGTTGCTACCTTGACATGGTGGTCGGGCTTGCCTATCGTGATGAAGCAACTGAGCTATACTGGCTGGAACAACCGTTCCTCAAGGTCCTACCATGCCAGACAGGTCGGTTGAAGAGCGGTAAGACTAAAAGCAGCAAAACCAAGGTCCGAAGGCGAAGTCGTACTGCTGACTGTACAGAGGTGTGACAGCAGTAAGGTGTTTCCTTCAAACAACCAGCATAACAGGTTGACCCTAAACATTCACACCGCCTTATCCCACGGATATCCGTCTCCAGCGGTAAGGTCTCAACAAGTACAGAGCTAACACAAAAATTACTCATAAAAATGTCGTGTGTGACCGACCTCAAGCAGCTGTCCCTTGGGCACTGCGGTCACGCTCTCAGGTCACTATGACCACCTCTAATCCAATTTCTTTTTCAGGTACCTCCAGCAGAACCACTCCACGGTGTGGGCAACCGGGAAGTGATGACCGCCCTCATACCTCTAACAGCACTCAAGACCACTGTATTCATAATCAACCTACCTCTTCAATTCCTATTATTCCTCTTACATCGACTTTCAAATCTAAACTACCTCTTTCGGCTTCCTCCTCAAGTGTCACCACAACCAACGATTCTAGTGCGCAAAGCACTGTCCCAGGTCTACTGAAACCCCGCTCCAAACTACACATTGGAGCCTTCAACGTACGCACACTATGCCAAATCGGTCAGCAGGCTTCCTTGGCTAAAACCTTAGAATCTCGTACGATTGATGTATGCTGTGTCTCCGAAACACGCATACAGGATCCTAGTGTGGTCATTCACTTGACCTCACCTTGGCAAAACGGAGAGCCGACGAGATACACCCTCCGTGTATCTGGCGACCCGATGGCTAGTTTTCGTGGACTTGCAGGTGTAGGCATAGCACTAAGAATGAGGGCGGAACAAGCGCTATTAGAGTGGATCCCCGTTAATAGTCGTCTATGCGCTGTTCGGCTAAACGGCTCGGTAAGAACTCGAAAGGATAGGGACACACGTCGTTGCCTTTTCGTCGTTTCTGCCTACTCTCCCACTAACTGCAGCTCGGATGAAGTGAAAGATGAATTTTACAGAAAGCTGTCTGAACTTCTTCAGAAAGCTAAACGTTCAGACATAGTACTCGTAGCAGGCGACTTTAATGCCCAGGTAGGTAGCTTAAACGAAACAGAAAGACATTTAGGTGGATATTTTAGTATTCCGGCACAGCGAACAGATAATGGTGATCGTCTGCTGCAACTTCGCTCAGACAATCGTTTATTTTTAGCAAACACAAATTTTAAGCATAAGGAGAGACATCGTCTAACATGGCGACCCCCTGCACCAAACCAACGATGGACTCAAATAGAACATATTGCCATCAGTCATCTTTGGAGAGGGTCGATAGAAGGTTGTCGCTCATTCTGGAGTAACTGTTTAGACTCCGACCATGCCCTAATACGAGCAGGCATCTGCTTGCGCCTCACTGGACGCAAAAAAGCCACACAAAAAAGACTCATTAGAACCGAATTGAGTAATGAGAAAGCCAAAAGTAGGTTCCAGGAACAACTGAGGTCACACTTAGGTAGTTCTGAAAACGAGACTGACCCAGATGTTGCTTGGAAAGTTATACAAGCAGCTGTGGAAACAGCAGTGACATCTACTAGTGATTTAAACCAAAGGGTTACAAAAAACCAATGGATTTCTTCAAGGTCTATTCCACTGATGGACCCTCGTAAACTTATACCATCAGGATCTGAATACGATGAAGAGCGTAAAGAAATCAGATCTAGGTTAAGCAAAAGTCTAAGGAATGATCGTGAGCAGTGGTGGGCAACGAAAGCAAAAGAGATGGAAAAGGTGGCGGCTATAGGGAACACAAGACAACCCTACAGACTAATAAAAGAAACTGGAATTAATAAATCAAGTGTAAGTCAGACTATTTCGGAAAAAGACGACACTCTCATCTGCTCCCAGTCCAGACGTTTAGAACGATGGGCGGAACATTTTAAGGAGCAGTTCAGTTGGCCTTCAGCTACTCTACAACTACCCTCTATTTCAAGACAGTATGAATGGAACATTGAAGTAGGTCCCCCAACTCTAGCTGAAGTTCAAAAGGCTATAGTCAATCTGAAACGAGGAAGGGCAGCTGGTCCAGACGGATTGGCCCCAGAGGTCTTTAAGGATGGTGGTCTAGTTTTAGCGATTAGGTTGACTAATATTTTAGCTAAAATCTGGGAGTTAGACGTTATCCCATCTAACTGGTCACAATCACTTATTGTCCCAATATTTAAGAAAGGGTCAAAATCATCCTGTGACAACCACAGAGGGATTAGTTTAACTAATATAGTATCTAAAATACTAGCTTCGATAATTTTCGGACGCCTAACTAAGACTCGTGAGCTGCAAACACGTGAAAATCAGGCTGGCTTCAGACCTGGTCGTGGCTGCATCGACCACATATTCACCATTCGTCAGGTTCTAGAACACAGGCATACTTATCGGCGTCCGACAATAGTGGTCATCCTTGATTTAAAAGCAGCGTTTGACTCTGTTGACCGAGACTTTTTGTGGCAGTGTCTGTCATTGAAAGGCGTACCTCAGAAGTACATAAACATTGTGAAAGCTCTTTACTCGAACACTACTAGTCGAGTCAGAGCTTATGACGAACTGTCATCTGCTTTCGCAACCTCAAGTGGCGTCCGTCAAGGCTGTCCACTTTCTCCATTTTTGTTCAACTTCATCATCGATCTACTGATGGAAATAACGCTCTCATCGACTGAATTCTCGGGCGATGATCTCCTTCCAGTAGGTCCACTTATCGACTTAGAATACACAGATGACATAGTCCTGTTTGATTAAGACACTGATAAAATGCAGTCTTTTAGTAGCACTGAGCAACAATGTCAGAATGTTTGGGATGCGCTTCCCCCCCTCTAAATGCACGTTGTTCCTTCAGGACTGGTCTGCATCAACACCTGAATTAAGGATAGGGAGTGAAGTAGTTGAACGCGTTGACAACTTCACTTATCTCGGAAGTCTGATCAGCCCTAATGGGTTGGCGTCTGACGAGATCTCAACACGGATTCAGAAAGCTCATTCGGCTTTTGCCAACTTACGTCACCTACGGCGCAGGCGAGATATCCGTCTATCAACTAAGGGACGAGTATACTGCGCGGCAGTTCGTTCCGTTCTACTATACGGCTGTGAAACATGGCCTTTAAGAGTAGAAGATACTCGTAAGTTGCAAGTATTTGACCACAGATGCCTTAGAAATATTGCTCGCATCTGCTGGGATCACCGGGTAAGTAATAGTGAGGTTAGACGCAGGGTATTAGAGAATGATGGTAAATTAGTTGATGAGGTTATGAATCTTCATCGACTGAGATGGTTGGGCCACGTGTTGCGTATGCCTGAATACCGATTAGCACGACGTGCAATGCTAACCGGTGTTAGGGATAATTGAAAGAAAGTTAGGGGCGGCCAAACCAAAACGTGGCATCAGTGCTTGAAGTCACTAACTTCTGGTCTGAGCCATATTGGCAGATGCAAACTACTTGGTTGGGGTCCGCGTTACTATCGTAACCAATGGTTGAAGACTCTTGGTGACATGGCTCAGAATCGATCACAATGGCGTCGGTGTATACACTCTCTCTTCCTTTAAACTAAGAGATTAAAATCACTTCAAATCTTTCTTTCTACGAACTAATTCTTTCTTCCTGTACTATCTCCTTATACACACTCTTTCTTCTATATATTACCACCACTGAATTAACTACTTCTATGAATCCAGTGTTCATCTTGTTGTGCTAATGCGGTATGGCAACTTGGACCTATGCATATACGTGCCTGGTCCTACGTTGCAGCTGACTGACTGACATTATTTGTACGTTACATGCATACTGCTCCTCCGAAAATGCATTGAATGCTCTAGCACCTGCAAGTGTATCTCACTCCACAAGTGTTATTATAGGAACTTTAAATGTTTAGGCATTTTTATTAGTGGATTCTCTGGATAAAACCACCAACTTGCTGTCACTTTATGTTAATACCGTCCCCAGCTAGTTTAACTAATTTGAATATCATCAACAGTATATCACTGTGTCACATGACATATGCATTTTGATAGATCTGATTGACAAATTTCGGTAATTACTGCTTTGTCGTTCCGTGCTCTCTGTTTTCGTTTTGATTTCTCTAGTTGTAGATATTTATCATTAAATCGATCTGGCACACGAAATGACCTTAATTACACCGTTCATAAATGAACAGGCTGTCCAGTTAAGAAATATTACATGTTCCCGGCTGATACATTGGATCGCTGTAATACCCAAACAATTACTGAACTAGTAAACTTAAAACTCATAACACATGTTTGTTCTGTACATATAATGATATTATTTATATCAAATTGATCATGCCTGTAAACTGGCGTGAATTCTGTAATTATCATTTTTTCAGAATATAAATTATTATTATTAATATTATTATTATTAATATTAATAATTCTGTGAAAGAAAATTAAAAGGGATAAATCGGTGTTCAGCGCCATATTCTCACAGTTTAAGAGGTACAAAACAGAATATAATCCTGTCAAAATCACTACATTTCTACGGCTACCTCAGTTATGATCATTTACCTGAAAGGTTCAGCGTTAGACCTGATGAATACTGTATTAATAATCGAAAAGTTGTGGAACATGTAATATGCAAAAGTGGGACTTCAAATATTATTCACATCTTCCCATTTCGTCAGGTTATGTAAACGCCTTTTGAGTACAGGAGAACAGATCTATTTCATAACCTCTTCACTAACCACAAATGCATGATAAAGTATTAAAGTCGTTTTTTCTTGTAAATTTGTTAATACTGATTAATGTGTAAGCTACTAAAAATATAGAAAGGTTTTTTGCCATAATTACATACATTATACAAATTGAAGACGTCAAATCCTATTTTATATTCTTTGTAATATGTCAAATGGTTCAAGTGGTTCAAATGGTTGTGGACGGAATAGAAGAAGCTTTCGCTTAACAGGCTTCCCTGTCTAGTAGCAGGGATCACCAATACCTCCAGGCAGGAACCTAGGTAAAGAGAAAAGAAGAAATTGGCAAATCATAGTAAGATACTATCCTTAGTCCTTAAGAATAGATCAAGTCGCCTCTTAAAGAACTCCTGGGAAGTTGCTTGGACTAGCTCAGCCGGCAGTGAATTCCAGCATTTGACAACTCTTAAGAAGTAGAAGTTATGCCTGTAGTACGTTCGACTATGTTGTATCTCTAATTTCTGGGTGTTAATCCTTAGGTTAGTATTGGCACTAAGCTTAAGTGGGCGTTTGCGAGGATGTCCAGAAGTGTTAAGGATACTGTAAGTCATTAGAAGGCCACCTCTAAGGCGTCTATACTCTAATGGGTAAAGGTCAAGTGGTTAGAGGCGCTCTTCACAAGGTTTAAATTTGAGTCCCCTAACTGATTTCGTGGCACGCCGTGGGATACGCTCCAGAGTGTCCTTGTCCTTTTGGAGTGTAGGAGGAAATACTATGTCTGCGTACTCTAAATGGGGACGAATAAAACTATTGAAGATTATGTGGAGGGTTCTTCCGTCAAACTGACCAAAAGTGCGCTTCAATGTTACCAGTGCAGGGTTTGCTCGAAAGGCATTTCTGTCGCAGTTAGAGTAAGACTTTAAATCGTAGGACACCAGGACTCCTAAATGTTTTTCGACTCGAGGTACTACTAGAGAGGAGTTTCTTAGGTTTTAACTGTAGTCAAACAAACTGGAGATAACCTTCATTATCATTGGAAGTAAATTTATCAGAGGCGTAACGAGATGTAGAGGTATTTTCTATAATTATTTCTAATGTTTTCCAGTTTGTATGCTGATATTTATCAGCTGCTAGTTGATTATCATTTTCTTCAACCATATAATTAAATAGTGACGTAAATGGAGGAGCTTCCATGATTTAGACCTATATCAGTATAACTTTATAATAAGAAGAGATGATAATGCTTCGCACTTGGGAAGATAATAAGACAACCACACACTTAACAACTTGGCATTTTTCTATACCTTACACCGTGTACCTTACCATATTAATTACCTAATATTCTACGTAATGACCGGGCCAATTATTTCGGCTAGCGATCACCTACAGTGATGGATAATTTGGCTTAAAATTGGCATACTAAAAGACCGAATAAGCAATACATCTCATCTCACTTGCATACCAGCCTCTGGTGAACTATTTTAGCCCATCACTAACTGAAGAATCAAAACACAATCTACGTTCAGGAAAGGAAGTAAGTCAGCAGAGTATATGGCAGGAAAAACCAGAAAAGAATCTAACTTTATGGTGTAAGGCCAGTAAAAGGCCATTGAGTCTTTGCTAAATAACACGGCAGACGGGTCACTGAATTTCGGATAGTCCATTGATTCTCTTCAAGGTTAACGATAACCAATACGCATCAGTCACTTGCATGCCATGGACTGGTTCATACAGCAGTGGTCGCACTTTGTTCCTTTACCCACTCCCACTAATATAGTTTTGTAGTAATGTCCTTTGTGTTGCACGGCCACCAAAGCAGCCAAAGTGTCTTAATACGACGAAAGAATAATCCATGTTAGGTGCTAACAGCAAGGTGTGATTTTGACGTTGGCTGTTTGGTCACACCATTCTCTTTTATCTAGGATACTTACTTACTTACTTAGTTACCTACACCTGTTGCTCCCGATGAATCATATGTTGCCGACCAGCATTCTCCAACACCTTATGTCTCACTCTGCCTTCCTTTCCAGTTCTGTCCAATTCTTGTTCATTTTTCTTATGTCTATCTCCATTTCTCGGTGCACTGTGTTCTTTGGTGTTTCTCTTTTACTTTGACCCTCAAGATTTCAAGTGAGAGCTTGCCTTGTGACTCAGTTGGTTTCTTTCCTCAATGTGTGTCCTAACCACTTACAGCGCTTCCTCCTAATTTCTTCCTCCGCTGGAATCTGGTTTGTTGTCTACCACAATAGGTTGTTGCTGATAGTGTCTGGCCAACGGATCAGAAGGTTTTGCGTAGACAACTGTTAATAAACACCTGTATCTTTTGGATGATGGCTTTTGTAGTTCTCCAGGTTTCCGCCCCATACAGTAGAACTGTCTTGACATTTGTATTGAAAATTCTGACCACGGTGTTGTTTGCCAATTGTTTTGAGTCCCAGATGTTCCTCAGTTGTAAATATGGTGCTATTGCTTTTCCGATCCGTGCCTTCACATCTGCGTCAGATCCACCGTGTTCATCAATGATGCTGCCCAGATATGTAAGGGTTTTTACATTTTCCAATTCTTCTGCGTCAAGCGTGATTCGATTGTTGCATGCAGTGTTGAATCGGGGAATCTTGTTTTTCCCTTTGTGTATGTTGAGAACTACTGTTGCTGAGGCTGCTGCTACACTGGTCGTCTTCCTCTGCAATTGTTGTTGCGTGTGCGATAAAAGAGGCAGATCATCCGCGAAGTCTAGATTGCCCAGCTGCATTCTAGCTGTACATTTTATCCCATTCTTCCCCTCAGATGTTGACTTCTTCATGATACAGTCGATAATCAGGAGAAAGAGGAAAGCTGATATTGAGCAAACTTGCCTGACACCGGTCTTTACCTCGAAGGAGTTTGTCAAATATCCTCCATGCGCGATTTTACAGTTTAATCCATCATAGAAATTCTGTATGATATTGACTGTCTTCTCAGGTACTCTATAGTGTCGAAGTAGCTTCCATAGTTTTGTCCTGTCTACGCTATCACACGCTTTCTCGTAGTCAATGAATTTGATGTAGAGTGATGAATTCCATTCAATTGATTGTTCCACAATGGTTCGTAGTGGTCCGTACACGATCGATCCTTTCGGAATCTAGCCTGTCGGCCTCAAAGTTGGGAGTCTACCAAGTCCTTCATTCTGTTTAGCAATACCCTATTGGAGACTTCCTGGTATTGAAAGAACTGTGATGCCCCTGTGGTAATCACATTTGCTGAGATCACCTTTCTTTGGTATTTTGATCAGAAGTCCTTCTTTCCAGTTTTTTGGTACATGTTCCTCATCCCAAATCTTGCTGAAGAAAATGTGGAGTATCCTTGCAGTTACTGCTACGTCTGCTTTCACTGTCGCTGCTGGAATGTTGTCTGGCCCTGCTGCTTTGCCACTCTTGATTTGACTGAAGGCCCTGCTAATCTATTCAATTGTTGGTGAGCCAACATCGATTGGCAGGTCCGTGGGTGATATTTAGATGTTGAGTGGGTTCAATGGGGCTGGTCGATTCAAGAGTTCTTTAAAGTGTTCTACTCACCTGTTTCGTTGTTCTTCAATGTTGGTGATTATCTTGCCTTCCTTGCTTTTCACTGGTCGTTCTGGTTTACGGTGATTTCCAGAGAGTTTCTTTGTTGTGTCATACAGTTGTCTCATGTTTCCTTCTCTGGTAGTCTTTTCCGCCATCATTGCTAGATCTTCCACATATTTACGTTTGTCAGTTCTGATGCTCCTTTTCACTTGCTTGTTTACTTCTGTGTATTCAGCTTGTGCCTTGACTTTTTCTGCTCTTGTTCGACTGGTATTGATTGCTGCTTTCTTGTTCCTCCTTTCTTGAATCTTATCCAGTGTGTCAATCGTGATCCAATCCTTGTGATGGTGCTTCTTTTGGCCCAGAACCTCATGGCATGTTGAAGTGACGACCTCTTTTATCCGTTTCCAGTTGCTCTCTATAGTAGTTTCTTCTCCATTGAGTAAATCATAGAAGGTCTGGAATCTATTGCTGAAGACTATCTTGAATTTGTTGAGCTTGTCAGTATCCCGAAGAATAGCCGTATTAAACTTTTGTCCGCCCCGTTGTCCAGTGCCTCTTGAGTTTCAATTTCATCTTGGCGACCAGCAAGTGATGATCTGATGCTATATCAGCTCCCCTCTTGGTTCTCACGTCCTCCATTGTCCTCCTGAACTTTTTGTTGATGCAGATATGGTCGATTTGGTTTTGTGTAGTGTGATCCGGTGAAGTCCATGTGGTTTTGTGTATGCGTTTATGTGGGAATATAGTCCCGCCTATGACCAGTTTATTGAAAGCACATAGGTTTGCGAACCTCTCACCATTTTCGTTGCTTTCTTCCAGTCGTGTCGTCCCATTATCTCATCATATCCGGTGTTGTCCATTCCAACCTTCGCATTTAGGTCTCCTATCAGAATGGTTCTTTTGCCGGGCAGTTCTCAATGATTGATTGCAACCATGAGTCGCCATAACTCTACTAAATGAAGACCTTCCAACTCCCAGGACAGAATTTAAATGGTGTGAATTATTTTTTCTGGTCAGCGTTTTTTAGCGAGTTAGATTTCCTAGGGGTGTGGTCGCTTATCCCATGCGAACACACCCTGACTGAAAGCTCTCAGTCGCGTGCCCGCTCCAGATCACGAGTGGGTACATCGTGTTACGTGTCCCTTGCAACTACTGACCAGCTTAGACCAAACGCTTCTCGACATATCGATAGCCTTCCAAATGTATTTTCGGACCTGTTCATTTCTTACTTCTGAATCGACCGATTGAGTATACTTCGATTATAAAGATGTTACGTTTAAGGGTGTTGTGAAATTCCGAATACATGTGGCATATTTATTGTTGCCTAGCGATTAAGTCAGTACTCTGATTATTAGTTCAACAGTGTAGTTGTGTTTCATATCTCATAGTTGATGATAAGTTAGGTGACCAGTAGTGATTACTTTCAAACATATTTTGCTAGGTGACTTAAAGAACAATAATTTTCGCACGAAAACTAGATCACACTCGTTATCCTTCAAGAAATCACCTTACATCATACATCCATTCCATCATTTAGTCCAGTAGTTAGCCAAAGCAAGGGTTTTGATGAACCTTTTGACTGATAGACGAACAGGTTTACTAAATGAATCAACTCTGACGCTCATTCTGAACGATTTTGAAAAACACCAAGATAACCTCAGATCCACGTGAACTGCACGGAATAATCCGTGATGCATGCACTTTTGATAGGTTATTAGATAGTTTGAATTTTTACAACGCTGCAAATCGCGGTCATTGTTATATTCCAATCTATATTTTACGCTTACTTTTGAAGACTAAAGTATTTCAGTGATTTTTCCTTCTTATTCTGAGCAGCGCGTTTTCTAAAAGGACAGTGTTATTGTTTCTCGTTGAGTTACTTAACTGTTTTGATCGTAAATTACGCATCGAAACTACTGTTTACACTTTAATTGAATCTACTCCAGTTAAAGTGATATTGTATTGAGTGTTTTGATTCTGCTTTTGTGTATTTATTGCATCAAAGCATACTTGGTCGACTTTTACTTGATAATTTAGTCAAGGTTTTAGTATTTTTTTACATATCCTCTTTGTATCACCATTGTTTTTGGTTTTCAAGATGGCCAAATCTGCTCATAAATGTGGACAACCATATTGCTTATTCCCCGTGGAGGAAGGGATGCAATGTGATGAATGTAAGAAGTGGTTCCACAAGATGTGCACCCGACTAAGCCCCGCTGCATATAAAAGGTGCTCGAATCCCAACTCTCATTGGTTTTGTAGTTTTTGTTGCTCAAACAAAACAACACTCATCCAGGAAGCCATTAGCCTCCCGGTGTTGGCTAATAAGAAGGTTGACGAGGGCTGCACTGACAATATTGGTGCTGATAGCGAAGATCGCGTTAGTGTCGTAAGGGCTGTCACGGCGCAAGTCAGACATCTAACTGCGCAACCCGAGATCAAAATTTTTTCCTCGAAACAATCAATGAGTGACACCTCATTAGATGTTGGTGGCCATGTTGCTACAGCAGCAACTGGTGATCCAAATAAAACAATTATTGTCCCGAGCAGTTCTGATGTAGATGCTACGGCTGACGGAATATGGATGACGCATAAACGCTAAAGAGTAGGAAAGACAGCTAAAACTAATGACCGTTTACTTGATAAGTCTTTGGTGGACTCTCAGACCACTCCGCCAAATTCCTAAAGTAAAGCCTCGTCAAACGTTGTTGTGAGTCACTCGCTCGACTCCAATGACTCTGTTACAATAAAAACTAATCGTAGGATACCAGTAGTTAATATACAGGATGTTAGATCACGATCGATAGCTGTAAACACGATTCCAAAAGAAACTATACCACTCCCTAGCTTAATTATTTGGAATCTAGAGGAGTCGATAGACAACGATCCTGCTAAGAGACATGCACATGATCTGAAGTTAGTAGAATCCGTGGTAAGAAACGTACTACCTGAAGAGGTTTCAGGAGTACATATCACGAAAGTGATACGACTCGGTAAATGGGTTGGAGGCGAGACCCAACCAAGAAGGATCTTGAAGCTGGTTCTAGGGAGTTTTGAAGAAAGAGACATATTATTGAAAAACGCACAAAAAATTCGTGATTCAAATATTCGTATCCGACCAGATTGGCCGCTTGAGGATCGAATCAAGTGGAAGAATGCTCTTACGGAGTTAAGAACTCGCAAGTTAAATGGCGAAACTAACCTTACCATTAAGGGTTTTCAGGTAGTCAGGTCTTGGAAGCCAATGCTTCCGAGGCCTGTATGGGTAGAACGAACGAATACCAAAACACCTTAAGTGTGTGCTACACGAACGCCCGTAGTCTTAGGAATAAAACGTCCGAGCTAAGTCTGATGGTGGATGATTTAAGTCCCGATATAATTGTCATTACAGAAAATTGGTTCACCGTAGATATAGAATGTTCTCCCATCATTGCAGGCTATATCTGTATTAGAAGTGATAGAGTTTTAAGCCGCAAGGGGGGAGGCATAATGTTATACATTAGGGACCACTTTCGTATACAATCAATCATATCGGAGGCTCATGTTAGTGGTACATGTGAGGTAGCATGTTGTAAGATTAAATCTGGAATTGGGTTAGTGGCTATAGGCGGAATATACCGTAGTCCGTGTTGTCTTGCTGACGACTTTATCCTAAGACACATCTGTTCTTGGAGTATGGCAGAATGTTGTCTCATCATTGGGGACTTCAACGCTCCGCACATAAACTGGATAGAGCTTACAGCTCCAGGTGGAGGTTTCTATAGCGAACTTTTATCAACAGTTATTCAGTGTGCACTTGTCCAATGTATCACTAAACCGACACATATTGATCTGAAACGTGATCCGTCACTGCTGGACCTCGCCCTCACCCACCACTGTGAGGATGTCTTTGGTATTCAGCACCTTCCTCCACTAGTGGACAGTGATCACGTTGTGCTTCACTTCAAGTTTAGGACACATAGTATACGATTTGTATCTGCTCCACCCCGTCCCAATATCTGGCGGGCTAATATTCCGGCAATCAGAGACTGTGCTATCTCGACTGATTGGCCGGTTGACGCAGATGGATCGATCGAAGACGAATGGATTAAGTTCAAGGCTACATTCGAGTCCGTAACGTCGCCGTTTATCTCATGGTCAGCACGTAAGCTATCGCATTGCCCTCCATGGATTAATAAGGAAACCCGTAAGCTGTTAAAGCGTAGGAAACACTTCTGGGACTTATTCTTGTTGACAGGTCATGCATCTTTTGAGCGTGAGTACCAAAAACTCCGGAATATTTGTAAGAAAACAATAGCTAAATCCCGTATTACTTACGAACGACAGTTGGTATATGATAGCCGTACTTGTCCGAAACGATTGTTTTCGTATGTTAAACGGCGAACAAAACGTAGTGATAGTATTCCCCCATTATTGTTACACGATAATTCAGATTTACTAGCTGAATCAGATCGAGCGAAAGCTGAGAAATTTTCAAAGTACTTTAGCGAAGTCTACTCTACGTTTATTGTAACAAATACTTGTCCCAATCACGCCGAGATACCAGCCATTGAATCTGTACAGGTGACTGAAGAAACTGTCCTTCCGTTAATAATTAACCTCGAACCTTGTAAGATACCGGGTCCTGACGGGTTACATCCACGACTGCTGTCATCTCTTGCGGACATTATTTCAAAACCGCTCGTGACACTCTTCAACATGTCCCTTTCACTCGCACAACTACCTAGGGATTGGAAAGATGCTATTGTCGGTCCTATATTTAAGGATGGTCAGAGACAGATCGTATCTAACTACCGACCTGTCAGTCTGACTAGCATTGTCGTTAAGTTACTTGAAAAGATAATTCGGGTTGGGTTGCTAAGCCACATAGATTCACACAATCTGTTAGCTCATGAGCAACATGGATTTCGTGATAAGCGTTCATGCTTGACTAACTTACTTATTGCGAGAGAGGATTGGACAGCAGCCTTAGATAAAGGTCTGTCTGTCGATGTTATATTCATAGATTTTAGCAAAGCATTTGACAAGGTTTCACACTCAGGTCTTATGCAGAAGCTCACAAGCTTCGGAATAATAGGTACTGTACAGGAGTGGATAGGCAACTTCTTATGTGACCTCAGACAGAGAGTTAGGGTCAATGGGACGCTATCCGATTGGAAGCCGCTCAAAAGTGGTGTACCCCAAGGCACCATATTAGGTCCTCTGCTATTCCTTCACTACGTAAATGAGTTACCGCTGTTGCTTAAGTCGTCGACATTATTATTTGCGGATGATGTCAAAATCTGAAGAACAATAAGAAGTGAGGCTGATCATCTGGATCTCCAAGCTGGCTTAGACGATTTAGTTAGATGGGCTCGAGGTTTGGGCTTAGAAATCAATTCTAGAAAGAGTGTGCTAATGCACATCCGTCACGGTAATAGTTACCATTATACTATTGATGGTAAACATCTTCTATGCGTTCAAGAACATAAAGATTTAGGAGTAATGATAAGTCATGACCTAAAAACAACTACGCATTGCAACGCAGCCGCTGTCAAAGGTTTTCGTGCGTTGTGGTCACTTCACCGAGCGTTCAAATCCTTTGACGAGGAAATGTTTCGAATTTTATATCCCACCTATGTAAGACCACATTTAGAGTACTGTATTCAAGCAGCTAGCCCATGTCTGATAAAGGATACTACCTCACTTGAGCGTGTCCAGCGTGTGGGAACGAAATTAGTGAAGGGTCTTTCTAAACTCCCTTACGATGAGCGTTTAAAACGCCTAAACCTTTTCCCCTTGTCGTATCGTAGGACTCGAGGTGACCTTATACTGGCATTTCGTATCTTTAATTATGATTTGGGTGCTAAAATGTCTTATCTTTTTGCTCCCTCCAGCACTAATAATCTCCGAGGTCATAGCAAGAAGGTTCATAAACCACGATCTAATAAACTCAAGGTGGGGTTCCGTTTTTCTCATCGAGTAGTCAATGATTGGAACGCTTTGCCCGATCAAGTGGTATCAGCCCCATCAGTGAATATTTTCAAAGAGAAACTGGACCTTCACTGGAAGGCAACCTGTTAGGATTAACACAGGTTCACTAACCTACTATCCTTATTACTGAAGACTGAAGACTTAATCTAACTCGATTACAATGGGGGATATTCAAACTCAAGGTTGTCCTTGGGAAGTGTAAAGCAACAGTAAGAGGCGACTATTTATCAGTTGACTGATTGGGTCATTACGATTAATTTGGCGTTTGCAGTCAACTAATTAGATGAAGAATTTATATGCATCTAATAGGGTGTTTTACTTCAACAGCAACTGCTGTTCCCAATTAACCAATAAAGGCGAAAAAAGGGGAAATAAAGGAGAAACACGCCAAAGTGTCTGTTTTTTCGTCTATCTGGGGGAAATAATGCGGATTTTTCCCCTTTTGTCGCTCTCATCTCTCAAATTTCGCTGAATTGTTTACTTTTGCCTAAATATCCACTGAATTGTTGCTATAGTACTGCATAGTACTATAACGTTATAACCGTCTGATCTGTTTGCGCACTACAAAACTATGGTATGTTTAAGCATTTCTTTACTAACTTCTAGTCCAAACTATCAGCTTTTGTGTACTCCACGCTTGCGTAATTTCTTGCCGGTAATCCAATCTTTCTATAATGGGGAGAATGACGTCATTCTCATTTGTAGTAATACAAATGTTATCCTAGCGGCTCCCACATCGCGCATTATAAACTGGTGCTAGGATTGGTTAGAGAAAGCGAAGGGGTTATCAGTTTATAACACGTTTCCGTAGTATGAAAGGAAGCAGTTTAATACTTGGATCCGTTGGTCCATCACATTTCCTTGGTTGAGATCTTAAACGTGGTCCAACTTTGTTGAGACGTTTTTGTATGATTCAGAATAAAAAACTACCAACTCTGTCGTAATATTTTATTCTACTTTCGACAACAGAGCGATATTTTTCCCAACTGGCCTGCTTCGGTTTGGGCAACCGGGCAGTATCACAGCCCTCACACAAATCAATTGAGATTCGTGTGGCGCATATGTATTTGGTTCCTCCTTGTACCAATACCTATGTGTTAAAATAAATGAAATAATAAATTTCCCAACTGGAGAAAACGTTTTCATTCTTGTGTCTTTAGCTGAACGTTATCTCTTACTGTATGCTATCTTTCAAAATTTATTGATCACACTACTTCCCTCCTTTTTATTTCTCTAAAATATTTTCAATCCTTTTTTCGTGTGGCCCACCTTTTTGTCCAATTGCGCCAGGCTTTTTGCTAGTAAATAAATGTGAACCCTTTTCTTGGTTATTCATCTACAATTTCAGAAAAACACGGTATCTTCATTGTAGTTTGGAATGTTATGATCTGTTGGATAAATATTTTTGGTCAATAGATGTTGAGCAATGATTTGACAATAATAAGCTGTTTCCAAACTATTCGGCATGCTAAGTTTTCCTGCCATTTCTCAAGTGAGCCAAAAGAGGTTGATTTTAAAAAGAAATGTGGGATCTCAGTTACCTTATAAATTTCTGTTGCATATGGTAAATTTTCGAAGAACAAAATTTCAGTCAGCTCTCATAATATTACCGCAGGTATATATGTATTTATTTACTTTATTAATGCGATTGTACGACATTGTTTTATGCTTGAGGTTGTTTGAAGATATTACCTCTCATGAGTTGGGTAGTCAAGTTGAATCGTCAGTTCCCACATTTAACATCAAAAAGCTCTCTTCTGATATCTGCCTAGCTTCATTCTTTTTCTTTCTGCTTCAATCTATTATTTTGTAAAGATATGGCAACTGTTGTGCTAATGAGGTATGGCAACTTTGACCGATGCACATATGTTCGTAGTCCTACGTTGTATCTGACTGATGTTCTTCTTCACTGCTGTCGATGAAAATATAAGAGTGTTAACTGACATCACACTATCGAATGCGTATTAGGACCATCAGCATTCAGATACGTCTAAAAAATGGTGTGTCCTACTCCACCCTCAACTCTCATCAACTATTTAAATCTTCAACAATAATCGCGATGTGCTCTGTTTTTCATAAAAGAAGCTTTGCGAAATTATTACTAAAGTATAGAACTGCTTTCGTTCCTGATGCTTCTTAATTCCTAGTGAGACTATAATTTATGGACGACCATTGAGCGATGCCAGACTGACCTTGAGAGTGTCCACCTGATAACGAGGACCAAATGAGGGTTATAGACCTGTGTGGTGAATTAGAATTATGATTTATAGTTGATAATTAAAGTTAGGAGTTAGATTTACGGTTTTTCATCACGAACTGACATCAGGTATAATGCCAAAACTCCGTTTATCTGAATGAATTAGTGAATTTTGCGCCAAAATCCGAGACCTGTTATCTTATACGTGATCGGTTCGTCCATAACTTATAGTCTCGCCTGATTCCATTCTAATTATCATCCTGTTGAAGGTTATTTATACATAAGTTCGTGTAAAAGTAACACCTTTCCAAGTACATGTCTAGAAGGGACTACATATTTAGTTAAGCGAACCTCCTGGAGGCTTTTCTGTCGTTTGTTGTATAAAATGTATCCATAGTTTGCAGTGTCGTATAAAAACAAATTTTATGGTATATCTTATATCACTTAGTATGTGGATAATATTGCTCCTCTGAACCATTATAATCTAGTTTTCTTGCCGTAAGTTTTTTGTGCTTTAAACTGTGACTGGATACCCGTTTGACCAAGTTGCAATTGTTCTGTATTTTGTTTTTTTAAAGACAAATAAAGCATAGTTACATCTTTTGAAAACTTACATGTTTGTACATTGACCATGCGCCACATTTTTGTTTCCTTTTCTGATTGCAACAGCCTTCTTGATATAAAATGTAAGATGCTTCATTTCCCCTTTCACTTGTTGCATGATTTGATTCATAATAATGTAAGCACCTAAAGTGATCGTGTTCTGTAATTGCGAATGTAAGTGATTCTTGTGAGATTATTTGATGTATGGGTTGTGAGGGTTGATCTGATATATATACTGTAGACTCTGATTCATTTTGTATTACTGAAATTAGAGGTTCTGGACTTGGAATTGAGGAATTCCTTGGGAATTCCTACTGATATTGCATAACTGTATTTAAATTTTCAGTAACTTCAGGTTTATATCCACGTCATTGCTTCCGATCGTTGTGTTGTTGCATGAACTGAGATTTTCGTCTCTATTGCATTCTTCATTGTGAACTGTATTAGGTTGTAAGTCATTAACATGTAAGTTGTGATCAGATTTCGATTCATTTGGAAGCATTTTGGTCTGCGACTTCACTAACTTGGTGAATAATAAGTTCTACCCATCTATAATAGTAAGGATTTTAAAAACTGATTTTCATCTTATCCTCGTCACCACCGTTATGGATGAGATTTTCGATAATTAACGATTGTCAAAATAAATGGATAAAATGCCGGTCGATAGGTGACCCCAACAATATGTTGGGGTCGAGTGATGGGTCCTCACAAAACCATATTGTCGACTTAAGTTTCTGAATAGTTCAAAATCGAAAAAAATATCGCTAGTCAGGTGAACAGGTTTTTATGGAATAAAATAGAATGCTTCTATGATGAGTATGAACGCAAAACAAACATGATCGAATGTTATAGGCGATTGGGAGAAATTTATTTATTTATTTATTTGAACACATACATATTGGTACAGGGGGACACCAAATATATATGCGCCACACAAAACAATGATAATTTGAAGAGAAGGAGAAAAGAGAGAAAAAAAGTAATGAACGTGGGGAATTATAAAAAAATGGAGAGAGAGAGAACAATGGTGGGGGAAACGGAAAGGTACAATCAGAAGAGATCTTTCAATTAAGGAAGATACAACCACTTTTTATGAAGAAAGTAAGAGGTTACAGCACGATCGCCACTGGCTTCTATTCTTAGCCATATCTGATAACGTCTCTAGCCACTGCGTTACACCATCTCTCGGACCCCAACCAGGGAGTCGTGAAGGGCCAACAGAAGCTAGTCCTTTGCAGCTTTCTTTCATACCACGACACCATGTCATGTACTGACCACCTCTCCGCTTTTTCCAACCAGTCCCAGAGTCGGCAAATAATGCACGACGTGGAATTCTCTGGGATGACATTCGTAGAACATGTCCAAGCCACCGAGGTCGGTGTTTCAAGATGGTGACACCAATTGCATTATCGTCTCTGTGACCGAACACACGATGCCTAACCTCTGCATTACTAACATGTTGTTGCCACTGGATGTCAGCAATCCTTCGGAGACAGCGATGATCGAACACAGAGAGTTGTCTAACATCCTCAGATCGGAGAGGCCAGGTTTCACAAGCATAGAGAAAAACTGCTCTCACCGTCACGTTGTAGATCCGACCTTTTACAGCCAGACTAACATCACGAAGGCACCAAAAATGGCCCAGATTGGCATAAGCCGCTCTGGCTTTCACTATACGTGCATTGATCTCATCACTCACACCACCACCAGCACTTATGCAGCTACCCAGATACACGAACTTCTCGACTACTTCTATCTGCTCACCATCCAGAGTGAGTACAGGATTAGAATCCTGCCAGTCTTGTAGAAGTACTTTGCACTTTGAAGGTGCGAAGCACATACCATACCTGCGGACATTGATTGCCAACTGATTAAGTGCGGATTGCATGGCTTGGGCATTATCGCACAGTAAGACAATATCATCCACATACTCAAGGTCGAGAAGTCTTTCTCCAGGCAACAGATCCACACCACCATTACTTACATCCATCAGAGCTGTTTCCAGAATGTCATCGATGGCAAAGTTGAAGAGGAATGGTGAGATTGGGCAACCCTGCCTAACCCCACTGCTCGAATGGAATAGTGGAGAAAGGTGATTGTATGCCCTCACTCTGCCTGAGGTGTTTGTGTATAGGGCTTTTAGGATGTTGGGAGAAATCAGCTGATAGATCATTCATTCTCTAGTCAATTAAGAATTGATTGTTTTTTACAAAAATTCCAGATTAGGGACATCATTGAAACCAATTAACTTGTTGACTTTGAGTACTAGGTAAGTGCGCATTGGTAATTTTGTTCACTTTTCCCCGCTGTGTTGCAGTAGCGTGGCAATCGGAACTGATGTACATTTGTATCAGGTCCTAAGGTTTTTATAGGTGAATAACCGAATTGGAGCATTTTACTAGCAAAGCTAGTTACTTAATAAGTATCTGATAAATACTCTTCAGTGATAGTTCTTAGATCGATTCATTTTTTAAACAAAAGCAAACTAATAAACAGCCTATTACTTCTCAAAAACCTTTGCTTATATTACTAAAACCTTTCTTGTAAAAATCTTTCTCTCTAGCTATAGATTAAATTTCAAGATGTGTTTAATAAAGCGTGAACTTAAGAATTGTGTGGGTTATCTTAAGAAACGCAACGATGTTATTTTCCTCGGAACAAAAACGAATCCTACTGTTAATTTGGTTTATTTTGGAGGCGATGTACAGGTAAGTTTTATGAATGCATAAAATGTGTTTCGACTAGTTATTTTTATTCTGGATATCGATTTTAATCATACCATTCAGACGTAGCTTATCTGTTATTAACATAATATATATATCGATTTCTACCCCATAAAAGTAATTAATGTGGTATATTTCAATCAAATAAAACTAAATAACTGAATTAAAATTAAACCTTATGGGTCAGTAAATGTATTGTTTTTTAACTCCTGTGCCTTTACTCATAAACAACAGAAAACGCTATCAGAAAAGACCTATGGAATAAAAAGGATGGAAATGAATGTGAAATAAAATTAATTAAAAAGTCATGAGGTTCTTAATACTAAGAGAAGGATAAAATGTGTATGCCTGTTTTTCTTCCTTGGATTTATTCCGTCTAACACTTTCTATTTGTTGTCCAAAACATGGACATACAGAAGGTACGTCTATACACCAGGACCGTTTGAGAAGTATGCTGAATTAATAATAGAAAAAAACAAGAAATAGAAAGTTAAGATAAGGAAAATAGTTTGAAACGAAAAATAAACTAGAAATAGGCGTTGTACCGTCCGTAGTAAAATAAAATGTGGGTTTGTGTATGTATTTGTGACTGAATATGAATTGGCTATCTCTTGCAAAATCTGACGAAGAAAGGTGATCATCCACACATCAAATAGGTTGATGCCATGGAACTATAAGGACTATTATTATTATGGTTTTATTCAATATTATATTTTTAGCACAATGTAGAATAATTATGTGGTCGATGCAGCCACGACCAGGTCTGAAGTCAGCCTGATTTTCTCGTGTTTGTAGTTCACGAGTCATTGTCTAGTTTCAGTACTAGAAGGTAAAGTAGTATATTATACAAACAACTAGGATCTCATGACAATAATGTGCCAGATCGTATATTAGTTATAACCAACTGAATTGATGTAATTTTACTCTGTGAGATAAGTGATTATTAAAGTCTTATGTATTCTTTATTGTGAAGTAACTTAAGTAAACCAAATGATACATTTCCATTCTTTTCTTTTTTTAACTTCGGGCTCCTTCAGATCTATTTAAAAAGTCAGATTCAAGTTTTTCTCTGACACATTTTTAAGGAAGCTATTCGACTTGATACGGAAACGGAATGGATATTTTTTTCTTAATTTACGTTTGACTTGCCAGTTTTTAAATACTGAATCAACCAGTTTCTTGCTGAATAATTAGTGTGAATCAACATGAAGCCAAGTCACGTTATGGATGGCATTGATCAACAGAATGTACCCCCTATTTCCTATAAACACATATATGTGTAATTTTTTGGTTCATATTCATCCTAATCTTAGTGTTACTGTGGTCATTTTCAGGAATAATGAAGTGTGATTGACGCCACTATGTTTTTGTACTAGAATGAAAAAGCTTTCCACAAAAGTGTAGAGAAAATGTTTTGTATTAATGATATTCAAGACAGGATAAATTTGATTTTTCTGGCAGATTTTTGTCTCTACACTCCTACGTTTTCCTTTTGAAAAAAAGTAACTATACTTCCATGTTAAAATCATCTTTAATGCTAATGCAGGGCAGTTTTATTCTACTTATTATTTTTAGGATTACGAATATAATATGAGTCAAAATAATTTTAATAATCAGTATATTAGATGGAATTTGGAAAATACTGCCCAAAACTTGTATGTAAGATTTACCAATCACTTTCGTGACTGTAATCCCCATGTGTGGATTATTCGTGCTTCACATTGGATATCTAATTCAATAGCTTGTTATGTTAATTTCATGCCTTTTACGAAATCTGGTGTGCCATTATTTGAAAATGACGATATCTGTAAAATGACAGGAATGATGCATTTAAGTTGTTTGCTGTCAAATGCAGTTAAAAAGTTGTTAAATTGTGAAGCGAGTATACAGTGTCAAATATCTACTATCCCTATACGACTGATTGGTTTTAGCAAAGGATGTTGTGTTTTGACAGAGATATTATATGAACTATCAGTATTATCCCACTCCAAAAAATTACCTAATGATTCTGTTAAAGATGTTCCTGCACAAGTATTGGAACTTTCTCAAATTATAACAGACCTTTATTGGCTTGATTCTGGACATTCAGGTACACATCATCAGTGGCCAGTTTCGCTTAACTACCTATCTTTGCTGAACCCCGTTTCATGTCCCAGAATACATGTTCATGCATCTCCCTATCAGGTATTTAGTTATTAACTGATATATTTTGATTATTATCCCTTTATTACTTTATTTATTGTCCAAAGTACAAATTTTTTGTACAAGTGAGAAAAGTTTTCTTTAGAGTCATGATATATTCAAGTTATCGTACCAGCAATAGTTTAAAAGAATAGGGGAATAGGTGGGCATAGAATGAAAGATGTTAAATGATATACTGTCCAAATTTAGATAAATGTTATTCTCGTATGGTATTTCGTAAAGCAAGTGTGGTTAATAAAGTACGAATAAGTTTTCGGAAGAAAATATATGGAGTGAGCTTGAAACTCAAAATCAAGTTAGAGATAAGGAAGAAATGGATGTGCAGCTAATTTTTAGCTGTGTTACCTGGGATGTCTAACTATTTGTCGCGATCACCGCCCAGATGCTAATCAGATAATCTGAGCCTACCAACACAATTCAGACTAACAATCAATGACTTTGTTGATGATGCTAGTCTGAGATGTATGGAAATACTCATATATTTATCTTCAGACAGCTTTATTTTCGTATGAATGAAACATTAGTAGTCGTTCTTCAAATGCCTATGCATAGGTCTTTCATACTATCCTGTAGAAATTCATAATGTGCTAAAGCTATCATTTTGTATTTTACATAACATACAGATAATGAACCAGCTAAAACCTCAAAAATCTATCGATTTTTATAAATTTCTGGATATTTTATCTCATTTAAATTTGCCTTTTAAAAAGCAATTGCATTTTATGCCTGTTGATGATGAAAATTCAGAGTCACAGTCTACCGATTTGAGATCGAAAAATGAGATGAACTGTTCACTAGACTATCATTTCGAGATTTTGAACCACTTTATGTTTTGAATTATACTTTTTGAAGTATTCTCTATGCACCGTTTGGTTAACGTTATTTTTAAAAATGTGAATATCTTGATTAAGAAGTTATATTTTCCTCCTTATTGACATCCTTCTTTTCACTGAAACTAATGAATGAACTTGTACCTTCATCAGTCATTTTTTAATCTCTTACCAATGACCTATTCTAGATTTTATGGCATTCATTTGATTCGTTATAGTTCGCCTATAAAGATATCTTGTTTTAATCGTTCTAATTACCTTGTTTCAATTGTTTGTTTAGACTGCTAAACAGCCTTTTTTGATCCTTCTGGGTTTTCTTATATTCATTGTGTCCGATTGATTTCCTAACACAAAGAGATAATTTAAGGGTTGCTAGTTTAATGTCCGATTTATATTTACAGTTCTTTTTATTAAAGCTTTGGGATTTCAACTGAATTGAGCGTCGGTACATTGTATTTGAGTTCTGAGTTTCTCAAATATCATTTCATTTGGTCTTGCTAGCAGGAAATTAATTATTTGTGAACATACTTTTTAAACTATGAGGTACTTGTTTTCATTATATCTAATTTAAATAGCACAAATGTTTTGTCTTCTGTTATGGAATAGTTATCATTACTAAACTAGACTTATATCCTTATTTAGGGACTGCTCACTCCACCTATTTCGATTCATGTAACCGAGTACTACCTCTAGCCTTCGCTAAATAAGTTTTAATCAGCGCCTTACAACTCATTGAAGCCCGTCGGTCTACCCCGTGTAACTGTGAGTTTGACCACAAAGCTTGCGTAAGGACCGAGAAGCCTGGTGGTCGGAGCGTGCTAATGAGCAGGAAGTAGCAGTCGCATCGGGTAACTACTGGAAACTCTTCCAACTCATCCGAGCCACTGGCAGCAAGAAGTCTGATATGAGCGAAACAATCTGCAAGGATGACGGAACGCCAGTCACTAACATCCGTCGACGTCTTGGACGATGGGCAGAATTCTTTGAAGGGCAGTTCAACTGGAATGCTGCCCCGGCAACATCGGTCAGACTGTCCTGCTCTCCATGACCGGTGACGACTGATCCACCAAATGAGGCGGAAGTCCTCAAGGAACTCCAACTCTTGAAACTTCACAAATCACCGGGCCCTGACGACTTACCTCCGGCTCTTTTTAAAGATGGTGGTGACTTTCTGACTAAGGAACTGACTACGTTTTTTACAACCCGAGCGTAGCTGCTACCTTGACGTGGTGGTCGGGCATGCCTATCGTGATGACTCAATCGAGCTATATTAGCTGGAACACATGTTCCTGCAGGTTCTACCATGCTAGGCATGTCGATTGGAGAACGGTAAGACTAAAAGCAGCGACTCAAGGTCTAAGGGTGAAGTCGTACTGCTGACTGTACAGAGATGTGACAGCAGTAAGGTGTTTCCCTCGGACAACCAGCATCTTCAGCAATGCTGCCTTCTCACAAGGAAGGAAGGGGTTAGAAAAGGTTGACCCTAAAAATGTCACACCTCACCTCACCCTACGGATTTCCGTCTCCGGCGGTAAGGCCGTTTGAAGAACGGAGATAACACATTACAAACCTCCCACAAAAAGACCGTGCGCGACCGGCCTTAAGCAGTTGTCCCTTGGGCTCTGCGGCCACGCTCCCAGGTCGTTAGGACCAACACTAGTCCGATTTCCTTTTCAGGTTCCTCCAGAAATACCCTTCCACGGTGTGGGCAGCCAGGAAGTGACATCAGCCCTCATACCCGTAACAACACACGAGAACAAGTTGGTCACATTCAAGTCCTTCCCACACCTCCTAACAACTCTCTTATCTCCACGACCAACCCTTTTCACGTCCCTTTATCACCTCGCCCCACTAGTGCGAACGATTCGAGTACGCGGAACGTTATTCCTGGTCTCCTGAAACCACGCTCAAAACTACACGTAAGAGCTTTCAACGTCCGAACACTGTGCCAAATAGGATGACAGGCTTCCTTATCTAAGACTTTAGAATCTCGCGCCATCCACCTATGCTGCGTCTCCGAAACGCGCATACAGGATCCGAGTAGTGTCATTCATTTGACCTCACCATGTGAAAGTAACAAACCAACTCGATTTACGCTTCGTGTATCTGGAAGCCCTGATGCTGCTTCCCGTGGCCTCGCTGGCGTAGGTATAGCATTGAGTCCTAGGGCAGAACTAGCTCTCTTAGACTGGATCCCAGTAGACAGTCGTTTGTGTGCTGTCCGACTAAACGGAACAGTAAGGACTCGGAAAGATAGGGACACTCGTCGTTGCCTCTTTGTCGTCTCTGCCTACTCTCCCACTGACTGAAGCTCAGATGATGTAAAAGATGAGTTTTACAGAAAGCTTTCCGACCTTCTCCGAAAAGCTAGGCGTTCGGATGTAGTAATAGTGGCTGGTGAATTTAATGCTCAAGTAGGTAAACTAAGCGAAAGGGAAAGACACCTGGGTGGATCTTGTGGTGTTGCGGTTCAAGGAACAGATAATGGCGACCGTCTGTTGCAGCTATGCTCAGATAACCGCCTGTTTCTTGCAAACACTAACTATTTGTGGAACAACCAGAAAAACAGTTAGGCAGCCATGTAAGTGATGCGAAACAATCACAGAGAAAGATGGACATATTATTTATTCTCAATCCAGGAGATTGGATCGATGGGCAGAAGAGTTTAGGGATCAGTTCAACTGGCCTTCAGCCACACTTTGGTTTCCCACGATCTCCAATCTACCTGAATGGAAAATTAATGTAAGTCCTCCGACTCTTTACGAAGTTGAAAAAGCTATAGGAAATCTGAAGCGTGGGAGAGCAGCAGGCCCTGACAAGTTTACCCCAGAGATTTTTAAGGATGGCGGTCCAGTATTAGCAGCGAGACTGACTGAGGTCCTATGTAGAATCTAGGAACTGGACGTAATCCCATTTGACTGGTCTCAATCACTGATTGTGCCAGTGTATAAGAAAGGACAAAAGTCTTTTTGTGACAATCACAGAGGAATTAGTTTGACTAATATAGTGTCTAAAATATTAGCTACAATAATACTTCGACGCCTGACCAAAGCTCGTGAAGAGCAGACTAGAGAAAACCAGGCTGGTTTTCGACCTGGACGTGGTTGTATAGACCAGATTTTCACACTACGTCAGGTGCTAGACCATAGAAACACATTCAGACGTCCCACAATGGTAGTATTTCTCGAGCTTAAGGCGGCATTTGACTCTGTTGATCGTGAGGTTCTATGGCAGTGTTTGTCACTGAAAGGAGTACCAAAGAAGTACATTAACCTTATAAAGGCTCTCTACTCGAACACAACTGGTCGAGTGAGAGCTTATGGCGAACTGTCATCAGAACTGAATAACTCAAGTGGTGATCATCAGGGTTGTCCACTCTCTCCATTCTTGTCTAACTTTGTCGTTGACGTCCTTTTAGAGATGACACTTTCCTCATCTGAATTTCCAGGGGTTGAACTTCTACCCAAAGATTCATTTGTTGACTTAGAATATGCCGATGACATATGTCTATTTGGTGAAGACGCTGACAAAATGCATAGTCTGTTGACCACTCTAAGCAACAATGCAAGCATATTCGGCATGCGATTTTCTCCCTCGAAATGCAAAATATTGCTTCAGGATTGGGTTGCACCGCCTCCGGAACTAGTGATAGAGAGTGAAGTAGTTGAGCGTGTCGACCGCCTCACTTATGTTGGTAGTCTCATCAGCCCTTTTGGTCTGGTGTGTGACGAAATCTCAGCACAGATATAGAAGGCTCGACTAGCTTTTGCCAACTTGCGTCATTTGTGGCGTAGGCGAGATATCCGTCTATCAACGGAAGGACGTGTTTACTACACAGCAGTTCGTTCCGTCCTACTTTATGGCAGTGAAACATGGCCGGTAAGAGTAGAGGATATTCGTAGGTTACTAGTATTTGATCATAGGTGTCTTCAAAACATTGCTCGTATATCCTGGGACCACCGAGTAAGTAGCTCAGTTGTTAGGAAACGGGTACCAGGTAAGAATGACAAATCAATTGATGAAGTAGTGAAACTTCATCAGTTGAGATGGCTGGGACATGTGTTACGTATATCTAACGACCGACTTCCCTGACGTGAGATGTTTTATGATGTAGGATTAGGTTGGAAGAAAGCTAGGTGCGGCCAGACCAAAACATGGCACAAATCCATGAAGTCACTGATAAGTGGACTGAGCCATGTTAGTAAGTGTAGACTACCTGGTTGGGGACCGCGAGATGATAGCAACCGATGGTTAGAGATCTTGAATGACATGGCTCAAAATCGTTTGCAATGGCGCAGGTGCATCCACTCTCTGTGTTCTCTCAAACTCTAATCTTCTGAATTCTCCATGTCCTTTATTTTCTTCCCAAATTTATTTCAATGGATTATACTCCTTAAATAACTTCATCAAACCCTAATGTTCCCTATCACTACTTATACTTTCACTACATCTACCACTATGGGATTTGAATCAATAACTGAATATTTGTGCTAATGTGGTATGGCAACTCGAACTGATGTGCGTACGTACGAAGTTCCAGTTAGTGGTCGCATAAATGCTGTAGGTGGCGTGAGTGATGAGATCAATGCACGTATAGTGAAAGCCAGAGCGGCTTATGCCAATCTGGGCCATTTTTGTGCCTTCGTGATGTTAGTCTGGCTGTAAAAGGTCGGATCTACAACGTGACGGTGAGAGCAGTTTTTCTCTATGCTTGTGAAACCTGGCCTCTCCGATCTGAGGATGTTAGACAACTCTCTGTGTTCGATCATCGCTGTCTCCGAAGGATTGCTGGCATCCAGTGGCAACACTATGTCAGTAATGCAGAGGTTAGGCATCGTGTGTTCGGTCACAGAGACGATAATGCAATTGGTGTCACCATCTTGAAACACCGACCTCGGTGGCTTGGACATGTTCTACGAATGTCATCCCAGAGAATTCCACGTCGTGCATTATTTGCCGACTCTGGGACTGGTTGGAAAAAGCGGAGAGGTGGTCAGTACATGACATGGTGTCGTGGTATGAAAGAAAGCTGCAAAGGGCTGGCTTGTGTTGGTCCTTCACGACTCTGTGGCTGGGGTCCGAGAGATGGTGTAACACAGTGGCTAGAGACGTTGTGAGATATGGCTCAGAATAGAAGCCAGTGGCGATCCTGCTGTAACCTTCTTTTACTTTCTTCATTAAAAGTGGTTGTATCTTCCTTAACTGTAAGATTTCTGATTGAACCTTTTCTTTTCCCCCATTGTTATTATTACTATACTACCTTACACTAGTCTGGTCGTTAATGTTCTTTTTTTCTTTTACTCTCCTTACCTTTTATTCCTTTCTCTCCCCATTCTCATTGTTTTGTGTGATGCATATATATTTGGTGCCCTCTTGTACCAATGTTTATGTGTTCAAATAAATAAATTATTATTAGGATGTTCCTTTGTATCGCACTTTTTGTAAGGATAAAAAATATCAATCTGCTATCCAAAATTAAATGACCAAAGCATTTTTAAACAGACAGTGCTTGCAAGCCACAACTCCTCAACACTTTGGATTTGTCCTCTTGCAAGTATTATTTTATGTAAATCTACGATTATGGATTTGAACTATTTAAGGTCTGTAATTTATAGTTGGTCGTAAACCAGTGAGAGATGCTAACAAAGTACCGTCGTTCTCATAGAAGAGAAGAGTTGTTAATTCAAGTGAAATACACAAAAGTTGAAACTGAAATAAAAAATAATTTTTTGCAATATCAGGTAGCCTGTGAAAGAAGCGATTGGTTAGTCTAGTATTGGGAGTAGCGTCAACGAGTTAGAATCGAGATTAATATGAAGACGTGTAATTTCGATGAATAATTAGGTTAGCTCCGTATTTTTTCCTTATTGTTCTTAACAAAAGGAGAAATCAAATGTATTAAAATAGACTACTACAAACTGATGGTATCTTATTTGTTTCTTCACCTCAAATGAAATGAGGCTATCTAAATATACCATTTCTTAACTACTCAGAAATTATGTACATTTCTCGAAATGCACATAATGACTGTCTAGGTGTGATTCGGTTGGTGCATTTGTGCCTTGCTACATATGTCTTTGTGATAAAGTATGTAGATACTTCCAAAGAATGACTATACGTTTATCCCTTAGGATTGCAAACACTAGGAACTGCAATTTTACGGATAATCATAAAGGAGATTTAGTTATGTCAGTTATGGAATAAACTTTACAAGATTTAAAAATGGCTAGTTCAACAAGAAATTATCTTTTTGGTGAATCCTTCTTCAAGACCGTACAATAATGTATACTTTTCAAGATGATAACAATTACAATGGTAGTAATAATGAGCTGTTAAACATGGTAACAGTGAGGTAGAACAAACAAAAGTATCACAACGTTATTTTTATCAAAGAAACTAATAATAATTTTATTGTTAAGGTCTTGAATATTCATCATAAAGGTAGGGAGATTGTGGTTGGGAAAGGAAGGCTCAACATCATAAAATGTCGACATTGAAGTGAAATATAATCAGCTGGACCATAGAAACAAAAATAAAGCAGTTGGGGATAAAAGATCCATAGCGAAGACAGAATCGATAAGTGCACATATAGTTGACCAAATAAGATTTGTCCTCAAGATTATTTATGATCACCTGGATAGCACTTTCCAAACTTGCTGCTAAGAACGTTCTTCTTAGAGAATCGTAAATTCTCCTCCTTAGGACGTCTGTAACTCTTTTCAGTTATGTCTATAACTAACCAGTCAGACCGCTGCTTAGGCTCCCACCACGTCAATCTGGTCTGATGTGTCTGTAGGCTATCTCTGCTGCATGTGACTTGCCGATTGAAGGACATTATTACTCTGTTATATTAGTGTGACACATAAAACACATTACTGGTCAGTATGTTCGTGCGTACCACTTAATGACTATGAGTCCTTTAATTATTGCACTGATCAAAATGTTGTTTTTACGTTTAGAAACAGATAAAGCTGAAAGCCAAGTTACCCTTGTTCTGACTATAGCTTTCACATAGACTCTGGGATCGCCCTTACAGTTTTGGTACTATATCTATGGGTTAAATTAAATCCTTCATCTTACTTACTTTCGCCTGTTACTCCTCGTGAAGGAGCATAGGCCGCTCACCAGCATTCTCCATCTAACCCTATCCTGGGCAATCCTTTCAAGTTCTTTCCAGTTCTTATTCATCCCTTTGATATCCGCTTCTATTTCCCGACGTAATGTATTCTTTGGCCTTCATCTTTTCCTCTTCCCTTCGGGATTCCAAGTTAGCGCTTGTCTCGTAATGCAGTTTGATGGTTTCCTCAATGTATGTCCTGTCCATTTCCATCGTCTTTTCCTAATTTCCTCTTCAGCTGGAAGCTGGTTGGTTCTCTCCCACAAAAGGCTGTTGCTGATGGTATCCGGCCAATGGATGTTGAGGATCTTGCGTAGACAGCTATTGATAAATACTTGTACCTTCTTGATGATGGTTGTTGTAGTTCTCCAAGTTTCAGCTCCGTACAGTAGAACTGCCTTGACGTTCGTATTGAAGATTCTGACTTTGATGTTGGTTGACAGTTGTTTTGAGTTCCATATGTTCTTCAGTTGAAGGAATGCCGCTCTAGCTTTGCCAATCCTCGCCTTGACGTCTGCATCTGAACCTCCTTGTTTATCGACGATGCTTCCCAGGTATGTGAAGGATTCCACGTCTTCCAGAGTTTCGCCATCAAGAGTGATTGGACTGCTCTTCTCCGTGTTGTGTTTGAGGTCCTTTGTTTTCCCTTTGTGTATGTTGAGGACTACTGATGCAGAGACTGCTGCTATGTTGGCTGTCTTTGTCTGCATTTGTTCGTGTGTATGCGATAGGAGGGCTAGGTCATCTGCGAAGTCCAAATCGTCTAGTTGGTTCTGAGCTGTTCATTGTATGCCGTGTTTTCTTTTACATGTCGAGGTCTTCATAATCCAGTCGACCACCAGAAGAAATAGGAAGGGAGAGAGAAATCGGTGTCCAGGTAAAATATTTTCTCAACCGAGCTTATCTGTTCTGTAGGCGTTTTGAGTTTTATGTTCTTGTTAATAAGTATTGAAGGGTACTGGTTTTTGATAACTACTTTATCAAGAAAACTTAATTCGTTATCTATGACCTCGGGACTGCAAATTCCTCGTATTCGTGTAGCGAGTAGTATGATTAAGTTTCCCTTTCGACTAATGGGGATCCTGCTGTGGGAACCTGATAGCTGGCCATTCCACAAGGGTTCCCTGTAGATCATATAGTTAGAAGCTTCGACAGAACTAACAATTTCTACGAACTTCAGTGACAGTCAGCTGTTTTTGTTGTTCGCGCCATTCATTTATGTTGATTTCTGCAGATTCGTACCCCCTGCGTTAGAAACAAATGCCATTGCTATTAGCACTGAATGCCTCCTTATTGAACTATTGTCTTTTGGTTGCTGAATGACTACGTTTCCAGCTATAGTGATTCCTCCAACTGATATTGATCTACACTCCGGGGTTGTTTCTCTACTGAATTATCTTGTTTTTATTGAAACAGTTCGAATTATTGGACCATTTGCCTGATTTGGAATTATTACTTGGAGTTCTTCAGATGCATCCATCAAGAAAAAGAGAACCCATATGAATTGAGTTAATGGGCGATGATGAGAATTTTGAGCAGTCTCTACCTGTTGCATGAAAAGTTCCTCATGATACGTTGCTATGCCACGGCTATAGTGTTCGTAATAGTAATTACTGGATTTTTAATAGAGTTGAGTGCAGTTTTACTGCACCAAGAATAAAGTTTATATGTGCAATAGTAAACTGCGCATCGCATTTGATTGCGCTGAAAGAGTTGAAAAGTGGGATAGAGACACAGGTTGACTGCTAATGAAAGTTAACTCGAGTATGTGATCTACGTAGCAGGAAAATGAAACATTTGTTGAGTGGACTACATGAAGAGAATATGATTCGTGCGTAAAAATAGTGCAACTCATTTTTGCCAAGGTTCAGTTAAGACACTGAGCAAACAAATGGGATAGAGACTCAAATATTCATGTTTTTATGATGATCAGAAGTGTTGGAATCAATGTACCAACTAGGAAATTCCCGAAATAGTACGAGTTACAGCAGGTAGAACTAGACGAACACAAAGGAATCGTTAATTCGTACAAATACCACTGTTTTTACAACTACTGAATCAAGAAGCTTTGTAGTTATGACATGAGAGGATATCAGTGATCAATGCTTTCCGAAATTCGATTTCTCAGCCATCAAAAATTCTTCTGAGTGTGTTTTTGTTGTCTCGCATTGCTTTGGTTGTGTTGGTAGGGACTGTAGATCACCAACTTAGATGATCTATGTTGAATGATTGGGGGCCTACTTGAGTTTGATGGGAATGGTGTGATGTCACACCTCGCGGTCAGCACCTAACATGGTTTACCCCTTCGTCGTATCAAGGTACTATTGCTGCTTTGTAGACCATATAGCGAATGATATTTGAAAGGACTCTCGCTTTACATTGGAGTTATTCCCTATAAGAAACAGATGCATTTTGAGGACAAATGACATCAAGATTCGATTTTTACGAATTATCTTCAAATTCATTGAAAATGTCACTAGAGAATAATGAATTATGTGAAAAATAAGCACCTATCAAAACTGCATCAGATTTTCGACAATGATTTAATTCATTCGACATAATTTCCTTAGATTTTTAAGAAATATGTGAATTATTTGGAAAAATTATATCTGGTCCAATAACATGATTAAGATTTGGAGCGACAAAGCGAACTGTAGACACACCGTCTATTCCTAATGAGTAGTCAAATCCTGAGATGTTATGGCAACTGATATAGTTCGTTTTGCTCCACGGAAGTCTTTCGGGAGGAAAATTTACAGATTCTAAAGGACTCAAAAATTCATTTCACCATATTTTACTAACATATCTATTATGCGCGTGTAATATTGCTAGCTCCCTGACGGGAGACATGAATGACCCACTGTTACTAGATGCAGAGGCCAGTTAACGCCGTAGATTTCTTCAGTCACAACTGAATGAATCATATTAATTAGGTACATGATAATTATGTATTGATTCAGTGAAGTTTGTTTATTTCTTTAGAGCGTGTATGTACAAGCCAATCAGATAGTTACATATTTACTTTACGTGCACTTTGGCGGACAGTTCCAAACTTGCGGAAATGTATCGTTTGGCAGGTCGGTTTCACTAGATGGTTGTATGTTTCTAGTTGATGTTATGCGTCCATAAACAAGAAGAATTAAGCTATCTGTCATTAGTATCGTAAACGTTGTCCCCGTTTATGGAATACTTTCGGTATTGTATATTTTACAAACGCCTTGAATTAGGTTTTACGAGTTAACCGCTAGTTGTATTTATATTTCATCTCTTGATGCTACTTAAAGTTCCGTACAAACTGTGGCTAAGTATCGACGTATGATAAAATGGGAGGCCCTTAATAACTTCTAAACCTTGGCCTGCAACTCAATCTTGAGTAGATTTCATAATATCTGAGGGACATTTTGAAATTTCCAAATATAGTTAAAAACTGTTTTGTTTCGCCTCAATGTCAATAAAATTTCTCAGTGATAAGCTCAGACCGGTTAAAATTTTCTTGACCCCAAATCTGTAAAAGTAGTATGGGAATATTTTGACAAACACTAATGTTTTAACGTGTCGAGGATTTTTCCAAACTTAGTTGGGATTCTTCGGAGAAATCTTAAACCAGGGAAAATTCATAAGCTTTCATTCGGACTTTCTAGAATTTTTCGCGGGCTTTCTCCATAGCTGTGAGATTAGAAAGTTCAATCAGACTATAATTTATGAACGAACCAATCTAGTTTAATATAACAGATCCTGTGTTTTTGGCGTGAATTTCATCCACTCATTTGGCTAAATACCATTTTGACGTCACAGCTTATGCCAGTTTTGTTAAAGACAGTAAATCCAATTTCGAACCTTAACTCTACACTATAGATCTTAATATATAACACTTATTTAACCCTGGTACGTTGGTGGATATTCTAACGTCATTTTAGTGTTGTTCAAAGATTGTCCATAAATTATAGTCTCACTATAATTTCGAGTAGGATGTTATGAGGAAAAAGATAATCCCAGCACAGAAAATATGTTATTACAAAGAGTCGTTTCTAGTTTTCTCAGTTCTCTGCATTTTGCGTGACTTCGAATGTCTGATGATCTCCACAAAACTTATTATTTTTTTTACCTGATTCTGAGTATGTGATGACGGTCTTTTTGTAAACCTCGTGGCCTAAACGCGCTAACCATAGATTAACAGTTATTTACTTCATAGACTATTTCGTATTTTCGTTTAACCTCCCTAAACTTACTTCTTACCTTCTCATACCATTTGGGAGGCCATCGTCTGGTCTCAGTACTAGTAACCTGATGGTCGTTGGTCCCACTATACCTAAAGACAACTCTCGGCCAGTTACTAACGAATGTCTAAACGTCTCAGTAATAGGTCGTCTTAGCGTCGTCTCAAATAGTGAGCTGGATTGAAGTCTGCTTTGGTTGCAAAACAAATCCGAGGAAAGGTGCTAAAGCTATACTTGATACGATAATCAGACAGTGCAGATACTAAAGTACCTAACGATATGCACTAGAAGATAAGCAAGTTATTATGCGATAATGGTCAGGAAAAATGTATATTTGGTCGTGTGCAGAGAAATATAAGCATAATACTTCTTAACGGAATGTGTGGTGCAAAAAAGCGTTTCGCGTCGAATTGTGCTATGATCTAATGATGGTGCTTGACTAAGCTACTTCAGTTAGTGGTGTCCGTCAAAACTAATATTGTCGGTGTCGATCTCGAATGCTTACAAAACTATTTATTTCGAGGAGTTGTGTACTACTACGCGGCAATATTGAATGTAATGATCTAAATACTGTTGTAATTTTGTAACGTTAAAACTCAACTTTACTTCAGTTTCTACAATTAGTAACACCATACATGCTTATAAATTTATACTTAGTCACCTAATTATTTTCAAATAGCGACTAATTAACTATTAATACATAGTAAAAATGTAAACATTTTAGAATTTATAAATATCTGAAACTAATTAAAAAGACCGTATTGCTTTTTGTAGTTCTGTTTCTTCTGTTAAGTCCGGCACTTTGTCTGTTCAATACCAATGATGATGTTATCAAACTCACAGATCAAAACTTTGACCAAGTAACATCAAGCAAGGAACTATGGTTTATTATGTTCTATGCATCTTGGTGTGGACACAGTAAAAATGCTGCTCCAGATTGGAAACGATTCGCCACTAATTTTAAGGTTAGTTGGAGTCAAAATTTTTTGCTAATCAAACAGGGTATTATAAAAGTTGGTGCGGTTGATTCAGAGAACAGCCCTGCGGTAACTCAACGGTTTTCTGTTCAGGGCTTTCCAACAATTATGATATTTGGAGATAATAAACACAGTCCTAAACCATATACAGGTAATGTTCATGTGGGGAACTAACTCATTTTTCAGGCGGTAGAGATATTGATCATCTCAACAAAGAGGCTTTGCGCGAACTTACTTCTTTAGTGAAATCTAGGACTGGTTCTGGATCGTCTGTAAGTTTTTCTTAAAATTTCTGGTTGTTTTATCAAGTATATATAGTCAGCTTTTTTATGAATATATTGAGGAAATACAGTACAATGCTAGTTACTTTCATGCAATTCGACTCCCGAAAAACGTACATCACTGTTACTTGTGGTGACGTGTTTTTAGCAAAACTGTGTTTTAAATTAAATTGCTAGTTGATATTTTTAAAATTTCATCATCTATACCCATATTGCTGGTAGTATTTTTACTGTTTTTACTTGTATGTAATGTAACTAACTTGTCTGGTATAACTTCGTAAAATCGAACTTGAGATACACTTTAGGTGTTAGTGATACTACCTGGCTACCCAGATCGAAGCCAGTAGAGCTTTGTTCTGCTTTGACTTATCGATTAAAAGCCATTGTAATTTCTAGTAGGTTTATGAATATTTTTGTAGGCATTATTGTCTCGGCAGTTTCCCAATCCCATCACAAGCATAAGAATAAATAATTACAACGAAATTGATTCAATCTGTGTTGGACGGCTGACTCAAGGGGCGATTGTAAACCGTTCAATCCAAGTGCTTTGTTTGCCTCATTTTGCTGTTCTGTTTAGTTCCAATCCTGTCTACCTTTATTCTATAACATTAGCTTGTCTATGGCGGAGGTTTTGTCTTGCTTAGATAAACTCAAGTTACTGACTGGTCAAAAGTTGAGTGTTACCACCGAATATGAATTATTAACCAGCGTCTTTGAAGCCACGTGTGCTATTCAGTCTGGCATACTTTAACGTCCATTCACCAATGTAGATCGCACAACAGATAGGTCTGGTAATGTCTTTGGAAAGACTTAATACCAAAGTCTGGTGTATATTCGAGACCTATATCCAGGATTCTAGTGAAATACTGCGAATTCGTTCTTCATCTGTCGATTCAAAGAGATTATTTTACGTGCGTTTATCGTGGGACCCTGTGCCATCTTTATCCAGTTTGGTTGGTATTGGTTTCGTACTAAGTACCAGAGCTAAAGAAACACTAATCGCTTGGATTCCTATTAATAACCATTTATGTACTGTTAGATCAAGAAGTTAAATCAAGGTGAGGAGTAATCGGTATGAGGGATCACGTCGTTTCATCATCACCTTACCAATATTTTGGAGCTCAGATACAATCGAAGGTAGGTTCTACCATCATTTAAATGACCCCATGAAAATGCTTTCGACGGACGTAGTTCTAGCCGGAGATCTGAACTTACAGATCGAGCGTCTAGACACAAGGGAGAGTCATTTGAGTGGCTGATCGGAACTTTATGGAATATCAGGTAATGATGGTCATCTGCGCAAACAACAACCTGTTTCTGTACAGCAGCAACTTTCGACACAGTCATCACGGCTGTGCTACCTGACATCCTCCTCGACTCAAGCCCGAACTCAGATTGGTCACGTAGCAATCAGCTACCGCCAGAGTTGTTGTGTACAACACTCCACTTCCGATTCTGACAATGCTCTCGTTTTGCTTTTCAGTGGTCAACAAATTCATCATTTTGAGCGGACTGATTTAGGTTAACTGGCTACAGATTCCGTCGGAACCAAAAGTCAAATCGAGCTAAGTTCATGGCTAACTACCAACCTACCTAACAGTATGGATGAGCACTAACTGCATTTACATGGCGATTAAGGTAACTCGCGGCTGTACTAAACAATCGGCTTATAAGTACTGGGTTTCTACAGGCTCCTCTCAACTTTTTGCGATACGTTAGCATTCCAACTAGTTCGAAGCAGCAGGGGAACTGTCGAAAGGTTTTTCAGCTCATCCAAGCAGTTGTCAGCAAGATGCCTAGTGTTAGGGACACTAGTTGCAAAACTGATGGGATGTCAATCGATAACATCTACCGACGTCTTGGTTGGAAACAGTAGAGGTGATCAGTGTATGACATGGTCGTGGGGCATGAAAAAGCTGTACAGGATTGGCGTGTGTCAGTCTATCACGGTTCCCTGGTTGGGGTCCGACTGATAGTGCGACTCAGTGTCTTGAGATTTTGTCAGATATGACTCAGAATATAAGACAGTAGCAATTCTAATGTGATTTTCTTTTACTTTACCCATAAAAATGAGAAAGTTCTTTAACTAAAGGAATTTTCGTTGTTTTTTTCTAACCTGAACTGTTTCCTTTGTGATACATTTCCTTCATTCACTTTTTTTTACTTTAATCACTTTTGACTATATTCACCTTGCTTCATCTATCTGTTCATAATTTTATTCGCTTGTTTTAGTGGTGCATATTTGTTTCGGTGTTTATTTGTGCTAACATTTGTATTCAAGTGTACAAATAAATAAACTATATGCTATTCGTTAATTCATGACGGCAGGTGTGCTGATTGATTATTCCTACTTCTGCTTAGATTTATCACACTTAACTTAATCTTAACAAAGCGACTTCTAGCGCCTAAATTTTTCTCGATTTCCTTAGTATCATTGTCTTTGAGTGTGAAGTTTTATAATCCATAGGAAATTTAATTTTTCTGTGAATATACATTGCTTAGAACTCAATATGGAAAATTATTGCCTTTGTCAGTCGAATTTTTTCTATGTCAATACTTCAGTGTATATTCAATAAAATCGAGGGTACTTAGTAGTTTATTCGTCAAAGTTTGGACTGTATACGTAACTTGCAACGTGTACAGTACTATCCAGTTTTTTACTCACTCATCTCAGTGGTAATCATTTATCCATTTAAAACTCATTGGAAGCATGAGTGATACATGCTGCCTTAGTGCTTGTTTGTGATGTCATCGATTTTCGACATCAATAGAATTTGACCCGTAAGACGTCACAAAGTCGGTAATTGTACTTCCCAAATGCCCTGGTACGGCTGATAGTGGGGAGAGTCTGCTCTCCCTCTCGAAATACTCTCACACGGCCACGCGTATACAGCCTCTGCCAGGGAAGTCCTACTCACTGCCTTCTCGTGGCCGGGTTGTTGTTTACGAAAATAAGAGGACGAAAAGCGAATGTCCGGCTGTATAACCGGATCCCAAATCAATGGTGCACATGGGCTCCAGTATCCTGCGAGAACAAATGACGTACGAACCAATTTCTTGGTCACCGGCTTCCATGGGACTGCATCTCCTCACGATGCTCCACTGCCTTGTGGGTTAGACCTTTAGGTCGAAGGCTCGGGGTGTGGCCCCCCAAGAAAACCACCTGCTTTGGTCTGGGCACCCGGGCAGTATCACAGCCCACACACAAATATAATGGAAATGATGATATTCTCTGAAAACTCTATTCACGCCGCGATTTACCGTCAGACATTTCACATCATTATTATTATTGTTATTATTATTATTATTATTTACTGCGTCATTTATTCACTCTCTTTTATTTCCACTCTGTCTATCCTTATTTTTCGACTTATACAGCAGCTCGCCTATGGTGGACATTCGGCTCTATCTAAACGTTCTCGTGTCACTGCCTGGTTGAAAATTGTATGTTACCATCGAATATGAGTACTGAAGCAGTTTTTCTGAAACCACGTACACCATTCAAACTGGCTGCCTTCAACGTTCGCACACTTATGCAGGTCGGACAACAGATAGGGCTGGCTATGTCTTTGGAAAGTCTTAATATTGACGTGCGTTGTCTATCCGAGACCCGTATTCAAGACTCTGGTGAAGTACTACAAATTCGCTCTCCGTCTGTCACTTCAAAAAGCTTGTTTTACGTGCGTTTATCCGGGGACCCTGTGGCATCTTTGTCTGGTCTTGCTGGCGTTGGTGTCGCACTAAGCGCTAGAGCTGAGGCAGCACTAATCGATTGGATCCCCACTAACAGTCGGTTATGTGCTGTTAGATTAGAAAGTTCCATCAAAGTGAGAAGAAATAGGCGTGAGAAACGATGTCTTTTCGTCATCTCCGCCTATGTCCCGACAGATTGCAGCCCGGATGCAATCAAGGACGAATTCTACCACCAGTTATCTGTTCTTCTCCAGAAAGTGCGTTCGACAAATATTGTAGTACTAGCTGGAGACTTGAATGCTCAGGACGGGCGTCTAGGCACAGAAGAGAATCGTTTAGGTGGACGATGGGGACTTGTTGGTCGCAGGACAGATAACGGGGAACGTCTACTGCAAATATGCACAGACCACAACCTGTTTCTGGCTAGCACTAACTTTCGGCACCGTCATCGCCGATGTGCCACCTGGCGTCCCCCTTCTACATCTCAAGCCTGGACTCAGATTGATCACATCGCTATCAGCTACCGCTGGCGTGGTTGTGTACAAGACTGCCTCTCCTTTTGGAGTACCTATCTGGAATCTGACCATGCTCTGGTCTGCGTCAATCTTACCTTACTTTTCAGTGGCCAACGAAGTGACCGCCACCAAAGGATTGATGTTAGCAAGCTGGTTGCAAATTCTGTTGCTAGTGAGTACAGAACCGATCTAGCTTCTAGGCTAGCTACCATTCCACCGAAAAGTATAGATGAGCATTGGTTGCAATTGCATGACACCATGAAAATGGCGGGTAGAGTCTATTGTGGGTTCGCGAAACGTCCCGCTTATAAGCACTGGGTTTCTTCTGGTTGTTTACAACTCATTGAAGCCCGTCGGTCTACTCCGGGTGACCATGAGTTTGACGACAGACAAAGGATGTTACGTAATGAAATCGGGAAAGCTTGCGTAGGGACCGAGAAGCCTGGTGGTCAGAGCGTAAGTAATAGTGGTGTGGATCTGTTGCCTGGAGAAAGACTTCTCGACCTTGAGTATGTGGATGATATTGTCTTACTGTGCGATAATGCCCAAGCCATGCAATCCGCACTTAATCAGTTGGCAATCAATGTCCGCAGGTATGGTATGTGCTTCGCACCTTCAAAGTGCAAAGTACTTCTACAAGACTGGCAGGATTCTAATCCTGTACTCACTCTGGATGGTGAGCAGATAGAAGTAGTCGCATAAATGCTGTAGGTGGCGTGAGTGATGAGATCAATGCACGTATAGTGAAAGCCAGAGCGGCTTATGCCAATCTGGGCCATTTTTGGTGCCTTCGTGATGTTAGTCTGGCTGTAAAAGGTCGGATCTATAACGTGACGGTGAGAGCAGTTTTTCTCTATGCTTGTGAAACCTGGCCTCTCCGGTCTGAGGATGTTAGACGACTCTCTGTGTTCGATCATCGCTGTCTCCGAAGGATTGCTGGCATCCAGTGGCAACACTATGTCAGTAATGCAGAGGTTAGGCATCGTGTGTTCGGTCACAGAGACGATAATGCAATTGGTGTCACCATCTTGAAACACCGACCTCGGTGGCTTGGACATGTTCTACGAATGTCATCCCAGAGAATTCCACGTCGTGCATTATTTGCCGACTCTGGGACTGGTTGGAAAAAGCGGAGAGGTGGTCAGTACATGACATGGTGTCGTGGTATGAAAGAAAGCTGCAAAGGGCTGGCTTGTGTTGGTCCTTCACGACTCTGTGGCTGGGGTCCGAGAGATGGTGTAACACAGTGGCTAGAGACGTTGTGAGATATGGCTCAGAATAGAAGCCAGTGGCGATCCTGCTGTAACCTTCTTTTACTTTCTTCATTAAAAGTGGTTGTATCTTCCTTAACTGTAAGATTTCTTCTGGTTGAACCTTTTCGTTTCCCCCATTATTGTTCTCTTTTTTTTGTAATTCCCTAAGTTCCTTACCTTTTTTTCCACTTTTTAAATTTTCATTGTTTTGTGTGGCGCATATATATTTGGTGCCCTCTTGTACCAATATTTATGTGTTCAAATAAATAAATAAAATAATTGTACTTCCTGTAGACTCACTTATTATTCCAGAGACTGACTGTAAGACAATTATCGTCTGTTTCTTATGTTTAATTTTTATATATTACTGCTGACATTTTTTTCTGTCAGGATGGCTCTGACAAAGACGATGTAATAGAGCTTACGGACAGCAATTTCGATGAGAAGGTTCTCAACAGTCAAGAGCCGTGGTTGGTAGAATTTTTCGCCCCTTGGTGTGGTCATTGTAAGTTAAGTGTTTTAGTTTTGCTATCATGTCTTTAATTCATCAGTATCTACCAATTTCAGTGTACAAAGCTAGAGTATATCCGCAAAAGTAAGGTGATATATAGGACTAAATTGCATAGTTACCTTTAAGTATAAGGTGCTTTCCAGAAAGTCTAGTTAAACAGTCAGTATTCGGTGGCTTAGTGGTTGAAGCACTTAACTCTGTACATTTAAATATTTTATTTAAGCCTCAAAAAACTTGTATTTCAGAGTTGAGCACTTGATGAATATATACTTGCCATATTAGTTGCACTAATTTCAATCGATATGCGAGAAATTTCATCTGTGTAAATTAAAGTTTTGAAAGCTTAGATCGTTCATTTTATTTAAGTTTGTGTTTAAGTGCAATATAAAGTTATGTGATAACTACTCTGCGATAAAATATATGTTTGTTATTAAGTCATTCATCAATGGAATATATCGTCCTTTCAAGCCCTTAACGCATAAGCTATTATCACTAATCGAAATCAAATCTTACGATTGATTTCTACGAGACAGTTGAGACCATATTATATGTACTACTGTGGGATCCTCCCCAACAATTTCGTCTCACTGTGCTTATGGAGTATGGTATGCTCATTTTAATCAGGAACTGATTTACTCTTTTGATAAATAATAATGATCACAAAATTGTTATTTTCAAATTCTAGATTTTATAATTCATATACGAAACCATTCATGATTGTTCGTCAGTTATCGGTTCACTACAGCTCAATGTAATTTAGTTATATTTTCTCTGTATAGGTAAAAATTTGAAACCTCATTGGGACAAAGCAGCTCGTGAATTGAAAGGAACTGTCAAAGTAGCCGCTTTGGATGCTACAGTTCATAGTCGAATGGCTCAGAAATATGGAGTAAATTAATGCTTTATAAGGAAATAAGATTTGTTTTCCACTTGTTTTGAGGCATTATGAGTTTTTTAAAAAGTTACCATACTTTTCTGTGTCAGTCGATTAGATTTTTGCTTATTTAAGCAATTGCTTTGAAAAGTTCATTTCAAAGTTATTTTTGCGTTCATAGCTATTCAACGAACTTATTTCGCTGTATGGTACAAATTGTACGATACTTCATAAAAAAATCCCTTAATTCTTATTGGGTATGGTTAATTTTAGTTTAGTTTAATTCCACTCAGTAACCACGTGGAAGTTCGTATACTGAAATTCAAGCCACGCTTTTGTGAAGGCTAGTTAGCGGTATTCCCCTTCACTCCCACTGACTAAACCCCCTAGTCTTAGTAAAAAGGATGATGATCATACGCATTTTGTTACAAGATCTTTTTCATATACAGAGAGTTTTGTAAGTTAAAAGTAGGTGATCATTCTATGAAATTTTGGCATTCTATGTTCCCCATATGTGGTTGCGGTTTTAAGCGCCTTTTGTCTATTGTTGTTGTATTCCCATAATAGCTTACTAATATTTTCCTAATCTAGTCATTTTTACGTCTTTACATAGAAGAATGATGTATACATGCTTTTTTTGTATGTGCCCAACATGAATACTTAACTTTGTATAATCGTCTTCTCTTTACTAAATGAAGTTCTTGAAATACTGGATAGTACTGAATAGCAACGTTCAAATTAGTTTTTTGGAGATTCTACTGAGTGATTTCATGGGTTGAACAATTGATGAATTCAGTAGCTATCCATTGATAACATTGTATGATTATTGTGCTATTTCACTAATCGAATGGCCCTCGAAAATCTGAACCACCATCTTCTGACCGGCTAAACAATATTGTTTTCGCTCTGAAACAGAAAGATACTGGATTTGACATCATGTGCATACGGATAAAGAATTTCTGACTGATAAACTAGTGCTTTTTTTGAAGATTGTTCCATATCTAATGCCAGGTTGCATTAATTTGACGTATAAACAACGGAGGGATCAATGATCTGAAAAGTAGCCTGTTATTTAGGCTATACACTTTTTATTAAATATAAAGGTTCTTTTAAATTATTCTGTGAATGTTGATCAAAAAAGTGATCTTGATTAAACCACATAAAATAAGCGGATTTCGTTGTTTAAATAAAAACTAATCTAGTAATTTTAACGAAGCCGATTTTCGCAACTTCATATATAGTTCTTTCATTGATTATGGTTTTGATGAATATGGACATATAATTTGATGTATTTAACACAAATAGGTGTGGTCACTAACATACATCATATAACGTTATATGAGCGTTTTTTTCTTGTTTAGATTCGAGGTTATCCTACCATCAAATTTTTCCCCGCTGGACCAAAAACAGATGACCCTATTGATTACGATGGTGCTCGAAGTTCAGATGCAATCGTTGCGTGGGCTATGGAAAAAGCCGATGCTTCTGCTCCAACACCAGAGATTGTTGAGTTGACTTCAGCAAGTATTTTGAAAGAAGCTTGTGAAGATCGTCCACTTTGCATCATCAGTGTTTTTCCTATGTTATTTGATTGTCAGTCAGATTGTCGTAAAAAGTACCTGGATTTACTAAAATCAGAGGCTGATAAATTTAAAAAGCAGAAATGGGGGTGAGTGTTTAAACATATGTTTTATCAATTTTTATGGGCATTAAAAGTCATTCTATTGCGGTTAGTGACATCCACAGTAATTTATTTATTTTAAATGATTTCGTCCCGTATACAGTTTACTGAAAAGTATACGAATTTATACTTCATATAATAATGTCTATTGCTCCTTTAGCCATTTATAATTTATGGTTAACTATTACTTTTTTGATAAGTGGGAGTCAATGACTTCCTCGACTGATCCCACGTCTTGGTTAAGCTCACCCTTAACTTTCTACATAGGTATCTCCTATGAAGATAAGCGGCGATTAGGAATATGTGCGGAAACACATTTAACAGAGACTACTGTTACTAGTTATGGTGGCCTGTTTGAACATCTGGGCTACCTGTTTCTTGCCATCCAGATATTTCAAAAAGTTATCTAATTTGTCTGTTTCAATACATCAGTATGGTTATTAATCACATAATCTATTCAGGCGCGTTCCTGAAGAGTCCCTTTTTTAGGACAAAACGCCGTCCAGTGCTTCTAGGTTTTCAATGATGGTCTGAAATTGATCCATTCATGATATCAATCTAAGATAACTTTCATCTCAAATTATTCCACTTGAAGAATATAGAAATCCTGTAAAATGTTTGTGTTTAAATCTGCAACCGAGAAATAACATCAATCCTGATGTAAGGGAGATCCAAAGTATTACTCAATAAAGTTCAGAGGAGCCCTGAAAATGTTGGGAAATATTTTATCCAATCAGCACTGAACGTAAGTTTCTCAGAAACATCCAAAAAGGGAAGAGTCGCTTGTCACATTTCTGATTAAATGATCGCCTGCTAGTACGTTTAGTATGGTTCCAGAAACTTCCCGAAGCTCAAGGCCATCTGAAATACTATAAAACCCTTGATTTTCTTTACACAAACTAACCTTAGAGTACAGCTTTCTTTTCACACTTCATATATTTTCTCTTGTGTCCATGTTTCCGTGTAGTTTTAGCTTGGGTTTATTAAAAGAGCTTAGGAAACCAATTCAAATGTTTAGTAAGAAGACTTGTCGCCTGAGTCTGTAACATTCTACTTCTTTAACTGGTAATTATAGAACTTTAACGAGATTTTGATAACTCTACTGAAGGGTGGACCCTAAAAATACACACCTTGCCTTCTCTCATGGATATCTGTCTCCGCTGGTACTGTCTCGACAATTACGGAGCTAACACAAAAATTACTCACAAAATGGTCATGTGTAACCGGCTTCATGCAGTTGTCACTTGGGCACTGCTGTCACACTCTCAGGTCACTAAGACCACCCCTAACTCAATTTCCTCCGCAGGTACATTCAGAAGAACCCTTCCACGGTGTGGACAACCGGGAAGTGATAACTGCCCTCATATCTCTAATATCACTCAAGATCACTATTCATAAAAAATCTCCCTCTTCGATTCATATTATTCCTCCTCCTTTAGTCATAATTTCATCCAGATAGTCCTAAAAATGGCTATTTAGCATACCACATGATAATATTTTTTTACTCCTATAAAACTCATTAATCACACTATAACCTTGTTAATATAATTCAACTAAATATTTCTTTTTTATCTAGATGGATTTGGACTGAAGCACTCAAACATTCTGATTTAGAAAATGCACTCAATATTGGAGGTTCAGGTTATCCTGTAAGTTGAAAGTTATCATGGGTTATACTGCTAATTTCACCATACGCGTAATTGTCTACTTCTAATATCTGTTAATATGTTACCCTACAAATATTCCTTCATTATTCTATTCGTTAGTGTGTATGACTCGAAATTTCACCATTTCAATTTAAACATCTTACATAATCCGTTCATCTTTAAACAATTGGTCAAAAAATTTTTTCGTAAAAATTTATTGTTTTCCTTACTTTTATGATCCAATACTATCATTGTTATTTACTGCACTAGACGTTGCTGTATGTGTTATATATGTCTCCGTTTGGTTCTTCAATTGAATTTAAGCCTACTTGGTCTGCATATATTTTGTCAGTTTATATTTATTTTCTTACTGGTATCGTATTCATCGTTTCAAAAGCCCCGTAGATTTATTTAACCCTCATTGTAACCTTTGGTTGTTGCATGAATAGATGCGTAATTATATTTTCATAACTTTAGGGCATGTTAAACTAAATGTTATAAATCCACTGTTTTGTAGTTGTTCAAATTTTTGTAACCTAACAAAATAAGCGCTTACAGTTACTTACTTTCGAAAAAGTATTGTGTGGTATCAGTTTGTAAAACTTAACTTATACTGATATGCTTTGTTTTTGAAAATAAAAAGACATGTACATTGACTGATAATACATCACCTTTAGTGAGTTCATAGTACAGATCAATAAGAGGAAAGTAGTTGTCAGTTAGCTGTTTATTCACACAGTGGCCAATCGCATTTAATTTCACTACCACACATCACATGGATAGTCATCAAAGATGTGGTTTTTGGAGTTGTTTGATATAGCATTTTTTATAGACATTGTGTGAAATAACCTACGAACGTTCCTCGCTGTCCACTTAAACTCATCTTTTAATTTTAAAATCGAATATATCTGCTTGCAAAGTTGTCTAAATTCATTTAAACAACCTCTATTCTCTTTTAGGCTATGGTTGCTGTACATGGGCGTAAAAAAAAAAGGACTACGTTACGAGGAGCATACAGCTCGGCTGGAGTCCATGATTTTCTAAGACAACTTTCAATTGGCGGTGCAACTCTTCCTCTGTATGATGTGAATTCGTTACCTGAAATAAAAACTGTTGAACCCTGGGACGGAAAAGATGCTCAAGTGAGTCTAATTATGCTCTGCTTTTGCAACCTTAAGTGGTGTCCATCAAGGCTGTCCACTTTCTCCATTTTTGTTTAACTTCATCATAGACCTACTGATGGAAATAACGTTCTCGTCGACCGAATTTCCGGGCGATGATCTCCTTCCGGTAGGTCCACTTATCGACTTAGAATACGCAGATGACACAGCCCTGTTTGGTGAAGACGCTGATAAAATTCAGTCTTTTGGTAGCACTAAGTAACAATACCAGAATGTTTGGAATGCGTTTCTTTCCCTCTAATTGCAAGTTGTTGCTTCGGGACTGGTCTGCGTTAACACCTGAACTAAAGATAGGGAGTGAAGTAGTCGAACGCGTTGACAACTTCACTTATCTTGGAAGTCTGATCAGCCCTAATGGATCGGTGTCTGACGAAATCTCAGCACGGATTCGAAAGGCTCGTTTGTCTTTTGCCAACGTGTGTCACCTATGGAGAAGGCGAGATATCCGTCTATCAATAAAAGGACGAGTATACTGCGCGGCAGTTCGTTCTGTTCTGCTTCACGGCTGTGAAATGTGGTCATTAAGGGTAGAGGATACGCGTAAGTTACTAGTATTTGATCATAGAGGTCTTAGAAATATTGCTCGTATATGCTGGCATCACCGGGTAAGTAATAGTGAGGTTAGACACAGGGTATTAGAGAGTGATGGTAAATCAGTTGATGAGGTTGTGAATCGTCACCGACTGAGGTGTTTTTGGGCCACGTGTTGCGTATGCCTGAACACCGATTACCACGACGCGCAATGTTGACTAGTGTTGGGGATGGCTGGAAGAAAGCTGGGTGGGGGGCAAACCAAAACGTGTCATCAGTCCTTGAATTCACCAACTTCTAGTCTGAGCCATGTCGGTAGATACAGACTACTTGGTAGGGTACGTGTGACTATCGTAATTTAATGATTGGAGACTCTTGGTGACATGGCTCAGAATCGATCACAATGGCGTCGGTGTATACACTCTTTCTCTTCACTTAAACACCTTAATTAAAATTACTTTATACCTTTCTTTCTACGAACTACTTCTTTCCTGTATCATATCTGTTATAACTTTCGGTTTTCCACGTCTACACGAATAGGACGTTAATTTACCTTAGACGAATATGTACATTAGATTCTCTCCCAGTGTCTATTTTACAGGACTTTAACATAACTCAGATCAAGAACACGTGATCATCCTGAATAGAACGTAAATATATTTCCCCATCCAAAACCGACAATAATAATGATGGTAAGGGAATACATAGCTTATCTATTACCTGTCGGACTATCTGCAAGTCTGACTAAGCAGACAACCAATCATTATCATCCTCGCCCGCATACTAATACCCTTATATGAAATCTATCATTTATATATTACTGCCATTGAAGTAAATACTTCTGTGGATTTGGTGATTATGTTGCTCTAATGAGGTGTGGCAACTTGAACCGATGCAGATATGTGTCTGATCCTATGTTTTAGCTGATTGACTGTTTATTGGTAAATTCATCCATACATCTCTAAATACTCTATAGGAAACTAAAATCTGAAAATTCTTTCTTCTCAAATCTGGTTCGTTTTTTAAGAGCATTTAATATATAAGAAGTAATCACTTGTAGATGAATTTCTTGAATAAATCCCCATGCTGTCGTACATAGTCTTTGCAGGGGATATAGTCTAAACAGGTTACTATATGTATAACCAACAATCATTATCTGTTTGCAAAATGTAGATTAATAAGATTAGTAAAAATAATTCAAAATACTCGTCGATTAAAAAGAGAACAATAGTCACGCCCATACCGAATAGTATCAACGATACAATAAAATGAATCGATAACGAGGTTTAGTCATGTTTTTTTCTAACTGGTGCAATTTCATGATTTGTGGTCGAGCAAGAAAGGTCAGAGTGACAACCAGTCTGAGAATAAGTGAGTCTTAAGTAGTGAGCGTTTAACTCAATATTGGTTGACTCACTTTATCGATAGAGATTGACAGCATGTTTAGCTAACTTTTTCACTCATTTTAATAGATTATCTTTTATTTACATTTCAGCCTATTGAAGAACAAGACGACGACGATTTAAAAGTGGAATTATAATGCCACATGTATTTCCTTTTTGTATTCTGTTATATCCCTGTGTTATCTGTTTCTTGGGTACCATTTTTATGGTTACACATCCTTCCTATACTGTTGTACAATTTGTTTACTTCTTGGGCAATTCCATAAATTTCATTTGATTGTAAATGAATCGTTTTCATTAAATGTCTTGTATTTTGGAGCATATAGCTTTTCCACTGACTTCAATTCAGTTATATTCAATTTCGTTAATGACGACGGGCGGATAAAAAGTGCTAAAGAATGAAAATGACCATCTTCAAACGTATTGCATCAGACCGTCATTAACAACCCTGTGCCTGGCATAAATGTGTATTGGTCCAAGTTCTCACCACCGAAAGTTGAAGATGAGCTTAGTGTAAACAATAGTACCATTATTCATAAAACCTAAGTAAAATATGGTTAAAAAAGAGCGATTAAAGTTGGAGAGTTGTAAATGCTGAATAGTATCAAGATGTACGCTGTTGTGAACAATTTTGAGTCATTTAGCAAAAACTTTTTGTCACAGCCATCCGCTAATCTGTGTCTGCCAACATACAACTCTATTTAGTAGTATGATTTCTATTAATCAATGGGAAAGGTCTTGGTTTGTCACTAGACACTAGCCTTATCTGTTATTCTGGAGCCCTGCATCATTCATTTCTTCCTGATTATGGAAGCTCAAACACGTATTCAAACATCTGAAACTTCTATTTCAAAGTAACACTTAACGACGATCTGTAGTACTCAAAAACACGTTGGACGTCATTGTTACGTACACGCCGTGGCTACCGTATGCGACTAATCTTTCAGTGTAGACGACGATCAAACGCAGACTTTCGCCAATGGCTAAATTAATGGCATGGCATACAAGTGCTTTAATATTGGCCTTTTACACCTGTCGTTTTATGACCAGCCTAACTTCTTGATTGCACCAATGATGATAAACAGTAATGCCCAATACATAGGTTGCCTCTGTCTGTCATACCACCCCCAGTATACAAGCATTTTTGATTACATCCAACGCTCACCACAAAGTTTGATTACAAACACAATTTGCCTGCTCGATATGATATCATCATAATGCTCAAGGTCGGGAATTCCAGCAATTATATTACAGCGTAGGCAAGATAAGTTTGACAATCAGTGTTTTCTGGGATCAGTTACAGAATTACTTTCCTACCAATCCATCCTCTAACCAGTTTTACTTCAGTTGTCATCTGTTAAATCTAGCTACCATGAAACTCGTGTAGCTTACTGGGAAATCTACATTTTAAGGATATTTGTCATGAATGCAGTACCAGAGTAAGCCATGTACGTGTAATAACAGCATAATTGTGAATGCGCTTATGGTAATAGTCACGTTAAAAATAATAAATCGTATAATGTAAGTAAGCGAGTCACTTCATTATTAATGTGTGTTAAATTGGTATTCATACTTACAACAACCAAACCGTATTACGGGTAATTTAGCTATCTTAGGTTTTTTAACTGCAATTGACCTCAACATTGATACCTAACCGAGTTTGTCTATGTACTGCTATATACCAAGAATAGAATCACTGATGCATGATATTTATTTACGTAAAATGTGTCAATTGAGCAGTTAGTGTTTCGTGTAATAAAGTGTAACCATTAATTTTTAACTAGTCAGGAATACATATTAATCCTTCATTTGTGGTTCATCCAAGTTCGTCAAAATTAATAGCGACCCCTCCCCGTCGGAAATATTTACTGAGATTTGTATCTCCGATTAAGTTGTAATAACCGGTAATTTGATGTAAAAAGCTCATTGTTATGACTTCATGTCCGGTTAGTTTTCATGGGATTTATCCATCAATGGAAATACGACTATACAATCTTCACACTGCTAAACCAATGACGCTTGACCGATATGAGCAGCCAAGCGTCTTTGTTGGTCGCTTGTCCGCATAGCCCGCCCAGTTGAGTCCAGAACACCAATACAGCTTCCACTATGCGAATCATTTATTTCAGACATACTGATTTTATATATCAACCAAACAGACCGCAACTCACCATAAAATAGGAAATAACATTTGTACACAATAAAGCTACAAGGTGGCTGTGAACGTGGGAGGCAGTAATAAATGAACTATGTAAGAACAGAAAATCGTACAATAATAATCTATGGGTCGAAATGAAGCTTATAATAAGATGTATATAAATGTACACGATCTAATTACTGAATAGTTTTACCGTAAGAATATGTAGATAATATTAATCAATTAATATGTCTCAGAAGTTGCTCGTGATTTAATCTTCGCTAGGATATAACACTAATCACTTTTATTTGTGTAAATAAATTTCCGAACGGGTTCATAACATTCTTGGGGCTGGAAAGCTCGTTTTGCTTATTTATAATTGTATGTGCTGTAAACCCCTCATAATATGGAAGCATGATAAATATGGATACAATTTTATTATTACGATGAATGTGGTGTCATTTTGAACTGTCTTTATAATCTCCGTATTTCCGGCTAACTTGCGCTAAATGACGGCCTTTCTGAAGATTTTGGTTAAATAACCAGTAGATTGTGTAATCGACGTTTGGTTTTTCTGAGATGTGTCCCATGATCGCGGTTCCTTCTAACAAAGGTTTAATTTAGATTGGTCGGAGTCTCTAAAGAGCTTTTTTCGTGAGGGGTTTTTAAATGACAACAAATCCTTCAACTTATTCTTCGAATAATGAGCGGAATAAAAAGTTAAGCTGTATTACCCATATTATGTCAACAGTAGTGTTATTGACTTCTGACAAACAGACAAAATAATACACCCAAACTAATAACAGAACATGAATGCTGAGGTTCTTAACCGAAAAAGGTAGCTTCAAATAAAATATCGTTTACATAAAACGTCACAGAAAGCATCCAATCCGTAATAATACATCGAAAAACATGTATAATGTATTTATGTTTCTCGCTGTGCAACATACAGATGTTTGCTATGGTATGATTTTGAAGGTGATGAAATTTTTCAGTGTTTAGCCCGACAAATTATTTTTTTGAGAGTACTTTACGATGGAGAAGTCTGAACGTGATGCTTGTATAAAGCAATAATTCACCGCGGTTTACGAATTCCAAATATAATATTTTCGTTTTTGCTCATCTAGCGCTACCTGCCTCACAGTGCATCATCTCAGGAATTCCTTTACTTTACTTACGCCTGTTACTCCCAATGGAGCATAGGCCGCCGACCAGCATTCTCCAACCCACTCTGTCCTGGGCCTTCTTTTCTAGTTCCATCCAATTCTTGTTCATTTTTCTCATATCTATCTCCATTTCCCGGCGTAATGTATTCTTTGGTCTTCCTCTCCTCCTTCGACCTTGAGGATTCCATATGAAGGCTTGTCTTGTGACGCAGTTCGGTGCTTTCCTCAATGTGTGTCCTATCCACTTCCAGCGCTTCTTCCTGATTTCTTCCTCCACTGGGATCTGATTTGTTCTCTCCCACAGTAGGTTGTTGCTTATAGTGTCCGGCCAGCGGATCTGAAGTATTTTGCGTAGACAACTGTTAATAAACACCTGTATCTTTTGGACGATGGATTTCGTAGTTCTCCAGGTTTCCGCCCCATACAGTAGAACTGTTTTGACATTTGTATTGAAAATTCTGACTTTGGTGTTGGTTGCCAATTGTTTTGAGTTCCAGATATTCTTCAGTTGTAAATATGCTGCTCTTGCTTTGCCAATCCGTGCCTTCACATCTGCATCAGATCCACCGTGTTCATCGATGATACTGCCCAAATATGTAAAGGTTTTTACATCTTCCAAAGCTTCTCCGTCAATTGTGATTGGATTGGTACATGCTGTGTTGTATCGAAGAATCTTGCTTTTCCCTTTGTGTATATTGAGACCTATTGCTGCTGAGGCTGCAGCTACACTGGTTGTCTTCTCCTGCATTTGTTGTTGCGTTTGCGATAGAAGAGCCAGATCATCTGCGAAGTCTAGATCATCCAACTGCATCCTAGATGTCCACTGTATCCCGTGCTTCCCTTCACATGTTGACGTCTTCATGATCCAGTCGATCACCAGGAGAAAGAGAAAGGGTGAGAGTAAGCAACCTTGCCTGACACCGGTCTTTACTTCGAACGACTTTGTCAACTGTCCTCCATGCACGATTTTGCAGTTTAATCCATCATAGGAATTCTGTATGATATTGACTATCTTCTGAGGCACGCCGTAGTGTCGAAGAAGCTTCCATAGGGTTGTTCTGTCCATGCTATCAAATGCTTTTTCGTAGTCAATGAAGTTGATATAGAGTGATGAATTTCATTCAATTGATTGTTCCACAATGATCCGTAGAGTTGCGATTTGGTCTGTGCACGATCTATCCTTACGGAATCCTGCCTGTTGGTCTCGAAGTTGGGCGTCTACGGAGTCCTTCATCCTGTTTAACAATACCCTGTTGAAGACTTTTCCCGGTATTGAAAGAAGAGTGATTCCCCTGTAGTTGTCACAGTTGCTGAGATCGCCTTTCTTTGGTATTTTGACTAGAAGTCCTTCTTTCCAGTCTTTTGGTACCTGTTCCTCATCCCAGATCTTTTTGAAGAGAGTTTGGAGTATCCTTGCAGTTGCCGCTACGTCTGCTTTCAGTGCCTCTGCTGGAATGCTGTCTAGTCCTGCTGCTTTGCCACTCTTGATTTGTCTGATAGCCATGCTGATTTCTTCAATTGTCGGTGCGCCAACATCAATTGGGAGGTCCGTGAGTGCTGCTTCGATGTTGGGTGGGTTCAGTGGGGCTGGTCGATTCAAGAGTTCTTTGAAGTGTTCTACCCACCTGTTTCGTTGTTCTTCAATGTTGGTGATTATCTTGCCTTCCTTGCTTTTCACTGGTCGTTCTGGTTTACGGTGATTTCCAGAGAGTTTCTTTGTTGTTTCATACAGTTGTCTCATGTTTCCTTCTCTGGCAGCCTTTTCCGCCGTCAATGCCAAATCTTCCACATATTTACGTTTGTCAGTTCTGATGCTCCTTTTCACTTGCTTGTTTACTTCTGTGTATTCAGCCTGTGCCTTGACTTTTTCTGCTCTTGTTCGACTGGTATTGATTGCTACTTTCTTGTTCCTCCTTTCTTGAATCTTATCCAGTGTATCGACCGTGATCCAATCCTTGTGATGGTGCTTCTTTTGGCCCAGAACCTCATGACATTTTGAAGTGATTGCCTCTTTTATCTCTTTCCAGTTGCTCTCCATAGTAGTTCCTTCTCCATTGAGTAGATCATGAAAGGCTTGGAACTTATTGCTGAGGGTTATCTTGAATTTATTGAGTTTGTCAGTATCCCGAAGAAGAGCCGTATTAAACTTTTGGGATATTGTCCTCCCCATTGTCCAGTGCCTCTTGAGTTTCAATTTCATCTTGGCGACCAGCAAGTGATGATCTGATGCTATATCAGCTCCCCTCTTTGTTCTCACGTCCTCCATTGTCCTCCTGAACTTTTTGTTGATGCAGATATGGTCGATTTGGTTTTGCGTAGTGTGATCCGGTGAAGTCCATGTGGTTTTGTGTATGCGTTTATGTGGGAATATAGTGCGGCCTATGACCAGTTTATTGAAGGCACATAGATTTGCGAACCTCTCACCATTTTCGTTCCTTTCTCCCAGTCCGTGTCGTCCCATGATCTCTTCATATCCGGTGTTGTCAATTCCAGCCTTGGCATTTAGGTCTCCCATCAGAATAGTCAGGTCTTTAGTTGGGCACTTCTCGACTATTGACTGCAGCCTATCGTAGAATTGATCTTTAGCGTCTTCATTGTAGTCATTGGTAGGCGCGTAGCATTGGATGACGTTCATTGTAATCCCCGTTTTCTTTGTTTTGAAGGAGACTTTGATGATCCTTGGTCCATGAGATTCCCATCCTATAAGTGCATATTGTGCTTGTTTCGACAGCATCAATGCAACTCCTTGTGAATGTGGAGCATTTTCTTGTTCATGTCCGGAGTATAACAGCAGCTCCCCTGAAGCTAGTCGTTGTTGTCCAACTTGCGTCCAATGTGTTTCACTGATCCCAAGCACCTCTAAATTGTATCTCCTCATTTCTGCAGCAATTTGGAAAACTCTCCCAGTCTCCCACATTGTGCGAGCATTCCATGTACCTAAATAAGTGGTTGCTCTGGTTGTCAGAAGGGGCATCGGCCTCGTGACTTCCGAAGAAACTCGGCTTTCATCATGAGGCGTCATAATTCTTCTAAACGAAGACCTCCTGACTCCCAGGGCAGAGTTTAAATGGTTTGAATAATTTTTTCTGGGGGGGGGGGGGGGGGGTTAGCGTTTTTTTAGCGAGTTATTTTTCTACGGGATGGGGTCGCTAACCCCATGCCCAACCCTCCTCCTTTATCCGGGCTTGGGACCGGCAGTAGCCCCCGGAAAGGGGCTCCAGGCGGAGTTTCAGGAATTCCTAGTTAGCACTTAATTTCTAGTGGCATTGGGCCCTATTACGAGACAATATTGGAAATAAACATGCTACATCTAACGCGGAGAAATACAGAAGAATGGAAAAAGGCGGGAATAATGAATTGAATAAAGGAGTTGGTCGGATGGCATGGCTCGGCCTTGCAATCGTGGTCCCAGCTGAATGTTATCTTGAATCTTTTATTCATATTAAATATATTCTATCTCTAGCCTAAGCTTGTTCTCTATCACGTATTGGTAATTGTTACAATGCAATGAGTTGGTGTAGACGATGATGTAACTTCCACGTAAGATCTTATAAATTAGGCAGTTGCATCATGACAAATCTACAATTTATGGATTATGTCTATTATTAGAGCAGTACCAATAGCATAGTAGACCGTAATTCTACAAATTCGAATTATCCCATTGAGTTTGTAGAATAACCTGTTGTGCCTTGAAACCAGATGTTTAACCCAAAAAAAACAATCGTGTTCATACATCAAAATATTTGCTTTTATATTGTAAATGATAATTCAGTGAGTCGGTTTTTTCTAGACTGTCTTCTCTATCCAATTTTGATGGCTATTTATGTTGACTAGCTTGTAGTGACCTACTTTTGTCAACAGAACGCGATTGGTTCGATGAAAACAATTATTAATATAACCAATTGTACCAGTGATTGTTTTACTGTGCTCGTTTGTTTAACTGTTCTAATGACAGCCATTTTGGCCTTCCATTGAAGTTCATTACTTCTGCGCGGTTTGTGACTCTACGTACGTACTTCCTCTTGCCGATCACTCTTGTACTCCTTTGGCACGATCTCGGTATTCTTTCGATACCACGAGATCGCCAACAAATACATCTCGACTACAGCCATCATCTGTTTTCTGATATTGGCCTACAAGGATCTTATTGGTTAATTGGCACGTAGACTTGTAGTGGTGTTCATAGTCAAGCTCAACTCGACACCACGCTATAAATGGTGAGCCAAATCTGGGAACACGTATCAACCTCGGTCAAATCTTCCAATGAAAGCAATTCGGTGAGTCTCTTGTTTATCTATCCACGTCTGTCGTATATTTTCATATTATAATTATTGAAAATTATAATTTTCAATAAATAATATATTCGACATGACGGATAACGATAAGAATAGTATTAATATAATAGACTCCGATGTACGCGTACCGAATCCTCGGCACTTTTTATTCGCGTGACGATAAATTACACGCCTTATTCGAGAAATTCCCCAGAATAACTAAACCACTCGAGGAGATTTCATCGGTGACCAATCGTGTGGTACACCACATAGTCACCCCCGGACCACCAGTCACGGCAAGACCACGCCGACTGGCACCGGACAAATTAGCCTTCGCTAAACGTGAGTTTGACAATTTACTATCTGTTGGTATTATTCGTCCTTCTCACAGTCCTTGGGCCTGTCTTTTACATATGGTGCGTAAAAAGGATGGGGTTAGTTGGAGACCATGCGGTGACTACTGAGCATTAAACGTAGTTGCGCGCTTTGATAGCTACCCCATCCCCCACATACACGACATCCCGGCATCGCTCAAGGGCACGTCTATATTCTCTAAGATCGATCTGGTACGAGCATATCACCAGATCCCAGTCGCTCTTGAAGATACCGAGAAAACTGCTATCAAGACTCCTTTCGGTCTGTTTGAGTTCCTACGAATGCCATTTGGATTACGGAATGCTGTTCAAACTTTCCAAAGGTTTATCGATAGCATAGTGCGAGACTTGGATTTTGTTCACGTCTATATTGATGACCTGCTAATCGCATCATCAAACGTAGATGAACATTATCAACACCTTACTCTATTATCCCGACGCCTCTCGGATAATGGAATAGTAGTCAACCCAGAGAAATGTGAATTGGGTAAATCAGAAATAATATTTTCGGGTCACATCATCAGACAAGAGGGTATTCTGCCTTGCGAGGACAAAGTTCGAGCAATCAAGGAGTACAACGTGCCGTCCTCAATCAAGGAACTGAAGGCTTTTCTCAGTTTGGTTAACTTCTACCGACGTTTCATCCCTCACGCGGCAGAACGGTTACGACCATTAACCGATTTACTACGCGGTAATCCACGCAAATTAGAATTGAACGATACCGCACGTACTGCATTCTCAGAGATCAAAACGGCTCTACCTGAAGTTACACTCCTCGCTCATCCTGACCCATCAGCCACGCTTAGTATAGCGGTTGATGCATCAGATTTTGCTATAGGAGCCGTTATGCAACAGAATATCTCCGGTAGTTGGCAACCACTCGAATTTTTCTCACGACGTCTTACTCGCACGGAGACGAGATATAGCGCTTTTGGTCGCGAGCTGCTAGCGGCATACTGTGCCATCAAACATTTCCGGCACGCAGTAGAAGGACTCCGATTCATTTTATTCACCGACCATAAGCCCTTAACGTATGCCCTGCATACCAAGTCTGACCGCTACTCACCACGAGAGTGCAGACATTTGGACTATATCTCACAGTTCACGACAGACCTTCATCACATTAAAGGCGAGTCGAACTATGTTGCCGATGCTCTATCAGGTATCCAGACGAATGCAGTTACCTTACCGGTGCTCGATCCTCCTGCTATGGCCGCCGCACAAGCAAACGATCCTTTCTGTACAGAAGCACCACAATATTCGTTCCTTCAGTGCCAGGAAGTACCCCTAGCTACTAGCTCAGGTACTATCCTATGTGATATTTCTACCGGTCTTCTTCGACCCATCGTACCCTCTGCCTATCGCCGTCTCGTCTTCTATGCCCTTTATGGATTGTCTCACCCAGGTATCGTAGCCACATTACGTCTCATCGCTGCACGATACGTCTGGCCGTCCATGAATAAAGATGTTCGTATGTGGGTAAAGCAATGCTTACAGTGTCAACGATCAAAAGTGCACAGGCACGTAGCTGCCCCCATTGGCACGTTCGCTACGCCTGATGCTCGCTTTGATCACGTACATATAGACATTGTAGGACCATTGCCACCATCGCATGGGTATGATCACATACTCACGTGCATTGACCGTTTTACAAGATGGCCCGAAGCTATTCCCATCATGTCCATTATGGCGGAGACAGTTGCTCACCGCTTCGTAGAACGATGGATAGCATTATACGGTTGTCCCTCGACTGTCACGACTGAACAAGGACAACAATTCGAGTCCGCATTGTTCTCCTCACTGACCCGTCTGCTTGGTACGGAACGCATACGCACTACCGCCCACCATCCAGCATCGAACGGTTTAGTTGAACGGTTTCATCGCCAACTTAAAAGTGCTCTTCGAGCACACGAAATCGATAATTGGTACGAAACCTTACTGCACGTTCTCTTAGGTATCAGAACGAGTTTGAGGGCAGATATCCAATGTTCCGCCGCCGAACCTGTATACGGCTCGACATTGCGTCTGCCTGGGGAATACTTCACACCACGGAGCAGTAATGATTTCGGTAAATCAGACTACGTCCATCGACTGTCTGCATTTATGCGAACGCTGTCTCCGGTGTCAACTCGAATACAACATCGACAGGTCGCTCTCCCTCGAGAGTTATCTACCTGTTCACATGTTTTCATACGAATAGATTCGGTACTCAAGCCTCTACAGCAGCCTTACGAAGGACCTTTTCACGTGATCTCTCGTCACGAAAAGGCCTTCAAGGTTGATCGACAAAGCCGCGTGAAGATCGTCAGCATTGACCGTCTCAAACCAGCACACGTCGATGACATTGCCCTACCCGATAACTTGAGACTCAATGCTAGACCTATCAAACCTACTTGCAGGATCTCTAAATCTACCTCGGATCCCATGCTAGATACATCAGAGGCCTCGTTCTCACGTCCCGGTCAACAGCACGCGTCATCTGCACCATCTACGGACTAGACTTCCATCTCATGTTCCGGTCGCCGAATACACTTACCCGTACGCTTTCGCAACTAACCGCACAGTCAACAACGGATACGGTGTAGGACTATTCCTATACTGAATGCATATTACACTTTTCTTTCTTTTTTTGATTTTTTGTATCCTGAGCCCAGGCCTCCGACAATCGCCCGTTCGGTAACGTCGAATTCAGTCAAACTTGGCGAAAGCTGGCCTGAACACCCACGCTCTTGTCAACGCACACAGTCGATAAACTGGTTTCGAATTCGCCTGGCATACGCCTGGTTTTGCGCTTGGTCGTTATGGTCGCTTAAGGTTTCTTGACTCAACGTGGTTTCGCTCTACGCCTTCAGCGTTTTCTGGTTCGCATCCCTGCGAACGCAATCTTCAGATCCTGGATACAAACCACTCTGGTGTGGTGTGCTAACTCGAGCAACAAATACAGCACACTTCTCCAGGTACAGTTCTACGCAGAAGACTTTCGTTGGCAACTCGAGGATCAACGATCGCTTCCTGTTTCGCCAATTCTTCAGTCCTACAATCGCACTTTTGCAGATCAGTCCCATGAATCAAACCGCTACCTATTGAAAGTGTAAACCCTTTCTAGCGGTAGGCTCCTGTAGTGACCTACTTTTGTCAACAGAACGCGATTGGTTCGATGAAAACAATTATTAATATAACCAATTGTACCAGTGATTGTTTTACTGTGCTCGTTTGTTTAACTGTTCTAATGACAGCCATTTTGGCCTTCCATTGAAGTTCATTACTTCTGCGCGGTTTGTGACTCTACGTACGTACTTCCTCTTGCCGATCCCTCTTGTACTCCTTTGGCACGATCTCGGTATTCTTTCGATACCACGAGATCGCCAACAAATACATCTCGACTACAGCCATCATCTGTTTTCTGATATTGGCCTACAAGGATCTTATTGGTTAATTGGCACGTAGACTTGTAGCGGTATTCATAGCCAAGTGCGATTCGACACTATGCTACAAGCTATTCGGTAAAGGTGTAGATGGTATATCGATGAATGCCTTAATAGGACACTTTAGCTACAAGAAAAAATCAGTAGTAGTGGCTTAAATGTATACGCAATCAACCACAAAAAAGAAAAATGCGTCAGAAAGTAGAGAGGAATCGCGACAAAATAGATGCGTTTTCGACTGTCCGGAGGAAATAATGCGGATTTTTCGTTTTTGTCGCTCTGTCTCTCGAATGTCGCTGAATTGTCTATTTTGTGTCATTTCCCCGAAATCGGGAGCTTGGGATAGTATAAGTTGTCTCTACTAATTTATCATATCTTTGTTTATACCACTACAACCTGTTAAACATAGTTTGGTGTAAATATCAAAATGCATTATACTCTTTTTCTAGCATCAGGCTGTCAGTACACAGCTATGAGTTCTTATGCCTGAGGCGAACAAGGTGCGCATTTTCAAGGTCACTGTCCATACCGGGCGCTTTTTATGTTGACTTTGCAACTATTAATTTGTTAAACACTTGTCAGAGCCATCCTGACAGAAAAAAATGTCAGCAGTAATATATAAAAATTAAACATAAGAAACAGACGATAATTGTCTTACAGTCAGTCTCTGGAATAATAAGTGAGTCTACAGGAAGTACAATTATTTTATTTATTTATTTGAACACATAAATATTGGTACAAGAGGGCACCAAATATATATGCGCCACACAAAACAATGAAAATTTAAAAAGTGGAAAAAAAGGTAAGGAACTTAGGGAATTACAAAAAAAAGAGAACAATAATGGGGGAAACGAAAAGGTTCAACCAGAAGAAATCTTACAGTTAAGGAAGATACAACCACTTTTAATGAAGAAAGTAAAAGAAGGTTACAGCAGGATCGCCACTGGCTTCTATTCTGAGCCATATCTCACAACGTCTCTAGCCACTGTGTTACACCATCTCTCGGACCCCAGCCACAGAGTCGTGAAGGACCAACACAAGCCAGCCCTTTGCAGCTTTCTTTCATACCACGACACCATGTCATGTACTGACCACCTCTCCGCTTTTTCCAACCAGTCCCAGAGTCGGCAAATAATGCACGACGTGGAATTCTCTGGGATGACATTCGTAGAACATGTCCAAGCCACCGAGGTCGGTGTTTCAAGATGGTGACACCAATTGCATTATCGTCTCTGTGACCGAACACACGATGCCTAACCTCTGCATTACTGACATAGTGTTGCCACTGGATGCCAGCAATCCTTCGGAGACAGCGATGATCGAACACAGAGAGTCGTCTAACATCCTCAGATCGGAGAGGCCAGGTTTCACAAGCATAGAGAAAAACTGCTCTCACCGTCACGTTGTAGATCCGACCTTTTACAGCCAGACTAACATCACGAAGGCACCAAAAATGGCCCAGATTGGCATAAGCCGCTCTGGCTTTCACTATACGTGCATTGATCTCATCACTCACGCCACCTACAGCATTTATGCGACTACTTCTATCTGCTCACCATCCAGAGTGAGTACAGGATTAGAATCCTGCCAGTCTTGTAGAAGTACTTTGCACTTTGAAGGTGCGAAGCACATACCATACCTGCGGACATTGATTGCCAACTGATTAAGTGCGGATTGCATGGCTTGGGCATTATCGCACAGTAAGACAATATCATCCACATACTCAAGGTCGAGAAGTCTTTCTCCAGGCAACAGATCCACACCACCATTACTTACATCCGTCAGATCTGTTTCCAGAATGTCATCGATGGCAAAGTTGAAGAGGAATGGTGAGATTGGGCAACCCTGCCTAACTCCACTGCTTGAATGGAATAGTGGAGAAAGGTGGTTGTATGCCCCCACTCTGCCTGAGGTGTTTGTGTATAATGCTTTAAGGATGTTAATAAACTTCTCAGACACACCCTTCTTCAATAGACACTCCCAGAGAACAGTTCTGTCCAACGAATCGAAGGCAGCCCTGATGTCAATAAACACTACGATTGTTGGCCTTTGATAAGTATGACGGTGTTCTAACATTTGGCGGAGGGTGAAGATATGACCAATACGTCCTCGACCAGAACGAAACTCAGCCTGCTCCTCGCGTGTCAATCCTTCTCGGGTTCTGAACAATCTACGAAGTATGACGGAAGCCAATAGCTTGGACGCAATTGGAAGTAGACTTATCCCCCGATGGTTGTTACAGGAACAACGTGAACCCTTTTTAAAGATAGGGACAACTATCGACTCATTCCATGACGTTGGTACACTCTCTAGTTCCCAGACCTATGTAAACAACGTCGTCAGTCCCTTAGTCAGAAAGTCACCACCATCTTTAAAAAGAGCCGGAGGTAAGTCGTCTGGGCCCGGTGATTTGTGAAGTTTCAAGAGTTGGAGTTCCTTGCGGACTTCCGCCTCATTTGGTGGATCAGCCGTCACCGGCCATGGAGGGCAGGACAGTCTGACCGATGTTGCCGGGGCAGCATTCCAGTTGAACTGCCCTTCAAAGAATTCTGCCCATCGTCCAAGACGTCGACGGATGTTAGTGACTGGCGTTTCGTCATCCTTGCAGATTGTTTCGCTCACAACAGACTTCTTGCTGCCAGTGGCTCGGATGAGTTGGAAGAGCTTCCGGTAATTACCAGATGCAGCTGCTGCTTCCAACTCACTGGCACGCTCCGACCACCAGGTTTCTCGGTCCTTACGCAAGCTTTGCCCGATTTCGTTACGTAACATCCTTTGTCTGTCGTCAAACTCATGGTCACCCGGAGTAGACCGACGGGCTTCAATGAGTTGTAAACAACCAGAAGAAACCCAGTGCTTGTAAGCGGGACGTTTCGCGAACCCACAATAGACTCTACCCGCCATTTTCATGGCGTCATGCAATTGCAACCAATGCTCATCTATACTTTTCGGTGGAATGGTAGCTAGCCTAGAAGCTAGATCGGTTCTGTACTTACTAGCAACAGAAGTTGCAACCAGCTTGCTTACATCAATCCTTTGGTGGCGGTCACTTCGTTGGCCACTGAAAAGTAAGGTAAGATTGACGCAGACCAGAGCATGATCAGATTCCAGATAGCATGATCAGATACCAGACAGATGACAAAAAGCGATTTGTTAATGCACCTGAAGTTAAGCTAGAAATGGTTTGCAATGGCGCGGGTGCATCCACTCTCTGTGTTCTCCCAAACCCTTATCTTCTGAATTCTCCATGTCCTTTATCTTCTTTCCAAATATATTCCACTGGACTATACTTCTTAAATAACATCATCAAACCTTGACGTTTCCTGTCACTACTTATACTTTTCACTACTCTGCCACTACGGGATTTGAGACGATAACTGAATCTCTGTGCTAATGTGGTATGGCAACTCAAACTGATGTACGTACGTACGAAGTTCCACGTTGTTTCTGACTGACTGACAGGGTACTTCGTGTTCAGCCGTAAAACCGGCATTTTGGAAGTGCCTTGACAGTCAGCAATCAAATTAGTGCGGATGTTCGCGTTCACTGAACTTCGCTAGTAGCAGCTTTACGTTTGTACTCAAGTCAACAATAGCTGGCGACATGCTCTGCATCAATTTACTGAAGTCAGTAATAACTGGGGACATGTTCTGCATCGCTGTATACAATCTATCAAATCTGAAAAACTTCACTTGATCGTACAGGTGACTTACTGGGCCGCTGAAGTACAACCTACATGCTGACAGTGACGTATCTAATTGTGTCGAGCTACTTCATTAACATCTAAATAGTAATGAAACGTGCTTGGCAATCGGCGAGACGACTCTGTCAAACAACCGAAAGGGTGTATACGCCCACGTCATTGTGATCGATTCTGAGATATGTCACCCAGTCTTCAGCCATTGGTTACGATAATCACACGGACCCTAACCAAGTAGACTTCATCTATCGACATGGCTCAGACTAGAAGTTAGTGACTTCGCTAGATTATAATAAGACTTCACACTGCCTGTCATGATGAACACTGTTTATCCCGATTCATTAAAAGGATATCATGTCTCGATTAAACTTTAAAACCAACAAACTTTATTTTGAGTAAAATAGCACACTTAAAGTTTAACAGATATTGCTCCAAGTAACCATCATATTGAATTAAAAACGGAAGGAATGTCAAACAAGAGCCTCGTTTAGTAAAAAATATAGTTTTGATTTCTCATCCCGTCATGCCACTTTTAGTTTTCCGCTGTCCAATGAGAGGTTGGGGATCAGTACCTTTCTGTTTAAGAGCTATGAATTACTCTATGATTGTGGCAATTTTGAGCTTGATCAACGACTGTATCAAATCAACCATGATAGGTATGAAACCCACTTGTATGTATTTACCGCTAACTTCGTTATAAACATTAAACAGTTAGACAATTATAGGACTAAAAAATTGCATGCAAAATTTCCTGAAACGAACTAATGAAAAAACGACAAGGGTCATTAAAAACCCCATCTGCGTGTATTATGCACCGTCCGATCGATTTGTGAAGTAATTGCTTTCAATTTGTTACACTCAGACCAGTTGCTGTTGTTCTGTGACTAGTCTGGATGAGTTTCCGACAAAAATCAACATCTAGCAACATAAAATTTTGGATCACGACTTACTAGGCTAACATATGTTTTCGATGTTAACACTACGAAGATGAGGACACTCAGAAATTCTTATGTGAAATTTGACTCAAGAGCTGATTCTGAATCACTATGAAGTTAATTTCGCATATTCAGCCGATCAGCGGACTCCAAAAACTTATTATTTTATTCCTACATGAAATCCCGAATAAGAATGACCGTTGAGTAACAAATGTCTGAATTATTGTTAATTGAATTAAGATCTCATTTGGGCAAAATAGTTCATGTCTCTCCATTCAAGTATGGTGTCTCTCTCCTAGATTACGTACAGAGAGACGAAACCAAAACGGTACATTTATTAGCAACAAAATCCCATACATTTCATCTGTTGACTTTCAAATTCAGAACTGAGTAAAATAGACGGGTTACCAAGGACTAGGTCATAATATGTGATACTGCTCCAGATCATATTTAACCAAACAGTTAACTATTATGCTACATCAATAAGCCAAAAATAAAGGAGTGTCATATTAAAGTCAAACATAAAATAACACATATAAAAATCGGTGGCTGCAGTCTGAAAATTTACGAACTAACTACGGGTAGAAAACACGATAAAGTCTTCAATTTATCTGCAGATCATAAACGCAGATGATCCGTGTTGAATGATTGAGGGAAAGCCATTGTCAGAGTCACACCGCGTGGTCAGCAACCAACGTGGATTACTTTTTCATCGTGTAAAAGTACTATGGCTGCTCTGGAGTAAGTAAAACATAAAGGATTTTATTACAGAAATACAATAATGTGAGATTGCGACCACCGCTATACGGGCGTTCGTTTGGCTGATACGCGTTGGTTGTCCTTGAACTTTCAGTTTCAGTTTCAGTTTGGGAAGGACAGGAGGCTTGATGGCCAGTGTTAGTCCTGGCAATTGTGTTCTCTCAGTTGATCCAACTTTCTTTTGAAAGGATCTACGGATGGAGCCCCAACCATTTGTTGATGTAATGAATTCCACTCGTTGATGATTCGATGGGAAAGTCGATAGTCAGCTGACAAGTAATTTGTCCTGGGCTTGTGAACCTATATGGAGTGTCCTCGTAAATTTTCTGTTTTGAACGAAAAGAAAAATGAGGGCATATCAGATGTACATTTATCACTAAAAAATTTGAAAACTGTAATCAAGTCGCCTCTAGTTCTGCGATATGACAAAGAGGATAGGTTTAGCTTGGCCAGTCGAGCATCATACGGAAGCTTCGTTATTCCAGGAATCAGCTTAGTTGCTACACTCTGAAGCTTTTCCAAAAGCTGACTGTCTTTTTTTAAGCAGGAGCTGGCCGCTTGTATGTAGTACTCAAGTTTAGGACGTACGAACACTGTATACAAAGTCGACATGAGTAAAAGCCCTACGTATTGACCATTAAGTCCTAAAACCTTTGACTGCTATTGCACGGCAGTGTGCAGTAGTCTTCAGATCTCGGCTAACGATGACTCCTAAGTCATTATGTGTCTGGACAACAGGTAGCTCAGTGTTATTCATCGTGTATGTATCTGAACCATGATGAATGATATGCATCACAACACACTTGGAAGTATTTATCGGCAGCTGCCATGTATGAGACCATTCGGATAATTTCTTCAGGTCATTTTGGAGTTCTGAGCTATCACCCTTACATCGTATCGTTCCCCATAACTTGACATCTTCAGCATATGGCAAGACCGATGGTGATGTTAGGCGACGAAGGTCATTTACATACAGGAGGAATAGCACTGGCCCCAAAACTGTACCCTGGGGCACTCCACTAAGCACAACTTCCCAGCTAGATAACTTTGAGCTCACCCGTACTCTTTGTTGGCGCCCAACTAGGAGGTCTTTTATCCACATCAATAGATTGCCTCCAATTCCGATATTTCTTAGCTTATATAACAGCCGGTTGTGCGGAACCTTGTCAAAAGCTTTGCTGAAATCAATGTAAGCCACGTCTACAGGTAACTTTTGGTCCTTAAAAGCGCACCAGCTTTCTCGAGTGACTAATAAGTTAGTGAGACAAGAATAACCCATTCTGAAACCATGCTGTTTCTCCGAGAAGATCCGGTCTACATCGAGGTACTTAAACAGCTCCTTCTGAATAATCATTTTTAAGATTTTAACAACCACACTAGTTAGGCTAACGGGTCGGTAATTCTCAGATTTATGTTTCGTAACTGTTTTGAAGACAGGACTTACTATGGCGTTCTTCCAGTCTTTTGGTAAACGACCCTGCGTAACGGATAGCTTAAAGCATATACTTAAAGGGTTCGCAACGAAGTTAGATAATTCCTTTAGTAGCCTAGGTGCAATTCATCCGGCCCCGTGGATTTACCTATGTCAAGCTTATTTAGCAGATCAAAGACATCGAGTTCATTTATGGTCACACTATCCAGTGTATGTGGGGGGATTTGTATGCTTCTATGGTATATACATTGCTAAAGTAGTATGAGAACACTTGAGCCTTACCAAAGTCATCTTCCACTAATGATGCGTCAGTACTGTCTCCCCATAGTGCTGGAATAATTCCTCTTCTTTTTGTCCTTTGGTTTATATGAGAATACAAGCATTTCGGACATTCTATAGATTCCTGAACAATTTTTTCTTCGTACAACCATCTAGAGGCACCGGTAGTCCGAGCTTTTCGGCACTGAGATTTTGTCTCATCAGTCCCCAGTGACCAAAACCTATCCGTGAACTGCCTAGTTTTCAGTGACCTATCCACAGGGTGATTTGGATAGGGCCCATTAACATTCCACCGACTCTACAAATCTTTTAAATACAAGCGTTAACAGCTACCTGATACCCGATGGTTGGTACAGTATACTGGGTACAGTATGTCTCAGTTGTCGGGTCGCCAACTAGTCTTGAGTAATAAGGATTATAGGTCTATCGACACATCATACAGATAAACAAAGAGAAGCTCACGCGTTTCAAATTGAAAGCATTAACTGCTTATACATGAACGCCGCGAGCCTACCAAACAAAATGGATGAGCTATGTGAAATTAGCAACGCTAATAAGGTTCATCTGATAGGAATATCTGAAACTTGGATATCTTCTCAGTTTTCGGACCAGGAACTAGCAATACCTGGTATGTCTCTGTTTCGCAACGACAGAAAAACAAAAATTGAGGGTGGAGTAGCCGTATACATACGATCTGGCTCGGAAGAACACCAAGTTTAATAATCTTGAGGAATCCTCATGGTGCTCTGTAAGATTGTCCACTACTTCGAGGTGCCTAGTCGGAGTCATACATAGGAAGCCCACTGCCGACATCGAGTATGACAGTCGTATGCTGAAAGAGCTATCCCGCTCCACGCCTCTCGGTTTCACTCATATCCTGATTATAGGGGACTTCAATCTCTCTTCGTTTGTTAAGCCGTAAAAGGCACTGTTGGGCAAAATACAAACGAACTGACAACAACAGCGCGTACAGGCAATACAAACATATAGGGAACATATGCACGAAGGCTATAAAATAAGACAGGCTTCAGTACCAGTTAAAGTTTATGGATAAATTTATTTCCAATCCGAAAAGCTTATTCCGTTACGCAGCCTCTCTTCGTCAAGCCAAAACTGGAGTTTCTCAACTGCTAGGTCCTAACGGCCCGACCGATAACGACGGTGACACCGCTAACCTCCTGGCTGAGCAATACTCCCAGACATTTCAACCGACCTACATCACCTATACTGATGACAGCTTCATCTGCAACTGCACAGAACCTTTCGTAGTGAGCCTGAGCTCTGACTTGGTATTCCAAAAACTGCAGCACCTAAGAACAGACACTTCTCCTGGCCCAGATATGGTCCATTCTGCTATACTGAGGGAAACAGCTTCAATCCTGGAAACACCGCTTAGCATGATGTTCTCACACTCGCTAAGTCGAGGCAAACTACCGGATAATTGGAAGCTGGCTCATATCACACCAATTTTCAAAGGAGGTCGATGCAGCGAACCTTTAAGTTACCGACCGGTCGCTCTTCTCTCTATGCCTTCCAAAATCATGGAGTTCCCTATATACGATGGTATACATGACTATTTGCTGTCCTTAAATTTCTTCTCAGCTCAACAGTATGGTTTCAGGAAGGGCTAGTCTTGTATGGCCAACCTGTTAAATGCAGTGGAAAGATGGACAAGCATCTTCGATCGCAAGGGGAAGGTTGATATCATTTACCTTGATTTCTTAAAAGCTTTTGATGGAGACAACCAATAATGTCTTAGCAATAACCTCAGACAGTTTCTAATTGGCTGGATCAGTTCATAACTGATAAATCGACATTTTAAGGTCAGGGTCAACTCTAATCTATCACAGGCTATGGAATGTCCTAGTGAGGTGCCCCAGGGCTCAGTACTGAGACCTCTTCTCTTCTTGATTTATATAAATGATCTTCCTCAACAGGTGTCGTAGACTTATTACTTTTTTCTGATGACGTGAAATTTCGGAGATAATAAGCAAACAAGAGAATATGCAGGGACTTCGGGAGGATCTCACTCGACTTCGAAGTTGGGCAGACGACAACGGACATATCTTTAACAATTCAAAAAGCAAAGTATCCATCTGCGACATGTCGCAGATAACAGTTATAACCTAAGAAACTCCTCTCTAGTAGTACGTCGAGTCGAAAAACATTTAGGAGTCCTGGTGTCCTACGATTTAAAGTCTTACTCTAACTGCGACAGAAATGTCTTTCGAGCAAACCCTGCACTGGTAACATTGAAGCGCACTTTTGGTCAGTTTGACGGAAGAACCCTCCACATAATCTTCAATAGTTTTATTCGTCCCCATTTAGAGTACGCAGACATAGTATTTCCTCCTACACTCCAAAAGGACAAGGACACTCTGGAGCGTATCCCACGGCGTGCCACGAAATCAGTTAGGGGACTCAAATTTAAACCTTGTGAAGAGCGCCTCTAACCACTTGACCTTTACCCATTAGAGTATAGACGCCTTAGAGGTGTCCTTCTAATGACTTACAGTATCCTTAACACTTCTGGGCATCCTCGCAAACGCCCACTTAAGCTTAGTGCCAATACTAACCTAAGGATTAACACCCAGAAATTAGAGATACAACATAGTCGAACGTACTACAGGCATAACTTCTACTTCTTAAGAGTTGTCAAATGCTGGAATTCACTGCCGGCTGAGCTAGTCCAAGCAACTTCCCAGGAGTTCTTTAAGAGGCGACTTGATCTATTCTTAAGGACTAAGGATAGTATCTTACTATGATTTGCCAATTTCTTCTTTTCTCTTTACCTAGGTTCCTGCCTGGAGGTATTGGTGATCCCTGCTACTAGACAGGGAAGCCTGTTAAGCGAAAGCTTCTTCTATTCCGTCCACAACCATTTGAACCACTTGAACCATTTGACATATTACAAAGAATATAAAATAGGATTTGACGTCTTCAATTTGTATAATGTATGTAATTATGGCAAAAAACCTTTCTATATTTTTAGTAGCTTACACATTAATCAGTATTAACAAATTTACAAGAAAAAACGACTTTAATACTTTATCATGCATTTGTGGTTAGTGAAGAGGTTATGAAATAGATCTGTTCTCCTGTACTCAAAAGGCGTTTACATAACCTGACGAAATGGGAAGATGTGAATAGTATTTGAAGTCCCACTTTTGCATATTACATGTTCCACAACTTTTCGATTATTAATACAGTATTCATCAGGTCTAACACTGAACCTTTCAGGTAAATGATCATAACTGAGGTAGCCGTAGAAATGTAGTGATTTTGACAGGATTATATTCTGTTTTGTACCTCTTAAACTGTGAGAATATGGCGCTGAACACCGATTTATCCCTTTTAATATTCTTTCACAGCATTATTTTCTGCTGCTCACCTTTTTTCTGTTTCTTTCACGTCTTGAATAAACTGGAGTATTCTGTAGTTTGACTCAACAGGGATATATAAAAGTATTAAATAAGTAAGTACTATTAGAATAAATGTTTTCGAAAATATTTTCGTTGTTCTTACTTCAATTCTGTGGGTTAAATTACATACAGTAGGGAAATTATTTGCCTTTAAACATTTATTTGCACTGTAGCAGAACGACTGTACTTTACTCACGAATTGTATACTCATGGATAATTACACCTAGTGAGAAAACTATTCACCCTTACTTAAGCATTCAGTTATGTCAAGCGAGTCGCAAATTGCTTGTACCAGATGGTATTTTATCTTTGACATTCAGAAACTTGAATTGTGCAACACTATTTACTCACAACATCCCTCAATGATAGAAGAGCACGGAAAACTCAATGAAACCCATATGAACTAAACAATACAAGTTTAGTGAAAAGACGCAATTCAAAGTCATTTAAAACCACAACTCCAATAAATCCGCAAGCCCAACTGTAAGAAACGCTGAACGAAACACGACATCCATATTCCAACACAGTGATGTCGGAGAATGTGTTATTATTGTTTGTAGCCACAGAATACTCACATTACCACTAAACATTTACATGCTGTGAAGTGACTACTTGATAAGTTACACGGAGTCGTAAACGACTACCCGGCCCTTATTGAAATACTTGCCTTGTCGACTGCACTCAAGAAGCGGAAGATAGGTTGGCTGCGGCTACAGAGCATAGATAATTCTAGTCATAGGGGCGTGGTATACCAAGCTTTGTATCTTAAGAAACCACTTAGGTGCTAATTCGGCATATTTCCTGACTTCTTGATTTCTTAGTCTTCACGGTTATTACATAGATTTGTAAGGATTTTCATATGATAAAATGAATTCGGTGAGAAGTTTCTCTCATATGAAATCAACTAATTGGATCACATACTGTTGAACGTTCTCTCAACCCATTCATTGAATACACTTTAAGGCACTTTACAAAAACAATTAACACAAGCACACATGGATACTCTCTTATCATTACCAATACCAAGCGCTCAGTAATGAGATGTTGATTTCCATGAAGCACCGAATAAATTTTTCCGAAATGAATAAAATTTGATCGGCAATCAACCCTGAAATAAACGGATGATGAGTTCAGTAACCTACCACATATGTAATGGATTTCTATCCTGGCTAGCTATCTTATTGTTCACCATCCCATATGATTTTAACTCGTAGAAACACAAGATACCACCTTGGTTAGTAGAGATTTATTTATGGACTATCGGTTGGTTCTATGCACATTGTCAGTGTAATGTGTATCAATAGGTGAATTTGTGGATAACTAGGTTTATGGACATACATACTTAGTCGTTCATTCCTGTTCTGTGTTCATAAAAACGCCTATTACACTGTTTGCGTATTTAACGTCTACTTTATTTCTATTCCCTTATTTTCTTCCTTTCCTTCTTTAAACTCAATTCAATGTTCTTCTCAATTACACATAACCTGATTTATTATTATTTTATTATTATTATAACTCTTTTTTTCAAACATGGCAAATATAATGTTAACATTATTGGAGCTTTTGTATTAGTGCATTTTCGAAGGAATCCGAAATGGTTTCTTCACAACACTTATGTACCCACAAGATGTTTGTGAATAATAATAGTATTATTCACAATCATTAATTGGAATATCAGTGTTGTGAAGAAACCACTTCGGGTTTCCTCAGAAATGCAGTTACACGCACGTTTTAATAGTGTTTGCATAATATTCGCCATATTTAAACAGGTTCTGTAGAATTTGGTAAAACACTGAGTCGGTTTTAAAGAGGAATAAGGTAAAAGTTAAACGAAAACGAAGGAAGAAAGCATGAAGTATGTAAGCAGTTAATTTACATAGGTGGAACACAAGATAATGTGTCTGGAATTATAGTTTTTGGATGATTGCGAATGGAATTTATATGGAAGGGAGAAGAGAACTAGAGAGAAGAGAACGGAAGGGAAGAATATTTCATGCGTCAGAGGATCAATCATGATAGTAATAACAATGATAATAAATTTGAACATAAGCAGACTTTGAGTGTTTAGATGAACAGAAAGGAAATAAAATAAAATAACCAACAAAACTTCAAAGTTTCTACTTTGTTTTACAGTCACTCAGGTAGATATTGGATCTCGGTTGCATAAATCATTGACAATCACGCTGACATTTAATAAAGGATGCAAACCGCTTTCAGTAAGAATGTCATCAAAGAGATTTGGAACTGGGTCATATTTTCACTGCAACGGAGGCTCACTGAAATGTTTTACATGGTTGAATGGTGTATAGGGATGAAATTGCAGCGTATGTTTGTGTAGGTTCTTGTAATCAGTAGAAAATTCATTTTATTGAGTAGGTTGTGTGATGATATGATTGAATATGAAGGGTTAGATAACGAAGAGTAAGAAATATCATTCATAATTTGGTTGGTAAATACAAGGTTTAATTTAATGCTCCTGATCCAGGGAGATTCTGACTGGAGTTGCTGACATCTTTGGTGGTAATCATCGTTTTCAGAATAACTCATAACTGCTGTTGTGAAACTTCTTGGAACACCTTCAATTTTCATCAAGTCATTATGTCTACAATTACTGTACTCAAAAACTCACATCTGTTATGCACTAATAGTGGTGGAAAACCCCCAGAACAGATTGTTCATCAAGTCTTTGACATTGATGCTGACCTCATTAGTTTCACTGAACACACCCTGACTGAAAGCTCTCAGTCGCGTGCCCGCTCCAGATCATGAGTGGGTACATCGTGCTACGCGTCCCTTGCAACTACTAACCAGCTTAGACCAAACGCTTCTCGACATATCGATAGCCTTCCAAATGTATTTTCGGACCTGTTCATTTCTTACTTCTGAATCGACCGATTGAGTATACTTCGATTATAAAGATGTTACGTTTAAGGGTGTTGTGAAATTCCGAATACATGTGGCATATTTATTATTGCCTAGCGATTAAGTCAGTGCTCTGATTATTAGTTCAACAGTGTAGTTGTGTTTCATATCTCATAGTTGATGATAAGTTAAGTGACCAGTAGTGATTACTTTCAAACATATCCTGTAAGGTGACTTAAAAAACATTTTGAAAGTTTTGTATCAATATCTACAGATCATGGTCTATCAATCTTGCCGTCAGCCTGATTGGACACGATTGCATCAATAAATAACTTCTACAAAGGCATGTAAGATATTGGATACTGGATAAGCGCGTGAATAAAAAATATCGGTACTGTCCGTTAACCGGTGTTGATAGGTTCTTTGGTTTCACTGGACTACTTAGATAATTTATCCTTGCAGAAAAGCTTGGGCTCGTTAAAGGGAAATTTTCCATGCGTCAAAATCGTGACCTTTTGGAGCTTAAGGTATACATCGTTACTCGTATAATGATGTTTTAGGCTTTCATCCAACGCTGTCGGCGGGCAGATCTTGATAAACTTATAAAGTTAACCAATCTTCCTCGTGGAGGTTTAAAGCAGGATATTCAATTGAGACTTATTTCCTACCTTGACCAGGATCCTTCTACAGAATTCCTTTCTGCCCTTCATGAACTGAGGAGACTAATATATAATCCTGTCAGTAAGTTTTTGTTCTCATGGGACTCTATTTAATGTAACCCAACCAGTTGATTATGGGTGCTCGCATCTTTTTTTAATTTTATGATCTCCGCAAATTTTTTTCAACTAAGAATTTGAACTACGAATACTTGTGTAGCTAGTCTTAAGCTTATAAGCTTAAGCCGATTCCCTTAATATGGTTTTTTAGTTATAGTGTTTAAATAGGTTGATTTACATAGTAATGCTTAAAAACCATAATTATGTACTGGAAGTATTGTACATCCACTAAATTCTACTGGTACTCCACTGACCAGAGTGAAGTTCCCCAATTTGTACTACATTTATCATTGTTACAATGTTAGTCCAGCTATAAAATTCAGGTGCAAACTTGTCTTTACATACATTTGTAGCCTACACCTATCAAAACTAATCTTTGAGCTAAGGATGTTCTTTAGTTTCAGGGATCGCATGCGTTTGGTGGCAACACATTTTGAATAATGCTTATGTTCATTAGCCGGTATTTAGGTTTGGTAGAGATGTTGATTTAGTGAGTACTGCCATCTTAGAACACCTTATTTGTTTTCTTGGTTTGATTTTCCACATATCGTTCTATCAGTTTTCCTACACCGTGATATTTGGCGATACCGGTACACAGTGAAGAAATTAGAGAAAAGTTTGGTTTGTGACAGCACCGTCAAACGATAGTTAGTTGTTCTGGGTTGGGGTTAGAGTCGAATACATTAGCATGTACTTAGTCACATAATTAGAATATTTATTTAGAATTTTTGTGCTGGAATTACAGATTACAAATTGACAACTTGATTGTTCTGTAGAAATTGAGTGAAATGAACTCCCAGCATTACTTTAAATTTATAATTGAGTTTTCAAATAGTTGAATGAGGAAAATCATTAAACCTACACACTACTATCAAATATCCTGTTATCTTCTGAAGAGTCCTTTAAGAAGTATATATTAGTTTGTCGCTAATTTTCATATATACTCTGTTGTATCTAACTTTTTTCTGTATTCCAAACTTTTTATTGTTATTAAAAGTGATATAATTCGTGTTTCAGATTTCCAGTTCCAACAGTCAAATGGAAATTTCGACCCCCACTGTCCTTCGAACGACCCTCCCTCCTCGCTAATGTATTTAAGGGACCCTACCATTCGTTGTCCTACAGAATCGTCAAAGAATAGTGCAGGACCAAATCCATGTTTGACAGGTACAAAAACAAGCTGTGTATTACAGAAAGAGCAGTTGCGTCATAACCCTTACGTTTTACAGCCAAATACAAGTGTCTTTGAACAGTCATCTCCAGATGAATTGAATTCGACAAAAAACAGGCAACAAAAATCTCAACAAACAGTTTCATCCAATGAACTCCCGCAAAGTTCATTGTTTTCAGGGAATCCTGTGATTAACCCATCAGATTGGTCATCTTGGGAGTGTGTTAACAAATTGTTACCTGAAAACCGAGTAACGACATCTCAATCTTACACATCTGGGAAGTCCCAAGATTTAAGCAATTTTAATCCTCATTCTCACACAAATGTTGCCCCTTCTCTCCCTATTCTATCGAATTCATCTATGTCAGATGGGCATTCAAAAATACATATGCACTCTGAATGTCCTCAGAGTTCAATCCACACACTCAGTACAGACTCAAGAAAAGCTGCTGTCACACATAAAATAGGTCCACTTATAACATTAGCTGGAGGTAAGCCGCAGACTGCCGATGTATTTTTTTATTAGAATTTTTCGTCGCATGCATGTGGATCAGATTTTGTTGCTGTTAATTTATTCATAGTCATCTGTGGATTTCGCTTTTTTGTCTATTTATATGCTCTGAAAATTTAAAGTACCTTGAAATCTGGTTTATATTGTTAATTTTAATAGGGGAATTATTTACACAGTTCAGGTCAAGTATATATACCAGACAAAATGCACTTACATATATTTATAGGAATCGCAATAAAGTGATATGCTAGGAAGAATTCTGTTCTCAAGTATAGATTAACCAGAAACAGATTTCATAGTCACCTAAAGTATTCATTTCTTCAGAAAGCAATAACAAAAATTTAAGCAGAATAACATGAATTCATTTTATTTCGTTTGGTTCTCGTCAGTTGCTTACAACTTGTGATATTTTAAAACCATAATTACAAATGGGTTACAATTACTTGAAGGAGCACAGTTAGAAGTTACTTTAAAGACATCAGTGTAATATAGCAAGGGTGTAAATAAATTTAGTAGACCGAATAAAGTATTGTAAATACATACCTTATATAGAAAAAGTTCTATAACGTTGGTAATAATAAAGGTCCATAGGGCTAGAAACAAGTGGTTACGTAGTGAGTAAACGCCGATAAGAAGTAAGAATGATTAAAGCTAAGTTAATTAAAATTAATAATCTAGATGACAGTTAAAATGAAAAAGCGTAGTGATGTGATTAATTGAAAGAGTTAAACAAAATTTTATGATGCAATGAAGGAATATTTGCTATCAATAGAAGGAAAGTGTGGCGCATATATATTTGGTGCCCCCTTGTACCAATATTTATGTGTTCAAATAAATAATAAATAGAAGGAAAGAATACCAGTCATATCCTTTTCAACACATAAATCAGGTTTCTGACGCCTTATAGCAACGATTTTAGATAACTTCAGAAGTCTGGGGCAGGAGTATCACAGCCCTCACACATATCAAATGAGATTTGTGTGGCGCATATGTATTTGGTGCCTTCTTGTACCGATATTTATGTGTTACAATAAATAAATAAATAAATACTGGGGCTTGACTGTTTATTAACCACCTTGATAGATTTCAAGGTATTGACCTGATGTCCTGTATTCAAGAAACGCTTAGTAATTGCGCTGTTTAAAGTATTTCTTTCTCGTTCGTTCATTTTTGAAGGACTCGTCATATGAGGTTTTGTTTAATCAACTTTGATCCATAGTGCATGTGTGAGGGCTAGTAATGCGTCACTAACCAGTCGCCCAAACCAAAATAATTGGTATGGTATTCAAACCTGTGACCTTATAGTTGAAAGCTGAGTTTCGTAACCACTATATTACTGCTCCAAAACTAAAATTACACCATACTATTTGTGTTGTATAATAATTTGTCAATATAAGGTTTTGGGTTTGTATAAACTTGCAACGGATCTCTGTTACCACTCACATACGTGCTTGAACAGATAAATTATCCTGATTTTTCCATTTATCCTGTAACCCATATATTTTCCCTTACTTATTACTCTCTTGTAACATCTAGGTTGCTTTGTAGATATGTATATGCTAGGATGTGTGTCTGTACACTTATACCTCTTTCATGCTCATAAAGACTGAGTCACCTATTACTCGCTAAGTTGGTTATTTCTACCACTCCAGTCCACATGAATTTCTTTTCGTTCTCCTGCATCGTTAAATGTCTGAAATGTACGTCCTTCAAATACTTTCGTAATCGACTTTTTATATCTACGTTAATAATGCGATTTATCGGCAGGATATATACCAAGTAAATAGGATATATATTTTATTAACATCAGTATCATTTGATCATTATGGAGTTGGGTATAAGGCAGTTAGAAGCTGGAGTTTTGACCATAAGGTGACGTTTGTTAATATATGTTACGACTTAATCGCTTGAGTTGTTATGTTTTGTAGATAGTAACTGGCAGATTGTGGGTTTTTATCAGGAGAATATTAATGTTTGTCGTGTTGGGATACTTCTGTAAGTAACTGAATAATAGTCGTTTTGTTGGGATGGAACTCTTGGTCGTTAACTGTGCTAGAGTCATCGGTTTTCTTGTACTTGCACAGAAATTTAATTGATAAAATATGAATCGACTTGATGCTCATAACCGTTAATTTATTTTATCGATTTGGATCAACCACAGATTGGATGTTATTACCACAGTGAGGATATTTTTTACTTTCAATCTATTCTACTGATAGTCCTCATTGATAGAATATAGCATTGTACACTTGGATGTGACAGATGTTTCTTGTATAAGCGTTAGTAGTACTACCCCTCTGCTCAAACAGAAACATTTAGGATGAGGTTCTGACCTCCTGGATAGTTAAAAGCCCAGTTATTTATCCTCTTACCGAACATTCCTCAATTAAAGTACAGATATTTTATTCACTTATAAAAAGATTTAGTGGAAGTTGTCATTTGCACTTAGGATGGTTTTGAGTGGTTTCTTAACTGAAAATGGTTTGTTGATAAGTAAAGTTTCAAAATGGGGGAACACTACAAATATTGCAGAAATGACTGTTTTTGGATTGTAAATGGACGTATTCCTCTTATGTTTGACAGTTCTGTTTATCTTGTCTTCGTGTTCCAAATAGTTTCACCCAGATTTATCTTCAGCTTCTGTTACTTCCTAAAAATGAATGTATTATAAGTTATTAGAGTTTTCTTCCTAGGTCCTTCAGGTCCTAATGCTAATATGTTTTTCATATAATAATGATTACAATGCATTTATTCCTCTCGATAAGACAAGTCTACTCTCAATTTGTAACATCCAATTATGTAGTTGATGGATCGTTTCGGCTTCCCGCTGTTTTGCCTGAATTTCATTTCAAAGAGTCTCCATTTTTCAAACTGATCGATGTTCTTTTACCTCCGCAAATTATTCTCCCGGCCCACATTGGTTTTGCTACTGGACGTCGATCTTATGACCGTTCCTTGGCCTTGAGATTCACATCTGATCAAGTTGAAACCATTACTTATCACTGGTGAGTATGATTTATCTCGTCGTTTTGGTTACTTGTGTGTAGTCTTTTGTGGGATGACAGATTTACTTGTGCTTGCTCTGCATTTCTTCCGAAAAACTTTCAAAAAATCTTTGTGTTGAAAACCCAAAGTTCTCTAGTATTGGCACGGTTATTACCCAATATCATTTCTTATTTCTTAAAACGATACTGGTAACTTTATATCGAATCCCTCAACACCCTAGCTCTTAGCCTTACGTGAAGTCCGACAACAGTCCTCACTGACCGAAATTGTCACCCTTGGCCACGGAATTCTTGTTTGTGAACCATGCATTCTAGAATCGAGTACATTTATTCCCTTGATCTTATCTGGGCAGATGTTGGATTAAAATTAAGACAGATGATATAGAATACACTCGACCAAATCCTGTGATATTTATCACTGCACTTTTCAATTTTATACCTTTGTATGAGGACAACTATGCTCAGGAGATGGTGGCTAAAGAAGCAATTCAGTCACAAGGTGATAATTAGCTAAGGAGTAGCATGCAAACTTAGTGATCGGTAGGACTGTCTCTGAGAAAAACATTACCTTGATTAATTTTTGGAATTGATGTTTAAAACATAGAAGAAACATTTTAACTAACTTCTGGCTACGTTTTGGTTATTTTTCATTCCGAAAGCGTATGAGTAGGATATAATCATCGGCTTCTAAACTTTTACTATAATTGGGAAATCGGTGGCAAATCTGAGATGAGAGAAAGTGACAGGATCTTTTAGTTTGCTTCTATTAGAATATTAATCGTGAATTCTTGACCAAATTAACTGCAAAATTGACTTGGGTGTATAGATCAGAAATGTTTCTTATAGGATTACACATGGGTGTTGATCATTCTAGTCTAAAGAAAAGGGGAGTAGTTCAAAAAGTAACTAACTTGACTAACATGGCTTCTAAGATGTTATAGTCTATAATCTTTAGGAACAGCTTACCGTTTTGCAAAGGGAATCATTTCAGTTTTCATCATTGATTTGATTTACCTATCATGTCATCGTCAGAATTCTATCCTGCAAATACTGGTTATTTGTTAGCAAATACAGCGCGTTTACCAATTAAAAGCATTTTTTCTCTGACTAGGTGGATTTTGCTCGTAAGCTAGAAATATTATCCTGACTTCTTAGCTGAAGCAGCTGTAACGGATCTTGCGATCTAGCGGTTAATAACTGCTTGTACCAGTAAATGGTAGCTAGGTAGTTAGAGGAATTAAACCTAGAGCAATTCAGTCACATGTCTGAGTCCCATTCTACTTGTTTTTTTCCGGGTAATCCCTCAGTAAGGTGCTACTCAAAGCCGAGTAAGTAAATTACACTTGTAACCGGGATATTTCTTATCACGATACTAGCAACAAACTAGTTTCTTTTTGACTGAAACTTTTATATATTTAGCAGCTCCAACTCAATTTGATCGAGCGAACCAATAAAGAGGTCGACTCAACTTTGTATCGGTTTACTCCCAGTCACCAGCGTTTTGGAGAAAAGTATATTTGCCGCTGCTATCTATGATGATATAATAAAAAACGTATGGGTATTTGTGGAAGTTTTCGTCCTGGTTTCACAAACCACCCACTGAGAACAGGACTTAAGGGAGGGAGATTTAAGTTACCATTATGAAGAGACCTTTTCTTAACATTATCTTTATACAGAAACAAATCATTATGGCTAACTCGAAATTAATGTACCTGGAATTTCCTCATACCAATTTTTCGTTACTTATTTTTCTCGATAAATAAAGATTTCGATGCATCACTAACAGAAAGGTGTAATTTTGGGACTTTAAAAACAAAGTATTTTGGTCCACTGATATTACACTTAATTTTTTCATGGTAAAGTCAGTAAATTAATTGGATGGTTTTGTAAGACAATTCATCTGTTTTTCTTGTATGCAATTTATACTAGAATGCAAATTATGTAATATTTTTAAGATTATCAAATGTAGATTTATTAATGTCAATGCTTTTTAGCTGGCGTGGATCTGATGAACGAATGGAATTTGGAGTGCAAGTTATTATGCGTTTCGCTCGTCTAGATCCCCAAGCCTGCCAAGATCTAGTACAGACATATGAGTTGTATGGTAGTCGCAAGTCATCTAGTTTATCATTGGATAAACTCATTCAAATACCATTAGCTGAAGATAGTTTACCAGTTCATTTGATAATCCAAGTAAATGGCCGGCCTATCCAACTCCCACCTCTTTTACCAAGCAATCGTCCAGGAATGGATGGACGTCGTAATCCTAGACCTATTAATATCACTCAGTCTGTGAGTATATTTTTTTATATTTATAATTGTGAGACATTTGTCCGTAATTTAAATAGCGATTTCTTTTGCTCCCATTAATTAATATGACATTAAAATTGTTTTCGTAGATTAGTCTATTATTGTAAAATCTTAAATGACAAAATCATAAAGTATATTTTCGAGGAATGAGTTTTATGATGTACTGATTGTACATACTTTTGTTATCTTTGAGTTGTGAAATAAATAACAAAGTGTGGAATCGTTACGTTTGAAATATTCTAATAATCGGATATAGAATGAAACCTTTCATATGTATATAACAGAAAAACAACTAACCTCTGTTTGTTCGCTGGGAAAATACTTAGAATTGATGAAGAAATCTTTTGAAGCTGGTTTCATGGTTGCTATTCTTCAATTGTAATCATAAAGCTGGAGGGTAGCTTTGGTTACAGACAAATACATCAACTGGAGAACTATCAAAAGTTAAGGAGCACTGAAAAATCTGTTTAGTGATTAAATTATTTAATAATCGCACAATATTCGAAATTGATTGAAGTTGAAAAATTCCTAACTCAGTTTTTCACTGAGCGATTTCCATTTACTCACCCATTTATAACGCTTAACTCTTCAGGAAGGGTTAACTTCATTTTTATTTAAGACTATGACGTGTAATAATCTGAAAGATAGACTGCAAATTTAACTAGTCAGATCATAATGAATTTGAAATTATCTTGTGCATTTTTTGAAGTTATCCTGTAGTTGAATCGTCTTGATGATAATTATTTGATGGAACTGAGAATGGTATTTTGATTTTGGATTGATTTAAGATTAACTTGGATTTTTTTCCCAAACTTTCTCATTTATTAGCTTCATGTTTCCCCTACTGTTCCAAACTACATTAAATTAACTTGGACTCATGATTATTCTAGCTATACTTATAATGTTGTTGGAATATACTTGATGCGTAGACGTTCGCCTCAACAGTTGTGTGGTCTTCTACATTCGACTTCATTTCAAAATGCTAATGTAATGAGAGTAAGTCTCTGTCTTTATTTTTAGACGCTTCATTATCATAAACGGTATTGCCAATCGAACATTGTTGCTTTTCATCTTATGTATTTTATTTCACAGTAAGAGTCGTTGTGTCAATTTGAGCCATTGTTTTTTGGATCTGTTCTCCAACTAACTGTACATTAAAACAAATATATTAAATGTCGATTGGAGTATTTGTGTAGGTGATTAATTAACAAACTCTCTTATTACTTAAGACTGATTAAATTATAAACAAAACCTTTGGGTAGCCGTATTTGGACCAATGTTTCTAGATTATTTGTCCAATTCGTCGGTAATCAAGTCTATCAAACTCATGACTAGTTGTCATTTTTATTTCAGTTATTAAATATTGTGTATAATTTTCATTTAGAATGAATATCAAACTTGTCTTTATAATTCATCACTTAATTATTCTTAATCATAACTGCTTAATTGACTCAGACCAATCACAACTAAGTGGAAAACTGTGGATACTGTAGTGATTAAAATTTGTTTAGTAGAATTTCGGAATTTACAAGTTGCAATTATTTGATAGCATAAGTGTCATTTTAATCACAGCTGTGACCGTTTATTTTTTTGTGGCCCATTATCTGACTCCAATTTGATAGTGTGATTATCGTTAAGGAAATTTGCATATTGTCAATCCACGTATAAAATTATCGGCACGGATCATGCTAGTGAATGGCGGAGTTAAATAAGTCAAATACGAGAATGAAGTTTGAATACGTTTATTTCGTACAACCGTTGATCAAAACAGACAACCAGAGAGAAGTAGTGAAAGAAGCGAAGAGGAGAGAGCGAGGCGAGACGGACTGCAGAAGGCATGTGAACCAAATCAATTTAACCAAGGATTACTCAATATTCATAGTCAGACAAAAATAAGTTACAGATATGTAATGAATAGGATAAGAAATGCACACATCCACTTACATAAAAACAGTCAAGGTTAGTAAGCGAATAAGTGATAAGGTCAAAATGTGACTCAATAAAATGAATGAATTGGCCTGCCAGAAAGCTAGAATACGGTGTGTGGGCTTGACATGTCACCTGACACTACAATCTTCCATTGGTCAGCACTAAGTATTTTGAAAAAAATCTTTCCTATTTTGTCTGTATTATTAGTCAGTAATAATTTTGTTTTACAACTATTTATTTAATTTCCACTCAGATGGAAATCATAAAAAAACTTAGTCCTAACGCTACCACTGGTAATATTGGTAGTGTGAACAACCAAAGTCAGTCTTCAGCCCGTAATGAGAATGACGATGATGATGACGATTTAGTTATGCCAAATACACTTCCTGTTCAGCTTCTTTGTCCTTTATCTAAATGTCGTATTGAAGTACCTGTACGTGGACGTAATTGTCGTCATGTTCAGTGCTATGATGCAACAACTTATCTTATAATTAACGAACGTAAACCAACTTGGAATTGTCCTGTATGCGATGGTAAAGCTGTTTACGAAGATTTGATAGTTGATGGGTGAGTTTATAAAATCCTTTAGAATTTGATGTTACTGTACCAGTGGTAGTAATCAGACAAGGGTGGTTTGAGTATCGTGTTTTGTGTATGAAATGTATGTCGGTTGGTTTATTTTATCCAAATCATTTCTATGCTGTCTTGGTTTTAGTCAAAGTCTGTCAATAAAATGAGACTACTAAACTAAAAGTTTCTCCGGGTTGTTGCATTGTTTGATGGTATTGTTTCTTACAGGAAATAATAATAAAGGTGCAATAGGTGCTTGCTCTGTGATTTATTTCTTTATGAACGAATGCACTGTCGACACATATTATTCATAATAGAAGACCTCATTCACCTAAGCTGTGTATGTCTAAAATACTTAGAAGTATTGGCACAAGGACGTTTAAGATGTAGGTCATGCAAATCCTATTATGTCAGCAAATCAGGAACAGATTAAGGCAAAACTGACCAATACTGACTACCTTGAGCGATTTTTAAGATGAGTTCCGTATTAACTAGTCAATCAGGTTGAAACTTTTGTAGATAAAATGGGCATTAAGAAAAAAGTATAATTACAAATAATATATTTTCGGGATGCTACCAGCTTAACTCTATCATCTTAATGCAACACTTCTAGCCCTAATAATCTTAAAACAACTTCATTCCTGGTCTTGGTGCTTTTTTGCATATTATCTCTTGATAACAACTACATAAATCTCTGATCAATAGTCCAAGATTTCCATAGGTGACCTACATCATATCGTGTAAATCTCGTCAAAGGCATGATATCCGGTAGTAAAATATCGGTAATCCCATTTCAAAATTCGTCCATAAATTTATCAATTGCTTTATTCTGATTGATCAATTCTATTTGTTTCAAGTCTGTTAGTTTGGTTCTACCACCCTAACCAAGGACAATGTAAAGATTCTCAAACATCAGCCTAGATCCTTATAAGAGTTTTGGAAAACGGATAGTCAATGTTCATATTCGATAGATTTTTATTGCGTTGGTTTTTCTACCTAAAGACAGTAACACGTAGACGACATTAATGGATTCATTAACTATGTTAAATCTCTTTGTAGTTTGTTAGATTACTAGTTTCTTTTTACAAAAGCTTTCTTCTAATTGGCTGAAAACTTGTCGCGATTCTCTTAATCTCTTACCTGTAAGACTTCTCTGTTGTCATATAGATGAATGAATATCGCGGAACTATTCAAGAGGCTCTATCTAATTAGTTTGTTCAAAAAATATAGTGCCAATAAATCGATGTTTCTTTCAGGACTCAGCATTTAAGTTAAGGATTTGCGGATACTGTCGATTCACCTGTTATATTCAATATACAATGTGGGCGGGACATAGATTGGATTAAAATATGTCCAGCGCTAGCAGAGACCTGGAGAAGACTTCAGAATCTTATGTAAACACCATAAATATACTAACGTTTTTCTCATTATGATTATTTATATTTATTTATTTGAACACATAAATATTGGTACAGGGGGGCACCAAATATATATGCGCCACACAAAACAATGATAATTTGAAGAGAAGGAGAAAAAATATATACATAAAAAAAGTAATGAACGTGGGGAATTATAAAAAAAAGGAGGGAGAGAACAATGATGGAGAAAACGGAAATGTACAGTCAGAAGAAATCTTTTAGTTAAGGAAGATACAACCACTTTTAATGAAGAAAGTAAAAGAAGGTTACAGCAGGATCGCCATTGGCTTCTATTCTGAGCCATATCTCACAACGTCTCTAGCCACTGTGTTACACCATCTCTCGGACCCCAACCAGGGAGTCGTGAAGGACCAACAGAAGCTAGTCCTTTGCAGCTTTCTTTCATACCACGACACCATGTCATATACTGACCACCTCTCCGCTTTTTCCAACCAGTCCCAGAGTCGGCAAATAATGCACGACGTGGAATTCTCTGGGATGACATTCGTAGAACATGTCCAAGCCACCGAAGTCGGTGTTTCAAGATGGTGACACCAATTGCATTATCGTCTCTGTGACCGAACACACGATGCCTAACCTCTGCATTACTGACATAGTGTTGCCACTGGATGCCAGCGATCCTTCGGAGACAACGATGATCAAACACAGAGAGTCGTCTAACATCCTCAGATCGGAGAGGCCAGGTTTCACAAGCATAGAGAAAAACTGCTCTCACCGTCACGTTGTAGATCCGACCTTTTACAGCCAGACTAACATCACGAAGGCACCAAAAATGGCCCAGATTGGCATAAGCCGCTCTGGCTTTCACTATACGTGCATTGATCTCATCACTCACGCCACCTACAGCATTTATGCGACTACTTCTATCTGCTCACCATCCAGAGTGAGTACGGGATTAGAATCCTGCCAGTCTTGTAGAAGTACTTTGCACTTTGAAGGTGCGAAGCACATACCATACCTACGGACATTGATTGCCAACTGATTAAGTGCGGATTGCATGGCTTGGGCATTATCGCACAGTAAGACAATATCATCCACATACTCAAGGTCGAGAAGTCTTTCTCCAGGCAACAGATCCACACCACCATTACTTTCATCCGTCAGATCTGTTTCCAGAATGTCATCGATGGCAAAGTTGAAGAGGAATGGTGAGATTGGGCAACCCTGCCTAACTCCACTGCTTGAATGGAATAGTGGAGAAAGGTGGTTGTATGCCCCCACTCTGCCTGAGGTGTTTGTGTATAATGCTTTAAGGATGTTAATAAACTTCTCAGACACACCCTTCTTCAATAGACACTCCCAGAGAACAGTTCTGTCCAACGAATCGAAGGCAGCCCTGATGTCAATAAACACTACGATTGTTGGCCTTTGATAAGTATGACGGTGTTCTAACATTTGGCGGAGGGTGAAGATATGACCAATACGTCCTCGACCAGAACGAAACTCAGCCTGCTCCTCGCGTGTCAATCCTTCTCGGGTTCTGAACAATCTACGAAGTATGACGGAAGCCAATAGCTTGGACGCAATTGGAAGTAGACTTATCCCCCGATGGTTGTTACAGGAACAACGTGAACCCTTTTTAAAGATAGGGACAACTATCGACTCATTCCATGACGTTGGTACACTCTCTAGTTCCCAGACCTATGTAAACAACGTCGTCAGTCCCTTAGTCAGAAAGTCACCACCGTCTTTAAAAAGAGCCGGAGGTAAGTCGTCTGGGCCCGGTGATTTGTGAAGTTTCAAGAGTTGGAGTTCCTTGCGGACTTCCGCCTCATTTGGTGGATCAGTCGTCACCGGCCATGGAGGGCAGGACAGTCTGGCCGATGTTGCCGGAGCAGCAGGCCAGTTGAACTGCCCTTCGAAGAATTCTGCCCATCGTCCAAGACGTCGATGGATGTTAGTGATTAGCGTTCCGTCATCCTCGCAGATTGTTTCGCTCACACCAGACTTCTTGCTGCCAGTGGCTCGGATGAGTTGGAAGAGCTTCCGGTAATTGCCGGATGCAGCTGCTACTTCCAGCTCATTAGAACGCTCCGACCACCAGGTTTCTCGGTCCTTACGCAAGCTTTGCCCGATTTCGTTACGTAACATCCTTTGTCTGTCGTCAAACTCACGGTCACCCGGAGTAGACCGACGGGCTTCAATGAGTCGTAAACAACCAGAAGAAACCCAGTGCTTGTAAGCGGGACGTTTCGCGAACCCACAATAGACTCTACCCGCCATTTTCATGGCGTCATGCAATTGCAACCAATGCTCATCTATACTTTTCGGTGGAATGGTAGCTAGCCTAGAAGCTAGATCGGTTCTGTACTCACTAGCAACAGAATTTGCAACCAGCTTGCTAACATCAATCCTTTGGTGGCGGTCACTTCGTTGGCCACTGAAAAGTAAGGTAAGATTGACGCAGACCAGAGCATGGTCAGATTCCAGATAGGTACTCCAAAAGGAGAGGCAGTCTTGTACACAACCACGCCAGCGGTAGCTGATAGCGATGTGATCAATCTGAGTCCAGGCTTGAGATGTAGAAGGGGGACGCCAGGTGGCACATCGGCGATGACGGTGCCGAAAGTTAGTGCTAGCCAGAAACAGGTTGTGGTCTGTGCATATTTGCAGTAGACGTTCCCCGTTATCTGTCCTGCGACCAACAAGTCCCCATCGTCCACCTAAACGATTCTCTTCTGTGCCTAGACGCCCGTCCTGAGCATTCAAGTCTCCAGCTAGTACTACAATATTTGTCGAACGCACTTTCTGGAGAAGAACAGATAACTGGTGGTAGAATTCGTCCTTGATTGCATCCGGGCTGCAATCTGTCGGGACATAGGCGGAGATGACGAAAAGACATCGTTTCTCACGCCTATTTCTTCTCACTTTGATGGAACTTTCTAATCTAACAGCACATAACCGACTGTTAGTGGGGATCCAATCGATTAGTGTTGCCTCAGCTCTAGCGCTTAGTCAGTCAGTCAGCTGCAACGTAGGACCAGGCACGTATATGCATCGGTCCAAGTTGCCATACCGCATTAGCACAACAAGATGAACTCGGATTCATAGGAGTAGTTAATTCAGTGGTGGTAATATATAGAAGAAAGATTGTGTATATGGAGATAGTACAGGAAGAAAGAATTAGTTCGTAGAAAGAAAGATTTGAAGTGATTTTAATCTCTTAGTTTAAAGGAAGAGAGAGTGTATACACCGACGCCATTGTGATCGATTCTGAGCCATGTCACCAAGAGTCTCCAACCATTGGTTACGATAGTCACGCGGACCCCAACCAGGTAGTCTGAATCTCCCAACATGACTCAGACCAGAAGTTAGTGACTTCAAGCACTGATGCCACGTTTTGGTTTGGCCGCCCCTAACTTTCTTCCAATTATCCCCTGCACTAGTCAGCATTGCGCGTCGTGGTAATCGGTGTTCAGGCATACGCAGCACGTGGCCCAACCATCTCAGTCGATGAAGATTCATAACCTCATCAACTGATTTACCATCATTCCCTAATACCCTGCGTCTAACCTCACTATTACTTACCCGGTGATCCCAGCAGATACCCGCAATATTTCTAAGGCACCTGTGGTCAAATACTAGTAACTTACGAATATCTTCCACTCTTAAAGGCCATGTTTCGCAGCTGTATAGAAGGACGGAACGAACTGCCGCGCAGTATACTCGTCCCTTAATTGATAGACGAATATCTCGCCTTCGCCATAGATGATGTAAGTTGGCAAAGGCCAAGCGAGCTTTTCGAATCCGTGCTGAGATTTCGTCAGACACCAACCCATTAGGGCTGATCAGACTTCCAAGATAAGTGAAGTTGTCGGCGCGTTCGACTACTTCACCCCCTATCCTTAGTTCAGGTGTTGATGCAGACCAGTCCTGAAGCAACAACTTGCATTTAGAGGGAGAAAAGCGCATCCCAAACAATCGGGCATTGTTGCTCAGTGCTAACAAAAGACTCTGCATTTCGTCAGCGTCTTCACCAAACAGGACTATGTCATCTGCGTATTCCAAGTCAATAAGTGGACCTCCTGGTAGGAGATCAATACCCGAGAAGTCAGTCGATGAGAGCGTTATTTCCATCAGGATGTCTATGATAAAGTTAAACAAAAAAGGAGAAAGTGGACAGCCTTGACGGACGCCACTTGAGGTTGCAAAAGCAGATGACAGTTCGCCATAGGCTCTGACCCGACTAGTAGTGTTCGAGTAAAGAGCCTTCACAAGGTTTATGTACTTCTGAGGTACGCCTTTCAATGACAGACACTGCCACAGAACCTCTCGGTCAACAGAGTCAAACGCTGCTTTTAAGTCAAGGAATACCACCATTGTCGGACGCCGATAAGTATGCCTGTGTTCTAGAACCTGACGAATGGTGAATATGTGGTCGATGCAGCCACGACCAGGTCTGAAGCCAGCCTGATTTTCACGTGTTTGCAGCTCACGAGTTTTAGTTAGGCGTCCGAAAATTATCGAAGCTAGTATTTTAGATACTATATTAGTCAAACTAATCCCTCTGTGGTTGTCACAGGATGATTTTGACCCTTTCTTAAATATTGGGACGATAAGTGATTGTGACCAGTTAGATGGAATAACGTCTAACTCCCAGATTTTAGCTAAAATATTAGTCAACCTAATCGCTAAGACTAGACCACCATCCTTAAAGACCTCTGGGGGCGCTTAGTGCGACACCAACGCCAGCAAGACCAGACAAAGATGCCACAGGGTCCCCGGATAAACGCACGTAAAACAAGCTTTTTGAAGTGACAGACGGAGAGCGAATTTGTAGTACTTCACCAGAGTCTTGAATACGGGTCTCGGATAGACAACGCACGTCAATATTAAGACTTTCCAAAGACATAGCCAGCCCTATCTGTTGTCCGACCTGCATAAGTGTGCGAACGTTGAAGGCAGCCAGTTTGAATGGTGTACGTGGTTTCAGAAAAACTGCTTCAGTACTCATATTCGATGGTAACATACAATTTTCAACCAGGCAGTGACACGAGAACGTTTAGATAGAGCCGAATGTCCACCATAGGCGAGCTGCTGTATAAGTCGAAAAATAAGGATAGACAGAGTGGAAATAAAAGAGAGTGAATAAATGACGCAGTAAATAATAATAATAATAATAACAATAATAATAATGATGTGAAATGTCTGACGGTAAATCGCGGCGTGAATAGAGTTTTCAGAGAATATCATCATTTCCATTATATTTGTGTGTGGGCTGTGATACTGCCCGGGTGCCCAGACCAAAGCAGGTGGTTTTCTTGGGGGGCCACACCCCGAGCCTTCGACCTAAAGGTCTAACCCACAAGGCAGTGGAGCATCGTGAGGAGATGCAGTCCCATGGAAGCCGGTGACCAAGAAATTGGTTCGTACGTCATTTGTTCTCGCAGGATACTGGAGCCCATGTGCACCATTGATTTGGGATCCGGTTATACAGCCGGACATTCGCTTTTCGTCCTCTCATTTTCGTAAACAACACCCGTGGTGCGAGAAGGTTGTGAGTAGGACTTCCCTGGCAGAGGCTGTATACGCGTAGCCATGTGAGAGTATTTCGAGAGGGAGGGCGAACCCTCCCCGCTCTCGGCCATACCAGGGCATTTGGGGGCATTTCTCATTATGAATCTTAATTCTATCCCACCTTTTTATTTGGGATGTAATTACGTTCCTGTCCGACCGTGTTCTGATTTGGGAACTTGTCGAGTGAATTGGTGTCCAAGATTACTAAGCACTAGAGGTAACTGTGTTGAAATACGAAAAATTATAACATACGGAGAAGGGACTGAACCTTTGATATGTTTAATACTTTCATTCTTAGCATATGGTGACATAAATAAATCTTTGTTATTATTTTTCAACGCTCAGAAGTTACCATCACTAAGTGATTTGAATGTCCCTCATTTGTTATTTACTATACAATGGTTATGACGATCGATGACAAGAATGATTTACTACTTTCGCATTTCTAAGCACTTTCCAAATAATTTAAGACTGAGAGGCGTAACGACTCTAATTAGTACAGTAGCTCGGTATTTAATTGAAATCGGGCATAGCATTGACATTTTCCAATCCTTCAAAATTGTCGGTAGATATAAAAACACAACATTTCTCCAGTTCCTCGGAGCAGTAGCGATGAAACAACTCAAACCTAGTTTGTGTCCAGAAAGTGACAGTAATCAAGTTATCTCTACTTTAGTAAACTTATAGCTTTTGCTAATATCACGTGGAATCATTGTTTTTTGTTATTATCAGTAACATTACTTTATTAGTGTTTATTTTGTTATGTGGTCTTCATCAAACGGATTCTTATTTTATATACACCGAAATAATCCTCTTATTCATCGATTTTTTCTTGATTCCCTCAATTTTCTAAACTTGGAGAAACCTTAAGTTTTGTTTAATTATTACGTAAACCTTCAGTTTCTAATTCTAGACAATTAGTCACTTCACTACTCTAAATCTTCTATATATACTGTTAAGTGATCTAAAGTTTCTTTAATTACCACACAACCTATCTTATCTGTTTCCGGACCTCATTTAATTGCTGCCTCACACCCTCATTTTCAAATGACCTCACGCCTGTTCTTGCACATATATATGGTTATCATTAATAATCTTTAATATTTTATTTTTCTCCCGTCTGTAACGTTAATTGTTTCACATTGTATCATAACTCAATGTTACATTTTAATACACATCAATTGTTGTAAATGGTTGATAAGAGATCATGAAATATAGTGAATTTATATTATTCTGCCTTAATTATTATTATGGTTTTGTTCGAATTCCTAAAGCAAACCAATTGCATGGAACTGTTTTTTTCAAGTCTATGAAGATGTATTTTTTCTTGTCTACTTATAATCTGTCAAGCTGAAAATTTTGTTTGCTTACTTTTTCTAAAAGTTTATTTTTAGAAATATTGAATTCTAAACGTTCTCAAGATCTAGAAGAAATTATATTTCATTCGGATGGTTCTTGGTCGGCTCTGGGCGAAGAAATGGCTTCTAATCAATCAGAAAATACTAATGATAATACTACTACTACTAATAATAATAGTAAAAATCCATCTGAGCCATCTCCGTGTACTGATTATAATCAATTATATAGTTTACAAGAAAGCCCATATGCTTCAAGTCACATTACTTCAAATTCAATTAGGTCAGCTACTGATTCAGCTGGTTCTTCTTCGTTTGTACCATCATTTAATACTTTGTCTCCTGCTAGTTCGATAAGTTCGTCTAATCCAAACAATTCTTATCCTAATACATTATCAATGTCTCCTGCACTTGCTGTACGAACTGCAGCAATTGCACCATTGATAAGGAATGATGTAGATAATATTTCTGTCCCAAATACAACAAAAAGTACTTCTACTACTAGTATTACCACTAATACTAATTATCAGCCCTCGGTTACAGTTCAATCTTCACGAGATAAAGAACAAAATCAGCATATATCCCAAGAGGTTTGTTCTTTGTTTATATTTGTACTATGAATTATTATTAGTTTACTTTATTAAAGGAGTGTTGGAGGATGGGGAAGATTTCATGCAAAATATGTAATTTTTGATATCTTGTATTGTGAATAACAATTATCAATTTATTCTTTTGTTTTTAAATAGATGAATGAATTTTTGCAACATATTTAACTTTTAATATATATTTTTATTGTTTGTTTTGATCGGCTAGAATAGAGTGAAAATTATGTTGGGGTTTTTCTTTCTTTCTTCTTCTTCTTCTTCTTCTTCACTGTTATCATTTTTATGCATAGACAGATTTTTCTCCATTTTATGTTCACAAATCATCTGCACAATTTAACTTTAAATGTTTAATGACTGTTTTTGATTTTTATCCCCCCCCCCCAGAAAAACAACAAAACATTATTTCAATTATTAATGTTCTTATTTTACTTTGTATATGTGTAAGTTGTTCAATTTATGTTAATTTCTTACCAATAATTGATATCATTTAGAGAATCATTGGAAGATAGGGATTTGGAAAATGCTAGTGAATTATTAGATTTATATTTAATACCTGAATTAATGTATTGTGCTCAATGTCATCGGTTCAACTCTAACAAGGTTATAGGTACATACTATTTAAATTTTTGAACAGTCACGGGACAGCGACTATCTGAATGATTTCTCGTTTGAAATAGCTCTCCAACCGATATTAATTCGTGATGAAAATTTATTTTGTTCATATTTAAGGTAATTAAAAAAATAATCTTTTTCTTTTCATTATTATTTTTCTTGATCATTTATACCAGCTTCCCTCCTTCACTATTGACTTAACATTATCTGATGATGAAAATGAACAACAGGGCATAAGTGCTCGAGAAACTGCAAGTAAGTGTATAAGTACAATACATTTTCTTTATGTATAATTTTGTGCATAAATTATAACATCTGGTACCTATTTAAGGAGCTGTGTTGTGTGTAATTGAGATACTATCTTTGAGCTGTTATTGTTGTTGTTGTTGTATATTAACTTTAAATCTTCATGTTTTATCCAGTATGCAATTTAGCCATCAGGCTAATTGTTTATGATAAGAGATGGATCAACAATAATATTCGGGATTAACAATCTTTGTTAGCATACATTCAGCAGAAAGTGAATGTAACGCTCAATACTGTTTATCCCCTAGTTTGCATTTATCTATGTTAAAGGGTAGAAGAAAAGAAACAATAACTTGTGTCTGGATCGAATCTTTCATAATTATTGCGTCATTGACATGTTTTAATGCTACTTTTAATATAATAAAATACTAATATTGGTGATAACCAACATATAGGACACTGAGTTTGCGAAACATTTGGGGAAGATATGTAATCTGTAGTGGCTGGCCCTATGTAGAGCTCACATAGGTTGTTCTATTTTCTGGATAAGCCAATCTGTTGATTCGTCTTAAACCACATTTTGACCTTGTCACTTATTCGCTTATTAATTCTGAATGTTTTTATATGTGTGTGTATTTCTTATCTTACTCACCACATGTCTGTAACTTATTTTTGTCTGACTATAAATATTGAGTAACGCTTGGTTAGATTGATTTAGCTCATTCGCCACCCCCGTTACACTTCACTCTGTTTTGCTTCCCTTTCGGACCAACGATTGTACGAAATAAACGCATTCAAACTTCATTCTTGTGCTGTACGTGTTTTAATTCCGTTATTCACCAACGCGATTAAACTCGATTATATATACTAGGATTGGCGACACGTATATTTCGATAACAAGCAACAAACGATTTACCTAGTCAGATATTGGACCAATAAAAATCCAACCATCATTTTAATTTCCTTGACCATGCTGTTCGTATACTATTTGGACAGTAAAAATAAATACACCTAACCTGGGGAATTTACGGAAAAGTACAATTTCTGAAGTTTTGCATATCCAATTCAGATGTCTTTGATGATCATGGTAATAATAGTCTGCTGCCGGTCAAATCCAAAAATTTTGGATTCTGTCATGTTAAGTAGAATGTGATGCTGGCGCTGATCACCATGGCAATATAATTTTAAATTTTTTGAAATATTTTATTGATGTGATACGACTAGTGGTACTATAGCAAATTTAAACTTAATATACCTTGTATTCATCAGCCTCCTTTCGTTTATGATTCCTCATAAAATTTGCTGAAATTTTTATGACGTCATTTACTTTATCAATGTACGTAATACTGATATTATAGATAAGGCCTTTCAGATATCTGCTTTGAAAATGGCATCGTATACGTTCAATTTTCCTTTTTCCCTCTCACATACACTTATCGTAACTTACAGGTTTTTGCTTGTTGAACGTACTTTTTTCCGTGGCTATTTTTACATGTTTCCTTACTGTACGACTATACGGGTTAACTACTTGTTCTGGATACTTGTAAATAATTCTTCGTGGTTGATGATGCTTAAGTTTACCATCCTCTATTAGATTTGATCACAAAGAGGCAGTTAAGTATTTATCTATTACGTTCGTTATATATTTCATTTATAGTTTATAATTCACTTTACTTCTGCACTATTCAAGTGATACATGATAGTTTCATTTTGTTACCATCAAACCCAACGAACCACGCTATATTTAACTGAATATTATTGTATGAATAGAGTGAGTATATTTAGGCAAGAAATTTCAAAATAACATAACTTGAAAACCAATACCCAAGTAAATGAAAATATAACAGCTATGGTTATAAGGGAATGACATTATGTTAAAACTAGGAGTTTTTATCTTGATGTTAGTCATATAAGGTCAATGGCTTGTTCTTAATTTTTTTGACCAAAATATCGATAAAGATATTTTCAAGAAAAAAATTGTAAGACGATGTTACAAGTGTCCGTTGTTATAGGAGCTACCCATTAAAATGTTAGAAATGAATTATCATATCTTTCAATAAATTAATTACATTTGTTCGTTCATATCAGTTTAATTTTAGTGTAAATTTTATTCATACATATACGAAATTATCTTCTAAGATGTTTACAAATGTAATAATTGTTTGTAAACATTAACCTATCTCCAATAAAACATTGCCTAATCGAATATTATCAATATGAACTTGTTCTATTATAATTTTGTTTTTTTTACTTATTAGTTTTTTATATTCATTTTTTAGCCAATGGATTACATCTGAGGTTTTTTAATCTTTATATAAATTTACAATGATCATATCATAAGCTTAAGTTATTTTACAGATTTTATTTATATTGAGTACTATATTATAGTAATTTCAATAGTTGAGATCATGGGTCAATTGAAGTTAGACCTCAAAGGAAAACCTGGAAGCACTGGATGGCAGTTTCACCCTATTGTGGGACTCCTCAGCAGTGCGCACCAACGATCCTGCCTCGCGAGATTCAAACTGCTTGAAAGTTCTACGATAGAACGGAATGGACATCCAGTGCTTCCAGGTTTTCCATGATGGTCTAACTTCAATTGACTCATGATCTCAACTATTGAAATGACTATAAGATCCACAAAAAACCCATCTGATATTATATTACACTCAAGATTTGGATTTTATATTTGTTTTGTTTACAAGAGTGTTTTTCTTTTCTTTGTTTTTTGGTTAAATTAAACTTGATTACTTTATTCAATAGAATCTTCTATTACATCATAGATCATATAGATGTGTAGTTTTTTTTAGTTAATTCGAAATATTTTGATTGGTTTTTGAGAAAATTAACTGAATATTTTGTTAATCATTAATCTTATTCATATTAATATGATAGTTATTGTATTATATTAGATTATTTTCATTAATTTAATATATTCAAATAATTAATTAGTTAATTTTTTATTGTTAATAATATAATTCTAAAAAAAGTGATTTGTAAATGAATCTTCTTTTTAATAATCAACGATTTTATTGTATTTTATAAGAATTAATTGATATAATTCAACGAATTTGTCTAGTAAATATTCAACTCTGTTGTAATTCAGTATTTGACTCAGCGGTTATTAAACTGTTTCAAATTCAAAAATAAGTAACCTATAATTTCGAAGTTCATTTGACTTCTTTTCTCTCTCGAAATGTTCCATTGAATACTTTCATTTACTTCGAAAAAAAACTTAAAAAATAATGGATTTTTTCCTAGGTAGCATTCAAGTTCCTACAAAGGACAATAATTCTTCTTCGCGTCCTATTAATACAGTAACATCATATTCTTCTTCTTCATCATCGTCATCATCATCATCATCTTTGTCACCGCAATTCCCTCCTAGTGATTTATCTCAGTCTTCGCATTATTCTGAAAACAATTATCAACTTCCATTTTCATTACACACGAGTAATAGACCGTCTTCAATAGCATTATCAAGTAATTCTAACTCTAAAAGTTCTAATCAGTCGAGTTCTATACCTCCTGTTTATTCATCAGAACCAAATTCTACACAATCAGTTAGTGTTAGTCAAAATCTTGGAGTTCCTAATGTTTCTGTAACGAATGTCCTTTCAAATCAAAGGCGTTATCCTCCTGTTAGCAGTGAACAGAAACTAGTACAAGGACCGGCTACTAGCATACTTTGTTCTGCTACTAAATGTGATGTTCCTGTTAGTTTACCTTCAATTGGTAAGCTTTGTTTTTATATATCACGTGTAAAACTGGGTTTCAGTTGACAAATGTCTTCCCACTGTTATACTGACTGTCGAAACATGAACTCCACGTATCCAATCTATTCACTTATCACTGAAGTGAATTAACTTTTTCTCTCAAGGGCCACGCAAATTCAGATATTGTGTCTGTAGGTTTCATATGGATGATACCGAAATGTTTTTCATTAAGCATCTAATAAGTATCATTTATTTCTGAAAATAACATATAATAGCCAAATTATCATTAATGATTTCATTTCATCAGTGGATTAGGTGCAGCTAGGATGATCATAATGTTATGAATAACAAAACGATATGCTCAGTTATTTACCTGAGTACAACAAGGGATCACACGCATTTATTTAAGTGTCCATGTAGGTACTAACTGGAGCATTGTCCTGTCTTTCTTATTCTTTACCTTCAATATAATTTCATCACACTTTTTATTCATACTTATTTCGGCTATGATCTCTGCAAACAACGTGCGAAGCAAAGACTGTCAGTATTGGTTATCCTAAAAATATCATGTTAACTTATCGTAGAGACTGGGTCTAAATTTGATGCATTGGCCTCAACGACTAGGTTGATTGACTTTTGTGACGGAATAAAAAGGTAATATTATTTCGGTCGATATTTTTTCCGTATCAATTCACTATCGATTTCGACCTGGGTGACAGATGTGAACTTAGTGTGTGACGTTTTAGAGCCAATATTTCTGGTGTAAATTCAGCATAAACTTTCAATATGATGAGTGTGAACTTTCGTTCAGTGTGACATTTGTGTTCCCTGTACACGCGAACTATATTCAGTGTGTGTTTTTAGAGTAACTATTTATTTTCCTCCAAATGTGATATTATTAAGCGTGTGTAAACGATAGTATATAAATGATTGTTTTTTGGTCTAACGAAGACGTGATTTTATGAGTTGTTTATGAACGTATTTTTGGAGAGTCAATAAATTTCCATTACACCAGGCTTTTATGTTCTTACTTTGCGTCATGTGAATTGCTATGGTTCCCGGTTTTCAAGTATAAAAGCAGTAAGACTGCTGACCCAACTGAGGCGATACGCACGTAACAGAGATGACACACCAGACATAACAGAGTCGACTCCAGATAGATATACGTATATTAGTCTTCAAAATGATTTATTATTTTCCTCACTCTACTTCACAAGTCATATTTCTTTGCGAAGATGTCATATTGGTAAAGGTTTTACTAAAATATACCGGCATGCATCATAGGCATTTTTATTAGCCTTATACCAATAATTAACTCTTATGTTTCTCAGTTACTTCAGCATCATGTGGAGGTAAACGTCCAAGCTCATCAGATTATAATTTTTCATCATTGAATTTCTATCAATCTGGGACTCAATCTGTAAGTAATAATAATGGGTTACGTTACAGTTCAACCGTTCACACTACATCTGTTGCAAATGAATCCGGTCAGTATTCTTTTCCAACAGCAAAAGTACCTCGGATTGAAATTCCACATAGTCAACATTATGGATCGTCTTCAACGCAATCTCAGGGATCCTGTTCTAATAATAATAATAATGGTTATAATAATTCTAGACGGTGTACAAATAGTCCATCTGGTTCAAATCCTTATACATATCATTCCAATATAACTCGACAGATGCCATCTGATGGATATCATAGCAACAGACTGACGTCGTCAACATTCCATTCAGGTCAATCTTCCGATCATTTTTATCCCAATGAACATACAACAAATACAAGTAGTCGATATACATATTATAATCCTAATGAATCCGGCAATAATAATAATAATAATAGAACATACTGCTATTATCCATCCTCAAGACATGTTAGTTATCCTACATCCGATTCTGGAACAATTTATCCATATAATAGACAACCATTATCTCATATTCGTAGTCCTTATGAAACTCACCACAGAAATATAATAGTAAGTTCTACTTTTTTTTCTGAAATTTAACTGTTTATTTTAGAAAGAAATTTACTCAATTTTTTTCGAATAGTACATTACGGTGGTTTTTTTGTTACTCTATTTGTTAGTGTATAGACCTTTTAAGTTAGCTGGAGGTTTTATCAGTTATTCTAACTTTGTTCACTTAAATTATTTTACTTTACAACAGAATTATTTATCGGAGATATCTTTTGAATAAGTTTTTATTTAGATGTCTGTATTTAATTTTGTTATAAAGGATATAATTTAATTTATCAGTAGTAGTGCTTATTCATGCTCATACATTAGTAACATACAATATATTTGTATAATAATTTCTTTATTATTATTATTATTATTATTATTATTATTATTATTATTATTCATTTAGAATAGCTCTTTGCCAAGAGATACACTTCATCATAATTCACAAATGAGGCCTTCTGATATAACTAATTCAACATATTGTGGTAACTCAGTTGACTCACGTAGAGGATTTCATTGATGTTTTAAAATCGGTAAATTTTATGTGAATAACATGTTTTTAAAAAATATTGTATATTTATTTAATTTTAGTTGTTTTGTACAAGTTTATGATGTCTTCATTTTATAATGGATTTACTTCAACTCATTACTTAACGGAAATTAATTAGGTATTCTATTTGGTTATATAAATGCATCATAGTTAGATTTAGACTATCGTGGCAAAGCAATGTAACAGTATTAAAAATTAGTTTTTGAAAATGTCGACCGTGTTTTCTGGAATATGTATAATTTTTAGATGAACATCTGGACGCTATATATATATATATATATATATATATATATATATATATATATATATATATATATATATATATATATATATATATATATATATATATATATATATATATATATATATATATATATATATAAACTGAAGTCTCAAAGCTGGAACATTAATGGATTAAGACAAGCTTCCGTACTTCTTAACAATACGGCAGAAAAATTTTTAATGTACATAAGAAACGGGGATGTGGTTTCGAGATTTATTGTGTGTTTCATATAAAATGAATACTGCTGTACGATTTCGTTAGTATTCTAAGGTCCCCACATACTGAGATATCCCAATAAATAATATCTTTTGCATTTTTCTAGATATATGAGGTTAACAGCCATTTGTTCTGTGAGTCGACCCGTTATCTCCATTTAAAACATACTTCAAACTCTAATGAAAATTACTGCTACGGTTTTAGCGTGCATAACGTGTCTCATTTATTTCAGTTATAAAAAGAAAAGATATTGGTAAATTATTTGCCTTTCTCACTCATAAGTCCACTTTCAACTTCACGATCCTTTATTCATTATTATCATCCACATTTACTGACTCCTAATCTTCCAGTGATGCCTTCATTTTGACAGATCTGAGGAAAACGGTCTACTGCTATTTATATTTATAGTTGGATGCATCGCCCATGAATGAGCCTGGTAAAATCTGATCAGTGTACAACTATGGTTTAGGTCTATATGTTTAGTCGTTGAACTGTATGAACCCCAATGTATCCACCTCAGTTTATAACGTCGAATAATATCTCGAACCTTCGTTTAATAAACCAAATCCAAACCTTGTTACACAGCTATGAACTTGGTTTTATTAACATTCTTGAAATTCATTTAGGTATATACCTGATGTCATTTCATCAATGGAGTGTGCCTAAACTTATAGAGTAGATAAAAGCCACATTCATTTCATTTCCTATTATTAACTTAAGAATTAATCGTCAATGTTATTGTAAGTTTTCCATGAATTTATTATTGTTAACTAATAGTTTTATTAGTGTAACTGCATTTTCTTTTTAGATTTTCCTAATAAAATAAAAGAAGATAACCGTTTCATTACTTCTGATGAATTCTTTTTTCTCTGTTAATTGAATGTACACATTTTTCAATAATCTACTTTCTTTCTACCTATTTGTCTTAAGCAAAAGATTGATTTGTAAATATCATTCATTTTTGAAGATAGACAATAATAAATCATTCGCTTCTTGCCTTTTCTTTTTAATGTATAACAGAATTTACACAGATTACATTTGCATTTTCTTTTCCATGTTGGTTTTTCTGTAAATGATTTTTATTTTTATGTAGACTACTTAATAAATAAGCTGTAACAGGAATTATTTATCTATCGTATATATATATATATATATATATATATATATATATATATATATATATATATATATATATATATATATATAGTTAATCTTGCTATTTTCTACTGCTCACTACTGTGACATCATGTCAACTGACGAAGTTTAGTAAAAAGGCATGGATGAATCAAAAACTATAATTCTTTTTACCTCTAAATACTTCCTTACTCTGTAATTGACATTATCATTCGTTTTGATTTGACAGCATGCACTTGACATTGAGAATAATATGTTGATGTACATGTATCTTATCAGCGCTATTTTAAACTTCAATACTCCAAGTATGGTACATATTACACTAAGTTTCCTTATAAAGGGCGCCATATTTGTTACCGCATTTTTCTATCAGATTATTGTTCACCTTTTGTTGACTAGGCTTATTAAATGACCAATCAATTCATTATGTATAGTTTTATTTATCTACCTTCTTGTTGTATAAAATACAGTTATGTTTATTATTATCATCATTTTATTCATGCTGTCTCTCTCCAATTTGATTGCAATCTAATCTAAGTGAATGTCTACATATATTCTCCTGTTTATGTTGAGTTTTCTAACTATATTCTTTGTAAATGTTTTAAAGTGTTAGTGTATTTCAGTTATGCTTATTTTAGGGAAACACGTGATTTGTATAAAAGAGACTTGAACTTGTATAAAATTAATTTCCTTTTTCTTTTATGTTTCATACTTACTGGATTGTTGTTTTCATCGTAAGTTTTTGTGCATGGATAATTTTAATTAATCCACTTCAGTTATACTTAGATGCGGTTTTTGAGTTAGAAAGTAATAATTGTTTCTCATGGATATGTTCACTAAAACGTCTACTGAAATAATTTCGCATTAATCATCAATACAAATTAGTGATCTATTGGAACTCTTGGTGTATAAGTGTTTAATTTTCATCATTTTATGCCTCATGTTACGTTTACTTCTACTTAAGCATCCAAATTGTTTCACTAGCCTTCACAGTACTTGTAGTTCATTGTTAATTACTTAAACCGGTCACTACGTTCCATCAGAATTTAATTATGTAGTCTTTTATGCAGAGGACTGTCACTCCTTATTCTTTAGATCTCAAAATTGTTATGCTGTCTCATTATTGTGGTTTGTTTCATATGCTGATTGTATTGATAGTCATTTAGAATCCACTGCAATGTAGGAAGAAAGTGTGCGTTTATCTGTTTGAAAATTGCGATTCGATGATAAATTTACGAAGAACTAAGACTTGATGTGGTTTCATGTCAGAATGGCATTGTAAATTAAGGCTTTAGTCGATATCACTAAAGATATGCATTCACCAATAACAAGCCTTAACGAGATGACGAGATAACATTAACTCCTGTTGGTATAACATATCTATTCACACAATGATTGGGACTATCAGTTATAACAAATAAGACTGAAGAAAATCCGGTTTCATCAGTTTTTTAAAGGAATCGGCCTCATCCTGTTAACCGAGTTGTCAACGTTAGTTGGGTAAGATCCCATATTTCCTAGATTTTTACTCATTTGTTAGGTGTTTTCAATAAATTAACAGTAGAGAAGTTGATATGCATCAGTGATTGTGTGGTGTGTGCTAGTTATGTCGACGATATAAGTAGTATGTAACACCAATTGGAAGTGGAAGACCTGGCAGCAGACGGCTATGAAGGTTAACTTGAAGAAAATGGAAGCAGAATTAGAAAGGAATGGTGAACCGGAAAAATCATACATAATGTGAAAGAAATGTTGAAAATTTGCAAATGAAGACTTTCATTGATGGTTCTCATAATTTACTAAGACTGTAATTTTGTATTAAAATACATTTGACCGTCCTCACCTGAATCTTCGTTCGTTACAACTGACCTAAACAGGAAAAATTAACTTATGAAGCCTGTGCATTTAGAACAGCTCGTCTATTTATTTTAGTTCCAAGACATATGTTTAGGAGTTGTAGCAAAAAAGATATTCTCTACTGGGTTTACCTTCTGTTTTAATATTCTTCTAGTAGCCATCTTTCGTTGAACTCATTTACATATCTACATTCCAGAATATTACGTTGCGACGGGCGGTGTCCGGGATCTGATACTAATGCATGGTGTGCTGCGTGCTAAGCCCAAAACTGAATACTTGAGCGGGAAAGTGTATTGGGCTACTGAATAAAATGCGCATATATATATGCTTAATAAACATAGAGAGAGAGGATTGTCTGTCTGGTTTAAGGCCTTGAAGATTCCTTTAGACTTGCTATGCATGAGCTCGATTGTGACTGCCAATTTTAAAGACAGGTAGAAGGAAACTATTCTATCATGAACCTGATAGGTTGCCTAGCAGAAAAAGAGTAGACGATAAGCTGGATAGGTTGTCCGGTTTACTACTGGTTCGAACTAACTTAAAAAAGCATATATGACTAACATGATCATATCGCCTAAAGAATTATAAAAATACATTATTGTAGAAAAATGGGATATAAAGTTCACATTTAAATAACAGTAATTTCGGAATAAAAAGTAGCACGTCGGTGACTTATGCATTAAATAAAAGCTTATGATTCATAGAATTAAACATTCACGATCCCGCTCGCACTGCGGAGGGGTCCCATAATAGGACGAAATGGCCGTCTAGTGCTTTCAGGTTCTCAGTAGTCGTCTAATATCAATCAGTTCATGATCTCAAACAAAAACGTAGTTATCTACACAACCCTGTACTGATAAATGCTAGAACATTACTGAGTCTAGATACCTTGGAAGTACCTTCCGTTGTTCTCCATCGCTTTTCATTTCTTTCTTTACATCGATATATATCAAATTTCTGACCCATAGGTCCAATAAAAGTTTCTTGACTGACCATAGTATCCATGCATGCTACCTTACTAGTAGGAATTAAATTAGAGACCAGCACCTTATGTTATTAATCTGAGGTAGGTTTTTATTTTACTTCATATTATGATTTGCTGTTGGAATAACCTTATTAGACAAATTATCATATATTTAAGGAAACCAGCATAAACTGTTCAGTCAGTTTTCATAGTAACTTTAGTTTGCTCAAACATGTATATGAACATTAATTTTCTTGTAATACTATTAATGCAAATTTGTTTGGTTACATTGTCTTCATTCTGTTAACTTTTAACTTCCGACTTATTTATCACTTTATTCATGCTTTTTCTTAATACTTTATATTCTGTAGATTATTTTTACCAAAGTTCACAATTTACTTTCATAATTATTGTAACCTAGTTTTTTAATAATCCCTTTTTTATAAAAAGAATTATTTTTTAAGTTTTACAATAAAATATTTCAATTTTTTTCCTTATTAAGGTGATATTATTCTTGAATGTTTTATCCTTTTGTAGCCATGTCGAAAAGAAATTATTTTAAATTATATTATAACTAAATAAATGTTGTTATGGAACGATACAAGAAATAAGGCAAAGAGACAGCATATGAATATTTATTATACATTAAGAATAAATCAATAACTATGTCTGAAGGCACTGAATTCTGTATAGTTTATTTATACTACTCAGTAATTCAATCTGACTAAATTAAATTAAGTATCACTTGGTGACTTATTGTATGGATATAATCGATAAATATTGTAAGATTAAGTAACTATGATCAAGAAATATAACTAATTTATTGAGTTATGTAGTTATTCGTTTCTATCACTTCGATTTTTTTAAAATTGGTTATCTACAATGTTCATTATAAATGATCAACTGAAAAACTCAGTTTCCCTTCTTCGTTACACCCTTTCTTCTTTTGAAAACAAGTCCTGGGTCATGTTTATTCAGGTTTTTAACATTTTTAGAAAATATTTTAACAGTATCAATAAATTGACAGGATATTGACCTAGATCTTTTTATAAATAAACAAGAGATATCAGTTTTCTTAATAAATTGGCTTTTGTTAGTTGATATTTCATACATTTTCTTCGTTTATTTTAAAAGTTATTTTTAGGTGGTCAGTAACCACCAAAAATATAAGATGCTTAATTAATTCTCCTTAGATCTATGCACTATGTCAACTTGTTCAATCAGTTAAACTAAAAGAACATTCAGACAATCCATAATTTGATTATTGTCTACTAATTTATCAACAAACTTCAGGCTGATAAGACGTTTAGGTTTAGCTGTCAAACCCTGAAGAAATAACAATAATTCTTGCTCTTTACCTATTAAACTTTTTATACAAACTCATAATTATGACTGGATACTACATACAAACACATTGTAGTTGTATTGAACACGATCCATCGAATCGATATTTAGATGCTCGCATGCGTCATTCATTTTATCTGAATATGTTGACTAATCACCACCAGACTCATCGGGTAACTGTAGATGACTTCAAGGAATATAAGACATTGACGACTGCTAGCTAAACTTTTTTTCAAAAGGTACTGAGAGTACCATAAGTTTGATCCCGATGAGGTATACTCTGCACATTTTTGCAATATTTCAGCATCAGTCAGTCAGCTGCAACGTAGGACCAGGCACGTATATGCATCTGTCCAAGTTGCCATACCGCATTAGCACAGCAAGATGAACACCGGATTCATAGAAGTAGTTAATTCAGTGGTGGTAATATCTAGAAGAAAGAGTGTGTATAAGGAGATAGTACAGGAAGATAGAATTAGTTCGTAGAAAGAAAGATTTGAAGTGATTTTAATCTCTTAATTTAAAGGAGGACAGAGAGTGAATACACCGACGCCATTGTGATCGATTCTGAGCCATGTCACCAAGAGTCTTCAACCATTGGTTACGATAGTCAAGCGGACCCCAACCAGGTAGTCTGCATCTACCAACATGGCTCAGACCAGAAGTTAGTGACTTCAAGCACTGATGCCACGTTTTGGTTTGGCCGCCCCTAACTTTCTTCCAATCATCCCTAACACCGGTTACCATTGCGCGTCGCGGTAATCGGTGTTCAGGCATACGCAGCACGTGGCCCAACCATCTCAGTCGATGAAGGTTCATAACCTCATCAACTGATTTACCATCATTTCCTAATACCCTGCGTCTAACCTCACTATTACTTACCCGGTGATCCCAGCAGATACCTGCAATATTTCTAAGGCACCTGTGGTCAAATACTAGTAACTTACGAATATCTTCCACTCTTAAAGGCCAAGTTTCGCCGCCGTATAGTAGAACGGAACGAACTGCCGCGCAGTATACTCGTCCCTTAATCGATAGACGGATATCTCGCCTACGCCATAGATGACGTAAGTTGGCAAAGGCCAAACGAGCTTTTCGAATCCGTGCTGAGATTTCGTCAGACACCAACCCATTAGGGCTGATCAGACTTCCGAGATAAGTGAAGTTGTCGGCGCGTTCGACTACTTCACCCCCTATCCTTAGTTCAAGTGTTGACGCAGACCAGCATACTATCCTCTTTTTGTGTATATAATTAAAATATTTGTGGAGTTTTTTTTTAATAAACATTATCTGCCTGTAATATCTATCTTCATTATTATTGGTTTGTCACCTTATAAATAGGAATCACTGTTTGTTGACTGATTAGAAAATCTTACCAATTTTCTTCATCCAACCTCGTAGAGAGAAATGTTTCGTTATGTTGAATCGTACAGTGCATATCAATAACAAGATACTATCAATAGAGTAGTACTTGAGATCAGGATAAATTAAAGTCACTTATGCAATTTCCTACTTTTAATAAATGTAGTGAAACTCTATAGTACTTTCATCCACTTTACAACAAATACATAGAACTCAAATAACAATCAAGTGTTCCTATAGTAAACTCTGTTCTGCTGTAGAAATATTCATCATTTACTATACATAACTGTTATCTACATGTAAATGATCATCTTTTCTCAAAATAAATAATGTTATTCGTGTAATCCACTTGCAGGTGTGGAATTCAAAGGTTTCTAATAATCAATCTGTTGTATAACTGACTCAACTAAGTTGTGATTTGCTGGTGAGCAGTCATTGTCTTAAGCCAATCACGTGTCACCAAGTTAACCTTTAACTCACTTAATGAAAGGACATGTATTTTTTATGGGTTTTTCAAAAGTGATTGATCGCAATCCACATCATACAGTTTTCAGCGAGTTTTAAGTATCTTAGCAGCCTGTTATTCGCCTTAACACTTTGATTGGTTCAAATTTATTTAGGCTCTTGATATAGTATTTTCTTAATAATTCAGTCAATCAAATACAAATCATAATCAAATGATAAGCTGCATATACGATAATATCATTGTAGTGTAACTTAAATAGCAACGTTATATATAAACAAGGTATTGTTTTCAAGTGCGGTTAAATTATGTGAATTAGACATAAAAATGTTTGATCTTAAAAAATCTAACAACCATGACAATGGATAACATTAGGTTGTGACCAATTATTTATTTGAAAGTACACTGTCAATTTCGTTACTTTTCTGGTTGAATTACAAATTACTTGACGGTGATCGGTTCAGCATTCGAGTCAGTTATCCAATAGGGGACGTAGAGTACCACAAGTCAGGTTCATATCCGAAGCCCCATATATATATGTGGATGAAAACAGTTTGAATAAAAAGCATGGATGACAGTTACCGGCTTTATGAGGAATTACTGATAAATAAATAGATAGTGAAAAGTCGTCTACCGCCATTTTATTATTTTATATCCCAGCCATTTTGGTTATCAATAAAGTACATTTTGTTGGTTGGTTCATTGTGGTTTTTAAGCATTTTTTAAAATCACCTTTTATATTAACATGATAAAACAAACACACAGTTTCTAATTTACACATCAATAAATGAATACTTTAACAAGCTTAGTTTCTTACTGCTAATCAAAATGAATAATTTTAATCCTAAATACAGCTTAAGGTCCTGTAAGATCACTAGAATTACATAAGAATTAATAAAGATGCATATTACATACCCCAATTAGAGCATATCAAAATAATTCTTATTCTATAAACTAATTTCGATCTTTAAAAATGTTTTTCAGAAAGTTCCATATTTTCATGAAGAAGTCCTAATACGTTTGATCAATGCCTTCTTTTAAAACATCTACATATTTTCATGTAATTTCTATGACATATTTCAGCATTTGTTAGTGTTGAATAATTACTTTGTTATTGTTATAAACAATGGAAAAGACCTAATTAGATAATCCTTTCAAAGTTTTGTCATCTTTCTAACTAACTACAGAGAAATAATGCTTCTTAACTATTTTCAATAATGACAACATTTTTATGATATTGTTTTCCATAATCAAAAATCCCTTATCTTCAATTATACAGGGAAATTAAATTCTGTCTTTACTAATGCTATATACATATATATCTTGAGCTTGAAAAGATGGCAGTGATAGCAATACATTCAGTAGAACGTTTATTCCGATAGGACTGTACATCTGTAGAAACGTTTTTAATGTAATGAGGCAAGCGAAAGTATAACTTTGGTACTATAATATGAAGAATTACTATTTATTCTATACTTTGTAATCGATGCTGTATTTGTATATTCTACTGTTTTCGATCTTTCGCTTGTCTCATAAACCGTTTTGATATGTCTTATTGTTTCAGATTCATAATCATTTAGTTGATTCCCCATTACTTCAGTTTAACGTCACTTATGACTGAGTCATGTGCATATTGTGTTGCTGTTTGATCGAATATATCAGGGATACTATAAGTTCTGAGTCATGAATGAATAGAGTAAAAGCAAGAACTAATCTGCTTCCTGTACTTGTCTATGATTGGATGATTAGTTGGAAGGAGCTTGAGGGCCAGTAATTGTTAAGATCTCAGTTGCTGTTGATTGTTCAATGTTAGCACACTAAGTAAAGGGAACCGGTCATGTTGTAGATATAGACGAGCTAATCGATAGTCGAAGTGGATAGATGATACAACTATTCTTCTGTAATTACGTCCTGATCACATAAGCCGTAATATAATATTAACCATCTATTTTTATTCGTTATATTAGTTTTGTGCCATAACAAAAAAATACGCTAATCACGGTAGCTTGGGTAGACGAGATAAAACGTATTTAATGACAGCAGTTATGGATTAATTAGTCAAAAAGTCTGGTCATTTCATTGGTTGTTTGTGGAATTGACATTGAATTATCGTCACTCAATATTAAGTCCGTGAATGAAATGAAACAATCCCCAAATACTACCTTCTTTTCAATGGTTTCATGACAGAAGCCTTCATTTTTGAAATTAGTGAATTTCATTACTATATGCATCAATGTACTTTTACTTAATTTTTTTCAATTGACTATTTCATATTGTTTTTGTTAAACAGTACAATCCATTAACAAAACAATACTATATCCAGATTCAATGAATATGCTTGACTATCTTATTGACTAGTGTGACCTCTTTATTTCATCTGGTCATATGATTTTACTGAAGAAAGATAAACGTATCTTACAAAGCGCATCATATCAAATGAGTTATAGACGTATAAAAACCGACTCGACGGGTCGCTTTTTTAGTATAAGGAGATGTGGAGATTATTCATGAACTGACCTTTGTTGGACAATCATTGAAGACTAAAAAGCGCAGAACTTCGCTGCAGTGCACGTTCATCACCTCATCAGGGATTGACACCAGCACCTTCAAGCTTTTCAGTAAACATTTAACATTTAGATTATACCTGTTTGTGCCATAGACGTTATGAACTAGCTTCCTCAAGCTCAAAATCATAAAATATCTAGTACAGTAAAGAACTTTAATATTCATGCATTCCTAGGTATATATATATATATATATATATACGTATGTATAACTGATGAAGTAATCACATAGAAATCAAAAGATGATTAGACGTAACATTCAGCAGGAAAACAAAACATGAATGAATTAATCTTGAAATACCAATTGAATATGTTTCTGATGTAATTTGTTTTCTGAATAAAATTTAAATCAATAAATGAGAATTATATCAAATTTTGACATAAAATTTTCCTTTGTTTGTTTTAGTTCGTCAATTTTCATAATAATTATCCTATTTTTCGATCTTCTTTTTTATTCAAATAATAAAAATCAAAGTTCAATAGTTAATGGTTTTCGTTTGTTTATATATTTCATTTAATCCATTGATGGAAAATTACCGAACTGTGCAACTTTCCTTTCAACTTGTGAAAGATATTTATCTGGTATGCCAGCCTCTCTAAAATTTAAGAATGTTTTATTTATTTTTTATTCTTTTATAGAAGGTTATAAGTTTAGATCAATAAAATAGTAGGTAGATTATTTTTCGTGAATTACACACAATCTCTCTCTCTCTCTCTCTTGTTAAACCATATTATCATTGTGCATTATATACTTAAGATCTATGGCAATCTATCTTGTTGAGAGCAGCTATAAATGTGTGTACGTGACAGTAGCTGATATATAATACGACAATAGTTACGGTCAACAGTGTTGGTGTGTCAGTGGTTGTTGTTGTTCTTATTTTGAATAATAAATGACGGCCAGTATAATACTTAATACGTAGAATATTGTTCAAAATTTAGTTTTATGTAATTTCAGACAACGTATATTAGCTAGTAGTGGTTATTCAATCGATTTGTGAATGCAGAAAATATGTATCTATTCAATGAGCTAATACATGTTTACATTAGTCAATTCTCTTCGAAATATTGATAAACAAAGACATAAAATACCTTACAGCTGGCAGTAAATATCAATTTAGTGGTTATCGTTACTCACAAGACTATTGGACTACTGTTCTAGTGTTTGATGTGATTATTAACAGATTGTAGTAAACCTGTGAACGTCACCACTGGGACGTGGGTACATTCAATTGAATGACTATTAAAAAACGACGAGGAACTCCAAGATTTTATTACTACGTACCATTCAAAGTGTATTTCAATACATTGTTTTCATTACAAATAAGCATTATAAATGCAAATATTGTTAGCTTTAACTTACATTACGACAAATAAAACTTACTAAGATGTAGGTATATGCTTTTAAGAAAGATATGAAATGTGACGTAAAATACTTCTTGCGTTCCGCTAATAATCAATACCAAAATAGAACAACTTACTTTAACTCTTTTAATTTACGTGTTTTTGCTTCGTTTAAACGCAAACGCCTTAATCTTGCTTCTTCATTTAATCGCAGACCTTCTTCGAATACAGCATTTCTTTCTGCAATGCGTTCTTTTTCTTTTTCATATATTTGAAGGCGAAGATCTTTTAAATTTTGAAAACTCTTCTGTTTAGCTTCATATTCAGCGCGTTTATCATTTTCTACAAGTTCTTGCTGACGTCTTAAAAAGTACATGAATTAAAATAAAAACGTTTCTTTTCCATAAAGTCATTTTCTCAATGATATTCAATTAAAATAGTTGATCTAATTAAAAAAACGTATCACTGATCGTAATTTTACTGCTTCTGTTTATAGTAACATATAACGTGTGTTTTGTACTAACTTATCGGCTTCTAATTATGCAAAATTTTTTGGGCTTTTTTATGACTGACCTTACTTGTCTCAGATATAAATTATTCTTATGAGTATTGAAAAATTTAGTTGAGCAGTGAATTATTCATGCTCAATATTCATTCACTTGACATATGATCATCTCTATCGTGAGCATTGGATCAATGACTTTATATGACATCTTTTGAAATGGAAGTCACTACCAATATTGTATTCGCTTTTTATTTCTCCTTAATGAGTCAATATTTTATTATCTTACGTTGATTTTATGGCAGATTTCTCATACTGTTTTTTTCCAATTACATTTTATTATTTTTATTGCTGTTGTCGTGTTTTAAATGAAATCGACAGATTGTTGAGTCAAATAGTAACTTTTCAAATGAGGAATATTGAAGAGATTCAATAATGTAAATTGGTTCGTTGTACTTTTTTCCATATTTTACTTGGAATCTTGAATGTTAGTTGACATTCTATGAATAGGAGAAGTAAAGTGTAGTATTGTAACTGTACCCCTTCAGAATAAATATTAATTGAGTGAGAAATAAAATTTTAATCTATTAAAATGCAAATGTATTCATATGTAAAGGGTCGTTTAAAAGAAGGACATGATATATGATCTCAATAAAGTATGCTTCAAGAGCCTGTTTTTAATTTATATTTCTTGAGAATAAAATGTTTTATAGTCAATCATTTCCACAACTATGATCATCACTAATTTTCATATAACCTAACCACAAAAATCTCACTTTTAGAGTTTACTAACATAATAAATTTTAATAATTCATGCGTTTGATAGTGTAAACATTCAACTGAAACTTGATGAGCTGTTTGGATTCAAAGCCCGCTTGCGAGCTCGAAAAATTAATAAAGTGTGTCAACTAAGATTGCATTTTCAAACATTTAGAAATAACTACAGTTTGTAAATGTTCAGCGTATATGAAAATGTAGTTATTATTTATCAAACAAACGTATATCTGCCATTTGAATAAAATAACATAGAGTGTATAATTGATTGTGTAATATAAAATAATTTACTTCAAAATTCTTTCAAATTCAACTCTTTCACGACCAGCTTCAATTGCCAACTGACGTTTTCTGTCTTCAGCTTGTGCTGCTCTAGCTAATTTCAATTCATTTTCTGTTTCAATTTTTTTCTGTGCAGCTAATAATTCTTTACGTCTCCATTCTCTTTCATTTGCTTCAGCTGCACGTTTAGCTCTTAATGCATCACGTTCTGCAGCCTCATCCGATGCTCTTTCTTGTAATGCACGTAAACGTGTAATTTCTAGTTCTTTCTCACGTTTTATACGTAATTGTTCGGCTTCATAGGCAGCTTCACGTTCCTTTAAATGAGAAAAGATTGTTAGGAATCATATTCATGATTGAATTTTTCTATTTTTCTTAAAATCACAGTGTTTATAATGGTTTTCTGATCATAAATACAATAAAACAAATGAGTTATTTAAAGCGATTTAACAAAGTATGTTGTTTTAAAATAAATAAATAACGACACGATTTCTAATTATTCAGCGAGACCAACTGTGAAAATCACATCAACATTGTATCTAAGATAAAATCTGTTTTTTTTTTTGAATGATTTGATGAAAGTAGCAATTAGAATTAATTAGATCCAATTCAAATGTCGTTAATCTTCCGATTTAAGTGCAGCAGACTTCACCAGCTGACATAAATAAACATATTTGAATCTTCATAAGGTCGGATTGATATGAAGTTTTTAACTTTAAAAAAAGTTCCATCAGTTTAATTCAATATATCCGAAAATATTACTTCCAATTACATACAATTATCATAAAAATAAGTCGATTGTAAAGCGAAATTCTTTGCTCTAAAAATTGTTTAGCACGCTAGGTAATTCACAAATATTAATAGATATTCATTACTTGTTTCCGATTATTATGCATAGAATTATTGTAGTATATACGAAAAGGATTACAAGAAGGTAATGATTCATATAAGCGTATTAAGCATACATTGTATTCAGTGTTTATGAATTGCCAATTTTGCTTAATATTATTTCTCGTTCCTTTGACATGGACAAAGTGAGAAGTGTAGAGAAACAATATTACTTTACTCTTTATGATTCAGTTAACAAGAAAACATTCTAAATTAACTGTTACATCAATTTCAGTTAACTTGAAGTAGTATTTTCTATGATTTTACACATTTACACAAAAACGTATTTAATAAATATCATGATTCTGGAAAAAATAACGAATATCCATAAAATTTATTTTCTGAAAGTTAGTATATAAGAATTTTTACTAATGTAATTAATGAACATAGACTTCGTGGGAAAAAACAATTCACTGTTTTATACAAAAACAAACAATGCCTTTGTGAAAGATGAAAATCATACATCATTCAGCTGTTCTTAACATACTTCATTATTCTTTCAATCATAATGTTATGCTGCTTGCTCATCATTTTCCTTTCTCCTATTTTTATTTCATTGTTCTGCTGATAAACATTCTACTTCTAACACCTGCTAAATACTACTTATGTCTGCATAGGTAATGCAAACCACACCAGAAGCTAATAAGTTCAAGCAAGAAATTCTTTATTTAAAATGTTTGTGGTTGTGTAATTCAGTCGCTTGATATTTGATACGCTATGACTTAGAACAAAAGCTAGTGAAGAACTTGCTGTAGTTCTATATCACATTATTTATCAACAATAATATACACCTACAAATTGAAAAAATCAATTTCTATCGATTTTTTACTAGAAACAATTCTTTAATATCCCTTAATCTCTTGTTATCATTTTCCGAGTTCTACTCCATCATATCAATGCCAACTTTTTCTATGTAGCGCATTTCGCTTAGTTCTTGTGCAACAGCTTTTACAGTCCTTGTCTATACAACACAATTTCATTGTTAGAGAATGAGAATGCATGAATACAAATTGATTATTCACTAGCTCTTTCTACAATAACTTACAGTCAATATCTTATGTAAAGTGATTTCATTTAAAAATCAATCATGCTTTTGTGCCAATAAAAGATGGTTTATGGAGTAGTGGCTTACTGCTTTTTCATTTTGAATTTGCATTATTTTCAAATCCATTAGACGATCTTTTTCTTTTTCAACTTCTCGTCGTTTTCGTAATTCCTCATTAGCTATATTAAGCTCTATTCTCATTTTTTCTTGAATTTTTCTTTTCTTCTCTCTGTTAGCAATTTCTTTCATATTCTCGTCAGCTATTCGTTGTGTCGCTAAAATATTTTCTTGTTCGGTTCTTTCTAATTCCAATAAACGATCTTGTTTGTTCTCCTCGATTTGTTCTAAAACTCTACAAGCTCCAAGAATTTCCTAAGAAAATTCGATAATAATAATAATAATAATAATAATAACAGATTTCAAAAAATTATCAAGATATAATTTTAATTTGCTCCCACCTATAACTGTATGATTACGCTAATGATATCAGGATTCGCCGAAATTATAAAATTTTAGTTTACTAAAAAAACAGTCTTATAATAAAAAAATCAATCCTATAAAATTCGTATATCGTTTTGAGTAAATTAATGCAACTCATAAGATTCTAAACAAATTGGAATCAATGAATAAACTAAATGTCAGGAATTTCGCTGGTAAAATTCGGATGTTACCCACTGATCATGAGATCGCAGGGAAGATTTTTTTTCAGAAGGATAAACTCATTAGTATTGATATATTTGAAGTGAAAAGTTCATTCATTAAACTATCATTTTCTTCACGTATATAATCATAGGCACAAGTTTTGAAACAATGTGCTCACTTTGAGATTTTATAGAATATTTGTATGGCCCTTTATTTTTTGTCAATTTAGATCGGACGATGTTCGTCGAAGGGCTCTCCACTTTAGTGACCCGTGGATCTGACTCCAAATAGATCGTATGAATGTTTGTTATCGCCTATCCTCATATATAACCATTGACTTAAATCGCGCTAGTCAATAACGGAATTAAATAAGTTAAAAGACGAGAATGAACTTTTGAATACATATATTTTGTATGTGAGGCTAATGGAATAAAGAGAGGCGAAACAACGCGCAGTGGAGATGGCTGGTAAGTTAACTCCCCTTTAAACCAAGCCTTAATCAATATTTATAGTTATACAAAAATAAGTTACAGACATGTGATGAGTAATGGGATAAGAAGTGTACACACGCCTACGCGCTCATGAAAACAACCAAGATTGATAAGCGAATAATTAACAAGGTCAGAATATAGACTCAACTAGAATGAATAAATTGAGCTGTCCGAGAGCTAGAATAAGCTATATGGACTTAACATAGTAACCGACACTACATATTCTTCTGATAACCTGAGAAATAATAAACTGATACTCATGGTTTTATTATGGTTGTCTAATTAAGTGTTTAAAGGGCTTGTTTTAGGTCTCTTAAAAGGTGTTGAGTAGTTAGAGGGATGCAACAAGACAACCCAAACATTGGTTCTGTATTGAGTAACAATCGTCAGCATATAACATCAGTGAAATCATCACGGAGAGAATCATTCTCCTTCCAATAACAGGTACGTCGTGCTTAGGACTGCCATTTAGCATGAAACTTAAGTTTGGGGTTTTCTAGCCACTGGTTTAATCATGTAGATATGGAAACAGTTCATTCGATATAGGACAGCTTAAATCACACTTTAAGTTAAACAAAAGAGCTTGATAAGTAAGAATGTCTAGATGAACATGATATTGGTTATGGTTTAGTGATTAATGAATGTAAATAACTGAACAATTGGGATGTCATTTAACAATTTATTATTTGGATAGCTGCGGATTTTTGAAAATGTGCTCTCCTTGTTTTAAGTATAATCTCAACGGATTATTTCGATAACTTTTTTATTACGCGCTTCAAATTTGTATCAGATACTATTGGGTTAATGTCACTAGCAGCTTAAAAATGCAAAACTAAATAAAGTAAAATAAACAGTTGTATAAAGAAATAACTTTTCATGTATCAAAATTAATGTCCATTAGTACCACGAAGAACGTTACAGTAAATAACAGACTAAGTAATCAATAATTTACATGACCTCAACAAACATTCGTGAGAAAGTTGTAAACATACCGCTTTTGGTTGTTTTTTTCTTTGAAAATTTCGCCGGATTTTCTAAAGAACTGTGACTTTCTCGTTATTATTATTTATACACAAAATTATTTATGAACAGTAGTCTTCCGCTAAACATTTTGGCAACTTTATAATTGCATTATTATATCTGTCACTTTGTCTTAACCATATTTATTCCAACCATTAATCTCACAACTTCATTTAACATATAATCTTATTTAATTTAACATCAAATATTAGTCAACCCGGCACTGATTATTTATTTTATGTGACAAACAGCCCTAAATTCATACGCTATAACTTTGAATGATGTATTTTTTCTAAGACCCGACCACTGTTTGGATTAGTAATTTGGATTTATATTTGCAGAATCTACAGATAATATTATAAAGAATGTCACTCGTTCATATATGTGTGTTTCTAATATCAATTTTACATAAAAGAAGGTGATGCTTTGGTGTATTTTCAGGTTTGTGTATGAGAAAATTTCGTACTTACATATATTTCATTGTATTTTTAGGTAAACGAAATAATCAACAAATTTGGCGGTTGTTGTTTTGTATTTTGTTCCAGTCTGTCAAAGGTGAGAAAAGAGATATGAAACTTGGATTCTCACTCTTTATTGAATCAGTTTATATATTTTTTCAATGGATATTCTCCAAACAGTTAATTCGTAATATTTTCATATACTTTTGACGGTAATATATCTTTCCATTTATTGGTTGTTGCTACACCATTTATTGTTCATAAATTCCAGACATTTATAAAACGTTTACTCAGCTTTGAATTAAAAATGCCCCGGTTATGCGTATGCTAAGGTTTACTAGACGTAGTGGATTTTAGCTATAAGTTTAGCTCACAATCACTTGAGTTATAAAATTATGATTTCTCAGTATCCTCGCCGGGGTTCTAGATAAGAGTGAATTTACATGCCACGACTTCGCAACGTAGTTAGCAACTCAGAAAAGAACATAACAATGGTTATTATTGAGAAATAACTATTCAATAACAGATAAAGTTTACCAATCGTGCTTTTCATGAAATATGCTGACGTAAATCCACATCATAAAACTCTATCTTTACTAAGACGTTCAATGATAGCTTTATTAGTCATTCAGCTTATGGTTAGTTTCAAATAACTTTATAATATGTGCTTTGTTAACAGTAGGAATATCTGAGATATACAAAAAGGAAAACAATGGATTATATCCACATCATGAACATGTTCCCTTAAAAATTCATCTAAGTCGTTGTGGATTATTTAAAGGACTGCTTTTGTTAAAGAATAGAATAATATTATTCAGTCAGCCCACCAAAAGAATTTCCAGATCAATCAATAATAGAACTCAAGTAAAGCTGCTACCTGGTGTTTACGCCTTTTTTCTATCTCTTCCTGTATGTGTATAGCGTTTTGTCTTTCTAACTCCATCATATTATCCAAACGTAGTTCTTCTTCAGCCATTTCCTTCTTAATTAAGCTTTTTTCCAGAATTTGTTCGTCTCTTATTGCTTGTATTTTTGCATTTAATATCCATTCGTTTAATGCCTTTATCTCATCTTCCTGATCTTGCCGTTGTTCCAAAGCTTTTTGCAACAAAATTTCTGCTTGTTTCTTTGCTTCTTCTTCCAAATCCGTAAGTCGTTCATTGCGCACACGATTTAAATCATATTCACGCATTTTCTGTTTACGTTGCTCTACTGCTTCCTACGAAAAAACAGTAAGGATCACTGAACATTAAAATTCTTTTATGTATAAAAGGTTGGATGAAAAACTTAAAACATCTGAATTTCAAAACGTCAGCTTTCTTTTGACGTTCCTAGTTTAGTTACTGGACGTAAATGAAAAATGTAATATCTACTTTAAATCTATGAAGATCATATCTTTTTGCTGCTAGATATTTTGATTTTGAAAAGTACTCTGGTCATCGGAGTGCGTTGCACGAATCTAATAACGATGTTCTAAGGCAGAAAAAGATCACTATAAAATTATATCGTCAAATACCACATAGGCATACAAGTATAATCATGTGAAAGAAAGTTTGTCGCGTTTATATCAATATTTGTATCCTAAACGTTATTAATTCACTTTCAAAGGTTTTGAAGCTCATGTTCAAATGCTGGGTACTTACGATTGTGTTGGTTTTCAGTGATCATGTGAAGGGTAAAAATTATTTTAAAAAATGGCGTATCCTCACATGAGATACTTCCAATAGTACATAGTTGATAACTATTAAGCAGTCTAAAAAGTTATAGAAATGAGGTAATCCAAAGCCAATAATTTTGTAAGCAGTCAGATATTTCTGAATAATCATCGAAGGATTAAAATTTGTTAACTATCCATGACAGCTTACATTGGGCCATATTTTTAAGTTGTAAGCTCAGAATTTCAAGATGATATGTAAAAATATTGTATTTCACTGACTAAATAGTTTGAGAATTTCCGAAATAAGACCACTTCAAAAGTAAAAAAACATGACTGAAACATTATTTTTACTCAAATATCTGTAGTTTTAGCTCAAGTATTTTGTATTTGTTGCTATATGAAACAGACACAGCTTTTAATATCTTTTTAAAGTTTTCTTTACTATTGAATTAGCTTTAACATGTTACAATGAACGAACCCATATTAAATATTACTTTTGTTCAGGGATATATGTCATATATACAAATAGACGCAGAAAACTGTAGCAGTAAATATATCCCCCAAACAAAGTCCTGTACGTCTTCAAAACTGATGCTAACCTCATTGGTTTTACAAGAAATGCCTTGGCTAAAACTGCTTGATCACGCATCTGTACCAGATCACGGGTGAGCGCACCATGCTACTCATCCCTTGCAACGAGACTCCTCGCACACATCGACAACTTTTCTAAATATACATTCAAACCTATACATTGCTGACTTCCGACTTAATGGATTTATATCCTTTGATTATGAAGGTTTTGTTAACAAAGGCATTGTTCATCCCTGGATGTTTTAGACCTCTTCATCAATTTTACAGGTAAAATGAATTTTTTTCCAAGTGACTATTGCATACTCAGTTAACACTGAAGATGTTTATTCAGCAATTATGCAGAACATTAACATTAATTTTTGTTTCCAGATTGTTTACAAATACCATCTTAGGGACTCTAAAGTAATATTTTTTCAGTTTTTCAATTCTACATCAGTCGACTTCAAGCATAATACAACGATTTTCAATGTTTATTTACCAGAATTGATTTTTGTTCAGATTTCTCTTGCTCATAAGCAAATCGTTCCTCTTCATCTGTCAACAATTTGGCTTTTTGTAGAAGTTCTTTATATTTTTCTGGTGGTATGACTATTCTTTTCTTGTCAATATAATCTGAAGGTATTCTGCGAAACAATATAGATTGCAAAATTCCTTACATAAGATTACGAACCAAATCAGATGTGAGATGCCTTATTTTTCTTCTCTGCTGGTTTTCTTTTTCTATTTCATGCTCTTCCCGTAATAAACCTGGTCTAAACAATTTTTGTTTTGTAATAATGATGTCGGGGTCTTTCGCAAAACTATCACCCTGATCTGTTAAACGAAACTATGAAAAATAAAACTTATTTTAAATTCGACCACCTGTCGTTCTTTTAAATGCAAAGGCAATCCGAATAAATTTTCATCCACATTGGAATGTCTACTTATTGTGCGGTACGATAGTGTTTTGGACCGCTTAGAATGTGACGAATTGGAAGAGTGAAAACTTTGGCTACGTGTTCCTGCACTTACGAAACTGCTTGCTGGCTATAATTTAAATATTATAAAACTATGAGAATCACGATTTCATACCATCGTCAATTTTAGGTTGTTATAGTAATTTAAGTATTTGAAACGGAAAAACAAGGATTTTTGTGATGTCTGAATTTTTTTTTGTCAAACAGATCTATACTCATAATAATAAGTAATAATGCGATTGACTCGAATTTTATACATTTTATGAAGTTTCAAATGACTGTAGAGAATATGAACAAAGTCTACTCAATGACCTTATCAAGTGAAAAAAAATTGTATTGATTCCTCGGCGCAACAGTTGTACACAAAAGATGTGCTTAAAGTAATTTATAGTGTTGATAAAAGTTATTATCAATCTATTGAGTCATTATGGAAAACTTCACAGATTGTGAGAGTATGATACTTGAAAGCAATCGACTTTTAAACACATTATAAGGAGGCTAGAGCATTAAATAAATCTCCGAAATAAGTAGTTGTGTAAGTCTTCTATACTGGTACTGATCCGATTAGTTTAACTGGGCACATCTTGACGAAGTCGATTGGTTACGCATCCGCACAAGATCACATGTGGGTGCGCCGAGATACTCATTTCGTACAACCATAAGCCGGCTTACAATGAAGGCTTACTTATATGTCTCAGATATAAGACGGTAATTGTGTATAAATAATTTGCTGTTACGAAACAGTTCACACTTTTTGTCTATAGCCTACTTTTAATAAATTTCAATTCTACTTTCTCCAGTTTTTTTAGCTTATATTTGGCCTCTTAAAGTTGTTGGGACTTAACGTAGTGAGAGTTCAAAAGATTACTCCCATAGAAAGTTACTTCTCTACGTCCGGCCACAACATGATAAGTCGAACAACGTTAGAGAGTGACAATGTTCAACATTCAATAGGATTACGAAGATCATTGGGACGCTATTCACTAAATTTTCTTAATTAACGAAGGCCTTCAGACAACGGAACTTGTAGTTCGTTTCTATACTCTAACTATTGTATGCTATAGACAAGGTCTATTGAGGGTCGAAATGTAGCCATCTTCATTCACGATTTGACAAGGTAAAAGCTAACATTTGCGGTAGAGAAGGATTAATGGTAATACTGTCCACTGTTAACACTGAAGCTCATCAACAGTGCAGTATCCATTAGCGATTGCAGGCGTGAAATATGAGTTATTACAGAATTTTCTCTAGTTTACAGACTACTAACTATGCAAGAGACTAAAATCAAATAATTTGTTAATCATCGGTTTATACGATTGTACTTGCGAACGGAAGCGAGAAATATAGGTCGAGACACCGAGTGATGCGTATTCTGATTCCTTTATAAGCAGGGCTTTGAATGGTAGAAAATATGTGATCCAGTATTTTGGACATGTTTGTTAGCTATTGTAAATGTAATACATTTTTTACGTCATAGAACAGTTTATCTCAAGTCCCGCTTACTTCAATGTACTTAGACATGACCACTTTCTCGAAGAATAAACCGGATCTAACTCACCTTTTGACTTGATTCTTGGATAGTGGTTAAAAACTGAGAGATTTGCTGATTGTGTATGGTGCGCTATTGATTTTCCATGGTTCTTGCGTTGTGCCGCATCAATCGTGTTAATTTATGACAGAAAACAAGTATTCTCGTGTGGCTAACTTGATAAAGATTTGCCAAACCATTTTTATTTAGTCACAACAAGTGAATTTTTGCAACATCTCACCTAACATTTATTATGACATGTAAGCATGGGCGTATGACACTTCAATTCTTCAGTCTATGAAGGACCATACTTCAATATTGCCGAGTCAATTAAAATTATGTTATTCATGAAGAGGTTACTAAATAATATTAATATTTTCGAAATCTATTAGGAACAGCTTTAGAATGAGTGTACAAAAATGTTTTCACGCATGTGTGTTTGAATAAATGTATGTATAATGTATGAATGAATAAAATCTTACAGTATTTTTTAATCCCAGGCTAAGTTGAGCTTGCCACTATACATACCAGCATAAGATAATACTGGTTTCCAAGTATCCGAAGATAAAAGGAGTAGAGAGTGGATTATGGGAGGCAATGTATGTCGGATTTTATGTTGATGTCAGGTGACGTGAGAGACATGAATTGATTATCTATGGCTTAAGAATAGTTCCACGCAAGTTAGTTCAGGGATCTTATTTTGATATTCTACAGGACGCTTCTATTTAATGCTAATATAATCAGTAACGTTTGATATTGCTGACATCACTATCATTGATATCGCTACTTATATCTCTCAACGTAAACAGTATACAATAAACCACCCCAAAGTTCTATCTACCTCACCACTACATGAATTGGAGGTGGGTTCGTCAAGAGTTGTCAAGTTGGAATCACTCAAAGGCTACCTCGACTAAACACATTTTCAGTCTTGAGAAAAGCGTCTCAATAAACACCTATATAATCTAGACCTAGCGGGTATGGTTTTTACCGTTAACATTTATGTTTCTCAATAGCAATTTAGACCTGAAACCAACTATTTTATAACGTGGTTTGAAAACCCTGCTGAAATTCGTAGGATGTAATGTACATCGCAGGACTGAATGCAGTAAATCACAACAAATAGCCGGCATTCTGGTTATGCATAAGTTTTTTTAGGAATGGATGTTTTGTGTCTGATGAAGTCAGTTATCGATTGGTATTTTAGATCAATTATGTAGGTGGTCTATTTTGATGATTGTGATCTAATTAAGTTGAACGGTACTAGCTTACATCGAAATTACCACTCATGGTAACACATGACACGGACTACCCACTAAACGTATCATGACAGTGAGGTTAGTTCGATTACCGTAGAGAACAAACATGACGTGGTGGAATAACTATGTTGGTTGGAATAGATTTGAGGACTGCAATATTTATAACATAGGCCTGTCCATAGTGTGTCGCTGACTGATGCGTGTTGGTTGTGCGTGACCTAAGTGAGAATTGGCAAGTTGCTTGGTATTCAGTGACATGGCTGGGACATGGCAAAATATCCCTGACTTACAGTACAAAACATGGAGTATTGTAAGTTGGAAGACCTTCCTGTCCTGTCCTCACTTTTTAAGAACTAATATGCCCCTCTGAAACGCTAGTGAATTTAAGAAATTCCGGTGTATTCTTAGGCATATGTTAACTTCATACATAGTGTTGTTGTGTTATGCCTTAAGGATGTGGATGGAAATTTACTGATAGTGAGTCAGTGCTTTGAGCTACATTACGAAGTGATGAGTGTACGTTATGGACTTTTAAATCGAGCACCACCACTTTTGTTCTGCAGTTCTTATGATGTGTGCTCCACCGATTAGAGTGTCATCATATGAGGAGAAGGAAAACGTACCTTCTTCAGTACGACGACCATCAATATTGAATAATGCAGTCGAATATATAAAGAATAGTTTTCGCGGAAAAAATCCTGATAGTAACGTCCACAAAATCATGTTCAAAATCGCCAAAAAAGGTGTTGAATTAAATGATTCAAATGGTTGCTGTCAGTATGAAATGTTCTGTTTATAACCTCGGAATGAACCAGTAGGTGGGCTTTAATTAGACGACGTTGTTGTGACCTGACTTTGTTTTGTGACTAGATGGGATACTGTATCGCATAGAAAGTATTTTGAATCGATGTTCATTGACTCAATATATTACCCAAAAAAGAGGTATGAAGGTTACTTCACATATAATTTTGTTGATATTGTAGCGGTAAATAATTCCCCAAAATCAAATAGCTCTGTAAGTTTTCGACATTGGATGCTGATCACATTAGTTCTAATGGACTCATCTAGCTGAAGGCTCTCGGTCAAGCATCCGCTCCAAATCACGTGTGGGAACGCTGTGCTCAACATCTACCACAATCGCTAGCCAGATTAGTGCAAACGATCCTCGATATATTGGTAGCTTATCAAATATATCTTCGATCTCCTCGCTTCTGTCTTTTGATTTCTCTTGGTGGGTGCGCTTCATATTAAAAGGTGTTACTGGTAAAAGCGTTGTCAACCTCTGAATACCTGTGGCATCTTCATTTGTGAGCCCGGTGTGATCTGGTACACCAAATTGCAAACTGTGAGTCTGTTCCTCTTTGTGATTTTATATATAATTGCCTTATTTTTATCTTTTTTTATATACATTGTGATATTTATCCCGTGATTTTGGGTATATATATTTTTCCTACTCGTCCATTTTCGTACTTGATATATTACTATGATGGAACACGGAGATCTAACCGATCGACAAAGTTTAGACCAACTCCTCAACGACATCGACCTGCAACACGGTTCTGCCACAGACATGTTGCAAAGAATGCGAGAAGTCAGTGGCCAAAGAACCTTCAAACAACTTTTATTATCCAAACTTCTTCAACAGGTGCAAGCTGTTTTGGTCTCGTTCCAAAACAACGCCGTAGACGAGCTGGCTGCATCTGTTGACCGCATCCTTGAAATCACTGGATCTTCTAACGTCGAGGGTTTTTCAGTCAAAGAAAAGCCTCAAACCACCCAGAATGACACAGCAGAATTATGTCATACACTTACTCGTTATCTCAAACTCCGTAACGACCGTAAACGGTCACTTACCCCGCGAAGAAGCCCATCACGTAGACGGTCTGTATCTAGACCTCGAGAGACGGATAATCCTGACTGGTGCTGGTATCATAACTAGTACGGAAAGTTCGCCAGAAATTGCAGAAAACCCTGCAAATTTCCCAACGCGAAATCGGTCGACGCGAAGAATGTTTCGGAAACTCCCAAGCCGGCACGCGTTAACGGCGACCGTAGTCGGCGAACATAGCCGTCTATTATATGTAACTGATGTGATAACGAGAGTTTGCTACCTCGTCGATACTGGCGAATTCCAACGACTGGCTTCACGAGTCCGTTTTAAATCTACAGGCGACAAACGGAAAGCCTATCGCTACGTATGGCCAAAGGTATGTTTATCTTAACGTGGGTTTACGCGAACCCATTCACTGGATCTTTGATGTTGCTGTTGTTTCCACGCTAATCATCGGTATGGACCTTCTATAACACCACAACTTAATTATGGATACGCGCAAACGGAGGCTAGTAGATGGAAATACTAATTCATCTGTTTGCCTGACTTCTTTTTCTGGTTGCAGGTTATCTCCAGTCACTATTAAGCACACTATAGACCCCTTCTACCAACTACTACTCGATAAGTATTCAGGCATTTACCAATCGCAACGGAAATTGCCGTGTGTAACCAGCAACGTTACAAATCACATCACGACTACAGGACCACCTGTCTTCCCGAAAGCACGCCGACTGGCCCCCGAAAAGTGAAGGTTGGCGAAAAACGAATTCGACCATATGATAGACTTAGGAATCATACGACCGTCAAATAGCCCATGTGCATCTCCGTTGCACATGGTCCCTAAAAAGGACAGCAATGATTGGCGTCCAACTGGTGACTATCGGCGATTGAATGCGAAAACCGTTCCCGATCGTTACCCGTTGCCCCACATTTACGAGTTGACAGCTACCTTGAAAGGTACAACTGTCTTTTCGAAAATCGACTTGGTAAAGGCTTATAACCAAATTCCTATGGCCACCGAAGACATTCCAAAAACCGCTATTATAACTCCCTCCGGACTTCATGAATTTTTGCGAATGCCTTTCGGTCTTGGAAACGCGGCACAGACTTTTCAAAGGTTCATAGATGACGTTTTTCGAGGTCTCAACTTCGTACATGCGTATGTTGATGACTGTCTAATAGCAAGTCCGGACAGAGAATCACATCTCCAGCATCTGGATCTTGTTTTTGACCGACTACAAAGACATGTCATTACTATAAACATTCAGAAATGCCAAATCGGAACCGACTCCTTAGGCTTCTTAGGACACATCATAGATGCGCAAGGCATCCGACCCCTTAGAACAAAGGTGGCGGCCATTCTGGATTACCCAGAACCAACCACCATCAAGCAATTGCGCACGTTTAACGGTCTGGTGTGTTTCTATAGACGATTCATACCGAAATGCGCCTTACTTATGAAACCCCTTACCGACCAACTTCGTGGAAATACGAAATCCATCATTCTGGATGACACTGCATGAAAAGCATTCTCCACGTTTAAGGAACATATCACTCAAGCAACAATGCTTGCTCAACAGGACCCTGAAGCGCCCATTAGCATCGCAGTATATGCATTTGACTCAGCAATCGGAGCAGTCTTACAAAAATTGGTTAGCCACTCCTGGCAACCTTTAGCATTTTTCTCTAGATGGTTGCTAGACACTGAATCAAGGTACAGCACATTCGGTAGGGAACTCTTAGCTATGTATTGTGCTGTCCGCATTTTCAACACTATATCGAAGGCCGTCAATTCACCATTTTTACAGACCATAAACCACTTACTTTCTCCTTAAGCTCATCTTCAGACAAGTACTCACCACGTGAGTCTCGAAAACTGGACTACATTTCGCAGTTTACTTCAGATATTCGACACATTTCTGGAGCACACAATGTAGTTGCAGACGCCTTGTCTCGTATAAATTCCTTGAACAGTTCCCAAGGAATCCAGGTGTTCGTGCAACCATCAAGCTTATAGCAGAACGGTTTTGCTGGTCTGGTATGAATGAAGACGTGAGGGATTGGCCCGCTCGTCGAACGATGGGTAGCAAACTTCGGTTGCCCAACAACCATTACTACGGATCGTGGACGTCAGTTTGAAGCTGAATTTTTCCGTCGTCTGAGCGCGAAACTAGGAATCACTCACTTCCGAACGACGGCCTACCACCCACAAACAAACGGGTTAGTAGAACGCTTTCACTGACAACTAAAAGCGTCACTATCAGCCTCAAACATTTCTCAGTGAACTGACGCTCTCCTACTCGTCTTACTAGGCATACGCAATGCAGTGAAAGCTGACATTCGATACACTGAGTCTCAACTCGTTTATGGTACGACCCTTCGACTTTCAGGAGAGTTCGTGGATCCTTCATCCTCTTTGATGGACATGGAGCTAACCTCCTACGCGAACAGGCTTGCAAACGCAATGCGTTCAGTTAAACCTGTTTCCACTACACCTCAATCAACTGATGTTTTCGTTCAACCTGACTTACGACATAGTACACACGTCTTCGTACGTCGAGACTCGCATCGATGATTTCTCAAATCAACATATGAAGGACCTTTCAAAGTTCTTCAACGCGAATCTAAGTACTATATAATCGATAAGAACGGAACCAACGAAAGCATCAGTATTGATCGCCTCAAAGCAGCGTATTTAGAAGGAACTCCTATTCACGTCGATTTTCCTTCAATACAATCGCACGACACAACTCCTGCCCTTATAATGCAGACACACACGTTGATACTTCGACAGTATCCGAAAATAAACTCAAATTAACGCGTTCTGGAAGAAGAGTAAGATTTCCAGAACATTTGAACGATTACCGCTCGTAAGACACAAGTTAACATTTTATATCTTCCCGATTTCCCCTTGTACTACATATAATTTTTTTAAAAAAAACCCTAATTTAATATGCTTATATTTTTATTTCAAAAAAGAAAAAAGAAAAAATAACGATATTATAAAAATTCTTTTTTACACTATTACGTGAGCATGAGTTTGTTTTCCTTTTTCTTCGCCCGTTTTGTGTTTCTACGCGTGTGCACTTACACATTTTTCTTTTCTTTTCCAGGACGGCTGGAAAAGACAATGAAAAGAACGATGAAGCTGCGAAAGACGAAAATCTGCATTGTACCTTTTTTTTACTATATTGTCATCATGGTCCATTATAGTAAGGAAAGACGACCAGACGCTGCTAAACCTATCAAGCTATCAGAAGAGTGTTTACTAACGAAAAACTCGTTGGGTTTAAACTTCTGGCTGGCCACGTCTTAGGGTCATCACTACCTCACTAGTGGGGAGTGATCTGTAGCGGTAAATAATTCCCCAAAATCAAATAGCTCTGTAAGTTTTCGACATTGGATGCTGATCACATTAGTTCTAATGGACTCATCTAGCTGAAGGCTCTCGGTCAAGCATCCGCTCCAAATCACGTGTGGGAACGCTGTGCTCAACATCTACCACAATCGCTAGCCAGATTAGTGCAAACGATCCTCGATATATTGGTAGCTTATCAAATATATCTTCGATCTCCTCGCTTCTGTCTTTTGATTTCTCTTGGTGGGTGCGCTTCATATTAAAAGGTGTTACTGGTAAAAGCGTTGTCAACCTCTGAATACCTGTGGCATCTTCAATATACTTTTTTCTTACCAGTCCTGAAAAATCTAAGGTAAAATAACCAGCTCGGCAGTTGATGCTTCATTATCATGAACCTTAGCATCATCGATAAAATACTGATTTATAGTGGTTAGAATTTGCAAAAAGACATTTTCTGAAACACAATCAATGTAAAAAAATATTGCAGTTCTTTAAACAAAGTACAATCTCCTTAATTTGTGAATAATTACCAAAATTTCACTGCAATTGTGGACATATACTTACTGTGGTAGCCATCCTAGGTTTCTAGGCGTGAACTTGGCACTGAGAGTTACCTCATGACCAGTTCACGTTTCGGGAAACCTAAACGTATGGTCAATTATACGTTTAAAGGTCCCATCACGTTTGAAATTCACTTAAGTGTATGCTATACCTATGAGTGAAGTCAAAAATCCTGCATTTACGACTCCGCGTCAATTATCAATCAGTTAATTCACAGCGTCAGAAGTTTTAATAATAATCTAGGTTTATTATGGTTAAAGACTGTAAAAACACAATCATCTTTATATGAGACTACATCATCCGTCAATTCGATCAACATTCTGTGTAATAAATCAACTTCGAAGTGCTGTTTCGTATCACATATTTGATAATAAGCTAGCTTACCAGAGGTGGTGCACTTCAACTACCATCTGCATTGAAACTCCAAAAATAATAAATTTTTGCACAAAAACTAGATAATAGTTGTTACTTTTCAAGAAATCATCTCTCTGTTCATACTGTTATTCGACCGTTTATTTCAGCAATCAACTATAGAAAAGCTTTTAACAATCCATCTGTCTGAAAAGGTAAAGTTTTGATGAGCAAAACAACGTTACTACCTAATTCTTACAATTTTAAATGACATCAAGACAAACGTCATATTCAAGGAAACACTAGGGGGTTACATAGAACGTATAACCCGAATGAATTAGTAGCTAAATGCCTCGGATATTATCACGTTTAGTTTATTAAATGTCACTGAGATTGTCATCAAAAGTTGAATTTGGTGCAAATTATCACAAGTGTCCATGAATATTTACTTACTTTTATTGAACAAATTGGCATCTTTTCAAATGGTCAATGAGATATTGTCTATAACCATGGAGCAAAGTAAAGAAAACTCAAAGCATAATTCAAACAGTAAAGGTAATCCTCAATGCGAAATTGAGAACATGATACTATCCATTGTGAATAACAATCAGTTTGGCGAAATATCCAAAGAATTTCGACATGAATTTATTGTCGCTATGTGGAATTTATTGATGAGTAAATGGGTATCCCTGAATCCCCAAACTTCTTTTGCACTTAAGAAGTAAGCGCCGACTTTTATTGATACTTGATTAACCACAATATGTTTCAAAACAAACGGGTACTGTTTTTTTTTTGTACACCACCTTTTTAAGTGAAACGAAATTGTTAACATTCATGTACAACTATTTATTGTCCTTGTAAGGTAGTTACAGGTAATACTGAATTGTAGATCGTTATATTTTCACCTTACACTTGTGGTTTCTGCCAGTTTTTTGAGGGCGCATTTCGTTAGTGAAATGGTGAAACATCATCACATATGCGTTTTAAATTCAATAGTCATCATAACGGTTTCCGCAAAATTTTAACTTAGCACATGGTTTGCATTTGAATAAGCGTGACGATTAGAAGTGTTTTAATTAGTGTGTTAACTAAGAATTTCTGAAATAGTACACTTTACAGCATGCAGAGCTAGATGAGTATTTTCTTTGAAATTAACAATCAGCGGAATCAAGTACAAAGGAATCATTTGTTCATACAGAACTTACAACCGCCACAGCCTAAATGGGAATCTAGATTTCTGTGATCGATTGTGTTTATTCTCTTTAGGTTCATCGTGTGTATGTCCGACTGTGTATTGGATGTAGACTGTGTGATCTAGAATGTACTAATTAGTATTAAAAATTGGAACATACTCACCTGATTCTTGAAGTCGTATCTGACCAATATGTTGGTTATGTCATCTTTTTAGTGACTCATGTGTATCTTCTTTTGTAGTGGCTCGGTATGTGACTTTAGATAGGTTGCTTACTGATTGGTATCGAAACATACGTGCCACCAATTCTCGTATATAGTCATGGACTTACCACGCGCTTATGAATAACAGGATCAAATGAGTCAAATACGAAAATGGATTTCGACTATGTATCTTTCACACAACCGTTAGTCTAAGCAGAAAATCATGGAAAATCAGAGAAGGAAGCGAAAGAAAGAGGAAGCGACATGCAGTGAAGAAGGCGAGTGAGGCATCTCCATTTAATCAAGCGTTCAACGACATCAAGTCAAACTTCTTTTAGCTTCAATTTTGCGTGTCTTCATATCAAGAATACAGGTCCTGGAATTTTTTTAAAGGGTTCTGGTGGCGAAGCATGCATAATATTGGATACACTGATAAAAAAGTATAAGTTAAAATTTATTCGTATATCCTGACCATAATTTTACAGATTGAAAATATACCACTCCCAGTAACTTGTAATTTACTTATAATAATGAGTATTAGTGTGTTAAACACATTTGATCCACTCATTAAAAACTACTAGCTAAGTTATCAAATAAGTGACTTGATACTTCACTTATTGCAAATCACTGTTCATACTAAGAAAGATATACATTCCAAGATACAAATTGTCATAATGTATTAACAATTATTTGGTATTGTCTTAGTCTTAATATTCAATTTTAGTATTATAACAAGCTGATAATTATTTTCAAGGGTATCCAACAAATATTTGATAATTTTACAGTATTTGGTGTAAGTTTTGTTATAACCATGTTTTGAAATTAATTTTCGTCACAAAATAGAAGTACGTAAAAAATACTTAGAAACTATGCAGTAAAGTTCCATTTTGTTCGGATTCTTCATGTTCACACCAAATTCCCCAGTACAAGCGTCACTTTTTTAGTCTTGTAACCGGTGTCTTATTGTGAAGTGTTCTTATTTTGTCTTTTCCTAAATTTGATGACATTCCCACCAAAAGTAACAGTTTTCAATACAGTAAGTAAATATTATGTGACAGTGATGCCTTAAATTTACTATCAAAACACTAGTGTTTAAATTTACTTTAGTTTATTAAAATAATCCACGATATTTGGTTCAGTGTATTTAGATTTAAGTGTATTTGTAGAATACTTCACAATAAACTGTGAAAAACGTTTTTTTGTTTTACGTTTGGACCTGAATTTACATGAGCCACAATCGCATAATATTTCAAACTAAAACCTTTTCTATGATTTTTATAAATAAATTATACAGCTATCCCCGTTCGCTTTTAATTTCAGTAACACAAAAACCTTGATTAAAGATGAAATATGTTCACCAATTTCCTCCGCATTTACATCTTTTGAAACAAAGTTCTTATTAACATGGAGTAGCAAGAGTTCGATAATTCAGCTTTTGGAAAATAATCCTGTGACACCAAAAGAAAAATTCGAACTTTATCCTCCAGTTGATGGAATTTCACGGGTTGATATAAGTAGGTGAATATTTAGCTTTTTCTTTCTTTAGTGAAAATCTTCCGTAGGATACTTTAGACAGTTCATTTTTTAGGGCTACCAAAGGTTCAAATACAACAGTTTATGTCATATTTCATTATAGATTATTAATCATTTAAAGCAATAAAAGGGTTATATTCAGTGTATTTATGCCTACGGCGAATTAGCCTAGTTTATATTGGAAACACTAAGGTGTTTATAAAAATGGTTAAAGATATATACTTCTGTCAAAAATCGAATCCATATCAATTTCGAATTCGCTACTCTTTAGCATTTAGTTGTTCAATTCTTAAGATTCTTTAGGAGCAATGTTCACTAATCAGTTCAATATCTCTTCTGTAATAATATTTCAGAGATTAGAAAAGAACGATATAAGGGTACCACGGGACGACTTATGGGAACAGTGCCTCAAATTCCGCCACCATCGTCTATGCAGAAGAGTTTACACTGGACTAAAGAAAAATATACTTCAGAAGAAAACGTAATTGATGATTGCCGTGAACAAATTATCCATTCCATAAACTCCAACCCAATAACAATAATATCAGGACCTCCTGGAATTGGAAAAACTACTTATTTGCCTCAGGTATTTGATAATTTTCTTTCGAGTAGATATTTAAGTCTTAGTGAAGCGATTCCAAATATAGTTGTAAGCTGAGTTTATTTGGTTAATATAGTAATTGCATTTAATTGATTGACAAAATGTACTATTCCAGATTAATGGAGATAATTTGTCTCTATATTTTTCAAACTGATGCGAAATAATACATTAAAATGTCATTAGAAATTGTCATAGAATGTCATTCTTTATCTCAAATGAACTTTATCGGCTGGCTGATAATGTGCCGTTGATCAGAACGAATGATTATTGAAATGAATTTTATTGTGCTACAACTAGTGACGGCGATTTAGCTTTCTTGTTTCTTATACAAATAAATTAAATATATCTAAAGATTTCTGAAAACTCATGCTTTCTTCGAGAATACGTCCTATTTTATGTGGCATTAATTGTAAAATTTTGTTACCAGGTTACTTAGGTTTAACGATTTTCGGGTCATGGCAGTTTTTCGTCTAAAAGAGTGAGAAAGTGTATATTATTCCAAAAAAATGATTTATCATATCACAATGCATACAACTATATCGTCAACTGATGGGCAAACGTTTGTGTGCAAATACCACTGGAGGATTTATTTTACTAAAAATGAGTGGTTGGTTTTATTTTGTACCATCTATCATCGACAAAAAGATTTAATAAAATGGTGATAAGATCATCGAGGAATAAATTCTTTGCAATGTCTTGACAACTTTACTTTTTAGATTTTAGTAGATGAGTGCTACATGCAAGGTCATCGTTGTCGTATAATATGCTCCCAACCATACCGTCTGTATGCCCATATGAATGCTGATCGTTTAGCAGAAATACGAGGAGAAACAACTGGTCAAACAGTCGGGTATCAAATTCGACTGGAATCCAAGTAGGTTTATCAACCATTACATCATTTTATTTTTTATTCAAAGTAGTAATTATTTCACTATTGTTCTAAGCTACTGAAAAACAGTCAATTAAATGTGTTCATCATAAGGAATGATTAACGAATTTCATAAAAAATGGTTTTACTATACAAGCCAATAATATTTGCCAATGATTTACGGCTTGTTCCATTTATTTTCATAATAACACAAAGTTGAATATCTAAATATATTTAAATTTAATTACTGACGAGACAGATCATTTACATTCCATACAACTCAGGAATTTTTTACATGGTACAACAAACTTTATTTTTGGAAAGATGAATGTATTTAAAAAAATAACTATACCAAATGACTGATTAAAAAATTGTTTAATAGAAAAAGAATATCAAGATTTTAATCGCTGAAAAATTCCCATTATATTAGAACACAATTAATATGAACGAAGAATATTCTTCTTAATGATTTCTCATCAGGTCCTACAATTATCTCATATCCAAATTAATCATCCATAAAATTAGTCAGATTTAAGGCAGAGTACATCATTTCAAATTGTAATATGTGAATCAAGTATTGTTGTTTGTCATATAAAACAAATCAGTAAATGCAGGTTTACAGTATCTTAAAGTTAAATGCTAAAATAAATTTCCACTTTGATATAAAATTCACTAACAACCTTTAAATTAAAGTCATTTTAAAAACCAGTTAGTCTTTCGGTGAAAAATAAACTTAACCATTAAGCATCGGTTACAACTCAATAGCTGTTAAGTAGCTGAACGTGATTTTGTCTGCCCAATTTTTAGAGTTTCTTCGTTACTATTGAACAGACAATGGTAACAATGAAAAATAATTACACAACTAATCATGTTAGGTAGAAAGTATAAATTGATGATAAGATGACAGGTGTAGCAGTGAATATTAGCATGATATCATGCTTAATACTTTCAGTAAACATGAAACTGACTAATGTGAGATGCATGACGTCATCGTTTTATAATAATTCGGACCTGATAAAACTTTGAAATGGGAACCTATATAAAAATCATATGATTGTAATCTATATTTTTACTAACGATATATATAGGGTTTCTCCTAAAACTTTGTTGACGTTTTGTACACATGGAGTGCTACTGAGAACAATATGTGCAGATTCAAGAATTATGGCTGGTACCACACATATCATAGTAGATGAAATAGAAGATAATGAAATACCGGAAAACTTACATTTAACAAAAATGCAAAACACTGAAGCTAAACTAATGATGTCTACAGACAGTAATGGTGAAACAGATAAATCATGGCGTGCTGATAATCCAGATGTAGGCTATGGGATTTTATTGGCAATTATACCTTCTCTTTTGGCTCAGTATCAACATTTAAAAGTAATTCTTATTGTTAATTCTCGTATATCTACGCACGAATTTTGTTACAAAAACATACTTAGTGAGATAAGAAATCCAATGAATTTAATAAACACTCCAAACTCTGTTCCGATAACCTACTGTGAAGTAAGTGTAAACTTTGCCTCTTTTCTACTTTTATGCAGTCCTTTTATTATTCTGCGGTTAAATGAGAATCTAAAATACCAAAATACGTCCAGATAGATTTGTTGTTTCATTGCACACTTTTGTTTTTATACATTAAATTTGTCATTTGTTAACTGACTGCCAGGTACCGACACGATAATAAGATAGACTTTTCTGACTAATAAATCGTAAATGACGAATTCATTGAGGAACGATAGTGAATTTATGACGGCTCAAAATGTCGTAGCCATTTTGTTAGGATGGATCTAATAGTCAAACCAGTCTATTCTTATGATGCTGTGAATTTTATACATTCATAAATCTGTTGATCGTTTACTATCAGTGACCATATAAGAAAATGATATGTAGTGCAGTGTAATTTGTTTGTAGCTCCTGATTCACTTCTGTTTTTGTTGAGATATAATAAGAAAATCATCTTTCGTGTATCCAGTTGTACATTTATAGCACGTAACAGGTCACAGTCACAACAAGTGACTACAAGTGTTTTGTCGTTATAATACCTTACCGCTGAAATTTCATCGGACTCATTACTAACCTACTATTTATAATAACAATCTACGTTGTTTCTGAAACCATATTTTGACCATATTTTTATTTTATGTTTACCTACTTGTATTACCGACTGAAAACATTGTATCCCATATGCCAATTGGATTTCACACCATTTGTTTAGATAATATTCAAAAACACATTCCACACTCAAAAATATCAAAAACTTCCGTTTCTAATGGATATTTCTTGGACGGGTCTTGTGAGTTATACTGTTGTCTAATAGTTAAACCTTAAGGACAGAGTGAGGTCGTGAGTTTACGCAGCTGGATTTAGAAATAAGATAAGACAGTTGTCACTCCTCAGATGGTTGAAATGAAAATCGCCTTGTATATAAACATAGTCTCCATACAAATATACTTTAATAAATATATTGATATATAAGTATAATAATAAACCTGAAAAGGTGTTGGTTTGTTAAATACACGAGTCTGCCCAAATCACCACAGATTTTTATGTCGCGAAAATAGGTTTATAATTAAAAATAAAATGAACAGATTGTGTCAAACAGGTTATTAAGCTCAAATCCGTTTACTAATCGCCTTTATCACTCAACCGATTCCACTAGTTTAGCTTTTTTCAAAACTTTCCTATACTCATAATAATTTATAAATCGAGATATTTCGTCACCGAAACAACGTGGTATTTAGATGTAACTATGGAAATTAAGCCATATCAAAGTAAGAAGTATCCCTTAGTTGAATTTTATCTCATTTTAATAGAACAGCTAAAACATTAGAGAAGAATAAAAGATGTTTGTAGGTAAGGTTAGATTGCAAAGTACCCCGATGAGATGAATAACAGATTAGTACTAGTTTATCAAACAAGAACCTTTTATTCTGACATACTGAATTGCTTAGTTTCCTTTTATAATATTGATTCCATGTACATTTAGTTCACAAGATCAATAAACACATGCTCATTTTCATAATTAGTTATCATTTAAAATTCCTGAAGTATCATTTGTATCATAGTATAAACTTTATAAGACTTTTAAATAAACTTATTCGGTGTCAGTATGTTAAGTTTATCATGGTAGATAGTAGATCTCCTCTTTAACTGATTGTTAATTGATTTTGGTCGTGTAAATAGTTTTTATGAAATAATAACCCATCGACATATATTCAATTACAATAGAACAACGTGCTATAACTAAATAAAATAAGATTTGGAATAATGAACGAATATTCATCTACTGCCATTCAATTCTTTTTATTTAACGTGTAGATTCAGAATACTGCCGCACAATACAAATTTGAGATTTCATCTATAAATTTTAAAGGTCATGCACGACAAAAGTTCAATTTAATTAATAATGGTTTCGACAAAATCAGTTCAGTTTCATCACATTCAATATATGATATTCCTTCTCCTGCTTTTATAGCGAAGGATAGACCACCGATCGTAAAAATACAGAATAATATATCATCTGAAAATGTAGTCTATAAATCATTACAGGGTTTTAGTAAGTACTATAATGGAGCTCCAATAATTAGTAGTAAGTTTTTGTGAATGGATCTAATTTCTATATAATATTATGACATTTAAGTAGTTGCTATTTAATGACAATTTTCGAATGAATATCGGTAGAAATACATATTATACTTAAGACTATCACCAATATTATCGTCTATAAATCAAACAACCTCCAAGACAGAACTTAGACCCGGTGAACTTATTACTATGCTGTGATTCTAGTGTCTAGTGAAAATAACACGTAATTTATAACTGTATGTAAATCTGTCAAGTACATACAGAAGACAGTCAAATACTCTTCAAACTCTTATAAAACCAATGCATATCTTCAGTAAGTCAGAAATTTTATGTACCTAAGAATAACAACAAAGTTTGTGTTTAAACGTTTCGTAGTGTGAATGTGTTTTATACTTTGTTAATAGTTATGGTATATTCTATGTACAACAAAACAGGACTTCTTATTTGCAAGATCTAATAGCAATTCTTAACCTGTGATAGCTTCATAAAATCGGTGTCATGTCCTAAAAATTAGTTGACTCAATATTCTCTCTAACAGATTTATGATTTCCATAGTCATCGGTAACAGATTGATGTTACCGGCAAAAGGAGGATAATTTATTTGAAGGTGTAGTTCTAAATGTTCCCGTTACTGTCCAAGAAACTACAGTAGTGCCTGACTTTCAAAAATTTAAAATTTCTAAGACAAAATTTAAATATACGAATATATTCAATTGTCGATTTCTAAAATTTCATGATTAACATTATCTTAAAAAGAAATAAGCTATTGGAAATCATTTATAAGCAGTTTATCGTGATGACATTTCCTGTGATTAGAGGATACAGTTAGCTAAGTTGCTAATTGAATGAATTGTATTTTACTCAGTCTAACTGTTGTCACTTTTTTGGTCCACTGCTAGTACATCAGATCCATGGTACTGTTGATGTCAATGACTGATTCATTTATATCAAGTTTCTAGATTTTATCTGAAACCCTTTGTTTTGATTATGTGTTAAGTGTCAATAGTTCCTAGTTATAGCAATGACAATGATTGTCAGCTTGCCATAATTTAAGCGGAGTAACAGTAGTTCATTAATCTAATTTAGAAGTCTGGGAAATATATGTGCATATCTTAGCTTCTTTTTTCATAAGTTCGGGTCCAGCAATGTCAGGTTTTAGATTTCTTTCAAATCGTTAAATGATTCGGACTGTAATCTTATTTTTTTCATTCTAATTGATTTAAAGTACCGTACCGTGCAAAACAAGTAAGAGTTTATCATCTAGAAGATATTTTAGAATGGACTAATTATTCAACGTCACGAATGAATGAAGCATTAGCGTGTATGGACCAAGGTAATTCTGCAAATAACGCATTGTTTCAAATGAGTGAAACTTTTGTATTTTTGTTAACGATTTGGTAGAAATGCTTTAGAGTGCACTTTTTAAAATAATCTAGTGCATCTCATGTCTTAATTGTTCACAGTAAGTAGTATTAAATGGCCATTAGCTTTTTGCAACCATTTCCAACTCATAATTAATCATCGGTTATCTGATTAGTCATGCGGTATTAGTTGAATATTTTTTGCGCAAAAGACTATCTAAATTGCTTAGCACATGTAGTTAGTTGAATGGTGATTCGGTCTTTTTAGACCTATTTAGACAGGATCTGAACATTGATTTCGTTAGGGCGTTATAAATTATTATAAATCACCAGCACAATGGCGCTGCTCATTGGACAGTGGAATCTATGGAATTGTGGTAGTGGGTCATAAGTACAAAACAAATGAAACATTGCACTGTCACTGTTTCGGTCATTGAATCCTTCTGAGTTTATGGAAAAAATTTCATCTACGTAAACCACTTGATGTGCAGAGTTATAAACAACACTACATTGATCTTCAGACATACGTCTTACTAAGGAACACAACGCTTTTTTACGCTTGGTTGGCCTACTTGAACAGGGAAGTAATTGTCAATCGCAATGCTGGTGAGGTAGCTTTGGTGTGTGTACAGTAAGCGGAAACATGACGACATGACAATCCGTTTAAATAGAAAAAAATGTATTGCATTGTTCAAGGAGATTCGCAGAGGATCTAAAAACATTTGACCACTTTTTCTTCTTAACTAACAAATGATCTCTCACATATCGGAAGAAAGTCCCGTTTGGTGCTTCAATAAATGAAGCATAACTTTGGAAACTATAAAAGACTGTCACGTATAAAAATTTTTATTTATTTTTTTACATTTCGAGTGAACATCAGACGGAAGAATAGTTGTATAATTTCGGATCACAGCAAGATATAATGTATTCAAGAATATGGTGCTAAGTAGACAGATACTTTCATTTTATATCAATTTTAAGAAATAACCAATTATAACGAATTTAAAACCAGCCATTTAATTGGACGAAACGCAATTTTAAAAAATTTAAAAATGAGATGAAAAATTTTTTAAAATGGGTTAAAAAAAATTAAATGAAAAAATACAAAAACCTCTGTGCGTCTTGTGATATTTTTAAAGGACAGTGTAATGATCATGACCAAGACTTGTGAATTTTAGTAAACAAAATTATCTAGGATTATTGCTCAGGTTGCTTGTATAAAGGATTTATAGCAACTCACGTTCAATTGAGTTTGCTCTCATCTATTCGGTTAAGCCCTTTTATTAACTTATTAAACGGACAAAGTCACCTGCACTATAATAACTTATTGTATCCTTATTACTGTTGCGAATGTATGTACCTTTATTATTGTTATCCTTGTATGAATATGTATGCTCGGCAAGCCTTACTGCCTACGCATTTATTCACGCTACTAGCTTTACTATTAACCGCTTAATTGACTCGATGATTCATTCATTTCACTATGTATATATATGTCCATGTTATTCATATTCATGACTCGCTCGCTCGTTCATTCACTCGCTCGATCGATCGCTCGCTCGCTCTTGCCCTTGCTCTCTCTCTCGCTCGATCGCTCGCTCTTGCCCTTGCTCTCTCTCTCGCTCGATCGCTTGCCTGTTTGCCTTTCGGCACAACTATTTAATGCTTGCTTAACGCATCTGTAATTTTGGATATCTGTGTGTGGTCCCTTAATAAACGTAATTAACACTTCGTATTCGCCTTCTGATTAACATACCGTTGGAGCATTATTTGGTGACGGTTACTGAGACGAAATGTATACGGAGTTTAAGGAATATATCGAACACCGACCACCACAGAATTGGTGATCCCAACGTGCGAGCAAGAATCAATCTTCGACGACGTAATCCAACTCCGAGAATCCAACGCACTTTATTTCAATTCGAGCTAGCATTTGGATTATAATCATTACTGTGGATTTATTATGTCAACATTTTAATTATACGTACATTATCACACAAACATTATTGAACATAACGATAATATTCATAATAAACAACGATATTTTCCAAACAATTGATATTTTGGTGCAATTTAGTAAGTCCGTTCCTTGTAATTAATTGTACCATTTTGTATTATCATTGTTTTTAACGATTTACTTCTCTCCGTGGCATTTACATTATATACGTATAATTTTTGATTTTGATAATCATGTCTTTAAATAACGACACAATAGACCTTCCACAAATTTCGTCCGTGAGGTCCATGAATGTAACTATTTCTCCTTTTAAGATCACAGATCCTGAACTCTGGTTTATTAGACTCGAACATTACTTTGTTGCTAATCGTGTTCATTTACAACGAGATAAATTCGGCCATGCAAGCTCACTACTTCCGGATGAAGTAGCCGACAATGTACGAGAGTTTTTAACTAAGCCAGACATCGAAAAGCCATACGACGCACTTAAACAGGCTGTGATTAAAGCCGTCTCATTAAGTGACCGACAAGCCGTCGAGCAGCTTCTCAGTCAAGTGCAGATTGGAGATAGGACTCCGTCGCAGCTAAAAAATTATATGAGAAGCATAATTGGAGACAGAAAAATAGATAAAAACATATTTTATCAGTTATGGCTACGACGACTCCCACCGAACGTTCAGCAGATCCTCGCGATTGAGGACAGCGATGTTGACATAGACAACATTGCTAATATAGCCGATAGGATTTACGAGAGAATGAAACAAACGAGTCCGCAAAGACATAATACCACAGTAGATGAACGAATCGACGCATTACAAAAGGAGATTAACCTTTTATGCCACAAGCTGACGAAACTAAATCAGAGCGATATACAAAGAAAATGGTCGCGAAGTAGGTCGAGAGATAGAAGTCGATCACGTTCTAGGAGACGCTCAGCTCCTACAATATGTTGGTACCATCAAACTTTTGGCGACAAAGCTCGAAACTGCCGACCACCGTGTAAATTCAAACGATCACACCGATTGTCGGTAAACGCCGCGACAACTAGAACAGCTCCTAGAAACAGTCGTTTGTTTTACGTACAGGATAGAGTAACAGGTGCTCAGTTCTTAGTGGACACTGGAGCAGAAGTAAGCGTTGTGCCTCCAGTGAGTAACGAAACGCGAAATATCAATACAGCGCTAACGCTTAAGGCAGCAAATAAATCCGATATAAAAACATATGGCAAGCGTAAAGTAACCTTGAATTTTGGTCGTAGCACTTCATTCCGCTGGGAATTCGTCATCGCGGATGTATCCGTACCTATAATTGGTATTGATTTCTTAAAGAATTTCGACTTACTAGTGGATACTCGACGAAACCGGCTCGTGAACGGAGACCATTCAGTAGTGATAAAAGGAGTGACAACCGATTACGTATCCATGAATTTAGTAGTCTCAAAAGACAAAAGCGAGCCATATAGAGCGCTTCTAAATGAGTTCACTGATTTGACGAGAGCATCATACGATAACAGAGATCTTAAACACACTGTACAGCACCATATTATAACGAAAGGTCCACCGACCAACGCAAGACCACGGAGGCTAGACCCAAATAGGTTGAAGATTGCGAAACGAGAGTTCGAAAAATTGATGAAGCTTGGTATCGTAAGACCGTCTAATAGTCCTTGGGCATCCCCGTTGCATATAGCCAACTATGTACAACGTCTAAAGCAACATATGGGTGATCTGAGGATAACGCTTCCGAGGCAACAGCAACATCGTGTATACATGCCAAAACGACTGACCGATAGTACCCATGTGTTTATCAGAAGGGATAATGTGCAGCGTCCCTTACAACCGGCCTACGATGGTCCATTCAAGGTGATTAAAAGAAACGATAAAACTATTACGATAGAAAAAGCTGGAAAAACGGATGTAATTAGCATCGACAGAGTCAAACCAGCTTTCATCGAAACCGACGATCAGCCAATATATACAGGTACTGCGAAAACTGTCGAACCACCGAAACGCGAGTCCCAATCATCAACGACATCGACCAACACAAACGAAGAAAATCCAGTAACGACGAGATATGGCCGAAGAGTGAGATGGCCGCAACGATACATAGCTACGATTTTGAATTAATAATTTCTTTCACCTCTTCTAATGTAAATTTCATCTTCATTTTCTATGTACAAATCGAAAATTTTAGCTCATCAATTATTATATTCAACATATTTTATGTATTCTTCCGATCTTCCGTTATGATCTTATTTGGCCTCACGACATATACCAACTCAAACTTACACATATTTTTAATAACATATACGATAGTTCTATCATATATCTTAATTTCGTAAATTTCGATATTTCCCATCTTCTTAAATTTGACATTTTTTTTCGCAAACACAGACACTTTTGTATCTTTGTTTGCTGGGAGGAGCTATTATAGCAACTCACGTTCAATTGAGTTTGCTCTCATCTATTCGGTTAAGCCCTTTTATTAACTTATTAAACGGACAAAGTCACCTGCACTATAATAACTTATTGTATCCTTATTACTGTTGCGAATGTATGTACCTTTATTATTGTTATCCTTGTATGAATATGTATGCTCGGCAAGCCTTACTGCCTACGCATTTATTCACGCTACTAGCTTTACTATTAACCGCTTAATTGACTCGATGATTCATTCATTTCACTATGTATATATATGTCCATGTTATTCATATTCATGACTCGCTCGCTCGTTCATTCACTCGCTCGATCGATCGCTCGCTCGCTCTTGCCCTTGCTCTCTCTCTCGCTCGATCGCTTGCCTGTTTGCCTTTCGGCACAACTATTTAATGCTTGCTTAACGCATCTGTAATTTTGGATATCTGTGTGTGGTCCCTTAATAAACGTAATTAACACTTCGTATTCGCCTTCTGATTAACATACCGTTGGAGCATTATTTGGTGACGGTTACTGAGACGAAATGTATACGGAGTTTAAGGAATATATCGAACACCGACCACCACAGAATTGGTGATCCCAACGTGCGAGCAAGAATCAATCTTCGACGACGTAATCCAACTCCGAGAATCCAACGCACTTTATTTCAATTCGAGCTAGCATTTGGATTATAATCATTACTGTGGATTTATTATGTCAACATTTTAATTATACGTACATTATCACACAAACATTATTGAACATAACGATAATATTCATAATAAACAACGATATTTTCCAAACAATTGATATTTTGGTGCAATTTAGTAAGTCCGTTCCTTGTAATTAATTGTACCATTTTGTATTATCATTGTTTTTAACGATTTACTTCTCTCCGTGGCATTTACATTATATACGTATAATTTTTGATTTTGATAATCATGTCTTTAAATAACGACACAATAGACCTTCCACAAATTTCGTCCGTGAGGTCCATGAATGTAACTATTTCTCCTTTTAAGATCACAGATCCTGAACTCTGGTTTATTAGACTCGAACATTACTTTGTTGCTAATCGTGTTCATTTACAACGAGATAAATTCGGCCATGCAAGCTCACTACTTCCGGATGAAGTAGCCGACAATGTACGAGAGTTTTTAACTAAGCCAGACATCGAAAAGCCATACGACGCACTTAAACAGGCTGTGATTAAAGCCGTCTCATTAAGTGACCGACAAGCCGTCGAGCAGCTTCTCAGTCAAGTGCAGATTGGAGATAGGACTCCGTCGCAGCTAAAAAATTATATGAGAAGCATAATTGGAGACAGAAAAATAGATAAAAACATATTTTATCAGTTATGGCTACGACGACTCCCACCGAACGTTCAGCAGATCCTCGCGATTGAGGACAGCGATGTTGACATAGACAACATTGCTAATATAGCCGATAGGATTTACGAGAGAATGAAACAAACGAGTCCGCAAAGACATAATACCACAGTAGATGAACGAATCGACGCATTACAAAAGGAGATTAACCTTTTATGCCACAAGCTGACGAAACTAAATCAGAGCGATATACAAAGAAAATGGTCGCGAAGTAGGTCGAGAGATAGAAGTCGATCACGTTCTAGGAGACGCTCAGCTCCTACAATATGTTGGTACCATCAAACTTTTGGCGACAAAGCTCGAAACTGCCGACCACCGTGTAAATTCAAACGATCACACCGATTGTCGGTAAACGCCGCGACAACTAGAACAGCTCCTAGAAACAGTCGTTTGTTTTACGTACAGGATAGAGTAACAGGTGCTCAGTTCTTAGTGGACACTGGAGCAGAAGTAAGCGTTGTGCCTCCAGTGAGTAACGAAACGCGAAATATTAATACAGCGCTAACGCTTAAGGCAGCAAATAAATCCGATATAAAAACATATGGCAAGCGTAAAGTAACCTTGAATTTTGGTCGTAGCACTTCATTCCGCTGGGAATTCGTCATCGCGGATGTATCCGTACCTATAATTGGTATTGATTTCTTAAAGAATTTCGACTTACTAGTGGATACTCGACGAAACCGGCTCGTGAACGGAGACCATTCAGTAGTGATAAAAGGAGTGACAACCGATTACGTATCCATGAATTTAGTAGTCTCAAAAGACAAAAGCGAGCCATATAGAGCGCTTCTAAATGAGTTCACTGATTTGACGAGAGCATCATACGATAACAGAGATCTTAAACACACTGTACAGCACCATATTATAACGAAAGGTCCACCGACCAACGCAAGACCACGGAGGCTAGACCCAAATAGGTTGAAGATTGCGAAACGAGAGTTCGAAAAATTGATGAAGCTTGGTATCGTAAGACCGTCTAATAGTCCTTGGGCATCCCCGTTGCATATAGCCAACTATGTACAACGTCTAAAGCAACATATGGGTGATCTGAGGATAACGCTTCCGAGGCAACAGCAACATCGTGTATACATGCCAAAACGACTGACCGATAGTACCCATGTGTTTATCAGAAGGGATAATGTGCAGCGTCCCTTACAACCGGCCTACGATGGTCCATTCAAGGTGATTAAAAGAAACGATAAAACTATTACGATAGAAAAAGCTGGAAAAACGGATGTAATTAGCATCGACAGAGTCAAACCAGCTTTCATCGAAACCGACGATCAGCCAATATATACAGGTACTGCGAAAACTGTCGAACCACCGAAACGCGAGTCCCAATCATCAACGACATCGACCAACACAAACGAAGAAAATCCAGTAACGACGAGATATGGCCGAAGAGTGAGATGGCCGCAACGATACATAGCTACGATTTTGAATTAATAATTTCTTTCACCTCTTCGAATGTAAATTTAATCTTCATTTTCTATGTACAAATCGAAAATTTTAGCTCATCAATTATTATATTCAACATATTTTATGTATTCTTCCGATCTTCCGTTATGATCTTATTTGGCCTCACGACATATACCAACTCAAACTTACACATATTTTTAATAACATATACGATAGTTCTATCATATATCTTAATTTCGTAAATTTCGATATTTCCCATCTTCTTAAATTTGACATTTTTTTTCGCAAACACAGACACTTTTGTATCTTTGTTTGCTGGGAGGAGCTATTATAGCAACTCACGTTCAATTGAGTTTGCTCTCATCTAATTCGGTTAAGCCCTTTTATTAACTTATTAAACGGACAAAGTCACCTGCACTATAATAACTTATTGTATCCTTATTACTGTTGCGAATGTATGTACCTTTATTATTGTTATCCTTGTATGAATATGTATGCTCGGCAAGCCTTACTGCCTACGCATTTATTCACGCTACTAGCTTTACTATTAACCGCTTAATTGACTCGATGATTCATTCATTTCACTATGTATATATATGTCCATGTTATTCATATTCATGACTCGCTCGCTCGTTCATTCACTCGCTCGATCGATCGCTCGCTCGCTCTTGCCCTTGCTCTCTCTCTCGCTCGATCGCTCGCTCTTGCCCTTGCTCTCTCTCTCGCTCGATCGCTTGCCTGTTTGCCTTTCGGCACAACTATTTAATGCTTGCTTAACGCATCTGTAATTTTGGATATCTGTGTGTGGTCCCTTAATAAACGTAATTAACACTTCGTATTCGCCTTCTGATTAACATACCGTTGGAGCATTATTTGGTGACGGTTACTGAGACGAAATGTATACGGAGTTTAAGGAATATATCGAACACCGACCACCACAGAATTGGTGATCCCAACGTGCGAGCAAGAATCAATCTTCGACGACGTAATCCAACTCCGAGAATCCAACGCACTTTATTTCAATTCGAGCTAGCATTTGGATTATAATCATTACTGTGGATTTATTATGTCAACATTTTAATTATACGTACATTATCACACAAACATTATTGAACATAACGATAATATTCATAATAAACAACGATATTTTCCAAACAATTGATATTTTGGTGCAATTTAGTAAGTCCGTTCCTTGTAATTAATTGTACCATTTTGTATTATCATTGTTTTTATCGATTTACTTCTCTCCGTGACATTTACATTATATACGTATAATTTTTGATTTTGATAATCATGTCTTTAAATAACGACACAATAGACCTTCCACAAATTTCGTCCGTGAGGTCCATGAATGTAACTATTTCTCCTTTTAAGATCACAGATCCTGAACTCTGGTTTATTAGACTCGAACATTACTTTGTTGCTAATCGTGTTCATTTACAACGAGATAAATTCGGCCATGCAAGCTCACTACTTCCGGATGAAGTAGCCGACAATGTACGAGAGTTTTTAACTAAGCCAGACATCGAAAAGCCATACGACGCACTTAAACAGGCTGTGATTAAAGCCGTCTCATTAAGTGACCGACAAGCCGTCGAGCAGCTTCTCAGTCAAGTGCAGATTGGAGATAGGACTCCGTCGCAGCTAAAAAATTATATGAGAAGCATAATTGGAGACAGAAAAATAGATAAAAACATATTTTATCAGTTATGGCTACGACGACTCCCACCGAACGTTCAGCAGATCCTCGCGATTGAGGACAGCGATGTTGACATAGACAACATTGCTAATATAGCCGATAGGATTTACGAGAGAATGAAACAAACGAGTCCGCAAAGACATAATACCACAGTAGATGAACGAATCGACGCATTACAAAAGGAGATTAACCTTTTATGCCACAAGCTGACGAAACTAAATCAGAGCGATATACAAAGAAAATGGTCGCGAAGTAGGTCGAGAGATAGAAGTCGATCATGTTCTAGGAGACGCTCAGCTCCTACAATATGTTGGTACCATCAAACTTTTGGCGACAAAGCTCGAAACTGCCGACCACCGTGTAAATTCAAACGATCACACCGATTGTCGGTAAACGCCGCGACAACTAGAACAGCTCCTAGAAACAGTCGTTTGTTTTACGTACAGGATAGAGTAACAGGTGCTCAGTTCTTAGTGGACACTGGAGCAGAAGTAAGCGTTGTGCCTCCAGTGAGTAACGAAACGCGAAATATCAATACAGCGCTAACGCTTAAGGCAGCAAATAAATCCGATATAAAAACATATGGCAAGCGTAAAGTAACCTTGAATTTTGGTCGTAGCACTTCATTCCGCTGGGAATTCGTCATCGCGGATGTATCCGTACCTATAATTGGTATTGATTTCTTAAAGAATTTCGACTTACTAGTGGATACCCGACGAAACCGGCTCGTGAACGGAGACCATTCAGTAGTGATAAAAGGAGTGACAACCGATTACGTATCCATGAATTTAGTAGTCTCAAAAGACAAAAGCGAGCCATATAGAGCGCTTCTAAATGAGTTCACTGATTTGACGAGAGCATCATACGATAACAGAGATCTTAAACACACTGTACAGCACCATATTATAACGAAAGGTCCACCGACCAACGCAAGACCACGGAGGCTAGACCCAAATAGGTTGAAGATTGCGAAACGAGAGTTCGAAAAATTGATGAAGCTTGGTATCGTAAGACCGTCTAATAGTCCTTGGGCATCCCCGTTGCATATAGCCAACTATGTACAACGTCTAAAGCAACATATGGGTGATCTGAGGATAACGCTTCCGAGGCAACAGCAACATCGTGTATACATGCCAAAACGACTGACCGATAGTACCCATGTGTTTATCAGAAGGGATAATGTGCAGCGTCCCTTACAACCGGCCTACGATGGTCCATTCAAGGTGATTAAAAGAAACGATAAAACTATTACGATAGAAAAAGCTGGAAAAACGGATGTAATTAGCATCGACAGAGTCAAACCAGCTTTCATCGAAACCGACGATCAGCCAATATATACAGGTACTGCGAAAACTGTCGAACCACCGAAACGCGAGTCCCAATCATCAACGACATCGACCAACACAAACGAAGAAAATCCAGTAACGACGAGATATGGCCGAAGAGTGAGATGGCCGCAACGATACATAGCTACGATTTTGAATTAATAATTTCTTTCACCTCTTCTAATGTAAATTTCATCTTCATTTTCTATGTACAAATCGAAAATTTTAGCTCATCAATTATTATATTCAACATATTTTATGTATTCTTCCGATCTTCCGTTATGATCTTATTTGGCCTCACGACATATACCAACTCAAACTTACACATATTTTTAATAACATATACGATAGTTCTATCATATATCTTAATTTCGTAAATTTCGATATTTCCCATCTTCTTAAATTTGACATTTTTTTTCGCAAACACAGACACTTTTGTATCTTTGTTTGCTGGGAGGAGCTATTATAGCAACTCACGTTCAATTGAGTTTGCTCTCATCTATTCGGTTAAGCCCTTTTATTAACTTATTAAACGGACAAAGTCACCTGCACTATAATAACTTATTGTATCCTTATTACTGTTGCGAATGTATGTACCTTTATTATTGTTATCCTTGTATGAATATGTATGCTCGGCAAGCCTTACTGCCTACGCATTTATTCACGCTACTAGCTTTACTATTAACCGCTTAATTGACTCGATGATTCATTCATTTCACTATGTATATATATGTCCATGTTATTCATATTCATGACTCGCTCGCTCGTTCATTCACTCGCTCGATCGATCGCTCGCTCGCTCTTGCCCTTGCTCTCTCTCTCGCTCGATCGCTCGCTCTTGCCCTTGCTCTCTCTCTCGCTCGATCGCTTGCCTGTTTGCCTTTCGGCACAACTATTTAATGCTTGCTTAACGCATCTGTAATTTTGGATATCTGTGTGTGGTCCCTTAATAAACGTAATTAACACTTCGTATTCGCCTTCTGATTAACATACCGTTGGAGCATTATTTGGTGACGGTTACTGAGACGAAATGTATACGGAGTTTAAGGAATATATCGAACACCGACCACCACAGAATTGGTGATCCCAACGTGCGAGCAAGAATCAATCTTCGACGACGTAATCCAACTCCGAGAATCCAACGCACTTTATTTCAATTCGAGCTAGCATTTGGATTATAATCATTACTGTGGATTTATTATGTCAACATTTTAATTATACGTACATTATCACACAAACATTATTGAACATAACGATAATATTCATAATAAACAACGATATTTTCCAAACAATTGATATTTTGGTGCAATTTAGTAAGTCCGTTCCTTGTAATTAATTGTACCATTTTGTATTATCATTGTTTTTAACGATTTACTTCTCTCCGTGGCATTTACATTATATACGTATAATTTTTGATCTTGATAATCATGTCTTTAAATAACGACACAATAGACCTTCCACAAATTTCGTCCGTGAGGTCCATGAATGTAACTATTTCTCCTTTTAAGATCACAGATCCTGAACTCTGGTTTATTAGACTCGAACATTACTTTGTTGCTAATCGTGTTCATTTACAACGAGATAAATTCGGCCATGCAAGCTCACTACTTCCGGATGAAGTAGCCGACAATGTACGAGAGTTTTTAACTAAGCCAGACATCGAAAAGCCATACGACGCACTTAAACAGGCTGTGATTAAAGCCGTCTCATTAAGTGACCGACAAGCCGTCGAGCAGCTTCTCAGTCAAGTGCAGATTGGAGATAGGACTCCGTCGCAGCTAAAAAATTATATGAGAAGCATAATTGGAGACAGAAAAATAGATAAAAACATATTTTATCAGTTATGGCTACGACGACTCCCACCGAACGTTCAGCAGATCCTCGCGATTGAGGACAGCGATGTTGACATAGACAACATTGCTAATATAGCCGATAGGATTTACGAGAGAATGAAACAAACGAGTCCGCAAAGACATAATACCACAGTAGATGAACGAATCGACGCATTACAAAAGGAGATTAACCTTTTATGCCACAAGCTGACGAAACTAAATCAGAGCGATATACAAAGAAAATGGTCGCGAAGTAGGTCGAGAGATAGAAGTCGATCACGTTCTAGGAGACGCTCAGCTCCTACAATATGTTGGTACCATCAAACTTTTGGCGACAAAGCTCGAAACTGCCGACCACCGTGTAAATTCAAACGATCACACCGATTGTCGGTAAACGCCGCGACAACTAGAACAGCTCCTAGAAACAGTCGTTTGTTTTACGTACAGGATAGAGTAACAGGTGCTCAGTTCTTAGTGGACACTGGAGCAGAAGTAAGCGTTGTGCCTCCAGTGAGTAACGAAACGCGAAATATCAATACAGCGCTAACGCTTAAGGCAGCAAATAAATCCGATATAAAAACATATGGCAAGCGTAAAGTAACCTTGAATTTTGGTCGTAGCACTTCATTCCGCTGGGAATTCGTCATCGCGGATGTATCCGTACCTATAATTGGTATTGATTTCTTAAAGAATTTCGACTTACTAGTGGATACTCGACGAAACCGGCTCGTGAACGGAGACCATTCAGTAGTGATAAAAGGAGTGACAACCGATTACGTATCCATGAATTTAGTAGTCTCAAAAGACAAAAGCGAGCCATATAGAGCGCTTCTAAATGAGTTCACTGATTTGACGAGAGCATCATACGATAACAGAGATCTTAAACACACTGTACAGCACCATATTATAACGAAAGGTCCACCGACCAACGCAAGACCACGGAGGCTAGACCCAAATAGGTTGAAGATTGCGAAACGAGAGTTCGAAAAATTGATGAAGCTTGGTATCGTAAGACCGTCTAATAGTCCTTGGGCATCCCCGTTGCATATAGCCAACTATGTACAACGTCTAAAGCAACATATGGGTGATCTGAGGATAACGCTTCCGAGGCAACAGCAACATCGTGTATACATGCCAAAACGACTGACCGATAGTACCCATGTGTTTATCAGAAGGGATAATGTGCAGCGTCCCTTACAACCGGCCTACGATGGTCCATTCAAGGTGATTAAAAGAAACGATAAAACTATTACGATAGAAAAAGCTGGAAAAACGGATGTAATTAGCATCGACAGAGTCAAACCAGCTTTCATCGAAACCGACGATCAGCCAATATATACAGGTACTGCGAAAACTGTCGAACCACCGAAACGCGAGTCCCAATCATCAACGACATCGACCAACACAAACGAAGAAAATCCAGTAACGATGAGATATGGCCGAAGAGTGAGATGGCCGCAACGATACATAGCTACGATTTTGAATTAATAATTTCTTTCACCTCTTCTAATGTAAATTTCATCTTCATTTTCTATGTACAAATCGAAAATTTTAGCTCATCAATTATTATATTCAACATATTTTATGTATTCTTCCGATCTTCCGTTATGATCTTATTTGGCCTCACGACATATACCAACTCAAACTTACACATATTTTTAATAACATATACGATAGTTCTATCATATATCTTAATTTCGTAAATTTCGATATTTCCCATCTTCTTAAATTTGACATTTTTTTTCGCAAACACAGACACTTTTGTATCTTTGTTTGCTGGGAGGAGCTATTATAGCAACTCACGTTCAATTGAGTTTGCTCTCATCTATTCGGTTAAGCCCTTTTATTAACTTATTAAACGGACAAAGTCACCTGCACTATAATAACTTATTGTATCCTTATTACTGTTGCGAATGTATGTACCTTTATTATTGTTATCCTTGTATGAATATGTATGCTCGGCAAGCCTTACTGCCTACGCATTTATTCACGCTACTAGCTTTACTATTAACCGCTTAATTGACTCGATGATTCATTCATTTCACTATGTATATATATGTCCATGTTATTCATATTCATGACTCGCTCGCTCGTTCATTCACTCGCTCGATCGATCGCTCGCTCGCTCTTGCCCTTGCTCTCTCTCTCGCTCGATCGCTCGCTCTTGCCCTTGCTCTCTCTCTCGCTCGATCGCTTGCCTGTTTGCCTTTCGGCACAACTATTTAATGCTTGCTTAACGCATCTGTAATTTTGGATATCTGTGTGTGGTCCCTTAATAAACGTAATTAACACTTCGTATTCGCCTTCTGATTAACATACCGTTGGAGCATTATTTGGTGACGGTTACTGAGACGAAATGTATACGGAGTTTAAGGAATATATCGAACACCGACCACCACAGATTATAAAATGAATATAAAATTTGAGATGCGAGGGATTTGTGGTCTAAGGCATTGACATCTTTGATTAAAAATCCATAATAAAATGATTAAATTATCCATACAAACTCGGAAGAACGGATGGACAGAGATTCTCATTTAGTCATAAGTAGTCCAGTTTACATGTCCTGTAGTAAGATAAATACATTCTTATCAAAAACGTTACAAAGTTCAACAAGATAAAAGTTAGGGTGCAACTAATTGTGTAATAAGATTTCAAACAGATCTCGTTTCGACACAATTGATAACCAATGTCATAAATAGTCAACTGTAGTTGCCATTGAACAAACTGACTTAACCTGAACCAAAGATTAATTTTTTTAAATTGTCATACTATTGAAACGAATTCATATGTTTAATTGAATTTGTATCATCTACTTGTTAATGGTGAATATTCTATTTCATACACATAGTTCTCTTTATTTTTTTAAAGAGAGCAAGAGCAAAGATTGATGCAGCAGATCTAGAAATAACTATTATTTGATTAATAATTATGTAATTCAAAAATTCAAATGAAGAAATCTACATGGTATATGTCAGTCATAATTCAAGAATGAAATGATGTTTGTATATGTACATTTTTTCTAGGATTCTGGAATTCGGATCTTTATTTTTAATATTCTTTTCGAAAATAGCGTATGCTACATTTATGTTGGTTATATCTGTTTAGGTTAGAGTTAATAAATGGAATGTGATGTGTTATTTAGAATTAATATTTACTACTGTTCAGAAGTATTGTAAATATGATGAAGTGAGTTATTTAGGAATGTTTTGTGATTATAATTCTGAAATAGATTTTTCATTCGAAACATAACACAATGATATCATATTATGCACTGGTTTGATTCTCACACGGTTTATTGTTCGCGTAATATTCTATGGAAAAGGTGTAATTATAATTTAAGTAGTCTGTTCTCATAAATTATAAAAATACTAATGTCTAGGAGTGGTTTAACCTAAATATGGTAAATCAGTGATATATTAGAAATAGAAAATTAGCTCGTTATATAAAATAGTCAGATACCTTTATAACTTGCATTGTTTGTATTGTGATATATAAAATAAGCTTTTTCTTGACGTTTATTGTTCTGTTTATCTATTCTTTTCGAAAAATAAATTTTCCATTTAGATGTTGTACGATGTCGTAATATGTATTTTTGGCTTACAACTAAGGAATCTGATAAATATATTTCATGTGAGTATCACAATAATACAACTGACGATGCAAACAAAGTCAGTATGGTTGAAGATAAAACATTCAACACATCTGTATCTGATGCCGTACAAAAGGTATCATGTTTATCACAAATTTATTGTGGTTTTATAGTAAGAGTGACCACTTGAAGTCAAGCGTAATTTTTTGCCCTACATCCCCTAGACTCAAAGATCAAATATTCACTTATATTACATAGATTTTGACCTCTTGGCTACATAATTAAGAAGTAGTTACTACTTTCTTTCCCGCTTTTATAATTTCATCCAAAACTAGTTACTAGAACGATTGGTAGTATTCCAATAGTTCCGGTTAGCAGAAGCCAATCAGAGACCAATGAGTATTCAGCTAACTATAAGCTGGTTGTGTCATACAGAATATAGCAGTATTTGTTTTCATCGTAAGATCTCAAACCAACGTTATTATTCAACATTTACTAGCCAAAATAAGAACTGATTGTTGTATGTACCATAAAATATGATATTATAATAAATGTTCAGTGGATTGTAACAGGCGTCATTTTCTAAAAATAGTACATCATGAAAGAACAATAAAAAGATAATAGAAAAGTTTGAGATATTTGCTAGCTCACTTATAAGTGAGAATAAGAAAAATTATGAGTCGCGAGATAGATAGAGCGGTATTAACTGGTCTAGAATTGTGTATGTTGGTTTTTTCTCCCGATTTAAAAAGTAATCTATTTATGGTTTTTAGAGGTTAGGATAAATGAATTTATTGAGAAAGTGTAAGTTTTAATGAAAGTAACTGAATATAATGCCAAACTTACTGAAAATAAATTTATTCACTCTAGTTTTTCATGACTTTTTGGATCTTTAATGTCACTTAAGGTTTTAATTAGTAAAATGAACAGATTGCTTATATTTGCTACTTACGTGTTAGGTTCCCATCCACTGTTGGATAATAGTTTGTTATTATCAGTATAAGGTTTTGGAGATCGTTGAGTTTCATCAAAATCATGAACGATTGATGTTTATCATTAGTTATAAACTCATTAACGAAGAGATTAGATATAGTTTTGGAATTATTTGTAACCCTAACTTACTGCTTGATACAAAAATCTCGATTTTGCAAAAATCCCATACGTTTATTGAACAGAATTGGGACTTTGAAGTTGTTATTTGTTTATGACAGTCCTAGTCCAGGGTTTTCGAGTAATAAGATTCTACATTTTGATTGGAAAGTTTACTTAATAGTATACGTGTAGGGAGATGATTCGAAATAAATTAAGGTTTATGATTGCTACTTAATTCGTAACGATATTCAGTTGCTATGAATAGACTGTTAAGTTTTATTTTCCTGTATATTTCCGTGGGTGCAGCGGAATCCGACCACAAATGATTGATTTGATAAAACATGTCTGAGGAATCTATGAGACTATTGCGTGAAAGAAATTCTCATTTTAATCTGCTTAAAAACGCAGAATTATTCAAGAATCTTTTGAGCTAAAAATGTATAGCAGTCAATCATCTTTTTAAATGAAGAATGAAAGTAACTTGTGGAAACATTTCATTCTGAAAATGCTCTAATGCTCTAAATATATGGTACTGAATAAAAAGATTATTAGTAGTAAAGAAGGAATATCAAGGATTGATTTATTATAATACTGTATTATTAACGTAACGCATAATACAAACGTAAGTGATGCAACATATTTATTTATCTCAAGACAAAATTGTGATGATGATAATGATGATGGGTACTAGGTATTGTGGTCTCCAGTAATAATAAATTGATTGAAATTATGGATAGCGTTGAGTTTAGTCAAATGCATTTTTGTTCATATATATATTCCAGAAATCTCCAGTGCTTTCTGAAGTTCATGCTGTATCATATTTGAAATATGACCAAATATTAAATCAAACAGACTACTGTTCAGAGGTTTATTCAACAGATTTTGCAGAGAAACACGCAAATAACTTACTATGGAGTATTTGGCTTCATACAGTTCTTGACCTTAATAGAAACGAATTAAATAAACATCATATGAAGGTTAGAGAAGTTACCCGTCTCGGGTTAATTTTCTAGTGATAGATTTTCAATACTATGATTTAATATTTTGTAAATTTCTATCAAAAAGGTAGAATAATTATAAGATCCACTCTTTTCCTACTGAACATCACTTGTATTAAGATATTAATTACAAAATTCAGAAAAAAGCTCTAATTCTTGGAATACTTAGTCACGACCATTTATTCAATAAGAAAATAATGATTATTCCTGATCCTCTAAAAGTTCAACATAAACCTCCTAAAAACAATATAGTCCCCTCATTTCCGCATTTTTGAAGCCTAATACCAATGGAGAAATTTAATATATGCACACAAAAGAAACTTGTGAAGCCTCTTATATTACAATGTTACGCAACTTGATTTCACAACTAATGTTCTAGATTTAGTTCCTTCAACATTTTACATTATTTTCTGATTAAATCTTTGATGACAAGTTATAGTCCTTCAAAGTTTATTTATGAATTTATAATGCTTAGTTTGGCTGGTTGCGTCTATCTTATGCAATTATTTATTTATTATCTATTTAAACGCATAAATATTGGCACAAGGAGACGATAAATATATATACGTCACACAAATCATTCGAGTTGTGTAAGGGCTAGAATGCTGCGGGGGCGCCCAAACCGAAGCAGGTGATTTTCTTGGGAGGCCCACACCTCTAGCCTTTCACCTTGAGGTCTACGTCATAAGATAGTAGAGCAACGTAAGGAGATACAGTCCCATGGTAGCTGGTGACCAACAATAGATTCATATGCTACTTGTTCCCTTAGGATACTGGAGCACATGTGCACCATTGGTTTAGAATCAGGGTTTTCCAACTCACCTAGGTGAATCCTCCATGTTCACCAACCCGGTTACAGCGCCGGACATTCAATTTTCATCCTCTTAATTTCGCAAACAACACTCCCGCCGTGAGGAGGCAGTGGGTGGGACTTCCCTGGCAGTGGTTGCATGCACGTGGCCATGTGACAGCATTTCGAGAGGGAGAGCTGTCTCTACCTGCACTCGAACGTATCAGGGAATTCGGAAGTGATCACTACACCTCTGAAAGTAAAATCATCAAGAGCAGATCGTTGAACCGAGCTAAACTCCTATTTTTATGTTTCAGCGAATGGTTTTTGATTACTTAAGATTGCAAGGACAATTTTTAGACCGGCTGAAAGTAGTGTCTATAGTGCTGTGCTGAATAATCGGAATTCTAAAATATTATTGTAACTAATGACAAAATGATCTATTATCATTTTTATATATGAGTGATAAATAATTTAAATGATATCTGACACTGATGACAAATGTTTCAAGTCAACAAATATTATTAGTATATGACGTATCTTAATAATTTATCCAAGATTTCTTCATAGTGTTTCAGAGTTCTGAACCTCTAACTGTTCTTTTATTAAAACGTATTAGTTTGATAAAGCATATATTTCTTCTATGAAATAGGATAAAGTGATAAAAACTGTAGAAAATATAGAATCATAAAAGTCGATTGTCATTTGATATTTTATGTTTGCATTGTAAACTAACCTCTGCACGCCTTATCATAACTACATCTTACGTTTGACATTACTATTTACTTTACACTTTGCAAACTTTAGTTTTATTGTCTTTTGCATTTGAATTTGTAGAAAATTGATGAAATGGAAGTCACCAAAGGGAAAAGTTCATGTCTGACAAATTTACTTCAGTGTATTTTAGCTGGCTGGATTTCTGTTGATTACGAACACTCGAATTCTGGTATGCATTCTTTTATCCTATATTTACATGAAGGCTTATTTATACTCCTAATTTTCGATTATTTTTTATACTTTCTAGTTTGTATCAACATTCAATCATTTGATGAACCTGTTGACTTAATCGAGTTTACTTAAAATATTTGTTTTATAATTTAAGAAGAATGACATTAATGAGTTACTTTAGGGTGGTTTTTCCACATTCTATTATTACTTTACAGTCATTTGTACTCAAAAGATCATTCTTCAGACGGTTCAAGTTGGGTGCAGTACAGTCATGTGTTGCTTTAAATAAGATTTTAAAGCATTCCTGTAATGAAGATATTCAATTGGCTGTGTTCAAAACTGTAGTCCTAAAATCTTGCTGGATTCTCAGTATAGGGTTGCGAAGATTGTTGAGTCTAGATTAACATCATGAATGGGTCAGTGTTAGACCACCATTAAAAACCTGAGAGCACTGGATGGCCCTTTTGTTCCAATATGAGACTCCTCAGTAGCGCACATCCACGACCCTGCGATCACGACTCGAACCCAGAACCCTCGGATTTCTTGGAGTTCTAGTGAGGAGCCGTAACCAGCGGAGTTCAACCGTGTCTGTTGTGAAGCAGTTACTGACTGAAGAGAATTGTGGACGGTCATGAGATATCGTGGACTGGTTGAAATTAGACATCAACAACGTTGGATGCCGGCTCAGTGGTCTAGAGGTTAGGCGTTCGTACGCGAGACCGAGGGCCCTGGGTTCGAGTCGTGAGTGCAGGGTCGCAGATGTGCGCTACTGAGGAGTCTCATAGTGGGACAAAAGGGCCATCCAGTGCTTCGAGGTTTTCAATGATGGTCTAACACTGGTCCATTCGTGATACTAGTATTATAGGATTGTTTCAAATAATGCTTCTATTCAAAATATAATTTAAATCATCCAGATGTAAAGATACCGTTTTAATTTTGCTTTAGTTTTAATATTTCTACTACGATAATTAAAGTTCAATAAAATATACTCATGACAATAAATGAATTTTCAGCAAGTAAATAGATCAACAAACTTTCTTTTTCTATTTTTCAAAAGGATTGACTCCAATAATGGTGTGTTCTGCTGGTGGTCTTCTAGAGGCTGTTAAATGTCTATTGAATCATGGAGCTGATCCATTTATGCGTGTAGCTATACCGTTCGAACCATTAATTGGACTAGCTCGTAAGCAATTTGAAGATTTTAAAATTTTTGGTCCAAAGAATCGAAAATTTTCAATCAAAGATGAAAATTACACTATCATAGGAGTTACAGCTTATGATTTAGCTTGTATATTCGATAATAACGAAGTTGCAAACTTACTGAAAACATATATGTAAGATTCGTAATTGTTTTCCTAAATGGGTTGTGACTATTTTTTAAATGTATCACTAGTTTTATTTTGAAATAATGTTTTTTGAATACTCACAGTGTATGTGGAATAACTTTACACAAATGCTCGGTTCTATTATTCTTGAGGGTTCATAAATTATAGATTATTACAGAATGTTCATATTTGGGACTTCATCCATTATGAAACTTAACAAAATCTAAGCCATTATTCACTCACATTCCATATTTTTTTAGGATTATTTCAAGCCTTCGATACGAGCCTCAAAATTGGGAGGCTATACTTCTAAGATTTGGATCTTGGTTTCAAAGTCCGATAGGCAGATCACAATTTGATAATTGTACTTTCGACGATCACCAACTATTTGCAACTGATTTAGGTAGTTTTGAAGAAACAAAAGCAATAATGAATTCACTGAATTTCCGTTATAAATTACTTTTATCCTATCAATTAGCTAGAAACAATATGGAGCCAGAAACAGTAGTGGATTATGATCTTCTAACGGCATTAATTGTGAAAATCGACAGTTCTTTACCAAGAGGTGAGAAGTAGTATTTTTACATCATTTAAATGAAACATCTCTAAATTTAAAACTTGTTCGGATAGTCATATTTTAATAGTCACTCTAACTATGTGATCATTCACAGTCTGATTTATTTCATAATAACAAACACATTGTTATTATTTAAACGCATGCGAACGTTAGTTAAATTTCATTTAAGTACTCTTAGAATTTTTATGAGTCTTGAATGATTCACATTTGTGCAAGATTAACGCTTTTGTTTATTCATCAGTTTATGAGGATGCTTTAAATCTTGCAATAATGTTGTGCTACTGTCAGTCAAGAAATGCTCAAAGAAACTTTGTCTTTTAAGACATATATTTTTATCAATATTTGTAATAAAAACCATCTCTTTTAAAGATTTCTATAATAGCATCAAGCGCGTTATCCTCGGTAATTTTTCCACAATAATATTTTCAATACTGTTTTTCTTCATGATCATTATGAAATAGCAAAAAGCACTCGTAGCTCAAGTAGATCCTTTTAATGCTGTTGCGTTCTTTGAATACGATGGTTTATTTTCACACCTTTCCATGTTGTTTCAAACACATCGCTGAAATCTGTCTTTTTTTTAAAGTTTCCTTTACTGTTGCAATGAACATTATTGGTAAAGATGATATTTACTCCACCATAACATTTAAAGCCTAAAATTTATTAAAATAATTATAATGTTTATAGAAGATTTTCCTACTCACCTGATATTTATTTATTGGAAAATGTACAGTGACTGCCAAAATATATTACAGAACAAATACATTAAAAAATGAGAGTAATCATCTTTCGCACATTATTCGTTTAAATAAGCCTATAATTTTCTTCTTCAGGTGTAATATTAATATTTCTACCATCATATGAAGAGATTATAACACTACGAGGACGATTACTGGATCCTGACACTTCTCCATGGGAATCCTCAGAGTATGTGAATAATGCGCCCTATTGTTTTTACGTAAACTTCATCCTATGTCATATAGACTGTATTATAATAAGTGGTTGATTTTTGAAGATCATAATATGTACAATTTCGAAAGCTGTTCGATGCATGTTTTGATGTCGCTTGTTTTGAACAAACGGTACATTTAAGCAGATTTACAAAGGCTTACATAGTTTGTATGAGTATTGAGTATCTCTCAATAAATGTTTATTTTTTAAAAATTCTTTTAATGAAGGTAAATCCTCTGTAATATGAAAATTTCTACCCTTAAATATTGTTTTATTTATCATTTTTTTATTTGCCACATTTATTGAATTTTATTTTCACTTCGTATGTAATATCAGGTAGTTATTTTTTGTTTATTTGGACATTGAATTTATTTTGAAAGTAATTCACTGTTTGCTACTTATTTGATTGAATATGACAGTAAATGAATCAAACATCTAAAGCTATGGCATCTGGTGAAGTTTATCTAAGTTTTAGTAAGGTTCATAACTATGAAAAACTCAAATAGTTGTTATTATGTTTTCTATACAAATATTACAATCCTTATCACAACACTCAACATGTCGATTACAACCGAATCATAACTTGAAAATTATAGTATTCTTTGCCTTAATAACGTGTGAATAATAATTTAAATCACAAATACAACTAATTTAAAAGCTGATATATACATGTGTTTACATATTTGAAGATATGCTCCTTTTGACATCCTTTCCAATGCGCACATCCTTCCATAATTATATTCATTTGCCATTTTTTCAGAAAGCCACTAATATTTATTCTTCACCCTCGAATGCTTGTTGATGATTTGAAAACTATATATGCTCAGTCTTCACGTTCACACAGTAAATTAGTAAGTCAATTGAATTAAAATGAAATACATGTAACAGTATTGTCTGTTATGTTTTCACCACTACTTCAAAAATATCATAAATATAATTTACAAAAAACCATCAGCTACAAGTTTACCGAAATAGATAGTTTTCCATAAAGACCTAAAACTTGTGTTACCAGCATTAAGATTTCCATCACTTGGATGTTTCATTACATTTATAAAATGGCATTGATTATTTCAGTTATTGGTTTATTTGTTGTCAACCTAAATATCAGGTTTTAAAAAATTTGGTATTATGTGTGTTGTTTCATTCAGCAATCAAACTTGTATATTATATAGCATAGTTATCAATCAGTCTTTGGGTAGATAAAAACAAAAGATTAAATTATCCAGTATTTATTGTACTCGTATTTCAGGTAACTGAGTTTTACTTTTCTTCATATGGCATTTACTCGATTTAATTTCTTGTCTAAAAACTACTATCGTACTGAAGTACAGATATGTAAATGAAGAATATTCTTTTAATGAATTCTTAACGGTTTCTACTGTTATACATTTGAATTAATAAATATTCTATGAATGTAAGACTGTAGAACCTGGTAAGAGTTTATTGAGCAGAAAACTATTTCTGTATTCATCTTCGTCTTAATATATTGTCAATTATTTTAATTTATCAGTGTAGATTCACTAGGTCACTTTTTATAAGAGTATGTTACCATGGTGCTGATGATAAATCTGATGTTCTAAAAATAGTCTGTAGATAAATATTGTTTGGTAGCGGGTTGACATTACTGTAACTGAAGATTTTATGGATTGATGTTAAATGTTTACATTCGTTGATTCTATAATACTCTTTAGCACTGTTTTTATTAATACATTATCTTACAATTGACACACCCTTAAGATCAAAGGTTTATCATGCAACATGAAATCCCTAAGTTCGATACTTAATAGTGTCGTGCGTTTACAATATTGAGTAGCGCTATGCTATTATGATCCATCTGTAAAATGTTGTGCAGTTTTAAGCAATTGTCCAGTTGAAGTCAATTCACAAGGCAAACTACAGACTAGTCAGTCTCGACAAACCCCTATCCTATCAAGAAAACTTTATTCTTCATAAAACATTAACTTACTTCAGCAAGTAGATTTAAAAAATACAATTTTATTAGTAGATATTTTATGGGATTAATATCCTCCAAACAACTTCTATGTTTCTTTTCTAGATACTTTCGTCAAGTATTGCAGAGACATGCATGACGTTTGATGATGTCGTTTATGTTATTGACTGTGGATTGAACTGTGTGGTATGTTATATGATAAGTATTATATTAACATGAAGTTATTTTGGTTATATCATATTGTCATAAGGAAGAATGTCACATAATTCTTCTAACAAATAATTACTGTCAGAGATAAAGAGGAAAAACGAGTTTAAGTACCGTAAAGTGATGTTTTGATGTATTTTTTGAGCTTCGTAAAACACTATTTTCTAAGATATCTGCTATAAAAAGTAAACTGTTACATATTGTTACTCGCTAGTTTTATTCATGTAATCATCTTTACGAAAAATTAGGTATAATATTGATTTAACTTATTTGTTCTTTTTTTCGTAAATAAATAAATAATTCTCTAAAGGTTTATGTTTACCCTGAGCGGATGCCTTCATATTGACTTTAGTTACAAACCTTATTGTGTTTTTGGACCTTGGCTAGCAGTGGAATTCAAGGTACAGATTTTGTTCTATTCGGGACTCTTTATCTGAGTGTGTCCACATCCCAGTGTTGATGCTTTAATCTAGACATAGTATCTATTGTCTCAACACAGTGACGCGTTATCTACTAAGCTATCGAGTTAAAAAGGTCACTAATTTATTCATTTGGTATGATATTTATTATCCGTAAGACTTCGATCTTCGATTAAGCTTGTTTGCTATTCAATGTTTTTTGAGATTCATGATTAAATTTCAGGCCATTGCAGCAAAGATTGAGTTAAAAGTAGTTAGTCCCTATTATAAATTTTGATAGAACAATGAGAAGACGGGGTTGGTCTGAAAAATGTGATGTGTTTGTACCTACTTTTTTTAATTTCCATACAAAATGGCTTGATAAGTGTATGTATGATCAAATTGTTTGGAATGTATGGCGCAAATATATCACATTTTTCAGACCAATTTCGTCTTCTCATTGTTATATCAAAAAGTATAGTTATTTCCTTTCATCTAACAAATGTAATTCCTTCCTCAGTCAGTCAGTAACAACGTGAAACTTCGTACGTACGTACATCAGTTCGAGTTGCTATACCACATTAGCACAGAGATTCAGTTATCGATTCAAATCCCATAGTGGTAGAAGTAGTGAAATTATAGGTAGTAATAGGGAACATTAGGGTTTGATGTTGTTATTTAAGGAGTATATTCCAGTGAAATAAACTTAGAAAGAAAATAAAAAAACATGAAGAATACAGAAGATTAGAGTTTGAGAAAACACAAAGAGTAGATGCACCTGCTCCATTGCAAATGATTTTGAGCCATGTCATTCAAGATCTCTAACCATCGGTTGTTATCGTCTTGCGAACCCCAAACAGATAGTCTACACCTACTAACATTGCTCAGTTCACTTGTCAGTGACTTCATGAATTTGTGCCATGTTTTGGTCTGGCCGCCCCTAACTTTCTTCCAACCTACTCCTACACCAGAAAACATCGCACGTCGGGGCAGTCGGTGGTCGGGCATGCGCAACACATGTCTCAGCCATCTTAATTAATGAAGTTTCACTACTTCATCAATTGGTTTGCCATCCTTACCTAGTACCCGTTTTCTAACTACTGAGTTACTAACTCAATGGCACCAGGATATACGAGCAATGTTTCGAAGACACATATGATCGAATAATTGTAACCTATGAATATCCTAGTAGATTTTCATTTAGAAAATAGTCTCAAATTCATCACTGATTTTCATCTCTTTTACCTTCAATTTATATTATCTTAAAGTTTTAGCGGCAAAATGGACATTTATATATAAATGGAAGTTGTTGTTGATTTAGCATTATTATATTTCAGATAAAACTGAAAAATATTCTATTTTTCTTCTTTATATAACTACTTTTTTTAAGTAAGAGTAATCTCTACAATATTCTACCTCTCATATTTAGTAATTATAAATAAATACATTTTGAAGTTAAATTTTGAGAAGATAGTATCTTAAATCAAAACCATTGACCTTTGAAGTACTGTCTCTTTAATTAGTTTGATGAAACTGCTAGGTTGATGACACAGTTTCCATTTTTCTTAGTCAACGAAAATAAATGAAATCTATGATTACTACTGTTATCAGATCTTTATTACAGAAAAACTAAGCATACTCTAATAAAACATTTTGATGTTTACGTTTCAGTTAACTATCGCCAGTACTCTACGTATACGTTTAACCGTTTTATACAAAATATATCTTAAAATATAAACTGCATTTTTCTTTTTATTCAAAAGGAGGAGTTCCTTGATTGGACTCAGACCACATCGCTAAGAAACCAATGGATTTTAAAATCAAACGCAATTCAAAGAACGTCGAGGTACTTTCAGCATAAACCTATACGCTTTATACAAAAGTTAATGTCTATATTATGATTTAAAATCCCATTCAAAAGTGTTAAAAAATGTTTTATTCATGTATGTGCCACAAATCCGAGAAACATCACACTAAATATATGAACTACTCTTTTTGTTCATAGTAACGCTTATGGACGATGATGGATGTAAATTTATTTGAGAGATGTTGCAGATTCAAAACAAAGAATGTCAGCGAGTTTTAAGAAACTTAACACTCAGTTTAGTCAGTAACCAAAGTTTCAACCCTATAAATATATTTTCCGAAGAAAAGAGTTACTGTATTTGGGGCAGAGCTTTTCCCCAAAAACTACTTTGATCATATGCCAGGTATATTAAAGTGTTAGCAAGATGGTTCAACAACTTATTTATATACTTCATATTTTAAACAACAGTGACATTCCAAAGGTTTAGTGGAAAACAGTGAAAGATGCTCAATTAATGTCGGTCCAACTCATAAGATTTGTTAAGTCGAAAAAACTTGGAAATTTCATCTATTTATACACCAATCCTAAAATGCAAAACTGATGCCGTTGTACTATTCAAATCATAGAATGATTGGTTGAGTGTATTCAGGGATAACTATACGTCTAAATTAAGTGCTATTTTCATTTTCCGGTTTGTATCTAGATGAGATTTTCTGGAATATCATGTTGCATAATTAAACTGACACTCTATTGACTAACTTTTATCTTCAGTCACTAGTACTTATATTAGACTTCTATTGAACTTACATATATAATCTATTTGGAGAAGTAGTTATATCATTTTAAAATAAATGGTTAAACATGTATCAGAACGATCAATAGACAATCTTCATAAGCAGATAATAACTTATGCAAAGGTAAACAAATAAAGTAACATGGATCGCCTTTTGAAAGCAGCTATCGTTAGGTGAGAAATATTTCGTTCTTTAAATATGCTGCATTTTTATTCTGTTTATTGATTGACAGTAGTGATCACTGAAACCTTTATGAAATTCCAGAAATATAAGCCTTTTCACATATTCCGAATTTTCTCAGTATAATAAACTATGATAAATTAATTTTAATTAAGCTACGATGCATAGACTGTGTCTTAACTCTTTAATAAATGTTTTTTTATCTTACAAACAGAGTTGGAAAAATCATAAACGGAGTGTGCTTTCGTTTGTACAGTAGCTTGCGCTACAGTTTTCTTTCTGAACAAAAACATGGAAGTCTAAGTGGACATGTTGTTGAAGTAAGTTGATTCCAAAGTTTAGTCTATTTGAATCTCATAGAATACTAATTAAAAATATTTTTTTCTTCCGGTGGTGGTTCACTTCTACGTCTTAGGTAAGCTTATGCATCTAATATTACCACAAAGATATCTTTAAATCTATTTTCTGAGGCATAGATAGTTAAACTAATGTCTAACAGTCAATAAAAAGTTACTGCCAACAAACGATTTAGTTGATCTTCCGTTAAGGCTACTGCAATGCTTATACCAAAGTGTCAGCATGTGTTTTGTCATGGTAAATAGATATCACGATGTAATGATTTAATAAAATTTAACTGCAATTTACCCCTAATTATCTGAATAATCCCGACAGATATTTTGGTAGCTATTTATCTACGTAATGACAGATCTAATATCATTTATTAATCATTTTGAATTGTACATTCAGCATTTTAGCAAATATAATTATTTACAACTTACATTTACCAATCAGTTCTAAATAAATTAGAATTTTACCTGGAATGAATATATAAAACTTTAGAAATAGTCAATCTCATTCGATTCTGAAAGCGTTGAGCTCAACTAAATACATTTAGAAATCATGTATTAAATAAACTGAATGATTTAACTATGAAGCTCTCATTATTATTATTCACAACATCAGTGGTTACTTTAAATCAGTGTAAAATTGTTAGTTATTCCATTCTCTGTTCCCGTAAAAGTATGCTTCTAAATCTTAATTACATTTTTAACTAAAGTCTCTAAATGTGCTATATACAACATAAAATTTTATCTGCAAGCTTTCGTAGGCTCTACCGGTTGTCTACTTAGTTAAGGGATTTTAATCATTTTGAATTAGTTGACACATTATTGTTGACATAATTTACCACTCAACTATCAATTTATGAAAAATGACATCAAGAGGTTGAAAGAACGCTAAACAGATGTTAATAGATAATTTATCGTAATTAATTGTAATATTGTTGCCAAGTTGTTTGGTTTAGAACTGAGTAAACTTTTTGTGAAGCGAAGGTCCGACTGACAGTATTAACAACTGCGGACAGTCATTTGCCTGGAAAAATGCGGAAATCTTGGATAGAGGAAATTCCAAAAACACCATAGAATTTTTAGAAGCTTGGTACTCAGGTTACTCAAAAATCAACAAGCACATTGAAATCGATCCAATTTATCAACCAATCAGGAAAATTATGCACAGACATAGGAACAAAAATCAAACCGATGGGAGATACAACCAAAACAAAGAAGTAAACAATGACAGGTTTAAAGTCAACAAGAACCAATTAACATCGAGGTCTACAGAACAAGCTGTGAACCACATATGGAGAAATTCGAACGATTCACTTCTATCTGATGTTTGTGCTGATGTCGTTCAGAAGAACGATGAAAGCTCCGCGACCAAACCATCCAGCTCAGAGAACAAAACATAATCAAAAACGAACTTCATTATACACAATCAACTTTTCAAAATCTTTAAGATTATTTTCAACTAAAGAAAAAAGTAATCAAAAATAAAATGATGAAAAGTAACTACACTTATGGCTTAATTTTATCTATTACAAATAAAGGAAAAAGAATTATCGTTATGCTGCTTTGTCAAATATTGTCTTTTTTACTAAATCTTTTGAAGTGATAAAATTTGATGAAAACAAAGGCTGTAACAGCAAAACTTCGAAATTAATTAATAAATAATTAATAGGTGGTTATTATTTATTTCCTGAAACAGTTTTGTGTTAAAAAATTATGTATATGAAAATGGCTAATTTACCTACTTTAATTTATGGTTTCGGACAATAAAATAATTAGTGGAAAGACGATTATTTTCACAGGTAAAACAACTAATCACTACAGTTGACTATAGGTTTTTGACGAAAATTTCCCTTTCCTTACTAAGAGCTCACATTAGACTTTAATTATATCATGATTTTTCGTAAACACTAAGTTGCTACTTTGTAATGTTTGTTTGTTTTCATCTTTAGGAGATGTGTATTCAAGCCCGACTACTTGCATCATCAAACATTTCCTTACAAACAGTACTGAGTGCATTGCCGAAACCACCTTCACTTAAATCTTCTGAAAATGCCATTGAAACTCTAAAAGTAACCACATTTCTAAAAGATCTCTTGATACAGAAAATTTATGTTTTTCTTTAGATGAAAATAATTTTAAAAATTTTGAAAAGTTGATTGTGTTTAATGAAGTTTTCAACAATGAACAAAGAAAATGTTTTTGGGAAAGCGTCATTCTCGTAACAAATGTTAAATAAATTGACTATATATATATATATATATATATATATATATATATATATATATATATATATATATATATATGAATCCTCCTGGATGTTTTCCTGTTCCCATAGAGCTATTTAAATTGGCTCAAGATTAAAGACTTCCGAAACCACCCCTTAAGATTTATCAAATGGCAAATGAAAAACGTAAGTGATTTTAAGTCAAAAAAGAGTCGACAAACATCCAAAATAAGTTACTTGAATTTACATTTAGGTTACTTTTTAATTAGTTTAAGAGGTGGACGTTAGGTGCTTCAGGTTTTTGCGAGTGTGACGTTTAGCGCATATGTTTATAACTTACTTAAATACTACTATATCAGACAGATTGCCCTAAATATATTCTTCTGTTTATTAATTATTTGAAGTGCAGTTTTGTTCTTGAATATTTGAAATCTCATTGGGGGAAAACCAAATGTTCTAGACCTAGGTGTAGTGATTGTTGGTACCCACTAATAAAAAAATGCTTACCTTTCAGAAGACTTGAATTTTTCGTCATCCACTGACCAAATCAAACATGTCGCTTTGAGTTACTCTTGATATTAACCATATCACGATATCATTTACAACTATGCATATACAAAACTAAATAAAATCACACTCCAGTTTTATTATTACTGATTACTGTTTTAATATTAGAATCCTAAGACCTTTTAGTGAGTAATATGTAAATCATGTGTTTTCTCGTTGTCGCTTAACATTAGGAAATGGATATATTGGACACTTTCGAAGAATTAACTGACTTGGGTTATCATATTTGTGACATGCCTATACCACCTCGTTATGCTAAAATGGTTCTATTCAGCGTTGTATTAAAATGTCTTGATCCGATTCTTACAATTGCATGCATACTGACGCACATGGAGCCATGTAAGTTTAAATTTTAGAACTATTGATCACGTTGTATCACTTGTTAGTTTTAATTAAATTTTCTCTCTCTCTCTCTCTCTCTCTCTCTCTCTATATATATATATATATATATATATATATATATATATATATATTCATTACAAATTCCGACATTTATTAGGAAGTTTTGATGCTAGGTGTACACCGAATCGTAAGAAAACATCTGATTACTTCTAAATGTTAGCATATTCGAATACTCGGGTATACAAATACAAATATCAAGTATTTTGGAACCCGTACATCTAAAACACATTTAATGAAGCTCAGCCTTTTATATCATTTACATGTTGCAGGCGAATATTTAGAGAAGTTCACGTCTCAACCTATTTGATATTGGAGATGATTTAGTCATCTGCAACTTAGAGCCTAAGTTTTGCTTACAAAAACTGTTTGGATGCCCTAAGTTTCATCATATTTTACTTCCACGCTTACAGAAATATTTCCATTTTTTATAATTTCGTTATATTATTATTACAAAAGATGTTTCTTATTCAAATAGTTTGTTGCATTCATATTACACGCTGTCATTTCAACAATTACCTTTATCATCTTCACATTTACTGATGATCATGTTGATTAGGTATTTCCTACGTTTCATTAAATACACCTTCTCTAAACTGTTCACTGTAAACTATGTAGTTTATTTCTGACCACAAATTGCTGACACATCATTTGTTTTTTAATTTGGTTATAAAGTTGGTACTAATTTTTTCTTCCGTCTAAATTATCACAAACAATTAATTTTTCATATTCTTATCCAATCGGTTTTTGAAGTTACACTACCTAGAAATGCAGCTGAACGACGAGATTTGATGAATATTCGAAGAAGTTTATCATCAAACAGTTATAGTGACCATATGGTGTTACTAAGAGCTTTCCAGGTATATACATTATCATTGTTAAACATAGTATTAAAAAAACAATTTATCCGTTCAGTTTTGGCAAAAATCTCGCGCAGAAGGATGGGAGAAAGAGTTTTGTCAAAAACATTTTATATCTACTGCAACTTTCGAGGTTATTATCGCTATTCGGTGGGTTTACCTCATATATTTTAGCATAAATGAATTTACACAACTGAATTTTACGCATGATATACTGACTAAAAATTAAAACGATCATGGTATTTTTTTAATTCTGACTACGAATGGTAGTGATAATGAAATGGGAACGCAATCAGTCAAGTGTTAATAACATTAACATGCCTAGTTGTTTCGTTTCATGATAGACAGAAAAAGTACTCAAATGTCATAATTCACTATAAATCGGAGTTGAATTTGGAATATCAAACTGCTGAATAAAACTATCAAACCTTACAAACAAGTTATATTTCATTATCAATCATCAGCTCAATTCAAATATCTTTTTTCCAGTTGAATATCACAGATTAACAATAGCTTTTCATCACAGTAAATTGTCAAAATGAAAAACAACAATCACCATAAACTGTACGAGATGTTTGAAATACAGAAATTGGCATTGTGAAATAAAATCTCTAATTAAACGACACTTAGGATTGCATTCATGAATATTTTTCTTTAAAACTAGCAGATTTTGTGTTTACATGCTTCTTAATTTCGTTAACACATTTAAATACTTTTATAAACTCATTGAAATCATGACCCAAGTCAGACCAACAATGAGAACCTGAAAGCATTGGACGGCTCACCTAAAAGGTGAGCATCGTCAACCTACACGTGGAAATCGAATCTAGAACCTCTAGTCTCGCGAGTGAACTCTTAATTCCTAAAACTCCAGTTCTGTCTCTAACGACCTGAATGTCTAACCTTAAACAATCCATGACATTGTGCGACCATCTTCAATTGTTTCTGGTGGACAACTTCCTCACAAATTTTACGGATTAGCTCCACTGGTGACGGCTTCTCACTAGAACTCGAGAAATTTTCTCTCGAAGCTAGTCACTGGTGAGCACATGATAACTGTCAGTAAGGGGTTATAGAGATTGTCGAATTTTAATGTTAATTTAACTTAGATCGACTCATAATTTTAATGATATTCAACAGTCTCCACAATTTCTTACTGACTTCTATAATTACCGTGAATTCCATAATCTTTTTAATAAACGAAAATTTTGATAATGATTCCATTGATTTATTTTTACATCTTAAGCTTGAAACACCCTTAAGAAATCTTTAGTAGAATTTCGATTAAGTGTCTGAAAGGCATTACTAAAAAATTACCTCATTAACACGACTTTTACAAACTATCTGCTTAGAACTCAACTACTCGGGCAACTTAGAGCTTCTGGCTTCGTAAAAACGAAAGGAAGTGGAGATATTCGAGACCTTAACAGTAATTCGGAAAATTGGGCTGTTGTTAAAGCTGCAATTGTAGCTGGTTTGTATGGAAATTTAGCTCAAGTAGATAGGAAGAATTCCTGTTTGAGAATAGTAAATGGAAATTCATTGCCAGTAAGTTTTACAATTAATTTTTTGTATGGGGTGTCGACAACATTTAACTACAGTCCTTACATAATCAGTAATGCGACATAAAAATGGCTGTATGCTTTGCAGTGAATCAATCGCTATGTTTTAGTGGATATTTATAATTCAAGCTCCGTCCCTCATATTAGATTGTTTCATAAAAGTAATCCAAGATTAAATTTCGCACCTTATTGTTCTATGGTACAACAAAAATAACATCAAAGGTTATTGCAAACATGTACCAAAATTACCATCGGATCAGAATAATAATAGACATGTGTCCCATAAAATGATAGAGGATAATGTTTGCAATAAATCGCTAAACAGAATAACTGAAGCCAACGAAAACATTAGCCCATTTAATATCATGTAGTTTTGTTTGCTTAAATAATAAAGCAAGCTCCTATATGTGCAAATTATAACTAAAACACACCAGCAGTTTGTCAACTAAATAGTGCCCAAACTTCTGATCGTCTTAAATGATTCATAGGTTGATAAAAAATGAGGTTGTCTGAACTCATTTAACTTGCTTACCATAATACATGTGTTTTATGAAAAAGACAGATCTAGAAAGATCTTTAAACGGTATGTTCTAAACAAGGATAGCAACAAATTAAGCTTTGTATGTTACTTTTTTTTAAACTTTTGCCATGACAACAGTGACTATTGTTATCTACTCGACTGTTTCACCTTTAAAACTATTTTAGGTTGTGCTTGATCCTCAATCTGTGATTGCCACAAATTCTAATGGAGAAGAAATGAACGTAAACAATTTACCTTGTGATTGGCTTGTTTTTAATGAAGTGTTTACTCTAACTGATCCAAAGTTACACACCTCTCTGGAATCTAAAAATGCAGATCACATGGCCTTAAAGAAACTAAAGATCATACGATGTGTAAGCATCGTTTCACCAATTACTGTAGCGCTAATGGGCGGATCGATTCGAGTATGTCCACAGATAGAAAAAGAAACCCATTCGATTGCAAATAGTAAGCAAGTTTAATAAATGGGTAAAATACATTATTTTCTACATAATAGTAAAGACGTGGCTCAGAACAAATATCAATTATTGTTTTAGTGATATGAAGGAAATGTTTCTAAAACGGACAGGAGTTTAGTGTCTATGGGTACAAATTTACACTAGCCACTCATTTTACACTACCATGGAAATGATTTCAAACTCAGTCACTTAAACACCTTTTAGTTGGGTTGAATACGAAGTAATTGGCCGAATTTATCTGATATTATGGGGAAGGACATCACAATTTGATGTACAATTACATACCCATCGCCAGTTTACTTTCTTACCTGATAGCTGTCTTTGAATTCATATATCTAAATATTTAGCGCACTTACTCATAAAAATGAGATCCTTTACTAGCAGGATGGTTAGGGATACGGTAACATTTATATTGAGTACAACGAACGGTCTTTCCTGTGGATGCTTCTCGTTATGTAATTCCGAATTCGCCATAATTATTGTGTTAGAGATAACTAATTCAGTAACCAATATTTGGGTAGTTAATCTCTTCTATAAAAATATTTAGATTTTTTATAAGACGCATTACTTTCCTCTAGGTACGTTGAAGAGATTAAATTTTAACAAGAACTTGAAAAAAATATGAGAATCTTCAGAATATGTCCTTGAAACTCATTGGGCTGTTCGGTGACTGATCTGCATTGATAGTGTTGAACAGTGTGAATTCATATTACATAACAATATTCTATTAGAGTTATATCATCAGTACTAGTTTTTGTTAGTCTTTGGATTATAACTATCAGCCTTGATGACTCGATCTTGAGTTGAAACGTTTAAACAGTTTCCTTATTGGGGAAAAGTAATCTTCTTTCCAAGCACGTATCTTATTATGAACACTGTATTTATTTTATTTATTTATCCGTTTTCTGAAAATAGTTTAATTTTAGATACAAATTGAAAGATGATTTAAACGAAACAAGTTTTTTGATATATTTCCAATGCGTACTACCCTGATTAAACAACTTCATTCAATTTTATTTATGGCTTTTTAATGATTTCAGACCTGAATCTTAAAACACCTTTGAAAGAACTGCAAAGGCAGGAGTGCAAAAACTCAGTTCAAAAACAAGAAGTCGGTGGTTGTAACAAAAATGAAAGTAATTCTGGTAAGGCTTGTGTAAATCCAAAAGACAGATTGGAAAAAGATTTAAACTCTATTTCTGTTTCAGAAATTAATATGATTGCCACATCGCCATACATCCAACAAAATATACATAAAACGCTACGTAAAATCATGCAACAAAAAACAATCAATCAAAATCCACACAGTATGTTGTCTGACTCGGATACCACAAGTTCCAGTTTTAAAAGCTCGGAACTAGATAATTCTGCCCTAAAAATTTTTAAATATTTCAATTCTATGCTAATCTCAGACTGTTTCGATGATGTAAAACCACTGTCTTCACAAAAACAGACTAAGCTTAGTCATCCGTCAGTAGAACAACCGAATATGGATTCTCCATCATCAATAATCGACCGGCAAAATAATATCGTATCATTTCATTTAGACCCATATAAATTTCTCCGATTCACCGTAAATTCAAATGAAGCATTAATGGTGACAGAATTAAGACAAAAATGGCATGCTTTGTTCCTGCGTCGTTTGAAAAATCCAGGGAAACAATGTTCACAACAAGATGAGGTAATATAAAATTGTTTGATACTAATTAGTTGATTATCGATATAGATGTTTGTGGAGATTTCCAAGTACTACTGATATCATTGACTGATCTAAGTTAGATATCCAGTTAGAACTATGAGGGACTGGATAGCTGTTTCGTCCTAATATTGTAATCCTCAGTAGTGTGTCCACAACCCTACTGGGGATCAGACTCAGGACCTTTTGTCTCACATACAAACACTTGGCTACTGAGCGGTAATCCTATGGTGTACCTAACTTCAATTAACTCACAAGATTCAGTAATCACTAATCTGTTATGTGAAATACAACCAACAAACTACTTTTTGTTCAAAGGATTGAGGATGATTCTACAGTAATCTTCACCCAACTGTCAAATATTATTTCTTGTTCTTTATCTGTGCTACTAATCTACTTATTCTCTGTAAAGCAATCAGCAACCTACTACAGTTTCCAATCACTATAGCTATCGAATTAATTCAGGTGTTTGTTTCATATCCTTGTTTGTCATGTTTAGGTTACCCAGTAGAAGACTGTTTCGAAAAATACTTTGAAGTTATGGGGATTGAATCATAACCTTATTACTCAGACTATTTCTTGTCTAAATTGCTGCATTAATTTAACTTGTTAGTTTCCACAGAATTACATTGTTTAAGTTTTGTTTTACAGACTCATAGTGTGATTGGCATAGGAAAATAAATAATCTTACTTATGAGTTATTACAGTTATTGAGATTATTTTATTGCAGTTTATACTGTCAACCTGCCCTAACGTGTTTAGTGAAATTCGATAAATTCAATTATTTTTATGAGCTCATATTCGTTACAGATCTAAAACTTGATGTAAAAAGATATCGTGTCATGTGTTTGAGTAAAGTAATTAGCTGAAACGCCTCAAAAAATAATTGTGGTCTTAAGATCTATTGAGAGACCATTAAGTTAAAGAGATGTTTGCTACATAGTCTCATGCTGAGGGCTGATTATTATCTAGTCTGAATTTAGAAATGTCATCAAGAAGGGAGAAAGTTACTGGGAAGGAAATCACCTTGCGTTTGGTCTAAAAATCCACAAACCATAAATGTGACAGTGTATTAAGAGCATAGCTTCTCAAAAAATATCTGTGAAGTTACAAGTTGCTTAACTGATAAACTTTTTGCGTTATTATATTTATACATTATTACTTTATCTAACGTAGGCAGTTTTAAAGTGTTTGATCAGCGTTTTGACCAATGAAGAAAAAGCACTAGGATTACGCCAACCATTCGGTGTTGGGGCACGTCCTCGTCCTGTGACAGTAGAACTTTATAACCGGGTTGATGACGTTCAAAATATCGATCCTAAAGGTATGAAGGTAATTAATGAACAGCCTATGAATAATAGATATGGATCAATTGTTTGTACCACTGCAGAAAATAACACGAGCTTCGTAAAACAAAATAATTTTATGTATAATTATTCCCCAATCACAAATCCAAAACTAACACAAGTTTTAAGTACCAATGATTTCAACAAACCCTGCGAACAGTATTCGTTTCAAGCTTACAAAGACGATAACAATACAAGTGTGTACAATCCAATCAAGCAAATAAACAGTTCAAGTACAGAAATATGGAAATATCATCTCCCTTCAAATACGACTAACAACACTGATTCCATGTCAGTCTACCAACCGTGTAAAGTGAGTAAGCCCCAAGACGTTCGTAATTCAGCAGTCAAAATCCAGTTACCGTTTTTGATTGCTTTTTATAATGTCCAAGACATTTCGTAACGCGCTTATTTATTAACAAAAGTGATATAGGACGGTAATCTAATGCTTAAAATACTCAGTTTACAGCTACGAAATAGTAGGACAGAACTCCACTCTACCTACTTCTATTCGGATAAACATCACTAGTCCTCACACTGTGTGATACAAAGGCAATTAAATAAACTTATACCTAGTGAATGAATTATATTAATATTAAAGAAATTATTTTATCACAGTCAATGACAAACGAATGGAAGTTTCTACACGTTTGTACCACTAAAAAATTAAATAATTAGATATTTATATGATAGATGGGTAAAAAAAATGCAATGCATTTATATGGTACAATAGTAGAAGTGGAAATGAGATATGCCCAAAATGTTACTGCTTTGTACACCAAAAACGAAATCTGGAACGATTTAAGAGTATTGTAGCGAAGGAGAACACAGGTGAGGACAACCAATTATGTTAAGCACAAAATTACCGAGTTACTTGATAAACTAGAAAAACCATACTCCGTTACTTCTTTCGCAAAATGTCTCAGACTCCATTGTGCCAGCATTTCCATACCAATTCCTTTCTGTTCCCGTTCTTTCCTCCTCGATCTTCTCAACCATCTGCTGCCAGACATTCTATCCCTGACTAGAGTTATATTATACTTATGTCGATATAAGTAGAACACACCACAGTATGACCGGTATACTTCATTGAGAATTCCTTCTCAGTTGATAACTGTAGAGACAACCTTCATTACATACAATGTTATTGAATATTTGCAGCTATAAACAACTTCCTGAGATGTCATAAAATGTTGTAGTTAGAACATATTTACTCAGAATTATCAGAGCTACCCAAGTTATCTACATAAAAAGTAACATTGTTTAATTAGTTTGACGGAAAAGAGAGTATAGATATTAATGCTCTGATGAAATGAGAGATAACTCTCCATTTTAAACCAACGCTGACTTTTTTATTCATTTAGTATGCAATCATCATGTTATTACAAAACATTACGTTAATGTGCACAGTGAATTGTAAACTTTTATCTGTTTTTAGCTATTCACTTCCTTTCTTCTTTTAGAGTTCTGAATATTATAATCATTGTTATAATATATGTATACCATTCGAAAGATTAGCCATAGCATCCTATTAACTACTAGTTAATTTCGCTTCATAAGTAACTACAATGTTTTAAAATAAAAATAAACCCCAACGATTTCACATTGTTTCTATTTCAGGCTAATATTTCATTATCAGAAGGCAAGGACAATTCAAAAATCAGTGAAATGACTCAAGATTTTTCAGAAACGCATATTAACATTCAAAACTTTAAATCTGATTCGTTACCTAATTTAAAACGATTGGATGTAATGGAAAATAAAGAACACCAAGTCAGTGAATACGAAATTCTAGGAAGTAAAATACGTCATCATTCGACCACAACTGAAGGTAAAAACAGTTCAGGTACTCTGTACGGTCCTCATGCTCTAAATACTGTAACTAATCATTTTGATGTTACCTATTCAACTGCTAATCATAATAACATAACAATAGAAAATGATATTCTTTTTCGTGACATCAATGATATAATCTATGCATTATTAAATGATGACACAAACAAAAATTATAACTGAGTTTATTTCATTGTTCGACACTGGGATTCAAGCAAGATCATATACTAGTTCATCATTTGTTATTGACGGCGTTCATCTGCACAACTTCCATTTGTTTACATTTTAACTTGTTGAAGTGTATTTTTGGTTGCCTTTGTCGTTTGTCCAGTTGCATTTTTAACCTTATTCTCTCATCTCTTATTTTACTAACTGAAGGGGAAAGGGTTAATAATCAAGTGACTGAGTAAAAGTACAACTTTAAAGTATTTCATTAACACCATTAGTCAGCTCTGATATAGAATGACAACATATATTAGTTGATTTGTCTTATCAAATCACTAGTAATACAAATTCTGTTCATCACGTAAAATTATTTATGGAATTGACTTGACTGAATGATAAAAATAAGCTCACCATTATTATCAACGACTATTGCTAATGAGCTCATTTTTTTAACTACCGACTCATGCACATATATCAAGCTTGTGAATGAAAAACTTATGAAAACCAGTATCATTTCAGACTTGAGCATGAATGAATCGATCAAATACTCGCTTCATCAGGTTTTAGAACACAGGGATACTTTCTGACATCTGACTATAATTGTATTTCTTTGTCAACTGACAAGTCTTGTAGCAGTGTCAAATATTATTCTTGACGTCATTGAAAAATGTGGAAATAAAAAATATGGCTGCCTAAATACGAAAAGCGTCAAGACTATTAGAGTTATGCTTTGTACGAATCAACTCTTAACATTAGACAGTCAATAAAAAGTGATATTAGAAGGAAAGTGAAAATATCTCTTCTTTTTACCTTCTCTTTATGAATATACTGACCATTAACTTCGGAGTTTACCACCTGGAATCCTGATTGTTCAATGCATTTTCAAAACGCATTTACAAACATGTAATTGTATACTTTAATCATCTGTTATAACTTACCATACGACCGTTAAGCAAAATCTTGTTGACAACTAGTGTGAAAATATTTCATTTCTTTCATTAAAAGACTAAACTACTAATTGACAAAGAATTACACTTACGTTTATAAAAAGTTTCGTAATTAACGTGATTGGTGAATACAAAGTCATCGTAGTATCTGTTCGTCTTAGTTATTAAGCTTATCTGACATCAAAACGAAGACTAGAATGAAAATAATGGGGGGGGACGCTTAAGATGTATTATCTGGGATCTGAGTGATTTTAAACATATTGATAAAAACGGAAGAAAGTTAGGAAATATGAGTGGATAATAAAATGATGAAAGGAGGAATTCCGCTTTATGAAATGGGAAGTAAAAACAGCTGTGAAAGTTGAAGTTACGATGAGCATTGTCTAAAATAACTACACCCATCACTCGACAAACAACAGCGAGATAGGCTGTATTTCAACTTTATCGAATAATTTGCTTCCGTCATTTAGTTGGAAGTAGTCAAAAAGAAGGCTCATTAAAAAAAATTCTAACCACCTTTATGTATTACTTATTTTATAACTTTATGAAATTATTTTTTTCTATAATGCTGGTGAAAGTTATTCTAAACCTTAACTATTGTATGTAACATTGACGTTTTCAAATATATTGCACAAGGCTAAGTCATGTTGATACATCGTATTCCACTTAGAATCTAAAGAAAATTTATGATAAAGGAAAATTGTTTATTTTTTTAATAAATAGATTATGTACAATTTATCGTATGAAAACAGTGGAAAAGTATGTTATTTTAGTCGCTTTCCTCTTCATCACTTATTTTCGCTCTTACTTTCTTACGTGATCGAGGTTCTGATATCTGTAAAAATAAAAATAAAATACACTCGTTGGGATGCAGAATGCTTGTTAAGAACAAAAAATACATTAACTTTATTCCTAAATATTCTTTCCGTCTTCTTAACTAAGATTTCTATTAATCAGTTTACTAATATACACAAAACAACATCAAACGTAACCGCGAAATTTACACTCCTTTGAAATTATACACATGCTTAGCGAACTACATAAAGCTTAGGGATAATATGAAACATTTTACAATGAGGTAATCAGAACTAAGATTCGAATCAATGACCAAATAGGTGGAGATCAATTGTTTGAAGCACTAACGTACAAATTCTCGTGGGATTAAAGTTATATTGATTATAAGAAGTAGTAGCAATTTGAAATGGAAATTCCAATGATAAAACAATTAATTTTTTCTGTGATTAAAACTAGTATATCCAGTGTATAAATTTATTCCAAGTCAGTTTAATATTACTATACTGAGGGTATTTTAATTGACCTATCCATTTCTCGATCTGTTTAAAATCATATTTTATTTACATGTTAAATTACCTTCAGTAATAACAACTAAGTTCTACATATATTTGCATGTGATATTTCAAAGTTAAACCAATCAGATGTAGATATTATCATAGGACATTACTTCAGTTATTAAAACTTACATCACTTAGAGATTCCTCATCAGATGAATAAATTGCAGCAACATCTGAAATTATTGAAAAAGAATATAAAAACTATCACTACGACAGAAAAAGTAGAAAAACTTCCGAAAATTGAGAGCATGGAATATTAAACAGTCATTATGAAAAATATAGCCTGTTTGTTGTGATGAGAATGAGGATGCAGATTAAGCGAATGGAATATTTAATAGAATGAGATCACAGGAACAATAGTGACGCGTGTTTACCTAACGTGATCCTAGTCTTGTAATCGATCATTAATAAACACTATCGTATATATATATATATATATAGATTACTCACCATTTTATAGGCACTCTGAAATTTTTACCTGTGTTCTGAGTAAAGTAAATCTCCGAATAGATGGGTTGACATATTTTTTATAAAGAATACCAACAAAGTAATCCTAAAATTCAATTTACCTTTGCGTGCAGCCAACAATGAGTTTTTCGCATTTCTTTTTAATGCATTTAAAGATGTTGTATTACCATCATCCTCATCATCATCCTCTCCGTAACTTCGCCTACGTTCACTACCAAAACTACTTCTTGACATGGCCTGCTTTTCACGCATACGCCGTAACTGACTTTCGCGCCTTAGTGTGGCACGCAATTTCTCTTCCTCTTTCCTCACAAGCACATTACGATTTGATTCTGGATCAGCACCCGTAACAGGAAGAATTTTGACCTAAGTTGGAATGATATATAGAGTAAGGAACTTTGGAAGCACAATAAGTAGCAGAAAAAACAAAGTGTGTAAAACATATTAAACTCGAGAAAAAGAAATACTGTCAGTCTAACCGTAAATTTCGAATTTTCGTCACAGCTTAAGATTGAGATTCATCGACCACGGTTTAAACGGATAAGTGACCGAAACAACACTCAAGTAACAAGTGTATATCACAGATTCGTGTATACATTTTAGTGGTTTGTGTAGTTAAATCGATTTTAATCTGTTTCCAACCACCGATTGCTTTTCCAGACTGCCTTGCGGCTTTTGTTCCAAACTGAGACACATATTAAGGTATGTTTTGTTAAGTGTGAGTACACATAATCATATAAATCATTCACCCAATACAAATTCATATTCACAGCTTTAAATCAAACTTTCATTGTCAGGGCTAGTGATACTACTCGGTTGTCCAAATCGAAGTGCAATAGTTTCCGAACCTGAGGTTTCACTGGTTAAAAAGGTACATTTTGCATCAGGTTAAGTTACCACATAACTCAACAAACTGCCGACTCACTAATCAAATTATTAGATTATATTTTGATAGTGATTATTTAAGGAATAAAAATACTCAGATGTTAAAACTGAAGTACGTGTAGTTCACCATTGTTAGTATTTACATTCTTTCTATTGATATATGAAAATCGATGTGAACAAAATTAAGACACTGTCTGGTAATTTCTAACAATAAAATGTAGATATCAAGTCTTATTTTATTTAGAATTCTCGAGGACAGTGTAACCTGAATCCTGATAGTAATAAGTAATCTCATGAAAAATTAAAGGGTCGTAAAAAATGCTCTATGAAAACAGTGGCTAACCAATTTTGTCTAGTACATTGATAATAGGATGCATTAAGTTATGGAAATCCAATACAATTCGCATATCAGTTGGCCAGAGCGATTAAATAACCTATAAGATAACCCTCGGGTTTGAATCAATGGGTGTTGCATATAGGCTTCAGTGGAAACACGGAAATTCTAAATGGAAATCTACACAATTGGCGAAGCCTAAATGTTACAAAACTTGGCCCTTGTATGTCATTACCATCCAAATTCGAATAACATCAAAAAAGAATTTCAACTAACAACATTCGATTATAAATCACAATTTTTAAACTTAAAATATGCAAGCAAAGATAAAAAGGATCTATAATAAATGGTATATCCATATGAAACTTTAACAGATATCATAAACAGCTACTACAATAAAATGAGTTTCAAGCCAATTAAATTAACTGAGTTTCATAAACAGGCAATAACTTTATAAATTATAAGTAAACTAACCTTTTGTAGTTTATTTGTCTTATCTGCTAATGATAATGTGATTTTACGATGTGTAAATGAATCGGTTGAATGTGGCCTATATGTTGTAAATATATATATATATATATACATTGACAAGTTTATTTCAATCATAAAATAAAGTTAATAAATAAGAAAATTTTAGTCCAAGCTGCACAATAATGTATCTAATTTAAAATCCATCTCTGTTATGATTAAATTATTACCTATTTTCATTAAATATCATTAGCCGGATAGGAGAAATAAACTAAACATCAGATAATTGTTTCAATTTTTTTTGGCTCAACACATTAGTTGTCTGTCATACTAAAAAAAACTTTACATATTGGCATACTTTGTTATTGTGTAAAGGAAGAGGTCACTTCGTGTAGACTCAACTAATTGGCTTTTTTATATTACGGTTAGAAAGTTAAAGAACAAGCTAAGAGTAAGGAGGTAAACTGTTTTTATAACGAGTAAATTTTATATATTTAGTGTTTGATAAGTTAGACTATCAATGAGATGAAGTATCAAAAAACAGCTTATCCATAGAATAGTCAGGAGCTTTAGTGCACAATATCAGTGGTTACTTCTGTTTGTGCAGAACGACAGTGAAAGCTTTGCAATTAAACTATTCAGCTCATAGAACGCGACAGTTTTAAAATACGTTGATCTGAGAAAAAGTGTTTTTTAATATATTGAAGTGTTGGATTCTTTTTAATTAATTTATTTATTTTAACACCTAAGCATTAGTACAATGAGGCACCAGAATATATATACGCGACACAATAAAAGTGAAGTTATGAAGAAAAAAGAAAAGTGGGTATGATAAAAAAATAATAAAAACGAATAGAAACTTCATAATTCCGAATAAACTGAGCATTGGGTAGATTGTTATAAATAAAATAATATATTTGTAATACCCCGATGAGTAGAAAAACTAGATTTTCTGACGTTTCATGACTTAGTGTAAGCCATTACTTATACTACTACTTTCGTAAAGCTAAAAGCGACTTTCTTCACCATTTTCATAGCACTATAGAATAACAGCCAATGCTCATCTATACTTCTCGATGGGTTGATAGCTAGTCTTGAACCTAGCTCGGTTTGATATTTCGTTGCAACAGAAGCTGCAACCAATTTGCTGACATCGATCTATTTATTTATTTATTTAAACACACAAACATTAATACAAGGCGCCAAACAGATATGCGCCACATAAACCACTCGACTTGTGTGAGGAATGGGATACTGCACGGGCGCCCTAACCGAAGCAGAGGGCCACACCCCGAGCCTTTGACCTAGAGGTCTAATCCACAAGGCAGTGGAGTAACGTAAGGAGATGCAGTCCCATGGTAGTCGGTGACCAACAATAAGTTTATACGTCATTTGTTCCCTTACGATATTGGATTCTATGTGCATCATTGGCTTAAAATCACAGTTTTCCAACTCCCCTAGGTGGATTCGCCATATCCACCAACCCAGTTAAGGCTCCGGATATTGGCTTTCCCTCCTCTCAATTTTGTAAACAATACCCTCACCACAAGAAGACAGTAAGTAGGACTTCCCTGACAGTGATTGCATGCACGTGGCCATGTGGGAGCATTTCGAGAAGGAGAGCTGACTCTCCCCACTCTCGATCGTACCAGAGCATTTGGTGGCGTCGATCCGCCTAAGGAGATGAACTTGTTGGCCACTGAAAAGTAAGGTAGGATTAGTAAAAAACAAGGGAATAATCAGAGTTTAGACAGGTACTCCAAAAGGAGCATCGGTCTTGTGCACAACAACGCCAGTGGTAGCTGATTGCCATGTAACCAAACTGAGGCCAGGCTTGAGATGAAGAGGGATGACGCTAGGTGGCACATCGGCGATGACTGTGCTGATAGTTAGTGCTAACCAGAAACAGGTTGTAGTCTACGCAGAGCTGCAGTAGATGGTCATTGTTATTTGACTTGCGACCAACAAGACCACATCAGCCACCCAAATGACCTTATTCTGTGCCTAGACACCCGATTTGTGCATTCAAGTCTCCGGATGGTACCTTAATATCTTTCGAATGCACTTCCTGTGGAAGAACCTTTAACCAGTGGTAGAACTTATCCTTTGTTACAGTCGCGCTACAATATGTTGCCATTTAGAGGTAGATAACGAGAAGACATCGTTTCTCATAGCAATTTCTTCTCACCATGTTGGGGATTTCTAATCTGACATCAAATAAACGAATGTTAATGGGAATCCAGTCAATCAGTGCTGCCTCAGCTCTAGCACTTAGTGTGACGCCAGCGTCAGCAAAACCAGACGGCCTGCATTAGTGTGTTAACGTCGAAGAAAACCGGTTTGAATGGCACACGTGGTTTCAGAAGGGCTGGTTCAGAATTCGTAGTCGGTAGTAGCATTCCATCTCGCAGTCAGTGGCTTGAGGTCACTTAGATAGAAAAGGGCTCCCACCATAGATGAGCAACTTCAGCCTTCTTATTAAGGCAAAAGCCATTTGCACTGACCGATAGCAAACGCGTCATAAATTCTTAAGTCAAATTTTGAAAAGATAAAACCAATAAGGATCCTTTTTGTCGGTGTCCAAAAATATGATTAATTCAAAGTAGAAGAACGAAGTATACTAATACACACAAACCTGAATGTTAATTTGGTTTTTAGACTTGACTGTCCTTGTAAACCACTACCTTCTCGTATGAACAGATAATTATAGTCTGACTGAATATCTACTTTGTGTATGTCGAAAATTTCGTCTCCAAGATGTAGTGACAGAGAACCATCCGACCAACGAACAATACGAGCATTTGATTCGTGAATCATTTCACCATCAGGTGTTTTACCGATCCTCCAACGTATAGTATTTTCGACCTAAATTATTAAAAGATCTCTATTAAAACACACTCATGTAGTTGCAGACATAGGTATGCTTGGATGGAAATCCTATCAAATTTCCAAATGCAGTAAAGTAGTAAGTTAATACGATTTGTTTCAGTATAAAAATGAACACATAAATAAGATAATATGACAGAGCTTTTGTTGTTGACTTACACTTTATATAATGAGATGAAAACATAGTAACAAATTATACTTTGTAAGCAGAGGTTATACTTTGCTTATTCGAGAATGTTAGATAAAAATTCTAAGACTTAACACTTTAGAGAGGGATTTATCAGTTTTACGATCAGGTGTTGATTCAAAGTCAATTTAATTCACTGAAATTGTGTGATATGGCTATTGACATTCGTATTTACTAAAAACCACTAAGACCTAATTATTGAGTATATCATATCTTCCGTACTCCAAACTTAGACCTTACATATCGCACATTATGAGCTGTTCTACCTAAATGATACAAATCATACTGATCTTAGTACACCACTGTCTTAAAACTCGATCGATTGTTGCTACCTTGACGTGGTGGTCGGGCTTGCCTATCGTGATGAGGCAATCCAGCTATACTAGCTGGAACAACCGTTCCTCTAAGTCCTACCATGCCAGACAGGTCGGTTGAAGAACGGTAAGACTAAAAGCAACAAACCCAAGGTCCGAAGGCGAAGTCGTACTGCTGACTGTACAGATTTGTGACAGCAGTAAGGTGTTTCCTTCAGACAACTAGCATTACAGCGATGCTGCCTTCCCATGAGGAGGGTGGGGTTAGAGGTCGACCCTAAAAATGCACACCTCACCTTATCCCACGGATATCCGTCTCCGGCGGTAAGGTCTCAACAAGTACGGAGCTAACAAAAAAATTACTCAAAAAAGGTCGTGTGTGATCGACCACAAGCAGTTGTCCCTTGAGCACGCTCTCAAGTCACTAACACCACCTCTAACTCATGTTCCTTTTCAGGTACCTCCAGAAGAACCCTTCAACGGTGTGGGCAACCAGGAAGTGATAACCGCCACCATACCTCTAACAGCACTGACTGACTGTCTTAAAAAATAAGTAAAATATCTTAACAGATTGATACTGTTAAATGAGTCGTATTTACATATGCGAAGTTGAGGAAGAAATCCATCAAAATAATGGTTTATAGAGTTAACAAAAGGAACCATACTTTTAGTTTCAAACGTGTCCGTCCTTCTTCATCTAAAATTTCATCTTCATCCAGTTCATCTTCGTAAAAGTTGGGGTCGAACGGACGAGTTTCAACTGACAAAAAATTAGGCATTTTTACCAAATGTACCTCCCTAATAGAAAACCAAATATATTTAGTTTTGATGTAAACATGATCTGCTCGTTGGATGAGGTTTTTACTTTTTATTCACAAGGATCATTAAAAATAAAGTCAGATAATATAAAGAAATTCAGCATGTGTAAAAAATAATTATTTTTCACTTAACATTTTTCCGAAATACTTTTACAAGTGACTGGTCTCTCCCATAATAAGAGCAAGAAGTTTTTCGAGATAATAAATCCCTAAATTACGACTAAAATTACCAAGTGCTAACTAATAACTCATATCTAAGAGTAAGTTGCATTTATTTACCGAAATAGATTGTGGCTTTAGGTCAAAGAATTCAGTTACAGCTTAACATCAGAAAGTATGCCTTTATTAGAGTTATTACTCCATCGATTCATTTGCGGTCCCATCTGATATCTACCTGATTTTCTCTGGCCTGGTATCCTCAAGCTCCAGTTAAACATCAAATAATTATAGAGATCAAGATCTTAAAGGTTATTGTGTCTGAGCTGATTTATCAAAAGAATTTTGGTGCGTCCTCATAAAATGGGTCAATTCATCCGTGAAGACTTGAATCTGACTGATTCTTTTGGGAAAATCTACAAAAGGAAGGTCGACGATCTGGAAGAATTTGAGTTCTGTAGAAGACATCCGGAAAGCCTATATTTCCCTGTTATTTTGTCTGGAATTCATAAATTACCGAGAATCGGTTTAGTCTAACTAATTTTGCGGAGCGTTTTAAATGGTTTGAATAATTTTTTCTGGTTAGCGTTTTTTTAGCGAAATCAGGAAGAAGCGCTGGAAGTGGATAGGACACACATTGAGGAAAGCACCGAACTGCGTCACAAGATAAGCCCTCATATGGAACCCTCAAGGTCGAAGGAAGAGAGGAAGACCAAAGAATACATTACGCCGAGAAATGGAGATAGATATGAGAAAAATGAACAAGAATTGGATGGAACTTGAAATGAAGGCCCAGGACAGAGTGGGTTGGAGAATGCTGGTCGGCGGCCTATGCTCCATTGGGAGTAACAGGCGTAAGTAAGTAAGTAATTTTGCGGAGACTAGTAATCCTACCTGAAAAGCCACACCGAATTAGACTCAATGAAGTTTCAGTTTTTGCATCAATGGTTCTAAGTCAACTACTTTTAATATCCGGTCACAACTTCTATTGCGTAAAAAACATACTACTTTCTGATGGACTAGAAGAAAAAACTACGTTACTAATGATGGTTTTACCAACCTGGTAACCTTGCTATAAAACCCAAGAAACAGGTATTTAAGACCGATTACATACGGCTCATCCTAAGTTTTCAATTTTGTAGCGTCGTCACTAGTTGAACACAAGTACAACCCAAAAGGATCCGATAAAATCAAGGAATATCATGAGCGGAACCATAATAAACAGAATTTAAGGGAAAATGAAGAGTGAATGCGAATGGGTCACTGTGATTAATTTTGAGGCATGAAACATAGTCAGTCAGCCATAACGTAAGGCCTGGAGAAAACGTGCATTGGTTGATACATCACATTAGAGCAGAAGTTAAATTAGCAAGATAAACGGCGAAGGGGTAATAGTTGTATTCACTATAATCACAAAAATGACTAAAAATAAGGTATAAAAATCTTTAAGAAAGAATCTGAGAAACAAAGAGTACGGGATAATATTGAAGCTTAGAATTAAAGATGGATCTACACTACTGCAACCGATTTAGAGCCACGTTAGCTAGTTTTAAATATTTATTGACGACTGAAATATCTTTTGGATGATTTTAGATTGCATGTGTAAGTTTACATTATGTGGCATTAAAAATTAGTAGTTTTGGATAATTGATGTTTATGTTTATTCAAAAATTCAGCTAAGGTCATTACGATTACAATCAACTGAAGAAATAATTAATTTCCATCACTATACAACGAAAACACCAAAAGTGACAATTCTGTTTATTCTTAGAAAGTACTCTACTACAGTTACATTATATTTAATTAGTTTTTAATGTCAAAAAATCCATACCTGCCTAAATCTGCACGAATCAGTGGAAAATCAACAGATATTCTTGTTTCGTCCGGTTCATGAGCCAAATCACCCTCTAGATCGTCAGCATTACTTCTATGACCTTCATTATCATTAGAATTGGCCATATCATCTAATTGTGACCCATTATCACCCGTTTCACTACCATCATCTTGCCGAGATCCATTATCATTGGGACTACTAGAAGACGATCGGATATCTTGAAGTCTTCTTTTCAAAGAATTTTGGCTAGGTGAGTTATCTGATTCGTTTTCTGTTTCCTGCTGTTCCGAAGCGTTGTCATCAAGCTGATTTTCGTGGTCTGATTCTTCGAAACTATCCTGTGACAGTTAAAAATGTAGATTTTTAAACATTCAGACTAAATGGATTTTTGAATCGGAAACAAAAACATCCTGCCAATCAAGTTGGTATAAACAGAAAATATCCACGTATTTGTGTAGTATATGATGTGCGGTTCAGATGTCTATAAGACTGTTTAGAAATTCTACTCTAACCTATGAGGCTCAAACCAATACAGACGTAAATCCTGGTTTTAGACAGACTGCACTTAAAGTTTTGTATATTACTAAGGGAAACCTTAGCTACAAATGTGCAATATATGGGTTGTAAAATTACATATACATTAGAATACCTATAAACTAACTTACGTCTTAACGTTTATGGTTGGTCATATCGAACTCAAGCTATACTTTGAAGAGATCAGTAGCTATACCCCCGTAGTATATTCATGTTCAGTTTTAAAGATTAAGGATGATACTAACTACCATGATTCAAGTCCCAATTATTAGTTAATATAAAATTTCATGGAGATTAGCGTTCAAACCAAAGTAGATGGAATGGCGTTCGAACATGTAGCTTAAGGAATACTTCAATTACCAGGATAATGCCCGTCTGTATCAAATATAAAATAAGCTGAGTGACAAATATGCGTTATTTCATGATACAGACACGTATAAAAGAAGCTGACCTATTAAGTAGTGTTGGAATTATGTGTAGCGTTAAAGATCTAGTAAGTGTAAAGGCTGCATAAAGAATTATGTAGTGTTTATTATTTTTGCTGTCTAGTAAATCCCACACGTTCACGAATAGTTATTTGTATAGGAACGAAATAATACTACGCAGGCATTTTCACAGCAATAATGTGACACGTATTACTGAAATATAGCAATTTTAATACTAGAGGACTTTAAATGTACGTTTAGAGAAATTATAATGTCTTAAGTGTGCCTTAAGATGTTGAAATTAGTGTGAATGTCACTTGAACATGTTGTAGTTACAAGCGTAGTGTACAAAAAGTAGTAAGCCTGATTGTAGTTTAATTGATTCGTAATACGGTTTAGATGGTGAAGAGAGGGTTTTTGAGATTACACACCTCTTAAAATTAATTCCTAAAGGAGGTATGATTCTCGGGTGGACTAATGAAAGAGAACTCCCTCCTCCATAGTTTTATAACTTGCGTTCATCTAATCCACTTATGATTATTACTACCATTCGCACATCTTTCCTTATTTTTATTATTACTAATCTTGTGAATAAGTGAGGAATTTAAGTAACACTCGATTCAATTTACCATTTCTTACTTAATCCATATCAAATGATTTATTACGCAATCTTCGAGTGAACATTAGATTTACTCCTCTCATTCTATGATATATGTATTTATTCGTATTACTGACTCCGAAATTTTAATTGATCTATAAACAGATTCCAATTAACACCGAATGCTAATCATTTCGACACTAAGAAGGATTATTCATTTGTATTCCACTGGGTGCAGAGATTGTAATCACATTATCCCTCTCGACCCATTTTAAGCGTATTTATTCTGATCACTGATCTCACAACTTCATCATCGTTCGTTTTTTGAATTCTGATCAGATTTTGATCAATCGTACTTCCCAACATCACTGGGAAGATTGGTACGATAAATACGAGTGAACTAATATCAGAAGACTTTAAAAGAGCGTTTAGAGCAATTAGAATATCCTAAGTGTACCTTAAGATTTTGGAATTAGTGTGAATGTTTTGCAGAAACAAAATAATGAGCGAAAAGAGGTTGACAGTGGTGTATATCTCGACAGAGCTAAAATATAAGCCTAGATCGACTGCCCTAAGTTCCATCACAAATGCTTAGTCAAGTCTCTTGACGTCTACCTAATTATTAATTCATTTCTAGGGAAAAAGATTATGAGCCACAATCGATAAACTGATATGCACACGATGAATCTTACTTGTTTAAACCGTGATTGTTTATGCTTTGGTTGTGTTTCGTTATCACTATCTTTACAATTGAATGGAGATATATAACAAGACTATCTAACCAGTATCATCTCCAAAAATATTCCTCTGTGTTACACGATTTCGTTCCTCACCATCACTGGACGAGTTGAGATCAGAAGATTCGTCCCTTTCTTCTCCTGTATGTCGTTTTACACTTGGAAATAAATACAGCTTACCAATTGGAGCACTGCCGTCAGATACATCTGAATCATAGTCTAACACCATATTTCTAACGTGACGCCTAGATTTGGAACAGCCGCCTCCCTTCACGGTGTAAGATCAACCATACAAAAGGTTATCCTTAAAATAAATATTCTTAGCTTGAGTTTTACCATAGGAAAGTTAGCTTGAGGTGTATGTATTGGAAGTTACAATCAAGTATAATAGATGACCAACAAATAAACCATTATTAAATCACTACAACAAAACTTTTAGGAAGATAAGCTTAGTATTTTAACGACTGTTTCCTATTTTAGTAATTTAACGCACAGGTGAAGTTGGGGAACATCCATTTAAATATATGGTTTTTAATACAGACATGTAAAATGTACATAGCTGTACCTCACTTCAAGTGACGATATCTGACTGAGCAGATGCCAGTCAAAAGCATTAACCAACTGTCTTGGATAATTTGTACCCAGTCGTGTGATGAGCTCGAATGTCCCGTATATAAATCCTTCCAATATTTCTTTGTTAGGTAGCCTGTTTGTCTATCTGTCTGTTAGTCGTCTTCCACTTATATATTGATGTATAAATACTTGAGATATGTAGACTAATTGACACTCTAGGCAGTGAGAAATCATTTGTATAAAATCTAGGTTAGATCAGTCTAACGCAGTCCCAGATATTCTATTACGCTTGTTTTTTCCATTGCGATACAACTGCTGGTTACTCTGAGTTCTAGTGCCGATACAAATCTGATTCAATGATAAAAAATTTTAATTGTTGTGTTCTTTCAATGCCACTATTGTTTTTGTTCACTTGCCTCTAGTCGGTCTTATTTCACTTCTGTCGTTTACTACCACTAAACATGCTGGGTAATTCAATCATTTAAATATATATTCAAAAACACCTGCATACCGATTAGCACCTAATCTCTTTGTCCATTGTCCTCAAGTTCAAATATAATAAAGATTGTATATATTACTCATGAAGAGCCTATCAACTGTCACTCCGTCCCTGACGAAATATTCATCATCCTGAACCGTTCCTATCTTAGACGACAGATCGTTGATGGTTAAACAGACTACCGAACGTTGTCCAGGTCAAGGATAACTAACATGGATTAATCAAATTTATCTTTATGGACTGGCTCATGCATCAGTGGTCACATTCTGTTTCGACAATCTTTTCTTACTGACACATTTCTTCGAAAAGGTCAAGCTTGCTCTGAACGGCCATCAAAGTAACGGCAGTACTTGGGTAACATGAAAGGATATTTCACTTCAGGTATCAGTCACAAAGGGCTACATCAAACTAAGCTTGCGTAGGGACCGAGGATTCTGGTGTTTGAAGCGTTCTAACAAGTTGAAACAGCATCTGTTTCCGGCAACTTTTGAGGCGTAACAAATCATCAGGCCCAGATGACTCAACCCCGATAGTTGTCCCCATCTTTCATAAATGGTTCACGTCTTTCCTGCAACAACTATCGCGGGATAAGTCTACTTCCGATTGCGTCCGAACTATTGGCTTCAGTACTACTTCGTGGATCGTTTAAGACTCGAGAAAGATTTACTCACGAGGAGGAGGCTAGCTTTCGTTCTGGTCGAGGATATATTGATCACTCTCCGCTAAATATTAAAATACTATCATAACTACTACAGGCCGAAAATCATAGTGTTTTTGACATGATTCATTGGACAGGAGTGTTATCTTGGATTGTCAGTTGAAAAAGGATGTGTCTAAGAAGTTTACTAACAAATTGAAAACCCTATATACAAACACTTCGGACAGAGTGAGGGGACACAACCACATCTCTCCATTGCTTCATTCAGGCAGTGGGTTTGGGCAGGGTTGCCCACTCTCATCAGTCCTCCTCAACTTTGTTATCGATGACGTTTTGGACACGGTTCCGATGGATGTAGGTAATGGTGGCGGTGAGTATGCTTTGGTATTGTCTCACTGTGCCATGACACTCAAGCCATACAGTAAGCACTAGAGGGACTCTGAACCCGCACTCGGCTTGAGTAGCGAGCAAATACGAGTAGTCATGAAAATCGCCTATCTGGTTGGCTACGTGTGTGCTGGTGGTGGCATGAGTGACGAGATCAATGGCGTTATCAGATATGATTCAGAATAGAAGCCAGTGGTGGTCATGATGTAACTTTCTTTTACTTTCTTCATAAATTGTGAACGTAACTTTTTCAACTGAAAAAATTCTTTCTGCTTGTACCTTTGCGAACTGAATTGTCTCTCCCATTATTATTATTTCACCATCGTACATAAAGTTTTGTCCGTTATCGTCCTCCTCTTTTATACGCACTTTTCATTCTTTATCTCTTCACATTCTGATTACTATTGTGTGGCTCATATGTATTTGATACTCATTTGTACCAATGTTTATGTGTTCAAATAAATACAGCATAATAAAAAAGATTTATGATGCAATCGTTTTAATCCATCTATAGACATGTATTTACCACAAAATTATGGGTACTAATGTACAATTTGAATAAATAATTTCGTCAAAAAGAAAATTACCTTCGCTGAATTCTCTTTAATTTAAATCATTAACACTAAAG